>CM032463.1:28385907-29705234 GCA_019059595.1 Marasmia exigua | reverse complement strand
TTCATTGTACTAAATTTGACTACTGACTAAACGCAAAGGTTGGTGGCAGACCGTGATATAAGTTTGCCAATGAAGTTGTTCACAATGTTCAGTTGTTTTAAAGGGAAGTACCTAACTGTTATACTCGAGCCAAAGACAGCAGTCAGTGTCATATTAAATTCAAAATTTATGATTCGTAATTCATCTGTCTGTCGTAACATAAAAAAAAAACCGTTTAATAAGGAAATACAACTTTGTCTAGGGATCGGTCCTAAACTCAGTTAAAACATTACACTACCGCGCTAGCGAGATAACAATAATAAGCTTTTTTATTTCATTTTAGGGCCTTAAACTTGCCCTTTAATAGCATGGCCCGCCTGGAATTATTAATATTTTCTCGTAGGAATAAAACGATTTCCCGAAGTAACTACACATGTATGTTATCAAATGATAATGCATCATTGTAATGGTGAAAATAAACAATTTTTTTATGGCTTGCTCTTGCTCTTACGAGACAACTCTGCCAATGTCAAGTGATTAAAGAGACACGTTCCTTAAAAAATTGTTTGAGTAATAAGCTGGTTCTCTTAATTTTTTTTTAATCAGTCTATAAACTGTCCCACTGCAGGGCAAAGGCCTCCATCATAGAAACCAAGTTCTATGATGGGATAAGGTTTAATCACCACGCTGGCCAAATGCGGATTGGTGATCACAAACCCACGCTATGTCCGAAAAATTCGAAACGTACTTTTCGCTCGAGCCGAGAATCGAACCCAGGACCCTGAGATCACGGCTCGGTGCTTAAACCACTAGCTAACAGGGCAATTAATTATTTTTTTTTAAATGGGTTACGTAGTTTTTTAGTTACATTACCAACGTCAAAACTGTCATTTTAGACCTAGACCAAGTTGTCACGTGTACTCTACCTGCTGCCATGAGTCATTGCGTAACGAAATAAAACAAATAAGATGTAATTACCAGACTCCCCGAATCCAGGGTCATGGTCCAAGCTTACCGCGGGATATGAAGCGACAGCTTTCGACGCAATTGGAAATTACATGCTAAGATGAATAAGATGAAACGTAACAAAGAAATTGGACTCCTAACTACGGATCCCTAAAAACTGAGTGCTACAAATAAATCCGTGGCTCAACCGGAATCAATAAGAGAGGAGTTGATTAAACAGCGCTCGATTGGGCGTCGTTTACTCAACAACTCATTTGTTTCCTACTGGGAGCCGGTTTAGCAAATAGAGTTTGGAGGCAATGAATCCACGCGCCGATGTGGGCTCAATTTTTAACCTGCGCACTGTTTCTTTATATATGAAATTACCGGTTTGTATCTATAGACATTTTTTTTATTATGAACTGTAGGCTAACGCTTGACCACAATCTCACCTGATGGAAAGTGACGATGAGGTCTAGGATGTAACGCGTTTGCCTAGGAGATGCCTGTTCACTCTTGCCTTAAAGATGTCCAGATTGTAGTGGTGTACATTTTCTGAGGATTTGTGTTTCCCACAATGCATGTTTTTTTTTGTGATATACGTGGCAGCCGAGCCGACGATATTATCTTTTTACCGACTTCAAAAGAGGAGTGGTTCTGTGTTCGACTGTCTATCCAATCCTTAGCAATTTAACCCATTGAATGTTCTCGTACAAGATTAGTATCTAATATGAAAGTGTTGCGAGCCTACTTCGGTATGGAAAAATGTTTTGAGAAGTGTATGAAGTGTCAAAAACATTATTTTAGACTTTTTAGTTCGTGGTTTTTGAAGGCGGTTTTTTTCGTAGAATTTTTGGTTATTAAAGAAGTTAGGAACATACTCAAACTCAAACTCAAATAATTCTTTATTTGCATAGGCTTGTACACAGCACTTACAAATCGTCATACATTTGAATGACTTAAAACTATATATAAGTACTTATGTATTATTTACATGTTAAAACATATATATGTTGATACATAAAATATACTAAAGAAATAAATAAACATAATGCGATTCTACCACCGGCTCGGAAAGTTGTTTCTGGTCGAGAAATTCCGGCAAGAAACTCGCCAGTTACTCTTTTTAATCGCCAAACTTTCATACATGTTGTGTCATCATCATACCAAGCCATACAGTTTAATTGTTACACAAAATAAAATAAAGGAAATAATAATAAAATAAATATTATACTACGTCTGGGAATGACTGTTTTTTAATTCAGAACCATGTATTTCAATCTGGAATAGTTGAAGCTATTTTAATTACTTTTAGTTTGATGAATTTATAAATTCTTCCTTAGAAGATAAATTACAATATCAAAGCCAATCAACTGTGTCTTTTATTATGTAACTATAAAACAACCTCGGATAATCCTTTCTCCGCAAGGACAAAACTAAATAAGCACCGTCATGCTAAGTCTCCCCACAAACAAGCCGTCTTATCCAATGGTAGCTTAGACTACCAGCAACTGTCAGTACCTGTGACTGCAGCAGCCGGTGGGTACCAAAGATACCAACATTAACTGATTGTTATTACTTATAGCAAGCGAAAAAAGAGACCTAATCCCAGAGAGAGAGAGAGAGAGGCCCAATCCGGGGAAAAGGGGTTCAATGGTTGGCAGCCCACTTGTAACTGTACTGGTATATATATCTGGCTAAAGTAATAAATGATATATGATTGATAGGGTCCCGTAATCCCTTCCGTCCGAGAAACCCTTATAGTTTCGCCATGTCCGTCTGTCTTCAGCCATAGACATCATCAGCAACTCACACTCGTCCACTGCAGGACATAGGTCACCCCTAATGCACGCCACTGCTCCCGATTTTCGGCCACTCTCATCCAGCCCACACCAGCCAGCCTTCGAATGTCATGGTCCCATCTTGTCACAGGGCGTCCAACACTACGCTTACCGAGTCGCGGTCTCCACTCAAGAACTTTACGGCTCCAACGGCTGTCAGTTCTGCGGCTGGTATGACCTGCCCAGTGCAGTCAGTTTGCTAATTCGGTGACTCTGGTTCTCTGTCGGATCACATCATTTCTGATGCGGTCCTTCAGAGATAGCCTTTTGCATAGCTCTTTGAGCGACTTTGAACCGGTGGACTAGTCCAGCTGATAGTGTCCACGTCTCGGCACCGTAAGTCATGACCGGAAGGACGCACTGGTCGAAGACTTTCGACTTAAGACTTTGAGGGATGGGTGACGAGAAGACTTGACGAAGTTTCTCTCTCGAAGTTGTTTCTGTCTAATTGGAGCGTTTGTCCTAGATAGTCATATTACTGAACAACATCGATGGAGGTACTCCATTAACAGCGATCGGTCCCGGATCAACGAGCTCGTTGAACATGACCTTGGTTTTATCCAATTTCATCCGATGTATTTGGAAGACTCAGCCAGGCTGCTCTTGTATGTAATTTGACATGAACATATATAATTGCAACACACGCAAAGTAAACATTTAAAAATCTTTTTTTTGCATTATCCTGCAACAAAAAAAAATATTTTTTTTTCTCTTACTCGCATCGAGACGAGCGATTTCGTTCGACATACGATGTTGGTCAACGAGTGACCCCACCCACTCGTTGGTCGAGTGACTTTTTTTTATGGTCTTATCCTGCGCTCGGTTACGGGCCGCGCGTGTGATTCCGCCAATATCAAGTGTATAAGAGAGACACGTCATTTAAAATTGACCGGTAATTTTACCGAATACTCGATCTGTTAAAGAGAGCGATAGAAGCGTCGTCAAAATAGTTGTCAACAACGTTGGTTTTGACAGTTGACGCAATGTGACATTCATAGTTTTTTGTGACAATAAAGCAAAGATTTTCATATTAAGTTTATGGTTTTTGCTTTCCGTTTGCAATGCGGAAGCTACCGGTTTTTTTTAAATTCAGCATGGAAAGGTTAAATGTAATGTAAATAACGTATTATATTGGCAACATTGAAATCGAATGATTCAAAAATAAGAAGAATTGGCTTCATGTTTTTGTAGAAGGCTTAGACAATTTAATACTGTCTAAGGTAGAAGGCGAATGTAACATACGTCGTATGCGACCACGCTAAGTCATACGAGTAAATCAAAAATAGGTGTCCTGAACTTTTGTAAAGGATTCGGTGGTTAGGGCTAAAACAAGCCGTGTGGGCAGATAAAATTCAAAGGCTTTAAATTAGTGTCTAGTGGTTTTTAGTCTACATATTTGTTGTTTATTTGTGCATTGAAGTGCTGTAAAGTGATCCTTATAATAAGAATAGTTAGATTGTATCGTTTTTAACACTGCTATTGTGTGTCGAGTGAGTTGTCTCGTGACAACTGGCTCGGACCTAATAGAGTCTTAAAAGCCGCGATTACTTTTAGAGTGATACCTGCCGAATGGGAAGGCCGATAAAACGTAAAGACACCGGCGTTTTATTGAGTGACTGAATTTGACAGACTTCGACTGTTGACTACCTACCTACTTATTCTCAATAAATTACTTGACATTGGCAAATTATCTTCGGGTAGAGCTATATTAAAAAAAAAGCTTTTGTAAATTATACCACTCGTAGCGACCACTGAATTTTTAGACCCCTATTTTAATATGTAATCTCGCAGCTATTTCCATTTGTGGAACATTTGCAGGACGCCTTAGACGAAGAGATGATAAGTCATATTCTAACAACAATGGATGAGATTTTGGTCGTTATTTAGAATAATAAACCTTTGGTAAGGATGTCGTCATGTTCGCCATTCCTGAGCCGGCATAACTTGTGGTGTTGTTCGAAGTCCAATCAAAAGTTTTATTTTTGGAATTTTGCTGGCTTGTTACAAAATGTAATAAGTACCTACCTATAATTAAAAAATATTTTGTATGAACTACTAGCGGTCGCCCTGTTGGTCTAGTGGGTTAAGTACCGGGCCGTGATCTTGGGGTCCTGGGTTCGTTTCCCAGGTCAAGCTAAAATCATTTTTCGAATTTTTCGAACAAAGCTCGGGTTTGTGATCACCACCCCGCATTTGGCAAGCGTGGTGATTAAGCCTAATCCCATCTTAGTAGCGATCACTTGATTTCTATGATGGAGGCCTTTGCCCTGCAGTGGGAATGCATGATACTTTACTTTTTACTAGAGGTCGCCTGCGGCTTCGCTCGCTTGGAATTTGGTTTGCCACATGTCACTCTTCATCCCTTCAACTATCTCCACTTATCACGTCCTCCGTTTTGGCGCGTAAGACGGACAGACAAACAGACAAACACACACACTTTCGCATTTATAACATAAGTATGGATAGGTAAACGCTTGACCACAATCTCACCAGATGGAAAGTGCCTATGAGTTCTAGGATGTAACGTGTTTGCCTAGAAGATGTTTGTTCACTCATGCATAATTTTGACGACCAGTTTGGATCAGTGGTAGTGAATGCTGCCTCTGGTGCAAGGGTTGCGAGTTCGATCCCCGCACAGTCCAAACATTTGTGTACATGAACATATCTGTTTTTATTAGTCTGGGTGTTATCTATGTATTATAAGTATGTATTTACAAAAGAAAAGTATTATATGTATATATTTGTTATTCGGCTGTTGGTTCTGATATCCGTAACACAGGTGCTTGAGCTACCTAACTTGGAGTCAGATCAATGTATGTGATGTTGTGAAATATTTATTAATTACTAGCTGACCCGACAGACTTCATCCTGTCAAAAAAAAATTTAATGTGGCAACAAATATGAACTTTATATAATAGCAATAAAACTCAAATTGATTCTACGTCTTAGTTAGAAAACTTTTGTATGTGAAAAAGAAAAGAGCTGTTTTTAGAGTTTTCCCGACAATTATTCGATTTTTTCTCGCCATAAGAACCATCCTTGGACTTCAACCAACATTTAAAAAAAAGAATTGGCCAAATTAGTCCAGGCGTTGTTGAGTTATGCGCTTACCAACACATTTTGCGATTCATTTTTATATTATAGATGTCTGAATTGTAGTGGTCTGAAATAACAGACCGTCAAAGTGCAAAACCGTGCGAACTCGGGGTAGATCGTTAATTCCAATTAAAATAGTATTCGTTCAGATTTTTTCTCTTTATGTCCATATTTCAATTAAAGGTACCCGAAGTCAAAGTTAAAAATCTAACTCAACCGATTTAAAATTCGTTGAGCTCTAATTGACAAAAGAGCACTCGTAACTCCACTAACTTCATTACTTCCAACCGAAACTTCCATTTTAACTGGCTAACTTCATCCTACAAACTTTCATAAAGACATGAATACTACCCAAACGAATAGTATGGAAACTCGAAAATTACGCGAGAAAAATTATAATTCTCGGAAGCACTTTCTGATACTAATTCGGAGGGTATGAAAGGGACAGCGTGTTTAATTCACGTGGGTTCTGAAGAGTTTGAAAATGTTTTAGGGAAGAATCATCCAATAAATATTTTACTAAAGACTTCACAGCTCCTGCCTTCATCAACTTGTTAATTCTTAATTTAGATACAAACGTGCTTGTTATGGTTTTAAAGTCTCAAATGTTTTATTTACATGTGGCATCTTCTCACTTGCAACTGGTTGCGTCTTAGGGTTTTTTGAACGGTCATTAAACCTTTTGTTAACTTTTTTTTATGTGATAGGTGGCAGACGAGCAGACGGATCCCCTGATGGTAAGCGATTACCGCCGCCCATAGACACCCGCGACACCAGTGGAGTCACAAGTGCGCTGCTAACATTACATCCCCCCTTTCCCCCGGATCGGGCCTCCGGTACCCTCACTCACGCAGCGAAACACACACTGTTTCACGCCGGCTTTCTGTGAGGCCGTGGTATCACTGCAATCGAGCCGGCCCATTCATGCCGAAGCTTGGCTATCCCACACGATGTTATAAAGCAGATTTCATTCTTTTTTGGAAATATTTGTATGATTTTTTTTTTTCAAACGTCAAAACTGTTTCATCATCGTCAGCCCATTTAAGTCCCCACTGCTGGGGCACGGGCCTCCCTCAATCACATGAAGGGTAATTGCCATACTCACCACGCTTGGCAGACGGGTTGGCGAGGGTTTTGATATAAATGCAGAGTTTTCCTTCTCTGGGTGCTGATGATCATGCCAGCAGCTTTACCTTAGTCGCCTTTTACGACACCTCGGCAAGAGTGAGGGTGGCCTATTCTACTCTGCCGGGGACCACACGGCGGTGGTCAAAACTGTTTAAAACACCTATTTTAACGAAGAAAGGTTTATTTAGCATTAAAAAGCCCAAAAACTGTCCCTCCCGGGGTACACTTAGACCGTGAATTAAGATGGAGTCACGATCTAGTAATTACAATAAAAAATACCTGTAATAATAATAATTCTCACAACAACTCGTTGACCTGATTCCGTACTAAGTAGCTTAAGCACTTGTGTTACAGATATCAGACAACAGAAGAACACAAATATATACTTAAATACATATATTACACCCAGACACTGAACAAACACAAGTATTCATCACACGAGTGTTTTTTGTCCAGGGTGGGGATCGAACCCACGACCTTTGGCGTAAGAGGCAGGATCACTACCAATTGTGCCATCCGGTCAGTCCACCTATTTCCTTCTCATCCCAATGAGTCGTTCCTGGTTGCGTCCAAAACGGAACGGTTTGGCTGCGAGCGTATTTCCCGACGGCTACGACTTAGGGACCTTCAAGAGAAGAGCGTACTCGTTTTTAAAAAGGCCGGCAGCACATTAGCGATCTCTCTGATTTCGTGGATGTTCATGGGCGGCGTTGTTTACTTTCCATCAGGTGACTCGCTTGCTTGTTAGTCCGCCTCAAGCATTAAAAATACCATCAGTTTGGAGCTCAGGGTACGCTAGTAAAGTATCTATCTATCAATAAGAATTCTAGCCCAGTTATCGTTTTCTTAGCTAAAAGAAAATTGGATGATACAAACAAATTCATTTAAGCTGCCTTAACACCATAAGACTACGAAACCCTAGTAAACCTCAATACGGGATGAAACTCTTGAAAGGATGAAGGGATTAAAATAAGAAGGGACGAAAGAGGGTAAAAATTTTTTTTCACAATTGGGCGGGACGCCCTTAATGAAGCCTTTATCCCGAATGTAGTGGAATAACAGTGTTTATACATCGACATTTTTTATCGTTTACATTCAGGAAATCTCATAATAGGTATCGTCAAATCCATTTAGCATGCTAAATCAACAATATTAAAAACGAAAAAAAAAAATCGGCTGTTCTATACAAATTAGAAAATATATCCGGCAATCATGTATGGAACAGCTGATTTTATTTTGACCTTGAAACGTTAAAGGTTTATTATACAAGCTATATTTCACGAGAAAGAGAGTAGTGGGTTCAGGTTGAATACACACACTATTTAGACCCCTTTGAGCTAAGACTCCCCTGACCACAATAGGGCGTCACGGCACGTTTAGGTCCACTTCCTGGTGGGTGGAGGGAAGAAGAAGCGTCGGAAAATAAGATGAAGAAGAAACGTCGATAGATGAAGAAGCGTCGAGAGTAGAAGCGTCCAAAGAAGACCCGCAACTGAAATTGAACAAACCAGCCTGCTCACTAGTTGTCAGGGTCTGAATACAGGGTCCCAACGAATAGTTATAACGCAAAGTTAAGCTTTATAGATAGGTAGACAAGTCACGTCGAAGTGACGCGTCATAGCTTAAGGAATGGATAGAATTTACAAATAGGACAAGATTTAGGCAATTATTCAAGGCAAGAGTATTTTACAAGAAAAGAGGGCTCTAAGGGCAAATGAATTAGCTGAAAATAAGTTTGAATTAGTACATACAAAATGCAAAGCAGAAAAAGGTGTAAACTAAATATTTGAGTTGTTTGTCGTGTACTTGATATACGGCGGGTCTTTTCTGAAAGATTTACACAGCAGAGCAGGCTCTAGTACGATCTGAAGTATAAGAGTCCGCTCAGTCCACAAAGATGGCCGATCCGCGGAGAAATTAGAATGACAGTGAGTTGCGCTTGTAGCTGGAAGGCGAGTTGGCGGGCGCGCTTCTGTCAATGGTTTTATATTTCAGTAAAGAGGAAGGGGCAGCTGACCGTTGGCTTGGCTATTGCATTATAAGGCCGTGGAGCTGACCAGTTTTCGGAGCGTTAGTAGGCAGTGCTCTGATTGTTCAAGTATATTGTTAAGTACAAACGGCTTATACGTTCCGATTTATAAAACAAAGGTTTACATAGCAGATGCTATGCTATATAATCTAACATTCACGATACCTATATGAGATTTTCGGGATGTAAACGATAGTAAAATGACGGTGTATAAAACCAGTAGCTGAAAAACATAAAGAAGAAATACATTTATTTGTTCAATACTACACACAATATTACAAAAACAACGACAAACTCGCGAAGTTGAAACAAAAGTAAAAAACACATAAAACAAAACATTACAGAAAAAGGTGCCAAAGTATGAATTTATTATTATGATTTATCGGTTCTGTGCTGCCAAGGGATTCCCGCAGCCTTCACCTGAAGGTCGGTCCACCTTGTGTGGGAGACCAGCACAAATATCAATCATCATCATCAACCTATCGCAGTCCACTGCTGGACGTTGGCCTCTCCAATTGTTCGCCACCGTGATCTATCCATGGCTTCTCGCATCCAGCTCTTGCCAGACATCTGCGCAGTTCGTCCCTCCACCTAGCCAGAGGGCGCTTACATTACGTTTGCCAAGATGCGGTCTCCACTCGAGAACTCGTTTACCCCATCGGTTGTCGGTTTTGCGGCTAATATGGCCAGCCCACTGCCATTTAACGTTGCTAATCCGGTGAGCAATGTCGATGACTTTGGTTCTCTGCCGGATCACCTCATTTCGGATTCGATCTCGGAGAGACTGATGACTGAAGACTTTCGTCTCGACTTTCGTTTCGAAATATCAATAAGTCACATTATTTTTAAGGCAGATGGATTACCTGATGGTGAATGCTAGCCGCCAACCATGGGTGTCTATGGTTGAGTACCATAGACACCCATGGTTGGCGGCAGCGCCAGTTGAGTCACACTTGCCATACCATCACTCACTCGAAAACGTTGCGAATGCGCTGTTTTACGCCAGGTCTCTGTGAGGCCGTGGTATCACTCTGGTCGAGCCATTCATGCCAAAGCAAGACTAAAAAATCATTCGGTTCATGAACCGAATGCGACAAAATCTAGCAAACAAGAGACAATTGCGTAACGTGGGGCAAAAGATTCTATCGGTGAAAATATATACAACTTCTAATCCACTCACCTCAGCGTGTAATCATTGATGCATCCAAAGCTTTCGTTTTGGAACTATTCTGGAATATTTTGAATAAAAAAGTAAAGTATCAGCCTATATACTGTCCCTGCTGTAGGGTAAAGCAAACTGCAGGGCAAAGGTCACCATCATAGAAATCAAGTTATCGCTATGATGGGATTAGGCTTAATCACCACGCTTGCTTAATGCGTAATCACAAACCCGAGCAATGTTCGAAAAATTCGAAACGTACTTTTCTCTCGCTCGACCCGGGAATCGAACTCAGGACCCCGAGTTAATGGCCCGGTACCCACTAGACCAACAGGGCGTCGAATTTAAATTACTTTCTTATTTTGAATTACTTATTTTTAAAAAAATACATTTTTAACATCGCTCTGCATTTAAATTAATAATTTATAGCATCCCATAGCAGTGAAAATTTCATATTTGTAAGCCTCCGAACTAGCCATGTTTGAATGAAAATTAGCTGGTGGCTCCATTTATTTGATTCCCAGCGTAGGTTAAAAAAATCTAGAATTTACTGTTGGATTCGAACCTAGGACCTCCCATATGGAAGGCGCGTTCTTATCTACTAAGCTACCATCACTTTTTAATACATCTAATCCATTTGTGATGGTAGCGGGAACCATTTCCACGCCAACAGCGCTCCGTCAGGCGAGTATCGATATTAATTCCGTTATTTTATCGAGTCCTCGTTGCCCTAATTGGCAACTGCTGGATAACGAAGATAAGGGTCGATGGATAGGGCAGAAGAAACCCTGTGACACACTTCACCTTATTTCTAAACGCGACTTTAAGTTATTAAAGCACATGCCATCCCTAAAAGGGGCTGGAACGAGTTTTTTATTTTTTATTTTATTTATTAGGAATAGCAAACAGCTACAAAATACATGTTCATCTAAGACAGTACATACTTAAACTACTTAATAATATTGTAGCCCACGACGCTATCCACATGTTACTAAAATCAAGTTGTCGCAAGCTACTCAAAAATACAACTAATAATATTACAAAGAGAGCAAAATACAATGAGAAAAAAGATTCGGTAGGTATTTAGGTGGACAATTTGGACACAAAAACAAAATAATAGTAATTAAATATAAGAGTAGAACGGTATAGCGATCTTACAATAATAACTGTTCAAAAACAATTTTTTTTAAATTATTTATATTATTAACAAATATATCAATATCTTTAGAGTGGAAACTGTCATTATAAGACCACATCATACGACGATACGGTACGCGCCAGCCAGTATTCGTTCGACTTTGACGAACTGCAAAAAGGAAACGTTTAAATTAGGTAAGGTTTTAATTAGGAACTTTTCTTAGATCGCTTTTGCATACTAGAATCTACACCATACTATTATCCTACGTTGTGCTATGAGCTACGCCAATCTACAAAACTACACCGTGCTACGAGTATCGCTGTGCTACGATCTTTGCTGTGCTACGAGATATGCCATGCTAAGAGCTACGCCAAGATACGAACTACGCCATGCTACAAACTACACCGTGCTACGATCTTTGCTGTGCTACGAGATATGCCATGCTAAGAGCTACGCCAAGATACGAGCTACGCGATGCTACAAACTACGCCGTGATACGAGTTTCGCTGTGCTACGAGATATGCCATGCTAAGAGCTACGCCAAGATACGAGCTACACCATGTACAATAGCACGGTGTAGTGTGCTACGAGTTTCGCTGTGCTACGATATATGCCATGCTAAGAGTATAAGATCAACAAAAATATTGTCAACATGAACAGAAGACAATGCAAGCTGACTATACATAAGTGGTTATCAAATATGAATTATGACGATACAGAAGTCCTAGTACAGAACTCACAATGAAACTATAACAATCTAATTTCTCTTTTACACATACACGCAGAAATACAACACACACACACAAATATATACACACACAAACGCATATAAATTTATGTATATATATATATATATATATATATATAGTTTATGATAAGCGTCTAAATGTATACCTTGCTGTGTAACAGTGACTATAGATATGTACTTAGTGTTTGTGAACCAAATAAAATAAATAAAAAAAATATGCCATGCTAAGAGCTACGCCACTATACGAGCTACGCCATGCTACAAACTACACCATACTACAAATACCTATAATATAAATTTGGAGGCCTAGAATCTATTTGGGTCGCTAAGCCAGCGAAGTAGTGTTTCGTTATCCTTTCCAGTAGTTTAAAATTCTACGTCAATGTTAACTAATGGAGCAGCAACAACTGTCGACGCTTTCGCTCCAATTATACGACACTTGAAGTAAGAACGACGTTTTTATTTACTTTTACACCATCTCTTAATATTCCGAAACAACTCCACTCAACTTCCTTATACAGCTGATGAAATTATATGCCCCGAGCTGCGGAACGACTGCTTACGGCCTATTTTTTTATCCGTAGTTACCTTTTGGTCAAATTAACTTGGTTAACTCTCTAACCAATAGGCCGTGTGGTCCCGGCAGAGTAGAATAGGCCACCCTCACTCTTACCGAGGTGTCGTAAAAGGCGACTAAGGTAAAGCTGCTGGCATGATCATCAGCACCCAGAGAAGGAAAACTCTGCATTTATATTAAAACCCTCGCCAACCCGTCTGCCAAGTGTGGTGAGTATGTCAATTACCCCTCATGTAAGTAAGGGAGGCCCGTACCCCAGCAGTGGGGACTTAAATGGGCTGACGATGAACTCTCTAACCAATAGTCAAAGTGACGTAATTCCTTGTAATAAAACTATTGCTCAAAAAACACATTTTAACGATATCTAACCATTGGTTACTTTTTAAACTATTAGTTCAGTTTAACTACGGATCAAAAAATGCAACCGGTTATGACATGCTAAAGTATTCAATAAGGTAAAAAAATACATTTTGAAATGGGGGATCAGGCAACATGTACCGAATACTTTCCTCGAGCAGTCAAACGGATGTGGAAAAAAATATCTCATTATGGCTGAGATAGGCAAAAAAAAATTCAAAGGCCCTTTTACGTCTCACTGGCGCTTCCACTGGTTTTTATTATTAATTGTAATGTAATTAAGACAGTAAATGAACAATTAAAAAAATATTTGTGTTTTTTCAAGCTTATTTTGCACATGCCATTCATGTCACAATCATCTCTAGCAAGATTTAAAAACCAGCCAAGTGCGAGTCGGACTTGCCCACGAGGGTTCCGTAGCAGTAGCAGCAAATAAGATATATGGAAAGTAAATTGCGGAATACGGTTTATAACCTATTAAAAAAAACTATCTATCTATCTAGATCAAACCCATTTTACCCGACTATGGCGAAGCAAAAACGAGGGTTATGATTTTGGCTTGTATGTATGTATGTATGGTAATAACCATACCATCTCTCAAGACGAAAGTCTTTAATGCGTGTGTGTTGCCAGTGATGACATACGGAACCGAGACGTGGCCTGCTTACAATGTGCCGATTAAGGAGGCTCAAAGTCACCCAGAGAGCAATGGAGAGGGCTATGCTCGGAGTCATCATTTCTGATACGATCACGCAGGGCGTGATCGTATCAGAAATGATGAGATCCGCAGGAGAACTAAGGTCACAGACGTAGCCCAAAGGATTGCATGCCTCAAGTGGCAATGGGCAGGGCACATAGCGAGGAGAACAGACGGCCGTTGGGGCGGAAAGGTCCTCGAGTGGAGGCCACGTACAGGAAGTCGCAGCCGTGGCAGGCCTCCTACAAGGTGGACCGACGATCTGGTGAAGATCGCGGGAATCCATTGGATGCGGGAGGCACAGGACCGATCTGTGTGGAGAACATTGGGGGAGGCCTATGTCCAGCAGTGGACGTCTATTGGCTGAAATGATGATGATGATGATACCATCTCTTCCCTCATAACTTCTAAACTAGTTATCATATTTGAACAAATGAGGTGTCGTTAGAAGAGTCTTGGTTATAAGCGATATTACGTCACGTTAAATTGACTACAGCGCCCTCTAGGGGACTTTGAGTAAGTAACTAAAAACGGACAGACGGACAGACAGACGGATAAACAGTCAGACATGACGAATCTATAAGGATTCCGTTTTTTTTCAGTTGGCTACGGAACCCTAAAAAGTAGCCACTAAAAATTTTAATATTAACTCCTAAAGTACAAAGCATTTATTGATTTTTCTTATATTCAGATACTTGAGCAAATATCTTTTCCCAACATAAACATAATCCGATCCTCTTCCAGAAACCGTCATATTTTCACACCTCTTAAGGACTCCAATAATTTGTAGGAACAGCGAACGCTCCCGAAGTTATTGAATCACCGAGGGATAAATTCCTGGTGTCAACGTAAATCCTACGAAGTATATGTGAAAGTATAGCAAATATTAGGCATTGGGGACATATCAGAATGTTTTATATCCACCCTAGATGACTTATGACAGGAACAACCTGAGATCTAGTGATGTGACGTGTTGTTCGTTCATATGTTTTTCCTTAGTCGAGATTTCAAATCAAATCAAAGCAGCACTGTGCGGTGTTTAGGTGCGTGAGTGAGGGTACCATGAGGGCCCAATCCGGGGGAAACGGGTTTTTTTTTCACTACATCACATACATTGATCTGACACCGAGATAGGTAGCTTCAAGCACCTGTATTACGGATATCAGAATCAACAGCCGGATTACAAATATATACTTTATAAATATTTAATACTTTTCTTTTGTAAATACATACTTATAATACATAGAAAATACCCAGACCCATACAAAAAGATATGTTCATACACACAAATGTTTGTACTGTGTGGGAATAGAACCCGCAACCCTTGCACCAGTGGCAGCATTCACTACCACTGTTCCAAACGGGTCGGGTTTAAAGGTTGTCAGCGCACTTGTGACTCCACTAGTATCGTGCGAGTGTAGTGCGATTGCCGCCGCCCATGGAGAATCATGGGCGGCGGCAATCGCTTACCATCAGATGATCCGTCTGCTCGTCTGCCACGTATCACATAAAAAAATGTAGTTCTTAGCTTATTATTTTTCTACTTTATTCGTTAGTTTAATAATATTCGGGGTGAATAAAAGAAAATAAGTATAATTTAAACTGTACCCATAGTTTTTGGGTTATGAGCGCGCATGTGTGTTAGCGTTATTCTCGGTGGCGTAAAACCCGCTTTGGGCCCCGGGGTACGCTTGATGTGCATAATCCAGTATATAGGAAGTTGGGTAATTATTAAGGGTTTAAGTATGAAATTTGCCGATTTATATGGAGATTTTTTGAAAAGCTGTTTTTTTGCATACTAACATTTTTGAAATTTTCATAGTTAATAAAAATTGTACTGTTTCATATTTACTGTAGGTACTTTAATGGACAACGTTCAGGTACATATAAAATAGGTTTTCAGAAAAAAAACATTGTTTGTTTAAAAAGTTATCAATGTTGAAAGCGTCCATCTGCCTAACAAAAAGAGTTACGATTTCTTTTTTGTGCATCAAGATTACAATTTTATCTGATGGTCTTTAATTAACATAAAAATATACCACAGTAACTTTTAGATATTTACAGGAATTATCAATCTTGTTGTATCTAGAAAAAAAACGGCAATTTCATACTTTAACCCCTATTACTATGAAGCGACTGCCTTCCGATCTGACCTACACAAAGCGAAAACCAGTCGAACTGAATTATGAAAACTTTCTTCATCAACTATCTTATATGTATTCGTATAAACGTGTATTGATAACTCAAAATGTATTCCTTGTGCTAATGCTAATGATATAATGATGGGCTAATTAGTAGGTATTTAGCTCTGAAATCAGAAAATTCTGATCTCTACGATATTTCAATAGTAACTAGTTCTACGACATTTTCATTGACATAATAAAAACAAAAAGAGGATGAGTAAAATTGGTCTAGCCGTTTTTAACCCCCGAAGCAAAAACGACGGGGTGTTATAAGTTTGACTGTGTGTCTCTCTATGACATCGTAGCTTCCGAAAAAATTAACCAATTCCAATTTGGTTTTTTTTGTTTGAAAGATGAATAAGAGGGGAGTGTTCTTAGCTATGTTAGATAAAAATCGATGATGGCCGCCGATCGAGATCGAGATGGCCGCCGTCATAAAGATATGGATTCTATGTTTTAACATAACTTCCACAGTATGGGTATCATATAATAGGGCTTGAGTAGCAGAGTATATTTATTGCGACGAATTTCAAATCCAAGATGGCCGCTGTCGGGTTTTGTTTTCGTATTTATACCTAGATTATCTTCTCCCCAAAGTAGGTACATCTCCGACTAGCGGAGGCGGGCTGATAATTTGGCCATATATATTTCAGTGTCTGCCTGGTCCTAAAGTAAAGTTTTCCATTGCGCTACGATTGACCGGCGCTCAAAACACTGCGCTTTTCTGAGGGCTACAACGAAACCTTCCCACAACAAATGAGAATGTATCAATCTCATTCAAATAATAGATTTACACGGCACGCGTGAATAGAACGAGCCTAAAGTAACGTTTGTGAATTCCATTTCGTTATAGGTTCTTAAAAAATAAAAATACACTGAGGTCTCCACATCTCTATAACACACGTTACACCCAAGTTGTGGATGTAACCGTATCAAGTTTCCTCTTTCCTTGACATTATAACTTTCGTGATAAAATCCCGCGGTTCTCTCTTTGTGGAGCGTTTTCGGTAATAGCCTATAAAAGTCTCCGGCAGATCTGGGCTGTTCAAATCACGGGCACGATGTATTTTTAATGTGCCATATAAGGAACACCTAAAGTTGTAAATATTGACACTTATTTTGATACGCATAAAGACTACCGATACTAAAGTTAATAAATAAATATATAAATATTTCACAACATCACATACATTGATCTGACTCAAGCACCTGTATTACGGATACCAGAATCAACAGTGGGATTACAAATATATACATATAATACATTTCTTTTGTAAACACATACTTATAATACGTAGATAACACCCAGACCAATACAAACAGATATGTTCATGCACACAAATGTTTTTCACCGTGCGGGGATCGAACCTGCAAACCTTGCACCAGAGGCAGCGTTCACTAGCACTGTTCCAAACGGGTCGTCAAAAGTTAATGAACATTAACTTAAATGACGTCTCTGAGTGCGGCCGTTAGACTGTTTTACACATTGCGAGCTGGCGTATGAGTCAACCTGCCGAGTAGCTGCACTGCAATAACTCGCTTGAGCGAGCTAGAAAGTAGCGCACATGACAGACCTAGTAAATGTCTACTGGCTAATAACCTGCTTCCACTATGTAAACCAGTCTTTACAGCTATTATGTGTTTTGGTTCCAAAAAAACCTCCTACATAGCGTCAGTGAAGTTCTAACACCACGTAAGTCATTTTTTAGCGGTTTTGACATTTTGATGCCATTCACTAGAGAATCGATAGACGCGTCGTTTTGCTAAATCAGAATCGAGATACAATCAATAAAAACCTTTAAAATTACGAATAAGTAACAGCACTGAAGTCATAAAATGACCTACGCTTTGAGATGACCACGTGAGTCATCATCATCATCATCATTTTACTAATTTGCAGGTGGCGGTTATGACATTTTGATGCCATTCGTTAATAGAGCCTTGGAAGACGGATCGTTTTTATCAATAAGAATTCAGTTGCGGCC
Organism: Marasmia exigua; assembly: GCA_019059595.1. Taxonomy (NCBI): domain Eukaryota; kingdom Metazoa; phylum Arthropoda; class Insecta; order Lepidoptera; family Crambidae; genus Marasmia; species Marasmia exigua. Next base: position 29,687,372 of record CM032463.1, on the reverse strand, counting down.
ATCAAAAACCTTTTAAATGCTGAAAAGGTAACAGAACGGAAGACAACAACTAAATTCTAATGGACTTATGTGCTATACATAAGTCTCCGATCAGTTTTTTTGGCTTTCCTGAAAAGTTGCTTATAATGACTTACGTGGTGTTAGAACTTCACTGACGATAGGTAGTGTACCTTCTTAACTCATTACTTATTTAGTACTGGAGACGTCTCCAGTTAAGCTTATGCATATTGGTAGACTATAGGTTAAGGTAAAGGCGGAGGTTGGACCTCTCGCTCCCGAGCATAGTGAGAGCTATGCTAGCGAGCGAGGAAGCCTGGAAGGCCTTCGCTGACAATAGTCAGCGCAATTCAGCGTTTGCTGCCATTACGTGCGCGCAATAGCGCGCACGTAATGGCAGCGAAGGAGGCGGCGGAGCGCGAGCGAGAAGCAGATCCTCTCGCTCCCGCGCTCCGAAGGGCAAGGACGGGTAGAAGACGCCGAATAGTTGCACGTCTCCCTCCTATCCGCAGAGGGAGCCCGCTGGCATGTGGAGGGGGGTCACCAGCGCCGGCATTGCACGGGCTCCCTCAGCAGCTCGGTAGGGACGGCTCAGTTTTTCCGGCTGTCCCTGCCCCCTCTCCCGGCAGGCTGGCCGGGGGAGGAACCGCCTGGCCCGATGTCTAAGGCGGGCACCTCCCGGGGAGGGTGGTGGTGTGAGGGTCCGCATTTCTGCACCCATGACCTTTCCCGCTTAAGGGCGATGAGTCAAAACCACTGGGGTTTAGTCGGTATGCCTCTGGCCGACTTCTCGGTGAGAAGCCCCCACCAGAGGAGAGCCCGACATAACCCTCCTGCTCCCGGCTACGTGATGTGACGTCACACCTAAGTATATTGTATACATTTCATTTGAATTTTTATGGTGGCTATATCAAATGTTTCGTTTATGTCAATGGTTCTATTAAAATAATAGTTGGTGCAAATTGTATGGATTACTCAATGGTATAATTATTTTTTAATAACTTCATACTTTTAAAATGGACTTGCCCATGAATCTTTGAATGACCATAAAACCGGCTAGACTTTATATTTCTAATTGAGAATTTTTGCTATTGGCACATATTGACCTATATTTTGATAAAATATTTATATGTCGACCTTTTATTATTACCTTTTATTATTTATATGACGACCCGTTTGGAGCAGTGGTAGTGAACGCTGCCTCTGATACAAGGGTTGCGGGTTCGATCCCCGCACAGTACAAACATTTGTGTGCATGTTTGTTTGTATTGGTCTGGGTGTTTGCTATGTATTGTAAGTATGTATTTACAAAAGAAAAGTATTATATGTATATATTTGTAATCCCACTGTTGATTCTGTTATCCGTAACACAGGTGCTTGAGCTACCTATCTCGGAGTCAGATCAATGTGTAACGCAGCCTGCAGGGGCTTCGTTATACTACATAACTACTCATAAAGAAAGTTACCTTTGGTGTTAACTATAGAGCTTCGTTTTCCGTTTGCTATAGAGCTTGTATATCATTTTATGATTATGTCTTGTATTAGCATTACTCTTATTTGTGTTATTTTAATGTTCCTTGTACATTTTTATCTGTAAATAAATTTAAAGTTATTGTTGTAAATATTTAGATTGTCTATCTGACATTGTCCGACAGCTGACGTTGTCTAACTGTTTTTATTTTTCTATCGAATTGTCTATTCAAATTTAACTATGGAGTTTAGCTATGTTTCGAGAATATTCTATATTGTATGAATTTTAAAATTTAAATGTTGTAGAATAGAATGCGCATGGGCAATATAAAAGGACGCACATGGGCAGGACGACCAGTCTACCACCAGCTCTGAAGAAGCTCAGAACCTCAAGCTATAACAGTGCCAGTATACGTTTACCCGTAGAGTAACGGTGCCGGGGCACGAAGGGTGTTGCCTCCCTGCACCTACGCGCGTCTACCTTCATTCGTGCGCGTATCCGCGTCGCGCCTACCCGCGGCCGGCTTGCGGCGTGCGCGTATCTGCGTCGCGCGCCCCATTTGCTGCCTCCTGCGCTCGGCGGAGCCCTACCGCCCGCCTCTTGCGACGCTGGATCCTACCGGCGCGCTGCCTGCGCTCACCCTGTGTTACCGCCCTACCACGGTTGCCCATTTTGAACTTTTACCTTGTATATATATATTTAGTGTAGTGTACCGGTGTAAATAGCTAGTTTTAAGTTAGTTTTAAGTTAGATTTAAGATTTTTGGACGAGCCATCATTGTACATACCTCTTATAATTATAGCCCTCTTCCCTCTATTCTTATCTTTTCTTCTTCCCCCTACCTTTTAGCTCCGTAACCCTCCGTTACGCGAAAGTTTGGCGCCCAACTCTATAGAATCCCTCCCTGTCCTCAAAATTCTAAAATAAACTTGCACAAGTTTCTGTATATAACATACCTTTTGGCTCCCTATTAGACGTCTCTTACTTCTTAGATATTTCTTTCCCTATTCTTCCTCTATTTTTCTCACTAAAATAAAGTAAATAAAATAAAAACTATTGTAAATATTTTATTGCTTTAAAATTACAAATATCTTAGAAATGGCTCGTCTTATAAACTTTAATTTACTTAACAAGGCGGAACTTGAATACGAACTTATAATTAGGAACGAAACTCCTGCGGATAATCTTGTATCGCTTAGGAAACAAATTGTTTTATTGCTTCGTAATTTTCCTACGGAGGACATTATTGATTCTCCCGTTCCTCTGAGTGACGATTTGTCACAAGCTTCTTCTACAATCTTATATTTATCTTCGATGTTGGACCGATACGAATCGGGTAATCTGAAATTATTTAAGAAAATTGAAACTTATATAAATCACTTATTTTATCGACTTGACAGAATTGACACTGATGTAAGTGACAGCGACTCAAACCTTATAGAACTCTATGACGACTTAAAAAAGAAGTTTACTCTTTTGACTGAACGTTTTGACGCTTTTTCAAAACCAGCTGAGACTTCACAGGTACAAACCTCTTTGGACTCACCCTTGCCGATTTCTCAACCTAACTGTATGCCACCTTTTCATAATTTTCTCTTACCAAATTATCTAAATGAGCTAAAAAAATTACTTTTGATGGGACAACTTGTCCTAGAGCTTTTCTATCGAAAATTGATGAATTTTTACTTACGAACAAACTTGATAAGCAAATACTTATAAGCTCGGCCTTCAACATTTTTGAGGACGATGCTTCTTATTGGTTTAAATTCCAACTAAGTCGTGACCCTTCGTTAACTTGGGATCGCGTTTCCGAGTTGTTAATTAAGGACTTTGGCCATTCTGATTATGACCATAAACTACTGCAGGCAATAAAATCTCGTACTCAGGGTAAATCTGAGTCTATTATGGTTTATATTCCGAAAATGTTTGAAATGTTTTCGAGACTAAGCGAGAAATTACCTGAGCAGGAGAAACTGCAAATACTTCTACGTAACATCCGTCCTTGTTATACTTCTTTTGTTGCTCTTAATAAAGTTGATTCTATTGACTCTTTAATTTCTGTATGTCAACAATTTGAGCGCTGTATTGACCGCGACAATAATTTTAAAGAACCTGAAATGAATACTCTTATTCCTGAATTATCCTATAAACCTAAACACGATTCTACACCTTTACCGAACACTAAACCTAATGTTACACATACTTTTCACTCTAAACATTCTTTCACTCCTAATTATGATTCTCATAAATCTAATAACTTTAAGCCTTTTCGTACGAACTTTTCTTCGCAGAATAAAAATTCTGCACATGCGATATCTGAAAATGCTCCCAAGTTTCAGGCGCATTTGTTTTGCGTTCGATGTCGAATAAATGGTCATTCTTTGAATTCTTGCACTAAACCAAGATTCTTAGTCTGTTTTAAATGTGGTTTGAAAGACTTTAGAGCTTCGGATTGCCCGAAATGTAAAGCGGACAAGCCTCAACCTTCTTCATCCTCTAGCTCAAAAAACTAACATATGACTTGGTTAAACGAAAAGAAAATTTTGATGTTGATGACTGGCATAATTGGTTAAAAATAATTAAGAACTTTTTCGCAAGTTATGGAACTTCTTCAGTTTACTACGACAACGAAAGAGATTTTAACCGTCCTTTTATTAACGTTTCTATTTCAAATGTTGAGTTTACGGCGTTACTTGATAGCGGTAGGTCAATGACTATTTTAGGTAATAACTCGCACATTAAAATTTTGGAACTGGGCTTTTCGTTATCCAAGTCTGATTATATTACGGTTAGCACTGCTAGTAAGCATCGTGTTAAATCTTTAGGATTTTTTATTCTTCCTTTTACCTTTAACGACCAAACTAGACTTATTAAAAACATATGTTATTCCTGAAATATACCCGTCTTTGATACTTGGTGTTGACTTTTGGAGGGAATTTAATTTGGTTCCCAAACTTTTATCGTGTGCCTTTTCTCTTAATAAACCATCTCACTTTAACAACTCTGTGGAGAAACAAATCCTACCTTACGAAAATCTTACTTCTGAAGAAAAGGTTATCGCTGATGATATTATTTCGCGTTTTAGGCAAATTTCCTTTGAAGCTAAGGGTGAACTTGGTCGTACTGATCTGGTTAGCCATCGTATCGATACTGGAGATACGCTGCCTATTAAACAACGTTGTTATAGACTCTCTCCCGAGAAACAAAAAGCTCTAATTGCTGAGGTGGATAAAATGATTGAGTGGAAGGTCATTGAGAAATGTGAAAGCCCTTGGTTGTCTCCGGTTCTTATTACGCCTAAAAAGAATGGCGAATGGCGATTTTGTGTCGATAGTAGAAAACTCAACTCAGTTACTCGTAGGGATGCCTATAGTCTTCCTTTTATCAATGAAATACTTGACCATCTCAAAAACGCTAAATTTTTATCGAGTATCGATATCGCTAAAGCTTTCTGGGAGATTCCTTTACATGTAGACGATCGGGATAAGACCGCCTTTTATGTCCCCGGTAGAGGAATGTACAGATTCACTGTTATGCCCTTTGGTTTAACTAATGCACCTGCTACACAGCAGAGGTTAATGGATATCTTATTCACTCCTGAATTTGACAACAAAGTGTTCTGTTATCTTGATGACATTATTATCATAGGCTCCTCGTTCCAAGAACACATAGGACTTCTAATTAAAGTGCTTGAAAAATTAACTTACGCTAAACTTACCATTAACTTTGAAAAAAGTCATTTTTTTAAGAAAGAATTAAAGTACCTTGGATATGTTGTTGACGATAATGGTTTACGAGCTGATCCTAGCAAAATTCAAGCTATTATGGACTTTCCTGTACCTACTTCACGCAAAGAAGTGCGTAAATTTCTGGGTACGTGTAGTTGGTTTCGTAGGTTCATTCCTAATTTCAGTACTATAGCTGCACCTCTTAATAAATTAACATCATCTGCTAAAACTTCTCCGAAATTTTCTTGGAGTTCTGAGGCTAACTCTTCCTTTCTGAAACTAAAAGAATATCTTGTAACTACCCCAATTCTTGCTTGCCCTGATTTTGATCAACCGTTTTCTGTGCATTGTGATGCATCTAACACTGGCATTGGAGCCATGCTTACTCAAACGGTTAACGACAAAGAAGTTGTTATAGCCTACATGAGCAAATCACTTAACAAAAATGAAAGAAACTACTCTACTACTGAAAGAGAAACTCTAGCTGCTATCATTGCCTTAGAACATTGGCGGTGCTATCTTGACAATGGCAAACCGTTTACTGTATACACTGATCATGCCGCATTAAAGTGGTTTTTGAATTTAACAAATCCTTCTGGTAGACTCGCTCGTTGGTCACTTCGCCTTTCTTGCTTTAATTTCACGCTGAAACATAAAAGAGGAAAGGATAATATTGTCCCTGATCTACTTTCTCGTTCTAAAAGCGAGGACAGTCATATTATCGCTCCTTTATCTTCGAATGAAGCCACGTCTTTAGACTTAGAGCGCTATAATAAAATCTTTCGTAATTGTTTAACTGATCCTCAAAGTTATCCTAACTATACGATTAAGGATAATAAACTATTTCGTTGCACTAATACTCCTTATTCTTTAACAGACGATTTCATCTGGAAAGAAGTCCCTATCCCTTCTGAAAGAGAATCTTTGATAAGAAATGCTCATGGTTCCGCTACAGATCCGCATTTGGGCGTATTTAAGACATACAAAAAAATATCATTGTTATATTACTGGTCTGGCATGTTTAAAGATATAGCTAAATTTATTTCCAATTGCGAAACTTGTTTGGCTTATAAACACTCTAACCACTCGCCTTACGGTCCTATGGGAAAGCCCAAAATTTGTTCTAGACCTTTTCAATGCATTCTTTGGACTTAATAGGTCCATTGCCAATGACTAGGCGACGTAACCAGTACATTCTCGTTGTAAATTGTCTATTCACCAAATATACACTTATTTTTCCTTTGAAACGAGCTATAACTACTAGTATTATACATTACTTTGAGAATTCCGTGTTCTTAGTTCATGGAGTACCTCAAACAATTATTATGGATAACGGTCCACAATTTCAATCGCATGAATTCCATAATTTCCTTGGACGTTATAGAATTCCGCATATATCTTACACTCCTCACTATTGTCCTCAGGTCAATACTACAGAACGCTACAATAAAACAATTATTACCGCACTAGCTTCACTGGTCGGTGAGGACCATAGGTCTTGGGACCTTCACCTATCTAAGATTCAGTTTGCAATGAATAACTCTGTAAATGAAGTAACTGGATTTACTCCTGCATTTTTAGTATCTGGTCGTGAACTCATTACTTGTGGTTCTATTTATTCTCAGGGTTACGACTTAGAAGTAATTACCTTTTTACCTCGTGATTTATATGCTAGAAATATTGGCCTTCTATCGTCAATTTTTGATAGAGTTCAGGTTGCACTGCGCATATCTCATGTAAAGAATTCTAACCGTTACAATTTAAGGCACTCTTTTAAAGAATTCAATGTTGGAGATATAGTGTGGCGTAAAGACTACTCTTTAAGCAATGCTGGTGCATATTTTAGCGCAAAATTAGCACCTAAATATGTTAAATGCAAAGTCGTTGAGAAATTGTCACCTCTTGTATACATTCTTGAGGACTGCAACGGTTGCCGCGGTAAATGGCATGTAAAAGACTTTAAGAAATGACTACCTTACTGTTTGACTTTACTAGTATTATATGTATTTATTTGCACACACATTGGACTGATTTTTGGCTACTTCAGTCTGATATTTTTTATATATACTTAGCGACTAATCTCGTCTCTCTTTACTTATAGGATTCTCTCTTATAGTACCTACTTACTTGCTTAACGTTTTCTTTAAAAGGCGCTTCTTGACCTTTTAATTCTAAAACTTTAGGGCTCTCTTTTGCCTTATCTACTTACTACTTAGCGCTTCTTTGACTACAGAGGCGTCTCTTTTAAAGGTAAATTCAACCTTTAAAATTTGTGTCCTTTGATAGGGAATACCTGAGAGAGACTAGATTGTCGGCTATGGGCATCGACGCTAATGGGTTTTAAGAAACGGAGCGGCTGACAACTCCCTAAATAAGCCTAAAGTCATTCTTATAGGGTACTTCCTATGGAGTTTGCGTCATTGATAGTGAACCCTACTCCTCTTTGTGATTGGTTCGTATGTTAGAGTGATTGTTAGATTGACTGGATTTGAATTGTTTTTGGATCGTGGAATGGTATGTTTAAGTGAAGGTTGACTGGTTAGACTGATAGTAAGGATAGTATTCTCTTAACCTTATAATCAAAATTTTCTCTGAGTCGAAAATTTTTCTGGGGTCGTGGGAGAAATGTAACGCAGCCTGCAGGGGCTTCGTTATACTACATAACTACTCATAAAGAAAGTTACCTTTGGTGTTAACTATAGAGCTTCGTTTTCCGTTTGCTATAGAGCTTGTATATCATTTTATGATTATGTCTTGTATTAGCATTACTCTTATATGTGTTATTTTAATGTTCCTTGTACATTTTTATCTGTAAATAAATTTAAAGTTATTGTTGTAAATATTTAGATTGTCTATCTGACATTGTCCGACAGCTGACGTTGTCTAACTGTTTTTATTTTTCTATCGAATTGTCTATTCAAATTTAACTATGGAGTTTAGCTATGTTTCGAGAATATTCTATATTGTATGAATTTTAAAATTTAAATGTTGTAGAATAGAATGCGCAGGGGCAATATAAAAGGACGCACATGGGCAGGACCACCAGTCTACCACCAGCTCTGAAGAAGCTCAGAACCTCAAGCTATAACAGTGCCAGCATACGTTTACCCGTAGAGTAACGGTGCCGGGGCACGAAGGGTGTTGCCTCCCTGCACCTACGCGCGTCTACCTTCCCTCGTGCGCGTATCCGCGACGCGCCTACCCGCGGCCGGCTTGCGGCGTGCGCGTATCTGCGTCGCGCGCCCCATTTGCCGCCTCCTGCGCTCGGCGGAGCCCTACCGCCCGCCTCTTGCGACACTGGATCCTACCGGCGCGCTGCCTGTGCTCACCCTGTGCTACCGCCCTACCACGGTTGCCCATTTTGAACTTTTACCTTGTATATATATATTTAGTGTAGTGTACCGGTGTAAATAGCTAGTTTTAAGTTAGTTTTAAGTTAGATTTAAGATTTTTGGACGAGCCATCATTGTACATACCTCTTATAATTATAGCCCTCTTCCCTCTATTCTTATCTTTTCTTCTTCCCCCTACCTTTTAGCTCCGTAACCCTCCGTTACGCGAAAGTTTGTGAAATGTAACGCAGCCTGCAGGGGCTTCGTTATACTACATAACTACTCATAAAGAAAGTTACCTTTGGTGTTAACTATAGAGCTTCGTTTTCCGTTTGCTATAGAGCTTGTATATCATTTTATGATTATGTCTTGTATTAGCATTACTCTTATATGTGTTATTTTAATGTTCCTTGTACATTTTTATCTGTAAATAAATTTAAAGTTATTGTTGTAAATATTTAGATTGTCTATCTGACATTGTCCGACAGCTGACGTTGTCTAACTGTTTTTATTTTTCTATCGAATTGTCTATTCAAATTTAACTATGGAGTTTAGCTATGTTTCGAGAATATTCTATATTGTATGAATTTAAAATTAAATGTTGTAGAATAGAATGCGCAGGGGCAATATAAAAGGACGCACATGGGCAGGACCACCAGTCTACCACCAGCTCTGAAGAAGCTCAGAACCTCAAGCTATAACAGTGCCAGCATACGTTTACCCGTAGAGTAACGGTGCCGGGGCACGAAGGGTGTTGCCTCCCTGCACCTACGCGCGTCTACCTTCCCTCGTGCGCGTATCCGCGACGCGCCTACCCGCGGCCGGCTTGCGGCGTGCGCGTATCTGCGTCGCGCGCCCCATTTGCCGCCTCCTGCGCTCGGCGGAGCCCTACCGCCCGCCTCTTGCGACACTGGATCCTACCGGCGCGCTGCCTGTGCTCACCCTGTGCTACCGCCCTACCACGGTTGCCCATTTTTGAACTTTTTCCTTGTATATATATTTAGTGTAGTGTACCGGTGTAAATAGCTAGTTTAAGTTAGTTTTAAGTTAGATTTAAGATTTTTGGACGAGCCATCATTGTACATACCACTTATAATTATAGCCCTCTTCCCTCTATTCTTATCTTTTCTTCTTCCCCCTACCTTTTAGCTCCGTAACCCTCCGTTACGCGACAAATGTATGTGATGTTGTGAAATATTTATTTACATTTACATGTCGTAAAATCTCGAGCTTAGTCAAATACCTTGCAAAATACATTAGAATGTGACATTCTAATCTACGGTAATCTTTACGTTTATAACCATAAATAAATAAATAAATAAAACGTTTATTTTATCATCACAAACAACAATTTTACAATATTAGTATTGTTTACGTACATTGGTCAACTTAATTGCAGTTTGTGTGAGACTGATACCTATGATAGGTATATGGATACCAGTTGTACAAGTCATCAGGCTCCCACCACCACGGAACAAGGGAGAACTATATACGGTTTAGATAAGCGCTGGGTTACGCCCCTTGCTACCGTAAACTTACCCGTAACCGTAGTACAGGGAAACGTGGCCTAGTTTGAGCCTAGGTGAATTTATCGTCTAGCGCATTCATTTATTGCATAGCGGACGCTTGCGAAAAGAAAAACCTAACAAAACAAGCTCCTCCTTGGATGCCCAGTAAATGATAAATTCGGAGCAGAGGCAGGAACAGGCGATAGATTATGCATCTGTCAGGTGAATTATTTGCGAGGTCGCCGAATTTACGGGATTCCCGGAGCTGATGTCCTTTCTGGGGAAGCGGCTCGGAAACCGAAATCTGAAATATGGTAGACCAGATCGAAGGAATATCGGTTTTACGATGCAGACAAAATGTTTGATATGTTTCCGTTTACAAGGCCACCAGCGATGCTCATCGTAACTTCCTATATTTTCAATTATTAAGGTGACACACTATTATTATTTAATACTTATAGTTAACTGTTTGGTCTGCTTTCGCACACGAATTTTGGATTACCGCCAAAAGTGGCCGCTTTTGGCGTGAATCAATTTTTCGCGTACAAAAACGGTCCCAACATTTGTGCATGGTTTTAAATAAATAGTATAAGTTTTTGCCGAGAGATTGTAACCCCGAAATTGTATAAAATAGATCTGGTTTAGTGGTTAAAAATTAAAATCGATTGGTGTCGCTAATGTGCCCTATCCGTCACATTAAGGATGATAGTTTAATCTAGTAGCAATTCAACTCTTATTACACCTCGTCATTTTATAGAGTCAAAGAAAAATTTAGTTTCGGAACTTTTTTTAATCGCATTTTCTAATATGGGGCTATAAAGTTTTCTGAAATTCGGCATCCCCTCCTTCTTCAGTTACATTGTAGCTTGACATAGCTCCTTTTGCAATATGCCCAACAATATTTAAGAGTGCCAGGTGTGGCATATTTACTTACTATACTGGCTCAGCGATCTGAAGTGGATCTTGGCCTCCGACACGAGAATTGGTCATTCCGTATTGTTCTGTCCTGTCGCCAATCTGACCTTTGTAGGTGACCGAGATCCTTCTTGACCTGGTCTACTAATGTCTATCAAGCCAGGGACAGTACAGGGGTGCTGTGCACCCGGGCGCCGGAAGTTAGAGGGCGCCGAGAGCCATTCGTTACACATAGAGCCTCCACTGTAACGCTCCGTAAGGAGCGGGTGCGAGTACTGATTGTTCTTCTCATTTTAGCGACCACCATAATACAGGATTTGGGATGTCTGATAATTACAATGAAGCGACTGCCCATAGGTATTTGAACATATTGTATTTCACTTTGTTCGTGCATTTTCAAACAAGAGGTTGCCAGGTTATTGATTGCGCCCAGGTGCTTCTTGGGCTAAAGCGGCCTCTGTATCTAGCGATACCTGGGGAGCCGTACAGGGTGCTTCCCGGATCGACCCAGGTACGCTCTCTTCACAGCTTGATCCGACTTCATTCTCTCAACGAGGGTGACCCAGCGTAGTCTAGCTGACTTGTCTCGCCCATTATGTTGGGTTCGACCACGAGCTCTTCAATTTAGACGGCAGCATAGGAAAAGTACCAAAGTGCTGTATCAGAGTAGTCGCAATTCATATAGCTAATTCATTATCTTACTGGGTTCTTTATACTATGCTGGTACAGTTGGACAGTCGTCGCCCGCATTCCTCCGTGGCTGCACACAGCTGCATTCCCGCTGCATTCCGGCGTGGACGCTGCGTAGTTGCTGCATTTCTGCCCAATTGTCTTTTATTGAAATGTCCAACGTTTCGCTGGGACAGAAGGCAGGAATCAAATGTGTATATCAGTTGTTCTGTGAAAAAATACTCGGTAATCTACCGAAAATAAATTGATAATAATATCAACATTGTGGGAGAGCAACGTTTCAAATTGAATGGGGCAGTTCGACTTCACAGACAGCCGGCGTAATTATAAATAAAAATAAATATTTCACAACATCACATACATTGATATGACTCCGAAATAGGTAACACAATCACCTGTGTTACGGATATCAGAATCAACAGTGGGATTACAAATATATACATAGAAAACACCCACACCAATACAAACAGTCATGTTTATGCACACAAATGTTTATACTGTGTGGGGATCGAACCCACAACCCTTGCACCACCAAACATATGCCATACCCCTGCTGAACCCAAATGCACCTTGGCTGAGGGTATGGTCAATTTGTTTTTATGGCATAGACGTCGGGATCTAAGGCAGTTATCGCTGACATCCTTATATAAATGTTTATTTTTTATGACAAAATCGCTCCGGCATTAAACTAGGCAGTGTATTTTCAAGATAATCTTATAATACTATAATTTCATCTTAGTTTAGCCAGATAAGCAGAAACACAAAACCTCAGCCGAGCCTCGGCCCAACTGTGCCTGCTTGAGTTACAAAGATAGCTAACTCCGTTAAGTCGCTTAATTTCTACGGAGGCCCTCTGTAATCCGTCAAAGGGCACTTTAGTATTATATTATGTCGGTGGCCGTGTATTTACGGCTGGGTGAAATATTCTTGAACGCACTTCAATGGTTTGAGTGGCAATGTTTTTTTTTTAAATATGGCTCTACTCGAAGATACTTTGCCAATGTTAAGTAAAGTGATTGATAATTATCCTTAATGGGCGTATAAAGCTTAAAACACTGCTAACACGCCTCGTGACTCGCTTTTACCTGGCCAAACTGTTATTGGTAATTAATTGGATTGTGGAACCTACTGGAAGAGCCACACTTCGGCATGTTTGGGCTGGCTTGACCGGGTTAATACCACGGCCTCACAGAAAACCAGCATAAAGCTGCGCCTGAGCTATGAGCCGCCGAATGAGTAAGGGTACATACCTACTGAAGGCTCAAACTGAAGTGTTGGCAGCACACTTCTTACTCAACTGATATTACGGGTGTACATGTGGCGGCAATTAATCGCATACCAATCAGGTGATCAGTCTGCTTGTTTGCCACCTATAACCGCCTAAACCTAAAACCAAAACTAACACCTAAAACTTGTTTCGCCTATTGTATCAAAATTTGCGCAAATTTTGCTGCGTGAGTGAGGGTACCGGAGGCCCAATCCGGGGGTAAGGGGGGTTAAAAGGATGGCAGCGCACTTGTGATTCTGCTGGTGTCGCGGGTGTCCTGGGGCAGCGGCAATCGCTTACCATCAGGTGATCCGTCTACTCGTCTGCCACGTATCACATAAAAAAAGAAACCTTTTGTGAGAATTTCTAAATAAGGGTTAAAAAAACTTAAGTGGCTGGTAGGATGTAATTCTTTTTCGGTACAACCTGTATAAATTGATTTTATTTTATTTTTACATTATGGCGGATTAACGAGCTGACGGCTCACCTGGTGGTAAGTGATTACCGCTACCCATGAATAGTTACAGTAGATAGGCATTACTAAATGATAACATTTCCCTTAATGTAAGTAGAGTCATTACACGCCATTCAACTATATTAATTGCCACTTTGCACCATAGATTAAGGCAATAATTCTTTTCTATGCACGCAACCTTCCCAAAGGTTTGTTTGCTTTCATATTCTTCATTCAATCTCCCAATGAATGATTCGATTCATATTTCGCTATTCAAAGATTCGTACATAGTAATCATCAAAGGTTGTCAGACTAGGCCTATTGTGCCTACTTCAAATCAATAAGTGATTGATCAATAACTTTTTTAACCCTCGACGCAACAACGACGGGGTGTTATAAGTTTGACGTGTGTGTGTGTCTGTGTGTGTGTGTGTGTGTGTGTGTATGTGTGTGTTTGAAAGATGAATAAGAGTGGAAGTGTTCTTAGCTATGTTAGATAAAAATCGATCCAAGATGGGCGCCGTCACAAAGATATAGATTGTATGTTTTAAGACAACTCCCTCAATATGAGTATCATATAAAAGGGCTTGAGTAGCAGACTATATTTATTGTGACAAATTTCAAGTCCAGGATGGCCGCCGTCGGTGGTTTTTAAATTTTCAATTTAATTTTTAGTCAATATTTTTGTATGACACTTTGTTTTTTGACAATTTAAATTTCATTTAGAGAATTTGTTAGATAAATATCCTGCAATATGTTTTTATCATCATCATTATTTCGGCCAATAAACGTCCATTGCTGGACACAGACCTCCCCCAATAATCTCCACACAGGGGGTTGCCACGGCTCCGACCTCCTAAACGCGTCCTCCACTCGAGGACTTTTTATCCCATCGGCCGTCTGATCTCCTCGCAATGTGCCCTGCCCATTGTCACTTTTTTTTTTCACAGGGGGAATGCCACTGGCTCAAGATATGAGCCGACTACCTTATGCATACCGGACCACCGGGGGGCGGCCGGGTTATGTGGGGCTCTCCTTTGGCGGGGGGCTTCCAAAGAGAAGCCAGGCAAAGGCATACCCACTAAACCCCCTGGGGTTCTTCCTCATCGCCCATATTGGGGAATATCATGGTGATACAGTCGAAGCCTCCCTCCACGATATTCCCCGGGCGGACTAGGCGGTTCCTCCCCCGGACGTGCCGGGAGAGGGGATAGGGACAGCCGGGAGAACTGAGCCGTCCCTATCGGGCAGCAGAGGGACGATGTGCAATGCTGGTGCTGGTGCCCCCGTACCACGCACCAGCGGGCTCTCTCAGACAGCACCACAGCTTGTGACTCCCATGGGGGGGTCTCAGCGAGCACACAGGCGGCGTCGAAACCTACCATTCGGTAGGCTTGAGCGACCCGCAGCGCTATCGCCCGCTGAGGCCTCCGCAAGAATATTTTCCCGTCTTGCGAGGGAGTCGGACCAGGCTGGCGCCCCGTAGAGCGTCATTGACCGCAGATTGCCGGCATAAAGACGCCGGCACCTGGAGCCTGGTCCCCTCAGGTTGGGCAGCAGCCACGACAGCACCCATTGCCACTTAAGGCAAGCACTTCTTTGGATTGCAATGTGTTTAAATAAATAAAATAACATTTAATTCAGATAGGTATGTAACATCCATATGATAATGTGTTAGTAAGATTGTTAGAAAGCAACTTAATTTGGAATTATATTGAGATTAAAATTAATCAAATTTAATTGAATCAAATTAAGTTTAACATTTTATAATATCGATTAGAGCAGCTATAGAAATGATACCAAAATAAGCGTTTTGTCGATAACGGCTAAAATATGGATTAGTTTTTTTACTGTTAATCAAAGTTCTATCTGTAATATTTTTTAGGAACTAAGACTAAATCCCGCTGTTTGCAGAATTGTTAATTTTAAAGGCTTTAAGTTTGGAAGATAGGACACGCTGGGGAAATACGGATAAGCTTCCCCATTCTATCTACTTACTAATCAATAGAGGCCGGATGACGCAAGGCAGTGAACCTCATTGTGCCAAGAGGTTGTGGGTTTGATTGCCACACTGTACAAAATAAAAATAAAGTTTAAAAACTACAACGCGTCTACCAAAAAAACACGCTCTAAAAAATACGAAACAAGAAAATTGTCCCTGCTGAAATTCTTATGCCGTATCGCCGTGGTCTTATCCTATATTAATTTTATTTTATTATTAAAATGAATCTGTACATACAGGTCTTAATCATAACCCTCCTTTTGCTTCGCCGTAGTCGGATAATAAAGTATCAGCTTTTTACTAGTCTCACTGCAGGGCACAGTCCTCAATCATAGAAATCAAGTTATCTATGATGGGATTAGGCTTAATCACTACGCTTGCCTTGATGATGACAAACATTAGTCCATGTCACAAACCAGAGCTGTGTTCCTAGGAACCTCGAGATTACGGCCCGGTACTTAAACGAATTATACTTAAATTTGTGCCGTGTGGTCCCGGCAGAGTAGAATAGGCCACCCACACTCTTACCGAGGTGTCGCCGTCGGAAGCCGTTGGTCCTGCGCCCGGTCTATCTCCGGTCGTATCACACTGGTATCCCATCAAAATATGAGGGCAAGGGAACAGAGAGTGCACTTGTGTTTGCACACACACTTGAGCACAATAATATATCTTGCGTAAGTGGCTGATCGTTGAGATTAGCCGCCTTAGACGAAATCAACCTGACAGCCGTGGGAGCCGTAAAGTCCTTTAGTGGAGACCGCGACTCGGTAAGCGTAGTGTTGGACGCCCTGCGACAAGATGGGATGATGACATTCGAAGGCTGGCTGGTGTGAGCTGGATGAGAGTGGTCGAAAATCGGGAGCAGTGGCGTGCATTAAGGGAGACCTATGTTGACGAGACGAAATCGGTTGGAGGATATAATTATTATTAATAATATTATGTATGTTAGTAGCTATTTCGTTTTCATGGTCACAGAAGCAGAGCTCGTCAAACTTTCTTATGGCTGCCATAATTCCTATCTCAGCTTGTAACTCTCAGTTTCGTGCAAAACTGTCGCTTTAGAGCCCGTCGTAGCTACACTTAGCCCATGATACAGGAACTGGATAGCGTAGTAATTACAACGCAGCGAATGCTGTCTGCTGGCATGATCATCAGCACCCAGAGAAGGAAAACTCTGCATTTATATCAAAACCCTCGCCAACCCGTCTGCCAAGCGTGGTGAGTATGGCAATTGCCCCTCATGTGATTGAGGGAGGCCCGTGCCCCAGCAGTGGGGACTTAAATGGGCTGACGATGATGATGAATGATGTCTGACCATCGCAATTCTTTAACAGGGAAACCAGAACAATTTTATCATGGTTACACGTTCCAGAAACTTCTGATCTGAACAAAACGTAAAATATTGCTAAAATGTATTTTGAGAAATAGTCAGCATAAAGGGACTGAATGAAGTAAGTGGAAACCTAAAGTTATATTTTATCAATAAAAAGACACCACAAAGTTAATTTTCAAACAAGGGCCATTTTTTTTCTCTGTAGTGTTAAACTGACCTAATGGTTTAAAAAAGTAACCAATGGTAAAATATCGCTTTATAACCAATAGTTATATTACAAGGAGTCACGTCACTTTGATTTTTGGTTAGACAGTCAACTATATTTAGTTACAGTCCGATCACGGTTATTTGGCACGTGACATTAGTCGGAACTAATGTTGTTTTGACATTTTCTCATGAGAATCTCCCTTTAATATTGTGTTTTCTTTGTGTATGTTTTGTTCTGTCTTGGTTTTAGATGTTGATTGGTGCAAAACTCAATTAAAATAAATATTAAAAAGATTTAAACTCGCCACACCGGCCAATAACCATAAAAATAACGTGTCTCTCTAATCACTCGACATTGGCAGAGTTATTATGTGTTCGCCGTGGGCAACACCAGTAGCAGCCACTGATAAAAAAAGACATTTTCTCATAGAAAAAACGTATTACAACGCCTTCTTGCCAATGTCACTGAAGTGTCTTCTGATCGTGGTCGGTCTGTAATTCCCCGAAAGGTAACTACGGATAAAAATGTGGCACTAAGTAATTTTCCCTTTTACGCAGTTGTTGCCAAGGCCTACCAAAGGATTCATTTCTATAGATACCTTGGCAACAGTCTGATAATGTAGGAGTTGTCGGCTTATTAATTTTTATTACATTTTGCCGTCCCTTGTATTTAAATATATCACGCGTTCAATATTAGGTACGTGAATGTTCAGATTTTGTGACATAACTCCTTCACAGTGGTGTACCTACTTTTTATTACAACATCTCAGACATTGACTTGATTTCGTACTAAGCGTTTGACAACATCTTTTGGATCTATTCTGTTCGCTGCGTGAGTGGGGTACCGGAGGCCCAAACCGGGGGAGAGAAGGGTTTGGCAGCGCACTTGTGTTGTGCGCGGGTGTCTATGGGCGGCGGCAATCGCTTACCATCAGGTGATCTGTCTGCTCGTCTCCCACCTATCACATAAAAATCTATGTATAAGATAAATTACTTACGTACCTACCTACTATAAACCTGAATGAGATACCTATAATTGCGCCACTTTCTTCCTAAGTGCTGCCTTCTTAGTTCTTTTAAACGACGAACGAAGTCTAAAACTTAAACTGACCGGATGGCGCAATTGGTAGTGACCCTGCCTCTTACGCCAAAGGTCGTGGGTTCGATCCCCACCCTGGACAAACACTCGTGCGATGAACACTTGTGTTTGTTCGGTGTCTGGGTGTAATATATGTATTTAAGTATATATTTGTATTCCTCTGTTGTCTGATATCTGTAACACAAGTGCTTAAGCTACTTAGTACGGAATCAGGTCAACGTATGAGATGTTGTGAGAATCATTATTATTATTAGTTTCTTTGGGAATTGAACCTGAAACCCCAAGCGCAGTCACTTGACAGTGGTGAGAAACGCACGTTGGTACCTAACCGTAGGTGAAAATCAATCGTATTTCTCTTTTTTCTCATCACCCACTCTTTTACTGGCTAAGTAGGGGAGACCAGGTACAAAAGTAACGGCGCGAGTCGGTCGTAGCAAATGCTTTCTTGATTTATCCAATGAGCGTACACCGTGCTATCAGGTGACAGCCGGGAGCGCCCCCCTCATTTGCATTTAGTCGCCGCGAAAGCCACGCGCTTTTAGGCTGTGTGACTAGACGATACGTGAATTCACAAACCTAAATTTAAAAAGATTTAAGTTTTTTGTCGTTTTTTTATTCAATGTTTTGATAGTCTTAAAAGCATGATCGTAATCTGAATGTTTGCATATCTATTCTATATTAAAGTGATTGTACATCGCGTAATCTCATTTTTTCGATTTAAGGTTTTATGGTTTCGAACCACAACGTGTTACTTTCGACCTGCCTACGTGGTCGGAAGTAACAAGTTATGTTTTTTTAAAGTTGCTGTTATTCATATAAAACTTACAATAATGTAATAAATTGAGTTGCTAGAGTAAATAACACGAACTGAATTTTTATATAATTATATTCATAGAATGGCAACAGTACTAACATCCATCCAGAAATCAAGGTAAAAGTACAAAGTGTTACTTTTGTACCCTGGTGACGAACGCACGTTGGTAACCGTAGCTGAAAACCATTCATAACTCTCTTTTTTCTCATCACCCACTCTTTCACTGGCTAAGTATTAAATCTTTTTGTAAAATACGCCGCCATTACTTTTTGAAATACCGCCAAAATCCCCGTCCATAGATAACATTAAAATACCTCCGTTTGATTTACACCTCACGCAATGAGGAAACTTATCTTCAGATTCTCTCTGACGTTATTCGTGTGCCTATTATCTGGCTTTTCAAAGGGATGTGAAAAAAATCGATTATGCAATAAAACAATCGATAATTAAAATATGTTATTTTTTCTACTTGCATATCTAATAATATAATTGACTTAAAATAACATGAGTGATAAGACCGCCTCAATTGCACACTGAATATCTTTATTTTATTCATTTTTTTATATGATAGGTGGCAGACGAGCAGACGGATCACCTGGTGGTAAGCGATTGCCGCCGCCCATGGACACCAGCATCATCAGTGGAGTCACACGTGCGCTGCCAATTTTAGATAGATACACACCTTAAAAAAACTAGGCATTACAGAAACATAAATGTCCAACTGGTGAAGGTTGCGGGAATCCATTGGATGCGGGCGGCACAGGACCGATCTGTGTGGAGAACATTGGGGGAGGCCTATGTCTAGCAGTGGACGTCTTTTGGCTGAAATGATGATGATGAAATGTACAATTTCGGCAGTATTATCGCTGGAAGCGATTTTTACCAGACAACCTTTAGGAAAAGGACAGTTAATAGTAGAGTAAGTACCTA
The DNA here is from genome assembly GCA_019059595.1 of Marasmia exigua. Classification (NCBI taxonomy): domain Eukaryota; kingdom Metazoa; phylum Arthropoda; class Insecta; order Lepidoptera; family Crambidae; genus Marasmia; species Marasmia exigua. Next base: position 29,667,625 of record CM032463.1, on the reverse strand, counting down.
CCTTAATAAGTCTACCTTTTTTGTTGTGAAATAAAGAGTATCTACCTATGTAATAATTATAATTGATTATACTTATTATGATATAAGATGTTACATAAACCTGATCCAAAACTAAAAGGTTATAGAAATCAGTCCAGTAGAATCAGTCAAGTCCTCGAAGTTGTTCAAAAATACGTATACCTCGGGCAGACTTTGCAATTGGGTAAAAACAACTTCGAGGATGAGGTGATTGGAGAATCCAGTTAGGTTGGGCAGCATTTGGAAAACTACGTCGTGTCTTCGTATCGTCGATACCACAGTGCCTAAAGACGAAAGTCTTCAATCAGTGCGTCCTACCCGTCATGACATACGGAGCCGAAACGTGGACACTTACGGTACGGCTGGTCCACAAGTTAAAGGTCGCTCAGCGGGCTATGGAACGAGCAATGCTCGGCGTCTCTCTCCGAGATCGAATCCGCAATGAGGTGATCCGGCAGAGAACCAAAGTTATCGACATTGCTCACCGGATTAGCAAGCTTAAGTGGCAGTGGGCTGGCCATATTAGCCGCAGAACCGACAACCGATGGGGTAAACGAGTTCTGGAGTGGAGACCGCGTCTTGGCAAACGTAATGTAGTGCGCCCTCTGGCTAGGTGGGGGGACGATCTGCGCAGGATGGCTGGCAAGAGCTGGATGCGAGAAGCCATGTATAGATCACAGTGGCGAACAATTGGAGAGGCCTACGTCCAGCAGTGGACTGCGATAGGCTGATGATGATGATGATGATGATAGAAATCAGACTCAACGATGGTATGTACCACGAAAGTATACTGAAGTATATAAAGATAGAACTGTTAATTACTTGGTTGGGATCGAACTCACAAGCTGTGAAGCGGTGAGGCAGAATCTACCTTCTCTTCATTCTTCTCATCTTAGTGTGTAATTTCCAGTTGCCTTCAAAGCTGTCGCTCTGGAGCCCGGGGTACGCTTCGACGATGATTCTTGATATGGGCAGTCTGGTAATTATAATAAAGCGACTGCAGTCTGACCTTCGCAACCCTTTAACGAGGGAACCACACCAACTGAATCATGTTACTTTCAGAAACTATCCCAAACGTACAGGTTTCCTCACGATGTTTTCCTCGTGGTCCTACTATTTTGTCCTACCAATAGGACCACAAGGAAGACCTATTCCTCGTGGTCCTACTATTTTGTCCTACTAAAAAATAGTAGAACCACGAGGAAGGCTTGTTCCTCGTGGTCCTACTATTGGTAATCTGCCTGCCTCCTGTGTGTAAATAAGTAACAAGGATCATTCCAGTGATATTTTTTTTATGTCCTGTGCAATTTTTATACACGTGTTGTGCTAGCGCTGGAGCTGTATACGAAAACGTTTGTCCCCACGCGCCGTATCCCCGTCCAACGGGAACATCATCATTATCATCAGTCTCAACAGGAATAGCGTAACTTTAATAAAATATTATGGAAATTATTTAATATGGAAAGGGCTATGCTCGGAGTATCTCTGAAGGACCGCATCAGAAATGATGTAATCCGACAGAGAACCAGAGTCACCGACATAGCCCACCGAATTAGTGACTGGTCATATTAGCCGCAGAACTGACAGCCGTTGGAGCCGTAAAGTCCTTGAGTGGAGACCGCGACTCGGTAAGCGTAGTGTAGGACGCCCTGCGACAAGATGGGATGATGACATTCGAAGGCTGGCTGGTGTGGGCTGGATGAGAGTGGCCGAAAATCGGGAGCAGTGGCGTGCATTAGGGGAGACCTATGTCCAGCAGTGGACGAGTGTGGGTTGCTGATGAAGATGATGATGAATAAAATATTGAATATATTATCTACTTGCCGATGTCCTCGTAATACTTGATGTACTTACTCATTTTAAAGTACTAGGATAAGAGAAATCCTATGGAAGTAGGGAACTCGACATAGTTCTGGTAGGGAACGACTAACGGAAACTTCATGGCTAATATTAGACAAAATAAAATTCAAAAGTACCAGGAAAGCAGAAATTATTTGGAAGTAAGTGCTAATGGTAGGTATCATAATATGAGTACATACTAAATATAAAAATAATTAGGATCAAACTATCGCTAAATACTTTGCATAATGATGATTTTTATTAGAAACTGTGGTACCTATTTGGATGGACTTTAAGCGACCAAGATTTTTTTTAATTTAAACAGCATGTAACCCTCAAGAAAGGATATAATATAATGAAATAATTCCAAATACCTCGAGCCGGGAATCGACCCCGTTACATAGCGCTTACCGAAGCTTATTTTCTACTCGTCTGCAATTATATTGTATACCTAGCTATGAAGTTTACGCCAGCAGATGTTGTTTATAAGATAATTGGTTCGCTAGCTCCTGTAGAATTCAGTGCCAATATATGGATCCTTTTGGATACATGGACACCGCACCCTATTTTTGTGTCTATTTGGACAGAAGAAACTTTGTAGAAACAATAATACCATCATTTGTTAATGTAAAAAAATCTTTATACAAGTTGTATAATTAAGTAAAAGAATAACATGCTTCCTGTAACCTAAAGAAGTTAATATTCCTTACAATCATATACATACCTAGTTGGTTAGCCAACTACAGTTTTAAGAGTAAAAAATGGGACCTAATATTACTAAGACTTCGCTGTCTGTCTGTCTGTCACTGAACAATTAATACGAGACATATCCACGGGTGACGTAATTCATATGCCTGACCTCTCGATCTGAGCTAGATCTGTTTACTCTGTTTGATCGAACACTCTTTAAGATTGCGTCGGGTGGTGCACCTGGGAAGGTAAATGTTACGACATTCTTCTAAATGTTTAATGGAAAACAACGAAAAAAATTAAGAATAAAGACTAATATTCAAAAACGAGTTTGTGAGACTAAGTTTAGCTCTCCCTCTTAATGCCTGAGACGAGATTGTTGTTAGCTGGAAACATAAGTATCGAAACGTCCTAGAAACGAAAAATTCGAAAAGTTTATAAGTATATTTGAAAAAAGACATGGTTAAAAGACGAAGACTTTAAATCGTAATTATCAGTAGGTATTTGGTGAAAGACATAACAGGAATAATTTATCGTCATGCACAGCTCAATCAGGATATAAAAACAACATCGTCCAACTACGCATTACTCAAAATGAAAGATGATGACGGTGATAAGACCATGAACCATCCTCAAGCTGAAACGAGCATATTAATTGAGATTATTTCGTAATGATATGCCAATTACAATTGCTGCACAAATCCTGAATGGTCTAAGCCAGTGTTTTTCAATCTGAGGGTCGCGACCCCTAGAGGGGTCGTGACGCCTTACTCGGAGGGTCGCCGGCTAAAAGAAAGAGTCGAGGTTCTTACACAATAAAAACGCAATTTTAGTGAGAAGGATGTGCTTGTTTATTTTCCAGAAGTTTATCAAATAGTGGTGTTATTTTTGAAACGTTAATAAATCAAATCATTTTCTGATTGCATTCTATTTCTCTTTTTAGTTTTAATGTCTACCATTGAAGAAAATGTCAGTTCACACAAATATGAAGTGGCGAATGGCACTAATAATTTAAGAGCTTCTTTTGCCAGCTCGAGATATTCGTGTTTTCTTTTTATCCAAAATACGTCGACACTTTGCAAATAAATTTCTATTTTAAGCATGCCATCAGCAGCTAAATCAAGAAGACTTTCTTTCATTTTTGTGGTGACATCAGCCAGATCTATTGATTGGTCCAAAAAAGGGTTTAAAATCCATCTACGCCCATTGTCAGCTTCAGAGTGCAAGTCTGGAAAGTATGTCAAAAGTTTCTCTTGTAAATTATGCAAGCTCAGTATCATGCAAGGAATATGAGCCGATACTGCAAAACTTTGGTCTGTTGCATTATCTTCAATTATCTTCTGAACACATGGAAAAGACTCGAACATTTTGTTTTGCAGAGATGTTGACCACAAACGAAGTTTTGCGTGAAATGCTTTTATTTTATCTTTGGCTGTTAAAATATTTTCTCCTCTTCCTTGAAGGTTCTTTTTCAAATCGTTAAGATGGCTAAAAAGATCTGCCAAAAATGCTGATTTCAAGAGCCAAATAGAGTCAGAAAAACGAGAAGCATATTCAGATTTTGCATCTTGCAAGAACATTAATAATTCAGCTCTCAGTTCCAGAACTCTTGTCAATACCTTTCCTTTGGATAGCCACCTGACCTCTGTGTGATAAAGGAGATTTTGATGAAGCGAGCCCATATCTTCACAAACGATTCTGAATAGCCGGGTTTGCAAAGCTTTACCTTTGATAGAATTCACAATTTTTATTACCTCCGTGAGCACGTCATTTAAATCAGAAGGTACTACCTTAGCAGCTAGAGCCTGTCGTCGATGAAGAAAACAGTGTGTCCAGGATATGTTTGGCATTATCGCTTTTAATCTTGCAATGAGTCCACTAGTTTTGCCAGTCATAGCTTTAGCGCCGTCGCTACAAATTGCGATACATTTTTTCCAATCAATATGGTAGTCGCAAGTGCTTTCTAAAAACATATTGTACAAACACTGGCCAGTAGTATTTGCAGGAAGTGCTTTGCAAAACAATATTTCTTCCGTGATACTGTCATCGCGCGACGCGCGCGACGTGCGAGAGTGCGGACGTGTGTTGTGTTATACGGAGCGTAAATTAAATAAATATTAAAGCAAGTGTAGTACTCAAATGGGGACTAAGTGCAAGGGTTGTAATACGGAAATATACGATATTTCGTATATGGAGTGTTCGCAAGTGATTTGTAAAGGGCTATACCATTTGAAATGCTTGGCGATATCGATGGATGCATTTGAATCAGCTACTGAAGAATTCAAGGAGAAATGGACATGTCCCCAATGTACACGGGACCTACCAAAGCGAGGTAATCTGGACACACCTGTACGAGGACAGGCTGGGATGAATGTAACGTTCACACCAAGCAATTATATCAACACGGATCGCAGGCAGGTTGCAAGAAAGGATACATCGATTTCTGATAACGAGCAATATAACATTATGGAAGAGATCAGGGAATGGCATTCAGAAATGAAAACCAGGATGGATGAGCAACTCAAGGAATACAAGGAACTGCAGAAGAGATTTAGTAGTAGCGAAGCAGAGTTGAAAAAGGTACATGATTTATTGAAGGAAGTGCAAGAAAAAGCAAGTAAGGTAGATGTGTTGGAAGTTATGATTAAAGAGCTAATGGATAAAAACGAACGCTTGGAAACCCGTCTATTAAAGGATGATAAGCCGGCGGAGATACCAACTTTAAAGGTACCAAAATCATTTGCCAGTATTTTGAAAAAACAATCACTAAGTGCACCTAGAACGCAGGCCTTACCTACAAAAGCGGCGGTCACAGTAAAAAAGTGTGGGGCCACGAAATCGGCGGGATCTCAAGAGAAGGTAGACGAAACGCAAACTAGGCAGAATACAAATCACATAGATGAAATGGAGGAGAAAGAACAAGGGGACAAGAAAAAATGGATCGAAGTTAGGAAAGAGTAAGTACCCTAGCGGTGATGTGAAAAAAGGAGGCGGTACAAATGATTTTCAAATACAAGGAGCAGAACGGAAGAAATACTTACACGTATGGCGTTTACAAGCGGATACTACAGTAGAAAGCATGGAATCGCATGTTAAGAAAATATGTGGATCAGAGACAGTGATGAAAGTAGAAAAAATTAAAAGCAAAAGTCTTCGAGTCAGCCATACATAAATGTCTATACCCCCAGGTAAACGCACAGTTGACAGACGCGCAGCACGGTTTTCGACCAGCGCGAAGTACGACTAGCAACCTCATGAATTACATGGCGGATATCATTCCAGCTGTGGATAGTGGGGTGCAAGTAGACGCCGCTTACTTTGATTATAAAAAAGCCTTCGATCTGGTCGAAAATGAAGTACTGCTTAAGAAGTTGGCGGGCGTGGGGTTCACCCCGCGGTTGTTGCAGCTGTTTGCCAGTTATATGAGGGATAGACAGCAGTATGTGGAATATGCCGGTTACACCTCAGAACCCTATTTCACACGAACGGGGGTAAGTCAGGGCAGTAATCTCGGGCCTTTTGAGTTCATTTTAATGGTGAACGATCTGCCGACGGTCGTAAAGGATTCCAAGTGCTTACTGTTTGCCGACGACTTGAAATTGTATCGCGAGATCAGGAGTCCAGATGACCAGGAGAAAATGCAGAGAGACATTGACAGGGTAGTGGCATGGAGTGAGGTCAACGGGTTAAAGTTTAACACCTCCAAGTGCGTCACTATATCTTTTTCACGAGCACGCAGCCCCCTTCTGAATACTTACAAGATAGCAGGGACAACGGTTACTAGGGTGAGCGAGGTGAGGGATCTAGGCGTACAATTCACAGCCAACCTTACGTTCAAAAACCACATAGCGAAAATATGTAAGAAAGCTTATCGAAACTTAGGTTTTATCCTGCGTACTGCTCACGGTTTTAAAAACATTACAGCAATCGTAACACTGTACAATGCCTTAGTTAGAAGCCATCTTGAATGCAACTCGGTGATCTGGGCTCCGCACGAAGCCAAGTATAATATCATGGTAGAAAAGATACAAAACAAGTTTGTAAGGTACCTGTATCTGAAACGGTATGGGGTGTACCCATTTTACCCATTGAAGTATCCCACCTTATTCATCCTGGGTATGGTGGGCTACAATGAATTAAGGGTTAGAAGGGAAGTCGCGTTGCTGGTCTACTTCTTCAAGTTGTTGAACGGTAAAGTGAATAACCCGGAATTGCTGGGTACGGTATGCCTCAGCGTGCCGGACCGCTACGCGGAGCGCCGCCGCCGCCCGCGCCTGCTGGCGCTGCCGCGCGCGCGGACCAACTTGCTGGCGGAGGCGCCCCTCACTCGCGCCACCAGGCGTTTTAACGAGGTATCGGATGTAGTAGACCCTTTTAATTGCTCACTGAGTGAATTCGTAAGAGCCGCGCTTTTTATTGTTAGTTATAAGTAGCTGTAACTAAATTAGATAATATTGTACTCCATAGTCATAGAAAATAGTATTTTATTTTATTCTATCGCATTAGGTGATTACCCTGTAAAGATAGAATAAGTTTGTGAATAAATAAATAAATAAATGAATAAATAAATCTGCTTCAAAGCGCACAAATACTACAAACTGTGCACAGTCGGAAACATCTGTAGATTCGTCAAACTGCAAAGCAAAATGTTGGCTGTTCTTTAATTTTTCGACTACTTGTTCTTGAATATCCTTGGCCATATCGTTTATTCTGCGTGAAATAGTATTGTCAGAAAGTGGTATGTTTTTTAATTTGTTAGCCTCCTGCTTACCGACCATAATTTCGACCATATCAAGTGCTGCTGGCAAAATAAGATTTTCGGCAATTGTATGTGGTTTCCCTGCTTTAGCAACTCGATATGCGACTTTGTAGCTAGCTAATAATGATGATTCGTTGACACTGGATGCCTGAAAATAAACAAAACAAAGTTAGTTGGTTAACAAAAACCAAGTTTAATTATGATGCAATTTATGGCGTATAACTTCAATAAAAATAGGTAGGTATTGGTAAAAAGTGCAAAGTGCATTGAGGGTTTTAACACGAGTCGATAAATCGCACCCGTCCAAGAGTTCACTCTTCTCAAATTGCCTTTCGCGCATGCGCGCGAACTTCATCAAAAATCGCGGCGCAAAAGAGCAAATGCGCGCGAATTATCGACTCGTGTTTTAACAACACTTTGTGGAGACTAGAACATTATTTATAATTTACTTACTTACCTGAATTATAGTATTTTGCTGCTGACTAAGAGCTTTCAACTTTCGTTCAAAGAAATCCAACGGCTTATTAGCTTCTTTTTGATGCTTGGTTGTGAGATGCCGCATAAGCTTTGACGGTTTCATACTCTCATGTGATAAAACATCGCCGCAAATTACACATTGAGGTTTATTATTTAAGACTGTGAACCCATATTTCAAATAACTGTCATCGTAACGTCTATTTTTTTTTGGTTTAATTCACCACCACCGCTATTGACACTCGTACCAGATGTTGAAGGCTGCGATCTTTTGAGAAATTTATCCATATTACAAACGCGCGGAGAAGGTAACCGAAAAAACAAAATAATGATGTCCGTACTTATCGGTGACTGCGCTCTGAGTGAGATGAGAGTTGAAACAAAAGTTGATTGCGGGTGGCGCGCGCGGGGGGAGTTCTTACTGTCACATGACAATGCGGTGTGGCAACGTCACCAGCAGTTTGGCCGGCGTGAATTTAGGTAATGTTTTTCGTTAGGTCCTACTAACTAACGTATGTAAAAACTGTACTTAGGTTAACATAATAAAAAAAAATCTTTGGCTTTCTACGTCACAAGGGGGTCGCCAAAATATTTCAATCTGTAAAGGGGTCGCGTAGTCAAAATGATTGAAAAACACTGGTCTAAGCGTATCCCGGGCTTCGGAACGACAGCTTTAGACGCAAACGGCATTTCACGCTATGATGAGGAGGAAGAAATAGACAAAACGATTTTTATTTATTAGGTACACTGAACATGGTTTGTATGAACAATGAAAGCCATTATTGACATTATCAAAGTTTGACTTGCCCGATGGCGCATTGGATGAAAAGTGACTCTGCCTAATGCGCCAAAGATAGTGTATTTAATGTCATGCAGTCATCTTTTACCTCTTAGTACTTTATGTCAGCCTGGTACTCATGGAAACAAAAGTGGTCAATAATCAGTTTCATTTTAAAGGAGCTGAATGGCATAACTGAATCTATTTTATATTTATTGATAATTAATTAAATCTCATGCAGTCATCTTTTCACCTCTTAGTACTTTATGTCAGCCTGGTACTCATGGAAACATAAGTGGTGAATAATCAGTTCAATTTTAAAGGAGCTGAATGGCATAACTGAATCTATTTTATATTTATTGATAATTAATTAAATCTCATGCAGTCATCTTTTCACCTCTTAGTACTTTATGTCAGCCTGGTACTCATGGAAACATAAGTGGTGAATAATCAGTTCAATTTTAAAGGAGCTGAATGGCATAACTGAATCTATTTTATATTTATTGATAATTAATTAAATCTCATGCAGTCATCTTTTCACCTCTTAGTACTTTATGTCAGCCTGGTACTGATGGAAACGATAGTGGTGAACCATCAGTTGAATTTTAATATAGCTAGATGGCATAACTGAATCACATGACACCCACTCCACATACAAATAGATCTTTATTCATAGGTACATACCGGTGGTAGTTACGAGCAAGTGGGAACGAGTGAAAATAACCGCTATTTACCTACATACATACAAACAGGAGGCAGATTACCGATAGTAGGGCCACGAGGAACAAGCCTTCCTCGTGGTCCTACTATTTTTTAGTAGGACAAAATAGTAGGTCCACGAGGAATAGGTCTTCCTCGTGGTCCTACTGGTAGGACAAAATAGTAGGACCACGAGGAAACAGCTCCTCCTCCGGAAAAATCCAGATGTGCATGCTTGGATTCAAACTGAGCCACTGGACCACCATCGCTCTAGGTAGGGTGTACCTAAGCATTAAATTGCATTTCAGCCTTTTTTTTCTAAAAACAACAGTCTGGACTTAGAATCGTTTTTCAGCTACCCTCGGATGGAATTCGATTTGTTACAAAATAAAGTGAAACTTCCTATTGGTGAAAGAATTTTCATTATTGGTTCTGTAGAGTTTACTGCCCTAAAAATGTGAACTCCTAAAACAGTTGATAAAGATATGTTATAAATGAATGAAAAACATATTTCGACCATCATACGGATCATAATACAATAAAAACGGAATACAGATATCTGTATTCCGTTCCGTAATCTATGTAGATTTAACAGAAATACACATAGTCCTAATGTCAATCAAATACATAAAATCGTAAAACATCACTAAATAGAGTTCCGTTGTTTCGAATATTTGAAAACAAAGCTCGATAACGACTTAGGTATTTCATCGGTTTTCGAGTGTTTAATAAAAAAATGTTAATCGATTTCTTATGTACAACAATCACAACCCTAATTCGCGGACCCTTGTAAGGGTCCTGCATTAACAAATCCCTATAGAATGGGCCGCAAAAGCAAACGCTCAACAATAAGACCCTGCTCTACCTACCATAGAGTAGAACCAATATTTTCAAGAATACAGCGTGAATTCTTTCTGGATTTCTTGAAAATTAGGTTTCTTTTCAAAGAGGTCAGACTTCACGTTCGGCGAATGAAATTCGTTTTCTAGATTGGATAGCCTGAATCAAGATCAAGCGCAGTGTTCCAAACTGTGTTCTGTAATAATTTTCAGGTTGCGCCCTCTATTGACATATAGGTCTTTCCCTATGAAATTGCTGTTTGTTTTTCTATACAAAACAAATATCTATTAAGGAGACGGGTAGCCCTAACTAGCGACACCTATCGATATAAATTGTTAGCTACTAAACCGGATCTATTTGTTTAAAATAGATCCGGGGTATTTCGGTATATACCGCCAAAAGTGGCCGCTTTTGGCGTGAATCAATTTTTCGTAACATACATTTGTGCATGGTTATTTAATAAATAGTATAAGTGTTTGCCGAGAGATTGTAACCCCGAAATTGTTTAAAATAGATCCGGTTTAGTAGCTAAAAATTAAAATCGATTGGCGTCGCTAGTGTGCCCTACCCGTCACCTTAATAAAGATCACATGGTTGCGATTGGAGAGCGATGATAGCTCAGTGGATAACAACGCGCCTTGCATACGGGGAGTTACAATTAAGCTTCAAAAACATTTTTAAAGACAGTGTTTGCATTTTTAATGGCGATGGTTGAGCTTATGAATGGATAGGAACGCGCTTTCCATACCAGAGGTTGTAGGTTCAAATCTGAGCATACACATCTGTATTTTTCAAATCTACAAAATGATACGTCGTGTACACTTTCAATTTTTGAAATATGCACATATTTATACCATTAGCTCAGCGGTAATGGAAAACATCGTGAAAAAAAAAGAAAAAAAAATTTGCTCGATGGTAATGGAAAACATCGTGAGGAAACCTTAATGTTTAGGAATGTATTCTGAAGTGTAAGCATGATCATGATGTAGGTCTGTAAATATGGGAGAGCCACGCTTAGGCATGAATGGGCCGGCTCGACCGGATTGATACCACTGCCTCACAGAAGACCGGCGTGAAACAGCGCCTGCGCTGTGTTTCGCCGTGTGAGCGAGGTTACCGGAGGCCCAATGGGGGGAAGGAGAAAAGGTTGGCAGCACACTTGTAAATCCACTGGTGTTGCGGGTGTCCATGGGCGGCGGAATTGCTTACACCACACCACAGTTGTGGAATTTTCAAATCTACGGCATATTTTCTAACACTAGCTCGGCGGTGAGGAAACCTGCACGTCTCAAAATTGTGGATACCTACTTTATTCAAGAAACTTAGTGATTCTGAACGGGTACCCGTAATCCGCCGTGTGGTCCCCGGCAGAGTAGAATAGGCCACCCTCCCTCTTACCGAGGTGTCGTAAAAGGCGACTAAGGTAAAGCTGCTGGCATGATCATCAGCACCCAGAGAAGGAAAACTCTGCATTTATATCAAAACCCTCGCCAACCCGACTGCCAAGCGTGGTGAGTATGGCAATTACCCCACATGTGATTGAGGGCGGCCCGTGCCCCAGCAGTGGGGACTTAAATGGGCTGACGACGACGACGACCCGTAATCCAGTTGTTCTGGTTCCCCTGTCTCATAGTTGCGAAGGTCAGGCGGCAGTCGCTTCACTGTAATTACGAGTACAATACTTTCCGAATCCTGGATCCATGGTCCAAGCGTACTACCCCGAGCTCCAAAACGACAGCTTTGGACTGGAAATTACATTAAGATGAGGGAGGAGGAGGCCTCGATTAGCCTGAGAAAGCATCATCCATACTTCCATCCCAACTTATTACACTTCAACTTTACCTCCAATCGTATGATTCGACGTCCCCCTTATTACGGTAACTACTACTTAAGAGAATAAATATGCAATTTTACGGTTATCTCGTTTAGGCGTTGAGTGGCTGTCGTTGCGTGGTAAATTTCCACTTTCCCAGGGAAACAAGGTGATAATGTTGGTTATAAGGGTGGCTACGTACAAACTGGCATGTGAAAATTGTATATATAGTGTCCGGACTATCATTTAATAGTAAGCGCAGGTTATATAATTATAAATTGAAAATTTTAAAAGTCCGACACAACTAAAGCTCTTTCATTTGATACCTATATTGAGGCAGTTGGAACAACAAATAGGTTATTCGTCATTTTCTGACGGCGGCCATCTTGGATTTGAAATGTTTCACAATTAATATATTCTGCTACTCAAGCCCTTTTATATGATACCCATATTATGGGAGTTGTGTTAAAACATAAAATCCAAATCTTTGTGACGGCGGCCATCTTGGATTGATTTTTATCCAACATAGCTAAGAACACTCCCTCCTTATTCATCTTTCAAACAAAAAAAAACAAAATCAAATTCGGTTCATTTGTTCGGGAGCTACGATGCCATAGACAGACACACAGACATACATACACACAGACACGTCAAACTTATAACACCCCGTCGTTTTTGCGTCGGGGGTTAAAAATATCACACAACTAATTTGACGTAGCTACCAGTACAAAAACAAAAGAGGACGAACCTTTTTATTCTCTGTACCGTACATAATACCTATTTCTTTTTTAGCTCCTATTTCCAGGCCAAGTGCTCTCCAATGGATGGGGATGTCACAGGGGGCATGATCAGGAATGCCACGCTCGTCTCAAACGTCATCATCTGATGATGGTAGTTGAAAATGAAAAATGAATTTATTTCCACCAAAATACAGAGTATCGAATCTTTACATTATAGGTTGAGGTTAGTTCTTGGATAGACTGGAGCCTAAGCTAGACTAAACCTGTATTTCAGGACTCCAGGTCTCACTCCCGCAATGAGTAACAAAAAAACGGTACGGAATGATAATGGTACTTGGTAGGTGGTGAAGTAGAAAGGATGGTATAGGTGGTACTTGAGTGTGAATATTATATAAATAAAAAAAGAAAAAAATCTAAACATATTTTATAGGTGTAAATTATGGCGATATGTGTGAAGTGTGTGTGTGAGCGTGTGAATAAAAGTGTGTGAATGTGTATGTAAGTGTGAGTGGCAGTGAGTGAGTGTGTATGTGTGTGTGTGCGTACGTGTGCGTAGGTATATGTATGGTTAAGTGAGTATTGTTACAAAATTTATAATAATAATAAACGTAACGAAGTTAAGAGCGTTTCATGTTTCGTTGTAGCCTAAATTCAATAGGTATTGAGTCATCTTTGATCTATCACCCTGAAGTCATCAAACGCCACGATACTCCTTGTACGGTTTGCGATGCACGACGTGATCTATGGCGTATCGGGCCATTCGGGCAGGCTGCACACTGCACATGCGGGCATATTATTCATTCATCTTGGATGCAGCCTGTGGCCTAGCTACGGAAGTGTGGAAACGGCTATTAGGTAGTCAGCTTTTGAGCTATCATTGAGTTGTTATTTACGAGATTTCTACCATGAACCTTATTTTTGAGTTTCCGATATTAGGTTACTCCGTGACCGCGCGCTTGCAACACCGAAAAATAAGGTAAGTAAGATGGTAAAAATCTCATAAATAATAGGGGTTAAAGTATGAAATTGCCGTTTTTTTTTAGACACAGCAAGACTAATAATTATTACCTATAATAATCAAAAAGTTACTGTAATATCATATTTTCCAAGGTTTGTAATATGCAGATCAGATAATTACTAATATTCTTGATGCAAAAAAAAACTTGAAAGTTACTCTTTTTTTGCTTCGCAGAATTGACGTTTCCATCATTGGTAACTTTTTAAATAGACAAGATTTTTTTATGTTAGGAATTTAAAAAAAAAACGATTCTAAACGTACCTAAACGTTGTCCACTAATTATATATTAAATAGACCGTTATTTTTTTCCCGAAAACCTCATAATAGATACCGTGAATAAAGTCCATTTAGCATGTTAGACCAACAAAATAAGCGAAAATAAATCAGCTATTCTATACATTGTTGCCAGGAGTATATGAAATGAAAAATAATTAATGAAATGAAAAATATTTATTTGGATCAAACAAACAAATTACATAAAGCATCTTAAAACTAATAGTATATACATATATGTTGCCAAAATGGTTGCCACTCAGCATAATGCCATTGCTTGGAAAATCTATAGCGCTGGTATTCTGTGGCACCGGCAAAGAGTAAATAAAAAGCAAATAAAAACAAAATAAATCAAGTGGGCTTTTTTCATTTTATTTCTATTCACTTTCTATTTTTATAAGTTTGAGGTTGCTAATATAAATAATAATAATAAAAATATGTACAAAGAATATCGTGTAACAGAAATATACTTATAGGTTGAAAATGAATAAAATACTATAACAAATGACATTAATTTGTGTTTGAATGTGGATATGAGTTACTCTATGATTCTATTTTGTAAGGAACAGCTGTTTTTTTTTTCGCTTATTTTTTTGATCTAACATGCTAAATAGGCTTTATTCACGATACCTAAGATGAGTTTTTCGGGATGTAAACGATAAAAAATAACGGTTTATAACCTACTCAGTCTCTCTACTTTTCATCTTCCGTACCTACTATAGATACCTACGGTTTTCTGCTAATCAGTCCCCTGCCTTCCCGCGCAAACAGTCCGGAATCCGGATCGCTCCCGAATTCTGCATTGTCTCTGCTTGAGCGTGTTTGCGGACGTCTTAGTGGGATGGCTCTCAATATTTGATAGCACTGAACTCTTGACTCGTGGATGACGTTAACAGGAGACAGTATTGAAAGATTTCTGTAGAAATATTATGACGTCACTAATGTGTGACATTCGCAGTAAAATGTATGAAAATATTAGTATACAGGGTGGCAACAACATTGGGTCCTGGAAACAACTAGTTTGAATCCTTAAGCTGGCACGTTCTACTTAAGGTGACGGGTAGGGCACACTAGCGACGCCAATCGATTTTAATTTTTAGGTACTAAACTATTTTAAACAATTTCGAGGTTACAACCTCTCGGCAAACACTTATACTATTTATTAAATAACTATGCAAAAATGTTGGGTCCAACGCGTACGCGAAAATTTGATTCACGGCAAAAGCAGCCACTTTTGGCGTGAATCAATTTTGACGTAAAAAAAACGGACCCAACATTTATGCATGGTTATTTAATAAATAGTATAAGTGTTTGCCGAGAGGTTGTAACCCCGAAATTGTTTAAAATAGTTCCGGTTTAGTACCTAAAAATTAAAATCGATTGGCGTCGTTAGTGTGCCCTTCCCGTCACCTTAAAGAAGACATTTCTTTATCTTTTCCTCCTCATCTTAGCGTGTACCTAATTCCCGGTTACATCCTAAGCTTAGACCATGGTTCAGGACTTGGGCTGATGATACATTCCTTTATTTTTTAAAAGGAATAAAACTGCATTGAACCGTAAAAACCGAATCTTTTTTTATTGGGGATCCTATCCCATTCGATCCAATCAATAATAAAGATAGATAATATTTTTCTAAGAAACCTTAGGTCTGAAACTCGTCTGTCGTGAAAGTTATCCATAATACCTTACTCTGTGAGATTAAGTAGGTAATCTTTTGCTTTAGCAAGTATGTAGGTACTAATGAATTTCTATTTTCTTATCGCGAATATAATTGCTTTACTTTGAGCTGACTCTGCAAAAATGAAGGTGTTGAATGATGTGATTGGTTTTTTGTAACTAAGACTATTCTCAAAAAAAACTTTTATCTTATATTAGCGCTCCTAATTTTCTATTCAATCCATGTACAAAAGAAAAATAATTAGGTAAACTCGAGCTATTAGATTAGATCTAAGTCTGGGCGTGACTGGTCATTTCGTAGGAGTTTTTGTTTCAGCGGGTAAACGCATAATTTAGCCTTTATCCGGAGACACTCCTAATTATAAACAACAAAAAAATATATACATGTCGAATTGAGAACCTCCTTTTTTTGAAGTCGGTTAAAAAGAGCCAAAAACGAAACTCACTCTCGTCGGAGTCCTCAAACACTTTATTTTTCTTTATGCTAGAGGCGACGAACGAGCAAGCGTGCCACCTGCCGGGAAGTAATAAACACCGCCCAAGAACGTCCGCGAAATCACAGAGATCACCTTTTTAAAAAAGAGTACGCTCTTCTCTCTAAGGGCCAATTTCACCGTCGAAATTGAACGCGAAAAACGATCAACGCTTAAACGCGATCAATGCGAGCGAAAACAAAGGAACGGAACTCAGATTAGCGCGTAGACCGAGTTGATTGACCAAGTGAATTGATCGCGTTCAATTTCAACGGTGAAATCGGCCCTAAGTGTCGTAGCCGTCGGGAAATACTTGACAGATTAGGTGGCCTTAGACCGTAAGTTTTTCTAAAACTGAGGCATCCGGCAAAGTATAGTCGAACTCGCGCACAAAAGGTTCCGTCCTTCTATGCCAATATCTAATTGTATCTTCTTACTACTATACAATATTAGACCTTTACGAGTATGTAGGTATACTCTGTCAATTATGTCGTGAAATTAATTTATGGCGCCACTGGACCGCCCCTTATATAAAAAGCGTGTGGTGGCCCCTTATAAAAAATGACAAAAAAGTGACAAAAAAAATGGGAACTACGTTAGTTCCACAAAAATCCGTTGTCACGACTTTCTTGACGATGTATATGGGAAACCCCAATTAAGGTGACGGGTAGGGCACACTAGCGACGCCAATGAATTTTAATTTTTAGCTACTAAACCGGATCTATTTTAAACAATTTTGGGGTTACATCCTCGCGGCAAACACTTATACTATTTGTTATATAACTATGCACAAATCCGAAATTGTTTAAAAGAGATCCGGTTTAGTAGCTAAAAAGTTAAAATCGATTGGCGTCGTTAGTGTGCCCTACCCGTCACCTAAAACTGAATAAATCAACTCATTCTTTCGTGAATATTTCAATAGTCTGTAGACTATGTCTGTAGTCTGAAATATTCATGAAAAATGGCAAAAAAGAGGAAAAAATATTATTATTTTGTGGAAGTCCCTCTTGAATATAGATTTTATTTTGTTTTCAAGTATTTGCTGTTATACAGCGGAAATACGTTAACATGATCACTTGTGTAGCTATTATAGTTCATTATATAAGTACCTACCTACTTACTTACCTATAACAGCCCGGTTACAGGCAGCGGAATGTTTGTTATAGGATCCCGATTTTTATTATTTCCCTATAAATACGGAACCCTAAAAACGAACCTTAATATATTTTCCATTTGCAGCATAACCCTTTAAGCCTTCACAAAATCTTTGGAACATTATTCAAGCACCTGACCAGATCGAGCCAAAGCTATCCATAATGTTTTAATCGCCTGGGAGTAATTAAAGAGATTGAGCAGCGCGTGGGCCGTGGGTTGCTAGCTGGAAAGGTGTTTTAACAAACTGTACGAAACTTTCGTGTAGGCTAAATTATAAAAAAATCACATGAATTTGGAACAGTGCTTATGATATTCGGGAGTATTTTATTGCGTTGTACGGTAGTAAAGGTTGTAAAGTAGCTTAACACTTTAATACCATGTCGAAGTAACATTTTTACGAACCCCTTGCAAACTGCCTATATTAGGCAGAATAGTTACTTTGACATGGTACTAAAGTAAAAGAATAATTACAAAAATAAATATCGTTTATAAGCAAAATAGGTTTTTACAACGTAGGTAAGTATTACTGGTAGCCCCCAAACTAGGTATTCCTGTCTCTTGGTTAGTGTTAAGCTACTTTTGATGGTGACCGTACCTACGAGCGATGGTAGCTCAGTGGATGAGAACGTACGCCTTCGTAAGTTCGTACGAGAGGTCGTAGGTTCGAATGCGATTTGGAATCAGTGGAAACCCACTGGTTCGAAATCGGATTCTTTTTCGGATTTATCGGATTAATGTTGCTGCTTTAGATTTTATATCACCATCATCATCATTTCAGGCAATAAACGTCCACTGCTGGACAAACAAGTCTCTCCAATGATCTTCACACAGATCAGTCCTGTACCGCCGATGGGGCAGAAAGGTCCTCGAGTGGGGGCCGCGTATAGGAGGTCGAAGCCGTGGCAGGCCCCCTACAAGGTGTACCGACGAGATTTTATATGAATTGTCGGATCCATTTATTTATAAAAGTAAGTTTTGGTCACTTTTAAGAATAAATTACAGCACGCACGAGGCAACTCAGCGCGGGCATCGCTGGCTGCGCGCGGGTCGTGCCTTTGCCTGCTTTTGAAGCTAATGGCCGCCGACCCGACTTTGGCGGGAACTCAACATGCACTCTAGCTAATTGAGCGCGAAAATTATGAAAGGTTCACTAAGTAAATCGGGATATATTTTTATAATCTTTGTGTTTAGCAGCTCATATTTTACACGTTACAAAATCTGAATGGAAAGCGGATGGTCTAATGAATTGTAAAGCAAATCTGGATTTTTTTAAATATATTACAAATGGGTTTGCACTTGACCTCATCTCACCTGATGGTAAGTGACCATAAGGTCTAAGATATAGCGTGCTTACCCAGAAGAAACCTATTCACTCTCGACTTAAAGACACCCAAATTGTAGCTCTCTGAGAAGCCGGCAATTTGTTTCCATTCCTTAGCAGTTCGTACTAAGAAAGAAGAAGCGAAACGCTTAGTACGAGCTGGTGGAACTTCCACAGTGTAAGGGTGGATTCCTGCCGTCTTCCGCAATGTCCGGTGGTAGAAAGGAGGTGGTATCAGGTCGTGAAGCTCATTCGAACACTCCAAAATCCTATAAAAAAACCGATAGACATGCCACTCTACGTCGGTGAGCGATGCTTTGGGATTTACCCTCCACTAACTCTGCGTCACCAACTAACTTCATGGCACGACGCTCAATCGAGTCGAGGGCAGCCAGCTGATACTTGGCAGAACCATACTCCATGCATGAACGAACGTTTGAATCGCTACCTACTTAGGTATCTACTCATAAACATTCTTAGAAAGCCAGTAAATCATGTCTTGTTGTAAGTACCTCTGTGTCTCAGGGATCAGATTAAGACGGAGGTCCTGTCAAGGATCCTCTCCGGTTGTGCCTACTTGTCTGAGATAGGTATCATGAGGTCAAAGGAATAGAAAGTGCACTTGTGACTGCTTGGTACTGACCTACCTACCTACCTACTAATATTATTGCTTAATTGGGTACTTTGGTTAGGTAAGTATGTAAGTATCGTGAAGGGAGGCTTCGCCCATATTGGGGAATATCACCATGATATTCCCCAATATGGGCGATAAGGGAGAACCGCAGGCGGTATATGTATGCCTTTGCCTGGCTTCTCTTTGGGCCCCGGCCGCCCCCCGGTGGTCTGATATGCATAAGGTAGTCGGCTCATCTCATGAGCCGGTGGCATTGCCCCTGCGAAACCAAAAAAAAAAGGTAAGTATGGACAACCTGTGCGGATAAAGAATGGGATCAGGGAGCGAGAAGTGAGTAGATGCGTCGCCATTTCTGATCCCATTCTTTATCCGCACAGGTTGTAAGTAGGTACTAGCCGATTTATCGGTAGGCGGGCAATGTTTTTAAGTAAGTATTATAAAAATAAAAATTTCATAGTTTTAAGTTATTGCAATACCCTGTCAGGGTCATGTATACCGCCGCTAGTCTGCACTAATTAGAATATTTAGTTTTAAGACTTATGTAACATGTGCAATTAAATGAATAAGTAAATAAATAGGTACATTTTATGTTCAACTACTGGGCCCACTTAATATTACTGTGATAGATATTTTACCAAGTACCTACTTACCGAACTGCGTTACCTTTTAACGAAAAATTTAAAAATGAAACGCTGCGATTTGCACACACCCTTTATAATTGAATGCAACTACTTAGTCTACAGTTAGCTACACGTCAGGAGCCCAATTCTCGGGGTCGTGATATTTATTTTCATACGACATATATCACTAAAACATAGTTTTTTTGTATGGTTTTCGGGTGATATCCGCCATGTTTTAAAAATATCACAAGCACGAGAATTGGGCTCCTGGTTACTTAAATTTGTGACATTTTCATAATAATAATAAAAAAAAAACAATCGTTACTTTGTGACTATATTATACGTGCTATTTAAGTAGATACGTGTGAAATAGATAGCTATAAACTAATTCCACCCTATTATAAATCGTGATCTAAAGTTATTACCGGTTCTTGTCCTTCCGTTCCAACAAGCAATATTTAAAAGTTGCTGGCACGAATATCGTTCCGGAAATGACGTTCGATGAAAGAAATAATTGAGCCGTATTCTTATTTACAACAAAATATACCCAAAATAATTTATAATCCATACGGCGTTCCCAATCCCAAAGCATTTTAACCTCGAAGCCCTATGTTTAAAAAAAATGTTTATGAATATCTAAAGCAGCCAATCAAGAGCGGGCTGTAACACCAGGAAAAAATATTTGTATTAAAAAGGAAACATTTAATGTCAACATTATTTTAAAACCAAATGGCGTCTCCGACATTTTTTTGAGGTAAAACTGCCGGAAACAAAAGAAAACAAACTTCTAAAAAGTTTTACTGTATAATTTTTTTGGTTAAGATGTGTAATTGTTATCCCTGAATAAATCTTTTTTCTTTCCTTAGAGAATTTCTTTCTTTCTAAATATGACACTAGCTGCGAAAATAGCCGTGGCATTATTATTCGCTGGCTCAAAATACTTGTGCGCTACATCACTACAACATGGCCGCTTTAAAAAAAACAAAAAGCACGCAAACTTCATTGTCGTTACGAATATGATATAAACAAAACTGTTGAGCACTTTCATCCGTGGGCGTAGCCACACTTTGTTTGAAACTGATAATTCGTTGAATTAGATAGATAAGCGGTCGCAGATATCGCGACATTGTACTAGATTAAAATAGGGCTTCAGTGATAAATCTCTACGCGTTGTTCCACTACAATTTTAAGTGTGTGTAACTCATTATTTCCGTCTAGTTTTCTTGATATTTTTCTTATAATTAAGTGTATTTTCAGTGACTTACAGTGATTATATCCCTAATGCATGATAACAAATGCATTCTAATTCATAAAACTATCAAATTGTATAGGTAAATGTAAATATAAATTATGGTGATCCTGAGGTGATTCATGGTACAATAGTTTCAAGAATCCGACCGTAACACGCAGTGTTATGTGAAAATGTTTAAAAGCATCGCCCTAACAGTATTTCTGTGTGCTAATATTCAGTGTCAATCAAATAAGGACCTTTATAATGGTCAATATAGTGAATACGGTAACCAATACGACCCGACACGGGCGCAGAAGCGACCGAACCCTGGGGACACGGATTACAGGACTTATGTGTACAACAACAGGAGGTACGGGACAGATCCGACGAGGTACAACCCATACAACCCCAATATAAATCTGCCAGGAGGGTTTCCATACAACCCGTTGCCGTACAATCCTCTAAATCCAAACCCTTTGGATGACCAGTATAAGTATAATACTGTAAGTAATTTAATTAGTATTATTTAAAGTCCCCTATTTCATTCTACATATTATTGGTATTTAAATATATTGGTACATAAATATGATATTGAATTGTGAAAATGATGAATTGAATAGAAGCAAAACCCATAAGCTTGATATTACTGTTATTGTTTTTCAATTCAAAATCATTCTTATAAATCCATACAAAAGTGGTGTCTTCTAGTTAAATATGAATGTCTTTGAAGGCATACCACTTTTGTACTAATGAAGGTTTAATACAAGGTCAATTCTAATTAGTCTTAAGATAAAATCTTGACTATCAATTAAGTTATCATCAGTACCTAATAAAATTAGAATTGTTTTTTTTTTCTTTTTTTTTATATGAGAGGTGGCAGACGAGCAGACGAATCACCAACCTTTCCCTCTTCCCCCCCCATTGGGCCACCAGTAACCTCACTCACACGGCGAAACACAGCGCAGGCGCTTCTTCACGCCGGTCTTTTGTGAGGCAGTGGTATCACTCCGGTCGAGCTGGCCCATTCATGCCTAAACGTGGCTCTCCCACATTTCGGAGATATCTAATACTACTAACTCTAATGTTAGTGACCATGAAATTTTGAAACAATAATTAATCATTTTCATAAATTTATTTCTTTTTAACTTCACTGTTGCAGAACCGAGACCCAAACAATCCAGATGCATTGTTCCCAGGAGTGCTTGGTGGCTGGAGGGAGGACCTCCAAGGGAAAGAGAGGAGAGACTCTAGACAACTTAAGAGAGACGTCTTTGTCACTACTAACTATGGACAAGTGCAAGGATTTAAGGTAAAAGATGAATTGTATTCATGTGCTTTTTTCATGCTAGAGGTGGACAAACAAGCAAGCAAGTCACCTGATGGAAAGTAATCAACAGCGCCCATGAACATCCGCGAAATCATAGAGATGGCTAATGTGTTATCGGACTGTGTAAAAATGAGTGCTATTTTTATTAATAACATATAAAAGCAATTATTACTATTGTAGAACACTCACTGTTGTATGGATATTCTAAAAGAGTAACTTCCTGGTGTGTTAAGACTCATTTTGCTTATAAAAAGTGATGAATAGATATTGCTAAGTCGTAAAGTTCAATTATTTTAGTTCAATCAAATTACCTCATTTATAGCTTATTTGTAAATGAAGATAAATTAAAGTGATTATAGACTTGACATGAATTAGGTTTTTTCGCGAGTAAAAAATCCGCTAGATGGCGTACTGTTGGATTGAGATCCAAAATCAACCGCATTGGTTGTTTAGTTTGTCAAATTGACATTTTGAGAGTTCACGTAAGTATAAATAACCAATCACATTGTACATGGACCTCACGCCTATAGTACTCCATCTAGCGCATTTTTCACATGCATAAACCCTCATTTAACTATGATCTTGATTTCTTAAACTTCATTGTAAGATTATAACTGCAATTCTCTCACAAATCATTGTCATGCATTATTTTTGTAATATGTGTACTCCTTCTATTTATATTTTCTTTTTCTTTATCAGGTCTATTTGTATGACAATCCAGATCCAAATTCTGGATACAGACCCTGGTTGACTCCTGTAGAGAGAATTCAAGGAGAAGTGTCAGTGTTCTTAGGGATACCATATGCAAGGCCTCCAGTGTTAGAAGGTAGATTCAAGGTATGTATGTTACAATAATAAATATGCTCTACATTGCATTATTAAGGTGAAGGATCGCCCTAACTAGCGACACTGTTCATTTTTAATTGTTAGCTACTAAACCGGATCTATTTTAAACAATTTCGGGGTTACAACCCTCTCGGCAAACACATATACTATTTATTAAACAACCATGCACAAATGTTGGGTCCGTTTTGTACACGAAAAATTGATTACCGCCAAAAGCGGTCAATTAATAAATAGTATAAGTGTTGGTTTAGTAGCTAAAAATCAACAACTCTTACAAGTGGATTAAAATTGTCACTTGGGAATAATAATCTCAACTGGACGACAAAGAAGCTCACTCAAAGGTGAGACAATCTGAACAACTAATTTCGATTGATAAAAAAAGCCTAAATTCAAATATAATAATGTTTGCAGCAAATTTTTAACATAATTGTGATCTTTTAGCCTCCTAGGCAACATCCTGGCTGGCAGCTGATGCAGGCTGTGGACTGGGGTCCCGCCTGTCCCCAGCCTGTCAGGGGCACCGGTGCTACCAAGGGCATCCGTGACATGGATGAAGACTGCTTATATCTCAACATCTTTTCTCCCAATGTGAGTAATATACTGAATGAATGAATGAATGTACTATTGCACACGAAACATTAGGTACAACATAAAATTAGGTATTACAGGAGTAATGTACAAGGTAGGGAAAATTGATAAGGCCAACTTATGAGCAATCTCTTACAATTTTTCGTGAATATATGCAATATTTTGATTTGATTTAACAATGCTACAATATCAGGATAGATATCGAAAACTTTTATTTTATTTAATTGTATTAGTTTATTATTAATTTATTGATTATTAAATTTTAATGTAAATGAGTTTTTAGTTACTTGAAAATAAATAAATGAATGAAAACTAAATAAATCATTTTGCTGATAACAAGTGACACTAGACTGCATCTATCCTCTCATTTTAACAACTTGATCTAACAGCTAAATTCAAAAATATACTACTGAAATCTATCTAAACAAGGGCATCACAGTTCATTAACCTGACAATGTGACAATGATTCATTAGTCGATGCCGAAATTAACACAAGCCGCCTCTCCTACCACCCGTGCGAAAATGGACTTTAACCTGTCGGGATAAAGGATACGTAGCGATCAAATTTGCAATTCGGTCCTGCGGTTTCGGTATAAGAGTGGGGTCGCGCGGTCGCTTTGTCTGTATCTAGTCGCAATAATTGGAGAGTGTTCAGTCTGTAGGATGCAATTGTTGATTTACCTCTAATTAAGGGGAGAGGAACTGGCCTGATTGGAAGTCTTCGTTTAATTGTGCCAATGGCAATTTGGATGATTCATTCATATACTTGTATAAGTGGGCCGTAGAATGAGCGTCGGTAAACGTTTTTTATCATTCTGGATTTGCGTTACAAAACTTTGGAAGTTCGTAACTTCCGATTAAAAAAAGTTTTAAACATTATGAAAACTAACAACATTGAACAACCAATCTTGTATAAAACTGGCGACTTCCTTATACCGCAATTCCGAATTAATTTCATTCTAATTACATTTTAAGTTATGCAATGTCTAACAGCATTTAACAAACTAGTGCACTGTGGTGCACTAGCTTGCTGTGGTATCTGCACTATCTGATGGACTTATTTCAAATGCTAGGGACAACATTTATGTAACTGACCCAAATGGCGAAGGACGCACTCAACGGTGTCATAATAGTTATTATATGCGTATGAGCACATATCACAATAGACTACTGTGTTCATTAGAAATATGATTTTTTTTTAATGTCGAATTTTATCGTTATGGCTCTTGCATTTGAATGGTTTAATGGACAACATTTCAAATTTTTAACATGTCTATATTGTTTTTTTATATGAAAGTAGACATAAAATGAACAGACCCATATTTTTTCTTTTTTCAAAATTTGTCCATTTTCATGCATAAAATAATTATTGAAATTCTTTTTATTCTAAATAGACGTAAGCGCCAAATGACGTCATCGGACGGCTGAATACAGCGATATTCCTTTGCTTATCATTGTTTTAATAAAAAAAAAGGTACTACTGTCAAAGGTAAATAATACTAGTGTCAACATTGTCAACGTCATTCATACATTCAACGTTGACAAGTTGTCTTTTTTTTTGACAGTTACTTGTCATGAGTTTGGCATTACGTAAATTTAAAACTATAATGTTCTAAGCAAAGAAATATTTTATATTCTGCCGTCCGATGACGTCATCTTACGTTTTTTAGTTTTTAATTTTTTTCTCAGTAAATAAGCAATATAAAAAATTAATAAATATATATTCGCGCAGCGGAAAAGTAAATAAAGAAATGGTATTTTTTGTTTCGGAGCTTAGCAATTTTGAAATGTTGTCCATTGCGCGCCAATAGTTGCGCGTTTAAAGGTTGAGCATCTTTGTCTATTATCGTATGCGTAAATGAAATGTAGTTTTGCGATTCTGCTAGTTAGCTACTGAAACTGGTGTTTGTTAAAGTGAGATATGATTGGCTGACTCATGTCACAAAATTTAAAATTGCAATGCAGTCTTAAATTAGTCTTAATTGGATATGATGAATGTACACTTGTTAAATTAAAGCTTTTATTACGTCAGATAAAAGAAGATGAGTCAATAATGAATAATTACAACGTATGAAATAAATATAGGTGCTGCTTAAGAGAAAGGGACGCTTCAAGTAATACAATGTATAAGATAACAGCAAGACATACTGTCGATGAATGCTGCTCCGGTGCGAACGAAAAAATAGAGAACTTTAAAAACCAGACTTTAAAAACGTGCGTCAGATCTCCCGACTCGAGTATCATCATAAGCCAAGGTCGTCGTAGTAGCCTCCGCCTCACTCTTTAACTCAGGGTTGTTCTTTTTTTTATAATATGGCTCTACCCGAAGATAACTTGCCAATGTCAAGTAACTTATTGAAAATAACTGAGTAGTCAACATTCGAAGTCAATCAAAGTCACAGTCACGATTTGCGTTTTATCGACCTACGGATTCTGCCGATACCACTCTAAATACAATCGCGGGTTTGAAGACTCTTAAGCCCAAGCAAGTTGTAACGTGACAACTCACTGGACACAATGGCAGTGTTAAAACGTTACAATCAACGATTCTTATTATTAGGATCACTTCACTTCACAATTAAAAACCAAATTTGTTCGCTATAAACCACTAGAATTGTATCAGCCCACGCGGAGTGTTTTAGTCCTACCGCCAAAATCCTTGATTGATCTTTGGAAGACATTGAGACCCTGGCTTTATTGACGACTGTTATTGACAGACGGAGGCTGGCTCCACCGCTCAGAAGTATGCAGTAATGGTCTACATCCACGGAGGGGAGTTCTCGTCCGGCGCCTCTAACTTGTTCCCTGCGCACATGATGGCTGGCTTCTACGATGTCGTTGTCGTTTCCATTAACTACAGGCTTGGAGCCCTTGGTAAGAGGATTTTTTATTTGGAAAGCATATGGCTTGATCGATTGACTTTTTAAAGGCCTTTTTAAAACCAAAAACAATTGATTTTCTATTCTGTCTACTGTCTGGGTCTTAACCCCTTTATATCAAAACGTGGTCTAAAAAAAGTTCTAGAACTGGACTTGTGCCTGCCCGTTTTAACATTGCGTATTGGAACGGGACGGCTTGAGATTTAAGAAGGTAATAACTTAAGCCCTCGATTTAAAATAAGGTTGTAGGAGGTTAAGGTAAACTTAGTCATCTGTTCCACTATATCATATTGACAATCCGAAGCGCTGTGGTTTGAGGCCCAGTTGAGAACCAACCATGAGTGATGCCTGGCAGGAGCTTGAAGCGAGTAGCCAGAGGTCGATCGGAGTGGGGATATTTACAGAGACCAGCAGTGGAGAAGAGGCTCTTTATGGTAATTTCGTTGTCTCTGGTTCCCATAGTTAGGTGTGAATAAGAATTCGCTATCATATCGGAAGCTTAGTGCTTCATAGACTTGAATTAACTTTAACTGTGAAATCTCCAGGCTTCCTCTCAACCGGGGACGAGAACTCCCCAGGCAACTATGGCATCCTCGATCAGTCGATGGCCCTCCGCTGGATCCACGAGAACATCGGCGCCTTCAACGGAGACCGGAACTCAATCACGCTGTTCGGTCCCGGCGCGGGAGCGGCGTCCGCTGGTCTACTAGCCGTGGCTCCGCAGACCAGGGATATCGTCACCAGGATCATAGCACAGGTAACTTTGAGCACATCGGCGCCTTTAACGGCGACGGGAACTCCATCACGCTGTTCGGCCCCGGCGCGGGGGTGGCGTCCGCTGGTCTACTAGCCGTGGCTCCGCAGACCAGCGATATCGTTACAAGGATTATTGCTTAGGTAACTTTGAGTACATCGGCGTCAACGGTGACCGGAACTTCATCACTCTGTGGTACCTCATTTTAGCTTGTAATCCCTGGTAGCATCCAAACGGTTTGGCTGCGGGAGTATTTCCCGACGGTTGTGACTTGGGACCCTCAAGAGAAGAGCGTACTCATTTTTAAAAAGGCCGGAAACACATTAGCGAACTCTCTGATTTCGCGGATGCTCATGGGCGGCGTTGATTACTTTCCATCAGGTGACTCGCTTGCTCATTTGTCGCCTCAAGGATAAAATAAAAAGCTTTCGCGCTATACGCTTGGACCATGTTTCAGGATTTGGGGAGTATAGTAATTACATTGAAGCGACTGCCATCAGACCTTTGCAACCCTTTGGCAGGGGAACCAGACCAATTGAGTCACGATTCGAAAACTATCCGAAATGAAATGTATAATAATTAATATAATGGTAGAAATACGTACAAAGATTTGAAAAATCCAAAGGGTCGAACAACGACTCATTCGTCAACATCATCAACAACATTTGAAGCATTGTTCTATCTTCGGTCCCCACTGTGCTGCCATCGATCCACGCTGTGGCACCTCATACTAGAGATATTTTCACTAGGATTATTGCTCAGCTAACTTTGCGATGTTGGCGTAGTCATCTGCAGTGTGCTTCGGAGCCTACGTTTTCTTGAGGTGATGAAGTAAAAGACGTGAACTGTAAAAGTAGGTATATTCGACCAAAAATAGTGAGCTTAAGCAAGAAGTAAGACGTACGCGCGGTTCCGTGATCGGTGAGGTCTCTCGCGCCCGCGCTCCCCGCGCTGTGGTCCCCGTGATATCATCACTAGCGATCATAGGCATTGCTAACCTCGGGTGCCCTCACTCATTCGGCGAAACACACCGCAAGCACTGCCTCATGTGATTTTTCTGTGAAGCCGTGTTATCATTCCAGTAGAGTCGGACCAGTATGCCGAATTGTTGCTCTTCCACCAGTAAATAATCACATCAAGGCTGGATTTGAATCTTCATTATTACAATTAGTTCAAAAATACCTTCAAGAAAAGGGTGTACTCCTTTTTTAAGAGCCAGCAACGCATATGTGATAACCTCAGGTGTTGCAGATGTCCATGGGCGGCGGTGATCACTTTCCATCAGGTGTGCCGTCTGCTCGTTTGTCCGCTATAATGTAAAAAAAAAAAACATGTATGTGGGACAGAATAAATAATACACCCAGGTTTCGGGAATAAGGCTTCTATAATAATCTTCAAGCGTCATCGTCTTACACCGTCTTTACATCGTCTGCCATCGTCATCTCTCTCACTCTCGCACGTCATTCTAATTTAAACATCGATCTCTTACACGTTCCTTACCACGCATCTACCGATCACCAATCATACATGTATTATTACAGAGTGGAGCAGCGCTATCGGACTGGGCGATGATCGAAGACAAGTTCCGCGTGCAGAACACGTCGCGCGTGTTCGGCACCTTACTGGGCTGCCCCATTGACTCCTCGTGGAAGCTGGTCAACTGCCTGCGCCAGGGCCGCAGCTTCTACGAGCTGGGGAACGCCGAGTTCCAGGTAAGATAGATAAAGTCATATTAACACGTCATTTCCTGTACAAGTTGGTACATGGCTGCCTCACCGGCTCCTCGGGAAGCTGGTGCGACTGCCTACACCAGGGCTGCAGCTTCAACGAGCTGGGGAACGCCGATTTCCAGGAAAGTTATTATCATCCTAGAGTGTTCATGGGCGGCGATGATTACTTTCCATCAGGTGACTCGCTTGCTCGTTTGTCCGCCTCTAGCATAAAAAAAAAGAGTGTCATAAGGACAAGTTGCTGCTGGGCTGTCCCATCGACTCCTCTTGGATGCTGGTCGACTGCCTCCGCCAGTACAAGTACAAGTTGCTGCTAGACTGCCCCATAGTCTCCTTGTGGAAGCCGGTCAACTGCCTGCGCCAGGACCGCAGCTTCTACGAGCTGGGGAACGCCGAGTTCCAAGTAAGTCCTCATCAACATGATCTTCGCGTGTCTATTTTTCCGACACCCCATACTAAATTAACAACCTCATCAGGTTCGCGGGACGACGTTCTGTTTGGTCCAATCAATCAGTCAGATGCCGACAGCCGCCGTCACAGACTAATAAGAATGACGATCGCAGCTAGAACTGTACGATTGCGCGTGCTCCAAAGAGAATTTATTCGATTGGTCAAACGCACTCCCCCGCTTTAGTGGCTCAAAGAGAAAATAACCTTATTCGATTAGCAAGCGCACTCCGCCCACTGCTGGACATAGGCGTCCCCCAATGTTCTCCACACAGATCGGTCCTGTGCCGCGCGCATCTAATGCATTCCCGCGACCTTCACCAGATCGTCGGTCCACCTTGTGGGGGCCCTGCCACGGCTGCGACTTATTGTTCGTGGCCTCCACTCGAGGACCTTTCCGCCCCAACGACCATCTTTTCTCCTCGCTATGTGCCCTGCCCATTGCCACTTGAAGCTTACGATCCTCTGGGCTATGTCTGTGACCTTAGTTCCCCTCTCTTATCGTGTCTGATACGATCACGCTAGGAGATTCCTAACATAGCCCTCTCCATTGCTCTCTGGGTGACATTGAGCCTCCTAAATCGGCACATTGTAAGCGGCCACGTTTCGGTTCCGTATGTCATCACTGACAACACACACGCATTACAGACTTTCGTCTTGATTATTATTATATGCCTTCGTTATTCCTCCAGCCGCAAGTGGGCTTCATCCCATGGGGCCCAGTCCTGGAGAACAACTTCACGTTCCCCGGCGACGAGTGGTACGAGGGATGGCGCCAGCGAGACTGGAGGTTCCTGGACACGATGCCGGAAGAGCTGATCAAGCGGCGGCAGTTCAACCCGGCGCTGCAGTACATGACCGGAGTCACGACACAGGAGGCAGCCTATTTTATATGTAAGTTATACATAGTACCAGGGGCCTTTCAAATATCATGCTATCGCTTTTTAATGTTAAACTTTATGAAAAATAAATGAACATATTTTAGCAGCTCTTAAAGTTGTGAAACGTATGATCTTGATGGATCTGACAGCTTCCAGGGATTGAAGCCAAATCTTAGCCACTGCACCATCGAAGTCAGGAAGAAACAAGTGGCTTAGAAGACACAGTAAGGTAGCAGACGTAGTCAAAAGGGTGGCGCAACTCAAGTGGCAATGGGCGGGAGATATAGCCCGAAAGACAGACTTGTGGCGTAGGGAAATGCTGCAGTAGAGGCCATGGGATCAGAAAAGACCTATCGGAAGGAAAAGAAGAAAAGACCTATTTAAGAGACGATAAAGCAAAAATTCAGACGGCAGAGTAGAATAGGCCACCCTCACTCTTACCGAGGTGTCGTAAAAGGCGACTAAGGTAAAGCTGCTAGCATGATCATCAGCACCCAGAGAGGGAAAACTCCGCATTTATATCTTAACCCTCGCCAACTCGTCTGCCAAGCGTGGTATGTCAATTACCTCTCATGTGATTGAGGGAGGCCCGTGCCCCAGCAGTGGGGACTTAAATGGGCTGATGATGATGATGATAATAGCAAAAATAGGCGGGCACAACTGGACTTCAACTGCCCAAAATAGAATAGAGAAGATTGAAGGAGGCCTACACCAAATTGGTTGAAAACGGCTTAAGATGATGATGTTGCACCATCGAAGATGTCACTGCTAATACCGCCGTATCGTTGAAGAAAAGCGTAAGGAGGATCTGGACACGAAACTGAATGAGCTCAGAGTCAGACCATCTACCAGGGGTCTACTTAGTGTATACTCAATCAGAACCCACTCCTTCTCTTCTCTTTTTTGTGAAATATAGTTTATCGGTGAAACAACTTTTCTTTCACCACAAACCCCTTAACGTTTCAATTGTGATGGTGTCCTCCACAGCGACTCCCTGAGGCTTAGCGACCTTTTAGCGGACGGCAGCTCACCAGCCCGACGTTTAGCGCCAAGATAGGCTATGCCAGCCACTGGCACGCACGAGGGCATTGCAACAGGCATTTGACTTGTAAGCGGTAGACGTGTGTAACTATTTACTATAACGACTCAGTGATCCGACTCAGTCAAATGATACACTGTTCCGAATCTCTAATGTTCGCACAGAATTCCACTCAAATGGATCTCGAGTCCATAGACTAATGAGAACAAGTTTGCGAGTCCGAAAGATCTGAATGAGCTGAGTGATCCGAATGAGCCAAACGATACGATGAGCGGAATGAGCCAAATTCAATGCGAAAGAGTATGATGTGATCTATCTGAGAGTCGCTTCATTTGATTTAGTTGGAACATTCGTTCCAACTGATTCAAAAGAAGCGTTTCACTGTTCCGCATCTTTGCACTGATCTAGATACAAATGTTCCAATCTTTTGAAAGATACAATTTTACAAAGTCTAGTAAACGGTCGCTGTATTCATAACCGGCTAGGACCATTATACCACCTACAATCTCTATATTATTTATATTACCCTTTCCCTTAATAATTTAAACCTCGTTCATTACTACACGTACTACTACCGTCTCCTAAATTCATATTATTCATCACTCTGGACTCGAGCTAAAAAAATCTCATTCTATTTTTCCGCAGATAACAACGAGACCCTGGCCCCAACGTTCCAAATAAGCGAGCCGTGGTTCAACCAGAAAGTGCGCGAGTTGGTGTTGCGGTACAACTACACGCTCAACCCGCGCGGCGTGTTCGAGGCGATCCGCTACATGTACACGTACCACCCCGAGCCGCACAACGTCAGCGCCATACGCGACCAGTACATACACGTGAGTCGTATAACACAGGTTCAACCCGCGCACGAGTTAGTACTGCGGTACAACTACGCGCTAAACCCGCGCGGCGTGTTAGTCCATACGTGATCGGTATATACACGTGAGTTGTATTTCATAGTTTCAACCCGCGCGCGAGCTGGTGTTGCGGTACAACTACACGCTAAACCCGCGCGGCGTGTTACTCCATACGTGATCGGTACATACACGTGAGTTGTATTTCATAGTTTCAACCCGCGCGCGAGCCGGTGCTGCGGTACAACTATACGCTAAACCCGCCTGGCTTGCTACTCCATACGCGACTAGTACATACACGTAAGTCAAAATAGTAATACAATAGCGAAGAAAGATATTTTTTTTTAACATAGTTCGGAATTGTGATCACCAATCCGCAAGGCAAGCGTGGTGATTAAGCCTAATCCCATCATAGTAGCGATGACTTGATTTCTATGATGGAGGCCTTTGCCCTGCAGCGGGACAGTATATATGATAGATAGATAGATAGATATTCTTTATTGCACAAAAATAAAATACAAGCATGATACAACAGCAACAGACAGTACAATAAGGCGGTCTTATCGCTTGCAGCGATTACTTCCAGACAACCTTTGGGTAGAGGAAAGAAATATCGTATTCGTAATAAGGGAAGACACTTGGCTGTGTGGTCCCCGGCAGAGTAGAATAGGCCACCCTCATTCTTACTGAGGTGTCGTAAAAGGCGACTAAGGTAAAGCTGCTGGCATGATCATCAGCACCAAGAGAAGGAAAACTCTGCATTTATATCAAAACCCCTTGCAACCCGTCTGCCAAGCGTGGTGAGTATGGCAATTACCCCTCTTGTGATTGAGGGAGGCCCGTGTAGGCTGACGATGACGATGTGCAGAGAAGTTTAACAAATGAAATTGAGAATGGCAGAAATATACATTATTTTATATGTTACTATATTATATTCTGATACTTTACTTAACTTTTGTCATTTCCAGATGCTCTCCGACTTCCTCTACCGCGCGCCCACAGACAAAACGGTGAAACTGTTGCTCGAACAGAACGTGCCCGTCTACATGTACGTGCTCAACACGACCGTGGAGGCGTTCCGGTGGCCCGAGTGGCGGCAGTACGCGCACGACACGGAGCACTACTTCCTGACGGGCGCGCCGTTCATGGACCAGGAGTACTTCCCGGTCAAGCAGAGGGTTGACAGGCAGCTGTGGACGCCGAATGATAGAAATATGAGTCATTTCTTTATGAAGGCGTATTCGGATTTTGCTAGATTTGGGTATGTTTTTCTTTCGAGTATTTTTTCGTTCCTCTACCGCGCGCCCACAGACAAACCGCTGCTCGAACAGAACGTGCCCGTCTACATGTACTCCATGACTCCTAAGGCAAAATAATAAGGTTCATATTCGAATGAGGTTGTATACTTATTATTTCACGTGACTGTACGTGCTCAACACGACCGTCGAGGCGTACTGAACGCCTTACCATGAGTTTGAAAAACTGTTCTCGCTATCGAAAACTATCGCTTTGTCCCTTTCATTGTGGTGCATGTGAAAGAGATAGAGCAATAGTTTTGGATAGCGAGGATAGTATTTCAAAATCATGGTAAGGTCTCTGGTGTACGCGCTCAACACGGAGCGCTACTTCCTGACGGGCGCGTCGTTCATGGACCAGGAGTACTTCCCGGTCAAGCAGAGGGTTGAGAGGCAGCTGTGGACGCCCAATGATAGAAATATGAGTCATTTCTTTGTGAAGGCGTATTCGGATTTTGCTAGATTTGGGTATGTTTTTCTTTCGAGTGTTTTTTTGTTCCTCTACCGCGCGCCCACAGACAAACCGCTGCTCGAACAGAACGTGCCGGTCTACATGTACTTCATGACTCCTAAGGCAAAATAATAAGGTTCATATTTGAATGAGGTTGTATACTTATTATTGCACGTGACTGTACGTGCTCAACACGACCGTCGAGGCGTACTGAACGCCTTACCATGAGTTTGAAAAACTGTTCGTGATATCGAAAACTATCGCTTTGTCCCTTTCATTGTGGTGCATGTGAAAGAGACAGAGCAATAGTTTTGGATAGCGAGGATAGTATTTCAAACTCATGGTAAGGTCTCTGGTGTACGCGCACGACACGGAGCACTGCTTCCTGACGGGCGCGTCGTTCATAGACCAGGAGTACTTCCCGGTCAAGCAGAGGGTCGAGAGGCAGCTGTGGACGCCTAATGATAGAAATATGGGTCATTTCTTTATGAAGGCGTATTCGGATTTTGCTAGATTTGGGTATGTTTTTCTTTGAGTATTTTTTTGTTCCTCTACCGCAAACAGACATACCGCTGCTCGAACAGAACGTGCCGGTCTACATGAACACCATGATTTCTAATGGGAAATAATAAGGTTCATATTTGAATGAGGTTGTATACTTATTATTGCACGTGACTGTACGTGCTCAACACGACCGTCGAGGCGTACTGAACGCCTTACCATGAGTTTGAAAAACTGTTCGTGATATCGAAAACTATCGCTTTGTCCCTTTGATTGTGGTGCATGTGAAAGAGACAGAGCAATAGTTTTGGATAGCGAAGATAGAATTTCAAAATCATGGTAAGGTCTCTGGTGTACGCGCTCGACACGGAGCACTACTTCCTGACGGGCGCGCCGTTCATGGACCAGGAGTACTTCCCGGTCAAGCAGAGGGTTGACAGGCAGCTGTGGACGCCTAATGATAGAAATATGAGTCATTTCTTTATGAAGGCGTATTCGGATTTTGCTAGATTTGGGTATGTTTTTCTTTGAGTGTTTTTTGTTCCTCTACCGCAAACAGACAAACTGCTGCTCGAACAGAACGTGCCGGTCTACATGTACTCCATGACTCCTAAGACAAAATAATAAGGTTCATATTAGAATGAGGTTGTATACTTATTATTGTGTGTCCGTGTGGTCCCCGGCAGAGTAGAATAGGCCACCCTCACTCTTACCGAGGTGTCGTAAAAGGCGACTAAGGTAAAGCTGCTGGCATGATCATCAGCACCCAGAGAAGGAAAACTCTGCATTTATATCAAAAACCTCGCCAACCCGTCTGCCAAGCGTGGTGAGTATGGCAATTACCCTTCATGTGATTGAGGGAGGCCCGTGCCCCAGCAGTGGGGACTTAAATGGGCTGATGAGGATGATGATGATGACTTATTATTGCACGTGACTGTACGTGCTCAACACGACCGTCGAGGCGTACTGAACGCCTTACCATGAGTTTGAAAAAACTGTTCTCGCTAGCGAAAACTATCGCTTTGTCCCTTTCATTGTGGTGCATGTGAAAGAGACAGAACAATAGTTTTGGATAGCGAAGATAGAATTTCAAAATCATGGTAAGGTCTCTGGTGTACGCGTTCGACACGGAGCACTACTTCCTGACGGGCGCGCCGTTCATGGACCAGGAGTACTTCCCGGTCAAGCAGAGGGTCGAGAGGCAGCTGTGGACGCCTAATGATAGAAATATGAGTCATTTCTTTATGAAGGCGTATTCGGATTTTGCTAGATTTGGGTATGTTTTTCTTTCGAGTGTTTTTTGTTCCTCTACCGCGCGCCCACAGACAAACCGCTGCTCGAACAGAACGTGCCGGTCTACATGTACTTCATGACTCCTAAGGCAAATAATAAGGTTCATATTTGAATGAGGTTGTATACTTATTATTGCACGTGACTGTACGTGCTCAACACGACCGTCGAGGCGTACTGAACGCCTTACCATGAGTTTGAAAAACTGTTCGTGATATCGAAAACTATCGCTTTGTCCCTTTCATTGTGGTGCATGTGAAAGAGACAGAGCAATAGTTTTGGATAGCGAGGATAGTATTTCAAACTCATGGTAAGGTCTCTGGTGTACGCGCACGACACGGAGCACTGCTTCCTGACGGGCGCGTCGTTCATAGACCAGGAGTACTTCCCGGTCAAGCAGAGGGTCGAGAGGCAGCTGTGGACGCCTAATGATAGAAATATGGGTCATTTCTTTATGAAGGCGTATTCGGATTTTGCTAGATTTGGGTATGTTTTTCTTTTGAGTATTTTTTTGTTCCTCTACCGCAAACAGACATACCGCTGCTCGAACAGAACGTGCCGGTCTACATGTACTCCATGACTTCTAATGCGGAATAATAAGGTTCATATTTGAATGAGGTTGTATACTTATTATTGCACGTGACTGTACGTGCTCAACACGACCGTCGAGGCGTACTGAACGCCTTACCATGAGTTTGAAAAACTGTTCGTGATATCGAAAACTATCGCTTTGTCCCTTTGATTGTGGTGCATGTGAAAGAGACAGAGCAATAGTTTTGGATAGCGAAGATAGAATTTCAAAATCATGGTAAGGTCTCTGGTGTACGCGTTCGACACGGAGCACTACTTCCTGACGGGCGCGCCGTTCATGGACCAGGAGTACTTCCCGGTCAAGCAGAGGGTTGACAGGCAGCTGTGGACGCCTAATGATAGAAATATGAGTCATTTCTTTATGAAGGCGTATTCGGATTTTGCTAGATTTGGGTATGTTTTTCTTTCGAGTGTTTTTTGTTCCTCTACCGCAAACAGACAAACTGCTGCTCGAACAGAACGTGCCGGTCTACATGTACTCCATGACTCCTAAGACAAAATAATAAGGTTCATATTAGAATGAGGTTGTATACTTATTATTGTGTGTCCGTGTGGTCCCCGGCAGAGTAGAATAGGCCACCCTCACTCTTACCGAGGTGTCGTAAAAGGCGACTAAGGTAAAGCTGCTGGCATGATCATCAGCACCCAGAGAAGGAAAACTCTGCATTTATATCAAAAACCTCGCCAACCCGTCTGCCAAGCGTGGTGAGTATGGCAATTACCCTTCATGTGATTGAGGGAGGCCCGTGCCCCAGCAGTGGGGACTTAAATGGGCTGATGAGGATGATGATGATGACTTATTATTGCACGTGACTGTACGTGCTCAACACGACCGTCGAGGCGTACTGAACGCCTTACCATGAGTTTGAAAAACTGTTCTCGCTAGCGAAAACTATCGCTTTGTCCCTTTCATTGTGGTGCATGTGAAAGAGACAGAACAATAGTTTTGGATAGCGAAGATAGAATTTCAAAATCATGGTAAGGTCTCTGGTGTACGCGCTTCGACACGGAGCACTACTTCCTGACGGGCGCGCCGTTCATGGACCAGGAGTACTTCCCGGTCAAGCAGAGGGTCGAGAGGCAGCTGTGGACGCCTAATGATAGAAATATGAGTCATTTCTTTATGAAGGCGTATTCGGATTTTGCTAGATTTGGGTATGTTTTTCTTTCGAGTGTTTTTTGTTCCTCTACCGCGCGCCCACAGACAGAACGTGCCGGTCTACATGAACTCCATGACTTCTAATGCGGAATAATAAGGTTCATATTCGAATGAAGTTGTATACTTATTATTGCACGTGACTGTACGTGCTCAACACGACCGTCGAGGCGTACTGAACGCCTTACCATGAGTTTGAAAAACTGTTCGTGATATCGAAAACTATCGCTTTGTCCCTTTCATTGTGGTGCATGTGAAAGAGACAGAGCAATAGTTTTGGATAGCGAGGATAGTATTTCAAAATCATGATAAGGTCTCTGTTGTACGCCCATGACATCATGGGGCACACTAGCGACGCCAATCGATTTTAATTATTAGTTACTAAACTAGATCTACCACGACGGACGAAAAATTTGATGAAGCGGCCACCATGGCTGGTGGCTCCAAAGTTACTGGATAAAGCCTACGTTTCTTTTAGCTGGTGACTTTTTCATGGTTTATAATAGGGACTATCGCGAAAAATCCGCCACATACTTTGGGACTGCCAACTTCAAGTCAATTTTACGAACGCACCAACAGTATTGTTGGTACGTTCGTAAAATTGTCATTTTGACATTACGTTCAAAAACAACCAATCACCTAATCAGTCCTATCCTATAGTAGCACGTAATCTAGCGGTATAGTACACGCTATAGTCTCCATTTAGATCCACTCTACAGCAATCACATTAGGTACCACTTATAAGGAACAACATCAACTTACCGACAGACTAACCGTGCTTATTTGCTTCCTTAAAAAAAAAAAGTAATGTATCAGCCTATCAACTGTCCCACTACAGGACAAATACATCCATCATAGAAATCAAGTTATCGCTACTATTATGGGATTAGGTTTAATTAGCATTGTGTTATATTCTTTGTGTGCTAAATAAATAATTTCTATTTCTATTTCTATTTTCTATAATTACCACGCTTGCCAAATGCGGATTGTGTTCGAAAAATTCGAAACATTCTATTCGCTCGACCCGGGAATCGAACCCAGGACCCCGAGATCACAGCCAGTGGGCCGTGGACTTTAACTACTAGACCAACAAGGCGCAGTCTTAAACGAGTACCAGCACAAAAATGTCTTGGTTTTCAAACTCTCGCTTATTCCAGTAACCCAACCCGCTCCCGGATCCTCGGCGTCCACTTCGAGATGGCCAAGGCGGGCCAGCTGCGCTACCTCAACCTCAACACCACGTTCAACTCCACCATTATGCTCAACTACCGCCAGACCGAGCTCGCCTTCTGGACCATGTACCTGCCCTCCGTTATAGGCCGGATGCTGCCTACATACCCGCCGATTACTGAGGTAACAGCTTTGTAGAACCATTGTCAATAGTTTTTTTTTTTAGGTCGAACGAATCACCTCATGGTAAGGGATTGTCGCTGCCCATAGACACTCGCGACACCAGTGGAGTAACAAGTGCGCTGCCAACCTTTAAATCCCTCTTTCCCACGGGCCTCCCGGTATCCTCACTCACGCAGCGAAACAGCATTATAAGAGTCACGACCTTCTTTAGTTTTTTTTTTTAGATTTTCGCTTTGCATTATAATAACTATAATTAATTAAGACGCGTTATAACACGCCGTGGTTACAAGCAGACCCCGAGTACGGGTCTGTAACGTCAAGCAAAATATTTAAGTACAAAATATTATAATACCTCATAATAAAATTCTTGTTAATTCCCGTCACGAACTTCAACTCTGCCACCATGCTGATTTATACTCGAAATTGAAAATTATTTATTTATTTTTATTTGTGTCAACACTTGGCATTGATGGTTTGTAAAGTGAATTATGTGACGATATCTTCTCAATGACAGCTGTCAGCCATACTTAATTACGTCATAAGCTTGTAAGCAACTTCATGTTGCTTGTCGCCGCACCAATTCATAATACAATATTTTTTTAGAAATCAGTCAAATAACCTTTTGTGTTTCGTTTGCTTAGGATTTATATTTTTGGGTTTGTTTCCAGTTCTGGTGGGAGCCGAAGCAACCTCTACAGATAGCGTTCTGGTCTGTTTCTAGCTTCTGCCTCGTGCTTATAGTACTCCTAGTCGTCTGTTGTATGTTGTGGAGGAATGCTAAAAGGTAAGTCATACAGACTATTCTTTCTAGTATTTCTTTTTATATTACTAACAAAAACTAATTTTACTGGCTACGACAAGGCTGTTTGGGCCGTCTTCAGAGGGGTAGTGACGGTATCTCATCCCCATCCCAAAACAAAATTACCGCCCACCATTAAAACCCTCAAGTACCTTACCCTCCCTCACCATCTCCTGTGGATGTGCGTACTTGTAAATATCTTACTTATTTTATTTACCATGAATGAATAATCCCATTTTATAGTTTGTAAAACGTAGCTTGAATAAAATGACAGTCACAAAATATGATTATTCGGTTTATAGTAATAAAAATCTATGGAATAAAACTTAGTTAAATAATAAACGTTATGTTCATTGAAATAAAGATCAAGTAACAACTGTCATTCCAATCAAGCAATTTTTTACGGAGTATAGAAGTCATTTTGTAGCTAATTTCCTTGTTACTTATTATAACAATGTGTAATATTATATTCATACATTGTACCTCATATATCACTTTATTATTCAATGTGGACTAACATAAACTTTTAACATTTTGTAACAGGGCTGCACCGCCGAAATGGAAAATGGTACCGGCTGTGTAGGTAGACTTTAACACAATAACACTTACCGCTTACGTCATTATGTTGTAAACTGTGCCATAGAGACCGCGCCACGAAAGAAGTACCACGGCAAAACACGGAAGTTAAATTTGAAATTCCTTGTGTCTTTAACAACAAAGCTCGAATTTGAATGTTGACGTGACAGATGTGGTGCCATGCCAATCAGCGGACTTCTTTGGTCGCGCGAACTGTACCACTCGCTTTTTGTTACAATGACGGTATTTGAATAATTCGTTTGGATGCCAACTTCAGTGGCGTTGGTTGTTTTAAAAACATTGATATTTCACGCCATAAAACAAACACAATCAACGCATCACGTATACTTTTCCATCTTTCGGGTTTTTCATTCGTAAAAACTATCATTTTGCATGAAAGAGTAAACAAATGCTTATTTTGCTGTCTTTAGTTATGTTTGTTTTTTACGACTGACCGGATGGCACAATTGGTAGTGACCCTGCCTCTTACGCCAAAGGTCGTGGGTTCGATCCCCACCCTGGACAAACACTCGTGCGATGAATACTTGTGTTTGTTCGGTGTCTGGCTGTAATATATGTATTTAAGTATATATTTGTGTTCCTCTGTTGTCTGATATCTGTAACACAAGTGCTTAAGCTACTTAGTGCGGA
Source organism: Marasmia exigua (assembly GCA_019059595.1). NCBI lineage: Eukaryota > Metazoa > Arthropoda > Insecta > Lepidoptera > Crambidae > Marasmia > Marasmia exigua. The sequence continues at coordinate 29,626,568 of CM032463.1, read as the reverse complement.
ATCAGGTCAACGTATGAGATGTTGTGAGAATTATTATTATTATTTTTGATGTCTATGTATTGGGATCAGTTATTGAATCAAAATAATAAGGTTCTGGTATTATGTTATAGCCGGCAGGAATTTAGATTTTCACGGTAAGGTTTAATTTTTAGTATCCTGTTTACCTACCCTTTGTAATTTAACATCCACTTACAAAAAGTTTAAGCTCTAATAAATGTCCTAATTTTGAAAATGTGTATTGGTTATTTATAGATTGTTCTTTGTGCAATTGGATGTATGGCTGACTATCAGACTAGGGTCAAGTGGGTACTAACAACTTCGGGGCATTTTCATTGGTCGATTTATCAGTCGTTATCTCTAATACGACCTCGCTCGATTCCTCTCTGTTCCACCTGCATGCGGGTGCAGGTGGAACAGAGAGGAATCGAGCGAGGTCGTATTAGAGATAACGACTGATAAATCGACCAATGAAAATGCCCGTTTATGATTACATCCTGCTCGAGTAGCCCCAGATTTACTAAAATCGAATAGCATAATGTGTGTATCCAACAGTTATAATCTCTTACGCACTATAGAACTAGGCAGGTGTCTTACACATTTTATTAGGGTAATTATTAATATGTAGGTACATATGTGATCTACTAACACCAAAAAAGGCCTCAAGATATAAATTATATATTAACTCTTGTCCAGTTGACATCGGCAGAATTTTCTGCGTCTTCTCCGACGCAAAGAAGAAAGAAAGAAAAAAGAAAATATTTATTATTATAGACATCACAACACAGAACTTATAGCAGTTGTAAACAGAACACAATTTGGCACAAACAGAAAACAAAACAGCCATAACACATAAAAAAGTATGTATTTTTCATTATATCTTAAATTAAATTTGCAGGGAAACAGACCGATACTACAGCGATGACATTTTCATGGTTCCGGAGGGAGTGGATCCAGGCATCGAGAACGCGACGCAGTCCCGGGACAACATTTATGAATACCGGGACGTGCCCGTCAAGCGACCGCCCACGCCGCAGACTATTAGCCGTGCGGTGAGACTGTTTTTTTTTACATTATGGCAGACAAACGAGCTGACAGCTCATGGACATCTGCGACACACGGATGCGTTGCCGGCTCTTAAGGGAGGAATAAGCTCTTTTCTTTTCTTGGTTTTTAGTTAGTTAATTCTCTATAAATTTATGAAGATGTTGATTTTTGAACTCAAATAAAACCATGGATAATAATGACCCTACAGCTTTGGTGCTATAGTAATAAGTACTCTGGGGTACAAATCCTACAAAATACAATAAATACATTTATAGCCGCCACTTAGACCAAAAAGTCTTCATTTACGAAATATTTAAATCCCAAATCCCTCAGGATTCAATGAATAAATTTTATTTAGAAAGTCATATCCATATTAATTTTTGATGCTAAAGGCTGATACGACCTCTTTATCCGTGGATAATTCTATAGTGTAACGCCAAATTGTAAGAAATGACTGCGTTATACCATTGACTTTATCTCGAATTAAAAGTGGTCAAATCCAGCCTAAGAAATGTGAGTTTATAGGTAGATAAGTGCCAGAATTTCCGATCACTATACATCCGTCTGAACCCGGTTTTACAAATAGCATCCAACCGATTACGGCTACGGCGGTCAATCTCAATAATCAGCCACGTACGAAGGATATATTAAAGGGGTCAAGTGTGTGCGTAAACACGAGAGCACTCTATTACCTTACCCTCATATTTCGAAGGGATACCAGTATGACACGACCAGAGGGATTGGGCGCAGGACCAACGGCTTAACGTGCTTTCCGAGGCACGGGGGCACAATACCACCAACTTTCAGACCCCGGGCTAATATTAAGAATTTTCTAACAAAATCTTAGGTAAGTATACATATTTGGCCTGACCCGGGAATCGAACCCGGGACCTATTGTGCAGCCGTCGCTTCAAAGTGCGACTTATTAACCACTGCGCTACCGAGGCAGTCAAGTCTGGGTTCACAGTCCGTATTTTTTTTATGTGATAGATGACAGACGAGCAGATGGTTCGTCTGATAGTAAGCGATTGCCGCTGCCCATAGACACCCGCGACACTAGTGGAGTCAACCTTTAAACCTCCCTTTCCCCGGATTGGGCCTCCGGAACCCTCACTCACGCAGCGAAACACAGCACAGTACTGCTTTACAACGGTTCTCTGTGAGGCCGTGGTATTATTCATGCCGCGGCGTGGCTCTCGCACGGTGAATAACTGAGTACCATCGTTACAGGCGAGCCAGCCCGGCACGCTGCAGTCGTCGCGGCCCGCGTCGCAGGCGTCGACGGGCTCGGCGCTGTCGCTGAAGGAGGGCGTGTGCCGCGCACCTGAGCCTCTGCCGCGCGCGCGCTCGCGCACTACCGTGGTGCAGGGCGTGCCGCAGACCACCGTGTAGGCGCAGTAGACAAATAGGTACGCTAAAGCAGTATTGACACTCCGCCATTTTCGACAAAACGTACGGTCGCGGTCAAAAAGTGTTTACCACCTTAAGAATCATAATCGCACGCACACATACATAGTCTTTGACAATTGTTATTTAAAATTATAGCCAACTGATATAAATCTAACAAGATCATTAAGAGTATACCAATTTGTTTCTTTACCATTTTTTTCTATTTAATTATAACTAATAGTATAAGGTGAACCCAGTGGACAAGTAAGTATTGCATTGCACCTGTATTATTTAGACATAATCTAATCATCCTACCATGCATTATGAGTTATTTAAATAACTTATTAAATACTACACTGAAACGGTACTACATAACTAAAGTAAAGTAGGTAAGTAATTAAGTAGGTAAATGTGTTTAGAAAATAATGACGTTACAACCCTGCGGATAAATAATGGGATCAGAAATGGCGGTCACTATTTGCGTCTATACTCGCACCCCACGAGTGCGAGTATAGACGCAAATAGTGTGCGAGCGAGAAGTGGATAGATGCGCCGCCATTTCTGATCCCATTCTTTATCCGCACAGTTTGTTCATAATATTGATCATAGATACGGTATCTTAGCTGACAGAATTTTTCGAAATATTTTGTTCAAAACAAGTTCAAAAGACGTTCGAATAAATTTTATGACAAATGTCATGTCATTTCAAAGAAATTAGGTTTTTTATGGCTGCTTCTGTGTTTTATCCTCTTTATGTGTCTTTTTTTATGTTTACTTTTTTTTTTGATAATTCTCACATCTCATACGCTGATTCCGTACTAAGTAGCTTAAGCACTTGTGTTACGAACTTTAAAAAGGCATTTTTGACTTCATTGCAAAAAGTGTGATATAGAATCAAATTTCAAAACTGGTAAACACTTTAAAGGCGACTAAGGTAAAGCTGCTGGCATGATCATCAGCACCAAGAGAAGGAAAACTCTGCATTTATATCAAAACCCCTTGCAACCCGTCTGCCAAGCGTGGTTGAGGGAGGCCCGTGCCCCAGCAGTGGGGACTTGAATGGGCTGATGATGATGAAACACTTTTTGACCACCACTGTACAGTCAACTCCAAAAATATGTATACACTTTAGGACCTTGTCACAATACTTACCTTTAAGAAAGTAGATGTGTACTTTCTTATATTATATATTGTGACAACGTCCTAAAGTGTATACATATTTTTGGAGTTGACTGTACCTACGGTATAGAGTTGTCCTCTTAATTTAGTAAAATATTATTCTTACCTTTGTAAGTTAAGTTCTTTATTGTGTATGGAAAACGAGGTTACAAAAATGGTCTCAAAATAGTTACAGATATAGTATCACTTGATCCTATGTTTTCAGGCATATACGATTATACTCACATTCCACATTAGCAGGAAGTTAAATAAATAAGTACACAAAGGTACACAAAATGGTGGCTAAAAAGCTACGCAAAGATACACAAAGTAACTGTGATCGTAACTCGTAAATTGCAAAAGATATTTCAATATCACCGATTCGGTCGTAAATCTGAATTTAGTTTCTGCGATGTACTCCGGTGGGTCCGTAGAATGCGTGTAAAGAAAGTGTTTGTTGTGTACATGTGTCATTTCGAGCGTTTTTTACTAGTGTACATACTGCTTTAGCGTATATAATCTACTGTGGTATAGGGAAACTCGTGGCTATGGTGTCCAAAGGCGGATCCAGCTTTCACGATTTCGTTATAGATGTAAGAGGTTTTTTTATGTGATAGGTGGCAGACGAACAGACGGATCACCTGATACAATTGCCGCCGCCCATGGACATACGCGACACCATTGGAGTCATAAGTGCGCTGCCAACATTTAAACCCCCTTTTTCTCCCGGATTGGGCCTCTGGTACCCTCACTCACGTAGCGAAACACAGCACAGTGTTGCTTCACGCCAGTTTTCAAATTTGAGGTAGTCAAATTTTCGATAGATTCGTTCCCGAATAATAATGTATTTGCCGTAAAACAAAGTATTAAGTATATCAAATTGATTAAACATTTAAAGTATGCACTATCCCCCTTGTGATGGGTCCTAGACTAAGCCAGGGGAGTCATGACCCCTCCCCCCCTCACCCGTCACCTGGATCCGCCCTTGATGGTGTCGTTATAAGCTAATAGTCTTCTTCAGTTGTTCAAAAGTAAGCAAAATTTACTTCTCTACTCTCGCAAATGTTCATGGGCTGCGTGATAACTTACCATCAGGTGACCCACTTGCTCGTTTGTCGCCACTAGCATAAAAATGACAATGACTCCCCCCTACCCTTTTATTGCTTAGGTACGTAATACTTTTTAACTTTGGGAGTAGCTCAAACACCATGATGTCACTACGTCAAATTTATTACAGAGACAACAACGTGTTTACGTTTTTTTTCTCTGTTTAATAATACTTGGGCCAGCCACCGTTTATTATCTGGCCCAAGATTTTTTATCAGAAATTATCTTTTGCTGCTTACATTAAAATCGTCCATTATAAGACATATCATGGAAGTTAACATTCCAAAAGTAGGCATAATATCAATACTTCTACTTTACGTCCATACATACATACATCACTTCTGTTTCATTAAAACAATTCTCATTTAATTTAAAAGCTAGCAAACAAAATTGCATCTCGAGTTGAGGCGTCTATAGATTTTTTTTTCATTCCTATCCTATCTCACTTCATTAATATATATATTTATATCTTCTTTTAAGTAAAATTGCAATGAATTCATTGCAATTAGCCATTACCAGTTTTATATTATAGACTGATTTTTTGTTCTATATAAAATGTACTTTTAAAGATATGAATTTGAATGATTCAACGAGCTTTTATTATTTTTAATAATAATAATGAACAATGCCCCAACAAATTAATTAAAAATAGGGGCTAATTATTTTGCACTTATATTATAGTTTTTTTTCGTTTGTATGTTATTTACCATTTTAGACAACGCTTATACGTAAGCACGATTTTTATGAATTTAGTACTAAGTACTACATTTTATTTTAAGTTTTAATTGTATTTTAATAGAATGCAATATTGCATGTTCTGTAAGTTACCTCAGAGGTATCGAGCAACTATTTAGGTATTGTATAGTACGATGTTATGAATAATCGCATGCTGAACTGAAGCTGTTAAAAAATCGCTAGAAGTATTTCAATTCAGAATATTATAAACATGTATTTTCTCATTTTAGAAAGCAATAATTAGATAGCTAAGCATCCCTGCAACCTTGAAGATTCCTGAAGTGAGTTTTAGGTGCGTGCCATTCAAATCGAAGTATTAAATACTTCGATTTGAATGGCATGATGACCGCGTTATACCATAAATTAATTTTCATATAAAGATTGGTCGAACCTCAACCAAATCGAATAAAAATGTCCAATCGAAAATTCAGATATCTTTTTTTTTGTGATTCGAATAAAAAATTATAATTTGTTTTGTTATGTTAAAATTTAACAAGCATGCGTTTATTTCTAACAAGTTTATTTTTAAGTATACCTATACATAATGTTTGTGATTGTGTCCGTCCAAGTTTAGTGCAATTTGTGTGTCTTCGTGAAACGTGCCTTGTTGTAAGATTTATATGAAAAAGTATGAGCAAAGTATTTATTGTAAAATGTTGTGACGAACGAAATTGGAACTGAAACTGCCTTGTAACGAAATAAAACTAATTTTACGCATAAATATTGATTTTATTTATAAATACCCCAGTTAAAGAAGTTATCACAAGATCTTTCCCTAAACAAGAACGGACGAAATTTAATTCCACGGGTGATTTGCGGATCTCATCTTGACTATTATCTATAGACATGATGACTAAACTACTGTACCTAAACTGTGCGAAAAACCGCGCGAAGCTATTATACTAGGGTGACGTGCTGGGCGACGTTCTTTCTCTGCCGCTCCCGTAGAGAATCTGCATTAAGGCTGGTTAAATCTCTTTCACACGAACTTTTTTTTTTCTCAAAAATAGCATATTCAGTTTTCTAGTTCCATCCACTCAATGTGCCATTCTCGTTCACTCATTCAATTGGTTGAAACAGTCAGCTTCAAAAATAAATTAGAATATATATATTTTTTTTAATAGAATAAGCATTTATTTGGTAAACAGATCACATGATTTTTACAGAAAAGAGAAAAATAATACAAGATAAAAACACTTTCCGTAAAAATATTAGCGTTCAAACCCAACAAATATCTGACTGAGCATTTAACAAGTCTCTTTTAGCAAATGTTCCGGAACTATCGATAGTTGACCTCGAAAATCATCCAGACAATCGATAGTATTGCTATTGGTCAAAACTAACGATACTATCCATAGTAAAATTTTATCAATTCTATTGATAACGCCGATACTATCGATAGTATTGTGTTTCCTAACAGATTTAATCACAAACTATCGACACTATCGATAGTCAACTATGTTTCGATAGTAGGTATAGCTGCCTGATTAAATAGAAAGAAAGAAAATATTTATTATTATAGACATCACAACACAGAACATATCGCAATTATAAACAGAACACAATTTGGTACAAACATAAAACAAAACAAAACAATTAAAAATACATAAAAATAAAACAAAAGGAAAAAAACAAAACTATATTCAATAATGTCCAGACAGTGCCAAATGAATATAATGATGTGTTATGACGTCTAGTATAAATGACCCTCACTCAGCTTATGTCACAGCCCAGACAAAGGCCATGACGCCGGTTTTCAGTGAGACCAGCTGAATGAGTGCCACGGACGCTTGTCTAGTGTATTTTGTGTACCTAACGTGTATGTGTAAATATGTCCGATACTATCGCTAGGTACTACTTATCGGACATTTAACAATCGATTAGTATGGATAGTTATCAATAAATAGTATTGATCTAATTTTACCGATACTATTGACAACCAACAATACTATTAGTTTCAGTGTCTGGGTGCTATTTCAGTTTTTTAGACATTCTGAATATAAATGTCAAAACGGTAATTTTTTTATTACTGAAAATAGGCAGACCAGCTTGCGGCCCATCTGATGGTAAACGGTAACCGCCGCTCATAGACATCAACAATGCCGGAGCACAGTCATGCCGCTGCCTACCGTGAAAATAGTACTCTTTTCAAACCTCGTTCATTTTTGCAATATCTCAGACAAAGTAGAGGTGTTTATACAGGTTGTATCTGTGAACATTTACATCCCTCTAACGTACCTACCAGTGGCGAAGAGTGAATATGTTCAAAAGGGAAGCCGGAATATGAAATTAACTTACCAAAATGCTCAGCATCCCCATAGATACCCGTGACATCATTGGAGTCACAAGTGCGCTGCCGACCTTTAAACCCCACTTTCCCCCGACTTGGGCCTCCGGTACCCCCACTCACGCAGCGAAACACAGCACAGTGCTGTTTCACGCCGGTTTTCTGTGAGGCCGTGGTACCACTACGATCGAAACGGCCCATTCATGCCGATGCGTGGCTATCCCACGGTCATATGTTAAAGTCGAAAAAAATATATATTTGGATTGGCGCGGCCTAATTTTACTACATGTTTTTTGTTTTCAAAACTTAGAGAACGAAGTCTTGTTCGATAGCAAATAATCTGTGCGACAACAATATATCAGTATTAATGACATTTTTAACCGACGACCGACATTATGATGACTTCAGCACAACACACAATACAAAAATTAATCCAATTCACCACAATTCAACACCAAAACAAACAAAATTCGACAAAACGAAAGCAACAAGTTGTTTACAATTCGCATTATCCGCCATTAAATAAAAACTAAAAAGCAAGGTAAATAAAAATATAGTACGCTCCTGTCATGATTTAATACCGTGCTACATTCATTCTTAATTCGGAATCATTACTTCATGAGTGATCTTTCTCGCTTGCACCTGCGCGTTGCTAATTAACCTTTCTCTATAACAAGCCGATAGGCATCGAGTTATTTCTAAGTAAATTTGCACGTGCTAAAACGAGACGGAACATGACGATCTATTCACACAAATGAAAAGGGCAGATGCTCAGTATGAGAATTTGTAGTATGAAGAAGTAACTCGGTATTTTGCCGGCTTGCCACCTGCATTATTTGCGTTGCTCATCAAATTTTGTAGGCGTTAAGTCTATGATTCAAACTATTTGAACTATGTAAGTGTGACACTAAGTGAAGCCGACGGGAATCGGGTTGTATGGACTCTTCGCCACTGGTACCTACTGACCATTATGAACATTTGTTCTATACTTTTGGATATTCGCATGAAAAAATTTCAACTTTTCATACAAAGTCGGTCACGTGACTTGGACATTTTGTATGGGGAGTCGAAAAAATTTTCGATGAACTTCGAAAAGTCGTTGAACAAATGTTGTTCAGAATGGTTGTTAGAACACGTAGTTAAAGGGATGTAAATGTTCACAGATACACCCTGTATACATCGTCATCATCATCGTCACCAGCCTATCGCAGGCCTCTGCTGGACGTAGGCCTCTCAAATTGTTCGCCACCGTGACCTTTTCATGGCTTCTCGCATCCAGCTCTTGCCAGCCATCCTGCGCAGATCGTCCCTCCACCTCCCTCCCTCCTAGCCAGAGGGCGCCCTACATTATGTTTGCCAAGACGCGGTCTCCCTGTATACACACCTCAACTTTGTCTAGGCATATTGCAAAAATGAATGAGGTTTGAAAAGAGTACTTTTTTCACGGTAGGCAGCGGCATGACTGTGCTCCGGCACTGTTGATGTCTATGAGCGGCGTTTACCGTTTACCATCAGATAGGCCGCAGGCTCATCTGCCTATTTTAAGCAATAAAAAAAGACCGTTTTGACATTTATATTCAGAATGTCAAAATGGTCATTTTTCAGTCATACATACATTCTCACAACATCTCATACATTGACCTGATTCCGTACTAAGTAAGCTTAAGCACTTGTGTTACAAATATCAGACAGCAGAGGAACACAAATATATACTTAAATACATATATTACACCCAGACACCGAACAAACAATTGTTCATCTCACGAATTTTTGTCCAGGGTGGGGATAGAACCCACAACCTTTGGCGTAAGAGGCAGGGTCACTACGAATGGACAACATTTCAAAATTGCTAAGCTCTGAAACAAAAAATACCATTTCTTTATTTACTTTTCCGCTGCGCGAATATATATTTATAATTTTTTTATATTGCTTATTTACTGAGAAAAAAATTAAAAACTAAAAAACGTAAGATGACGTCATCGGACGGCAGAATGTAAAATATTTCTTTGCTTAGCACATTATAGTTTTAAATTTACGAAATGCCAAACCCATGACATGCAACTGTCAAAAAAAAAGACAACTTGTCAACGTTGAATGAATGAATGACGTTGACAATGTTGACACTAGTATTATTTACCTTTGACAGTAGTACCTTTTTTTATTAAAACAATGATAAGCAACGGAATATCGCTGTATTCAGCCGTCCGATGACATCATTTGGCGCTTACGTCTATTTAGAACATAAAGAATTTTAATAATTATTTTATGCATGAAAATGGACAAATTTTGAAAAAAGAAAAAATATGGGTACGTTAATTTTATGTCTATTTTCATATAAAAAAACAATATGGACATGTTAAGAATATGAAATGTTGTCCATTGCGCCATCCGGTCAGTCGAAATGGGTCGGTATGACTGTGCACCGGCATTGTTGATGTCTATGAGCGGCGGTGAATGAAAAAAATAGAGGGTGTGTATTATAGTCGCTAGTTCCCGCACCGACACACGCTGGGCAGGCGCGCGGCGGTGTAGGGCGGCGCGCACGCGGGCCCGCACGCGCGCGCCGCCGCGTGGCTGCCGCGCGCGTACAGGCGCCCGGGCTGCTCCATCAGATCCACCACGTAGTTCGCGCGGAGGAGCCCGGCGGGGTACCTCTCCTCTTTGTCTAGCACCTCGCCCTGACGGAGATATTTATACTCCGTTATTTTTTACCCGACTACGACGAAGCAAAAAGAAGGGTTATTGTGCACGATGCACCTTATTTTAGTTTACGTAAGTTTGTCTAGCCGCGTGGTCCCCGGCAGAGTAGAATAGACCACCGTCACTCTTACCCGGGTGTCGTAAAAGGCGACTAAGGTAAAGCTGCTGGTATGATCATCAGCACCCAGAGAAGGAAAACTCTGCATTTATATCAAAACCCTCGCCAACCCGTCTGCCAAGCGTGGTGAGTATGGCAATTACCCCTCATGTGATTGAGGGAGGCCCGTGCCCCAGCAGTGGGGACTTAATTGGGCTGACGATGATGATGATGATGAAGTTTGTCTATGATTTATATTTTGATACGTCTTTTGTTTTGCTGTTTTAATTGTCTATTTTCCTATACTTCGCTTGATACATAGTTTTCCGTTTCATCCAGAGTTTTAATCCCTTATTCCTTTATTTCTAACCAGCACACCACAGTCCTGTACAGTTATAATTTTGACCTGTATGTATGAATAAATAAATATTTCACAACATCACATATATTGATCTGACTCCGAGATAGGTAGCTCAAGCACCTGTGTTACGGATATCAGAATCAACAGTGGGATTACCAATATATTACATATAATACTTTTCTTTTGTAAATACATACTTATAATACATAGGAAACACCCAGACCAATACAAACAGCTATGTTCATGCACACAAATGTTTGTACAGTGCGGGGATCGAACCCGCAACCCTTGGACCAAAGGCAGCGTTCACTACCACTGTTCCAAACGGATTGTCAATGTATGGTTGTTTATCTGTTCCACAGATCACCCCCAATAGATACCGCATTACGGGCATCAGACGCGTGCCAAACATATGTGATATTGCACAAATGTTAGTAGTCGTTGTTTCAGTTTTGACCAATTCTTTGACCTGGAAGTTTGTCCGTGCGAAAAAAGTTATTTGTGTTTTAAGCGTTTGTTTTCGACAGAAAAAAGACTTCTTGTTGTGTGAAATGGTGTGGAAAAAATTCCAGGACATCTAGCTTGAAGAAAGATGGTATAACTTTTCATCGGTAAGTAAAAATTCATTTGGAATTATTTTTCGCAGAGGTCAAGTTAAAATGGACGTGTCATGTTGATTGTCCAAGCGCGTTGATGTCTTTTTGAAAAGGTCTCTTTCTCTCATATGTTTATTTCATATGTTCGTCTCTTTCTGTCATAGAACCAAAATGTGACCAAGAATTACGAGTGATGCACAACTAACTTTCTAAAAAATAATAATAGGTATATCGATATTTGTCCTATCATAAATTGCATGTAGGTTTTTTTTGTCAACAAGGAAATACGGAATTAATAATTAAATAGGAACTATTTGCATTCTTTCAACGAATAATTAAATAAAATTAAGATATATTTATTCTTATTAGGCTTAGCAGCATTTATTACTGTATAAAATTGATTTATATTGATTATTCAATAATTGACAAGATGCTAACCACCTACATTTTTATTAGTTTATATAAGATTACTGTACCTTACCAGAAAGTCAATCCAAAGAATGCAGTGAAGAGGGTGTATACTAAACTTGTATATTTTAAAAACCAATAAATTTTATTGTATCTTGTGTGAATATTTTAATAAATATATTTTTAATTTCATAAGTGTTTTTATTCCTACTCTATTATTGCTCGACTTGCTCCATGGGCGGCGGCAATCGCTTACCATCAGGTGAGCCGTCTGCTCGTCTGCCGCATATAACATAAAAAAAAGTTGTTATCTAATTGTATATTTATATTATTTTACTTGTAGTTGTAGTATTGTTTCTCTCACACCATCAACAAACTTAAAGCTTATCTTAATGGTTGAGTGGCAAAAAACGTCTTCCGGTATTAAGTACAACACTTATAGTTACACATTGTGCAATAAGAATAAATAAATTAATTAAACTTTTATTAAATATACTATTAAATCAACGTTTCGTAACTTAATGAAACTTGAGCATATTTTGTATGTAGAGGACGGTAGTTTAATTTAAACAGCATAGATTGAAAGTCTAGTTAAGTTCTTGTTAAAATCATTTTGATAATCAATAAAATTATATATTAGGTTATCGACATTGAATAAAAGTTATTTTACTCGTCACATCACTACTGGACCGACTGTCGTTGAAGTAGCCAATCACGTAGCGAGTGTTACGTCTCCCTCTCCCCTTTCCTACCGCCTAAATTGACACGTTGAAATTAGAAGAAAGCGGTACTCATACGGCATCTATTGGGGGTGATCTGTGATCTGTTCCCTCATAACTTCTTAACTAGTAATCATATTTGAAAAAATGAGGTGTCGTTAGAAGAAGATGAAAATGTATGTCGATTTATAGAAGATGAAAATGTATGTCGATTTGTAAGATCTGTGTACAAGCCTATGCATATTATAGGATTTGATTGTGGAGCGGGTGCGCTCGTGTGGCAAGGATCCTCAAGGTACCTTCCCCAGCTCGGGCACGGCCACCTCGCACCAGGCGTGCGCGCCGGCGGCGCGGCGCAGCGCGCAGGGCAGGCCGCAGCGGTCCGCCAGCGCCTTGTACAGCAGCGCGCGCTCCAGCGCGCCGCCGCAGCGCACGCGGCCCAGGCCCACGGCAGGCCCGCGCAGCTCCGACTGGCCAGCGGACATAGATTAATAATAGGGATGTTATGGATATGAAATTTCGGTTACGGATTGGATACGGATATAGGAATGATTATTATACCGGATACGGTTACGGATACGGATAATAAATTATTTCGGATTATCCGTTAGTTTCGGTTACGGATATTATATTTTTAAGGAATTTTAAAAGTAAAATACTAATAGGTAATAAAGTAGTTTTATTTCGTTTTTGGCAGGAATTACAATCAGTCTGTGAGTAATTATTACAGCTATTTAAAATAAAAATAAATATAAATAATTATATTATATTGAGTATTATCTAAATTTTAGATGTTTTAGATCAAACACACCTATCCGATACTATCCGAAACTTTCATTTCGGATTCGGTTACGGTTACGGATGATTTTTTATATCGGATATCCGATAGTTTCGGTTACGGTTACGGAGCTCCCTAACACCCCTGATTAATAACTTGTAGGGAGTCAAGAATTGTGCGCGGTGGAGTGCAATAGTCCCAAGGACACGCAATATCCGCGCACATCTCCCACGATTCGGCCAGTATAACCATAGTGTTGGTATGGCCATGGGAGGTGGTGGGTTGGCCAGCGGACAAACGAGGGAATAATACCGGCCAAGCGCGAGTCGGACTCGCCCATGAAGGGTTCCGTAGCAGCAAGTAAGAATTATGGAAGGTAAGTTGCGGTTCACGGTTTATAACGTATTAAAAAAAAACCGGCCAAATGCGAGTCGGACTCGCCCATGAAAGGTTCCGTTGCAGCAAGTAAGATATATGGAAGGTAAATTGCGGTTCGAGGTTTATAACATATTAAAAAAAACCGGCCAAGCGCGAGTCGAACTCGCCCATGTAGTCCGTAGCGGCAAGTAAGATATATGGAGGTAAATTGCGGTTTACGGTTTATAACGTATTAAAAAAAACCGGCCAAGTGCGAGTCAGACTCGCCCATGAAGGGTTCCGTTGCAGCAAGTAAGATTTATGGAAGGTAAATTGCGGTTTACGGTTTATAACGTATTAAAAAAAAACTACTTACTAGATGTACTTCTAACCAATTTTCGTTGTTAGTTTTCATGGTAATGCATATCAATATATTTTTTTTACTTTTATAATTCATTTATTATAGAAGTTAGGGGGGGGGGGGGACACAATTTACCACTTTGGGAACGTCTCTTGCGCAAAGTAGGTATTGTGTTTAGAAAAAAATAAATTTCAGTATGAGACCCCCCACTTTTTATTATTTCCAATTTTTGTGTAAATATCGTAATGCGGTTAACAAAAAAACATTATTTACAAGTTTCAATAGTTCTTATAGTTTCGGAGAAAAGTCGCTGTGATATACGGACGGACGGACAGACATGACGAATATATAAGGGTTCCGTTTTTTGCCATTTGGCTACGGAACCCTAAAAACTACTAACTAGATCTAGTTCAAACCCATTTTCGTTGTAGTTTTCATGGTAATGTATAACACAATTATTTTTTTTACTTTTATAATTCATTTATTATAGAAGTTAGAGAAGGAAGGGGGACACACATTTTACCGCTTTGGGAGCGTCTCTTGCGCAAAGTATTACGTTTAGAAAAAAAAAATAAATATAAATAATTATATTATATTGAGTATTATCTAAATTTTAGATGTTTTAGATCAAACACACCTATCCGATACTATCCGAAACTTTCATTTCGGATTCGGTTACGGTTACGGATGATTTTTTATATCGGATATCCGATAGTTTCGGTTACGGTTACGGAGCTCCCTAACACCCCTGATTAATAACTTGTAGGGAGTCAAGAATTGTGCGCGGTGGAGTGCAATAGTCCCAAGGACACGCAATATCCGCGCACATCTCCCACGATTCGGCCAGTATAACCATAGTGTTGGTATGGCCATGGGAGGTGGTGGGTTGGCCAGCGGACAAACGAGGGAATAATACCGGCCAAGCGCGAGTCGGACTCGCCCATGAAGGGTTCCGTAGCAGCAAGTAAGAATTATGGAAGGTAAGTTGCGGTTCACGGTTTATAACGTATTAAAAAAAAACCGGCCAAATGCGAGTCGGACTCGCCCATGAAAGGTTCCGTTGCAGCAAGTAAGATATATGGAAGGTAAATTGCGGTTCGAGGTTTATAACATATTAAAAAAAACCGGCCAAGCGCGAGTCGAACTCGCCCATGTAGTCCGTAGCGGCAAGTAAGATATATGGAAGGTAAATTGCGGTTTACGGTTTATAACGTATTAAAAAAAACCGGCCAAGTGCGAGTCAGACTCGCCCATGAAGGGTTCCGTTGCAGCAAGTAAGATTTATGGAAGGTAAATTGCGGTTTACGGTTTATAACGTATTAAAAAAAACTACTTACTAGATGTACTTCTAACCAATTTTCGTTGTTAGTTTTCATGGTAATGCATATCATATATTTTTTTTACTTTTATAATTCATTTATTATAGAAGTTAGGGGGGGGGGGGGACACAATTTACCACTTTGGGAACGTCTCTTGCGCAAAGTAGGTATTGTGTTTAGAAAAAAAATAATTTCAAGTATGGAGACCCCCCACTTTTTATTATTTCCAATTTTTGTGTAAATATCGTAATGCGGTTAACAAAAAACATCTATTTACCAAGTTTCAATAGTTCTTATAGTTTCGGAGAAAAGTCGCTGTGATATACGGACGGACGGACAGACATGACGAATCTATAAGGGTTCCGTTTTTTGCCATTTGGCTACGGAACCCTAAAAACTACTAACTAGATCTAGTTCAAACCCATTTTCGTTGTTAGTTTTCATGGTAATGTATAACACAATTATTTTTTACTTTTATAATTATTTTATTATAGAAGTTAGAGAAGGAAGGGGGACACACATTTTACCGCTTTGGGAGCGTCTCTTGCGCAAAGTATTACGTTTAGAAAAAAATAAATATAAATTAGAAACCTCAACATCATTTTTAAAGACCTATCCATAGATTGTATGTACTCCACACGTATGAGTTTCATGAAAAAAAAAAATGTGAAAGTTTCAATTGCAAATATCGAGACCCACCAAAAAATATTTTTTTTCTATTTTTGTATAAAAATCGTAACGTAATCGTATTCGTAAGGTTTTTGACAGGACTCAACTCTGAAGCGTAATTAGGCGTAGATCGCTTGACTCACGCTTATGTCAAAATATAGGATTGTCTCTGGCTTCCAATATCGTACATTTTAAATTAATTTGTCATAGAGCTGTATGCACATCTATATGCACACGTACTCGTGTAAAGTAAAAAGTAAAAGGTAAAAGGTTTATTTCATTAAAAATGGTATTTTACAAACGTGGTCGTAGTCACCTTGTAAGCAAAAGAATGACTGTGTCAGGTGACTACGCTCTTGCATATCTGAAAGTTAACATACAAGTTTGTAGGTTTTGCAAAAGTATAGATACCGATTTAAAGAAACTGTTTTGTACTAATTATTCTAAGTGTGTGTGTGTGTGTGTGTTTGTGTGTTAACATGAGTGCACTAGTAGTGTCTCCGTTTCATCGTAATCCAATGGTAACAGAAAGTTAGTAACGAGTTTTTTACATTCATACGATGTTTTACTATAAATTTCTATATTTTTATTAATTTTTTTGTACAGAAAATTCGATCGTTTTTTATATTGCCTGTCAGCAAATGCGGTATTTGTTTTGATGTTAGCGATTATTTGTTTTCATCTCTTTTGGTTGTGTTGTTGTGTACATATAGTTGTGCATGAAACCCGTTTTCAGTTATCTAATTGAGGGGACGTGCTGTATCTTCCGCTATTTTGTATAAATCTAAGTAGTAACCATGATATCGGCGAGGTGTAGGTCCACGCTGGCAGTGGAACAGTCTCGCTCCTGGTCCAGGCCACTCATCTGCTCAGCAACGAACTCTGCCAGCAACGTGGCCCGATGTTTTAGCGATGACGACACTTCTTCGCATTTCTCACGGTATCTATGACACAAATAGATGTTAGTGGGTTCGATCGCAAACTCTAATTCAGCAGGAATTTTTAATGCTAAAGCTGGCGAGTCGGCAGACGAAATTTCAATACTAAAATGTTTTACTTATGCAGCTACTCAAATATTATGCTACCTCTTTCTATGTTAACTTTGTGACAGAAACATCAACATGTTCGGCAGCGGTCAAAGAAGAATTTTTAAAAAATAGAAAGTTTTTAAAATAATCGACATGTAAGCTTATAAAAATAAACACAATATTTAACACATTGACGGTCATCAAACCAGACACAAATAAACATTTATTGTTTGTCGGTCACCGGTGGGGAACACCGGTGACCTGATGGCGCTCAAAACCTTGATTAATAAACCAGATACCAAAATATACGGCTTATCGTCTAGCCACTGGTATTCTGCGGATTAGGTGTGTATACGTATTGTGACACAATAACGCCCTGTTGGTCTAGTGGTTTAAGTACCGGGCCGTGATCTCGGGGTCCGGGGTTCAATTCCCGGGTCGAGCAAAAATGTTTCGAATTTTTCAAACATCGCTCGGGTTTGTGATCACCAATAAGCATTAGGCAAGTGTGGTGATTCAGCCTAACCATCATAGTATCGATGACTTGGTTTCTATGATGGAGGCCTTTGCCCTGCAGGAGGACAGTATATAGGCTGACACTTTACTTTTATATGTATTGTATATATTTTTCAAGAAACATCAATTAAATCTAGAAATTTAAAGTCCTTGTAAGTCTTCTGTAGGATATCTCCTAAAATACCATCATCAACTAAAGAAAAATGAAAGTGTACTTACTTTGATTGGTCATTAGTTTCTATGGTCTTTTCTATTGAAACTGAAAAGACCATATTTCTATTGGAACTGTCTAAGTAGCACAACCACTTTCAAGTTAGTCCCTAATAATAGAGGAAAACGTGCGCCGTGTGGTCCCCGGCAGAGTAGAATAGGCCACCCTCACTCTTACCGAGGTGTCGTAAAAGGCGACTAAGGTAAAGCTGCTGGCATGATCATCAGCACCCAGAGAAGGAAAACTCTGCATTTATATCAAAACCCTCGCCAACCCTTGGCAGACGCCAAGCGTGGTGAGTATGGCAATTACCCCTCATGTGATTGAGGGAGGCCCGTGCCCCAGCAGTGGGGACTTAAATGGGCTGATGATGATGATGATGATGAATAGAGGAAAACTTACCTAACTTCATAATGCGCATTTTCTATCTCAAAGTATTGTAGAGATTTTGCTCTGAAAAGAAAAATACTCATTTTACAACATGTCAGAAAAAGATAATTTGTTGATTCTGCTATCCGTAACACAGGTGCTTGAGCTACCTATCTCGGAGTCAGATCAATGTATGTGATGTTGTGAAATATTTATAAGATAAAATTATCGATGGTCATTATTATTCACTTACTAAAAGAGTAAAACTAAAAATATTCCGGTCCAACGTAAAAAGCGTTTTGCTGTTCGGATGTGAGACGAGAAAGGTCACCAAAGACATCTGCACCGGCTCCAGGTCTTTATAACCGCTGCCTTCGCCGTATTCTCGGGGTATACTGTGGGGCCACGCTTCGGCATGAATGGGCCAGCTCGACCGGAGTAATACCACGTCCTCACAGAAAACCGGCATGAAGCAGTGCATGCGCTGTGTTTCGCTGCGTGAGTGAGCGTACCGGAGGCCCAATCCAGGGGGGTTAAAAGGTAAGCAGCGCACTTATGACACCACTGGTGTTGCAGGCGTCCATGGGCGGCGGTAATCGCTTACCATCAGGTGATCCGTCTGCTCGACTGCCACCTATATCATAAAAAAAAAATACTGGCCGAGAAAATCACGAACCTAGATCTACTGGATCGCTGCGGTGAGACTCCGATAAACCAGCAGATTAAACGCCGCAAATGGAACTGGGTCGGCCACACGCTCCGAAGGGAACCAGACGACATGCCGAGGTAAGCCTTAGACTGGAACCCCCAAGGAAAACGGAAAGGTGGCCGCCCTCATCAAACCTGGCGGCGGACTATCACCGCAGAAGCGAAGGCCCTAGGTAGTCCTAGGGCCTTGGAGCACTTGGAGCAAAGTGAAGCTCAAAACCGTTCGAGATGGCGGAGCACTGTCGACGCCATTTGCCCCACTTAGAGGACATAGGCCATTAAGTCAAGTCAAGTCATTAATCACTTACGGGTCGCCAAACCAAATACGTAGCTTGAGCAAGTAAGACCGCAGGTTCTGGTCGTCAGGCAGCGGCGGGAACCGAAGCCTGGATGACGAACTTATACGGATCTTCGAGTCTGACTTGCGATCTAATAAAGGCATGTAAACATTATTTAAATCTCAAAATCCACCAGACAGAACTCCATGTGATTACTAATCAAAGAATCTTTCAATATAATATAGATATATATTGGTCCTAGCCGATTTCGGCTACAGCGACCGCTTACGGACTCCCATTACGAGCCAAATGTATGTTGGACTGCCCTCTCGTGCGCGCACCAGTGGCTGGCATAGCCGATCTTGGCGCTTAATGTGGCACGTCGGGCAGGAGAGGACACCATCACGGTAATTATATGGGATAGCCGCAGGTGGTCTAGCTTTAAGATCATCCCGTTTGGTGTCCAGATCCTCCTTGCGGTTGTCTTCAAAAGCGTCGATGGTCCGATACAACCGATTACGGCCACGGCGGCAAATGTCAACAATCAGCCACGTACGCAAGATATATTATAGTGCTCAAACAAGTGCGATCTCTATTCCCTTACTCCTCATATTCCGATGAGACACCAGCGTATTATGACCGGAGAGGGATTGGGCACAGGACCAACGGCTTATCGTGCTTTCCGAGGCACGGGAGTACAAGACCGGCAACTTCCGGACTCCGGGCTGACACTCAGAATTTCTTACCGAAAACTTAGGTACTTTACGAATTTTTGGGCCGACCCGGGGATCGAACCCAGAACCTCTTGCGCAGCCGCCGCTTTATAGTGCGACCTAGTACGTACGTAGTGGTTAACTACGCCACCGAGTCATCTTTCAATATATGTAGATGATGATGACCTTGGAAGCTGTGCAAAAGAACACCACGATTTTGTGAGGGTTTCCATGTTATTTTTGGTCCTTCGAGCCAGATGGAACTCAAGCAACGATTGTGATTCCTCGGGTATAGCAGATGTCAATGGTCGGCGGTGATCTCACCATCAGGTGTGCCGTCTGATTGTTTTTTCGCTATAATGTAAACAAAACACTCACAAGACGACCTGATATCAGTTCACGAGGGTACGTCAAATTGTGGTTGGTGGAACATGCAAATGGACATTGAGTCCCTGAGCGGATCTTTGACTTTTTTGGTCCTTCTAGCCAGATAAAAAATAAAACTTACAAGGCGACCTATATAACCTGGGCCGAGGCGACGTCTGTGGAGGACTATGATTTTATCGGTCCTATGAGTCAGATAGAACCGTGGCGACATTTACTATCGCTTTAAGAAAGAAGTTCGCCCACTAGTGCCATCCCACCACCAACATATGGCTCTATTTGATTGTTCCGTACAAGATCCGAAATCACATACGATTCTACGTAAGTAAATCGCAAAAGCAGAATCGCACACCGACTTGAGATAAATACATCTTCTTGACCGTGGGAGAGCCACACTTCGGCGTGAATAGGCTGGTTCGACCGGAGTGATACCACGACCTCACAGAAAACTGTGCTGTGTTTCGCTGCGTGAGTGAGGGTACAAGGCCTAATTCGGGGAAAAGGGGGGTTTAAAAGGTTGGCAGCGCACTTGTGACTCCACTGGTGTCGCGGGTGTCCATGGGCGGAGGCAATTGCTTACCATCAAGTGATCCGTCTGCTCTTCTGCCACCTTTCCGATAAAAAAAAACAAAGGTACACTAGACCATAGTACCCGAGCCTATACCACCCGGTTCGGCGTAACATCTTTTCTTTTCGTAGGAACAACAACAACAAAAAAAAACAATACAATTTCGTAAAGAACTATTGAGTAAACTTACAAGGAGACCTAATATCCAGTCCCGAGGCTACATCGTAATGAGGCTGGTGGAACATGCAGACGAACACCGGGTCTCTGTGCGGCGGCGGCTTTTCCATCACCGACTTGAGCGTGGGGAATGATTCGCCTAGACGCTTCTGCACGTAGAAACCATCCTGGAAAACATTTTTTTTATAATGGAATATTGTCTTTAAATAAAAATCTTAATGGGTGAACCGAGGTGGATCTTCACATAGTTGTGGTCTAGTCATAATTCCCGAACAATGTGAATGCAAGTATTAAGTACCTATATTAAAATTAGAAAGGGATATGCTCGGAGTCTGATACGAACACGCAAGGCGTGTTCGTATCAGGAACGATAAGATCCGCAGGAGAACCTTGGTTCTTGACCTTGGTATTTGACCTTGGTCAAAGACATAGCCCAAAGAATTGAATGCCTCAAGTGGCAATGGGCAGGGCACATTGCGAGAAAATTAGACGGCCGGTGGCCTAGAAAGGTTCTCGAGTGGAGGTCACGTATAGGAGGTCGAAGCCGTGGCAGGCGCCCCACAAGGCGGACCGACGATCTGGTGAAGGTCCGACCAGTTTGGAGATTATTGGGAGAGTCCTATGTCCAGAAGTGGACGTTTATTGGCTAAAACGATGATGATAATGACAAGACGGTAAACCAAGTAACTCGCTCACTTTCTGACCTTCTAACAAATAACTTTTTTGTGTTGACTTACCTGGGTAAAGTCGTTGATGTCCAACCGGCCGGTGTACGCCAGCTTGGCCGAGGGGTGGTGGCTAAAGATAGCCTCCAGAGCTGGTTCCCACGCGCCCACCACGTACCGAGCCAGGCGGTTGCCCACCATGCTGGAAAGAACATGCATAGCGTCGTTAAAGTTCTAACACCACGTAAGTAAATTCTTGGCGATTTGACATTTTGATGCCATTCGCTAGAGAATCGATAGACGCGTCATTTCACCCAATTAGAATCAAAATACGACCAATAAAAACCTTTAAAATTACAAAAAAGTAACAGCACGGAAGTCATAAAATGACCTACACTTTGAGATGACCAATTTAGATTTTTTTATGTTATTGTTAAGCAGCGAAATACTTGTTAACAGCGCCATCTGTATCACGCCGCCATAATTAAGTATTAAAATCTCAGCACTCTTTGTAATCGATACAGCGCCATCTGTCTAAAATCTAAATAAATTCTAACCTTTTTTCATATCATATTCTCCTGTACGCATCAAGAGCTAAATAGCCTTTTAATTAGTACTTAATAAACCAAATTTGTAAAAGGAAGTTAATTATTATTTCTACCTGGGCACCATACCACCTATCCAACATTTATTAATTTATTAATGGCGGTTATGACATTTTGATGCCATTCGTTAGAGACTTGGAAGACGGATTGTTTTTTTTTCAATCAGAATTCAGTTGCGGCCATTAAAAATCTTAGTACGAAATGCAACAATTGAATAGGTACTAATGAAAATAGCACGTAAGTCTCGGATCAGTTATTTGGCTTTCCTGAAAAGTTGCTTAAAATGAGTTGCGTGGTGTTAGAACTTCAACGACGAAGGTCATTATTATTTCTACTTATATGTGATAGTAGGCAGACGAGCGATTGCCTCCGCCCGAGGACAACCACAACACTAGAGGAGTTCAATCCCCTTCCCCTCGGATGGGGGATTATAGATTTCAGATTGCGTACAAAGAAACTTTAAAGCCTGGGGTAGGCTTGGACTATGATCCAGGATTTGGTGACAATAAAGTGACATTTTTTTTTATGTTATGGGAGACGAACAGAAGGATCGCCTGATGGTAAGCCGTTAGGTTAGGATTGGGAAGGTAGGTGAAGATTGATGTTGATGCGTTCGGAAATGTGATATGAAGTTGAAACCTATCACAAGGTTATTATGAGGAGAAATAACACTTACTAGTGTATAGTCCCCAGCTCTAGGTACACGTCAGCTCCTTCGTTGGTGACGCTACAGGCAATGAGGGTACACAGAGCAGTGCGGAGTCCGATGTGCTCTATACGAAGATTGCTGGACACCACCTGAGAATGTTGAAGGATTAAGAGTGAGAAAGGAGGAGCCGGAACTATCCTTTCTTGTCTTCTTATGATAATTTTGGTCCTTAGAGCCAGATGAAACTATAGATAAAACTCATAAAGTGACCTAATATCTCCACGCGATATCGAAGGCTAGTGGACTATGAAGATAAATATCGGATCTCCGTGAGACTATGATCGTTTTGGTCCTTCGAGCCAGATGAAACTCACAAGGCGACTTAATATTTGTGGCACGCATACCACGCAATCCATGGTCAAACATATACTAAAGTCTCCTTCCCCCCCCAAACAAAGTACAGCGACAGTTACCAATAGTTTATGAAATTGTCCACGGTTGGTACCACGCTCCCATATTACCCAATTATTTATCGTATCCCCCAATATTGAATTATACTTAATGTTATGAAAGGCTAACCTCTTCTCCATTTCGCGACGTGAACAGCTCCTTCGCCATGTCGTCTGCCATCAGTCCGCTGAGAACTGTGCAAGTCATGATCTTGAGGTTTATGTCATTGCGCTGTAAAAAATTACATTATTATATTCAATTCTGACCTAATAATCCACCCACCGTCCCTTTTCTGTCACAGAATACCCACAGGAAAACGCTGTCACCACTTCACTGTGGATAACTCGCCATCAGACTAAAAAGTTTGGTAGCTCCTAGTAGGTACATAAAGAAAGAGAAATGAAAATGTCTGAAGTAAAAATACTTTAGAAACGTTTTTAAGCAACCATAAATTAAAATATTGTATTATGTTAGGTTTTCAAGTAATATGAATAGGAATTGCTTATATTTTTGGTATTAAATCAAAAAAACAAGTTCACTACTATCTCACAAATAATATTAGTGTTTAACGGAATTAACTGTCACAAGGATAAGCTGTTATTGTTACTGAATAGATATTTTGAGGTTGTTATTTTAATACTCATTTAAACTAGCTAGGGTCAACTAACTGGGTTTATCTTTTGTATTGAAGTATCAACACTCTAATTTTGTAGTCATGTTTATTCTAGTTCATCAGTTATTCCTAGTATAAGTCCCATTTTAAACCATGTATTGGAATAATAGGGTCAGAGTGCATACCGTCATGATGTTCAGCAGCTCCTGCATAAAGTCAGGGTTGAGCATGGCCTTGGTGCTGACGTGATAGTTCTGCAGGTTGATGTAGCACTGCACGGCCAGTCTTTGGGCTTCTATCGGGTTATCTTTGACTGAGGAAAATATTAAACAAATCAATATTTCACAACATCCCATAGCTACATTGATCTAACTCCCGAGATAGGTAGCTCAAGCACCGGATATCAGAATCAACAGAGAAATTACAAATATATACATGTAATCCTTTTCTTTTGTAAATACGTAGGTACTTATAATACATAGAAAACACCCTGATTA
Source organism: Marasmia exigua (assembly GCA_019059595.1). Classification (NCBI taxonomy): domain Eukaryota; kingdom Metazoa; phylum Arthropoda; class Insecta; order Lepidoptera; family Crambidae; genus Marasmia; species Marasmia exigua. Next base: position 29,602,052 of record CM032463.1, on the reverse strand, counting down.
ATACTTACAGACATGTTCATGCACACAAATGTTTGTACCGTGCGGGTATCGAACCCTCAACCCTTGCACTAGAGGCAGCGTTCGCTACCCCTGATCCTGATACTGATATTAAATAATCACGTGTTAATATTTATTTAGCAAACAAGCTTTGAAAGCTTTCTTTTCTCTCTTTTTTTTCTTAGATAGTAAAATTATTTCCTTTGCTTTGTCAGTTCCGACATTTGGATAGGTAGATACTGACACTTGTATAGGAAGCAGCGTAAGTTCTGAATTTTGCCACGTGGCAAATAACCATGATCGGACTATATTAGGTGATAGTGCCGCCATACACTCGACGAGGAGCGAGCGAAATAGCGAGGGAAATAAGCAGAGATGTATGTGTTTTAGCGCGACTCAAAGGAGCGGCAACTCGAGCGCGAGGGACTGACCACTCACTCACTCCACTCCACTGATCACTTTCCATCAGGTGTGCCGTCTGGTCGTTTGTCCGCTATAATGTAAAAAAAACACTCGTGTTGAACACAGTTCGCATCGAGCGCTCGTGACGTCTTTCCTTGTAATTACGTATTAGCCCTATATAGTTTGTGCTTGTAATTATTAACTAACATGGCGTCGCAACCAACGTCGCTGCCACCGCTTTAAAATCAATGGTCTAATGAAACATTTTTAAAATTTATAGATATATATATTTTTTTAAATCAAATAAATATCATCGATTGAGGGAGGCCCGTGCCCCAGTAGTGGGGACTTAAATGGGCTGATGATGATGAAATATCATCGACATGGAATCCAGTAATTAACAAGTGTAAACCCCGTGCTAGGCCGTTACTAACGCAAACAAACACCGATACTGTTAGTGTAGTGTGTCGGAGTAGATTCACTGACAATTCATCTAGTGGCGAATTAATATCAAAAAATGTGGGGGTGTCCGAAGATTCACAGCCCGGGCCCAGCAGACGACGCCGTGCTCCGCCAGTCCGCTTGTGACCACGGCTGCTGTGACGTAGCCGAAACGTCGAGCCAAATATGTGAGTACACAATGTTGTTTCACATAATAAATATCGTGTTAATCCCCGTATTGATACATTGTATTTATAGATATATTAGGCACTGAGTCTGTAATTTGGGACGCGAAAAACAATATATGTGCTATGCTATAAAAGCATAACGCGCATGCTGCAACAATATTCACGTCCATTTCAAAGAGAATGCGAATATTGGAATGCGGCGCGAATGCGATGATTAACGCGAGTATGGGAATGTGTGGCCGTTAGGGCCATGGGGTGTCGTCTTAGAACAAAAGTGTTACTGCTATGGAAAATAACGCCACCTGATAGTCTCAGTGTCACAACAAAAGCGTCTGCTTTTCGTGTCTGCTAGTTTGTGAGCAAGTACTAATTACTAAATGTTCCGGTAGATGTCATTATGCATTTTTACATCGCGTAAGCAATGCGTGTTTCCGAAACAATGACCCCAAGCGGCCTAATCTAATGTTGATTTTTTTTTCAAATGCAGACGCTTTGATGTGGCACCAAGAACACTAGGTGGCGTCTGTTTCTATATATTTTGAACTTATGTACTAACTTTTGAAGATAAGAGGCTGTTGTCATTCGTGTCTACCACGGCGGCGCTATTTCAGATATACATATTACTCTATGGTAGGGCAATATTCACGGGATTCACGGCAGTGCGAGTAGCAAGGCGAGGAGCAGCACGATGAGCTTAGTGTGGCAGAACTATTATAGGGAACGTGCGCATCGACGGTGGTGCCAACTGGTACTATTTATTTGAACTTAGTAGTCAATACAAAGTGCTGTCGGTCCACATAGACAATAGTGCATATGAACTCAGTAAATTTTTGACTTGAGTTAATACAAAGTGGTGCCACCTCTATAGTAACTATTCACTGCACGTTACTGTGGTGTCAGTCCATATAAACTTACCTTTAGTCTTTACATGTATATTATGATCTGGCTTTATAGCCCCCATGCATGTTCGCCTTACCTGTCAAATCAAAGATCGCTCTATGTCTGTTGCCTATGTTCTGGTCTAAAACTAAAACAAATGCAAGTCACGTCAAGTCTACAAGTATTTTATTAATTATATTTATAATAAAGAACCCAGTAACAAACATCACAGTTACCTTCTCCCGGCCGCTATAAAAATTAACAGCTATATCGAAGACCCCAAACATAGTAGAAACTAAATTATGTAAAAAAAATGTAGGTAGGAAAAAAGATAAGTGACTCACACTTTTTATTAATATTCCTTAGCGAAGCGAAGGTCTTGGGCTCGACCAGGCTGAAGGCGGCCTTGGGTATGATGCGGCACAGCTCCGCCAGCGCCCGCAGCGAGTTCATGCGGATGTAGAACCACACCGCGGCGTCGTCGCCCAGTATGGCTGACACGCAAAGTTATCGTTTTAAATTTGTCACTTAATAAATACAAGTGTTTAAGTTATTTTAATTATTTCATTTTTCGTCTAAGAGTGAAGGTAAATTAAATGACCTGTATGAATGTGTGTTATCGACGTCGGCTGACAGCGACATCTATTGAAAACTAGTACTTCGCAAAACATGTGGGAGAGCCACGCTTAGGCATGAATGGGCCGGCTCGACCGGAGTGATACCACTGCCTCACAGAAGACCGGCGTGAAGCAGCGCCTGCGCTGTGTTTCGTCGTGTGAGTGAGGTTACCGGAGGCCCAATGGGGGGGAAGGGGAAAAGGTTGGCAGCGCACTTGTGACTCCACTGGTGGAGCGGGTGTTCCATGGGCGGCGGAATTGCTTACCATCAGGTGATCCCTCAGCTCGTCTGCCACCTCTCATATAAAAAAAAAAAACATATCGCAAATGTTTCTTTCTACAGTAGCGCCCAGATGATACCGCGATGGATAAATGGCGGTAGTTTTTTCACAGAGTAATTTAATTTTCAGATATTTTTTTAATGAGCCTATAAACTGTCCCACTGCAGGGCAAAGGCCTCCATCATAGAAATCAGGTTATCGCTTACTATGATGGGATTAGGCTTAATCACCACGCTTGCCAAATGCGGATTGGTGATCACAAACCAGAGCTATGTCCGAAAAATTCGAAACAGTTTTCGCTCGACCCGGGATCGAACCCAGGACCCTGAGATCACGGCCTAGTACTTAAACCACTAGACTAACAGGGCGTTATCATTTTCAGATATAACTAAAAATAAGTATTTTTTTTTATATGAGAGGTGGCAGACGAACTGACGGATCACCTGATGGTAAGCAATTCCGCCGCCCATGGACACCCGCACCACCAGTGGAGTCACAAGTGCGCTGCCAACCTTTTCCCCTTCCCCCATTGGGCCTCCAGTAACCTCACTCACACGGCGAAGGCGCTGCTTCACGCCGGTCTTCTTTGAGGCAGTGGTATCACTCCGGTCGAGCCGGCCCATTCATGCCTAAGCGTGGCTCTCCCACATTTAAAAATAATGTATTAAAACGTCCGATTGGTAGGTAGTTCTTAAATGAAATATCCTGATAGGTCACTTGGTGATCACGTGGTCAAGTGATGGTGCCACTTTGGATCAGAGTAGCTGGTGAAAGAACATCAGGTCCGTTACATAGCAACGTTTCTACCGTAGTCACTTGACACAAAACTCACCACAAAGAGCTTCAATGATGTTGGTATCGGACATCCTGACCGCCGCGGGGAGTAGTTTCGTCATGTTGGCGACGCCCATTGCCGCGTCCGCCAAGAGCTCTACGTTGGAGCTGAGCAGCTGGTGGCAGAACACCAGGTCCGTGCCGGTTTGGTACAACGCCTAAAATAGATATAAATTATTTTTGTCTCAACATCGTCAGCCAGTTGCAGTCCACTGCTGGTCATTCGATTGGCCTCTCAAAAACGATCTTTGGCTCCAGCTCCTGTCAACCATCTTGTGCAAGTCGTCACTCAATTCGACCGGAGGACGTCCTACACTACGTTCACATAGCTGGCAGCGCCATCTACAGGTAATTTGGCAGACTCAGTATACAGCCCGAATGGTACATGTTAGCAGTGTTCTTATCTATGTACATACAAATATTGAAAAAACTCCCTTACATCTCTTCCATTAGACGTAAAGGACATCTTCGTCAGCACAGCCAAGCAGTGCGGCTTCATAGCCGGTAGCGCCATTTCCAGGTAAGCCAAGAGTCTCAATATACAGCCCGACTGGTACAGATGGGCCGCATTCTCTTCCGTCTCGACGTAATTGCGCAGTACGCCTAGCACTTGGATGTGGACGTCGCGGAACTCGTACGACTGAAAAAACAGGATCATATTTATCATCATTATTTCAGCCAATACACGCCCACAACTTGCCGTAGGACTCCTCCAAGAATTTTGAAACTGATCGATCCTGTATTGCCAGCCACACAAAAAATAGGATACATTATGTTATGTTGTCTACTGGCTGTCGATCTGGAGCCAGAGGCGTACCCCTGGCAGATCGTGCACTTGGATGAGCAAAGCCATAAATCATCTGAACCACTTCATTTCATTGATACATGATAGTGCCACAATATATTGGCACACCTTAGCCTGATGGTAAGCAAAAAGCCCACGTTGCAATTAGGTACAACTAACGCGATGGTATAACACCATATCCGTTGGCAAAGCATCTCGCGGGCCAGTATGACGGTGCACCGTCATACTGGCCCGCGACATCATCATTCTTCACGCTTCGTTTGAAGGAATCCATATTGAAGGACGGAGGAAACACTTCTTTTGAAATATGTGCCCTTGGATCCTCTGCACCACCTCGTTCTTATACCTACAGATCAGCTTTTCATCCATTCTTAGGGCCACATGCTTAATGGCCAAGTACTTGCTCTGCAGCAACGCCAGGAGGAAGGGCCAATACTGGGGCCTTGAGTAGAATGCTATGGAGTTTTACCAACTCACCTCCAAAATGTCACAAAGATCCAGCACGCCAGTAGAAGCCCTGAATGTTCTTTGCACCACCTGGTCTTTGTACCTACAGATGAGTTGGTCAACTGTCCTCAGGGCCGCGTGCTGGATGGCCAGGTACTTGCTCTGCATCAGCGCCAAAAGGGAGGGCCAGCTGAACTGCTGGTTCTTCGTCACTTCGGATGCGCAAATCGGGTCATCTAGGAGGTTGCTTAGGGTCTGAAGAAAAAGAGGTGAATTCTATAAACATCGACAAGGCTTATGGCAAACCGCAAAGGCGCAACCTTGCACGATGTAATCTATGCCTCATCTAATGGTACAGAGTGGAACTAATTCCGAAACGAAAAGACTACTGTCCAGTGGTAGTGAACGCTGCCTCTGATACAAGGGTTGCGGGTTCGATCCCCGCACAGTACAAACATTTGTGTGCATGAACATGTTTGTTTGTATTGGTCTGGGTGTTTGCTATGTATTATAAGTATGTATTTACAAAAGCAAAGTATTTATATGTATATATTTGTAATCCCACTGTTGATTCTGATATCCGTAACACAGGTGCTTAAGCTACCTAGTCCTTATGGGTACCTTGGAAAACCAGTTAAGGCCGCTATTCGGTAGTGTCACTCTTGTGTCCCATCGAAATATGAGGGTAAGGGAAAGCAAGAGCATATAACTGAGCACACACATGTGCGCTATAATATGTCCAGGGTCGATAGCAGATTTTTTTTTTACATTATAGCGGACAAACGAGCAAACGGCACACCTGATGGAAAGTGATCACCGCCGCCCATTGACATCTGCAACACTTGAGGTATCACATATGCTTTGTCGGCTCTTAAAGAAAGGAATAAACCCTTTTCTTGAAGGTCACCAGGTCGTATATGTTCGGAAACACCACGGATGACAGCTGATTCCACAGCTTTACTGTGCGTGGTAGGAAATTTATTTATTTAAAAAGGTACACCAACAGCATATATACAAAACACGTAAAAAAATATAAATTAAAGTAATAGTAGTTCTTATATATATGTCCATTATAGGCGTACACAACATTGACTATTTAACATACTGTACATACTAATTAAATAAGAATTTAGATTAACTTAAATTTGGAAATTACAGGAATTGATGATTACAGGAAATGACGTGAGAAACGCACTGTAGTCGATATAAATACATCCAGGTGATGTGGATGGAATTTGGCGTTCTGACGTGAAAATTGCAGCTGGAATGATTGTACATATATGCCGCAATATCTAAATCGGCACGAAGATATCGTTATAATAATCACCTGTAAGCAATTCTTCTGAACATCAGGATCTAAACTATTCTTCATCCTCGAGAAGAGGCTGCTCAGAATATTGGCCGAGACCAGCTGCTCACAGCCGAGCGGTTCACGGGTTAGCTCTGATAGAACTAAGGACGCGAACTCGAGGACGAATACATCCTCCATCTGGATATAGAACGGCAGCATTTTTAATAGGAACCAATACTGAAGAATCTCTTGGATACTTGGACATTCACAATCGATCTGTGTGGAGAAAATAAGGAGAGGTCTAAGTACAGCAATGGGCATCTATTGGCTGAAATGATGATGAAGAATATACCAAAGTGTCTGTCAGACCAATCATACGGTCATCGATTGATGAATGGAATGGATTAGACGATTTCGATCTATACTTATTGAACCTTCTACCACACTTATCGTTCGACAGTCGATGAATGAATTAGGCGATGTAATGTTGATCTTAAATGGTAGAGACGATATAGATTTCTACCACACTGCTCTTGATACCGTCGTTTGACGACAAATACAACTAACAGCACGCCAGGGCAAAATAGTAAGTATCAGAATTCATCTGCAGCTTGTTCTATCATATTGTTGTTGACTGATGGGCACAAATGTGCACTTAGAGTATGTTGGGACATACTCTAAGTGCACATTTGTGCAGATCAGAAGCTGGCGCCTTGATCTGCTTCTCTGCTACACCATCTCCACTTAGCACAGTCTCTGACATCTAATTATGGTGGGTGAGGTCATTGGAAAGTGTGATTTGTTTCCTGATCCTGATTGAGCTCACCTTAACCAGCATAAACGCGATCTTCCTCAGGTTCAGAGAATTGGCCAGCACCTGCTCCGGGCCCTGCGGCAGCTGGCAGAGCTGCGCCAGCGCCTTCAGCGCGAACCGCTTGATGTTCAGCTCCGGGTGCTCTACGTGAGGAAAGATGTACTTGATGGCGGCCAGGTTGTATAGCACCGTGCGGTTGTTCATGTCTTGTGCTGAAAACTTCGTGATCGCTCGGAGTGTCTAGGTATATAAAAGTGTTGTGAGAAAAAAAGTATTAAATGCAGTTCGAAACATGACACCAGAACCTAATAGACAAACAATAGATTCTAAAATAAGGGTTGGTAAGCTAAAAATAAATTACTGCAGTTTTTTAGTTGGCAGACTAGCATAAGGATCACTTGACAGTAAACAATGGACAACATTTCATATTTTTAACATGTCCATATTGTTTTTTTATATGAAAATAGACATAAAATTAACAGACCCATATTTTTTCTTTTTTCAAAATTTGTCCATTTTCAGGCATAAAATAATTATTGAAATTCTTTATATTCCAAATAGACGTAAGCGCCAAAGGACGGCTGAATACAGCGATATTCCTTTGCTTATCATTGTTTTAATAAAAAAACCGGCCAAGTGCGAGGCGGGCTCGCGCACAAAGGGTTCCGTAGCAGCAAAGTCCAAAATTACAGTTAAATCAACCTATCTCAAAAACTATAAGAGATACTTTGATCAAACCAAAAATCGTTGAAAGAGTTAATTAGCATGCATCACCTCTATTTTTTTTAGAATTTTATACCCCGTAGTTATAAAAATAGAGGGGGGGGGGACATACTTTTTACGACTTTGAGAGCTGATATCTCAAAAACCGTTCACTTTAAGAAAAATGTTTTTTAGAAAACTTTATATCATTTTAAAAGACCTTTCCATTGATACCCCACACGGGTATGTACATCGAAAAAAAAAATTTCATCCCTCAGTTACATGTATGGGGGGCCCCACCCCCAATTCTTTTTTTTACTATTTAGTGTCATATTTTTGTAGCGGTTCATACAGCACATATTCCCATCAAATTTCATCACTGTAGTACTTATAGTTTCCGAGTAAATCGGCTGTGACAGACGGACAGACGGACAGACGGACAGACGGACATGACGAAACTATAAGGGTTCCGTTTTTGCCATTTTGGCTACGGAACCCTAAAAAGGTACTACTGTCAAAGGTAAATAATACTAGTGTCAACATTGTCAACGTCATTCATTCATACAACGTTGACAAGTTGTCTTGTTTTTTTACAGTTGCATGTCATGGCTTTGGCATTTCGTAAATTTAAAACTACAATGTGCTAAGCAAAGAAATATTTTACATTCTGCCGTCCGATGACGTCATCTTACGTTTTTTAGTTTTTAATTTTTTTCTCAGTAAATAAGCAATATAAAAAATTAATAAATATATATTCGAACAGCTGAAAAGTAAATAAAGAATTGGTATTTTTTGTTTCAGAGCTTAGCAATTTTGAAATGTTGTCCATTGCATGCTGCAGCCCATAGACACCTCCAATCACAAGAGCGCTGCAGACCTTTAAACTACGGATTGGGCCTCCACGCCGATACCCTCACTCGGCAGATTGATTAGCGCCCGTTTTCTGTGAGGATTTGATGACACTCAGGTAAAGCTGGCCCATTCAAGCCGAACAATTAAGTAAACTTATCGTAACAATAATATCCAAAAGGTGGTGTGATGCACCTCTCTTAAAGGGTAGGCAAGCAATCAGTAAAAAGAGGGCTGGTAATGACTGTACCTGTTTTTTTATGTGATAGGCGGCAGTCGAGCAGACGGATCACCTGAGAGTAAGCAATTGCCGCCGCCCATGGACACGTGACACCAATGTGGTCACAAATGCGCTGCCAACCTTTAAACCCCCCTTTCCCCCGGAGTGGTAATGTAATTTTTGTTTCCAAATAAACATTTGTTCTTTCTTTCTTTACCTGGCATAGTATCTCAGGTTCGGCCGACTCTAGCAGTAATATGGAAGTGTGCGCAGTCTCCGGAGTGATGGTATATGGGTGGAAGGTCAGATCCTTCTTGTCCGCTGACCGGTTCTCCCGTTCTTTCTGAAGGGGCTTCGCCATGATTGCAGTGATCCTGTCGTCAAAAACCAGTTTAAATTAAAAAAACTTGGATGAACAAACGTTAATCAATATTCAAGATAAGACGGCTAGGACAGCCAATGTCATAAGATGTCACCATTGACACCAAAGTACTGTGAAGGTTAGGTACCAAATGGCCAGTGATATTCCAAAGGAAAAGAAACAAAGAAAGAAATAATTTATTTCACCACATGGAAACACAATCACACAGGAAGAGGAGATCCTATAACTCGATCATCCTCATTTCAGTCCATAGACGCCTAGGCCTGCCCTTTTTATTTAAGTGAAATTATTTAACTATAGTGCAACAAGAAATGTATAGTTCCTCAAAGCTTATGATTAAGTCGATCAGAAGATATTTATCGTGTCACTCAGGGGCTTGGGTTACGGCCATACACCAGCTCGTTTCTCATATCAGACAAGGTGAAGGAAATTATGGTTGCCCTTGGAACCTTTGAGAAGAGAATATTCAAAGCTTGGGACAACAAAAAAGTCTGTTCCCTTTTCCATCGAACCTTTTAAATTAAAAAAACCTTAATTTTAACGACAGTTCTTATTTCAAAACCCGTCAATAACTGTCAATATAATTTTTCTCTATGATCTGTCATTTAAAAACTGTCATGAAAGTCATGGGGTTGCGCCGTATTTTATAGAATAGATTTACCTTTTAACAACTATGTATAGGAGAAACATATTCGTGCGTTCCATTGGAGGAGCGGCGCGCAAGTTCAGAACCCTGCAGGAGGTCTGGATCCTCCCATGGTGGGGGAGTGGGGGGCTGTCCTCGGCACCTCTCTGGGCTTTAGACTCTTTGGTGCTGGTCGTCAAGCTGTGCACCACTTGTGTTATGGCTGTTCTGAGGGTGTTGATCCCGCCTGCAATGAAGAGCTTGCATGGGGAGACTGTGTTGGCAAGTTTAGCAATTTTTCCTGTGAACTAAGTAGCGTTATTTTTTTAAAATAGGTACGTAGTGCTTACAAGATACCTGGCACTCTACGGCGACATCTGCTTCAGTACAGCTCTTCTTCAGATACCCCCACTCTTGCATAAGGCATCTGACATTGATCACTTATGATCAAATGTGTCATCTCCACACTAAAATTCTGATAAAAAACACATTTCTGAATTCACATTGCTCCTTACACAGATCACAGGCGCAGGCAACGGGCTAGGCCGCGAGCTGGCCTTGCAATTTGCCGACCTGGGCGCCACAGTCATCTGCTGGGACAGCGACGCCAGGCGAAACAATGCGGTCATCGATGAGATTCGCAGTAAAGATGGAGACGTACGTAACTGGTACTTCCACCTTTTTTCGGGAAATGCAGCCCGGGTCGGTGCGATACAAGGACCATCCTTAGGCATACTCAGCTGACGAGTAGCAGCGCGAGTAGCGAGTGGCTCTCCTCTCAAAAGTACCTACTTGATAGAGTCAGCCCGAAGCGCCGACTCCGGTAGGGTCTGCAAAGAAGTCAATACCCTTGCACAGATCATCAAGTAGCCTCCACTACGAATGGGAGGGACGCTAGAACCTGGTCATCGTGTCCTCCGTCTCCATTGCCATTCGCTTCGTGTCAGCCGAGGAGAGAGGGTCCTGTTGAAGGCGCTTCATCTCTTTCTTCGGTACTTAATAAAGTTCCAAACATCCGCTCTTCCAGTGCTTCGGGTACACAGTAGACATAACTGCGCGCGAGCAGGTGACGTCACTGGCGGCGTGTATGCGCAGACAGCTGACGGACGTGTCGATGGTGATCAGTAACGCGGGCGCGTTCAGCTGCGCCCCCTTCAACCACCTGCGGCCGGAGTCTATCGCGAGGATCATTGATATCAACCTTCTTGCACATTTTTGGGTAAGTTGTATTTATTTGCACATAATATAGGTGCACTACTTCTCATGTCTCGATATAAATAAGACATCAACATCATCATCTTAGCGTTTTGTCCCGGTTGCCACTTAAACTATCGCTTCGGAGCCCGGGGTCCGCTTTCCTACTTCGTACGGTCTTGTGCATCCCAAATGGTCAGTTTAGATATAAATAAAGACAAATTTATTACAATTTTTCAATAAAGTCCTGAAAAATAATGATAGCGCCACTGCCGCTTACGTCATAGGGTAACGTAACTCCATTCGTTTGGCATGGTCATGGGTTTCTTGAGGCATTATAGATACCAGACTCAGGTGGTATGACCATGTAATGCGACCAGACGATTATGTTGCGAAAAATAGCCTTTCCATCGTAATAGGAAAAAATGGAAGGGGTAAACCTCTAGCCACATGGTTGATGGTTGTTCCCTTTGAACAACATGAAAATCTACTTATTCCAAAAGAAAGATTTTTTGTTTAGTATCTGAATAAGGGAGAAGACATAGAAGAATATATACGCTAATTCATCTCAGGATTAAAATAAAATGCTGTACGTTTCAGATAATCCAAGCATTCCTACCAAGTATGATTGAAAGACGGCAGGGACACATAGTTGCCATAAACTCAAGCGCAGGACTGATGCCGTGTGCGGACATGATTCCATATTGTGCTGCTAAATTTGGATTAAGAGGTAAATAATAATCAAATATTTACATCAAAAACTAAAACATACTGCATCAATGAGATCGAGATAGGATTAGCAAGCTGAAGTGGCAGTGGTCTGATCATATCAGCCGCAGAACCAACATCCGCTGGGGTAAACGAGTTTCGGAGTAGAGATCTCCTCTCGGTAAACTTGTCGTGGTCAAGCCAGATGGAGTGACGATTTGACAAGATGACTGGTTGGAGCTGAATACGAGAAGCCAAAATCGATCGGAGTGTCGAACGTTTAGGTAAGGCAAATTTCTAACAGTGAACTCCAACAGGCTGATGATGATGACTGCGCAGATACTAGGTAGCTTTGAACAGGACAGAAAATGCAGACAGGAAGATGAGACACATATGAACAAGCCAGCATTTTCGGCTTGGCAAAAGGTTAGATTTCGTGATCGTATCAGGAGTTATGATCTCCACAGGAGAAACTAAGGGCAAAGACAAAGCCCAAAGAATTGCATGTCTCAAGTGGAAATAGGCAGAGCATATTGCGAGTGGAGCATACGGCCGTTGGGGCGTAAAGGTCCTAGAGTAGAGGCCGAGTATAGGAGCCTACAAGGTGGACCGACGATCTGGTGAAGATCACGGGAATCCCTTGGATGCGGGTGGCACAGGACCAATCTGGGTGGAGATCATTGGGGGAGGGAGAACTATGTTCAGCAGTGGACGTAAGTTAAAAATGAGCTGAAATGATGATGATGAATAGATTATATGGTATCTGTTAATTATTGTTAGGAAAACGATAACATAGGTATAGCTTTTCAACACACCTTGATTATGACGTCACATACAAAACGCATCTAGGTCTTCTCTCTCTTGACCAGGTTTGATGGATTCTATCACGGAGGAGCTAAGGCTAGATACCTGGACGAAGAACATCAACACGACGTCGGTGTACCTGGCCACGGTGTCCACGGGTCTCTACCCGCCGCCGACGCATCGGTTCACATCGCTGTACTCCGAGATCACAGCGAAGGAGGCAGCAAGGATTATCATTGAAGGTTTGACTCTTCAACTTTTATAAGGAGTATTGGCATAATTTTATACTAACGTTCACTCCCCTCTCATTACATGCCGTCATCAAGAATTTTCCATATCGTACGGAACCTGGTCTTGCATGTGGGCGGAAATTCTCTAGAACTTCCACCTACTGTGCATAGAGCCATAGACTGCAAACCTTTTCTATCTAGAGTTTTCGCCCAGCGCATTATCGGCTTCCGACGACACACGAGCATGCTCCAGTGGCAATCCATATCTGTCGAAGAACTGACAACCGTGGGGTAGAAGAGTTCTTCCACTAAACTGTTCTTGAGATCACGACTCGGAAAGGTAGCGTAGTTGGCACCCTCTGGGTAGATGGAGTGACCATCAGTGTTTGCGTCGAGCCGACGACAGAGTGAAATTGCGAACATTGAGGGAGGCCATTGTCCAGCACAGGTTAGATACACCTGTCTCCGTCTGTACTTATAACGTCACACTGTCGAGTGTCGCAATGTTCACAAGTTTTTTTTTTCACCACTACTTGTTGCAGGAATCCGCAAAAACCACAAAAGTATAAGCATACCTTCATTCATGCGCTGCCTCGTCGAGCTCAACAACCTTATGCCGTACCGCATAAGGATCATTTTCACAGACTTCTTCAACTACGGACATAGGGCTTGGTTTTGTTTTTGCTAAAGTAGGAAACATCGCAATGTCCAACATGAATTCTTATGAAAAGTTTACAATGTTTCTTTGTAGTTAAATGTTTAGGAATATGTTATTTTAGTAAATTACTTTAACATTAGGTAATCTGTGATTTTATTTAAAATAATCCCAAGCAACTCATACTGCCAGTTTCATGGATAAAATGGGAACCATCCAGCCAATCAAAATTCATTAAAATTAGTTTAGCCATTCTTTGCACATTATACATTAATACATTTTACATTTGCATTTATTTTTGACAAGTGGACTCCTTTTTCCGCACTTGGGGTGCGTTTCCATCGACGCGAAGCTGGGCGGAGCGGTGCTTATGTGACCAATCACTATCGAAATATCCGCTCCGGGTATTGGTCCGCGCCGCGTTCGTCAATGGTCAATGCAACATCACTCTGCCCCGCTCCGCGTCAATGAAAATGCACCCGCAGACTCTCTTTCGGTCAATTTAGGCGGTTACGGTACGTGATTTAGGCGGCTTTCAAAGCTTTGTAACTAAAAGAGTAATATAAAAATAGAGGATACAGCGATACACACTTTTTAAAAAATTAAAATGGATGTTTCAAATCTTAATAAACAATTTAATAAAAACAACAATTCAGCATAATTACCCTCATTTTACCTGCTTAAAACAACACTGATCTGATCATATGCATTGATGTGCACCTATGTTACAACTGTTCATAGTTTGTCCACACCGCTCACACATAATCACTTTGCTATGGTCCTGAGCATGTTCATCTCTTATCTTCTCATCCGTAAAGCACTTGTGACAAATGCTACATACAAATTTCTGATGTTTCTCATGCTGAAGTGAGTGACGGAGCAACGAAGCAGGTGTAGCAAAGCTACAGCCACAGGATTCACATAGATGTCTGGTGGATTTTTGCTTGGACACCTGCGTGTGATTCTTTACGTGGATGTACGTTTCTGTGTGATCATTGGAGGTGAAGTTGCAGATTTTGCATCTGAAAACAGATGTATGTCGCATTAGTTCTAGAGAACTTGCTATGAGCTACACGTAAGATAGTAGCGCCCTCACTAAAGAATATCTATCTATCACTACATATTGCATAGTAAAAGATCTGAACAGTCATTATATGTTGGCCAGTATTTTGTGGCCCAAACATGCAAATCCAATGGTAATTAGCTTCATGCACGTCAAAAACAACTGAGACAGGGGCCTAATATTTTAGACTAGACTTTAGGGAAGTAAGCGTTGGCTCACGAGCAAGAGTCTCGTACTAGAGAGAGAGAAAACCTTCAATAAAAAATTACAACTTACCTGTACTTCAAATCAGGTTTCTCATGCTCTTCTTGCTTATGCTTAGTCAATGCTTCTAAACCAACAAAAGTACGGTCACAAATACCACATAATCTCTGCTCAGACCTGTGTATATGCTGTTTAGCATGCTTGTATAGAAGGAACCTCTCTTTGAACACTTCTCCACATTCCTTACAGCGGTAGCTACAACCCATAGCAGCGCCCTGGTCTAAATAACATATCTTCTGATGTTTCAGTAAGCTGTCTTTGTTCTGGAATAGTTTCCCACAAGAGCAGATCAGAGAAGATTTACTGTGAGTAGCAGAATGTTGCTGCATCTTCAGTTTTGAATCAAATAGCATATGGCACTGTTCACAGGTTCTATGTGCTAAATCACAAATACTCAAATGTTGAGATAGTCTATGCATGTTTTCGAACTTCATATCGCAAGCGAAGCATTTGAACAGAACTTTATCAAGTGCTTTGGTTTGGTTCGATTTTTGGCCCATGTTCACTTGATTCATTTTAATGTTAGTTTCAGATTTTTTCATTACAATCTCTTTGACTATTATGAAATCTGATTCTAAAACATCTATTTCCATATCAGTGATATCTTTTTTATTTTCTTTTTTCTTTGGTGTAGGAACTTTATTGGGCTTAGGAATAGAGGTTTCATTTCTGTCCAATAAGTTCACTATCGATGGTATATCCTCTCTCCCCAAATTATTTAGATATTCTTCTATATTTGCAGTGTTATTCAGGAATTCTAATAGAGAATCAGAGTTATATTCTGAATCGGGAAGTGGTTGTATAGGTGTTTTAGTTTCCGTTAATTTTTTGGACATTTCCTGTAAAGTGGTCTCAAGCCAGTCTTGAGAACAGCGAGCATTTAGTTGGAAATTGTAAAAATCACTAAGTTGACTCACGCAGGATCCGCAAATAGCTTTAGGAAGCCCATCATCCGTACTCACCGTGGTACCGAGGCAAGACTTCAAGTGTAAATGGATCGTAGGGTCTCCAAGTATAGAAACATGATCATTTTCCACATCTAGACATATTCTGCAACACTTCTGAATGTCTTCCTCCATCATTAAAACACTATTTATAGGGAAAAACAATCAAACCACAAAATAGTAAATAAACCGAACCGGCCCACTATGAAAGAAAACAGTGGAAAACAGATGCTTTTGACATTATTTTTTTATTTCGTTTTAAAGTTGAGCGAACAGTTCAACTGTCATGTCAGTCGTGATAAAAGCAATAAAACCTCTAAAACAGATATTGTTTCCGAACGGAGTAATAAGGTCGAGGTCGCACATATTTTAGGGTTCAATATTACAATTCAAGTAAGATAAAAGGAATACAATGAACTGAAGTTCTTTGGGCACATCTTCCAAAAACGAGTGATCGACGGAGAGGTTTATAGTGCCTAGCTACACTGAGCGGCCCACCAACTACAGAACGAGTCGCATCGGTTAATGCAATTCAAAGGTGTTAAATTAGTATTTAATGTGTCGAGTGATTTCAGATTTGTCGTGTGAACAACTTGCTTGGATCTATTAGGGTCTTAAAACCTGCAAATTTCATTAAGAGTAGGTAGTCTTGGCCGAATCCGTTGGTCGATAAAACGCTAAACCCCTCCATTTTATTGAGTGACTGAGACTTTGACTGACTTCGACTGTTGAATACCCTTTTTGTCAAATTATCAACTTTTTTTTATTATAGCTCTACCCGAAGATTATTCACCAATGTCAAGTTTTATCGACATACGGATTCAGCGGATATGACTCTGAAAGCAATCGCGGGTTTTAAGACTCTTAGGTCCAAGCAAGTTGTCACGAGACAACGCACTCGACATACAATAGCAGTGTTAAAAAACGATACAATCCAACGATTCAATATTATTAGGATCTCTTTGCGGCACTTCACTGCACAAATAAACACCAAATGTGTACACTAAAAACCTCTAGACGCTAATTTAAAGCCTTTGAATTGTATCAGCCCACGCGGCTTGTTTTAGTCCGCTTAATCCAAATATCAACTTACATTTTTCATTTTATTATGTATAAAATCTGGGAGTAGTGGGTTGCCACAAATCTATAAAATAAGATGAACTATTGTATTCCAAGACTATGCCAATTTTTCTTTAAATCACTATTAAAAAGTACCTTCTCAGCGAACACCTTGTAAGTTCTACTTTTGTTAAAGAATAACATCCATTTTAATACTTTATGGTTAGGTATTCTACATATTACTTTTTCATTTATAATTTTATACTGAACCAATAAAAAAAAACGGCCTCTCAGGCTTTACTTTCCGTTTGACAGATGCACAGCTAAAAAATTAGTCATCATCTCATCTTTGACTTCATTCTTGTGAGAAGAGTGCGAATATTGCGGTTTTTCGCGGAATTTAACCGACCAGGGCTTCACGGTTCACTGGAGGTGTGATACTGATATTCCACGACTCGAGATACTTGATATCAATGGTGCAACGGCGAGTTTAGTTTAGTTTTTGAGGGGAATTAGTCGGTAGTGCAGCGATGTCTTCGAAGGAGGATCATTCTGCCGTCGAGGCCCAGGAGTCGTTGCTGTATTCCGCCAGGCATGGAGAGCTGTCGGTAGTGAAGGCTCTCCTGGAGGCTAAGCAAGACGGGAAACTCACATTGGACATAAACTGTAAAGGTAAGACAGTTTTTACTGCAGATGTTTCTGTAAACTTGTTCGAATTAAATATTCATTTATGGAAATAGTGCCAGCGTTCAGAGTTTGAACTTTGGGGCAAAAGGAAATCGATATCACCTATCTAAAAAAATTAAAGTCAATTTTGTTTTGTTTAAAAATACTTTTAAGTTTCTGAGGTACCTAGTTGATCTTTCCACCTTTTTACAAATCGCGAACTTAAGTTATTACCGTACTAAAGTTTATGTCATACCGTTCCAACACAATGTTAAAAGGGGCTGGCACAACTTTTGTTCCAGGACTATCCTTAGATCACAATTTGTAATAAGGGGGTACTTATTGGTGTGTTGATTCTAGAAGATTCATTTAGGGTTTTCCCTAAATATACATTTCTTATCATGGTAAATAAACTTATTTAGCACATAATATAGTTTATCAGGCGACTCATTTAATGTCTGAATTATAAGTTTTATTAAAATGGAATTCCTTACTGTTAAATTTATGAAGCAATAAAATGAGTGTTTTTTATAACAAACCAATAACAATCAATTTGTCAATAAGACATTATTTCAATTTGTTTTAATTCTTTCTGTCTTCAAGGTAAAAGCAAAAGCAACTTAGGCTGGACACCCCTCCATTTGGCGTCATATTTTGGCCATGTGGAAGTAGTGAAGACACTGTTGGAAGCCGGAGCAAATGTGGATGAGGTCAATGACACGGGAGACACTGCTATGCATAAAGCATCTTTCATTGGAAATGAGGTAAATTGTGACTTTCACTGGTGGCAAATTGTGACTTCACTGGTGCAGGTGCAGGCCTCATGGACATGAGCAGCGGCAGTCATTTTCCATCAGGTGCTCCGTCTGCTTGTCTGCCATCTATCATGTAAAAGAAATAATAAACGAAGTACCAATTTTTGCCTTCCTATCTTTAAAATTGCTGGAATACTCCATACAAACTTCCCCCCTCATTTTTGGGCGTAAAAGTACATTTTTAATTTTTTTATTTATTTATTAAGAAAACTTACAGCTATTAATGTTACATTAAGCTTATTTATACTTTAGCAAATTGTTTTCAAGAGTATTTTATACATTTTTTGTTGGTAGACACTTAAGAACATCCCATTAAAAAAAACGTACCAAATCAATGATTTGATAAAAACTATGAAAATACATAATAATCAGAAGTCTCGTGACCGTTCCCGCAACGAAATGCAAAAAATAAGTAAATTTAAAGTTACATATTATTACAGGCTTTTTAGAAAATAATGGAAAATTTAGCTGAGTGCTTAACTGATAGGTTAACGTACAAGCATTATTAATTTAATTACAACTAATATGACTTCTCAAGAAGCTACGAAAACGTGTAAGTTTGGTCATCAAAAATGTCAATGTGATTATACATAGTATTATATTTCTTGCAAGCTCGAATAATGAAGCTATTGCTTCTGTTATTGGTCTTACAAAGTGGATTAATAAATGTACTTTTGTGACGTGTGCTTGGTCTTGGACATTTAAAATTTAGTTTGCTTAACGAATACGTACTATTGACGACTATGTATAATTTTGTGTAAGAAGATCTGATCTCGATGCTCACGACGAATTTATGTCACTCTCAATCCCTTTAAGTATCTTCACTTAAAAAATAACGTCAATTCGTTGCTCCGTTTCGCCGCGAAAGACGGACAAACAAACAAACAGATACACACATACTTTCGCATTTATAATATTAGTCCTAAAGAGTCTCGATGTCTTCATATACTTAACACAATTTCTTGTAATATTCACAGGAGCTCGTAATCCTCCTCCTAAAATATAAGGCTGACGTGAATATTATGAATGGTGAGGGTCGAACCTGCGCAGACGTCTGTAAGACGCGCGACGTTCGGCGCTTACTGGAGGCGGCGCACCGTTCGGAGAGGCGGGAATGTGAGCGGAGGCTGCTGACTGCCGCCAAGGAGGGCCGCGTCGACGAGATACAGGAACTGGTAAGTCATGTATTTTTTTTTATGGCTTGCTGTTGCTCTTACGAGACAACTCTGCCAATGCCAAGTGATTAAAGAGACACATTCCTTAGAAAATTGGTTGAGTAATAAGCTGGTTCTCTTCACTTAATTGAGTTTGGGTTATTATTAAAAACCACCTATAACAAACAAAACGTACACTGACATACACATTTAGACAACACAAACTTTGTTAATTGGAAGATTCATGGAGTAAGTCATGTATGGACGCATTGGCGCGGACGACTGTAAAACGCTCGCTATGACGCGCAACAAACGATGCAAAAAGTAATGGCAGCATGAAGGCTTTAGCCCAGCAAAAATCAAACTTAAAAGTTTGACATACAGTCCTGTAGCTGCTACATATCAGTCCTAGGACTGGTCTTCTTATGTGGCCTATGATGGTCTTCTTATGTGGTCTTGCGTTTCTTGATTTGGGTCACAAAAGTGCCATGCAAACTGGCAAGACGAAGTATTGGCAATATGACGCGAAGCATTGGCAACATGACGCGAAGCGTTGCCAACATTATCAAATACGATGATTGACAGACAATGTTCCCAAAGAAAGTTTGAGATTGCTGCACTGGTTTTATTTTTTGTTTTCCAGCTAAGCGGCCCCAACCCACCGAACATAAACTGCGTAGACCCGCAAGGCAACACGTGCCTGCACTGCGCGGCGTATAGAGGACACGCCCGCCTCGCTGTCTTACTGCTGCAGAACGGCGTCGACACAACTCTAAAGAATAATAGCGGTTAGTATTAACTTACTAGAGATGCATGGGACCCAACCAACGCCATTGGGATCCAAGCCAACTCCACCTGCCAAATGTTGGACGGTTGCAAGTTTTTCCCCATGGCCTTGCCCTATTTTGAATTAGTTCTGTTAGTGGTATGGTCTGGATAGACTGTGTGGAGCCTCCAGACAACACTGCATGAACTGCATGGCAATAAAAATGAGCCGTACTCCTTCCTAAAGGGCTGGGACCGCATCATCAACTCCTATGATCCTGCAGATGTTCATAGGACGGTGATACACTAGCGTAAATAAATTGGTACAGGTGTCCGAAAATGAGTCACTGTTTCGGACTACCTCACACTATCAGATATTAATTCGCCACTAGATAATTCGTCAGGGATGCTACTCCCTCCCGGGGTCTGGCCTCCTTTTGAGGAACTTTCCTCCCCAAATGTCATTTGTTCCCTTTACATTGTGCCATGTCCATTGCTACTTGTTGTTCCACCAGCTCATACTAAGCGTTTCGTTTCTTCTTTCTTGGTACGAACTGCTAAGGAATGGAACAACTTGCCGGCTTCTGTATTTCCAGAGAGTTACAATTTGGGTGTCTAAGTCGAGAGTGAGGCTTCTTCTGGGTAAGCACGCAACACCTTATTGTCACTTTCCATCAGGTGAGATGAGGTCAAGTGCAAACCCATTCAATATACAAAAAAAAAAACTTCAAGATCCCTATTCTTTGGGCTATGTCAGTGACCTTAGTTCTCCTGCGGATCTCATCATTTCTGATATGATCACGCAAGGAGATTCAATAATTTATATGTTCCGGCCCTAACCAATACTGGTTCTTTGCTCTTAGGTCAACTGGCGATAGAAATGGCGAAGGACAATGAGTTGCGCGAAGTGCTGAGCGTGAGACCGGTGCAGCGGCTTCAACGGACAGCTGCCAGGTTTGAGGGGCCGCTCCTCAAGCGGTCCAGGTTCCTGGGGTGGAGACCGGTTTGGGTAAGATCAATATAATAACCCTACAATCAGACTTTGGGTCCGCGCGCATTTTTTTTGCTGAAGTAATCTTGCTCCGCATGTGTTTACATAGATAGAAATATTTGAGATTTTGAAGCTATTTCAATTTTATTGATCAGAAAAACTACTGAAAATTTTCGTTGATTTCGTTCTATACGACAATGTTTTTGATAATGTATTAACTCGCATTTTGAATTAATGAATGAATATAACGTTTATTTCGACACACATACATACACAGGCAATAACAACACAATTTAAATATAACATAACATAATATAGAAGAAGGATAAAACTCAAAGAATCCTGTGCCGAAAGAGGCGCCCCAGCATAATGCCGTGTCGTAACAATAATTTTGCTACGCCACGACGCTGGTTTTCAGCGGGTAACCCGTGTGTTATGAATCTGTCTCGAACGTTGAACGAACAGTGAAAAAAAAATTTAAGAGAGAAAAAAATATTACGCAATGCCCAAGACACACACGCACCAGAAACCCAGCATTTTGCGTTGTTTTATGTATTAAAACACCTGTGTAAGCTAAGTAGAAATTTTAATGTCGCGCGAGGTATCAAATGAGGTCAATGATATAAAAATTTATGGCCAACAGAAGCGATACCTTGACATCGCGTCCTTTGTCATCGCAATGTGAGCTCTCCTCCTGCTTACCATCAGGCTGAGGAGAGCCAATATACTGTGTCACTATATAAAAAGGCTATTATTTTTATATGTGTACTAATAAAAAAAAACACATCACCCCGTTGGTCTTGTGGTTGAAGTACCGGGCCGTGATCTCGGGGGTCCTGGGTTCGATTCCCGGGTCGAGCAAAGGTATGTTTCGAATTTTTCGAACATAGCTCGGCATCACCAACCCGCTTTAGGCAAGCGTGGTGATCAAGCCTAATCCCAACTTAGTAGCGATAGGTTAGTAAATAAAATAAAAGTATTATTATTTCCTAGGCGGTACTCCAACGAGGCGTGTTACTATATTACGGATCGCGAGCAGAGGGTGCCCGGGAAGGCGGTCGTAGTCGCGGGCGCAGCTACCTAGACGGGGCCAAAGTGTCCGCCCCGGACTCCGAACCCGCGCTCATAGTGCTTAGTCTGAGCGACGGCGATACGCATAGGCTGGCTGTACAGCAGACTGAGAACGTGGTCGCTTGTAGACAGGTTAGTGACGTCACATCTTAGTAGATGGTCCCAGCAACCTAGACGTGGCCAAAGTGACTGCCCCGGACTCCGAACCCGCGCTCATAGTGCTTAGTCTGAGCGACGGCGATACGCATAGGCTGGCTGTACAGCAGACTGAGAACGTGGTCGCTTGTAGACAGGTTAGTGACGTCACATCTTAGTAGATGGTCCCAGCAACCTAGACGTGGCCAAAGTGACTGCCCCGGACTCCGAACCCGCGCTCATAGTGCTTAGTCTGAGCGACGGCGATACGCATAGGCTGGCTGTACAGCAGACTGAGAACGTGGTCGCTTGTAGACAGGTTAGTGACGTCACATCTTAGTAGATGGTCCCAGCAACCTAGACGTGGCCAAAGTGACTGCCCCGGACTCCGAACCCGCGCTCATAGTGCTTAGTCTGAGCGACGGCGATACGCATAGGCTGGCTGTACAGCAGACTGAGAACGTGGTCGCTTGTAGACAGGTTAGTGACGTCACATCTTAGTAGATGGTCCCAGCAACCTAGACGTGGCCAAAGTGACTGCCCCGGACTCCGAACCCGCGCTCATAGTGCTTAGTCTGAGCGACGGCGATACGCATAGGCTGGCTGTACAGCAGACTGAGAACGTGGTCGCTTGTAGACAGGTTAGTGACGTCACATCTTAGTAGATGGTCCCAGCAACCTAGACGTGGCCAAAGTGACTGCCCCGGACTCCGAACCCGCGCTCATAGTGCTTAGTCTGGGCGACGGCGATACGCATCGTCTGGCTGTACAGAAGACTAAAATCGTGGTCGCTTGTAGACAGGTTAGTGACGTCACATCTTAGTAGGCGGTCGCAGCTACCTAGACGAAGAAAAATTGACCGCCCCGGACTCCGAACCGGCGCTCTTAGTGCTTAGTCTGAGCGATGGCGATACGCGTAGACTGACTGTACAACAGACTGAGAACGTGGTCCTGGTAGACAAGTAAGTGACGTCACCGGATGGCGCGCAAGAAGGCGGGGCAAAAGCTGAACTTTTTGTCTAATAAACATTATTACGATGGTCAGTCTCTTTTTAGAAATTTGGTTTGCAGGAAGGCATGACGATCAAGATTGGACGATTGGATTTTAAAATGAATCTCCTAAATATCCTATTTAAAACGTGATCAAATGTATTAACTTAGTCCCATCGGTTTTGCAGTCCTGGATCACCGCGTTGAACGAACACATCGCCTACTCGGGTCACTACCTGTGGGCTGGGGCTTCGCCAGACGTGGCAAGAGAGGCTACTGAAGATCTGGAAGACGAGTGTAAGCCCTTAGGTCAGTATATTCATTTTCATTTTAAGCTTTTACAGAAATGTCGAACATCGAAAATAAAATTTAATACGGCTTCTCTGACAGCTGGTGTGTCTTAAATATGTTGATCTTTATGTAAATAAGTTTTTTTATATTTCTTTACACGATGACTTTAAAAAAAGAGCAGGAACTAAGAGCAGAAAGAATAGTATAAAGCAAAATTATGGGTCACGTTAAAGACGATGGCTGGAGAATACGCACACATGCCGAAGTAGAGAAGATTTTGGACACACCCAACATCATCCGCGAGACCATGGCGCATAGTCTTCGCTGGCTTTGCCACCTCGAAAGACGGGAAGAGGATCGTCTCGTGAAGAAAGCATACCAGGGCCGACCAGTGGGCCGACGCCCAGTTGAGTGACCTAGGTATCGCTGGAATCATGTCGTCGAGACTGATCTGCAAGAATTTCAAGTCAATGACTGGCAAGCAGTAGTGCAGGATCGACAATAGTGGCGCTCTCTCTTTTCGAAGGCCAAGACTCTGTTCGGATCGTTGAGTCAACGCAGTAAGTAAGGAGCCTTTACACGATGATCTGGCGCATGGTTTCGTCACATTTAAAGAGCTGTACTTCTGATGCCTCTCCAAGTAGTGAAGGTTGGCAGCCAGCGCGCATATCTCAATCGATCTTACTAGATAGAAAATCTCTTGAGCCACCTGGAGATCCGCGATACCAGTCAGTTTTTATTAATTATGTTTTCCAGCGACTATGTTTTTCGTGTTAGATCTACTTAGGGCCGAGTTTTTGTTCAGTAGACCAGTAGTTACCTTTAACCATGGTTATCTGTCTAATCAATAGTCAAAGTAACGGCTAATTCCCCAGGTTCAATGCAAGACGCCCTGACGGCGGCGACCAACAGCCTCGCACTGCTGGAGACGCAGCTGCGGGAATGCTCCGCCATATTGACTGCGTTAGACAAGAGCGTCAACGTTGGGAACTCGCTGCACCATTCTGCTTATATGGTAAGGCTTTTAAGTATTTTGTATGTAATTAATAGGCATGCGAGCAGACCGATAACCAAATAAGCGATACCTGCCGCCCAGGGACATCCGCAATGCAGTGAAAATTCAAGTGGGCTGCCATCTTTGAAACTCTTCTTCCCCCCAGATTAGGGGGTACCCTCATACCTTGTGGTCCTCATCGAAACCACAGTAGATTTTATGTATATGTTATAGGCAATGTGTATAATGCAGGTATTCTATATAATACCTACCTAGGAAATGTATAGAATGCCGGGGTCGTCTAGGCAATTTGTAAAATGATATTGAATGTTCAAACTATTTCACACTTTACCTAGGAAAGTATGGAATACCTAGGCATTGTATAGAATTCCGGTTAACGCATAGGTAATGTATGTAATCGATTTTTCTTCTCTATGATTAAGTTAGACAGGTACCGATCTGATGATAGCTATCCTAATTTCAACTTCCACCAGCAGACAGCGCTGATGATAAGACATTATATTCTATTGGTTGGTATGCCTAAGTATCTGCGTGTTTTTTGCGTAGATAGCGTTTCTCACATAGCAGTTCCCTTTCAGATAAACATTTACTTTTACATCGTACAGTCAAGTGCGCTTAGAGCTTGTACATTCTGACATTTCCACCTCCCTATCTTCTGCGCCATTCGGACAAAATTGAATAGCAAGTGTAAAGGTCTACGTGCACTTGACCGTACCAAAAATTGCTGCAAAAGTCACTGTTGGCCGACGGCCACAACCATCCTTTTTGATGGTGTCTATGTTTTATATTTCCTTTACTTCTATATTGTCTTTCATTATAAACAGTTGCCTAAAGTTGTGATTATATGTTGTGGTGAAAATAAGTGGTTTTATTTAATTGGTGTGCTTTAGAGACTAGGCGTAGCTAATATTTGGCGTCAGTGTGCGTGAAAAATGATGATATGTAAATGATGTAGCTAATGGGCGATCTTATCAGCGCACTTGTTCAGCGCAATTGGCCCTTTGGTACCCCTCACTATCGCCTTTTAACGCCTTCAATCGGACTATTGTCTTAAGTTTAACTGAGATGTGTCTGTGCCAGCGCTTCCAGCACGCGTGCGGCACCGGCGCGGACGCGCTGGCGGCGCTGCGCCACGCCGCCGCGCTGGTGGCGCAGGCGCGCGACGCAGACGCTGCGCGGCTCAACCGAGAGGTAAGCCAACAGTGTCCAGCCACAGCGCGGCCGGACGCGCTGGCGGCGCTGCGCCACGCCGCCGCGCTGGTGGCGCAGGCGCGCGACGCAGACGCTGCGCGGCTCAACCGAGAGGTAAGCCAACAGTGTCCAGCCACAGCGCGGCCGGACGCGCTGGCGGCGCTGCGCCACGCCGCCGCGCTGGTGGCGCAGGCGCGCGACGCAGACGCTGCGCGGCTCAACCGAGAGGTAAGCCAACAGTGTCCAGCCACAGCGCGGCCGGACGCGCTGGCGGCGCTGCGCCACGCCGCCGCGCTGGTGGCGCAGGCGCGCGACGCAGACGCTGCGCGGCTCAACCGAGAGGTAAGCCAACAGTGTCCAGCCACAGCGCGGCCGGACGCGCTGGCGGCGCTGCGCCACGCCGCCGCGCTGGTGGCGCAGGCGCGCGACGCAGACGCTGCGCGGCTCAACCGAGAGGTAAGCCAACAGTGTCCAGCCACAGCGCGGCCGGACGCGCTGGCGGCGCTGCGCCACGCCGCCGCGCTGGTGGCGCAGGCGCGCGACGCAGACGCTGCGCGGCTCAACCGAGAGGTAAGCCAACAGTGTCCAGCCACAGCGCGGCCGGACGCGCTGGCGGCGCTGCGCCACGCCGCCGCGCTGGTGGCGCAGGCGCGCGACGCAGACGCTGCGCGGCTCAACCGAGAGGTAAGCCAACAGTGTCCAGCCACAGCGCGGCCGGACGCGCTGGCGGCGCTGCGCCACGCCGCCGCGCTGGTGGCGCAGGCGCGCGACGCAGACGCTGCGCGGCTCAACCGAGAGGTAAGCCAACAGTGTCCAGCCACAGCGCGGCCGGACGCGCTGGCGGCGCTGCGCCACGCCGCCGCGCTGGTGGCGCAGGCGCGCGACGCAGACGCTGCGCGGCTCAACCGAGAGGTAAGCCAACAGTGTCCAGCCACAGCGCGGCCGGACGCGCTGGCGGCGCTGCGCCACGCCGCCGCGCTGGTGGCGCAGGCGCGCGACGCAGACGCTGCGCGGCTCAACCGAGAGGTAAGCCAACAGTGTCCAGCCACAGCGCGGCCGGACGCGCTGGCGGCGCTGCGCCACGCCGCCGCGCTGGTGGCGCAGGCGCGCGACGCAGACGCTGCGCGGCTCAACCGAGAGGTAAGCCAACAGTGTCCAGCCACAGCGCGGCCGGACGCGCTGGCGGCGCTGCGCCACGCCGCCGCGCTGGTGGCGCAGGCGCGCGACGCAGACGCTGCGCGGCTCAACCGAGAGGTAAGCCAACAGTGTCCAGCCACAGCGCGGCCGGACGCGCTGGCGGCGCTGCGCCACGCCGCCGCGCTGGTGGCGCAGGCGCGCGACGCAGACGCTGCGCGGCTCAACCGAGAGGTAAGCCAACAGTGTCCAGCCACAGCGCGGCCGGACGCGCTGGCGGCGCTGCGCCACGCCGCCGCGCTGGTGGCGCAGGCGCGCGACGCAGACGCTGCGCGGCTCAACCGAGAGGTAAGCCAACAGTGTCCAGCCACAGCGCGGCCGGACGCGCTGGCGGCGCTGCGCCACGCCGCCGCGCTGGTGGCGCAGGCGCGCGACGCAGACGCTGCGCGGCTCAACCGAGAGGTAAGCCAACAGTGTCCAGCCACAGCGCGGCCGGACGCGCTGGCGGCGCTGCGCCACGCCGCCGCGCTGGTGGCGCAGGCGCGCGACGCAGACGCTGCGCGGCTCAACCGAGAGGTAAGCCAACAGTGTCCAGCCACAGCGCGGCCGGACGCGCTGGCGGCGCTGCGCCACGCCGCCGCGCTGGTGGCGCAGGCGCGCGACGCAGACGCTGCGCGGCTCAACCGAGAGGTAAGCCAACAGTGTCCAGCCACAGCGCGGCCGGACGCGCTGGCGGCGCTGCGCCACGCCGCCGCGCTGGTGGCGCAGGCGCGCGACGCAGACGCTGCGCGGCTCAACCGAGAGGTAAGCCAACAGTGTCCAGCCACAGCGCGGCCGGACGCGCTGGCGGCGCTGCGCCACGCCGCCGCGCTGGTGGCGCAGGCGCGCGACGCAGACGCTGCGCGGCTCAACCGAGAGGTAAGCCAACAGTGTCCAGCCACAGCGCGGCCGGACGCGCTGGCGGCGCTGCGCCACGCCGCCGCGCTGGTGGCGCAGGCGCGCGACGCCGACGCTGCGCGGCTCAACCGAGAGGTAAGCCAACAGTGTCCAGCCACAGCGCGGCCTTGCCATGCTTCAAATACCCCTGGCTTTGTCGAAGAGGACCCAGTGCGGGGGGAATTCATTTATAAGTGTGAAATTTAAATATTTAATCAATTTAATATAGTTATTAATAGTTTGTTTAACGGCAAACACGTTATTCAAGAACGAACGCATCGAAAATTCGATTTCATCCTTTAAACCTTAAATAACGAAAAGTACATTGTTAATAAAATACCAACTTTTTACTTCTATATATTATTAAGATTTAATTAAAATTTCTTATTACTTGACCACGACAATATGATTGTAGATTGAACGCAACCGCGTGCTGGAGGAAGCCTTAGCGGCACTGGCGCGGACGCACCACGCGTTAGAAATGTCCGTGGCTGAGGAACTCACCAAGGTAATGTATGTATTTAAGTAGATTTATTTTGTTTTATTTAATTTTTATTTGAAACACCAAAACCTTAACTTTTGTTTTGTTACTATTAAAGGCTAACCCGTAACCTCTTTAAGAGCAAATTTTTTTAAAAGTTGTGTTTTGATACTATTAATTTTTTAATTTTCAAAATGGTATTGTTTTATATTCAACTGTGCTTAAGATTAGCTAATAGGCACCGTTTAGGTACCTTTAGAATACGTTTTCAGTAAAAGCATTGTTTATTTTAAAAGTTATGAATGCTGACACCGTCCATTCTGCCTAACAGAAAAAAGAGTCAGTTTCAGGATTGTTTTTTTGCATCAACAATATAATTTTATCCAATTTGTACATTACAACCCTTTGATATATGGCCTTTAATCAAAATAAAAATAAACCACTGTAACTTTTCGGGGTTTAATAGGAACTACTAGTCTTGTTGTATCAAGAAAAAAGAACCCCAATTTCATACTTTAACCCTTAAAATTTTTGAAATTTGCTTGTATGTGTATGTAAAGATTTCTCGTGTCGATAATATTTTTTGTTTTCTCTATTGTTGGATATCCGTACCACTTGTAGCTGATACAACTACTTGGTACGGAATCAAATCAATGTATGAATTTATCTTCTTAATTTCATTTGTAGTAGTTTTTTTGTTTATCATTAATCTCAGCGTGACATTCGTCCAATCCGTCGACAATCCGTCACTTTGGCGCCCGAGGTACACTAAGTATGGCCTCGATCCAGGATATAAAAGTCGTTATCACAATAAAACGACTGATGTCCATAAGACAGGGGAACTATTTAAATTGTATCACCGTTAAACGTTTAGAATCATTATCTTGCCATTGGACATACTCTTTTTTTGGTCCAAGTGGCGGCTAGCTGAGTTCTGTAGAAAATGTCTCCCTGAGTATTTATTACTAAGGCATCAAAGTAGTAGGATCCTTGGTTTTAAATCAGGTCAAAATGTTTATTTTGACCGTAATTAAAACATTCATACATATTTTGATGTTTATCTTTTTATTTTAATTTTAGAGGCGAGTCACCTGATGGAAAGTAATCATCGCCGCCCATGAACATCGGCGAAATCAGAGATATCGCTAATGTGTTGCCGGCCTTTTTAAAAAAGAGTACGCTCTTTTCTTGAAGGATCTTCATACATATTTAGTGAATTAACTAACAAAAACATTTTTTTTTGCCAAATCATGACATTTGAACATCAGGGAGACAAGTACTAACAGAAAACAGCAAAAACAATATTTCGGCTGGCACTTTCATGTTTGGACCAACAACGAAGATCTCCTTTGGGTATCCAAAGTTGGAGAAACTATCCGAAACGTGCAAGTTTCCTTACGTCGTTTTCCCTTATCGCCGAGGTCGTGGTGGGCATATAGATTAAATAAAATCCAATAGTAGAGGTATTATTATTTTTTTATATTCTAACTATAAACGAGTTGCCACACTGGCGGATTCCGAGTGTTTTCAAACCACATCCACAACGTGAAAATTGCGCAGCCGCGACGTGTTCGCTGCGTCGTCGCTTCGCTATGAAAACGCTCGTAATCCTCCAGTGTGGCAACTCTCTTAAGTAAATAAAAAAAATGTGATGTTGTTTTAGAGCAAACGAAAGAAGAAGTCTACTTCATCCCAAAACGATTCGAAAGAGAACTTTTTCGATGTTTTTGAAGGTAAGTTTTTTATATACTCTATGGGTAGTCGCTCTGCAGTTATTTGGCAGGCAGGCGAAAATTGGAACTATTTATTTTTATTTATTTATTTATTTAGGACAAACAACAAGACATACTCCTTACAAACTAATGTTGCATTTTGTAGGTTACGTGTACATAGTTGCTGCCTTACTTATAGTCTGCCACGGAAAGTACAATACAGAAAGTAGTAGTTGGGAGCAAAATTATTTATAGAACACATAGTAGTGAATAACTGAGTTACAAACTAACAAAAAAAAACAAACTTTTACTAACTATTGTTATCATATTTTTAATCTAAGTATATATTTTTAATGAATGCTATTTCCTTTACAAAATGTCTAAACAATAGAGTTTTGACATTTTCCCATAGGATCAGCTCCCTCCTGCCAATGCACTTCTGATCATGGTCGCATTGTATTGTGCGAACATGGATTTTAGACGGATGTACGGCATTGATAGGTGGGTATTTTTATGTGATATTTGGCAGACGAGATCACCTGGACCCCAATTCTCGTGCTCGTGACATTTATTTTCATACGATATATATCATTAAAACATAGATTTTCTTCATGGTTTTCAGGTGATATCCGCCATGTTTTCAAATATCACGAGCACGAGAATTGGGCTCCTGATGGTAAGCGCAACACCAGCGTGGAGTTACGAGTGCGATGTCGACGTTAACCTTCCCTTCCCCGCATTGCATTTATTTATTTATTTATTGTTTTCAAAATCTACAGCTCTTAAATTATACTATTTAAAATTTATATACTACTTACAGCCAATAACAGATTTTAAATACATTGACAAACTTATATAAATACAACAGCCAAGGGGCAGCAAAAAAAGGGAAAAAAAGAAAACAACCAATACAATTTGACAGTTGTGTACAGACAGCCACACATCAGGCCACTACAGTCCGTCAAAAATCTTCAATTGATATTGAGTCGAAAGTGTTTGACATTAAGGTGAGAATCGAATGAAGAGAATCTGACTGTTCCGCATACCTTGATGTGTGGCTGTACGTACCTTGCACGTAATAATATATTTATACGTGTGTGTAAACTTAACTTTTTTATGTGATAGTTGGGAGACGAGCACACGGTTTACCTTATGGTAAGCGATTACTGCCGCCCATGGACACCCGCGACACCAGTGGAGTCCCAAGTGTGCTGTCAACCATTAAACCCCCCTTTTTCCCGAATTGGGCCTCCGGTACCCTCACTCACGCAGCCAAACATGGAACAGTGCTGCGTCACGCCGGATTTCTGTGAGGCCGTGGTATCACTTCGATCGTGTTGGATCATTCATGCCGAAGCGTGGCTCTCCCACGGTCTGCATGGTGAAGGCTCTCTGTAAAAACACTTATTTTTTTTTTTTTATGTTTTTAATTTTTATTCATAATTATAGGTAGGTAGGTATGTAAGAATAATTTGAATTTAACACATACTTTAATATTTTAAGTGACTTGTAACATAGACAACGTGCTCGCCGAATAGAGTCTGAAAACATGTCCCAATTATCCACACAAAAAGAAAGTTCAATCCGTATTACTAGAAAATAATGTAGGTAAATTCTGACTTTCTCTGTCAGCCTTAATTTCTTTGACGTTCTCTATTTTCTTATAGATTTGTTTATTTTCTGACATTATTATTTTAATTCGCAATCGATACTTATAGTGGAATGTATTTTATTTAGGGTCTGACGACGATGATGACGATACGTTGGTGACAGCGGGATTATCGAGTCCATTAGGTGCCCTGAGCCCGTGGGGCAGCAGCCCTGACCTCACGCGGAGGACACCTATTGGCAGCCTAGATGGTAAGAATATAGCCTCAATGGATGCGAGAGTTTTGACCTCTTTAACAAAAAAGCCACTTTTTATAACCCCCTTATCTGTTTCGCTTCTTACTCATGGGCGATGAGGGAGTTCTTCGTAGCAAATGATGAGTCACTGGGGGATCCCCGCAGGAAATCATGGGCCGCTGGGGATATTTTCGTAGCAATTAATGATTCGTAGGCTTTTACAAATCACTAGCCGTCAGGGATTTCTTAGTAACTAATGATGAGCCGTGCCCGTGGCCACTCCTAGGAAAAATCCCTAGCTACGCCAATGTTGTTACTGACTAGTCTAGAGTTTTTATAAAACTGTCTTAGAATTTTCGAATTACCAATGGCCATTTCTGGTCCCTCCTGTAACATGGGGTCCGACACTTATTTTAATTATTTCCCCTAATTAGGGCTGCCATCTTTAATCCCCGGACCGCAAGCGTAAGTTCCCCGGATTTTGGAGCATTTTACCCCGGCCATTTCAATACTGTTTTTATACACATCTAGATTTTAAAATATATATTACTCAGTACTGGGATCAACTCGCAGAAGTAAGTCGTAGAATATCGCAGTAGCATGGCATTTTAATCCCCGCCCGGATGCTCCCCAGACGTCATCCAAACTAGGAAAAATCCGGGGAAATCCGGACAGATGCCCCACCCCTAATGGATGTGGATAATACGTCACCACTCTTCATTCTGTGCCCACCTACTGACACATGCAAATTTTAGGTGACAAAACGCCTACGAATGAGGAACAAGAGGAGTACCTATCCAGGCGGTTATCGGGCTCGTCTGGCGCCGACTCCCCGCAGTCCCTCCACACCGCCGTCAGCCCGGCCAGCTCCCGCGGCACCCTGGTCTCCCAGGGCGGACACGTGTATAGAAACGCCAGGCCGTATAAGAAGTCTACCACACCAAGGTCAGTATTTTACATATGTGGAAGCTACGAACTGTACGCTAAACACTTGATATTGTTTTGGACTTGCTTAACCACTATTGTCAGTTTTCGTGGCACTCTTGTGTGTCAAAATGTACAGAAACACCAGGCTGTATAAGAAGTCCACCACACCAAGGTCAGTCCTAGATATGTAGCAGCTACGAATTCTATGCTAAACACTTGAGATTGTTTTGGACTTGCCTAACCACTATTGTCAGTTTTCGTGGCACGATTGTGTGTCAAAATGGGTCCAGGAACAATCAGTCTTACTAGTTTAAAAAGCACGCTAGTGTCTCAAAGCAAGAAACGCCGGACACTATAAGAAGACCATCACATCGCAGTCCTGGACATATATGAATGAGGAACAAGGGTATTTATCCCGGCAGCTATCAGACTTATCCCACCACACCGCCGTTAGCCCGGCCAGCTCCCGCGACACCCTGATCTCCCGGGGCGAACACGCGTATAGAAACGCCAGGCAGTATAAGAAGTTCACCACACCAAGGTAAGTCCTAGATATGTAGTAGTTACGAACTGTATGCTAAACACTTGAGATTGTTTTGGACTTGCTTAACCACAATTGTCAGTTTTAGTGGCACGCTTGTGTGTCAGAATGTACAGAAACGCCAGGCCGTATAAGAAGTACGCCGGGCCCTATAGGAAGTCCACCACGCCAAGGTCAGTCCTAGATATGTAGCAGTCACAGTATAGTAGGTATGACAATTACTCGAGATGGTTCTGTTGTTTGTGCCCAAAACGAGGATCGCCAGGCCGTATAAAAAGACAATCACACCAAGGTCAGTCCAAGATGCGTAGCAGCTACAGGACTGTATGTTAAATGCTTAAATATGTTTTTAACTAGGCATGCAGCCACACCTTTGGCGGCTATGTGTATAAATAGGAAAAATCCTCTGTGAAATTAAAAACAGCGATACATTTTGCGGTAGCAAACGTTGAAGATGACAGTAAAACCGCCACGGAATATCCATAACAGGTAATTAGGTTGCGGTCTTGTACCACTTTAAGCGTGATTAAAACCGTGTGGTCTCAACAAAGAGATAATTCTTTAAGTGCTTTTGTACAGACAACAAAAAAGAACGGATTTTCGGAAAAGTGATTAGGCGATTCACTAAGAATAAAAAATATAAATAAATGTTTTTTAAATATCATTATCATCTCAATTTTTTTTGGAAATATGAGTTTATTTTTTTTTTGTTTTTCAATATAGATAAAAAAAACCCTGACAGATATAAAGGTGACATGTGTGAAAAACGTGTTTGCTTAAATCTAGTCATTATTGAAATCCTTTTGTATGTCATTTTATTTACATGTTTTTATTATGTTATAATTTTTTTTTGTTTCAGTTGTCTATCTCTGTCTCAGTGGTCTATTTAGTCGGCTATAGGGTCAGTATACATAAAAAAACACAAAGAAGCACATAGGAATATTCTTAAGTATTAGATATTGGTTACTATATACGTACCAAAGGTAAATGAACTCTAAAGTTACTGTAATAAGAATTTAATAAATCCTTGTGAATTTGCATTGCTTCTTGATAGCACAAGCTAGCACAAATACAGCACATAAAAATGTTATATACACTTAAGTATTATTTAGATATTATTTTTGTAGTCAGCAAATAATTTTGTGATAATATTTCATAGATCTTGTTGGCATTTTACTAACAACAGTATAAGACGCATTTATTTACTAATTTAAATGTATGAAATGACGAGAAAAGTAAGGGCCTAAGAAAATTCCAGTGAAATTCCAATGCTATCTTAGATAGAAAAATAAAAAATATACCTATTATATTGATAACTTTCTGATAATTTTAATTGTAGTACTTATAATAGAAATTCATACATATTATTTAGGTTTTATCTTTTATATGAAAAAAGTCCCCAAAAATTTAGTTAGGATAAAATAAATATTACTTAAAAAATATTATTACTAGTCCGTGTTCTTTGGAAAGTAGACCTTATCTTATGAAAAAAAGGTTACCATTAAAAAAGCAAATGTATTTTTCTTTTTTATTCTGTAATATTATTCTGCATGTACTTACTCATTTTATTATTTATCTCTTATTATGACAATTATTTCCTATCTGTACTTATTATTGTATCTCCTATAAAACGTATTTATATTTCTTTTATTTTAATTTACAATCAGTATGGTAATGCATTTGTATAATTTGATTTAGTCATGTCAATTATTATTATTAATAATAATTTTAATTAATAATGTAAATATGGAATGATATTTGTGAAAAGTTAACGAAGTACCTGAGTAAGGTGTGCATAAAATGATTGTGATAATGTTATTTTAGTTAATTTTATATGCATAATTTGTTTATGTATTTTGTAAGTAGAATTCGACATTAAAATAATTTTAGATTATTTTTGTTTTTTTTTTCTATTTTATCAGCATTACAGTGAACTGCAGTGTTGATTTTTAATTTCATAAGTCACAGATGAATAGTGGGCTAATTAACTATGTAACTGTTA
Source organism: Marasmia exigua (assembly GCA_019059595.1). Classification (NCBI taxonomy): domain Eukaryota; kingdom Metazoa; phylum Arthropoda; class Insecta; order Lepidoptera; family Crambidae; genus Marasmia; species Marasmia exigua. The sequence continues at coordinate 29,566,695 of CM032463.1, read as the reverse complement.
GTCCATTATTAACTATGTTGTGTGCATGTTTTTTTTTCATTGGCACAAATGGTCATAATTATAAAACATTACATACAAAACTTAGCCATACAGAATGACAATACAGTGCCAAAACTTATTTTGATGTATTTGTATTTGTTACCCTGGTATTGTAATGATTTCTCACAAGTTTTATTTTAGTCTGTCTTCAAGTCCCATAAAAATGAAGATGACATTGAAACTTTTTCTGGAAGGCATTACATATCGGCGGAAGGTTTGATAGACCTACCTATTTTTAACAACTCCGGTTGGAAAACCCTTAGTTTTATCGCAAGTAGTTTCTAATAAAACTGCTAGTCCTTCAGTCTACTAATAAGTGAGCAATTAAATAAGTTCTAATGAATGCAAATCGAGGAAAGGGTCTGTAGGAGTCAGCTCGTCCCTTAGAAGGGAATGTCTTCTCGCATCTGGTATGATTGCTACTTCCCTATTCATCTGCTGAGCTATAAGCTCATAGTTTTCGTAATGGCTTAGAGACAATCCACTTTAAAATATTAGCCCTTAAATGTTAAAGTTTTGCTAACGTAATGCTAGGCCATCTTAGATATAACGTGATGTAGACACCATTTCAGGTCGTACCTACCTACAATTAAAAATTTACAAAAAAAAAAGTTCTTACCTTATGTAATTAATAGGGGGTCTCCTACGTAGTTTCGAATGCCGCTGTTGCGACGCAGGCTGTTGCGAATTTTGTTTCTACTGCCTCATAGTTTCGAAAGTTCATGGACTCGAATGATGTAGTCGCGAAAGACGCTGATTCGATAAACATTTGCACTGCCTCGTACGCTCGGATGCTTGTGACTTCGATTTATTATAAGTCATAATAACGTGTAAAAAATTGGCAGCTTTGGATGCGACCGGGAGTTAAACGCTAGGATGAGGTAATTTATGCCCAAAAAAGTTTAGGAATTATTATATAGACATACAACCGCATTCGAGCGTATGAGGCAGTGCAAATGTTTTTCGAATCAGTGTCTTTCGCGATTACATCATTCGAGTCCATGAGCTTTCGAAACTATGGGGCAGTAGAAACAAAATTCGCAACAGCGTGCGTCGCGACAGCGGCATTAGAAACTATGTAGGAGACCCATTAGTAGGTACTTTTACCAGACCTCAGTTGAACTTGTACCCACGTTAATTAGATCATCGCGCGTTTGGCTGAACCGATTTTTATACGCTTTTCAAAATAAAAATTCTTACATTCTGAAAGAGGTTTATGATAATCGGTTCAGTAGTTTTCAAGATATGTATCAATCATTATGTGAAAATACAACATACCAAGTGATTAGGTATGTACAACATCGACAAAGTCCCTGGTAGACCACTTTTCGACCTTATAGTATTGGAATAAGGTCTAAATGTGGTTTACCGGAAACTTTGCCGGATGTACTTACGCGTTGAATTTTTGAGGGCTTATTTGCTTAGGATTTGGCACTGACTCTAATAATTCCTTTTTCCGTGTGATCCACCAACTTACACTTACAGGTACGTTAGATACCTAATTATAACTATAATGTATCAATACGGGGATGAACACGATATTTATTATGTGAAACAACGATATTTATTATGGTCACGAGCGGACCACGGCTGCTGTAACGTAGCCGAAACGTCGAGCCAAATATGTGAGTACACAATGTTGTTTCACATAATAAATATCGTGTTAATCCCCGTATTGATACATTATAGTTATAATGCAACGCGAAAATCTAAAAAAGATAGTTATATGATACCTAAGTGCCTATAAAGATATTGAAAGAAAAATAACCTCGATACATCTCGCTCGTCACTTTTTCTGAGTGACTCATCCGAGGCAAACTGACATCAGCTGTCCAATATCTATTACGTCGAGAAAGCCACGTAACATAATCCGCAAAGTCAAGCCGCAACTTTTGCTTTCGATAAACTTTACGTAGACTGTTCTAGATACCTTTTAAGCACAGTAAAAGTAATATAACTACAGTAGTGTAACTAAGCTCGCTAACAAAATTCTAGTAAATATAAGTAGCAATAAAATAGTAATTAAGAGTTTATCCCTTTAAACCTCTATTTAAGAAAAAAAAACTTGCCGTAATAATAATACCAAACACAACACACATACCAAAATACACACGTTTAAATTTAGAAATATACATATAATTTTGAGAGCACATACTACTATAACACTATATCATAAGCGAAGCAATTATATCATTTTATCTTACTCTTATTATAACACTAGTAAAGAAGGCACGGACCCAGAGTTTGATTGTAACATTCACTAAAAAATATATATAAAAAAAACTAAGTTTGCTCGGCGAGTTTTTAGCCTACTCTTGTGTAGTCGTAAGTCGTAGGGACATATATTATCATCATCATCATCATCATTTCAGCCAATAGACGTCCACTGCTGGACATAGGCCTCCCCCAATGTTCTCCACACAGATCGGTCCTGTGCCGCCCGCATCCAATGGATTCCCGCGATCTTCACCAGATCGTCGGTCCACCTTGTGGGGGGCCTGCCACGGCTGCGACTTCCTGTGCGTGGCCTCCACTCCAGGACCTTTCTGCCCCAACGACCGTCTGTTCTCCTCGCTATGTGCCCTGCCCATTGCCACTTGAGGCATGCAATCCTTTGGGCTATGTCTGTAACCTTAGTTCTCCTGCGGATCTCATCATTTCTGATACGATCACGCAGGGAGACTCCGAGCATAGCTCTCTCCATTGCTCTCTGGGTGACTTTGAGCCTCCTTAATCGGCACATTGTAAGCGGCCAAGTTTCGGTAACTGGCAACACACACGCATTGAAGACTTTTGTCTTGAGACACTGCGGTAGGTGGGCCGAAAATATGTTGCGTAGCTTCCCGAACGCTGCCCAGCTGAATTGGATTCGTCGATCGACCTCTTTCTGGAAGTTGGACTTACCAAGCTGGACTTTTTGTCCGAGGTAGATGTACTCGTCTACAACTTCCAGTGCAGAGCTTCCAACCTTCACAAGAGTGGGTACGACATGGGAATTCGACATGATTTTCGTCTTGTCCATGTTCATTTTCAGACCCACTTGTTGGGAGACTCTACTGAGGTCGTCAAGCATTGTGCCTAGGTCTTCCAAGGTCTCAGCCATGACTACGATATCATCAGCGAATCGAAGGTGCGTCATGTACTCACCATTTATATTGATGCCAAGTCCATCCCAGTCCAGAAGTTGAAACACGTCCTCCAAAATATATTATAATTCCCTACTAACGAGGCATTTGTCGCATGACCACCTGAAGAGCAAAAGTCGTTTGAAACTTGCATTGTTTTTGGGTTTATATGACCCCATTTTTGTGTCGTGCTTGCAAGCGATTTTCATTGGAATGTGGTGATGTGTTGGCGACGTAGGCCCTCGCCCACGACCTTGCGTTCAAGAGGGCCTTGCGCGGACCAGGAAACAAAGAAAGAGTTAGAATATTCCACAAGAAATAAAATATCCTACAAGGGTTTTAAGCCATTGAGATCCGAAATATCTGGTGTGCCTGAGGTCCATCGGCAGCGGTGATCGCTTACTATCAGGTGACTCGCTTGCTCGTTTGCCTCCCTTGCTCATAAAAAAATAGACTTGCGCAAAATATTTCCCTTAAGTTGGGGGATAACTCATTGTAGAGCTGTGAAAGCATTTCCGTGGCGGACCCCCTCTCCTCCCGAGTGCGTTACGCCAAAATAATGTTGCCCGCAGGCCACCACCACCCCGACCCGCCCACGTCTGCGTTTGGCCATGCTACGCCACTTATGCGGCAGATTCCCCAACCGTACATACGGGTAAATGCGCTTGATCACAATCTCACCCCATGCGTGGGTACCTATATTGTGCGGATGTGTGCGTGGCAGCACGTATAACGCGGCGCTCCGTGGCGTCCGGCATTCACGTACTCATTCAACCGCCTTAAAGCTGTCGCTCTGGAGCCCGGGATACCTACGCTTGGACCATGATTCAGGATTAACGGAGTCTGGTATTTACAGTGAAGCGACTGCCGTCTGATCGTCCCAACCAGGACCAGACCAACTGAATCATGGTTACTCGTTTCAGAAACTATCCGAAACGTCCAGGGGACTTAATTTGAACCAGACGTTACGACCGAATCGGAATTCACCTCCCTTTTACACGCGCTGTGTCTCCTTAGTTGCGATGCGACAGGTATATTCTAGTTCGTTAAAAGCCGGCTTCGAATTAGGCCAACAGGTTTCCTCAAGATGTTTTCTCTCGCCGGCGAAACATTTTTTTTTATGATATAGGTGGCAGACGAGCCGACGTAACATTTACGACTGATGGTAAGGATTTACCGCTGCTCATGGACACCTGCAACACCAGTAGTGGTATCACAAGTGCACTGCTTACCTTTTAACCCCCTTCCCATGGATTGGGCCTCCGGTACCTTCACTCACGCAGCGAAACACTTTTTTCTGTAAATTAACTATTGTATATTTACACTATGTCTAGAAGCCTTGAAGACTGGAACACAGAATAATATAGGCCGGAGTTTGCGAATGCCTAAAGCGAATATACCTAATGTCTCTTAGGCGCAGCCTTCTCTGTCAATCCTCTGCGGGTGTAAGCCGTGTAATGTGATAATAACACGAAGATTAAATATTAAGTTGGTCGGCTTTTTAGGTAGGCCTGCTGAGATATGAAATAATTCCTTGTTAACCTGGGGGCGTTCTATTATTCACGTGATGTTTTTTAGCAATTTTTTTACCCCCCTTTATCTCCTGGTGAAATATGGGGAGGTTTTTTTATCACCTCTTCCCTAAGATCACGTGTATTTTTAGTTCATCCTAAGCTGCTAAGTTTAAGTTCACCTTTACTTGATAAATGGTTTAATCGAAAGAAGCATTTGTTAACGAATAAAATTGTACAGTAAAGTTTTTTCAGACTCATTTCAGAATCATGGTTAAATAGACGTTTAAAATCAGTAATCTGGATAATTGTAGGTATCCACATTTTGAGAAACTATCGGAAACGAGCAGCTGAGGTTTCCTTATGGCACTTTATCTCACCTTTGAGCTAATAGTAGAACACATAATGTGCGAATTTAATAGCCAAAATGCATTTTTCGGATTCGCGATACTTAAGGTCAGAAAAACCACGTTGGGCGCCAACATGCCTTTTTGCGGCGGCGCGGCAGGACTGGGAGGGGGAGCGCCGCCCGGTCTCGCTCGCCCGATCGCCAGTTGCGCCGCAGCGGTCGCCGCGACCACACGTCTGCGTTGCGCGCGCGATCGCCCACACACCACGAGCCCGATTTAATCGTGAGTGCTCCGGATTACATAATTGCTTCACTGGCATGATTCACAAATACAAAAACATGGTTGCAGAGACCAATCAATGCATACGTGTTTGAGCGATTAGCCAAAACTGGTTTGTACAATGCATTTTGATCGTAATTGTTGATTCAATCTCTGCTACATACATCTACCTATAACAAGTTCACTATAAAACATCTAGTTGAGGAGAAACCATAGAATTATAGAAAAACCTACATATAAAATACATGTAACAAATGCTTTGCTTCATAAGATCAATGTTTCATCTCACTTGTTTTATAATACGTAAAAACTGGTATTATTTCATAACAGTTTTATAATATAAGAAACCGTTGAGATACTTACATTAAGTACTGTTCTCGTAGGTATTTAAAATATAAAGCGTTTGTTTATCACAAGATTCATGGAATCAACCGATTTGAAAGAAGCTGATATTTAAAAATATAATAGGTAGAGTTCTTTAGCTCATCTTGTCTTGGTTGGTACAGTATGAAAGATTCATATCATATGAGATTGCATGTATGTCTGAAAGAAAGCTTGAAATGGCATTATTCTACAATCTATAAGAAATCTATATATCATCATCATATCAGCCCACATCCCTGCTGAGTATAGGCCTCTTCTTTATCACGCCATTCCCTTCGGTTCCCTGCCAGCCTTATCCATTGTTTCCCCACTGCCGTCACAATATCGTCGGACCATCGGGCAGGTGGTTTACCCACAAGCGCCACAAGAATGGGACAAAACGTCCCATTCTTGGCTGCCATTCGGTAAGCTTTATTGTCACCATCATCTTTACGCCTTGCCAGGTGTCCTGCCCATCTCCATTAGCTCACACAATCTATATAAGATATAGACATACAATACTTAGCCGAAGGAAATAATACTTATGCAACTATGAATGCGGTTTTATAGTTTTACTTATCTAAACATAAATTGCTAATAAACTGAATTCAGTTCTATTGAGCAATTGCGTTAAAAAAATATTGATTTATAATTAAAAAAAAATATTCATATAAAATAAAGCAGATTTGTGTGTGTAGGTACCTACCATCAATCAATCAATTAAAAATGTTGTTGAACCTTATTTTTAAGATTCAAAGAGTTATTTGTATTGACTGGTATGACATAGAGAAAGTACCTATTCTCTGTACCTATGTACGTCAGTCGTCTTATTGATTTTCATATTTAGGTACCAATTCTCATTACCTTCTGTGCCAAGAAACTTTTATTTTCCATGTACCTACTCTTGTGTTTTTTTGGTACTATTAGGTAGCGAAATATCCTAGTTGAGCTGGAACATTAATCTTAATCTACTTTCTATTCAGTAGTAAAGTTGGCTTTTGTGTAAATTTCTTCTATGAGTAATTAAGTGGAGGTAGGTATATCGACGTGTAGGGTATACCGTCGTACGAAAATTTTGCCTTCCTTTCACGAATTAACATCAAAGCCTTACATAATTAATTACCAACCTGCTAATTTGATTGAATTATGTGAATTATAAAATAGTTTATTATGGAAGGTTCTGGTTTCACACAATTTACACACACTTTACCACTTTGGGAGCGCCTCTTGCGCAAAATATTGTGTTTAGAAATAATGATGTTAAAAACCTCAACACCATTTTTAAAGATCTATCCATAGATACCCCACGCGTATAGGTTTGATGAAAAAAAAATTGAGTTTCAGTTTCAAGTATGGAGACCCCCCAATTTTTTTATTTTTTCCATTTTTGTGTAGATATCGTAATGCGGTTAACAAAATACATACAGTACAGTATAGTTCTCATAGTTTCGGAGTAAAAAGGCTGTGACATGATGACAGACATGACAAATCTATAAGGGTTCCGTTTTTTTGCCATTTGGCTACGGAACCCTAAAAACAAAAAGGGTAAGTACTCGGGCTCCAGAGCTTTGGACCTAACTGGAAATTACTCACTAAAATGAGATGGGGCTTTTGGAAAAGTTTGATCTTTCTTTGTATTTTTATGCTGATAACCTAAATTCAAGTAGTTTTAGCTAACTAGCCAGCATTTTGAACTTGGTCATGTTGTAGTTTCATTGCCTGTCTGCATAGATGTCTGCATAATTGATGAGAGAATTTACCCGAGTGAAAAAACTTTGTCTGCAACTTAGCTGTATGTATCTACCTAAACCTAGGCCTTGGTGCTGTAACTAAATATTTGAATAATATATTAAAATATATAGTCAAGCAGGAAAAAGTTAGTGATTTCTTTTTTTAAGATTTTAGTAAACGGAATTTGTTTTTAAACGAGCTTTGAAATAAGTATTCTGATATCCGTAACACAGGTGCTTGAGGTAGGTACCTATCTTGGAGTGAGGTGTATGTTTGATGTTGTGAAGTATTTATTTATCTAATAGTTTATAAAAATTGAGATTGAATGATTCTGAACGTGTAACCGTGATCCGGTTGGCCTGAAAGTCAGTCAGCAGACGCTTCATTGTATTACCAGACTTCTCGAATCCTGGATCATGATCCAAGCGTACCTCAGGCTCCGAAGTGACAGGTTTTCACGCAACTGGGAGTTATACGCTAAGAAGAGGCCCACTTAGGTACTGTAACGATGGTGAACTCCTTCGTTGTTGGCTGTATTAACACTATGGCTAATTATTTAAAAGAAAAGTTTTTTTCAATTTTTGAAGAGTGACGCTGTCAATATGTGATGGCCAATAGAGCTGTTAAAGTTAGCTTGCTACATATAGTGATCTGTGGTTGAAGTTTAACTCGTTGAGGATAGAGGGTACGACTAGTCCGACCTCTGCGGAGGGCGCTTGCCGAATACCTAGCAGTCACTCTCGGAGGAGTCGCGTCCGCGGTATAACTCGTGCGAGTGCCTATTAGTGTTATAACAGTTCTATTACAGATTTCCTTGGAATAAACGTATAAAACGTTATATCCATTTTATTGCGCCAAGGCGCGAAAGTAGGTTCCTACTTGAACTGATCAGTCCCCCTTCCGTGTCAGGACTTAACAATACCTATAATAGGTATTTAGTTTGCTTTATTCCTATCTAATAGTGAATGGCCCGTCCTCACTTCCTTTTGGGCTCGATTCGATAAGTCTGTATCCGTGCATAAATCTATGGTGTATCGGCAGATTTGTATGGAATGACAGCGCTATATCATAATAGATTTAGTATTGGATTATGGTTGGTCGAATCGACTCTTAGAAAAGTAGTCTGGTAATAAATTAGTTCCTAACTATACTATTAGATGGCGCTGGGTGTCGGTTGCATCGCGTAAGTGTTATGTCTTTTTGGTTTCCTTATACCCATATAAGCATTATCGTTGTCAGTAATAGAGTAGGTAACCTTTAGGTAAATCTATGTGCGCATTTCTGCCACTATGAAATGAAAGGTGGACTCCCTTTTCCGCATTTAGACTCCCTTTCGGTCCAGTGTACGTGATGAGTCGACTGACTACTGAAGCCAGCCCAGCTCCGCCCAGAACCGCAGAAGTTTCCTGGGAGCTTCACAGGCTTCGCGGAGCGACCTCACCGATCCAAGCATTTGTTGATTTGTGTCACGTTGGGTAGTCACCGCATCGCAGTCCAGGATTACGTGTGTGATTTCTGCCACTAATTTGGCGGTGAGGAGAAACGTGATAAAATCGGCACGTGTCGGATAGTTTCTCAAAGAGAATGTGAATATCCACAACTCTTAAGATAATGATTCTAAAAAGGTCTAACCATGATTCAATTCGTCTGATTAACCTTCCTAAGGTTGCAAACGCTTTGATGTACCTAGCAAATTATCTTGATCTGCTAAATCCTCGAACTCGGTCTAAGTACTTATCCCACGTATAGAAACAGAATTAACTAAAATACAAGTTTACCTATACATACACGAGTATAATTAGATAACCCGTCCTCACTTCGTTTCGGGATTTTATTGAAGTGTTAATTCGACTGCTCGTTGGCGCAGTGGGCAGTACCGTTACAAACAAACTAACAACGTTAGTTGGTTTGAACTAGATCTAGTAAGTAACACGTAACCGCAATTTACCTTCCATATATCTTACTTGCTGCTACGGAAGCCTTCATGGGCGAGTCCGACTCGCATTTGGCCGGTTTTTTCTCGTTTACATCCCGAAAACTTCTCGTAATACCCAGGTGTCGTGAATAAAGTCCATCTAGCACGTTAGCTATTGTATGGAATTGTTGATTTTTTCTAACGTATCTACTAAATGTAGTGTTATTCGACCCGTTTGGATCAGTGGTAGTAAACGCTGCCTCTGGTGCAAGGGTTGCGGGTTCGATCCCCTCACAGTAAAAACATTTGTGTAAATGAACATGTCTGTTTGTATTGGTCTGGTTGTTTTCTCTGTATTATAAGTATGTATTTACAAAAGAAAGGTATTAAAAAATAATCCCGCTGTTGGTTCTGACATCCGTAACACACTTGAGCTACCTACCTCTTAGTTAGGTCAATGTATGTGATGTTGTGAAATATTTATTTATTCACGATTCCTTTTTCGGTTCCTAATAAATCGGTTCATAAATGGCAGAGTAATCGGCGACCAAACATAAAAAAAATATATGTATATTTTTTTAATGGGGAGGGGGGGGGAGGGGGAAAAGGTTGGCAGCGAGCTTGTGACTCCATTGGTGTTGCGGGTGTCCATGGGCGGCGGAATTGCTTACCATCAGGTGATCCATCTGCTCGTCTGCCACCTCTCATATAAAAAAAAAGCGATTGCCGCCTCCCATAGACACCCGCGACACCAGTGGAGTCACAAGTGCGCTGCCAACCTTTAAACCACCCCCTATCCCCCGAATTGGGCCTCCGAATACATAAATATACATGTCGAATTGAGAACCTCTTTTTTTGAAGTCGGTTAAAAAGAAGATCGAAATGGTAACAAAAGACAATCGAAATGGAAAAAAAGACGATCGAAATAGGAACAGAAGACGAAACGTAATACCTATTATGAGCTTTTCGGGATGTGAATGATAAAAAAATTACGATGTATAAATATTGATTTATTTATCCGTACTTAAGTACGACTATATCGATTCTCTAACGCTCACCGTCCCATTCACAGTTCGTTCTGTCGATTGCGCGCGGCTTATCTTGTTACGCCTGGCTAGATCCAGGTTAATCTTCGCAGCCAGACTGTAGCTAGGTGTTCCTTTGATTGGATGTTTTATCGGGGAGAAATAAAGTTATGAAGTTAGCTCAATGCCGGATCCGACCTATTATATCATGTAATAAACGTTAGCAACGTTTGTTACATAATATAAATAAGTCGGGCCAAAATTTGTATTTGAGTTTTTCTGTTAAGGTGACGGGTAGGGCACACTAGCGACGCCAATCGATTTTAATGTTTAGCTTCCAAACCGGATCTATTTTGACTGACCGGATGGCGCAGGGAGGGAGGAACACAGCGCAGGAGCTGTAGTCTATAATACCGAATATTTATTGTTTAGAATTGTAATTATTAGGAACACAAATAAAATCCGGCTGTCGTCGTTAATCGCAATAAACTTAAGAACAAAACTCGGTGAGAGTTTTGTTCTGTTGAGTTAATCCAAAGTTTTTAGTCTCCGTGTTGTCGTTGAGCACTAAATCTTTCAGTACCTAACGGAGTTTGCCCGCTGAATTAAATGCCTCTTGATTATGCTGGCTGTTAAGCTGTTTATTAACATAATGGCTTAATCTGATGTAGAGGTGTCCTATATTTATTGTGTGGTAGGGGTGCTTATACATATACTTTTACGTGCTGAATATTAGGTTGATGGATGGTAGATTTCTTATGGCAATTAATAGATGACATTTTGTCTATTTCACAGACTAGGAAATAAAAAAGTACTTGGTCTATTTACTTATGCCAATGCACAATGGATCCAGGGGGGGGGGGGGGGTCACGGCGCAGGGGGAATTTTTTTTATAAGTTGGCACATATTTTAAATATTTAACCAATTTCGGCAAACACATAATTCGGGAACGAACGCATCGAAAATTGGACTTCCTCATTAGGTACGCCTTAAATCCTCGGATTTATCTCGATAACCAATACATAAATGAATTTCAGTTCTTTTCTATTGTGTTAAATCCAAGGCAGTTGTAGTTTTTAGTCCTTGTTTTAAGAAGGTCCTGTAAGTAAGGTACCTACCTTATTTACTCAAAGCATTAGTTCAAATGTTTGGCTTAAATATATTCTACTAAAACAGATTCATCGCTCATTTTGGAGGTGACATAACATTGTGTGACGTACAAAACACGTAGATACAACATAGCTTAATATTATTAGCTCGGCCTTGTTGTGACGCCTCCCCACACCCCACGGTTTTGTTCCCCCACTTCTGTCCCCCTCATCCAGATAGCTAATGAGACCTTTCACGTTTGCTAGATATATTACCTACTTTTTATCTTTGTTTTCATTGTACAGACAAACCATTAGTTTACTAAAATATCTGTCAAATTGTCCCTGTGAATCGATTCAATATTTTTTGCGGCCAACGTGCGGTTTTGTACAATTCCAACGATTTAAACTTGCCAAACCACGTGTTCCGTGAACACCTTAACGTTTTCAATAAAAAAAACGAGTAAATTGGCTTGTTACTAGACGTACCTACATGATCCACCCTCGGCCACATCGTGATCAAATGTCTGAGTAATAAAAAAGTGTTATAAGAAATTTTCCCATGACTTACATACTCGTAGGTATGTAGGATGTTCTCATCATACCTGCTTACCTGTTTCTGGAATTAATTTTATTTTACTTTCGCCTACATTATAATAAATTAAATTACCTATGTATGTTTATCTTTAATCTATATTTTTGTTTATTGGTACGTAGACGTGTTAGTTTCAGTTTTATTTCAGCCACCGAGGTGGGGAGTACAAAAACAAGGCTCACCCCTAAAATACTTTATCTACAGACATAATCCAACTCACGAGTAACTTATGTAGATCCGTGATAAGAATAATGCCTACGTATGTAATGAACAAAGAATACTCCTTGAGAAATGTTCCACAAGGCAGTGTTTTTTACGTCGCTCAATCAAGTTTCCTCGAATTTCGTAGCTACCTAACGGGGTGAGATCATTATCTGAACTCATGTCGGCGAGAAGGCTGCCACTGTATAGGTACGTTACGGGGATGTTAAGAGCTTCCGTTGCCAAAATTATTGGATATCCGGACCAAGCTACCCGTATACGAAGTAAAAGGCTCGGATCTAAATGAGACTTATTGTGATGTTTCAAATAGAACACCTAGAAAACACACCTTATCGAACGTGCTAGAAACCTGTCGCCCCTGTTCAATACCTAATAAGTAGCAAAATGCATTTAGGTAGATACATTAAACTAATTAGGTACTTACCGTGTGTGTGTTCAACCTTTTTTGTACTTTATAAGAGATTTCTTTGTGTGGCGCATCGTTTTGTTTAAAATATATGGAAAAGACTGCATGCACTATTATTTTCGGTTCGGTACCAACACCTGAATCGTCCACGTGTTTGTCTTACTATAGGGACTTACCTATCTTGTAGGTAGGTATTTTCCTCAATTCCTCATACTGAAATCCAAAACTAACGGATAGGTATACTGACATTTTATAAAAGGTATTTACATTACTTCAAAATCCGTTTCACGGTATCCAATCAAGTCCGAAATGATATCCGTAACATCTCTAATTCGTTATAACTTTTTCAGTTGGCACGTGTCCTGTCTTGTTAGGGCGTAATACTTTATTCTACGAAGCAATATAAATGTACCTTTTTAGTGTTATGTAACAATCTTCGGAATTTCTACTATTTTGTCGTTTTTTGATTGCCTTTCTCTTGGGATTTATTGCTTCTCAAGATTTATGGTGTTGCTTTTAAGAATAGGAATAATATAATTTATTCAATATGATCTTCATTCATCAGTCCGGTAGTACCCATTGCTGAGTATAGGCCTCCTTTCCTTTACGCCAATGTACGCGGTCCTGAGCCGCTCGGACTCAGGGATTCCCGGTTCTGGGACACCATTCGGTCAGGATTTTACTCCACCTACCATCACCTAGCCTAGCTAAGTGTCCTGCCCAATTCGACGATTCCATCACTCTTGATCCGACGTCTTGGACGTTAGTCCTGCAACGGATTTCAGAGTTTCGGACTCGATCTTGAAGTTTGATGCTCAACATTTTTCTCTCCATGTCCCTTTGTGCAACTCTAATTTTGTGCACAGTCTCCTTAGTGTGAGTCCATGTCACGGCACCATAAGTCATTGTTAGCAGGATACACTGTTCGTAGAAAAGGAATTTCAGGCATTGTGGAATCTTTTCCGACCTCATAACATCCTCTAGCTTACCGAGTGCCGCCCGAGCTGTATTCGCCTGTTGACCTCCTGATTTTGGAGCTCCTTGTCAAAAGAAAGAATATGTCCAAGGTAAACATATTTGTCCACAGACTCCAGAACCTCACCACTTACCATTATGATTTATAATGAGATGCCATACCGGTTGGACATAACCTTTGTCTTGGACATAGGTATTCATCTTCAAGCCAACTTGCAAAGAGAAATTTTGGATCCAAGGAGAACATCGTTGAAAACTTTCACCAGAACCTACATAACTAGCTGACCCCATACTCGCAGTAGTTCTACCTACTTAGACCTGGTGCTTTGTCACTTTTTATTTGCAGAAGAGCGTTTTCTACTTCGCACGGTAGGGATGGGTAGATCTTCTGTGTCGTACTTTTAGACAGGGGGTGCTCTCGTATCATCTTGAGATGATTATACAATTTTACAACTTTTTATTTTTCTAAAATATTTACGAAGGATCAGTGACGGTGCAGAAAAGAGGAGAAAATGGAGGTCTTCTTGGGCTTATATAGTATTCCGTCAGATCCCTCTGGCGGCTACTCGGCGTACCCCGGTGATGCATCGCGCGTCCCGGGCGGTCGATAGCCGGGTACGGTGCCGGTACGCTGCGTATGCGGTAGCTGGCGCGTAAACAGTTGGTATTATGGCCTCTGTGTTGTATTTACGTAAATCCTTCCTCACAGATTTGTTAATCTTCCTATTTATGCTCTCAACTAATTTTTGTTCTTGTACTGTGCTGTTTTAAAATTCGTCTATCTTCCATAAGTTGCAAAATTGCTGCCGAGAGCCTTTCTTCCTTCCTGCTAGATGTTTGCGGGTGGTCTCGGAAATGGTTCTACACAACCCTTCCTCACCCTCTCCTTACCCCCGTCCCTCCTAACGACAAATATACCTACACAAAATAAAAAGTAATAATATTTTAAAGTACTATAACAGAAAGGAACATCAGAATCAAACTGAAATAGGTTGAACTCAGCATGTCTCGCAGTGTCTAAGGGACACCCTAACGCTGGTGATCGTTTCTGGATTGGTATTCTAATGGCAATCATCATCATCATCTTAGCGTTCAATCCCTGTTGCGTCCTAAGCTGTCGCTTTAAAGCCACATCTCCAAGAAAGGTCTTTCGCATCCATTCTAGTAAGGTTATTGGCATGGATTTCATATCACTTACGACGTACCTTACCTTTTTGTCTCTGAAAAGTGGCTTGCATTACAGAAATCTCTTGTTCGTGATAAAATAAAAAAAAACCAAGGTCACTCTACCATTATGATTGACAAACCCCTCAACTCGGAAAACTTGAACAATGAAACGCGTAGTCAATTTTATTGATGACTTAAAAAAGGTATTCGACGGCTTTGAGAAAGATATATTATGTAGATATATGAGTATGAGTAGGTATAATGAAAAGTTCAACCTATTTGTGATTTATTTCGCTCAGGTGCACGTCATTTGAACAAACCCATGCTTGCACGAGTACAAACTGCCTACGAGTATTATGGATAGCCGGATTTTGATTTCAAGCTTGAATAAATTTAATCACATAAAGGTACCCTCGAGGTCTGGGCAGGGAGGCGGTAGAATGATACCTCAGTTCCGTCTGAATACCTTGAAGTTTATTTTTGAACTGTTTTAGATTAGAACTACCGAACCTAGACAGGTGGATTGAGGTCACTGACCCGATGACGCATTTGATAGTAACCCTGCCCTATTCGTCATAGGTCATGGGTGCGATCCATACATGACGTCATACTCCATACTGAATATTTTATTTTCATTTCACAGTGTATATTTAAGATCTTAGATATTTAAACAAATAGGTCACTGCGTACCCTGTCGGGCACAACCAAAATGGAGGTACATACATACATGGTCATACATTTTATATTGGTTACAACATTTGTAGGTTTTATTGTCTGCCGCTTCAAAAAAAGGCACAAAAGGAAGACGATTATAAAAAAGAAAGGCACTGTTACACATGCTTATTTTCATGCATAAAGCATGCTACTTTTGAGCCAGTGCTACTTAGTGACAAATAATAAGCATGCTAATTTTGAGCATGCTTAAAAATCGCACGCCGGTCGCATGCATTAAGCATGCTACCTGTAGTGCGGATAGAAGGTGTGGCGGAGTACTTTAGCACGAGTAAACAGGTTTGCTTATTTTAAAGCATGCTAATACATGAATGCATGCTAGCTATCAAAAAGTGATAGCAAATGTGGACAATTCATCAAGCATGCTCATATTTGGCATGCTTTTTATGCATGTGTAACTGTAGCTTTATTTTCGGTAGGTACCAGGACCTATCATGGACCCTTGAGACACCTGTATCTCGCCACAATCCATTACGTTTTATCCCTTCTTAAATTTCAGTCCTTCTGCCCTTCCCAATCCTTCCCAAGGCCGTCGGAATCCTCGTAGATTATTCAAGTAACTTCTGGATAGGAAAATTCCAGATAAATTAAATATATTTTTATTTAAAAAGGTCGGAGGGTTGTTCCGAAGTTTTGAGTAGCTTAATTAAAAGACAAAGAGCAGATGACAAAGTTGGGATGATACTTTAATGGTACCTACCTACATAGATCTACGTATTTTTTGAGTGTGAGTTTTTTGTCTGACTTTTTAATATGTTTTTTTGGTTCCAAATAAACATTTCTTCTTTCATTCTTTCTTTACTAAGAGTTGGACTCGGACAGCGAGGGTTTTTACATAAACCAATCTAGTGCCATTGTATCTACAATCTCAAGGGAACGTTTGTACTTATAATAAAAAATATCCTCCAACCGATGACGGCTACGGCGGCTTATCTCAACGATCAGCCACGTGCGCAGGATATATTATAGCGTATTCGCAAACACAAGTGCACTCTTTATTCCCTTGCCCTCATATTCCCATGGGACACCAGTGCGACACGACCGGAGAGGGATTAGGCGCAAGACCAAACGGCTTAACATGCTTTCCGAGGCACGGGGGTACATGACCGTCGACTTCCAGACTCCAGGCTGACACTAAGAATTTCTTACCAAAAACTAAGCATACATTTTTCGCCCGATCCGGGGATCGAACCCGGGATCCTTGCGCAGCCGTCGTTTTAAAGTGCGACCCACTAACCGCTGCGCCACCGAGGCAGTGTCTACGCATACGTAACAATCATAACGTCAGAGGGTAAAAGTCATCATCATCCTAGCGTTTTGTCTCCGTTGCCTCCGGATCTGGTACTTCGGACTCACGGAACCGCTATCCTACTAGGTACATTTCGTCCACTTCGCACGATCTTGGAAATCCATAGTGGTCAGTTTGTTGGCACGCCTGCCATCCCTTATGACTTCAAGGCACATCTTTTAGATCTATCCCTACTGCCAGGTGGAAAACAAATGCTTGGCCTGCCACCACGGCAGGCCAAGCATTTGTTTTCCACGAAGTTCTCCGTAAAAGTCTTTGCCTTACGTGTTGTGAATATTAGGCTGGTGCTCGATTAAGGTGACGGGTAGGACACACTAGCGACGCCGGTCGATTTTAATTTTTTGCTGCTAAACTTTAACGATAAATTTTAAACGATTTCGGGGCTACAACATATAGTATAAGTGTTTGCCGAGAGGTTGTAGCCCCGAAGTTGTTTTAAATGTATCCGGTTTAGTAGCTAACAATTTAAATCGATTGGTGTCGCTAGTTAGGCAACCCGTCGCCTTAAGCTCAGCGTATTGTTGGTTTTTTGATGAACGAAATTGACGACACTCTCACGGCCATCTCTACGGTTCCTGAGAAAAAGGGCCCTACTTGACACTGATGATTAACGAAGTGATCCGACTCTATGAGTAATGAAACACGGTACCCTTATAATTACGTCATTCAATTATAAGGGTCTGTTTCTAACCTAATGAAAAGGCAAAGTAAAGTTTGTTGCATAAATACGAAGTTCTATTTATCTAAATGTTAAAGTCGCAACTAGAGTAGTTACAATGCATATGGAAGTTAGAGAACTTATTCAGTACTAAACTTGAACCTCTGAATAGGCTGAGTATCAACTTCTGTTTATATTTGCATAAAGGAGGACTGATGTTCATTTATCGTTAACGTATGTAAAGTAACTGCCTTGTTGGGGCAGTGGGTACAACGTCGCACTTTAAAACGACGGCTGCGCTTGGGGTCCCTGGTTCGACCCGCGGGTGGAGCCAAATTAAGAAATTCTCAGTGTCAGCCTGGAGTCTGGAAGTTGGCGGTCTTGTACCCCCGTGTCTCGGAAAGCACGTTAAACCGTTGGTCCTGCGCCCGATCTCTTTCCGATAGTATCACACTGGTGTCCCATCGGATTATGAGAGCGAGGGAATAGAGAGTGCATTTTTTTTTTGTTTTCCCGGGAGAAATGCATTACGCAGACCCTGCCGCCGGGGGGCGACAGGGTACTGTGGGACTCACCCTCCGGGCCGCTTCTTCTA
This sequence comes from Marasmia exigua, assembly GCA_019059595.1. Lineage (NCBI taxonomy): Eukaryota > Metazoa > Arthropoda > Insecta > Lepidoptera > Crambidae > Marasmia > Marasmia exigua. The sequence goes on along the minus strand of CM032463.1, from coordinate 29,548,610 downwards.
ACAAGAAGCGACCTGAGGGCATACCCACTAAAACTCCCGGGGCTCAACCACCCGTGGGTATGGAATGGAGTCACGGGAACTGCACGAGGCTATTCCCCGCAACCCCACTCCCCCACAGGCCCCTACACGGGGTGTGCGGCCACGCCCCTCCTCGGGCTGGAAGGAGGGGGGTTGGGGACAGCCGGAAGAGCTGAGCCGTCCCTAACGAGCGGTGGAGGTGCCAATGACAGTGCCAGAGAGTGCATTTGTCTTATCCTGCGTAAGTGGCTGATCGTTGAGATTTTCCGCCTTAGCCGAAATCGGTTGGAGGATATTATTATTTATTATTATGTAAAGCAATGCATAAAAGAACCGTCATCTAATTAATAATTAATGAGTTTTGTGACTTTAATTGTCTCTCTACTACTTTTAATGATATACCGCGGAGGATCTGTTACTTTTTGCATGGAACTAGCAACCCTATTAACCGGTTAAATTAGAGTATCTACATACGAGTATTCATACTTGTATATTATCTAAATCAATGGTATCTACTTTCTACTTCTATGTTTTATTTCACCATGGACAAAATCCTCAAGAACACTACTCCAAAAAGTGCATTCTTGAATGAGGTACATATTTTTGTATAACACTTGGTTATACGTCTCACAGACTTAGATACGAGAAGATACACACATAGATTCCTATGAATACATCCAGGGGCGGCTCTAGCCCGAGAAGCGCCCAGGCGCAATCAACCTGGCGCCCTCTTAATTCAAAATGCGCGAACAAAATGGAATACTTACAAGTTCGACTACTTATTGGCAGTCGCTTCATTGTAATTATCAGACATGCCGAATCCTATATCATGGTCCAAGCGTACCCCGGGCTTCGATGCGATAGCATTGGACGCAATTAGGAATCACTCGCTAAGATGAGGAGAATGATCAATATTAGCGCCCGCTCTTTGCGGAGCGTTACAGTGGAGGCTCTATGTGTAGCGAGGGGCTCTCTGCGCCCTCAAACTTCCGGCGCCCGGGTGCACCGCACCCCCTGTAATATCCTCTAACCGATTACGGCTACGGCGGCCAATCTCAACGATCAGCCCCGTAAGCAAGATATAACTATAGTGCTCAAGTGTGTACACAAACACAAGTGCACTCCTATTCCCTCATAATCCGATGGGACACTCATGTGACACGACCGGAGAGGGATCGGGCGCAGGACCAACAGCTTAACGTGCTTTCCGAGGCACAGGGATACAAAACCGCCAACTTCCAGACTCCGGACTACCACTAAGAATTTCTTGCTGAAAACTTAGGTACAAATTTTTGGCCCGACCCAGGGATCGACCCCGGGACCTCTTGCGCAGCCGTCGCTTTAAAGTGCGACCCTCTAACCACTACGCCACCGAGGCAGTCAATCAAAACACCGAGGGAGGAGGCACCGCCTGTACTATATGTAAAGACCCCTGAATACACCCGAATCAGCTACGAATACTCTCCTAGCCCTAAATGAGTGTGTAGCATATAGGTTACGTTTGTTTACTGACTACCGGTGGTACTAATATACTACGGGAATATCCGGGAAATGTCCCATATTGCTGTGTAGGACGACTTGACGGGCACTTACGCCGAGACAAATGGTCCAAACATTACTTACGATGTTTCTTACGTTGTCTCAAAGAGGAAATAAGAGGTCATTTTTGAAACAGAACTCCTCTATTGTTATTAAGGTTTCTTTTTTAATAATGTTGAATAATAGGATATCAGATTCATCTCGAGATTGTTAAAAAATATGAATATTGTGTCAAAATATAGGCAAATAAGTACCACTAGCAAACATCCTCAGTTAAAATATAACGTTTTGCCGGTTTTATGGTCAATCAAAGATTCACGGGTTAATCCATTTTAAAAGTATGAAATTTATAAATAATATTTATACCATTTAATAAGCCATACAATTAACACCAACTATTATAATAGGTATAACCCTTGACATAAAGGAAACATTTGTTACTGCTACCAAAATTCCAAAGAAATGCCTTCGACTCGCTCAGCTTTAACTTTTTTTCTTGAAAGAGATCGCTTGCGTACATCCTTTGAGCTAGAGGGAAATAAAAATGTATTGTGCACGTGCCGACAATTCTAATAACGAGAACCTCTCTCAAGCGTGAGCTCGGACAGTCGACTAGGGACGAAAGTTAATTAATATAGAATATCTAAGGAACGTAGAACTTTTCCTTATTCATTGTGAATTACTAACATCGGCCCAAAAAATACTGAACCATGCTTGGAGAACGAACATTTAACAACATAGACCCCAATCTCAGTCTTTATCATGGAAACTAAAATATGTAGGAATTTTTTTACTCATGATTACCTAATTGTTATTACAGGACTAATGAGAGATGGAAATAATAATCTTGTACTCACGTTTGGCGCTGGTTCGGAGCCTTCCAATTATTATTATGACTCTCTACTCCTTAACATCACATGTTATATTTGTGTTCCCGACGGTGAGATTGCGCGGAGGTCTGGAGCCCAATCTCGCCATGTTTTCAAAATGTCACGAGCACGAGTTGGGCTCCAGGAGACCAATTGACAACATTTCATTTTTAATAAGGTACTAAGATTCAAAAACCGTTTAAAGATTTTGAGCAGCTTAACATAAAAAAAAATATTTAAATTTTTTTAGTTCTGTATTTATAAAGATATTTAGAAAAATGTCCAAGTATCAAACAGAGCGGCATTACACCTAGTATGTCTTGTTGACATGTTATAACTTGGTGAAAAAAAAAACAAGTGTCAGTTTGACAGCCAGCACAAATATTGATATTGCTCGTATTGTTTTCGTCTTTTCGTTGATTTCGTTCGTTTATCTATTTTAAAAGCCAAGCCAAGCCTTTTTTCTGAGCCCACCCCAAAGCCGTTAGACATAATAAAGGTTTCAGAAGGTTTTTCCATAGCAGACAGCCAGCAGAACACCATTTCAGCCGCGAAGATTGAATTTATCTGGACATAATAATTCACGGTTTTTACATCTTGGGACAAAGCAAGAAGCCAAAGGGTCTCGTTGAACACATGGGCGATTTGAAATTGATATATAAAATCTCTTGCTGTAACAATAAAAAATCCGAACCAAAGAAAATAAATAGTGTGGTTGTCATTTATTGAGGTTATTTTATTAGTTTTTTTTTACAGAACGCTACTGTAGGTAGTGTTGTAGTACAGCCGAAAAAGTATAGGTATATCGATAGATTTCTAAACTGAATATTTTCCTATCTGAGACTATTCTTGAAATACTATCCCAGCTATCCAAAACTATTGCTCTGTCTCTTTCACATGCACCACAATGAAAGGGACAAAGCGATAGTTTTAGACAGCAAGAACAGTTTTTAAACCATGGTAAGGGTACAGTTGGTGATTACAGTTAATGTCAGATAAAAAAAAAACTAAGAAACAAGGGTTACATCCGTAACCACTTGTGATTGAAATACTTATTATAGGTAGTCGTTTCAGATTAGAGAAACTTTTCACTAGTAAAATCTATTTAAGAAAAATATATGAATTCGAGAACAAGGATTTGCTCCGAATCCACTAGAACAATTAAGATGAAGTAAATAAACCAAACATGCAATTAGTGTGAAATGAAATTAAAATTCATTCAAATAATTTCAATTTTATGGGTCATTTAAGTATTTATACACACAATAAAAACAAAACAACCATTCCTATACTTTACAAGTAAATAACGATGGCTTAGTGCAGTTGTAAATCATAATATCGGTACTTCGATCATGCACATCGACGGTGCTACCAACTGGTGCCATTAATTTGTACTAAGTTAGTCCTGTAAGTCAATACAAAGTGCTGCCACCGATAGTTACTTCAAGTACCTTATTTCACCATTGTTCAGCTTTGTTCACCATTTCACTACCTACAATCTGTAATTAGTGCAAATTGTGTACTAATAAGTAAGATAGATTGTATCGATACTCGACAGTCAGTAAGAGACGTCCCTTTTGATTTTTTTGGGCTTCATAATGCATAGATAATATTACTGCCTCTAATTTAGACTTACGCTCTTTTAGAATATACCGTTCTCAAATAATTATTATCAGAGAATGGGGAGGAAATAATCGAAAAATAAAAAATACGTATCGCTTATTTTTCGACAAGCTATCAAAATAAAATATAAAATAAGCACCTCAAAAAATTTAAATGTTGTCAATTCTCGTGCTCGTGATATTTTGAAAACATGGCGGATGTCATATGAAGTCCATACAAGAAAACTATGCTCAGCTTTAACTCGTATGATAATAAATGTCAGGAGCACGAGTATTGAGCTCCTGGTATTGGGGACGCCCGTTGCCGTTTCCCGGTATAAATCCAGAAATCGACCACTCGGCTCCTCGACTCGCACAGAACAGACCGTTGTCAGGTCATTTCTCTTCTACCTTCCGGCTTTTTACATTATTCCACACAAGTTAGGATTGGATTGATTGATTATTGTATTGTATTCTTGCAAATAAATAATTGATTGGGAAGGTAGGTGAGGATTGATGAGAATGCGTTGGGAAATGTGATATTGAGTTGAAACCTAACTCTAATTGATACCAACCTCTGTGTCCGTATAGAATAACATGTACCTTACATATGAGTATACCCTAAATCCATTTATTTTTTGAGAGACTCACAAAACTCGGCCCCTAAAATTGTTTGCGAAACATTACATACTTGTTTAAATAAATGTTGTCATTGTGAGCGCTTCGAGACGAAAGTTCGTTTCCTGGATTAATACGTTCGGGTATCTACCACACACTTCAACGCTTATGCGCCGTCTTTTGGTCATTATGAGTATTTATTTGTAACAGATAATAGTCCTATTAGGTACAAAGTGTGCCTTATCTGAAATAGAGCAGGCACTTAATCTGCAATAGATTTTAAAATCCGTAAAAAAATCCTTTGAACTTACCATCAGGTGATCTATCGTCTGCCACCTATCACATCAAATCAAAAAAATCAAATCAATAATGTTCTTTATTACTTACAAGGTTACAAAATATCAGCAGTGTCTGGGGTCTCCTTTTAAGTATTATACTTGTGTTAGGAGACTCCCGCTCTTGAGATACAATTCTGGTGTGTATAAAAGTAACTACTACACATGTTACAGAAAAAAAACGAGTATAATGCACAGTGCTAGTTTGTTTGTGTGTTTTAGTTTGTGTGTGCGTGCGTGCGTGCGTGCGTGCGTGCGTGCGTGTGTGTGTGTGTGTGTGTGTGTGTGTGTGTGTGTGTGTGTGTGTGTGTGTGTGTGTGTGTGTGTGTGTGTGTGTGTGTGTATGTGTTTGTGTGTGTTTGTGTGTGTAAGTGTCTGAGTATGTATGTTTTGTATGTTGATACATGTGTGTGAAGATGGTTGATTGAAAAATACACATGAAAAATAAAGCCCTAAAACTTTTCTCTAAATAAGCGTCCTAAAAAGATTGGGAACCTTTGTTGAGGAGTGTATGTAAATACAAGATGGATGTGGTTCGGTATTTATTTGGATAAGTAAATTTCGGCATTATACTTGCAAACAGGAAAGAGTCCTTTTCAGTAAATCAACCATTTGTAGCTTATAACATTCTTAATAATTTTTTTCTTAATATTATTATTAATGAGTGCCGGTTCCCTCACTCGGCAAGGGCCGGTTTTATTTGAGACTGAGGCCGTGATATCACTTTGGTCGAGCTGACTCATTTGTCTCGAAGCCATGGGCAAACATTTATTTTATAACGTTCCTTTTAATGGCTCTTTTCATGTCTTCGACGACAAACCTCTTCGAAACTGAAAGAATAAAAACAGTAATCTTTTCAGGCCTTACAAATGATTAAATAATGATCCTGAAGCCTAAAGCTGCCCTCGAATGTAATAGCCTATAAAACATGATCTATTTAACAAAGATCGCCCACTTTAAACTGACGAAAGTTGTCTAAGTACTATCTCAAGAATTTAGGATTAAGTAGGTAAATAAAGATTGTTGCTATAGAAATACTTTGAGAAATATTTTTTTGAAATAGCTCTACTCTCAGTTTGCCTAAGTTTTATTTTCTTTCTCAAAGAATTTATTTAAAAGATCATAAATAGTACATTTAAAAGAACCTTAAAAATAAAACTTACATATAATGTTGATGTTGTCGGTCTTTCTTTACGAGACCGCGTACCCAGCGATAAAATTCGAAAGAGAACCAGGATAATAGACGTTGGCACGCGAGTGTGTGAGCTAAAGTGGAGATGGGCAGGACACCTGGCAAGGCGTAAAGATGATAGGTGGACTATAAAGCTTACCGAATGGCAGCCAAGAATGGGACGACGTCCTGTGGGTAGACCACCTGCCCGATGGTCCGACGATTTTGTGACGGCAGTGGGGAAACAATGAATAAGGCTGGCAAGAGACCGAAGGGAATGGCATCAGGTGATCCGGCTTGTCTCTCACGACACATAAAACATTCTAAACAAAATTTTCACTTAAAAAATAATGAAAATAGTAAGTCGATTCGAGTTTCTCTCATCTTCACCGCTGTGGTGGCTTTCCAGGCTAGCTCGCGCTGTATGAACCTTAGTGCGAAGACGTCTCGAACGAGAATATACCTATCGCATCCAAACAAAGGAGAAACAGCACGTGTGCAAGGGAGGGGAACTCCGATTCGGTCATAGCGCTAAGGCCCCAGGGTTGCGGGAAACTTGGCTAATTGCTCTCTCGGTTCATTTGTCGTCCTAAATGAAGCGTTTAAGCGCTTGCGGCTGGTGAACAAATAGGTAACTTTGCTGAACAAACACTCTACTACTGAAAGCTGTTTTTCACTTTGCGAGGTTTCGAATATGCTATAACTATCTACGTCAGGTTTATGACAGAGACCATCGTGGATGAATCACACTTCTGAATGAAATGGCTCGACCGGAGTGATACCACGGCCCCACATCGAACCAGTGTGAAGCAGCGTCTGCGTTGTGTTTCGCTAAATTCGGGGGAAGGAGAAAAGGTCGTCAGCGGATTTGCGGTACCCATGGGCGGCAGCAATCGCTTTCACCTATCACATATAAAAAGAACCAAACTTGTTAATAACTAAAACTATGTCGTCTCCAAGTGTATGCAGAATTAATAGATTTAAGTTAATAATAGATTAATCACGAATCTTCTAATTAATCCACGTATCAAGTAATGAAAAACAGTGCTTAATTAATAGTTGCTGAAGTTAAATGAACAAGAGTGTTGTGCAGACGTGTGTGCAAAGAGAAATTTCTCTAAACAAGATGCATAAAATTTAGCTAGTTCTAAATAAGAGAGATTAAACAAGGAATTTTCATTTAAAACTGTAATTTAATCTCGTGTACTGTCTCGAAGCAATAATTTGAATTCGCCCTGGTAAAGGGACCATAGACCCCGTTTTTGGCCTAACATGGAAAATATTGGTATAAGAACACGCCCTTCTGCATTTTCTTTTTCTTGGCCTGTAGAAGACCTTTGACTGTGTTTCGCATATGATGATATTAATGATCTGCTGGACATTAAGGTCCGTAGGAGTAAGTTCTAGGGGCATATATTGACGTTATCCGATAGGTGTATCACGATCCTTACTAACAAGGACCACAGTTAATGATAATAAACCATTACTGCTGTACACCAGGGCTCTGTTCTCAGCCTATTTCTGTTCATATACATGTTTATCGTCTGATTTTTCTGTTCTTTCTGTCAAACAGCATCTTAAATCCACAACAAACAAGCACCACTGTTAATGATAATAAACCATTACTGCTGGAGTACACCAGGGCTCTGTTCTCAGTCTATTTCTGTTATTATGTTCAGTGTCTGATTTTTCTGTTCTTTCTGTCAAACGGCATCTAAAATCCACATGAGTATCCCCTTGAGGTTGATGTATGCTGACGATATCGCACTGGTAGGCTCATAACAAGAGGTATTCGTACATGATAAGATGTGGCCGGTAAAGCGTACATTATAAGCTGCTGATACCGATAATATGACTGGAATTTCAATTTGTGTCGAGTTGCGCAACGTTGGAATTCGGCAAGAGGAATTATCTGAATAATTCCATTCCACGTTTCCACGGAACAATTGTTCAATAATCACCGCCCGAAATTGTCCCAAATTGTCCCGAAATGGTAACCTAGAGCTGGAGAGCCAAAATGGAAGACTAAAGCGAGACTTGTCAGCCTCAGTCTTAAGGTAAGGTTACCGTACAAAGCGGCGAAACTTTTTTTTATGTGATAGGTGGCAGACGAGCATACGGATCACCTGATGGTAAGCAATTGCCGCCGCCCATGGACACCCGCGACACCAGTGTAGTCACAAGTGCGCTGTCAACCTTTTAACCCCCCTTTCTCCCGGATTGGGCCTGCGGTACCCTCACGCAGCGAAACACAGCACAGTGCTGCTTTACTCCGGTCGAGCAGGCCCATTCATGCCGAAGCGTGGCTCTCCCACGGTCATTTTGCTCACGCTTGAGGCCACAGGGAACACGGCTTTCAGAAATCAGAAATCATTTATTTGTCGGAAAAGTGGTAGTAAGAGGTGGTATAAATAATGAAGTAGCTCGCACAATTCAACAGAAACTGGCATGCAAAGTTTTTTTATGTGATAAGTGGCTGACGAGTAATCGGGTAACCTGTTAGTAAGCAATTGCTGCCTATGATGGGCATTCGCTTACCCGCAACACCAATTACAAGTGCGCTGTCAACCTTTCAACTCCCCATCCCCTGGATTGGGCCTCCAGCACCCACATTCACTCGGTGAAACACAGCATAGTTGGTCGCAGTGTCCCTTTTACGCCCGACCCTAAGCGCATCCTTGTTGTCTTTGAATAGCATAGAACCGAAGATATATGGTTAAAATTGCGTTTCAAAACAAGAAATCCCCAGAAAAATTGCACCGAACATAACAACTCTAAATATAAAACTCGCTAGTAAAACTAACAACTCCGTCAGCTTTTATTCCGATCTCTGCGGTGGCATTGTGTATCCACAAAGCCTCGGACTGGAGCAGAAAATAATGCAGAGCACTGAGACACTGCATTTATGATTTTGTTGCATCACAAACAAGTTGCAGTCACTTGCGTGGTTTAAGCTTTGTTCTGAACCCTTACCGTGTTTGAACACAGTTAAGACCTTTGATATACCTATAATTTATTAAAATTGAAAATTTAAAAACCCCCGGCGGCGCCATCTTATGCACGTAAGATAGTAGCGTGCTGGCGTCCGCGCTTCCACCATATCCGCGTGTTCAACGTTAAGGTGACGGGTAGGGCACCCTAGCGACGCCAAACGATTTTAATTTTTAGCTACTAAACCGGATGTTCTTTAACCAATTTCGTGATTACAACCTCTCGGCAAACACTTAAACTATTTATTAAATAACCATGCACAATTACGGAGCCAACATTTGTACGCGAAAAACTGATTCACGCTAAAAGTGGCCGCTTTTGGCGGTAATCAATTTTTCGCGTACAAAAACGCACCCAACATTTGTGCATGGTTATTTAATAATTAGTTTTAGTGTTTGCCGAGAGGTTGTAACCCCGAAATTGTTTAAAATGGATCCGGTTTAGTAGCTATCAATAACGTGTGACGTGGAGGAGATGCAGTAGGAAAGCGGGCTTTGAAGCGACAGCCTAGGACGCAACCGGAACAAAGCTCTAAGATGAAGAAAAAAGCCGGAAGGAGCCACATATCGCAGCTCCAGATTGCCACTATAAATAATCACCTATCACCAAAAACATAATATCCTTGTAGAACATATTATTAAATGCTTCCACTCCACAGCTGTTGTTGTTGTTTAATACACTTTATAATAAATTTTTCCGCGTAAAATATAAACCTTGTGAACATTTATCTAAGTCGTCGAGACAGGGCTGAGTACAGCCTAGCCTGGTTTAATTTACTTGAACTGGCAAAAATGTATCTTTCTAAAGTTTCAATCATTTTAATCTGGTTCAGTGAAAAGAGTAGTTTCAGTGATACGCCTCATTTGGAACATCGACTCTAAGATAGATTCAGAACGGAGAGCGACTCGATTAAAATTACCCCGTATTTAAATTATTTTACCAATTTTAATACATACCATAGATTACTATGGATTTTCTTTCTATCGCCCTTAAGATCATTTTTCTGTGACACTAATGGGTGTCGGCATTTCAATCAATGTTATGCCGACGGAACCGACTCACTTGTTCTCTCGCTATCAGTGAAAATCTGTAGTTCGCACAGTGAGTCAGCGAGCGAGTTGACCGATTGAACAAGTCCGAAGTTGAGATCTAAATGATACATTCGGAGCGAGCATTCGTAATTCAGATCAGTGAATCATCTATCTGAAACAGAGCACTGAGTCGTTTCAGTAAAAACGTCTATATTTTACATTATAACCAAAAGTATGTGATACCTTCATATTATCATTCTACGTTTAAAATAGGTACCTACACAACGCGACTGTTAACGTCGTATTTATATTTATTTTGATGGCGCATGATATAACAACTTTACGACGGTACAGTCAGCAGCACATTATGTTGATGTAGATTATGTCACGTTTGATATATGGAGGCGTGATGGACTCTGATGTGTGGGCTTACCTGGCGTAACATTATTTGCAAAGGAGGGAATAAGATATATTCTAACGCTAAATGATCCATCATCATCAGTTGGTAGGTGTAGGTAGACACTTTACTGATATTAAGACAACCCGTTTGGATTAGTGGCAGTGAACGCTGGCTCTGGTGCGATCACCGCACAGTACAAACATTTGTGTGCATGAACATGTCTGTTTGTATTGGTCCGGGTGTTTTCTATGTATTATAAGTATGTAATTACAAAAGAAAAGTATTGAATGTATATATTTGTAATTCCGCTGTTGGTTCTGACACCGTAACATAGGTGCTTGAGCTACCTATCTCGGAGCCAGATAATGATACCAGTACAATTGGTCAGATTCCCCTGTTTAAGGGTCGCGAAGGTCCGACGGCAGTCACTTCATTGTAACTCACACTCACTTCCCGAATCCTAGATCATGGTTCAAGCTTGACCAGGCTGCGAAGGGACAGCCAAGAATATAAGATGAGGGTTTTTTCTATGACAACGACAAGGCTTATAGCCGAAAAGGCGAAACATGCGTGATATATTTCATTTGTGTGCGTGAACATGTTTGTTTGTATTTATTGGTCCGGGTGTTTGCTATGTATTATAAGAATGTATTTACAAAAGAAAAGTATTATATGTATATATTTGTAATCCCACTGTTGATTCTGATATCCGTAACACAGGTGCTTGAGCTACCTATCTCGGAGTCAGATCAATGTATGTGATGTTGTGAAATATATATTTATATTTTAACACCCAGAGCGACCAATTAGTGCAGTTTGGGACTAATGCAGAAAAGGGAACCGGATTTCGAATAATATATTCTCCAACCAATTATGGCTACGGCGGTCAATCTCAACAAGTAGCAAAGTACGCAGGATATATTAAAGTGCAGGATATATAAGTGTGTTTGCAAACACAAGTACACTCTCTATTCAATTACCCTCATATTCCGATGGGATCCCAGCGTGACACGACTGGAGAAGAATTGGGCGCAGGGCCAACGGCTTCCGAGGCACGGGGGTACATGACCGCCGACTTCCAGACTCCGGGCTGACACTAAGAATTTACCGAAAACTTAGGTAGAATTTTTAGGCCCAACCCGGGATCTCTTCCGTAGTCATCGCTATAAAGTGCGACACACTAATCACTTTGCCAGCGAGGCAGTCACTAGTGGAATAATAAAGGAAAAACAGACCAATTTAATTTCCTTATAATATCCTCCAACCGATTACGGCTACGGCGGCCAATCTCAACGATCAGCCACGTACGCAGGATATATTATAGTGTTCAAGAGTGTGCGCAAACACAAGTGCACTCTCTATTCCCTAACACCGTATTCCGATGGGACACCAGCGTGTCACGACCGGAGAGGGATTGGGCGCAGGACCAACGGCTTAACGTGCTTTCCGAGACACGGGAGATCGCCAACTTCCAGACTCCGGGCTGACACTAAGTATTTCTTACCGAAAACTTAGGTCCAAATTTTTGGCCCGACCCGGGGATAGAAGCCGGGACCTCTTGCGCAGTCGTCGCTTTAAAGTGCGACCACATACTGAGTTTGCCGCGCCCTAATTGGCTTTGCGGAAGAACTGTATTGCAGGCTTTTTGAAAAATATACCTCATATCCCGACACCAGATATGGAAATAATAAGCGCTGAACCTAGTACTAGTAGCTCTCAAGTACACAACGAGCCGGATGAGTCGTTTGTAAATCAAATGGAACAAGCAATAAAAAAAATCAAAGAAAATGTACCCGAGGTTCAAAAAACAACAACAAGAGCAACATTGAAAAAGTAGTTTCAGTTGTTCGAAGCAACCGGAAAACGTACAGAAAATTTAGAACTACTTTATAAAGCCTTAAACTCAATTAAACCGACTTCTGTTGAAAATGAGAGAGTGTTTTCCTTGTCCGGTGGCGTTATTACAAAAATCAGAAGCAGATTGTCGGACAAAACTGTTAATGCTCTGATTTTTTTAAAAGCCTATTTTATAAAATCAAAGTAATTTTATTTTTTTAACTGATTAATAATTTGAAAGACTGATTCAAAAGTCTGTTTTACAGATAAGGAAACAAATCTGTGATTATAAAAATTACCAAATTATGATTAATATGATTATGACATGATATTAAAGTTAGTATGATTGTTACTAAGTTTCTTTTATTATAATAATATTTAATAATTGTTTTAAATTAAAAGTTAATCTGTGACTATAGGAATAAACATACCAATTATTTGACATATTAAAGTTAAAACTATTGTGATTATATTTTATGTTTAATAAATGTTGATTTAACCGATAATTAATGTTGATTTAAAAAAAAAATCCCTTTTTATTAATACGTTTCACCAGAAATCAAAGTTCAAATTTTATAATTTAAAAAAGTCTCGAAGTCCCGGGAAGTCCCGGGACTTTGATCGTAGCCTGTCTCGTGTCCCGGGACGTTGAAATTGTCGAGAATTCCCAAACCCTACCCACTAACCACTGCGCCACCGAGGCAACCAAAAAAAAGATCCTTATAAGGATAGGGTTGATACCAGAAGGTACCAGATGACAGGAATTTACCTGTTACATCCGGAATTTTAGCTGTCTGCCAGGGAAACAGGAAAAAAATGAAAACCGCATCTCACATTTTAAATTAGGCTCACCCTTGATTTTTGGAAAAATATGAAATGTCAGGAAAATTGCTGAGCAAGGGATTTGCCAGCAAATCTTATTTTCGGATTTGGTAACCCTAGAGACGAATTAAGGTAAACCAATAATAGCATTCCGTGTTCGAATGATGAAGGTAGACCTTTCTGTTACAATGAGGTCATCTTTCATTCTGCGAATATCTGAAGTGTTATTAATGTTTGCCTAAAACCATTATTCAACTTATTGAATTCGTAAAAAGAAGAGCGAGGGATTTATAAAGGTGGCCACAGACGGTGAGGGATTTGTAAAGGTGGCCTCGGACGGTCACTCTGCCGTAAAACTGATCAGAAGAAAATGTCTCGGAAGAAAAACCCCGGGCGGCCAACACCCACGCTACGCCAATGAATGTGGGCTTTATAAACGGGTGGTTTTTTCGTTTTCTTCTTAAAATATCATGTACTGAGTGGATCTTAATATTCATAAATCTGTAATATTAATATGTCCCGAAAAGATCGGTGTGGGTGGGTAAGGAGGCGGAATATTTTATTTAAACCTTTCTCAGGTTAAGGATGATAAAATTAACTTCGTAATATATTTAAGTCGGTTGCTCCTTCCATTGTATGCTAACAATGAGATACTTCGATTGGTACTTCTCGTCTTTAATTAAGTAGGTACTGTAAATCTGCCTGTTAAATATAAATTGCTTACGATTCTGTTTTTCTGCTTAAATATGTTTCTTCTATCAACGAGTTAAATTTGTGTGCATGAACATATCTGTTTGTATTGGTCTGGGTGTTATCTATGTATTATAAGTATGTATTTACAAAAGAAAAGTATTATATGTATATATTTGTAATCCCACTGTTGATTCTGATATCCGTAACACAGGTGTTTGAGCTACCTATCTCGGAGTCAGATCAATGTATGTGATGTTGTGAAATATTTATTTATTTATTTATTAAATTTAATTGCCCGTGCAGACTATAAAAAATGGTCCTAGTAAAAACAAACTCTAATACTTGTGACTCCACTGGTGTCGCGGGAGTCCATTTATGGGCGGCGGCAATCACTTGCCAACAGGTGATCCGTCTGCTCGTCTGCCTCCTCTTGCATAAAAAAAAATACAGTAGAGCCTCGCTAATCGGGCGAGGGAAAAACAAGACCCCTTCCGAATGATAAAAGTGTATTACAGTACGGTCAGCATCAAAAGTAACCTAACACTTTAGTACCATGTCAAATAAAATAAATAAATAAATATTTCACAACATCACATACATTGACCTGAGTCCAAGATAGATAGCTCAAACACCTGTGTTACGGATATCAGAATCAACAGTGGGATTACAAATATATACATATAATCCTTTTCTTTTGTAAATATTTACTTATAATACATAGATAACACTCAGACCAATACAAACAGATATGTACATGTACACAAATGTTTGTACTGTGCGAGGATCGAACCCGCAATCCTTGCCAGATTTCACTGCTACTGTTCCAAACAAAGTCACTGTAACTTGTAAACTTGTAATGTCAGAGTTACTGTTATGCCTATTACAGTCAGTTTCTTGGAAACTGTTTTCTGGGTTCGTAAAAATGTTACTTTGACATGGTACTCAAGTGTTAAGCTACTTTTGAAGCTGATCGTACCTATGCAATATGTTAAGAATAAAATAATTTTTAATTTGGGTTTTTTATCATAAAAAAATTCAAAAGATACATTACCTCATAGGAATTAAAGCGGCACCAGAACTCCGAGTTTACAAGTTTTTTATCGTTTACACCCCGAAAACTTTTAGGTGTGTTTGATTGTGTCAATAAAATATAATTAGGTATCTGTCTGTTCTAATTTAATGTTTTCTGTGTATTTGGTTGCTTTTGATCTGAAATAATTATTTATTCATTCATTAATTCAATAGGTATCGTGAACTGAAGTCCATTTAGTTTGTTAGATCAACAAAATAAGCGAAAAAGAATCTACTGTTTCATGCAAATTAGCATGTCCGCCCGCAATAATGTATCGAACGGCTGATTTCCATTTTTCGCTTATTTTGTTGTTCTAACATGGTAAATGGACTTCATTCACGATACCTACTATTTTGTGGTTTTCGGGATGTAAACGATAAATAAATAATAGTGTATGTACGATGATACTCATGACTTATGATAATAAAAGGCTGTCAAATGATTACACATTTTAATGATACAATGTTGACATGCAGCACCTTTCGCCTGTTCGGATCACAGGATGCATTGAATGTAATGAGGGTACCTATACATTTGCGTCACCCTGGTAGTAGATAGTCAAAAGTCAAAGTCAAAGTAAAAAAAAAATCTTTGTTTGCATAGGCACACAGCACTTACAAATCGTCATACATTTAAGTAATTTAAAACTATTTATATAATTTACATATGTTGATACATAAAACATACTTAAAAAATGAATACCTAAACATAATGCCCGACCCGTTTGGAACAGTGGTAGTGAACGCTGCCTTTGGTCCAAGGGTTGCGGGTTCGATCCCCGCACAGTACAAACATTTGTGTATATGAAAATGCCTGTATTGCTCTGGATGTTTGTATGTATTATAAGTATGTATTTATAAAAGAAAAGTATTATATGTATATATTTGTAATTCTGCTGTTGATTCTGATATCCGTAACACAGGTGCTTGATCTACCTATCTCGGAGTCAGATCAATGTATGTGATGTTGTGAAATATTTATATTTATTTTATTTAATGCGAATCTACCACCGGCTTGGAAAGTTATTTCTGGTCGAGAAGATCCAGCAAGAAACTCGCCAGTTAGTCTTTTTAATTGCCAAACTTTCATACAAAGTTGTATCATCACCATACCAAGCCATACAGTTTAATTGTAATACAAAATGACACACTAAAAATCTTGAAAAAAAAATTCTGCAAAAAAAAAAACCGCCTTCAAAAATCACGAACTAAAAAGTGTAAAATAATGATAAGTAGTAGTTACCCTCATGTATCTGTCACCACCATTGAACACAGGAAGAACCCAATCCAGTTCGAAGTTTCATCATTTCTGTCAGCAATAGAAAAGGAGCTCTTAAGAATAGTAAAATAAATTCGCAAAATACTAGTAAAAAAAAGGCCTTGGGTTATTTGAGAATGATTAAAGTCTTGTGTGAAACTGCATTTTTTTACTGTGTACACTTATGTGTATCTGGTCACCATGAACTCAGGAACAACCAACTTCAGTTCGAAGTTCCTTGATCGGTGTTTTCATTTTATCGGGTGTAGGTACTTACTGTGTGTACCGCTCTCATCCATATGAATGATAAATGAATTAGGTTACTTATTCACCGGCACGTGTGGGTGCTTAGGTGAAGATTGTCTGTGTTCATTTTGTAATATTTGTATGATAAATGTGTAGTGATTAATAGTTAGTGCCGTTTGTCATTCGAAATGACAGAATGTAAGTTCGTAAATTAAATATGAGGGTAATTTATTTTAGGTTAGCCTAAGTACCACTAAACGTAGAGATATAAGAAATAACGTTGGTAGTATTATCGATTTAGCGTTTCCATCCGTAGGTACCATCGCGTCGTAGCGGTCCACTACCGTGCGCCTTATCTTGCTACGCACCTCTTCGCTGCAGAATAAACTACCGAAGCGGTATTTTCGAACCGATACGACATTGAAGTCTTTAAGAAACGAGTCTACATCTTAAAATGCCGGCAACGCGTCTGCACTCCTGGTAGATGATATCCATTTACGGTGGTGATCACTTACCATCAGGCGACCCACCTGGGATTTGCTACCCTTTTCCATAATAAAAATGTAATGCTTCAATTAATCTCCTGTAATGGCAATGATTTAGTAAATACATGCAGAATGTCGGCAACATAGGATTTCTCACGTCCGGGAGTCTTGCGAAGTTTTGTCCGCGTGTAGATACACACATGATGGCATGAGAGATAAAGTGTCTAACCATAAGGCTGCGAGCTGGGGGTAACCCAGCTCAAAAAAATCATACAACATCTCATAATATTTACCTGATCCGTACTACGAGTAAGTAGATTAAGAAACACTTGTAACGGATGTCAAGAGCCGGTCAGGAAATTTTGTCTCTAGTCTTGTGGCGGATCCAGACTCACGTGAGGCACCTCCTAGAGGCTCTCGTCATGAGTCTTGGCGAGCGGAGGCTGCAAGAGTGCTAGCCATTCAAACTCTCCATTTTATTTAGTTGCCCGCTACGTCTAGTACAAGATGGGCGTGATTGAAGTGACTGCGTTATCTACTTTATGTGCCTTCCAATATTATAATGTCTTGCGTATACATCACCTAAATAAAAAACGAAATGCTAAACGGCGAAGGTGGTGGATGACGTCAAAACACCGTATTGGTCATCAATACACTCCAGTCCACCATAATATAAACAAAACCGGCGCGCGCGCCCGGCAGCAGTTAACATCTAAGCGAGCGAGCGGGAGAGTGTGGTTGACTCCATCGCCTCACCCTCTCGCGTCCTTTGACTCGCGCTCGAAAAACCGACAGAAAGCGGAGCGCCAGCGAGGCGAGGGGAGGTGACACGAGCGGACCGTCCTCACTCTCGTAGAGAGTCTGGATCCGCCATTAGAGATTCTTAAACTCATTTATTTAAAAGTTTGACATGAAAAATATCCCCCTCTCTTCAATATGTAGCCTACGAATTTCTATTACTTAAACGATTCCTAACGATACTACCTAATCATTTCGCGAAATCGATTACCAGTAAGTGCCTAGCCAACGATACTCATTCCCAACCAAGATACCCATCAATATATTTGCCTCATTAGTTTCCAGTTTTATTTTCCCTCAACCCTACACAGCTGTGTGTGGGTAACCGATGCCCCGGGCCCGGACGACGGGGCTATCGACCGGTCTGGGGCAGCTGGGCATCTGTAGCTTATTGTAGCTTGTTATTGTACCCTATTTAGTAAATACTCCATCATTTCCATTTTACTGTCTGTAACTTAGTACGAGTATTTATCATACATGTTAAAAATTATTTAATGGCAAAAGCCTATTATACAGTTAATGATTACATAAATGACAAGAATTTGTGGAAATGATAAACTCTTCGCCTACACCCATGATACTGAACTTATAAAAATTTTGGCGATTTAAAAGAGTAACTGGCGAGTTTCTTGCCGGATTTTCTCGTCAGAATCAACTTTCCGATTCCGGTGGTAGAATCACATTATATTTATTGATTTCTTAGTATATTTTTTGTATCGACATATATGTGTAATTACATGTATAATATACATAGTTATCATTTATATTTATCATGTATGACGATTTGTAAGAGCTATATATAAGCCTATGCAAATAAAGTACTTCTGAATTTTGTTTTTTTTTTTAATTTTATCTTCATTAGTAGCCAAACAGAACCATTATGTCTGCCGAACTATTTCTCAAGCTGCAACGAGTAAGGCTTACAGACACCCCATCTGTAACTAGCTCAGGGCTGACTTTTGACCTGTAGGTAAAAGTCAACCCTGAGCTAATCCCATTTGCTTTTTAAGTGGGACCTACTAACCACTGCGCCCAAAAAAAAAATCGAGTACAACCTCAAAATGGCGATCCGCCGTGGCGATGACGCGGTTAGGGACAAGCTTGCAAATAAAACATAAATTATTAACATACCCCAAAACAGGGGGGGATTCTGAGGTTCTTAACTACATAAAATCACCAAACCCCCTACCCCAAAAAAAAATATGACAGTACATTTTATACATCTTACTAACATTAACCATGCATAACTGCCTAAACTTAAGATTGTTATTGTAATTTAATTTAGTTAAATTTTATCGCGGATTTCATAATTATTTTGTAACACTTAAAAAACGAGCACAAAAAAGGCACGGAACCAGTGTCGGTTTTTAGAATTCAATTTTAAATTGTCAATTTGATTAGAATTATAAAAAAAAAACAAAAAAAAACCACTGCGCCCCACCGAGGTAGATACTTGGCTACTTGGCTTTTTGTACATTTTCTTCTACGTAGGGTTTCAGAGACCTTGATTACTATCTCTGCAATTTCACTTTCAGCTTTCATGTCTCTTGGTAGTCAATATGATTGGAAGACATTATTTTATCTTTTCGGCTCTTCAACCCTACACAGTTTGGATAAATAAATTTCTTGGGCTTGAGTACCGGTGATATTCAGAGAAGAAATTTTGATGATTGCTTTTGCATAGCCTCCATTTCTTATCTCATCTCATCAGATTCCATTTTATCCATCTCAATCCTAAATAGCTGTGCTATCTATGAGGACCTATGTAATAGGCGCAAAAACAGATGATTGATTCTGGATTCTTTTCCACTTTTCCCACTTTCTAATCAGCTATAGGTAATAAATGCCCCAGGCTCGGACAATGTTATCTACTACCTATGTAGTAGGAAACAATTTATGATTGATTCTGCATTCGTTTCCATTTTTCTTCTTTAACCGTAAACAGCTGTCGGTAATAAATGCCCCGAGCTGGGGCGACGGAGCTATCGACCGGTCTGGGTCAACTGGCGCGCTGCCAGAGCGTACAGGTTATTGCAGCCAGACACAGGCGATCTCACTCAAACTTGGATTTAGGCTGCCAGGTAACTGGCGATATGTGATTGTAGGTTTTTGTGCTATAGCGCAATTACGAGACCTACTTACTTAGAAATAAGGTCATAGTGAAATGTATGGATGGCTTAGATAGTGGAATCCCATTAAAAACGATACTTGTAAAAAAACAGTCGCAACTCAGTTATTTCGCCGTAAAAAGTTGTGAGATCCATTGTAATACCAAGGCGGATTAATTTATTGTTTATTCAATGCCTGCTTGATCAATTCAGGCTTCTAGTTTTATCCACAACGAAGTTATAGGTGGTCGAAAATAGCCTGAATTGCTTCGAGAAAAGGATGTTACAGCCTTGCCGCTTTTTTTCTCAACTTGGTGGAGGCACTCCCGTGCCTACAGACCTAATTTAAAATATCGCCCTTCTTTTCCTTTCCTCTAAATATCGCTTTGAGCCTTTCAATTAATAAACTTTAGATATTTTTTTTGACAAAGAGTCAGAATATCAAATACTGTTTTAAAATATGAGGGCAAACTGTTTTTTAGTGAATTTAAACCATGTGTTGGTATTGACGACCCGATTGGAACAGTGGTAGTGAACGCTGCCTCTGATACAAGGGTTGCGGGTTCGATCCCCGCACAGTACAAACATTTGTGTGCATGAACATGTTTGTTTGTATTGGTCTGGGTGTTTGCTATGTATTGTAAGAATGTATTTACAAAAGAAAAGTATTATATGTATATATTTGTAATCCCACTGTTGATTCTGATATCCGTAACACAGGTGCTTGAGCTACCTATCTCGGAGTCAGATCAATGTATGTGATGTTGTGAAATATTTATATATAAAAAAAAAACCTAACCCACAATGGACGGTGGGAGGGCTACGCTTGGACCGCCTCGACTGGAGTGATATCACAGCCACGTATGAAACCGGCGTGAAGCAGTGTTTGCGCTGTGTTTCGCCGAGTAAGAGAAGAGGGTACCGAAGGCCCAATCGGGGGGAAAAGTCTGTTTACCTTGCAATAAAATTCCATGCTATATTTAGTTTAATGTATCACGCCTAATTATAATAATTGTCCTTGTCTACTTTGTCCTTTAAACAAAGGGAATGCTCTAAAAACCTTGCTACACACATTCCTTTGAGACTTATGCCGTCCTCCCACATATCATTGAGAACGTAATGTACCCACGGGTACCTTGTTACGTGCTAAATCATCCCTTTGTATTCAGCAAAGATCCCTTCCTTGTGAGTAAATTATCCTTATTCCGGAAATACCATAGAGAAACTCCCTAATCTTGGGAAGGCAGGCGGCAGTTATCGTCCGAACCTTACTTATCTCTCGTCCGGGTGGAACTGAATGAGAATACTTAACATGGACCAAAGTTTTCTGAATTTGACCGCTGATAGTAGTATTTTTCGAGAGGATGGCCATCTTGGGGAAGGGGGCGTATGTTCATATTCCGGACTAATGCTTTTTAATATGGGACAGGTCTTTTTTATTATTTATATAGTGATCTTCCATAAACATCATTTAAAGCTTTTATAGACCATTTGTGTAGACTATATTCACTTCACAATTAGGCGGAATAGCTTGATTATATTGACAGATATTATTTAATCTTTATTAGCATAAGGTATATTTTCGACCGTGGAAAGCCACGCATGAATGGGCCGACCAGAGTGATACCAAGACCTCACAGAAAACCGGCGAGAAGCAGCACTATGCTGTGTTTCGCTGCGTGAGTGAGGGTACCGAAGGCCAATCCGGGGGTTTAAAGGTTTTTAACGCACTTGTGACTCCATTGGTGTCGCGGGTGTCTATGGGCGGCGGCAATCGCTTACCATCAGATGATCCATCTGCTCGTCTGCCACCTATGATATAAAAAAACAATTTTCCTTAGTTCCGTATAATTTTATTACTATTAACAAAAGAAAGATCATTTTTCCGTGACATCATTAGGTATCTGTCATTTTAATCTAGCTGTATTTGACGTCATCATCATCAGGCCATCTAAGTCCCCACTGCTGGGGCACGGGCCTCTCTCAATCACATGAGGGGTAATTGCCATACTCACCACACTTAGCAGACGGGTTGGCGAGGGTTTTGATATAAATGCAGAGTTTTCCTTTTTTTTTTTTTTTTTTTTTACTGTAGATAGGTAAGCGTTTGACCATATTTCACCTGATGGTAAGTGATAATATGGTCTAAGATGTAGCACGATTACCTAGAAGATACCTATTCACTCGCGCTTTGAAAACCCCCAAATTGTAGCCACTAGGGAACACCTCCTCAGGCAACTGATTCCACTGTTTCGCAGTACGAATAAGAAAACAGGATTCAAACCTCTTTGTGCGGACTTTTGGTATTTCTACCATGTACCGGTGTCGATTGAGGGTCTGCCTGGTGGAGTAGTGGAAGAACGGAGATGCTCCAATGGCATTGTACAGTTCCGTGGCGCACTCTCCAAAATGTATCCGGTAGAAGACCGATAAGCTTGCTACCTTGCGTCGGTGTTCAAGGCTTTGTAGCCTCTTACCCTCCTTCTCTGGGTGCTGATGATCATGCCATCAGCTTTACCTTAGTCGACTTTTACGACACCTCGGAGGGACACAGACACAGACTTTGTAGGGAGTGAAGAAACGCACCGAGGAAAAAGCCCTTAGCAAGCACCTGGTGAGCGTCTCCCAAGATTCGGTCCGTATGCCGAGACAGTAGGAAGGACCATGGACTGGTGGAGGGACCTCGGTAAGAGTGAGGGTGGCCTATTCTACTCTGCCAGGGACCACACGGCGGCAATTTGACGTACTATATTTGTAATTCCTCTATTGTCTGATATTCGTGACACAAGTGCTTAAGCTACTTAGTATGGTATAAGGTCAATGTATGAATGTTGTGGAAATGTATTTTATTATTTGTATTCTCCGTGGCTCCAACGAGTTTACCACACAATAAGTTTAGTTATCTCTCGTGGTATCCCAAGCACGTAGCGAGGGCTGACACGCGTACACACATCGCTGGGGGTAAGTAGGGGGTAATCTAGTTTATTCAAAAGAGATTATATTTCCAGCGTTTAATCCCGTCCTATAGGGAGAACGCTTATACGTGATCCCGAATTGTACCTGCAAACTTTTTCCCTGGTTGACGTATCTTTCTCCAAGCGCGAACGGGATATACTTACCATTATTCAGGATTTGGTAAGTCTAGTAGTTTTATTGAAGTAATTACCGTCAGACATCGTGAAATCAGTCACTATTCTTATATAATAAACGCAAGGACTCGCGGCAGACGGTAGAGTAAAATGATTCATTAATATGACACACTTCACAAATTGTAAGAATTCTTCAAAGAATGTATAATCAATGATATAGCCAAAGTCGGATAAAAATTATGGCTCTATGGGCAATTGATGCTGTGTATACACGTCTTTACGCTACGATCTAGCACGTACGTTTACACGTATTTTTAGCTTGTAGAAGGTTACATGTTGTGTATAGCAATAAATAAATACAATAAATTCTCGTACACTCGACATTAAATTAAAATTTAGAAATGTTATACCACTCGGCTTCAATGGCAAGTGCTCGAAATTAGCCCCTCAGAACATAACCAAACCGTGCCATTTTCATTTAGAAACTGTACTACATTTTCGTAGCGAGTATCGTAGTCGTACATCCGCCTGGTTCCGTAGCACGCTACGCAGAATGCGCAAGAGTCGTAGTCGTAGCACTAGGAAGCTGTAGTAGTAATGCTCGTAGTATCCCGTAGCACTCTCTTATAACAACGTAAACATACTTTCGGGTATCTTAAATCATAATAATATTATAAATGTGAAAGTATGTTTGTCTATCTGTTGGCCGTCTTTCACGGCAAAACGGAGCGACAGACAGACAAGATTTTTTAAGTGGAGATAGTTGAAGAAATGGAGTAGGCTAGGATGACTTAGGCTCATCATCATCATCATCAGCCCATTTAAGTCCTTACTGCTGGGGCACGGGCCTCCCTCAATCACATGAGGGATAATTGTCATACTCACCACGCTTGGCAGACGGGTTGGCGAGGGTTTTGATATAAATGCAGAGTTTTCCTTCTATGGGTGCTGATGATCATGCCAGCAGCATTACCTTAGTCACCTTTTACGACACCTCGGTAAGAGTGAGGGTGGCCTAATCTACTCTGCCGGGGACCACACGGCGTCTATTCTATGACTTAGGCTATTTAGTGGAAAACCGCATTCCTCGCGAAAGACGTTGCATCGTTGCCGCGAGCTTGTTTGCCACTAAGCGGTATTAACGACTAGACATCTAAAACAACTAAAAAGCAAGTCATTATTATATCATGACAAGAAATTTTATACAACTCGTCTTCAATGTCAAGTGCCCAAAAATAGCCCCTCAGAACATAACCAAACAGTGCCATTTTCATTTAGAAACTGTACTACGTTTTCGTAGCGAGTATCGTAGTCGTACGTCCGCCTGGTTCCGTAGCAGGCTACGCAGAATGCGCAAGAGTCGTAGTCGTAGCACTAGGAAGCTGTAGTAGTAATGCTCGTAGTATCCTATAACGACGTAAAAATACTTTCGGGTATCTTAAATCATAATAATATTATAAATGTGAAATATGTGTGTCTATATGTTTGTCCGTCTTTCACGGCAAGTCTAAGTGGAGATACGAGTAGTTGAAGAAATGGAATAGGCTAGGATGACATAGGCTATTTAGTGGCAAACCGAATTCCTCGCGAAATACGTTGCCTCGTTGCCGCGAGCTTGTTTGCCACTAAGCGGTATTAACGACTAGATATCTAAAACAACTAAAAAGCAAATAATTATTATATCATGACACGACCTAACCCCTTTATAAAACAAAAACAACCCTATTAGCTGAGAACTTTCTAATCTACTCGCCCAAGGGTTGTTTATACAAGCTTAAGGATGCTTGTTTGTCTAGCTAGCGCCATCATTTAATTATTATTATTTGTGGTGAATTTAAAACACTTAAGAAAGAATATCTTCGTAGTCTAGCCCAAAAACATCTTTAACTTTTTTTGGATCAATATTTTGTAAGTTAGATCTGCAAGAGTACAATTTTATATTGATATTGGTTGAAAGTTGCCGTGTAGTCCCGGCAGATTTCCGTGTGGTCCCGGCAGAGTAGAATAGGCCACCCTCACTCTTACCGAGGTGTCGTAAAAGGCGACTAAGGTAAAGCTGCTGGCATAATCATCAGCACCCAGAGAAGGAAAACTCTGCATTTATATCAAAACCCTCGCCAACCCGTCTGCCAAGCGTGGTGAGTATGGCAATTACTCCTCATGTGATTGAGGGAGGCCCATGCCCCATCAGTGAGGACTTAAATCGGCTGATGATGATGATGATGATGATGATAATGATGATTGGTTGAAAGTGGTCACTTCTAGACCTGGAAAAAACGTATCTTTCAAAAGATTGGAACATTAGCATCTGGATTAGTGCAGAGATGCGGAACAGTGAAACGATAGATCCGTGATTCATTCCGCTCATTCGGCTCACTCAGATCATTCAGCTCATTCGGCTCATAGGCTCATTCCGCTCATTCGGATCATTCAGCTCACTGGGATCATTCAGCTCATTTAGATCATTCGGCTCACTCGAATCATCCAGCTCATTAGGATCATTCGGCTCATCGGATCATTCAGCTCATTCGGATCATTCGGTTCACTCGGACTCAAGATCCATTTGAGTCGAATGATACATTCGGAGTGAATATTAGATTAGAGATTTGGAACAGTGTATCATTTGGCTGAGTCATTTCAGTAAAGAGTTACACTCGTCTAGTCACTTCTCAGAACTATGGCGCTATTGTAACGTGTACAGTGCACAGCAAAAGTCTCAAAAATGATAGATAATTTTCCAGTACACTACGAACATATTTTTTCATTGAATTAATCAAAATTAAATTGCGTCGGCGCTTGCAGGCAGAAGTAACAACCTTAATCTAGATTACACCCTGTCATGTACAGTACCCTGATTCTAAAATCATGTTGGGGCGAGGACTGCCAAAAACACAATTAATGCTTAATTGGAAAGCACTCTAGATTCCGATCCGATACGAGTCCTTGCTTGGATTCAACCCTTTGTTGAATTGATAATAAATTGATTGTATATGTTCCACTTCGAACAGAAATATGATTATTGAATTATATGTAATATCTCGGTGATTATTTTTTTGACAAAGCAAAAAACCATTATCCATCTTTTAATAAAACTATGTCATACCAAACGAACGCGACTCTAGCGCTAGTGGCGCCGCCTTTAGGAAAAAATGTTTCTAAGTGAATATGACTATTTAAAAGTCTGTTGAATAGGTTTTCTCACGAAAGTTTTTTTTTAATAAAGTGGTCCATAAAAATAGTCTTTGTAGTTAAGAAAAAAGAATATGGCTAAAATTGGCCGTTTTTGGCGATATTTTTTTTTTTTAATAAATAATGTATTAACTGAGAAAATATTTATTTTCAATTGGTGGCCCCACTGGCGCTAGAGCCACGCCTTAAGGTTATATGCCGTACTAAATAAAGCTTAATTTGTACTTATGGTGTGTGTACACACAAACACACAAGTGATTTATTACTTTTAGTGAATTCTACATTAGGGCATTTTGTTGGATTTCGTAACTCTTTGAACCAATAAGATCGTCTGATTATTCTGAAAATTAACATTAATAAAAAAAAATACACGCAACTGTGTAATAATAAGTTACAGTATGAATTCTCAAGGAGCAAAGCATTTGTTGTACAGACAATAAGCACACGTTATTCCCATAGACATCAGAAAACGAACGCTGAAAATAAGTATTTGACCACAAATCTTAATCTTGATACTCGCACACTTTCTCATTATACACACCACTGAAGCGCAGAATTATACCCTATAACACTCACATTATGACCTATTAGTACTTAGGTATAGCTGTCAGTACTTACCAATACACTACCACTCATCAAGTACCCTGGACTAATAGGCCCAACTTATACACAGGCTAAAGTAACACATATTCACTTTAAATTCTAGCTTTTAAAATTAACTATCAAAAACCGAAAAGAATGGAAACCAAATAACAAAGTACAGTCGCGCACAACTGTAGTAAGTGAATTCTGACATTCGGGAAAGTTCGGCAAAGTTCGTTGATTCTCGGTGTCGTTCGTGCGTGGTCGAGTGCGCGCGCGCCGGGTGCACTGCACTGGAGGAGGCCAGGTGTAAGATGGAAGAGAATGCTGACCGGCTTTGTAAATACAGGTAATCGAGTTTTTAATTTATTAAAGCACCTAGTTTAATATAATTTAGTATTAGAATTAGTACTAATACTATGACTTAATACCTAAGTGGTAACTCTTGAATATCGACTTGATTGGGTCCTAGAACATTGTCTACTAGCAAGTTAACAACATCATTGATGGTTTCTATGGATTTAAGAAATGTTCTGTCGCTTCTAAGGGTGAAGTAATTCTCAAAACTAGATCTGTTCGGAATTCTGAACAGTCAAAATATTTGTAAGTTTTGCGTTATTTTTGTATTATAAGGTGGTATAATCTAAGTCGGCAGCAATTGCTTACCATCAGATAATCCGTCTGCTCGTCTGCCAAATATCACATTAAAAAAGTGCCGCATCTGCGCTGTCAGCAAAGGTATCTACTTACATCATTTTATTTTTTCGTGCCCCACTTCTTGCCACGGCCCTGCTACCAGACTCTAGTTTCAGCTTTTGATATATGTATAGTGACATGTTTTATGAACAAATTAATAAGTAATCAGTGGTGGACACGTTTCCGCAACTAATTATAAATGAGGATGGAACATCTATTATTTACGGGATCATTCTGTTTCGTAGCGGCCGAATCAAAATGGCGTTTCGGCGGGTGAGTTTTAATTAATGTCAGTGGTCTGTTGTTCGTTATCTGTGGCGGTGTTGTCATCGAGTAGTAATGGAACTCGATAATATTCGTGTTCCTGTTCAGGGTAAATTAAAATAACTAAATACACTCCTTATTCTGAATTTAATATAAAAATAACTCCCGATGCAACCGTTATCTACTGTGTAAGTAAGTACATGATTGTTGGAATACCTATGTAATGATTCTGAACTTGTACCCTCCAATCCAATCTCCTTGTTGATCCCCTTTTTTTGATGACCCAGGAGAAATGCGTTACGCATACCCGTCCGCGGTTATGTCGGACTCTCCTCTGGTGATGGCTTCTCCTGACGAGAAGCCGGCCAGAGGCATACAGACTAACACTCCTGGGACTCTCCCTCATCTGTCCATGGGTGGGTGAGTGTTATGGGACCACAGCTTGGAGCCTGGCACCACGACACCCCCAGACAGGGAAGCTCGCCTACACGGCGGACATGGCGCTTCTCCCCCCGGGACCGGGGGGAGGGATGGGGCAGCCAAAAGAGTCGTGTCGTCCCCACCAGGCGTAGAAGAAGGTCCGTGAAATGCCGGTGGTGGGGTCACAGCCCCACGCACCAGCGGGCCTGCGGTGTGGTTCCTCTGTGTAAGGGTTGCGAAGGACAGATGGCAGACCAAATCGTGATCCATGTTTACCTCGGGCTCCAAAGTGACGATTTGAACGCATCGCCTGTATCCTCACACAGAACATCCATCACTTTCAGAGTCCAAATAATAAGCTGTATTGTTTTTTATTATTCAAGCGTTGAATGGTAACAAATGGCGATAATTTCTATGGAAAAATAAATTCAAATAGCAGCATTCAGATATTTACAAAACGTTTTATTAAATATATCTTCTAATTGAATTTTCCTAGAAATCGTTGGGCCGTACTCGCCTGTCATCCCACGCAACTCAGAACTTTGTTATCCATTTATATTGTTCGTAGAAAGCTGCTTCTCAGACAATAAACAGCTTACAACACCGATTGTGTTGGCCAGTAGCACTCATGCGTAGTCTTGTTTTCCTGTTTTGATATGACAATGGCTAATTATAGTTATGAGAGCGATGGTAGCTCTCAAAGGGAGGTCATAGATTCAAATCCAAGTTCGTTTCTATGGATTTAAAAAAACTCTTAGTAGGGCGTAAGTATTTGTAGCACCAGTTCAGCGATGAGGAAGGGGTTCCTGCTGGTTTCGCAGAGAAGCTGTCATCCGAAACATGCAGGTTTTTTTAACATAAAATAGATACAAATACAAATAGTTTTTATTTTCATCAAACATGTGGGTTATTGGGCATTACAGTAGGTCCCACACTAGGAAAAGTCCTGTATCGTGGGCACCCGGTATAAATAACAAAACCAGGAGAGCGACAGATTACATTTAAAACAAAGATAACATTATCAACTATTTGAAACTGTGCTAACACTAAGTAATTTATTTAACAAAAGTAATTTAGTTAAAAAGGTTAAAAAAGGTTAAAAAAAAAAAAGAAAGGTATAAATATATTGTAATATAATATGCTTGCTGTCTGTGAAGTGTGCGAGCGAGATGATAAGAAACTAAACCTAAAATTTATGTGACGTATGATTGTGTATGTGTGTGTGTGTGTGTGTGTGTGTATGTGATTATGTGAACTATGTGTGTAAGTTTAATTTATTTATTTATTAATTAATTATTTTCTTTAATTATTTTCAGTCTCTTGGTAGGTTCGGGACAATAGAAAAGTGGAGATCGAAGATTTGGCTTTTGGATAAGATACGAGAAGAGAAATACGCACATAGATTGAAAAAATATAAAGGACCTTAGATTGAATCCACGACATATCATTCAGAAGCTGAAACTGAGCTACCTTCGATCCTAGCACTCGTATATTTGATACCTAAGCGCTATTTTCACACTGGATAAGCTCGCCATTCCGGCTCGAGCACGTCCGTTTAGTGCTTTCTAAACAACTATCGGACTATCTCATCTTTCCGCTCCAGTGTCTAGAATAAAACTAAATAGACATTATTATAATAGCGATTTTTATCTATAGTGACACAATATATTGGCTCTCCTTAGCCTGATGGTAAGCAAGAGAAGAGCCCACGTTGCAATTACTTGGCAACGAGTTACATTTCTTGATGGATTTATTATAATATTGGCATTTGAACGTTTCGCAAATAGATTAAAACTGTTTATTAATTGTTTAAAATTTAATACTTCTCTTATTTTCAGCAATAAAAATTTGCGCTTTTACTACAAAGACATTGCTGTGATAAGATAGCCCTGCGGCTATCTTATTTCGTGAATTTTGTTATTTAAATGGCTCCTTTATCTTAAGAGCTTTGTCGACGTGATTTCAGTGCTACAGTAGAGATGATGTTTAATGTAAAAACGTGATTGTGTTAATATTTACATCCAAGCTGTATAAGTGGATCCTTAACGACTGTTAGCCGTATTTCGGTGCTAGGAGCGCGTCGGAGTCGCTAATCGTTTCGTAATGGCGGATTTTGCGCCTCTTTTACGTAATTAGTGCTCTCGGGTACGGGCACGGCTGGCTGCTTAGCTCTGGCTTTGAGCTCAAGTTGCATCCGTTGGTGTAATCGTGCATTTTAAACCTTTAGCTATAAAAAGTCCACCCTGAAAATTTTGCTCTTTTTAGCAAAAATAAGAACTTGGGCAATCCCTTTATAGGCAGTTTAAATGGAAATGTCTTTACCGGTCCCACATTTTATTTGTGTAGATAACAGTTTATAATATCATTTATTAGTTTTTGGTTTGATTTTTAATATCTTTCGTTAATCTATAGGATTCAAGGCAAATCCATATTACACTTTTGGCGTGAATCAATTTTTTGCGTATAACTCACCCAATTAACTTTTCTTTTTAAACTGCTTGTCAATCAGTTCTATATGAGTATGATTATAAGCATAGAGTAAGGTATTAATACTCTAATTATTATAATAGATAACGACCGGAAGTTTATTGTATGTAATTATGACAGACAAACATTTGAATTCATTCACACCACACCTAAGGTCTAAGGTGTTGCCTCAATAAGCACATGGCCACTATTGGACTAAGTGACACTAGAATCTGCAGGATGTGTAACGAGAGGCGGATGAAACCCCAATACAAATAATCACTGAATGCGGACCACTGATGCGCAAACGTAGCTTACATCTGGGTAAGCGCTTTTTGAGCCCCAACGAAGCTAGGGATCTCAGTCCCATACACTTTCTGAAAAATATAGAGTTTGGGACTGATATGTAGCACAGTGGCGATCACAATAGATCAAACTGGTCGCAGTGATACTGGTCTGAATAGGATCTGCATAGCTGCCCACATAAAAAAAGTGAAAAATATACTTTTAAACGAGAAGAATCTGGAGCTATACATACAACCAAAACATATTTGTTGATGAAATAGACAATTTGTGTTGAGTATGTTTGTGGTATCTTATTTGTTCCTGGTTTCGATAGTACAAGGGAAAACCTTCGTTTGAGACCAGCACAATGTTACTTATGTACGTTGCTTCAATTTTCTTTTTACTAGACTTAGGCTAATAGGCGATTGACCATAATCGTTTTTATGTGAAAGGTGGGAGACGATCAGACGGATCGGTAAGCCGGTTTTCTGTGAGGCCGTATCACTCCGGTAGAGTCGGCCCATGCATGCCGAAGCGTGGCTCTCCCAAGGTCGAAGACTAAACAGACTATATAGGCTACAATCGCACTGATGGAAAGCTACTATGAGGTCTAGGATGATACGCGTTTGCCTAGATTCCTGTGAACAGTGAACTGTTGCTTTTATTTATCCTTAAGGCACCACAAGGATTCGTGCAAAGCAATGCGATGCGTTGATTCAATGAAACCGCACTTATAGATTTCCAATTGTTGTTTATTTCAATAGTTGAATAGGTAGGTACACTTAAAAAGGGAACTGTAATAATTGTAATAAAAATAAATCAATACAAAAGTCCTATGAATGTGGGTATGAATGGACGCGTGGATGGATATTATAAAATGATGATGCTTACCCCGTGTAGTTGACGGGTTCCTTCTTTAGCAATTACACATTATTTAATTATAACATTTAGAATTCGGCCAGGAGCTGTGTGCATCTAGGCTTCTATTACGGAGCTCTGTGTGGCTCTGCTGTATGTTGAGTACAAGAATCCTAGGCAAGAAGAATAAGGATCGATTGGATTCCGTGACCGACAATATAAATTTAGATTATGAGTGGCCAGTAGGTTACGTATAATAAGAACGGAGTTTCCCATCATCATGGAGGTCCAACCATCCATGGAGACTGGAGGGAAACGGCACCGTTACACTCGTACCTAAGTAATATCAACAAGTGGCAGCTGGCTGACACAAATTCACTAGTCCTCTTATACTAACACAGGACCAAGATTAAACACCAACCACACGTGTTGATATTCCATTAATTCGCACAAACAGCTTTAACGATTTCACTCGGGAAACGCGTAGGAATTTATTCTGTAACGAAGGAAATTAAATACGAGTAGAACTATTTATTTCTTTAACTAGTACTGAAGTAATATTTATCTAGTTAATAATAAATACAAACGGAGATTAACGCTACGATATTTGTTAAAAGTACATGAGTATGTATTTACTGCTTGACGATCAGGAGCGTTCTTAGCTAAGTATGTTAGATGGAAATCGATCCAATATGGCCGCCAAATAATGTCGGATTAACATATTTGATATATCGAGGGGAATGGTCATGCATGACAATCCCCCTCGATATGGGTATCAAATAAAAAGGTTTGAGGTAGTAGAATACAATACACTATAAATATAAATATTTCATAAATATTTCACAACATCACATACATTGATCTGACTCCGAGATAGGTAGCTCAAGCACCTGTGTTACGGATGACAGAATCAACAGCGGAATTAAAAATATATACATAATATACTTTTCTTTTGTAAATACATACTTATAATACATACAAACACCCAGACTACTACAAACAGACATGTTCATGCACATAAATGTTTGTACTGTGCGGGGATCGAACCCGCAACCCTTGGACCAAAGGCAGCGTTCACTACCATTGTTCCAAACGGGTCATCAAAACATTTCAACACTATGAAACATTTCAAAATACAAGATGGCCGCCGCCACCAAATGGCGGAATAATAAATTATAATAATATACAATTAATTATAAAATTAAGCTTGAGTCTATTGAAAGCGGGAACTGATATGTACTTTAGTAAAATAATAATTAGAGAGACTCTTTAAAATTGAAAAAAAAAATAAGTAAAGTAAAGTAAGTTAAAAATTTAAAAACCCCCGATAAAAATTTAATAAATTCAAAAATAGATTGAAACTGCGGTTGACCGTCCTACGTATGCAAATTTTTGCTTATCTAAACTTTGTCACGTTGGGAGATCGCTTCTTACTTTACCTATAAAATCTATGCTTTTAAATTTTTAATTTATTTTTGGCTGAATGCGGTCACGCCAATGTTTTGAAAACCCATTTTATTATTGATTGAGTTACACGGTACAAGAAAAAGAGCTATGTTAGCTCAGTGGCTTTTATTGCCCACTCACTGCCTGCGGTAATAATATTAGCAGTTCATGTAGCTTGCTTAAACTACATCATACTACGTCATGGTCCAAGCGTACTCTGGGCTGCGAAGCGATAGCGTGGGACACAACTGGGAATCATACTAAGATGAGGGGTAGCGCAAATGATCGATTCTTGCCACCTCCCCACTTCCCCCGATCCCCTTATTCATTCGTCGAATATTTCACTCCCAATATTTTTCACCCTGGACCCTTTGAAGCTATTCATCTCCTTTAGACTCAAGGCCAACCATTTTTCCTCATTCCCTTGGCTTCCACACAGATAGAACTTGCGATCTGAGTACATAGCTTGGTAAATGAAAATATTCTGTTTTCTCTGTTTAGGCTCATTAGTCGTTAAGGCTTGGTTTAGCATCCACTTGTTGTGGGCCAGATGTCCTTCTCAAGATGTTATTTATTCAAATCTAGGACCTAATCTGCATAAGTAGCTAATAAGCTTTAGGTTCTAGAATGGAATGGGATTATCGTTTATGGTATTTGTTTCTCTTTCATTTATTCTGTTTCTCACCCGTTTACTTACCCGTTTCGACAATAAAGAACTTATTTACCCACATTACAGGTATCTACCTACTTATTACGATAAATTATAAGTGGATTACTCAGGTCAGTAAGTACCCATAATAAAATTGACGCAAAAATAACATTATCTACTTCTAACAGAGAACTAGAGCCAGTATCCACTTTATCATTGTTTATAAAATCCAAAAAGAAGTGATGGATTTTCACAGACTACTTCGATTTTTAGTTCCATGGTATTTTTGTGACGTTCTGTTGCAAGCATCTATGATCTTTAGGCTGACCGTAAACATAAAAAAATAATGAATTATACGTATGCATCGAATTGATAACCTCCGTTTTTTCATCGGTTAAAAATAGCTCTCATGCCAAGCCAAAGGCATAATGCATAATTAATATGCAAAGAATAATTTACTTTGATCCCTTCTTGCTTATTCATTCATTCGTTCATGTAACTTACAAGATTTTTTGCATGACCTATTGTTACAATCGTTCGACGATAAGTGACTCTGTTTTGGGCATATTATTGGGTATATTATTTCCCGGTTACGAACGAATAAATATAACCTTTGATATTTTTTATCCAAACATGGGACTCCAACGACTTGAGTTACGACTATCTAGAAGTTGTTCAGTTGAAATTGAACTCTTTCTTTTGAAATAGGAAGTGAATGAGTGAGGGGTGAAAAGGTTGGCAGTGCACTTGTGACTCCACTGGTGTCACATAAAAAATATGCCCTATACTTTAAACGTTCTGTACGAACTGTAGGTGTCTGTATTGATCGGTACCTAAAACGCCGGAGCTTGCCTCCTGTGAATAACCGTGTCAATAGAATAGTAGTTAAAGGTATAACGGCTTACAGCGTTAAAAAAAAACAAAATCCCAGTGGTCATGACCCCGATCCGCCTTTTGCATACAAAATTGAACATCAGATGATAGGTCAACTACTTTATTTTACTTTACTCATAGTATAATAACAAGACTAAAAACCTAGTTTGCGCCCACAATTTGAAGCAACTCAAATGGAGCCGTACGGCTCCAAACGCCCGGACCGCTCCCTCCGCAGTCGTCTATGTCAATGCCTGTCAAACACATCTCGCGAAAATTAATTTACTATGACAATATGTGCGGTAAAATTTTGTCACAATTCAATTCAAATTCAATTCAAATAATTCTTTATTTGCATAGGCTTGTACACAGCACTTACAAATCGTCATACATTTGAATGACTTAAAACTATTTATAAGTACTTATGTATAATTTACATGTTAATACATATATATGTTGATACATAAAATATACTAAAGAAATAAATAAACATAATGCGATTCTACCACCGGCTCGGAAAGTTGTTTCTGGTCGAGAAGATCCGGCAAGAAACTCGCCAGTTACTCTTTTTAATCGCCAACTTTTTTACAATGGTTTATTCTCCTCATACCAAGTCATACAGTCTAATGCAACACAAAATAGAATGAAGCAAATTAAAAGCTAAATATGAGGTAAACCGAAGCGGACCAGTCCCCAAAGGTGGCACCTGTTCACAAGTATGACGTATGTGTCAGCCATCATTTCACTCAACCATATTAGAGGGAATGTAATGACCCGCCACATAACGCCACCACCTCAGAGACATTTGAGTGAGCATGACTACTTAGGTTCCCCTCATAGGTCACAGAGTACTTAATCCAATACTAATAAACTGCAGGACGAGGTGTACAATAGTAGGTGGTTAGCATCTTGTCAATTGTTTGATTAATCAATACTAATCAATTTGTATACATTAATAAATGCTGCTAAGCCTAATTTATTAAAAATGATTAATTATATAATAATAATGATTCCAGTAAATATTTATAAAATTACTACATGTGTGCAGGCACGGAGGTCATCATGTCCATGAATCCTTATCATTTAAGTAATCTACAATTGTATAGTATCCTTTACTCATTAAACAGGTTTTCACGTGGGATTTAAATTTATGCGTTGGTAACTCAATAACATTTTGTGGCAACTTATTGTACATTTTAATACTTTGACCAACAAATGAACTATTAATCTTTTGGAGCTTCAGATTTGGAATCGCGAGCTTGTGTTTATTTCTAGTGTTAAAACCATGACAATCAGATTTTTTAGAAAAAATATCAATGTTCTTTCGCACGTACAAAATACAGTCCAAAATGTATTGGGAAGCTACAGTTAAAATGTCGATATTCTTAAACAGTTCTTTCAGCGAATCGCGAGGCCTAAGGTTGTATATGGAGCGGATGGCCCTCTTCTGCAATACAAAAATAGTCTGTATCTCAGCCGCCGACCCCCACAACAAAAGACCATATGACATTATACTATGAAAATAACTAAAATAAACCAGTCTCGCGGTTTCAATATCAGTCAGATGTCTGATCTTCTTAACCGCATATGCGGCGGAACTAAGTCTTCCCGCCAAGGCTGCCAAGTGTGGCTTCCATTGCAGTTTGGAATCCAGTGTAATACCTAAGAAAATTGTCGAATTAATAACTTCAATATGTTCATTATTCATAACGACGTTAGTGTTGACCTGCTTTACATTGGGCATAGTGAATTTTACACATTTGGTTTTCTTGGCATTTAAAAGCAAGTTGTTAGTTGTAAACCAATGTAGCACTTGTGAGAGGGTGTCATTTACGTCGTCAAACGTATCTTTTCGACGGTCAACGTTAAAAATCAACGAGGTATCATCAGCAAATAACACTACTTCACAAAGATCTTGTGCAAAGTAAGGGAGGTCATTTATGTATATCAGGAAGAGCAGAGGTCCCAATATTGATCCTTGGGGCACTCCCATTAATAAAGGGGCGCCTGAAGAGTCAGTTCCATTGACACTGACTTTCTGAAGTCTATCTGATAAGTAAGAATTTATCAAACTTAATGCATTATTTAGAACACCATAGTGAGCTAACTTCAACAACAATGTTTGATGCTCAACGCAATCAAACGCCTTCGAGAGGTCACAGAAAACACCAATTGCATCCTGTTTGTTTTCCCATGCATCAAAAATATACTTGATAAGTGCAACTCCTGCGTCAGTGGTTGACTTACCCTTGGTAAACCCAAATTGTTTATTATGAAGTAAATCGTTAACTTTAAAATGAGACAGCAACTGAACGAATATGACTTTTTCAAAAATTTTACTCAGTGCTGGTAATATAGAAATAGGCCTAAAGTTAGAAGGGTCACTTTTTTCACCTGATTTAAATAACGGTATGATTTTGCTGTACTTCATTAAGCTAGGAAACTGACCCTCATCAATACATCTGTTGAATATCGTTGCCAAATGGGGTGCAATAGCTAGTATTATATTTTTTAGAATGTCCACTGATATTCCCCAAAGATCTTCAGTTTTTTTCATATTCAGATCTTTGAAAGTTTTAACTATTATCTCGGAGGTTACATGGTAAAATTTGAAAGGCGTTTGACACTCGTCAACATTTGCTTTAAGTAACGAGATAGCAAGATACGAACTTGAATTTAACGTACTTGTTGTTGCCACTGGTATATTAGTGAAGAACGACTCAAATGCATTTGCCACTTCAGTATCAGAGTCAAGACATTTGCCATTTATTTTTAGAGAGAACTTGTGTTGTTGTGTTTTATTTTTACAAGTCTCTTTGTTGATGATGTTCCACGTGATTTTACTTTTGTTAGTTGCTTTACTTATTTTGTTTTTAATGTAAGTAGATTTAGCAACTGCACATACTTTCTTAAAGCACTTAGAATAATTTCTAACATATTCAACTATCGCAGGATCACGTGAATTCACAATGATTCGGACAAGCTTAAGAAGTGTAATAACATCACTTTTACATGAAATCCTTCAATATTTCATAGTATGTTGTGTTTTATAAGCTAAAAATACAAACGATTTATTAAAATACTCAGTGTTACCAGATATTGAAAAAAATAATAATTCCCCATTTCAACTTTATTGTAAGATTTTATTGCTCAGACTGATTAATTTAATCAGTAGCTACTGATTTTTACAGCGTGAAGCAGTGTTTCTACTGTGTTTCTCTGCGTGAGTGTGGGTACCGGAATATGTTAAAAAATAAATAAGCAAGAATTTATTCATTTCATAATAATTTCAAGATTTATGTAGTTTGATGTGTTTTTGACAGTGAAATACATGGATCCACATTTTACACGAATTGAAATTCACCCGATAACCCTTAAAATAAGTAGGCAGCTCTTTATTTATTTCTTTCTTTCTTATTCATTATTGTATGGTCAAGGTATCACAAATAACAAAAAATTGGAAGTGTCAGTGGTTTTTACATTTTCCCACAGAAAAATTTCGTACAGCGCCCTCCTGTCCATGTCACCAAAGTGCCTTCTGATCGTATAACTCTGTGTAGATAGAAGGTGGCTGGGTGGCGCGGTTTTCTATTTTTTTTTGCATTCCTTTCTGAAAATTGCATAATGGCATAAAATAAAATGCTTTAAAATATAGATACAATTATTGAACCACTGGGCCACCGAAGCCCTTCATCCAGTCCAGAGGAGGATCACGACCCCCACGACTCTGCCCCTTATTCCGCCCTTGTGAATCGTCTTGCTCTCGCCTCGATCTAATTCTGTGGTCTTGTCTTTTACTCCTGGCTAGAAATGTATTGTCGTTCTGTAAAAGCACGCCTGATTCCACAGCTTCACCAGTCGATGATGCGATCCCTGCAAGAAACGGAATTAACTAAACTTGTGATCACCGCTGTGGGAGAGCCTCGGCATGGATGGGTTGGTTCGACCGGAGTGATTCCGCGGCGCGGCAGAACAGCGTGTGCTGAGTTTCGCTGCAAACAGGGTACCGGAGGAACTATTTAAATGACAAGAATTTGTGGAAATGATAAACTGTTCGCCTACACCATAGATATTGTAATGGATATATTTATTGTTGGATATGAAATCGACTAATTTATGCGAGTAACATAGTAATAATAACATTGTATTAAAATTTTTGGCGATTAAAAAGAGTAACTGGCGAGTGAGTATCTTGCCGGATCTTCTCGTCAGAATCAACTTTCCGATTCCGGTGGTAGAGTCACATTAATGATGTTTATTCCTTTTTTAGTATATTTTATATATCGACATATATGTGTAATTACATGTAAATTAAACGACGACGTATGACGATTTGAAAGTGCTGTATGTATATAAGCCTATGCAAATAAAGATATTTTGAATTGAATTTTGAATTGAATCAAGAGAAAGGGGGCTTTATAGGTTGCCAGCACACTTGTGACTCCACTGATGTTGATGTTCATGTGCGGTGGTATTCGCTTACGATCAGGTGATCCGCTTGCTCGTCTGCCATTACTATTTTTTTTTTTTTCGTACATTTGATTACTTTGTTGTTCACAAAAGTTGTTCACAACGGGTAAAAAAAATGTTGTTAGCAGCTGTATTCAGTTCCTTACCCACTAAGACGAGGATCGCCAAGGCTGCCAGAGCAATCTTCACCATATTTCCTTGTTCAGATCACCGCCACAATATCTTTGTCCAGTAAATATCAAAGACTTCACTCTACAGCAGTGGAGCACACACTGGGGAGCGCAGATATGTCTTAATATTTAAATATATGACGAGTAAAGATAAAAACGCAGAAATTTATCGAATACGAACAAGAATTACCTACTCATAATATAACATCATCTTAATTATGAATGAGCGTCATATAAATATCGGGTGTTTTGTTTTTAAACGTTGGCGCAGTGACCCAGCCTCATACGCCCACCCTGGACAAACATCCGTGTAATGAACACTTGTGTTTGTTCAGTGTCTGGGTGTAATATATGTATATAAGTATATATTTGTAATTCCTCTGTTGTAAGATATCCGTAAAACAAGTCCTTAAGCTACTTAGTACAAAGTTAGGTCAATTTATGAGATGCTGTATTCAATTTATTTATTTATCAGCCCCGAATGTCATGGTATGATGCCTATTACAACCTGCTGGGTTAATTTAAAACCGCCTCGTAACGAACGAGAATATACCAGGAGCCCACTTCTCGTGATCGTAATATTTTGAAAACATGGCGGATATCACCTAAAAACCATACAAAAAAAACTATGTTTTAGTGATATATGTCGTATGAAAATATATGTCACGAGCTCGATAATTGGAGTACAGTCGTATCCAAACAAAGGAGACACACAGCGCGTGTGAAAGAAAGGGGAAATCCGATTCGGTCGTAGCGTGTGCTTTAAATGGACAATACGACCAAAAAATATTTACCACTTTTATATGCTTTTCGAATAAAGAAAGAAAAAAAAGATGACCCGTATTTTTTAGTTTTCATTAAATGTGTGTTTTTATTGGATAAAAAAAAGATAGATAAAAATGCAGGAAGTGACGTAATCCTGAGGCTCTACGTAGGTGATGTCTTTGCTATACAATAAAAAAAAGTTGACTCCCTCTGTCATTATATACTACTGTCATTGTCAGTCATTTTCTTCATTCTTAAGTCAACGCGAGCAAAGGCGTCATAAATTTGTCATGCCGAGCTGTGACGTCACACGAGGATTTTTAAATTTTATTTAATTTCTCCTTAAATACCTTTTAAAATATTCTAAAAAAAATTTTCTTACAATCCTATCAGGCTAATCTAGAAAACTGTATTTTTCATTTTGGAAAAAAGTTTTTATCGTGTTGTCCATTAGGCGCTCTGGATAGGGCAGTGGCTATCGTGTAGACCGACCGGTACCCTGTGCGATGCGCGGTAAATTAAAGGAATTAACTTTTTTTCTTAAGAAGGGCGTGGTGAGAAATATCCCATCCTCAGCTAAAACCTACCATAGATCTAGCTGGACAAGCTAGACAAGCTGCTCAGTGTCAGATGACTGGAAAAACTTGTTGATTTTCCCTGGACATTCGGTGTCCATAATGACCATAGAAGCGGCGTAGGTAAAGTGGCGAAACTTAGAATAACAATATCTCTTAAGATATGAAGGTATCTATAGGCCGCATCTATGCGTATAGGTACCCAGTATACCCAGTATAATTACATTTTAAAATATTCATATTTTTATGCAG
This sequence comes from Marasmia exigua, assembly GCA_019059595.1. Taxonomy (NCBI): domain Eukaryota; kingdom Metazoa; phylum Arthropoda; class Insecta; order Lepidoptera; family Crambidae; genus Marasmia; species Marasmia exigua. The sequence goes on along the minus strand of CM032463.1, from coordinate 29,507,671 downwards.
TTTCCTTGATTTTAAATGGTTTGTTAGAAGGAAAACGTGTACCTTAAATGACATCACACTCTGTATTTGAAATCAGTTTTTTTTATGCATATAATTGTTTGTAGAGTTTCGAACCGGACCTTTAATAGAAGAAACGACATCCTTATAGCATCACTTTTTATGTACCTAATAGGTGGCAGACGAAAGGACGGATTGTCTGATGGTAAGCATTGCCGCCGCCCGTGAACACCCGCGACACCAGTGGAGTCACAAATACCCTGCTAACCATTACTTAACCCCCCTTTCCCCCGATTGGGCCTCCAGTACCTGCTCACGCAGCGAATTACAGCACATTGTTGCTTCACGTCGATTTTCTGTGAGGCCGTGGTAACTCTTCAATGGAGCCGGCCCATTCATGCCGAAGCGTGGCCCTCCCACGGTTGATTTCCGTTTGCACAGTCTTATTTCCAATAATCGGATATATATAGGTGTGTAATTTTTGGTGTGAGGTCGTGACCCTAAATTACACTACTACCTGTGCGGATAAAGAATGGGATCAGAAATGGCGGCGCATCTATTCACATCTCGCTCGCACACTATTTTCGTCTATACGCGCACTCGTGGGGTGCGAGTATAGACGCAAATAGTGTGCGAGCGAGAAGTGAATAGATGCGCCGCCATTTCTGATCCCATTCTTTATCCGCACGGGTTGTACCTATTCTTTCTGCTCGTTTCTCAAGTACGCGTAAATCCCGACTTCTAACAGAACTAGAATTTCTCTCATCAAAAACTTCAATTTTCCTATCTTATAACCTATTATCACTTATACCAGTTATTAGGTGAATTGGTGTTTACAGAATGGAGTTGTATCCAATGATCTGACTATTTAAAAGAAATTACTATTACCTACTAACACTCGTATTGACGAAATCGAGACTCGAGACGAGAGGATATAAATATCCTCGTTTTCAACCCCGCGTGACTAGACACTTCGCCTCATTACCCTGGGAAGCCAGGGGATGGAGCGGAATCAAATTTACCGGCTCCGGACCAATCTGTGCGGAAGTTATTCCATTACTTGACGGTACAGACAGGCGGCGACACGTTGAGCGATACAACAGCGTTAACAGCTTCTCAGAACCGAAGTTATAAAGGGTATTTTAAACTGTTATTAACGTTTAATGATGATTTATTTCCCATTTAATTAAAAACTGTACAGCACTCTCATGAGAAAAATATTTTAAATAGTAATAATTAAGGTTAATAATTATTTTACTATTACAAAGTGGGTAATCAGCTGTTACATTTGACGCTAAGAACGGACCCGCAAGTCGACGGATGTCGTACCTACCTTTTCTACCTACCTAAACATCAAAAGCTTCAAAAGCCTAGAAATTGCATTTTTGGTGAAGGTCTTCCGGCCACGGTTTTCCCTGATCGCTATGACATTGCCTTTAAACGAGGTTTGAAAATAGCCAATTATCAACAGGTGTCCCGCAATTTCGCAAATGCATTTGCTAAGGTTAGCTCATTTTAGCTGGTTTTTTCGGCTTCTTACAAAACTGTCACTTTGGAGCCCAAGGTATGCTTGGTCCCCAATCTAGGGTATAAGGTAAGTTTTGTAATTATAACGAAGCTATTGGCGTCAGACCTTCACAACACTTGAACAGAGGAACCAAACCAACTGAACCATGAACATGTATAGGTACTTTTATTGCACTCAAAATAAAGTATGAAAACTTAAAAACTACAGAATGTATACAATACGCGTTGAGAATAATTATCTCAATTGAAAACAAATCCGAGCGGGTTTCATCACGATGTTTCTCTCACCGCCGAGCGAATGGTAAAAATACGCACAAAGATAGAGGTGTATATTCCGATTAGAACCTAACGACCGCCCGGTTACAAGGCGCACTTTCTTATCTTCTAAGCCATACTATTATTGTGTTACCTTAAATATTTTTTTCAGCGCAAGCGAGTCACCTCATGGAATGTAATCAACGCCGCCTATGAACATCCGCGAAATCAGAGAGATCGCTAATGTGTTGCCGGCCTTTTTTAATGATTTTATGACAACCCCATTAGGTGGTGTATGATCAATAGGTCAATGAGTTATGCGACTTAACATGATACGGCACCCCACGAGTGCGAGTATAGACGCAAATAGTGTGCGAGCGAGAAGTGAATAGATTCGCCGCCATTTCTGATCCCATTCTTTATCCGCACGGGTTGTATCTATTCTTTCTGCTCGTTTCTCAAGTACGCGTAAATCCCGACTTCTAACAGAACTAGAATTTCTCTCATCAAAAACTTCAATTTTCCTATCTTATAACCTATTTTATCAGAACAGAGTTTCCTTGCAAATTCTTAAATAGAATACAAAATTGCATGACCGTAAACGGGTATAATATTACTCTGCTATACTTAGATGCGTTTTTGTTTTTCTTGCTAAGGTTATTTCTGGGTTAATAAAACACTGCCGTTAGATCTATCTCACGTTTCTTGCGGAGTGTATTTTCCAGAAAAATATGATGTGTTTTTTGAGGTAACATCCATGCTGGTTTTGAAAGTTGTCAAACGCTCGGCGAAGAAAATATTTTCAGCGAGAAAATGGTTCTCATAATCATGTTAAGTTTAATGTTACAATTTTTTCTGATAGGATTGGAGTTGGTTGTGGACCTCTTCTAAATGACAAATGTAAATGTATGGTAACAAATTATTGTATGCCTAACGCTTCACTAGAGCAAATTATTGACAAGATGAGTAAGTGTACATTTAGTAATGATTCAATAATCATACTAATGATTGGGAATTCCTTAGAAATAAGGAAAAGAGATTTTCTTCAGAGATTCTCAACCATTTGTGAGCTTAATGTAAAAAAAATAATTTTGTGTGCCTTCCCTTTTTCTAGGTACTACACACCTAGCCAAAATAACAGTATTCATTTATTGAATACATTATTATACAACCTGACCTTTAGTCATAGTGACAAATTTGTGTTTTTTGACACAAATAAATTTATAGATAATAAGTTTTTGTTGACTGGCAAAACTTTTTATTTGCCTCATAAAATTAAAAGAGAAATAGCTACTCTGTTAGCGTTTAATATTAATAATATGATTACCCAAAATATGGAAGTTTTTATTCCAAATAATTTAAATTACAATGTGAGACAATAGAGGAATCCTCTTGCAAACCAATGACAAAAGAAACCCTAAAAGTCTAAACCTTATTCATCAGAATATACAAGGTTTGTCTGGCAAATTACTTGAATTGGAATTATTTTTAAATAAAGTGAATGTCCATCTATTATGTATTACGGAACACTGGTTAAGACAGTATGAATTAATTATTAATATTGACAACTATAGCGTCGGTAGTTCGTTCACGAGAAAGTCTGCAATCAGAGGCGGGTCACTAATTTTATTAAATAATTCCATTAAATATAAAGAACGCAAAGATGTCGTTTCACTTTCACTTGAGCGAACTATTGAGCTAGCATGTGCGGAGCTTGAACGACATGTCATTGTTTGTGTGTACAGGCCTCCATCTGGGAATTTTACTTCATTTGAATCCATTATGGAAGAGGTATTAAGAAAAATATGTTCATCTAATAAAAAGTGGTTGTTTGCGGGGATTTTAACATAAATATTTTAGATAATTCACAGAACTCTGTTCGGTTTCTGAATCTTTTCAGATCATTCAATTTACATCATCTTTTTAACGAACCCACACGAGTTACCCCCACCACAGCTACTTGCTTAGATAACATATTTTGTAACTGTGATGTATTAGACAAGTCCATAATAAACTTTATAAACTCAGATCATAGTGGACAGCGAGCAATGTTTGAATACAGTCATGCACCCTCTTCATGTAGCTTTGTGTGCAGGCCAATAACTGCAAACCGTAAAGAAAAATTTCAAGATAATATTTCTAGAAAGGTACCTGCATTATCATGTCACGATGGAAAATGCTAATCAGCTTTATAATATGCTTTTTAATGTAGTTGAAAAGAATATAATCAGATTTTTACTAAAAAAAACGATTAAATTAGATACTTCTAAAACTAAATTCAGTGACTGGGCCACTACAGGCATCTATAAAAGCAGAAAGAGGCTATTTGAATTATATGATATCAAAGCCAATTCAGAAAACGCTAATTTAATTGAATATGTCAGAACATACTCAAAAATATTCAAAAAAGTATGTGCAATGGCAAAATCAAATTATTTTAAAGACAAAATAATAAAAGCCACTAATAAAAGTAAAATCTCATGGAAGATAATAAATAAAGAGACTTGTAAAAATAAAACAAAAGACAACAAGCTCTCTCTTAAAATTGATGGCAAATCACTTGTTTCTGACTCTGAAGTAGCAGAAACATTTCAGTCTTTCTTTTCTAATATACCAGTCACAACAACCAATAAATTGAATTCCAGCCCGCATCTCGCTGCTTCTCTCCTCAAGTCTCATGTTGATAAGTGCAACACGCCTTTTAGATTCAATCATGACAATTCTAATATAATTTTAAAAACATTCAAAGAATTAAATATGAAACCGACTGAGGATTTATGGGGCATCTCGGTAGATATAATAAAAAATATAATACATTCTATCGCACCCTACTTAGCAATAATATTCAATAAATGTGTTGACGACGGTCAATTTCCCGATATGATGAAATACAGTAAAATAATACCATTATTCAAGTCGGGTGAGAAAAGCGACCCGTCTAACTTCAGACCTATTTCTATACTGCCTGCTCTCAGCAAAATTTTTGAAAAAGTAATATTCACTCAGTTATTGTCTCATTTAAATCTGAATAAAATATTGCACAGTAAGCAATTTGGATTCACAAAAGGGAAATCCACTACTGATGCTGGAGTGGCGCTTATCAAACATGTATTTGATGCGTGGGAAAAAAGCGAGATGCTATTGGAATATTCTGTGATTTGTCTAAAGCATTCGATTGTGTCAATCATGAAACATTGCTAATGAAGTTACAGCATTACGGTGTCATAGACACCTCACTAAGTCTAATCAAATCTTACCTATCGGATAGGATTCAAAAGGTCAATGTCAATGGAACTAACTCTTCTGGCGCCCCTCTAACCATGGGTGTGCCCCAGGGCTCTATATTGGGGCCCTTGCTCTTTTTAATCTATATAAATGACCTTCCTTACTATACCAAAGATCTATGTGAGATAGTGTTATTTGCTGACGATACATCCTTGATTTTTGAGGTTGATAGGCAAAAGAAAAATGTTGACGAAGTAAATAACACACTCTCTCAAGTACTACAGTGGTTTACTTATAATAACTTGGTTCTTAATTCAAAGAAAACTAAATGTGTTAAGTTCACAATGCCTAATGTAAGGCAGGTCAAAATAAATATTGTCATGAATAACGAACCTATCGAAGTCAGAAACTCCACAGTTTTTTCTAGGTATCACTCTGGATACAAAATTGCAATGGAGCCCTCATATTGCTGTCTTGGCAGGAAGACTTAGTTCAGCTGCATATGCAGTTAGAAAGATAAGGAATCTGACTGATATCGGGACAGCGAGACTGGTTTATTTTAGCTATTTTCATAGTCTGATGTCATATGGTCTACTACTGTGGGGATCCGGTGCTGACTTACAAGCCATCTTCATTTTGCAGAAGAGGGCCATCCGTGCCATCTACGGTCTTAGATCACGTGACTCACTCAGAGAAGTATTCAAGGAAATCAATATTTTAACCGTATCATCTCAATACATTTTTGATTGTATTATGTTTGTACGCAAGAACTTGCACCTTTACTCGCAAAAATCCGATTTTCATAGCTTTAACACGCGAAATAAACATAGGCTTGCTGTCCCAAATCTAAGACTTCATAAAATTGGAAATTCATTTGTAGGATTGAGCATTAGAATGTTTAATAAGTTACCTCAAAATGTTATTGATTTACCGGTACATAAGTTTAAGTTGCATGTAAAAAACTGCCTAATGCAGAAAGGCTACTATAAAGTAGAGGATTATTTGAATGATAAGGATTCCTGGACATGTTGATCTCTTCGGCTGTCCTCTAATGTATAATTCATTTCATACTTTTTCATTGACGATTTATCTAAACGATATTGATTATAAGCATTGTATAACATACTGTCACTGTAATCATAATTTGTATAAGAATGAAAATTGTAATTACCATATTATTTGGAAAGAGTAACTACTGAGTTTTTTTGCTGATTCTTCTCTGTAGAAATTGACATTCCGAATCAGCGGTAGATTACATAATATTTGACATTCATAAATGTTTTTTATTGAATAAAGACATTTTTGATTTTGACTGTATAAAGATTGATTTAGATTGATTATTCAATAATTGACAAGATGCTAACCACCTACTATTGTACACCTCGTCCTGCAGTTTATAAGTCTGGATTAAGTAACTACTACTCTTTGTGACTTATGAGGGGAACCTAAGTAGTCATACTCACTCAAATGTCTCTGAGGTGGTGGCGCTATGTGGCGGGTCATTACATTCCCTCTAATATGGTTGAGTGAAATGATGGCTGACACGTACGTTATACTTGTGAACAGGTGCCACCTTTGGGACTGGTCTGCTTCGGTTTACCTCATAATATTTATTTTATTATTATTTCCTTTATTTTATTTTGTGTAACAATTAAACTGTATGGCTTGGTATGATGATGACACAACATTGTATGAAAGTTTGGCAATTAAAAAGAGTAACTGGCGAGTTTCTTGCCGGATCTTCTCGACCAGAAACAACTTTCCGAGCCGGTGGTAGAATCGCATTATGTTTATTTATTTCTTTAGTATATTTTATGTATCAACATATATATGTATTAACATGTAAATTATACATAAGTACTTATAAATAGTTTTAAGTCATTAAAATGTATGACGATTTGTAAGTGCTGTGTACAAGCCTATGCAAATAAAGAATTATTTGATTGATGTTAAGCCGCATAACTCATTTACCTATTGATCTATTATACACCACCTAAATGGGTTGTCATAAAATCATTAAAAAAGGCCGGCAACACATTAGCGATCTCTCTGATTTCGCGGATATTCATAGGCGGCGTTGATTACATTCCATGAGGTAACTCGCTTGCGCTGAGAAAAATATTTAAGGTAACACAATTTTATAGTATGGCCTAGTAGATAAGAAAGTGCGCCTTGTGACCCGAATATACACCTCTATCTTTGTGCGTATTTTTACCATTCGCTCGGCGGTGAGAGAAACATCGTGATGAAACCTGCTCGGATTTGTTTTCAATTGAGATAATTATTCTCAACACGTATTGTATACATTCTGTAGTTTTTAAGTTTTCATACTTTATTTTGAGTGCAATAAAAGTACCTATACTTATCATTCATGGTTCAGTTGGTCTGGTTCCCCTGTTCAAGTGTTGTGAAGGTCCGACGCCAATAGCTTCATTATAATTACAGAACTTACCTTATCCTAGATTAGGGACCAAGCATACCTTGGGCTCCAAAGTGTCAGTTTTGTAAGCAGCCGAAAAAACAAGCTGAAATGAGCTAACCTTATCAAATACATTTTTATGGCGAAATTGCGGGACACCTGTTGATAATTGGCTATTTTCAAACCTCGTTTAAAGGGCATGTCATAGCGGTCAGGGAAAACCGTGACCGGAAGACCTACACCAAAAATGCAATTTCTAGGCTTTTGAAGCTTTTGGTGTTTAGGTAGGTAGAAAAGGTAGGTACGACATCCGTCGACTTGCGGGTCCATTCTTAGCGTCAAATGTAACAGCTGATTACCCACTTTGTAATAGTAAAATAATTATTAACCTTCATTATTACTATTTAAAATATTTTTCTCATGAGAGTGACTGTACAGTTTTTAATTAAATGGGAAATAAATCATCTTAAAACGTTAACAGTTTAAAATACCCTTTATAACTTCGGTTCTGAGAAGCTGTTAACGCTGTTGTATCGCTCTACGTGTCCCCGCCTGTCTGTACCGTCAAGCAAGGAATAACTTCCGCACAGATTGGTCCGGAGCCGGTAAATTTGATTCCGCTCCATCCCCTGGCTTCCCAGGGTAATGAGGCGAAGTGTCTAGTCACGCGGGGTTGAAAACGAGGATATTTATATCCGATTTTAGGGATTTTCACCTCATAATATTCATAGTATGACCTTGCTTGAGAATGAAAAATTGTATAATAGTTAGTACTTATTCACGGAATTATAGCGGGTATAAAAAAAGCATACGTCTTATTAGCCTGATTCTGTGTCAAGTAGCACCTGTGTTACGAATATCAGGCTACAAAGGAATAAATATAATACTTAAATGTATACATCGTCATCATCATCAGCCCATTTAAGTCCCCACTGCTGGGGCACGGGCCTCAATCACATGAGGGGTAATTGCCATACTCACCACGCTTGGCAGACGGGTTGGCGAGGGTTTAGATATAAATGCAGAGTTTTCCTTCTCTTGGTGCTGATGATCATGCCAGCAGCTTTACCTTAGTCGCCTTAGTTTAATGTATACATTCCCTGACACTCAACAAACACAGTGTTCATGAGATGAATTTCTGTCCAAGGTGGGGATCAAACCCACGATCTTTGGCGTACGAGGTTATCACCAAATGCGCCAGCAAGTGAGTTTAAAAATACTTAAAAATAAATAACGAAACGTGTCTAATGAGGAGTTGGCAGTGGCGTTGCCTGGGTTACAGCCGCCCGTGCGGAAGACCATTTTCCATCTTCCGCCCACCCTACGCTACTACCAGCGGTGCCGCATGGGTGTTGGCGGGCGTCCGCGGCAAAGGACCATTTTGCCGCCCCCTTTTTTTCCTCGACGCCCTCAAGGATAATGTAGAGATTATGTTCTTTCGCGCTTCACGCTTCTACCCCGCCTCCTCATACTACGCCACTGGGAGAGAGGTTTTTGCGGCAAAAACGTTTTTACAAAATACTCCCTTTTACAAATACCTCTGAAATCGAATTGCAAATTGAACTGCTTCGTACTACAGAAAGTTCGCTTTATTGAAACGCAACTGAATGCAGACATCCTCGTAATAAATGAGGCGGGTGCGATGAATAATTCATTGCACTACACTGGTCCCTCGTTTCAACTCTAATCGACTACAACTTGTTACCTACTTAGTTACTTTTATAATAAACACCTTAAAACTAATCTCAAAACAATTTTTTGAACTCTTATAAAAGCATTTTCTATATCTATAGGGCAATGCTTGACCAAAATCACACTTGATGTTCTAGGTTCTAATAATATTCGTATCTAATAATGAATACCAATGTTTCAATGACCAAATATGATTCTTGGCCTTCAATAAGAGATTACGGATGCCCATTCATGCCTGACCGTGGTAGAGCCATGTTTCAGCATGAATGCTCGACCGGAATACCACAGACTCACAGAAAACCGGCGTGCAGCAGCACTGTACTGTGTATTGCTGCGTAATTAAGGGTGCCGGAGGTCTAATCCGGGGGAAAGGTCGGCAGCGCACTTGTGACTCCACTCGTGTCAAGGGTGTTCAAGGGTGGCGGTAATCGCTTATCAGTGATCCGTTTGCTCGTCTGCCGTCTATCACAAAAAAAATCTCGTCAATTTTCCAGGTCTTGTGCAACTTGGCGCCAATCTCTTGCCTCTAATTCTTGCAGGTCCGCATTCACTAACAGCGTAGCGTGGATGAACAACTGACCGAAGACCAGTAGGTTGCCCGAGATATGCCTTCTTGGCGCCGAAAATTCTTTCATTAACGTCTATGTGCCTTTGTCTGTCCCATTATGTTCGGGTCCGTAATCAGTTTTTCAATTTTGTCGTTCTTTGGGATCCTCCAGTTACCATCTACTTAATGTTAAGGACCAATTACTTTCCGGAGGATTTCCCGTTCTGTGACCAGAAGTTTCTTTTCCGTACTAGAGGTCTCATGACGGTCGTAAATATTTGTCCTCCTGCTCAAACACATTTTACAAACGCAAGGCATTCTGAGTCCGAGTCTCGATTTCGTCGATACGAGTGTTAGTATAGTAATTTCTTTTACATAGTCAGATCATTGGATACAGCTCCATTCTGTGAACACCAATTCACCTAATAACCGGTATAAGTGATAAAGCGTCCGAGAGGGGATCATGTTCGACTTGTAACAAATATACTTTTTCGCTTTTACTTGAAAACGCTTAAACAATATTTCCAAAACAATATCAAATGTCCTAAACGATAAAGTTATATTTACGCCTACATTGTTCAGTGTTCATCTTTTTGTATCGATAAAAATGACTTCCTTTTAACCATCTCTTCTTCCAGCCATTCTAAATAACATTTGATCTATTACTTTTTAAAAATAAAAATAAAAAACCTTTTGTATAAGGTCCTTTTTTATTTTCTATGAGAAGTTAAATATAGTTTAGATGAGGGTACGTCAGACCACATATTTTTCAATTGTCAAAATTATAATTTCTCACTGTATGACATCCTACCCCCAAGAATTCCCCGCCCTATTAACTTTTCTTTTCTTCTTTCTTTGTCCTTCTCCTCTGTTATAGAATATTTATGTAGATATATTATTAAATATAATATTAGACTTTGAAAGAAACTCCCACTTAACATTTTGTGCCGTCTATGTGTGTGTTTATACGTTTTGTTGTATCTTTTTGTTTTAGATGGTGTAAGAACTCAAATTAAAATAATATCCTGAAGAATTTAATCTCATCCATACCGGTCAATTTTTCTTTTAAAACGTGTCTCGTTAATCACTCGAAATTGGTAGAGTTAAAAAAAATGTTTGGCATAAGCAAACGCAATAACAGCCATTACAAAAAAAAATAGAATATCAAAATTTATAGAGATGTCAAAATGAATATTAATAATAATGGAAAATGGAAAAATGAATAATTTATTATTAGCATTGCAATTTATGTCAATGGTATAAAATAAAATATTCATCTGTATTTGCTATCAAAGTATTCTTTCAGATCATAAAAACAGCCATCAACCAGCCACTTTCTTAATACGGTATTTGACAATTTTTTTTCCATTTGTGTAATCAAAAGACCTCTCAATGATAAAAACATCGTTGAAAGAATTACTTGATTCTCATTTAAACTACCTGAGATATCATAACTTTAAAATCACATTATTTTGGGCAAACCCAAAACGCTCCATACAAATGGCTACAGAGATGTGACGTCACACGACAGTATTTTGTATGCATTTCATTTTGTATGGTAGCTATATCAAATGTTTCGTTTATGTCATTGGTTCCATTATAATAGTTGGTGTAAATTATATGGGTTTTTCAATGGTATAATTATTTAAAAAAAAATTCATACTTTGAAAATGGACTTGCCCATGAATCTTTGAATGACCATAAAACCGGCTAGACGTTATATTTTTAATTGAGAATTTTTGCTATTCGCACATGCTTACCTATATTTTGATAAAATATTTATACTTTGTAAAACCTCGAGCTTAGTCAAATACCCTATTCTACCTTAATTTAATTAGTGGTAAGATTCTTATAGGGTAATGGGCAAGTGAATAAATATCTGGCATGGCACAAACGTTGTTCAAAATGGTTGGCATAAGTGATGGTTAAGGCGATTCACGCTGTACCTATGAGGTTGTTTGTTTTGGCCCTCCCTCTAGTGAGATAGCGTCATTCAATAACAAGGGTTTAGGAGGAAGACAGGCCTCCCCGACAACCCTGTCATTCAACGCGAAGTTCAAGAGCAACAGTCTCAACAAGGGTGACCAACGGACGATATAAACTACAAGTGCTTGATTCATAAACGTTCGACCTTTGTAGCTTACTGTTTTTGACGGGCTAGGGGGAAACTCGCCCTATTAAAATAATAAAATTCTGGGACGAGTTTTAATAGGGCGAGTTTCCGCCCTATTAAAACTCGTCCCAGAATTTTATAATTTTTTTGCTGGCCACTGTTCTAACCTAACCAATATTTTTGGTTTGTTGAGTTCAGTATGTATTACCGCCACAAAATTATTGGATGGGTTAGGAGTTAGAACGGTAGCCAGAAGAAATTAAAAAAAAGACTAAAATTCTGGGACGAGTTTTTATAGGGTGAGTTTCCCCCTACCCGGTTTTGGGGTTAGGGGGAAACTCGCCCAAAAAACACATACAATTTTTTTGAAAAAAGAATGAAATATTCTTTATAACACCGTTTTAGTTAACAAAGGTTTAACCAACATTTATAAATAAGAACCCTAGTCAATAAACCAAAGTTTAGAAGCACTAGATAGATACTTTATTGCACAGGACTTAAGAACTATAGGCATTAGGTTCTGAGCTGTATAATTTGGGTGGTATTATCGAAAGCAGTTTCTACCAAATAATCTTCAGGCAAAGTCAAGTAAGGCTTTTGATTAGAGTCTGAACTAAGTGTCGCTTCCTTGGCGTGTCTATATTAACCAATGATAAATATCGCTTGTTATATTGAGTATTTTGTGTACTACCCTTGCGGATAAAGAATGGGATCAGAAATGGCGGCGCATCTATTCACTTCTCGCTCGCACACTATTTGCGTCTATACTCGCACCCCACGAGTGCGAGTAAAGTGACGCAAATAGTGTGCGAGCGAGAAGTGAATAGATGCGCCGCCATTTTTGATCCCATTCTTTATCCGCACAGGTAGTATTAAAGATCCGAGTATCTATTATGTGTGTTTGTGTTTTTTTTAATGGTGACAAAAACTCTATTAAAGTTTACAGATCAAATCACCGGCCAATATTAACATAACAGTAAAGAACTGAGGGCTTAATTCATAAACGTTCAATAAATCTTTGCTAGCTACAACGAAGTTAACTATAGAGCAGCTTTGATGTTTGTAACAAAAAAAAAATGTTTTTTTTAAAACGAATTAGAACTGCTTTGCCTCACCGTTTTAGCCAAAATACGTTTATCCAATATTTTGACTCTTTAACTCCTTACATTAAAAGAAATAATTAAGTACTTCTTTGTAACGTATGGAGAAACGTAGGAAAATACTAACCAACGCTATATATCTGGAAGAGATCTCTATACATAATTACATATCTCTTAATTACATAGCCATATCCCAAGAAGATCGCCGAGGTTGCTGCCCCACATTTCGCGTGGAAACAAATACATAGGTGCAGACGGTGCATTTCAACATTTCGCCAGAGACGTCAATGCTTACATCCGATGGACAATTCGTGCATAATTTTATAATTCCATAATCATACTTCGATTAGGTCTCAATACCTTAGAAAAAGTTAATTTTAAACTCTGTAATAATTTTAATTAAATCTTTTATTTTTTTTTTTTTTTCGATCCTCCGGCTGCTGCTAACGTAATTACTTCCGCCAGTACATAGATAGAAATAAATAAATAAATAAAATAAAAAATAAAAATAAAATAGAAATAGACAATATTTATTTTCATTTAATTTAAGTACTGCACAGTATTAAACCACCTAAGATATAATATTATATTACATCTCATCAGAAATATATATTAATAAGGTACTTGTTAATAGATACATGTTTATGTACATAACTTGAATTAGTTTCGTACTGAAAGGTTACAAATAAACTTATTTCACAGATCTTCTAACTTTGTTACATGAAATTTACGAGTACGTAGAGCAACGTAATAAAATGAAAAATACTTCTATTTGCTACACTGGAGAGGTTTCATACTTTGTAAACATTTATTTTGTAAGCCGTGTGGTCCCCGCCAGAGTAGAATAGGCCACCCTCACTCTTACCGAGGTGTCGTAAAAGGCGGCTAAGGTAAAGCTGCTGGCATGATCATCAGCACCCAGAGAAGGAAATCTCTGCCAAGCGTGGTGAGTATGGCAATTACACCTCATGTGATTGAGGGAGGCCCGTGCCCCAGCAGTGGGGACTTAAATGGGCTGATGATGAAACATTTATTTACTGCTATTTTAATATGGAATATATTAAACAAACCCCCTAAAAATTACACATTTGCACACCAAAAATACTAATTGTACATGATAAAACGTAACTGTGTGAGAGCCACGCTTCGGCATGAATGGGCCGGATCGACTGGAGTGATACCACAGCCTCACAGAAAACCGGCGTGAAGCAGCACTGTGCTATGTTTCGCTGCGTGGGTGAGGGTACTAGAGGCCCGATCCGGGGGAAAGAGGGGGGTTAAAGGGTTGGTAGCGCACTTGTGACTCCACTGGTGTCGCCAGTGTCCATTGGCGGCGGCAATCGCTTACCATCAGGTGATCTGTATGCTCGTCTGCCACCTATCACATAAAAAAGATGAAACTATGATTTTGATGTGCTCTTAGTATTTTTTGCTGTGCGAAAAGATTAGGTTAGGTTAGCAATTTATTAATTTTTGAGGGAACGTTAAATACAACCCTTTGCATATTCTTCATTCAATCTAGATATTCTATTCTATTCTTGGAATAAAAATTACTTCCTTATAAGAGCAAAACTACCAATAGTTTTGATCGTTTTTCGAGTATATTCTCTAATTTAAGCGTGTAATTAAAGCCTGCTTGCGTCCAAAAGCTATCGCTTTAGAGCCCGGGGTACGTGCAGGACCAACGGCTTAACGTGCTTTCCGAGGCACGGGGGTACAGACCGCCAACTTCCAGACTCCGGGCTAAAACTGAAAATTTCTTAACAGAAAAACTCAGGTAAGTCGGGTAGGCCCGACCCGGGGATCTAACCCGGGACCCCAAGCGCAACCGTCGCTTTAAAGTGCGACCCACTAACCATTGCGCCATCGAGGTAGTCAGGTAATTAATATAAAGCGACTGGCCGTCTGACCTTCGCAACCCTCAGAACAAACTGCAGAAACGTTCAGATATCCTCACGTTTTCCCTCACTGCCGAGCTAATCATACAAACATGCACCCAGATTTGAATAATCCAGAGACGAATGCTCGGATTCAAACCACGACTCCTCATATGAAAGGCGCCCAATCATTGAGCTACCATCACTCCAAACGCTCGTTTCATATTGTAAATGCAAATAAATCCTCCCATATCCTAGACGTGTGCTCAATTCAAGGTTGTATCGTGAGTGTTTGCGCAGCACTAGCCCGGAACCGCGGCGCTCCTCGCATGCAAACAGAATATTCTGATGGGACGGCTTTATTCGGTGCGATGGAAGTATACAAACTGGAATTGGTATATCAGTCGCACAGTTACGCAATTCCAGAATGTATAACTTCCACCGTCGGGAATGAAGTCGTCCCGTCTACTTATTAACTTCATATTTAAGTTATGCGTCGTAATTTTCAAGAATATTAACAACAAAATCCATTTTATTTGGGTTTAAGTATCAACTAAAAATACTCATACTTTTCAAGAACAATCATTTATTATAATTTTTTATGTTTTTAAATAACGAAAAAGAGAAATAGTTCAGATTTGCTTAAGTTATTTGTTGCAAATGAATAGTTTTTTTTTTTAATTTTTAATATTAAAAATTTATGCATACAAGAGAAGGAAAACTTTGCAATTAGGTATATCGAAACCCTCGCCAACCCGTCTGCCAAGCGTGGTGAGTATGGCAATTACCCCTCATGTGAGGGAGGCCCGTGCCCCAGCAGTGGGGACTTAAATGGGCTGATGATGAAACATTTATTTACTGCTATTTTAATATGGAATATATTAAACAAACCCCCTAAAAATTGCACATTTGCACACCAAAAATACTAATTGTTTACATGATGAAACGATAACTGGGTGAGATCCACGCTCGGCATGAATGGGCCGGCTCGACTGGAGTGATACCACGGCCTCACAGAAAACTGGCTTGAAGCAGCACTGTGCTATGTTTCGCTGCGTGGGTGAGGGTACTAGAGGCCCGATCCGGGGGAAAGAGGGGGTTAAAGGGTTGGTAGCGCACTTGTGACTCCACTGGTGTCGCCAGTGTCCATTGGCGGCGGCAATCGCTTACCATCAGGTGATCCGTATGCTCGTCTGCCACCTATCACATAAAAAAGATGAAACTATGATTTTGATGTGCACTTAGTATTTTTTTGCTGTGCAAAAAGATTAGGTTAGGTTAGCAATTTCTTAATTTTTGAGGGAACGTTAAATACAACCCTTTGCATATTCTTCATTCAATCTAGATATGAAATGAAATGAAATGAAAATCTTTATTTACAAGAAACACGGTACATTTATCAATGTGATGGTCATAAACTTGTCAGATCAACATGTTTCGCCATACATGGCATGTAAAAATAATCTTAAAATATAATTCAATTATAAAACAAAGAGATAAATTCAAATTACAAATTAAAATAAATGTCAAAATATTTTTAATTAAATTGTCATGCAGAGTCTAAAAATTGCTTAATACTATAAACATTCTTGTCCAGTAGCCAAGCATACAATTTTTTATGTGACTGCGGAGAGTTAAGTGCTTTTATGCATTCTGGAATTTTATTAAATATTTTTATGCTCATATTTAAACAATTTCTCATATATTTAGTCGTTCTGGGTGCAAATCCTAAGACAAGTCTGTTTGGATGCCTTTTATTCCGCTGATAAATATCACAAGCCTTAAGAAACAGGTTTTTATTGTTTTTGACAAATTTAAAAACTTCGAATATCAGTAGGTTCGGTAAAGTTAAGAGATTAAGTTCCTTAAATAGTGGTTTACATGATTCACGTGCTGGTATACCAATTATAGCACGCACACACTTCTTTTGCGCCACAAAAGCTTTATGCACATCTGTACTATTTCCCCAAAGAACTAAACCATAGCGCAATACCGAGGCGACATAAGCATGATATGCAGCGAGAATTGTAGAACGATCAGTTATAAGACGAAGTCTTTTCAAGACATAAACAAAGCGGTTAAGTTTGTCGCACACTTTTTCAATTTGAGACTTCCAGTTTAATTTTTTATCTATGTTTACTCCTAAAAACCTTACAATGTCAGTTTCTTTGATCGATGTCCCTTTAAATAAAATATTTAGCTTGCATTTCTTAAGATTATTAAATTGTATGAAATTGGTTTTACTCAAGTTAATGTTCAAATTATTAATTTCAAGCCATTCAATTATGTCAATTAGTGTGTTATTAATGTCATCCTCGTGCTTCGTCAAACCTTCTTTTGAGTCACTTAATACTATAATGGATACATCGTCGGCAAATAAAATGGTTGTATGTGGAGTTACATTAATTATGTCGTTAATATAGATTATAAATAAGAGTGGTCCCAGTATGCTGCCTTGCGGAACACCAAATCTATTTGGAGCATACTCAGATTGAAAATTATTTTTTATATTACCTGCGTTAGTTCTTCCAATCATAACAGATTGCTGCCTATCTTTCAGGTATGATTTAAACCACTGCAAAGGTAGACCTCTTACTCCAATATTTTCTAATTTATCTAGCAAAATATTGTGATGAACTAAGTCAAATGCTTTTGACATGTCTAAAAATAAAACAGTTGTCAATTTTTCACATCTACATTATTTAATACTTCACGAATCAAAGTAAACATGGCGAGAGTAGTAGACTTTTCCTTTTGGAAGCCATATTGATCTGTATGGATTATTTTAAAAGTAGTACAATAATGTGGGGCTGTGTGGTCCCCGGCAGAGTAGAATAGGCCACCCTCACTCTTACCGAGGTGTCGTAAAAGGCGACTAAGGTAAAGCTGCTGGCATGATCATCAGCACCCAGAGAAGGAAAACTCTGCATTTATACTAAACCCTCGCCAACCCGTCTGCCAAGCGTGGTGAGTATAGCAATTACCCCTCATGTGATGGAGGGAGGCCCGTGCCCCAGCAGTGGGGACATAAGTGGGCTGACGATGATGACGATGACGACGATGAGTACAATAATTCATCAGTCTTTTATACATGCACTTTTCAAAAATCTTGGATAAGATTGATATAAGCGTTATCGGTCTGTAGTTATTCATGTCCGTTTTTTCACCTTTATTATGAAAGGGTTTTACTATAGAGCGTTTCAGTCGATCTGGATATACTCCATTTTCAAATGACAGATTTACGAGATATGTTAATACAGGAGTTAATTCTACAATATATGATTTTACCACTTTTGTACATACTCCATCAGGACCCTCAGAACTATTCTATTCTATTCTTGGAATAAAAATTACTTCCTTATAAGAGCAAAACTACCAATAGTTTTGATCGTTTTACGAGTATATTCTCTAATTTAAGCGTGTAATTAAAGCCTGCTTGCGTCCAAAAGCTATCGCTTTAGAGCCCGGGGTACGCGCAGGACCAACAGGCTTAACGTGCTTTCCGAGGCACGGGGGTACAGACCGCCACCGCCGCCCCGACCCGGGGATAGAACCCGGGACCCTAAGCGCAAACGTCGCTTTAAAGTGCGACCCAATAACCATTGCGCCACCGAGGTAGTCAGGTAATTAATATAAAGCGACTGGCCGTCTGACCTTCGCAACCCTCAGACCAAACTGCAGAAACGTTCAGATATCCTCACGTTTTCCCTCATTGCCGAGCTTATCATACAAACATGCACCCAGATTTGAATAATCCAGAGACGAATGCTCGGATTCAAACCACGACTCCTCATATGAAAGGCGCCCAATCATTGAGCTACCATCACTCCAAACGCTCGTTTCATATTGTAAACGCAAATAAATCCTCCCATATCCAAGACGTGTGCTCAATTCAAGGTTGTATCGTGAGTGTTTGCGCAGCACTAGGCCGGAACCGCGGCGCTCCTCGCGTGCAAACAGAATATTCTCATGGAAAGGCTTTATTCGCTGCGGTGGAAGTATACATTCTGGAATTGCGTAACTGTGCGACTGATATACCAATTCTCGTTACGCAATTCCAGAACCGTCGGGAATGAAATCATCCCATCTTCTTATTAACTTCATATTTAAGTTATGCGTAGTAATTTTCAAGAATATTAACAACAATATTCATTTTATTGGATTTAAGTATCAACTAAAAATACTCACTTTTTTCAAGAACAAGCATTTATTATTATTTTTTATGTTTTAAATAACGAAGAAGAGAAACAGTTCAGATTTGCATAAGTTATCTGTTGCATATAAATAGTTTTTTTATTCATTAATATTTTATTTTGATATTTAAAATTTAAGATTACATAATTAACATACTAGGCACTTACATTATATCAGAATTTATAAAACAATCTGTACAACGCATCTCTGATGCCTTATGTATTGCAAATGTCCATGGGCGGCGGTAATCACTTACCATCAGGCTAGTCGCCTGCTCGTTTGCCAGCCATAATGGAAAACAAATATGTATGTGTAATAAACTTGAACCAAAAAGAATCACACCAAAAGATTTTTTTTTTTTCATTTTTCATACCATAGGCAATAGTCATACCTATGGTTTTGTTTAGGTGCTATAATCTATGTGTGTTGGTGGATAATAAAGCGAAGGGACTAAGGGTGGTTAATCCAGGGGAAGGTATCGACCGGGAAGAATCGGGCCAAGGGCACTCCTCCCTCCCCCGAATCCTGCCACCTTGACATTGTCACAGAATAATCGTTGAGGGCGCTGTAAATCTTTTAATGCCAATACAACTATACCCACCTGTGTTGCCAAGCTATACTTAATAAAAATATGCTTAGAATACGGTATTTGACTATGTTTATTTTAGTTTTGTAATCAAAAGACCTCTCAATGATAGAAAAATCGTTGAAAGAATTACTTGATTCTCATTTAAACTACCTGAGATATCACTACTTTAAAATCACATTATTTTGGGCAAACCCAAAACGCTCCTTACAAATGGCGACTAAGATGTGACGTCACATGCAAGTATTTTGTATAGTAGCTATATCAAATGTTTCGTTTATGTCAATAGTTATGAAACAATATACCATTATAATAGTATTATAGTGAAAATTGTATGGGTTATTCAATGGTATAATTATTATTTAATAATTTCATACTTTTAAAATTGACTTGACCATTAATCTTTGAATGACCATAAGACCGCCTAGACGTTATATTTTTATTTGAGATTTTTTTCTATTGGCATATATTTACCTATATTTTGTATTTACCTATAAAATATTTATATTTTGGAAAATCTCGAGCTTAGTCAAATACCCTATTGAATCGACAGATTCTTCATTTAGAGAAAAATTGTATTTTAAATTCAGGTCCATACAGAAAACTTATGAACGTCAAATCATCAAAATTTACACAATACATCAAGTAGATAAGTATCAAGTAGGTAGGTGTATGGACCTGAATTTAAAATACAATTTTTCTCTCAATGAAAAATTGAAGAATCTATAGAAGGTAGGTACATTAAATCTACCACTGGTTGGCAATATCGGTTTCGACTGAGAGGCCTCTAATGGGAAATTCATTAATAGCTATCTACTCTTTTGAACTAACTTCTTAGAGAGCTCGAGTGAAGTTTAAAAACTTATCAAGGAACCCTTAAACTTGCCAAGAAACCCTAATAGGAAGAATAAATTCGGGTATGTACTTATCTGTCAGAGATTGCCAAAATAAACATGTAAAAGCCTACCCAATAGATATATTTCATTATAATACTTAGGTGTGTATGTAGTACCAATTACCTCAATACTGTGATCGACATTAGGTATACATAGAACAAACATAGGTAGATATGTGTCTGAGCAGAACTGAGAGTTTAATTCATTAGTACGTTATTAGCATTGCCAAAGAGTGGAACGCCCTGCCAGCGTCCGTTTTTTTCCCAGTGATCTCAACCCCAATAATTATAAAGCTAGAAGGAATAGGCTACTTTTGGGTAAGTTCACTCCATCCTGGGATTTCTCTCAACTCTAGAGTCCAGTGTGAAGCCAAGAGTAAACCCATCATCAATAAATTTAAAAAAATCTGACATGTTATCTAGTCATTTACGATCATCCTTAATGATCGAAGCATGAATGCAATATCATTAGCGATTGCAAAACAGAAACACAGCGCTCCAATCTCCCGTGGTCGTAATTTCCGTGGGTACCTTGCCATGTGATTGGTTTACATCTGGAACACGATGCAAGCATTGCTGCTAATCGGTTGATTAGATCGCAAAGTGGTTCAAACTGATGCCGTAGCACGTTTAATAAATTTCAAAAATACTTATTGTAAGCTCAGTAGATCCATGAGTTCTATTTTATTTAATTTTACTTACATCTTATCCTAGGCCTACTGGATCTAAGCGTACCTAGGTCTCCAAAAGCATCAACTTTGGACGCAACACGAAATAACACGCAACCATTTCTTAATATATTGGGATCAACTTAACAAACTCAACTTCACGCCATGTGGTCCCCGGCAGAGTAGAATAGGCCACCCTCACTCTTACCGAGGTGTCGTAAAAGGCGACTAAGGTAAAGCTGCTGGCATGATCATCAGCACTCAGAGAAGGAAAACTCTGCATTTATATCAAAACCCTCGCCAAACCGTCTGCCAAGCGTGGTGATGGCAATTACCCCTCATGTGATTGAGGGAGGCCCGAGCCCCAGCAGTGGGGACTTAAATGGGCTGAATGATGATGAACTTAACAAAAAGTTTAATTATTATTGGAAAGTTACGTCTTAATCAATCATAAATTCTGAAAAGATGGTAAACTAAGCAAAAAATTTCTTTTTAAATCAAACTTTTTTAATTACGCCAAAAGCTTTTACAATGACGGTTCTTCAAGGTACAAGAACGTAATGCCTGTAATATTTCCTTTGGGCTTTGGGTTCAAATTTTACAAAACAGTACCTAGGGTTGCCCGATCTTAGTATTGCATTTCTCGTATTGACTAAGATTTAGCTTACTTATTAAAGCGTTCTTATTACTTGATTAAAGTAGGTACCTACTTAATTTGTTAGTTTTGTGTTAAGGCGTTGGGTAGCCCTAACTAGCAACACCAATCGATTTAAATTGTTAGCTACTAAACCATATCTATTTTTAAAATAATTTCAGAGCGGGAGTCTCTAAGCAAACATTTATACTATTTATGTAATACTTATACACTACTTTTTGATTTGTTTTTGCACTCGAAATTTGAATTAACGCCATAAGTTACCGTTTTTGGCGGTAATTCAAATTTCGAGTACAAAAGCAGACCCAAAAGTTAAGTATAAGTATTAAATAAATAGAATCTTAGAGGCTGCAGCTTTGAAATTGTTAAAAAGATATCCGGTTTAGTTGATAACAATTTAAATCAATTCGCTTCGCTAGTGTGTTAATTATTTACACCTAAATCCAAAAGGGGTGGACATCAAAAGTAGCGAGAAGTTTTCAAAACATTTGTGGCGCTGTCCACCGCGGTGAACAAGCAGGGGGGTGGACAGCGGAAATTATCGATTAAGGCGATGTATCTCAAGTAGCATGAAGCCGGAATCCTGGTTAAGTGGTGATGACAGTCAAAACTTATGACCGAATGGTGCCCAGTACACCAAGACAGACAGTAGACAAAGATAGACTCATACGACTGTAATGGACACTCCTTCAATTGATATACATTGCAGCAGCATTGACGACCCCTTTGGAACAATGATAGTGAACTCTGCCTTTGGTCCAAGGGTTGTAGGTTCGATCCCAGCACAATACAAACATTTGTGTGCATGAACATATCTGTTTGTATTGGTCTAGGTGTTTTCTATGTATTATAAGTATGTATTTACAAAAAAAAGTATTGTATGTAATTTGTAATCCCACTGTTGATTCTGAAATCCGTAACCACCTGTGTTACCTATCTCGGAGTCAGATCAATGTATGTGATGTTGTGAAATATTTATTAATTTATACATCAACATACAAGACACTGATAAGATACGCAATATTGGCCTGGTCTAGCGGTCTCGGTATTGCAATGGAGCAACACTAAATCCAGGAGGCAGGGATTGGGTCAAGGACAAGAGGCCTCGCGGAATCCTGTTGCCTTGACATTATTTCTGCCGAAGCGTTATGATGTACATTTGTAGCTAGGGTTTCCTGGATGCTGGATCGGTGAAAATGTTATTGTTAAAGTTTTTTGCTGCCTGCTAAAATATGGATAAGCAAATATGGGAATACGAACTATGAATATGAAACACTTTAAGCGTGGGAGAGCGATGCCTTAGCGTTAATAGACAGGCTCGACCTAATTGTGGCCTTAAATGTGGGAGAGCCACGCTTAGGCATGAATGGGCCGGCTCGACCGGAGTGACACCACTGCCTCACAGAAGACCGGCGTGAAGCAGCGCCTGCGCTGTGTTTCGCCGTGTGAGTGAGGCTACCGGAGACCCAACGGGGGGGGAAAGATTGGCAGCGCCCTTGTGACTCCATTGGTGTTGCGGGTGTCCATGGGCGGCGGAATTGCTTATCATCAGGTGATCCGTCTGTCGTCTGCGACCTCTCATATGATATCACGGCCTCACAACAGTAAACCGGCGTGAAGCAGCGTGTGCTCTGTGTATTGCTGAGTGAGGGATGGTACTGAAAGTCCAATTGGTGAAGAACCAAGGTTGGCAGCCACCGGTTCTGTGAATGGCCATGGGAGGCGGCAATAGCTTACAATCAGGTGAGCTATCTGCTCGGATGCCACCTATCACATCAAAAAGAAAACTACTAGGTAACTAAGAATTTCTCTCATTCTCATGGTTAGTCCTGAAAGTGCTCCTGAGTTCGATTACTCTTTGATCAGGTCACAAACTCACATTGGTATTGCACCTAAGGAGTAAGTAATTATCTAAGTAAGTAGGTAAGTAGTATCTAAGTAAGTCATCATCAGCAACCCATACTCGTCCACTGCTGGACATAGGTCTCCCCTAATGCACGCCACTGCTCCCGATTTTCGGCCACTCTCATCCAGCCCACACCAGCCAGCTTTCGAATGTCATCACCCCATCTTGTCGCAGGGCGTCCTACACTACGCTTACCGAGTCGCGGTCTCCACTCAAGGACTATACGGCTCCAACGGCTGTCAGTTCTGCGGCTAATATGACCAGCCCACTGCCACTTCAGTTTGCTAATTCGGTGGGCTATGTCGGTGACTCTGGTTCTCTGTCGGATTACATCATTTCTGATGCGGTCCTTCAGAGATACTCCGAGCATAGCCCTATCCATAGCTCTTTGAGCGACTTTGAACCGGTAGACTAGTCCAGCCGTGAGTGTCCACGTCTCGGCACCGTAAGTCATGACTGGAAGGACGCACTATCTAAGTAAGTACTAAGTGGTATAATAAGCGAACACACCACAGTAAAGACAGTGCCCTTGTGTCTATGCACAGGCTCCAAACTTTGTCATATGTTCTTACGGACGAGAGATTAGCCACCATAACTAATTACCATCCAAAAAAAGTGGCTGTGACATACGGACAGACATGACGAATCTATAAGGATTTTTTTTATTCATCGTCATCGTCAGCCCATTTAAGTCCCCATTGCTGGGGCACACAGGTTGGCGAGGGTTTTGATATAAATGCAGAGTTTTCCTTCTCTGGGTGCTGATGATCATGCCAGCAGCTTTACCTTAGTCGCCTTTTACGACACCTCGGTAATGAGTGATGGGTGGCCTATTCTACTCTGCCAGGGACCACACGGCAGAGTAGAATAGGTTTCTTTTATTGCCATTTGGTTACGGAACCCTAAAAACCGAAACAGTAGTAGGTATGAGAACATTTTTATCGCAAAAGAGGTTACCAGGAGACCGCTATACGAGTAGTACAAAATGGCTTTCATTCAAAATGCAAGTCACAGACGAGATCTCAGGCCGGGCCGCGTGTATTGATCCGTCCCGCGACCTTGATCGCGGGTACACCCTACAGACACCCTGTATTCGCAGGGAAAACATCTCATTTAAAATTGGGGAAAACATAAACGTTAGGCTTGCAGGGTCGGTAGCTAGCTTACGAGTATTTTTTTTATAACATGACTCTACCCGAAGATATCTTGCCAATGTCAAGTAACTTATTAATGAAGTGAGTAGTCAACAGTCGAAGTCAGTCCATACGGCCGCACTCAGAGACGTCATTTAAGCTAATGTTCATTAATTTAGTATCTGTAGTCTTTTAGCGTATCAAAATAAGGTTTAATATTTTTTCTTAAGTAGCCAACTAAGTTAATCAACGACTCTGAGTTTGGCAGTATATCACTCAATAAAACGCCGGTGTTTTACGTTTTATCGACCTACGGAGCCGATACTACCAAAGAATTAACTTTTTATCGCGGGTTTCAAAACTATTATGTCCAAGCAAGTTGACAAGGCACGTGACAACTCACTTGACACACAACAGCAGTGTTAAAAACGATACCATTAAACGATTCTTATTATTACGATCAATTATATTATTCGCGGCAATTCACTGCACAAATAAACACTATTTTTTTTTCACTAGAAACTAATTTAGAACCTTTGAATTGCATCAGCCCACGCTGAGTGTTATAGTCCTATCACCAGAATCAGCTTAGGAGTATACCTACATAGCCGTTTATAATTTAAAGTTGACAATACTTTAAAATTTTATTATGTTGTTTCGTTTTTTTGTGTGTCGGTTAACTTAACACTTGATGACAAACAATTGACAATTGTTTGCCATCAAGTGTTAAATTGTTTGCCATCAAGTGTTAAGTGTTAAGTTGATGGCGAACAAGTGCGCTTCCCGACATTTAAAAATCTATCTATCTAGGTATACTTTCTCATGAAATTACCCGATTCCCTCTTGGAAATTACATCTGCGAGAGAAATAGGCGAAGCTTTTAATCTAACTTCGTAGGCTGGGGTCAAACCGAAGATCCTAACTACTTTTCTTTCCCTTCCTTGACTTTGAATTGAGAATTTGCTGGCATAAATCACAACTGGCGTTAAATTATTCGTAAATTAACGTTGAATTTTTTAGGTACAGTAGATACAGTAGTACATGAGATACAGCTAAAAATTAAATATTTCTGCAACAGCAAACAGTTGTATGTTGAAGACTATCTGCCGCACTCAGAGACGTCAAATTAACTTTAATGATTACTTAAGAAAAAATATTGACACTCATTCCAATACGCATAAAGACTTTCCATTAAGTTAATGAACACTTAGCTTAATTGACATCGCTTAGTGCGGCAGTCAGTGTTGGAATAATAAAAAATAATACATAATTAAATTACAGGCCAGAACGAACACACAAACTATTACTAACCACGTTATTCTTCCAACTAAGCTGCCGCGGACAACATTTTTTTATGAACTAAGTATAGGCCAACGCTTGACCACGATCTCACCTAATGGAATGTGACGCGGTCTTGGATGCAACGCGTTTGCCTAGAAGATGCTTGTTCACTCTTGCCTTAAAGATGTCCAGATTGTAGTGGTCCGGAAAAACAGGCCTTGCAAAGCGTTTTTTTTTTACCTTACCCTACTTTCCTCTGGGGCCCGCTGCTGCTTATGCGCAGTTTGTCACCTTTTTGTATTTTCCGTGATTTTTTTTCTTAGTTTTTTTTTATGGAGTCAGCGGCGTTACACAATCCTGGTGGCTCAGCCCGGTCTGCACATTCCGCCGCTCGGGTACAACGGCAGCTGCGCCACTTCTAGCCTACTTTGGTTTTTTTCTTTCATATTATATGTAGGTATACATGTAACTTGGCAAGGAGTTCCATTCCGCTAAGTAATGGAACACCTGGTCACCTATGTCCGCATTATGAATGTGGAAGAGAATCGTTTCGTGCGGATCAGGGGTAAGCCAACCACGTATGGAAGGTCCGGTTGACATTTTAAATAAATTAATCAACCAATCGCCTTCCACAGCTGAACGTAGGCATTGCCTGCCCCTACTGAATCACAATCGTGACACGATGATACTGTGGTGAAAGTGATAATAATATCAGCAAACTTTAAAGTTATAGCTATATCTAATTTTCTCACCAACAGCCACTCTTGTCCACAGGACATCTCTACCAGTGGCACAGTTCAGTCGCGGCGACTTCTCCCTCTGGTCGGTGCTGAAGAACTGCGTGGGCAAGGAGCTGTCCAAGATCACCATGCCGGTGGTGTTCAACGAGCCGCTGTCGTTCCTGCAGCGTATGCTGGAGTACCTGGAGTACGCGCATCTGCTGCGCATGGCGGCTGAGCAAACGGACCCTGTGGCCAGGATGGAGCATATAGCCGGTGAGTACTCCAATGCCGGTTTAGGTTCCCAAGACATAGCTTCAACAGATCATCAGATAGATGAAACGTTTGCGACATAGTCATATCTACCTATGTATCTGTATACTTGAAGTAAGAGCATCTCTGTGCATTACTGCCCAGAAGACGGATCCTGTGGTCAGGATGGAGCATATATCTGGCACGTTAGGCTTCAACATCGTAACGTGTCGATGGCGATAAATAAAAAAATCCCGTTTACCCTGTAGAAGTTTGCCAAACGTGCAGCAGGTGATGGACAATTTGCTGGATGCATCCGTATTCCACATTTACTCAGGTTGTCCATACAGCGGCCGACTCGGGTTCGCAAGCTGTCCAGGGACTTCCAAATAGTGTCCTGGTAGGAGTGTCTCCTTTGGATACAACAACGATGGATACTAGTGGTCCCATAAGTCTGCCCTATTCCGTCCGAAATCAATCACTACTCACCAGATCTTTCCAGAAGAAACAAATTGTCGCGTCAAAATCATCATAATAATAAGAAATTATTTATTAAAAGAAATTTACAAAAATCAATCATCTCACTAGTGTTTCAACCTCTGCAGACTATAAACCTGGGGAGAAAAAACGGCAGTCGAGTTATGCTTATATCAAAATACTCTTAATCGGAAACCGAAATCGACTAGTCAAGAAGATTGACATTGCACTAATACAGCGGCAGTTTGGCAACATTATTGACGACCTTGAACCCACGATTAAGAATCAACCCTTCTGTATGGGTTCGACCGTAATCTTTGACGGGTCTCACAGCCTTTTTGATTAGTTTAGGTTCGCGTTGGTGACAACTGACAGAGGGTCGAGTAATGAAGGTCACGTCTCGTGGGTTTGAATATTTAGCATGCGAAACACGTAATAACCATGAATTTCATCACCTTTATTAGCGTAGGCAGGTCTGGAATATTGGATCCTGGAAAGACAAAACGATATCATAGTTGTTGTAGAAATCTGTGTATCCCCCTGTAGGAATCTAGGGGCTGCCTCTTATATTCTATGCTCTACTTATATTTGTACCTTCGTGGTGTTATTCTAGCTTCTTGTGTGTGATGTAGACTGTATATGCAATATAGGTACTTACTGGCGTGTGATGGGAGGCCTATCTATCAGGAGATTTATTTTAATATTAACAAAACCACAGTTTCCAAGGTTTATATAAATTACACTTTTCAAGGTCACAGCGTATATTCTTAGTTATTGCAACATTGTAATCATTCTTCACATTTATTTGTAGCTAAACAATATTGGTGTGAAGCATGTTCTTTATAATTATTATGTATCCACGTATGGGCACTGCGTGCTTCGTCCATTTATTTATAGGGACATTTTAAATGCACTTGTATGAAACACACTACTACATTCGTGATTATAGAGGCGAAGTGTTGTGTTGTTTATGGATTTTGATTAATAATTATTACGGCATGATAGGCACATAATAGTGGTTGTAATAAGGTACATAGTAGAAATATCGTAAATAACTACTCTAATGTTAGTGACCATGAAAGTTAAGAGCAAAAAGTATGTTTCGAATTTTTCGAATATAGCTTGGGTTTGTGATCACCAATCCGCATTTGGCAAGCGTCGTGATTAAGCCTATTCCCATCATAGTAGCCATGACTTGATTTCCATGATGGAGGCCTTTGCCCTGCAGTGGGACAGTATATAGGCTGATAGTTAAAAAAAAACCGAAAGCGCATTTGTGACACCTTTGCTGTTGCAGGTGTCCATGGGTGACGGTAATCACTTAATACCATCTGGTGATACTACGTCCACTCGTACCCCCTGTTTTATATTTAAAAAAATGGGTTGCTACAGCTAAGCGGGTCGGCATTAATCGGCAAAGCCAGCTCGTAAAATTGAATATATGTAGATGTATTTTCGGGAATCACAGACCGCTCGGCTGCCCCACTTAATCACTCGGCTTAACAGTTGCTACACACATCGGTCCGCCCGCCCACGATCAGTAAAAGAGATAAGTATTGGAAGGGTTGCTATGGCTCTGAAACGAATAATTGTCGATTCGGATGAACTAATCAATAGTTCATTGTAGTCACACAAGTTCAGTAGTGAGCCAAGCTTCCGCATGAATAAATGAGTTTCACATAAAACTGACATAATCTGCGCTGTTTTTCGCCGAGTTAGGATGAGAATAATAAGCCCAAAAAAGGAGGAGGAAGGGGAATTTACAGTAACAGCGCATTTGTGACTCCACACTGGTGTCGCAAACTGGCGATGTGTCAAAGGATTGCATGTCTCAAGTGGCAATGGGCAGGGCACATTGCGAGGAGATGAGACGACCGATGGCAGAAAGGTCCTCGAGTGGAGGCCACGTAAAGAAAGTCACAGCCCCCACTAGGTGGACCGACGATCTGGTGAAGGTCGCGGGAATCCCTTGGAAGCGAGCGGCACAGGGCCAATCTGGGTGGAGATCATTGGGGGAGGCCTATGTCCAGCAGTGGACATTTATTGGCTGAAATGATGATGATGATGACTGGCGACGCGGGTGTCAATAGACGGGAGCAATCGCTTACCATCAGGTGATCCGTCTTCTCGTCTGCCACGTATCACATGAAAAACAATTGGCTTTGGATCGGCTTTGTTGTTCAATAAATTTTGCCGGCATGCTTATCTGTGTAGTAAGCAACCCTTCGTAGGCCCCATTCGACCAATCTTTATCCGTAGATAAATCTACGGTAATCGAGTAATGAAGGTCACGTCTCGTGGGTTTGAATATTTAACATGCGAAACACGTAATAACCATGAATTTCATCGTCACCTTTATTAGCGTAGGCAGGTCTGGAATATTGGACCCTGGAAAGACAAAACGATATCATAGTTGTTGTAGTAATCTGTGTATCCCCCTGTAGGAATCTAGGGGCTGCCTCTTATATTCTATGCTCTACTTATATTTGTACCTTCGTGGTGTTATTCTAGCTTCTTGTGTGTGATGTAGACTGTATATGCAATATAGGTACTTAATGGCGTGACCTATCTATCAGGAGATTTATTTTAATAATAACAAAACCACAGTTTTCAAGGTCACAGCGTATATTCTTAGTTATTGCAATATTGTAATCATTCTTCACATTTATTTGCAGCTAAACAATATTGGTGTGAAGCATGTTCTTTATAATTACCTATTATGTATCCACGTATGGGCACCGCGTGCTTCGTCCATTTATTTATAGGGACATTTTAAATGCACTAGTATAAAACACACTACTACATTCGTGATTATAGACGCGAAGTGTTGTGTTGTTTATGGATTTTAATTAATAATTATTACGGCCATGATAGGCACATAATAGTGGTTGTCATAAGGTACATGGTAGAAATATCGTAAAGTTAAGAGCAAAAAGTATGTTTCGAATATAGCATGGGTTTGTGATCACCAATCCGCATTTGGCAAGCGTGGTGATTACGCCTATTCCCATCATAGTAGCGATGACTTGATTTCCATGATGGAGGCCGTTGCCCTGCAGTGGGACAGTATATAGGCTGATACTTAAAAAAAAACCGAAAGCGCACTTGTGACACCTTTGCTGTTGCAGGTGTCCATGGGTGACGGTAATCACTTAATACCATCTGGTGATACTACATCCACTCGTACCCCCTGTTTTATATTTTATAAAATGGGTTGCTACAGCTAAGCGGGTCGGCATTAATCGGCAAAGCCAGCTCGTAAAATTGAATATATGTAGATGTATTTTCGGGAATCACAGACCGCTCGGCTGCCCCACTTAATCACTTGGCTTAACAGTTGCTACACACATCGGTCCGCCCGCCCACGATCGGTAAAAGAGACAAGTATTGGAAGGGTTGCTATGGCTCTGAAACGAATAATGTGTCGATTCGGATGAACTAATCAAAAGTTCATTGTAGTCACACAAGTTCAGTAGTGAGCCAAGCTTCGGCATGAATAAATGAGTTTCACATAAAACTGACATAATCTGCGCTGTGTTTCGCCGAGTGAGGATGAGAACAATAAGCCTAAAATAGGAGGAGGAAGGGGAATTTACAGTAACAGCGCATTTGTGACTCCACACTGGTGTCGCAAACTGGCGATGTGTCAAAGAATTGCATGTCTCAAGTGGCAATGGGCAGGGCACAAGATGAGACGACCGATGGCAGAAAGGTCCTCGAGTGGAGGCCACGTAAAGAAAGTAACAGCCCCCACAAGGTGGACCGACGATCTGGTGAAGGTCGCGGGAATTCCTTGGAAGTACACTTGGCACAGGGCCAATCTGGGTGGAGATCATTGGGGGAGACCTATGTCCAGCAGTGGACATTTATTGGCTGAAATGATGATGGTGATGACTGGTGACGCGGGTGTCAATAGACGGGGGCAATCGCTTACCATCGGGTGATCCGTCTTCTCGTCTGACACCTATCACATGAAAAACAATTGGCTTTGGATCGGTTTTGTTGTTCAATAAATTTTGCCGGCATGCTTATCTGTGTAGTAAGCAACCCTTCATAGGCCCCATTCGACCAATCTTTATCCGTAGATAAATCTACGGTATAGCGTCAGATTTTTATGGAATGATTTAGAATTGGAATGAGGTTGGTCGTATTGGTACTTAAATAATTTCAAGTTTCTGAAACTATCGAAACATAAAAGTCGCGTTGAAACTTAGGAAATGGATTGTTATCGTCTTAAATTTCTACTCTCCGAATTACTAGTTTTAGTAAAAGGGAGGTGGGGGTTTCGAGTTCCTTCAAATTCACGCTCAGTTAACAAGTAGGTAACGAAGTTAAGTCGTTTTTCTTTTATTCATGGTGCCATGAAAACTTGTTTGTCGCCTGTGCAGTTTATTGACGTAGAATATTAGAAAGAGCACCTTACCACAGGCTAAAATTTTGCTTTTGAATAAGCTAAGCTCATGGATGATATTTTTTTATGTGATAGGACACGCAGACGGTTCACCTGATGGTAAGCGATTGCCGCCGCCCATGGACACCAGCAACACAAGTGGAGTCACAAGTGCACTGAAAACCTTTAAGCCCCCTTTCCCCCGGAAAATATTATTTCCTTTTGACCTAAAAAAATCCAAACAACTAAATGCTTATTCCTCTTTAGCCTATTTCAACTAATCGAGTGTAGGCCTCCTTCAGCATTTTCTAGTCTTTCCGGCATTGAGCTTTTTGCATCCAGTTCCAGTCAGCAATCCTCTTCACGTGGTCTTTCCAGCGCATCTGAGTTCTTCCTTGAGCCTATTTCAACTACTCGAGTGTTACTTTTGTGTGTAACTTTTAGCCTATTTCAACTACTCGAGTGTAGGCCTCCTTGAGCATTTTCCACTCTTTCCGGCATTGAGATTTTTGCATCCAGTTCGGGTCAGCAATCCTCTTCACGTGGTCTTTCCAACGCATCTGAGGTCTTCCTTGAGGGCATTTTAGCCTATTTCAACTACTCGAGTGTAGGCCTCCTTCAGCATTTTCCGGTCTTTCCGGCATTGAGCTTTTTGCATCCAGTTCGAGTCAGCAATCCTCTTCACGTGGTCTTTCCAGCGCATCTGAGGTCTTCCTTGAGGGCATTTTAGCCTATTTCAACTACTCGAGTGTAGTCCTCCTTCAGCATTTTCCGGTCTTTCCGGCATTGAGCTTTTTGCATCCAGTTCGAGTCAGCAATCCTCTTCACGTGGTCTTTCCAGTGCATCTGAGGTCTTCCTTGAGGGCGTTAATTTAGCCATGGCTTCCACTCAAGAAGACATTTGCACCAAGATGCTCCACTAAGCGACCCATTCGTTACGTTTCATCTGCGACTTTGCTTTGCTATGGCGGCTTCGATATTATAATATAAGAAGAGGTGAACGCCAGGGCGAGTATTTTCATTTTGTCGTGAATTCTTTTTACCGCGCTTGCTTTCACCTTACGTCAAATCTCGCTTGCCCTATGTGGATTGGAATACTTCAAACACGCTAAGAATTTCTACTTTGACAAATGTTTTCCTTCACAAAAAGCTAGTGGTGTTTATTCAGTAGGTCCCATGTTTATTAAAATCCAGTAAAATAAAAAAGACAAAAAAAAAAAGTTGAATTCGTCTATTTTAAAAATAAAAGTATATCCAGAGTATTACATTACGAATAATACAATATACAAATAAAGATTACATTAATGTAACGACTATCTACCTTCTACTTTTTTGCAGCCTTTGCGGTGAGTGCGCTGGCGTCCAACTGGGAGCGGCTGGGAAAGCCCTTCAACCCCCTGCTGGGGGAGACCTACGAGCTGGAGCGGCCTGAGTTCAGAGCCGTCTGCGAACAGGTTAGATAGAAACCTTTCATCATCATCACCCTGCAGTGATCTACTTCTGAAAATACCTTTACTAATAACCCCTAAAAACAAAATAAAACGCATGAGTTGCATCAGCTACTTCTAGAAATATCCCCCGTCTGATTTCATTGGTCATAAATGTGAACGAAGCGGTTAAGGTGACGGGTAGGGCACACTAGCGATGCCAATCGATTTTAATTTTTAGCTACTAAACCGGATCTATTTTAAACAATTTCGAGGCTACAACCTCTCGGCAAACACTTTATTAATTAAATAACCATGCACAAATGTTGGGTCCAACGCGTACGCGAAAAATTGATTCACGCCAAAAGCGGCCACTACTTGGCGTTGATCAATTTTTCGCGTACAAAAACGGACCCTACATTTGAGCATGGTTATTTAATAAACAGTACCTATAAGTGTTTGCCGAGAGGTTGTTACCCCGAAACTACCCGTCACCTTAAGGTTTCGATTACCAAACGAACACACAAATGTTTGTTGGTGAAACAGATTTCTTTGTTGGATCGGGGTGTTTGTGGTACGGTCAGCATCAAAAGTAGCTTAATACTTTAGTACCATGTCAAAGTAAAATTTTATACGTACCTCTTAGAAACTGGCTTTAATAGGCAGAACAGTTACTTTGACATGGTACTTAAGTGTTAATCTACTTTTGATGCTGACTGTACCGTCGTTAGTCCTGGTTTCTTTTTATTTATTGGATAATTACATACCAAAGACTCTAGGTCCATGCCTTTGTTTGCTAGTTAAATAGTTTGTTTTCTTGCTTATAAGAAGTTATGGTTCTCCACGCACAGAAATTACTTTTGTTACATTAATTTACTTAACTGTTTTCTTGCTAAATTAACAATACCGCCACTAGTCTAAGCTTGTTTGTTCCTGGTTTCCATAGAACAAGAGAAAACCTTATTTTGGGACCAGGACAATCTGTGTGATGTACTTTCTCTCAATTTATTTATTTCAATCGGAAAATCTGTCTAATTATCACATAAATCATACCACAATTGAGCAATATTCGATTAGATTTACTCAAATCGTGCAAGAAACTAGGCTATGACGCTCGCCTAGTTTTGTACCTGCCATTAATTGATACAATTATATAGGTCGTGCGTTGGCATATTGCCAAGGCTTGGCGAATGAAAGTCAATGGAGGACAACTGAGGAACTGTGTCGTATCTATGGAAAGTAAAAACATACAGAGCGAGACAATAAAAGTTTTGGAAAAACTCCTTTAAGGTCAACGGGAACATTGTTGAGGCTATCCTGTCTGACTTACATGAATGTATGTTCTCAGTAGGTAACTTACTTAATACACGATACAGGTGGCTTATTTTGAAGCCGTCCCTTAACGAACGAGGATATACCTGTCACATCCAAACAAAGGAGACACACAGCGCGTGTGAAAGAGAGGAAAACTCCGATTCGGTCTTAACGTCTGCTTTAAATTAGGCCCTCATGTTATCCTAGTGTGAGGACCAAAGGTAATCTAAATGGACGTCTTGTAAGCAACAAAATGTGTTGGTTTAAGCACATCTTGTCCTTCATAATTATAATTTATCTTTATGTGTATTATCATCATTTTGTTGGAACTGTATATATTTTTTTCATATGAATAAATAATAAATAAATAAAAAATTCTTTAATCAATTTAGGTCCACACAGAACACTTATGAATGTCAAAATAGGTACATAATATCTACCGCTGGTTCGGAATGTCGATTTCTACTGAGAAGACACCAGCAAGAAACTCAGTAGTTACTCTTTTCAAATATTGATGTTGTTACAGAGTTTCAATTGAGAAGAGAAAAAAATACAATTATGAAGGTTAATAGACTACTATGAATAACAACTCAAAATATTAATCAATTAACATGACCAAGAATCCTTATCATTTAAATAGTCTTGTACACTATAGTAACCTTTCTTCATTAGGCAGGTTTTGACATGAGACTTAAACTTATCCAGTGATAGGTTAATGACATTTTGTGGTATCTTATTAAATATCTTAATACTTAAGCCAACAAATGAATTACCGATTTTATGTAGTCTGAGAACCGGGACGGCAAGCCTATGTTTATTTCTAGTGTTAAGACTATGACTATCGGACTTTTTTGGAAAAGTGTGCAAGTTCTTACGTACATACATAATGCAGTCGAGGATAAATTGGGAAGCCACGGTTAAAATATTAATTTCTTTAAATATTTCTCTAAGTGAGTCACGTGATCTAAGGCTGTAGGCATAAATATCTATATCTATACTATTTATAAAGATAAAGAGGTAAATTCTAAAGACAACTTCTAGATTATTACTAATAATATAACTAAACACTTGCGCGATTTAATCGACTTCCAGCGCCATCTATTGGTAAAGCTTGTAACTAATGTTCCGAAACAAAGTGAGGGCGCGCCACGTGTTACTTATAAAAATGAATGGACGGGGATCGCCAGTACCTCGGAGCTCTCCCATCTAGCAAGAGATCGAGTGAGATATGCGGAGCTGACTGCCAACCTTCACTAGTTGGAGAGGCACCAGGAGAAGAAGATAATATTATGTACAAATGATTTTGAAAAAAGATAAACGAGAGGTGGTTAAATATTTCCGGAGCACGAATGTTTTCTTCACAATGATTTTCATGCACTTTTTTACTTTTTGCTCTCCTACTCGTGCATTAAAAACCAATACCAATTTACTCTATCATTGTGTGTGTTTGTGTAATGGTTATCAATAACCTGGCGGCTTAATTTGAAGCTCTCCCGTAACTAAAGAGTATATACCTGTTGCATCCAAATAAAGGAGAGTACAGCGCGTGTGAAAATGAGGGAAACTCCGATTTGGTCGTAACGACTGCTTTAAATTAGGCTCTCTGTTTTCTGTTTAAACAAATTAACATCTACCTACCTTGTACCTACTATTCCGAGTACTAGAGGAATAAATTTACAATACAGATTTTATTCGGCATAATTCGTTTCAGGTGTCGCATCATCCCCCGGTGTCTGCGTTCCACGCCGACAGTCCCCACTTCGTGTTCCACGGCTCCGTGCACCCCAAGCTTAAATTCTGCGGGAAGAGCGTCGAGATACAGCCTAAAGGACATGTCACAGTCGAGTTACCGAGGTCAGTCAATAATGGAAGACATACAATTTCGAGATTTACTCAAACGAGAACGACATTCTTTTTTACTCTTTCTTCGTCATTGAATGTCATTTGAGGATCTCCTAAAGTTCAAAAATGTTTGAGTATTACGTTTGTACACAATATTGATTGAATCTATAGAAGCTCTTCATCATTTACTACAATGTCAATTTACATTGATGATGTTATCTTGAATAGAAAGGTATTGTTTTATGATGGAACTGCATTTGTGATTTGCTTTAATCCCAGACTAGCGGCAGAATTAAGTATTGAACTTAGGGTCTATCTACATTTAGCGAACGCTTCGTAAAAATACTTTACAATAATGAGCGCGTAATCTGTAAAGCAGATCGCAACCGGTTGTTACTCCAGCAAATTTTGCGGTAAGTTTGCAGATTTATTTTATCAGGACAAACAATAAGATCAAAATAGAAATCAGTGACATACATAAACTTACAGCTAAGTGTTACCTTACTTATCTACTAGGTGATCAGAAATTTGGTTTGTTAGCTATTGAAATCACCGATTTTTTTTCCGTTGGCCTTTGCTTCCAAAAATATACATATAAATATGCTATCATCGGTGTGATTGGGTTTACTTTAAATTCAGCAGAAAGAAAATTGCGCCCAAAACAGATCCCTGAAGGACACCATTCAAAACTCAAATTAACTTTGGTTACTAGATGGGGAGAAGCCTACACTTGGACCAATGTGAACTGCTGCGTGCACAACGTCATCGTGGGCAAGCTGTGGATCGAGCAGTACGGGCCCATGGAGGTGGTTTGCCACGGAGGGTCTGGCCTCAAAGCCACCCTCAACTTCAAGCCAGCTGGGTTCAACAACCGAGACTTACACAGGGTCGATGGATTTATTATAGACTCCAAGTAAGTATGTTGAAGAACGTGGACTGCTATGCACAAATAGATATAAGAGTATTTTGATTACTTGACTGTACAGTCAACAGCAGAAGTAGCTGCACATATTACCCAGTTTGTAGTTCTTATTCCGAGGAGCATAAGAGTCAGCTGCGAAAAATGTGCATCAACTTTTGCTGTTGACTGTACTTACATACTAGGCAATGGAAGTAGGCTGGCCAAATCAACCCCAGAACTGACAAATGCTGGGTCAAACGAGTTATAGACTGGAGACCGGGTGTCGGTAAACGTACGAGTAGTGTAGGACCCCTCAGGCCTGATGGAGAGTCGATCTGCGCAGCATGGCTGGCTGGAGCTGGATGCGAGTAGCCAAAGATCGATCGAGGGGTAAATATTAGGAGAGGCCTATGTCCAGCAGTAGACTGCAACTGGCTGATAATGATGATGACTTACTACGCTGGCGATCCAAAATGGGTCTTGACCT
This sequence comes from Marasmia exigua, assembly GCA_019059595.1. Taxonomy (NCBI): domain Eukaryota; kingdom Metazoa; phylum Arthropoda; class Insecta; order Lepidoptera; family Crambidae; genus Marasmia; species Marasmia exigua. The sequence goes on along the minus strand of CM032463.1, from coordinate 29,469,792 downwards.
CCGACTTTAAAATTCACCATTATATTCAGTCACGTTTGCATGGGTATACGTACACGTTTAGTGCTTTGATGCCAGACTTCAAAGTGTATCTAGCCATAAGAGAGAAACACAGAAAGGAAATACATTTATTGACCATCACAACACAGAAAAAATAAATACAGTAGGCATAACATGACACGACACAGATACAAAGAAGAGTGCAGATACGAGAAGAGATGGTGTGATTGTGTGTGGTCGATCAGGTTCCGACCTTAGCATTTACTGCTACGACATTACCTGCAGTGACGTAGCAGCGCTGGTATTCTGGTGGGGTCATAAGGGTGGACCTACAGAGAAACCTATGGTCGATTGTTTCGTTGTAGTATATTCCGAGTAAATTTTCTGCGTTTGCTGGATAAGCCTGAACACTTTGAAATATTTTCGCGACAATCGATTATGTCGCACCATAGTTAGTGTCAATTATTACATGGTTACTAAGGGTGCGTCCACATCTGACGAATGACACACCCTTAAAGATGAGTTCGCATATTAAATTAAATCTGAGTTGAAGGCTTCATACACTCTTCATCATGTCTGAGCTTAACAGAGTCGATTGCTTTATCGTAAGCGACAAAATCACTGTCGTGATGTAAAAACACTAAGTATTTTTGTTACCCCAATCTGTGTCTAATAGGTACTACTACCATGTGTAAAATCGATATAGTCTGTAAATTTCTCAAGGCCACATTAACAATCCTAGTCCTTATTTCCACCTCATCAACATACACCTTCGTTACAACTTTACGTTAAACCGCCTAAGTGCCTTTATTTTGGGTCTTAAATTTGCATACACCCTCTAATACAATTTAACGTTACCAGCTTTTATAGCCAACTTTGGCCTCGCGAACTTTGCAGAGCGTGCTCTATGTAGCTGAGCTTGGGGCAAGTATAGTATAATGGATCACCAGTGGTTCAATTTATGTCGTTAATGACAATTTGTAGTTAGGTAAGGATCGGGTCTCCCATCCAGATAAGTCCATCGACACATTGACCCTAGGGAACTTACAGACGAGCGACAAAATGCTCCGCGATCGTCATTGGCATAATCTGCGATAGTCGCTAGGGTCGCCAATTGTTGCTTACACTTACTACACTAGTATAATGTCGGTAATCATGAAGCTCGCTTGCTTATCGATATGAGCCAGAGGGCTCGCATACCAATATTCATTATCTCCTTTGTGGTCTGTAAAAATGATCTTTAGGTCAATAGTAATAAAAATCTATAGAATTAAACATGGTAAAACGATAAACCTTGAAATAAAGATCAAATGACATCTATCATTGTAAGCAAGCTATATAAATTTTCAAAACTGTGAGTGTTTATTCACAAGGTCATTAGAGCAGCGCTTGTCAATATGTTGCTTGTTGACCTTTGAGAAGTTCCGTCGTGCTAATTGTCACACACAGAGATGTCAAATTAACTTTAATGGTTAGGTAGGTACTTAAGAAAAAATATAAACTTATTTCAATAAGCATAAGACTTTCCATAATTATGTAATAAACATTTAGCTTAATTGACGTCTCTGACTGCGGCAATAACCACTGAACAAGTAACCACTACGTTTAGCATTAACGGTCTTTATACTGTGGGAAAAGTGAAATATCTAGGCCTTAATAGGGACGTGTTTAGTGGCCGAGCAAGAAAGTAGTGGCTCTCGGTGGAGGGCTGGCGAGCTGCCAGCGCGAATTCGGCGCGGTCGGAATTCATATTCCGGCCGTTGTACAATGGCGATGAATACTGCTACACTGCGGCTTTTTAATATGAGCTGTGGATTGATGCCTCCGTGGATCTTTGTCTAGTGCGTCGCAATTTAAAGCGACGACTGCGGTTGGTTTATGGGGCTGGATCCCCACCTAACTTTGGCCAAAATTTGTAGGCTCGAGTTTTTTTGTTAAGAATTCTCAGTGTCAGCCTAAAGTCTGGAAGTTGTCCGTCTTGTACCCCCGTGCCTCGGCTGATCCCTCTTCCACTGTTCGGTCGTGTCACACTGTTGTCACATCAACATATGAGGGTACCTATAGAGAGTGCACTTTGTGACTGCGCATACATTGTGAGTCCTGCGTCATAGCTGAAATATGGCTTTAGACTTTATGACCTTTGGAATTCTTATACGTGTTGATGGCTGATTGTTGAGAACAGACCGTGCAAGAACCTTAGTGACAGAAACCTGTCAATGCTAGTGCTGCGAACGATCGAAACTGCCTAGAGGTAAAAATATCTTTCGCTACACGGACGAAATTTTTTAACTTAATTGTTTTCAACTTCTAGCAAGAAGCGCCTCCGCTTCCTCTACGGCAAGTGGACGGAGTTCATCAAGTGCTGCAGTGCGTCGGCGCACGAGCAGTGGGCGAAGGAGCGCGGCGAGGAGGCCACGTCGCACACTCCCGCGCACACGCCCAAGAAGGTCCTCGCCAAGCTCAACAGCTTCAAGGTTGGAGCTTTGAGGTCCATGTCTATACAAGATGTAAGTATTATCTAGTAGTCTATGCATTAAACCCCAGCGACGCTACCTCGTCACCAGAGTGGGGACGTAAATAGGTTGCTTAGAGGACGCCAACGATGGACAAACTGGTGATAACACCTAGATAATATAAAAAATCTGAGATAAAATCTGAAAAAAATAAAAATCTGAGATTAAATTTGAATTTTATACCCAAAATATGTACAAGTAACTAGTTATAGTTAATGTTATAGTCAGGAATATATTTTTTTTCAGAATGATGAACCAGAGAATTCCGATGAAGTGCCCAAATCCGACGAAGCGTATAACATCGATATTCCTGGATCAGTCACCCTCTGGGAAGCGAGAGCACGACCCACCAATAGCGCACAAGTAAGTTGTATACTTACCTACTATCATGGACTAGTCCATGCTACTACCTAACTTTGTAATGTGCCATCTGCTGCTCAGACAACAGTACATTCGTAAGCATTCTCTTCAAACCTCTTGCAAAACTACATTACTGTATAATGTAGTTTTGCAATAGGTTTGAAGAGAACATAGGTACATGGGTATTTCGGGTGCCCCAAGGGGTTATCTGTTCATGGACTTCCGCTTGACACCCCAGATTTCGCGTTACATAGAGAAACCCTATCCAGCAGTGGACATACTGAGGCTGTTGCTTGATTAATTGACTGTATTCTTCTCCATCTTCACAGATGATTCCCAGTTGCGTGGGGTACGCTTCGACCCTGATTCTGGATATGAGGAGTCTGGTAATTACAATATAGCGACTGCCGTCTGACCTTCGCAACCCTTTACAGGGGAACCAGACCAACTGAATCATGGTTACACGTTTCGGAAACTATCCGAAACATGCAGGAGTTTGTTTCACGATGTTTCCATCACCGTCGAGCTAATGGTAGAAATATGCACTTAGATTAAAAATCTAGCGGTGCATGCTCGGATTCGATACCGGTCCGCCCCGTATGGGAGGCGCGTTTTGAAGCACTGAGCTACCCTCGCTCCATCATTAATTGACTGTATTATTGGTAGGTAAAGGTATTGTACTGGACATTTTACCAACCTATAATGTCTCTCTTAATTTTCCAGTACTACCAGTTCACGGAGTTCGCCATGTCCTTAAACGAGGTGGAGAGGGACATGAAAGGTCAGCTGTGTCCCACGGACAGCCGGCTGCGGCCCGACGTCCGGCTACTGGAGCAGGGCGACATTGATGCCGCTGCAGCCGAGAAGTCGAGGCTAGAAGACAAGCAGCGGGCTACGAGGAAACAGCTGAAGAAGAACCCGGAACCTTGGCAACCTAGGTAAGGTTCAACAAACTGTTATCGAAAGGGTTTCACACACAATATACTCTTAAGCAATATTTTAGGCTATGGTGGCCAATCACAATGATCAGCCACCGACACAGGTTATAAATAGGTAGTGCACAAGTTTATTCTTAATATTTCGATTGGACACCATAGTGACACGACCCAAGAGAGCTTAGATGCACAAGACCGCCAATTTCCCGATTTCAGACTAAAAATTAGAATTTCATAAAAAAAATAGAATGGGGGCCGTTTACCACCATACTATAAATCGCGATCTTAAGTTATTATGGTACTTAAAGCTCATGTCATCCCGTTCCAACACGCAATGTTAAAAGGTTCCGTACGTCAAAAGGAAAAAACGGAACCCTTATAGGATCACTTTGTTGTCCGTCTGTCTGTCTGTCTGTCAAGACCCTTTATCACCCTCTATCCTTATCTCTAAGAACGCGTGGACGTATCAAGCTGAAATTCACATGAAATACTCAAGTCTATTGTTCCTTTAAGCTGTGAAAATATCAACTACAAAAGATACAGCCGATTATGTCAATATTTTCAACAAATTTTCGACACTCGCAAAGGAATCAAAGGTGTGACAGGGAACTTCCCGTAAACTTAGAATCTTGAAATTTGGCAAGAAGCATTATCATATAATGCAAATTATTTATTATTTATACTAGGTTTACTGTCTCTTTAAGTTGTGAAAAAATCAAACTTCTAAGTTAACGCGACCAAAAGATACAGGTGTTTATACCGACACCTGAGACGAATTTCCGTCACACGCTAGGGAATCAAAACCTACAGGGTACTTCCCGTGAACTCAGAATCTTGAAATTCGGCACGAAGCAACGTTAAACAGTACAGATAAAGGAAAAATAGCGTAAATTTGAAGTTACATAAAATATCAAAATATTATTTTTGCTTATACATGACGTAAAATATATTTTTAATAATTATAAACTTACTACCTACCCTTTTCCACATGAACGCGTAGAGATATTAAAGTTGAAATTCATATCAAACACTTCTTAAGTCTTATTGCCTCTAAACTGTGAAAAATTCTAAATCGACGCAAAAATTCAAAACGCTGAGGTAATTAGGATATTTTGAAACTCGCCACTACTCGCAACGGAATCAATACAAGACTTAAAGACTACTTCCCGCTGACATTGAATCTTGAATTTTGGTAAACAACCTAACAGAAAACCTTGAAACCTATTAAAATTTTCTAGGCACAGTAACTATGTAATTAAACCAAAACAAAGACCACCACAATCTTCATTCAATCTAAATATTTTGGTGAATGTAATTCTGTATATAACCTAAATGCGTCCTAACTGAAACAGAAACATTATTTATTTGCATAATACACAGTTGATGCAGAATTACCTCTGCATCAACTGTGTATTATTTAATACTGTGTGTGTGATTTAATACGTCATAAATTGTAAACCGCTACGTTCGTACGGTGGAACCCTCGGTGCGCAAGTCAGACTCGCACTTGGCCGGTTTTTTTATTCTAGGTGGTTCAGCCAAGGCACAAACCCTTACATGAATTTTGAAAATAGTGCTAATTACTAAATATGCTTTGTCGTTTTTTTTATTCTAGGTGGTTCAGCCAAGGCACAAACCCTTACACGAAGCAGGAGGACTGGCTGTACAATGGTGGCTACTGGGATCGCAACTACCAACATCTTCAGGACGTGGACATATTTTAGGTTTGACCTTAACTTGCTAAAATTGCTTTAAGGTGACGGGTAGACGACGACGACCCGCGATGCCAATCGATTTTAATTTTTAGCTTTGAAACCGGATCTATTTTAAACCATTTCGGGGTTACAAGTTCTCGGCAAACACTTATACCTACAATTTATTAAATACCAATGCACAAATGTTGGGTCCGTTTTTGTACGTAAAAAATTGATTTACGCCAAAAGTGGCCGCTTTTGGCGTGAATCAATTTTTCGCGTACGCGTTGGACCCAAAATGTGTGCCTGGATATTAAAAAAATAGTATAAGTGTTTGCCGAGAGGTTGTAACCCCGAAATTGTTTAAAATAGCTCCGGTTTAGTAGTTAAAAATTAAAATCGATTGGCGTCGCGGGTGTGCCCGTCACCTTAAGGAATAAATAATTTAATGTTTGCAAGTACGAGTTAAACTTACTGGATAATATCTGTGTTGTAGTGACCGGGTAATAATTGCGATTTATAATAAAGGGTTAAAGTTTATTTTCGAGGGACTAGACATTGAAATTTTTAAAATTGAATGCGATGATGAGCGGATTTTTTTTCTAGTAAACACTAGTAAAGATGGACGACCCGGTAGCCAATAACACAATGTGTTATGTTATATCCAGTAAGCTAAACAAAATTTGTCATTAGATAATATCTTCAATGTTTGATAATGTTGCAGAGCTCTGTGATTTTGTTCAGAAGCCAGTGTCATAAGACATTGACGAAAAATATTTATATGTATAAATATAGATTTATGAGAAATATAATAGGTACCTAGCTTATTGCATTTAACTGTTTAATCATAAAATGAAATTTTATTTAATCATGAAATGATTTGTATGTAAATGATATTTACATAAGTAAGCTTCAATTACCTACCATCACGGAAGCAAATGGACATTTAATAGTTGGATTATTACAATACAAAGATTAAGAAAGGAAAGATCGTTTTATCCAAAAAGATAGACGAAAACAATGTTTTTAACATTTTTATTAGTTCTTGTGTTGCCAGAGGAACACAAGCCAAAATCCCAGGGGAAGTCCTTGGATATAGATTTATTACTTACATATTAAACCTACTTAATATCAAAATACCTTAGTGTAAGTATCTATTTATCATGGCTTCGTTAAGTAGAAACTTGTAATAAATTATTACCTACAGTACAAAGTGGTCCGAATGTCTCATTAAATTCTCAATTGAACATTTTAATAAAACTCTGGCACTATATCTGGCAAATGCCAAAATTTCAATAAATAATTCAACAGATATAAGCAGTAAAATGTATGAACAAATCAGTAAGGCCATTTATAACGGAGACTGAAATGGATGAAAACTTTACAAGGAGGCACACGACGCTAGAATCTATGATTCTTTGTATTTACTGATACTCCTTGTAATAGAAGCCGTAATAAATGTGGATTTGATGGAACCTTTAACGGATATAGATAAGGATGGTACCTAAATTTTACTGTAAGTGTAGATAATTTGGTAAAAATATTTATTGGACGTAAATTGCATGAATATGAATGTAGTGGACCAGATGGAAAGGAATTATCGAAGATTGCAATATTTTCTTGAAATATTTATAAGACGTAGTTGCAATGCAAGTACCTAGAGTTAAATGTTATAGATGACTAAATTGATAAGCTTATCGGTGTATAAAAATATAAATGTAAAAATAAGAGTCGTAGAGAACTTTATTTTATTAAGGACGTAAGTAAATGTCAGTATATATAATTATCATAATATATAATGATAATTTTACATAAATGTTAAAATTATCATTGAAGACATGAAATTATCAATGCATTTGCGATAAAAAAAAAATCTCGAATAACTAACAATAAATACCTATGTACCGATAATTTCACTCTATGCCATTATTTGCACAGGCCGCGAAGTGTAGCGCTGACTGTCAGTTTGCGCACTCATAAAATATCTCACTCTATACTAAAAATGGTTTCTGCACACTCAACCGCTAAACTTATTTGGCGCTGCAGGCCCAACATTTTAAAAGTGCAAAATTGCAGTCAATAATTTTAACACTTTCGATATGCGTGATCCCAAGTTTAACGAACAAAATATTATCATACGTTAATTCATTCGAAATAAATTAAAATGTCAAACATAATTAGATACTAATGGTGACTACTTATAAAAAAGTAGAAAAATAATTAAGAAATTGGGTGTGATTATGTAAATTTTAAAATAAACATTATAACAGTTACTCTTTTTAATATAAGCTCTAGATTAAATATTTATCGAGTCACATCCAATGGATTAATATAGATGTGGCTTTTTAATAAAAGGTTTACTGTGCAGTCAATTACTAACTAAATGTTAAAAGTAACTAGGCAAATTCGATGATATCAGTAGAAACTCTAGGATTTCGAAAAACGTTAAATAAGAGCTAAGATACTGTCGCCAAAAAAAGATCCTACGTAGGTAGTAGGTTCTTACTTAGCTTGAAAATAAGCCGTTAAAATGTTCAAGCTCCTATTTATAGTCGTCTTTAGCTGTTGCTGAAAAGCTTGGATTAATGTGGTACAAACTTATAGGTAACAAAAAAAAAAGATTGGTCTATTGAGTATTATGTAGCTCAAATTTTCTAAGTCCTCTGTTCAATTTTTCTACATAGGCATGTTTTTAGACGACAGTTAAGGCATTTGATTAGTGGCTAAAATGACCATTATAAGAAAAAAGTTATAGGCATAGCCTCGAATATGTACTTGCATCGAACCGCTATCAAATTTTCGATTTGTGTTCAGTTAAGATAACCTACTATTTCGACTGACTCCCAAAACATGCAGATTTCTTCCAAAAAATGAAAACGTGTTTTGTTTTTCTCATTTTATATTTCAAGAATGGTACAGAATGGAACGGATCAGTTTAAGTTCCTGGGATCAGTAGGCACTCTATTCGTCCGGAGATATCGATTACGACGTCGAGGTACCTACGTATTGATGCCGCGTAGGCCAAATGGTGTGACGTGACAGGGGTTATCTGTGACCCATGCCGGTTAAATTGAAGGGACAGGTCTATGAGTCCATCATTAGATCAGTCCTTTTGTATGGCAACGAGACTTGGCCTTTACTTGAGAGATACAAGCAGGAGTTGCATGTCACGGAGGTGAATATGCTGCGGTGGAAAGACCGCGTGAGAAACTCACGCATGCGTGGAAGCCGTCATGTCCGTGACATAGCAGACAAAGTGCTGAAGAGTCCCCTTTGTTGGTACGGTCATGTCCTGCGAAATCCGGACATTGGAAAAAAATGTCTGGCCATGGCCCCACCACCGGGTCCCGGTAGAAGGGGTAGACCTAAAAAGGTGTGGCTTGACATCGTGAAGGATGACATGCGAGCTAATAATCTGACCACCAGAGATGTACAAGACCGTGCGAAGTGGAGGAGTAGGAAAGCGGACCCCGGGCTCCGAAGCGACGGCTTTTGATGCAACCGGGATAAAGAGCTAAGATGATGATGATGATGATGCATCGGAATGGAACTCGAAAATCGAACCTTCTTACTATATTATTTGTGGAAAATATTTCTGTTTCTGATCTGAACATCTCAGTATAGAGGTAAGACTAAAATTGGATATTGGTTCGAATTAATTTAGTGTGATTGCAATATTTTGTATTTTGTCACTATTCTGCAGCTAGGTACCTAATTAATTACTTATACATATGTGTATTTACATATCTGTATAATAATTCATTTATTTGTATATTATTTACCTACATATTTATTTAAATATTTATCAATCTACTAATTAATTAATTACCAATCTATTTATTATATAATTTATCTATTTATTTATTAATAATACCTTAATAAGACGAATCGATTGCTTTGTGCGGTCGGCGTCAGGTCAATGCAAAAATGGCACTTGCGCCTCAGATATAAGGTCGGTCCAAAGTCCAATAAGGGTACATTGGCGTGACGCCGTGTGTACACGTTGGTCGAGACAGTGACGAGTAGTTGCACGCTCACAACTTAAATATAGATTTTGTGCTTCTGTTTTATCAATTGTTGACAGCACAATTCGTTTTTGTTTATATAAGGAAAACCTGTTATTGGCCATATTATTAATTTGTACCCTTTGTAATGCATTAATGGAATTACGCTGTTGGTTTTCTAAGAAATAAAAATAAAATAATAAAAATTATGAATAAGTATTATGTCGGCATATTTAATGCAGAATTCGAGGCGCAACACGTAGTGCATTTGAGTGAATGTTGCAATAACTTTAAGATGTCAAAGCATAATAAATTATTAGACACTAGTATTAAAGATTTACCTTATAGTAAGGCCTGTTCTGAAATTAAGATTTATAATGGACTCTCGCAGAGAGCATAAGTGATTTAAAATATTATCAGTAAGTAAACCAACATTAACATTTTAAACATTTAGCAATTGGATAAGTTCAGCACGCTTCAGCGTATAAGGTACATGGTGGATTTTCTTATTCATAAAACAACATATAGATTTTTTATCTTAAGGTGACGGGTAGGGCACACTAGCGACGCCAATCGATTTTAATTTTTAGCTACTAAACCGGATCTATTTCAAACAATTTCGGGGTTACAACCTCGATTGCAGAGAGGTTGTAACCCCGAAATTGTTTAAAATAGATCTGGTAATAAACCAGATCTAATTTAAACAATTTCGGGGTAGCTACTAAGCTAAAAATTAAAATCGATTGGCGTCGCTAGTGTGCCCTACCCGTTAAGGTGGTACTGTGACGGAACTAGCGCCGCCAAATAAATACTTTAGGTAAAGTATTAACATTTGTTAAGACAAACTTATGTATTAATGTCTTCCTGTAAGATTAATCTTCATAGTTGCTAACCACTTTTACCAATTATGGAAATTATTGCTACTTGTAGAAAGCAATTAGTACGTATTTATAATTATTGTCTCAAAAAATTTATAATACTTTCTTTAAAGTATTCATTGCTCACTTTAAAAAAAATGTGGCTTATTCGGCACAGTAAATGTAAATCACTTGGCGGCGCTAGTATCGTCGCAGTGTTGCCTTAATCGATTTGAGACTGGTCATCATCATCATCATCAGCCCATTTAAGTCCCCACTGCTGGGGCACGGGCCTCCCTCAATCACATGAGGGGTAATTGCCATACTCACCAAGCTTGGCAGACGGGTTGGCGAGGGTTTTGATATAAATGCAGAGTTTTCCTTCTCTGGGTGCTGATGATCATGCCAGCAGCTTTACCTTAGTCGCCTTTTACAACACCTCGGTAAGAGTGAGGGTGGCCTATTCTACTCTGCCGGGACCACACGGCAAGACTGGTACAACCTATCAATCAATCAGTCATTTATTGCGTTAGCTATATGTTATGTCGTTAGACATATCTATCCATGATACAGTTGGCAAGGTTCTCCTGTCTAAGGGTTGCAAAGGTCAGGCGGCAGCAGTCAGTTCTTTGTTATTATCAGAATAACCAAATCCTATAGAACTAAAAGTCAGCGGTATGTGACATCATCGAAAAAATGTCACAGAGTGTGAAAGAGATCCAACCGGCCCTGACGCAGCTTCTATACGGGTGCAGTAGGAAAGAACGTCGCCCAGCACGTCACCCCAGTACTAACGGCTTCGCGCAGTTTGAATGAATGAATGAATGAAACTTTATTTGGCACAATACAAAACAAGGAAACTTAATTAGAAACTTAACCTTGACATAATACCTAGACATAGTTTCTCAAGTATGGCTTTCTATGAAAAGGCACAGTCTGTTTAGGGTGCATGTCTATGCCAAATCCTGGATCATGGTCCAAGCCTCTTTGACTCTTTGATTTGACTCTATGGTCTAAGCGTTCCCCGGGCTCCAAAGCGACGGCTTTGTTTGAGCGCAGAATGACACAAGCGTCATTCCCGGTTGCCCAACTAAATCCACTGTCATGACGATGATAAATACCTACCTACATACAGGGTGTATCTGTGGACATTTACATCCCTTTAACCACGTGTTCTACCAACCATTCTGAGCAACATTTGTTCTACGACTTTTCAAAATTCGTCGAAAATTTTTTCAACTTCCCATACAAAATGACCAAGTCACGTGACGGACTTTGTATAGAGAGTTGAAATTTTTTATGCGAATTTCCAAAAGTCATAGGTAGAACAAATGTTGTTCATAATGGTTGATAAAACACGTGGTTAAAGGGATGTAAATGTTCACAGATACAACATGTATATAATTAGAACAAAGTGTTAGAGTTGTATTTGTGATCTCAGTTTAGGATAGATTTTTTTAGTGTTTGTACAAAGTGCAAAGTGATGTTAAAAATATGTTATTTATTTGTGCAATAAATATTTTTAATTTATAAGGTACATAGATTAAATACTTTTTTCACGCTTAAACTGTTCTAATATTAATTTGTTGTGTTTTCTTTCTTAGTTTAATTAACTAGTGTTGTGTCATCTTATACGTTTTTTTTAATATAAAACTTAATATCCACCAAGTAGTGATTATAACTTGAAATTAATAACGCTTATGTTAACGAAATAATATAACAAAATAATAATTAAAATAAAAATATTAAGGTACCGAGTACATTCTTCTTCCTTTGATTTGTTCATATTTTTGAAAATTTTATATTGTTATCTGGTCATCCCAGTGACTTAGCTTACGAAATACATAGCCAAAAAATGTTTCTTCCCAACAAATTTCTATTTCGGTATGTTTTTAATCTGATAAAATTCAAAGAAATGTCCTATTTAAATAATACAACACTGTACCTAATATAATTCCGTTGTATAAATAAAACAAATCAAATAATTGTCAAACAAATAAAAAGGTATTTTTGTTAGCACATTATATCAATATCTTATATTTAAGTATACGAGTTGAACTAAGCGGACGTTCTTAACTATACTTAACTGTAGATTTGTGTATTAGAACTTCCCCTTGTCTATCGTTAAGGTTTTCCTTGGATGTAAATGCTAGGACTAAATTTTACCAAGCAGTAGGCAAAAGTCTTGTCTATGCATGTGTAGAGACTGTAAAAATTGTACATTAAAATGATAACAGATCTGTCTATATATAACTTGAAATAAATAGAGTGAAATTAAGTATATGGATTTTTTTTCCTTGAATATTTTTATGATCGCGAGATCTGCGAGTTCCCTGATGCTTTGCCGTCTATTTAGAAAAAAGTACGCACTTCTCTTGAAAACACAGGTTTTTCAAACCTTCAGCAGGCGCCGGATTCTCACAAGTAGCAGCTGTTCTCTCTATGCTATGCTAATATGAACATGATTATTTTAAGCCAAACATTGTGAAGATAGAAATAAATGATTTTTTAAGGACGTTACGGTAAGAAAATACTGCTGCAAACAAACCGTTCAATAAATGTGACCTGAAATGGAAATATGTCTTGGTATCACTTGGCTATAAACGTGTGTATACACTGCACTTTAGAAACAATGAATGCGCATAGGGTCCTGGATTGGATAGGACCCGGCTAGGCCAAATATATTACTGAGTTTTATGGTGTCCCATTGGAATATAAGGGAACTGCATGCACCAGTTTTTCGCACACAAATGAGTACCACAATAATTCCTGCAAATAGAGCTACTTAATCGTTATTAATTTGCCGTACGCCAGATATAAATTTGCAGGAATAATTTCAATAATATTGGCCTACGGCAATATATACGGCAATAGATCAATAAATGAATATTGATCCACAAAATAGGTGATAAAAATAAAAACTACAAAACAAGTAAAATAATTGTAATTAACTATATTATCAAAACCCAGTCGACGTAACTTACATTAACTCTTACCTAACATCACAATCACAACTTAATATTTAACAATACGGCATGAAAAAAAATTAGCTTTGTTAAACTACAAAAATAATAAATTGTGATTCTCTGATTCCATAAACATGGCACATCTTAATGTAAATAAATGTATTAAAATATTTCTTTACAAATCACACCTGCACGCTGCTAAGCACTAATTACTATATCATTATAGAGCTTAATGCAAACTTACATATTATTATGTTATATTTTTGGCAAAATGGTAATAATTATTTAAAAAAACTGAAATAAATATAAGTGTCTTAACAGTCATTATTTTAAAAGATACACTTGAAGTGTACTCAAGTTTATAAATGTTAAAAATCTGTTTAGTTTAAGATTGTAAACTCGATGTTTCAAAGAATGTAAATTCTATAAATTCGGTCTATCGTAGTTTCTTTAAACTTGACATGTTTTAATAAGAAACATTAAAATATGTCAAGTAATGAAACGATTTTAAAGTTCAAACATACTTTGCTAATTAGACGTTGATAAGCAGCTAGTATAAAGGCAACTTACAAAAAAAATACATTTAATAAAAGTATTTTTTTTACAAAGGGCATTTTACATAGTATTTCTCAATGTGTGTTTTTGTAAGTCGACAGTATACTTTCTTCTCATGAGAATCCAATCATGAATATGTTTTATTATTGTGAACCCGTGCCTTTTCACCATGATTTTAAATATTTTGGCAAACACTACAACAGAGATGTCTCAAACAGGTATACTAGGTAAATTATTTACCAAGTTTCGATAAACTTCAATGAAACTGATAAATTATTACAATCAGTTCAACTTTACGTAATTAAAATTGTCGGCAAATAAGAAAGGGTTCATATACAATTGCAGTGACTACACAAAACTTATTTGATTTTAACTTATAAAGTATCTAAATAGAGACTTAAAAGTTTAGTAAAGTACTCGCAGACATCCATTTTGAATTAACACTTAAAAAATAGTAAGTTTGCTTTAACAGTACATATCACATTCACACCAAATCTTCACATATCAAACAAGTTTGTTATTTATAGATTGTATCGATAAAAAGTTAGGCATACGAGAACATATTAGTTTATATATTATATTTGCATTAAAATACCTAACAGATTTACCAATTCTCTTTAAGTGTGTTACACGACATACGGACGGACAAAACACACGTTACGTTACGGACATGACAAATTAGAAGAAATTCTATTGATTGTTGAATTACTAACTTTCGAATACCTGCATTACTTTTTACCGATAAATCACGTGTAAATGATATTGTAGACATTTAATTATTAACTCTAATGTAGAGTCAACAAAACTTGTAGAAATTTATTATGTTAAGTACTTATTATTAATGTGATTAAAAACTTCGATTTTAATTTTATTAGGGTTATCTTATCACAGACTTTCTGATATGTGCAGACCATGACAAACACATACCTAAAGAAAAACTGACCAGTTACAAATATCCGGGGCCTTTATTGACATCAGTATTTTAATGTGCACAGTGGGTTTAATTCCATAAGGCGTTAGCATAAATAATATGACAATTCAGAAATCGTATTAATGGATTAAGTACATGTTTAAATTTGAATTTAATTTTATAGTGTGTTAATTCATAACTTTCTTGTCATGTTGGTTAAAAATATTTTAAAATACTGATATGAATCTCAGCCCGCATTGTTTATTAGTCTACTGTCAACCACATCATTTGCAACAAACTTTACCTACCCTTCGGCCACCTACGAAACCTAGTTTTGAATCTAGTTTCTAACTAAGAATAATGTTTCTTCTTGCGAAATTGGTTTCTATGTAAGAATCGTATTTATTATCTCGAAACTTGTTTCGATAAATGAATTATATTTCCTCATTCGAAACCGACAAATAAAAATATCCCTACCGGTATTTAAATACACTTTGCACAACTGTTCTATATATTTTAAATAAGTAACTAACCGAATAATTGCGTTATCAGATATTCATGTTAAAATGTATTTTTATACTTTGCTAATTTGGAAAACAATTATAATCACGTGGATGAACATGGGTTACTTGTATATTCTTTAAGGTTAATAGAAAACTTTAATTCAATATATAGATGTTGCTAGCGTACCATATACCTAGGATCTTAGCATTGGTCCGCTTCCAGCCCGGAGTCTAAGAAGTCCTTCATGTATACTGACACCCGTCGGGGCATGGTCCGGCACCACTGAAAGTAACAAATATGTAATAATTATGTACCTAACTAAATAATATCCTCCAACCGATTCTACGACAGTCAATCTCAACGATCAGCCACGTAGGCAGGATATATTATAGCGCTCAAGTGCACACACTTGTGCAAACACAAATGCACTCTCTATTCCCTTACCCTCATATTCCGATGGGACACTACTGTGACACGACCGGAGAGGGATCGGGCGCAGGACCAACAGCTTAACGTGCTTTCCGCGGCACCTTCGGGCAGCCACTAAGAATTTCTTACCGAAAACTTAGGTACAAAATTTTTGGCCCGACCCGGGTATCGAACCCGGGACCTCTGGCGCAGCCGTCGCTTTAAGTGCGACTTACTAACCACTGCGCCACAGAGGCAGTAACTAAATACTATGATAAGAAACGAGTATAGTAGATACTTCATTTTACTGGAATGAAGGCTTCGAAAACTATTTTGGCCCAGTTAATACGAAACCTAAAGTATAAGTGATTCATTATTATAATTAATCCGTCATAGATAGATAGAATATTATTTTGTTCAACCTCCGAGTAAATCAAACCAGCGTTGGTTTTTGTTGACAGATACAGCCCTATAAACCAGTGAACGAATTTCACTGCTATAAACGCAAAGTCAGTTCAAATATAACACGTCCCTAACCTTAGATTAATATAAAATAGCGGAAGATACGGCACGTGCCTTCAATTAGACAACTGAAAACGGCCTTGATACAAAACTACATGCTCACATACAGCTCTATGACACATTGGTTTAAAATTGGAAGACAGAGACAAACCTATTTTTTGACATAACTGCGAGTGAGTCAAGCATCAAAGAGTAGTATTATATACTCAAGCATACTACGCGCAGCTACGCTTCAGATGTCGTATATTCCTAACTTGCTCTGCAAAATGGTGACCAAAACCTGATAGATCGTAGACACCGCATGTGGAAGGTTTCCAACTTTCGAACGTCTTTTTTATACAAACACCAGGTCTCTCGAGGCATAAAGCAATGTGGGAAGAATCATGGCTTTATATACCGAAAGCTTTGTTTGAAGTTTCAGATCATGCGATTTCTAAACACGGTAACTTAGTCGTCCGAAAGAAGCAGCAGCCCTTGAAATGCGTGAAGGTATTTCAGAACTCAGTGTGTTGTCACTCCGTATGTGAGTACCAAGGTATTAAAAGGAGGAAACCATCTCTAAAGTTTTGCCTCCCACCAAGATATCACCGGAGTTCGTGCTGCTGCCTCTTGGAGGTTGTTTGAGGACTTTTATTTTAGCAACGCTTATGACTAGGCTAAATTTGGAGCACGATTGCTGCAGGCAGTTGATATACGTCTGTAGTGACTCCAAGCTGTCCGCCATAAGACACACATCATCAGCATCCAGCACCTGTAACACATTTAGCTTCCTGACCTTTGACTTGGCTCTGAAACGCGAAAGATCAAACAAACTCTTGTCAGTTCGTAAATTTATTTGTATCAGCCCATCAAAACTTTTGAGTGCGTCATTCATCACAGCAGCGAAATACAAAGCAAAGAATGTCAGCGCCATAACACATCCCGGTTTGACGCCACTTACGTTGGTTATTGGAAAAGGTTCCGAGAAATTGTTTTCGTGCTGGACATTGGCCATCATGTTAACATGGAACTGCCGGACTAGGTTCACAAATTTCACAGGACAACCAGATTTTTCAAGCACCATCCAAAGTGCCTCACGAGGTACCCGGTCAAAAGCCTTTTCTAAGTCTACAAAGCACATATATAAGGGACGATTATGCTCCAAAGATTTCTCTTGCATCTGCTTTACAACATATTTAGCATCTGTCGTACCCCTACAAGGACGAAAACCGCATTGGGTCTCGGGAAGCAGGCTCTATACTAGACGGCTATTGAGGATATGTGCGAAGATCTTTCCGGCTGTGGGTAAAAGAAAAATACCTCTATATGAGCTGCAGTCAGATATCTCTCCCTTTCATTTGTAGAGCTTGCAGATAGTGGCATCTCTCCAATCCCCAGGTACCTCCTCACAGTCCCAGATTTTTAATATAAGGTCGAATAACCTGCTTTCCTAGGGCCCCATACTTGTAAATTTCTGCAGGCAGGTTATCAGCCCCAAGTGTTTTAGCATTTTTTAGTTTTTTTACTGCCGTGATGTATTCTTCGTAATCCAGTGGAGAGCTGAGCTCTTGTGATACGGGTTCGTCCCTGAGACTATTCACGTAAGCCAGATCAGTACTCTGTGCGATAGGATTCAAGACGTCATTGAAGTGTTCTACCCAGCGAGCCAGGATGTCCTTCTGGTTAGTCAAGCGTCTTTCCTTATCGCGAGAGTAAATTGGTGCTGATTTTCTGCATTTAAGGACAAAAACTGTTTGAATAGCCTCAAAAAATTTGCCGGTTTAATTAGTAACAGCAAGATTCTGAATTTCTTGAGCTTTCCTCTGCCACCAGATATCTTTCTGATAACGCACCCTAGACTTCAGTCTTTATTTCGGTACTGTTCAAATTTCAATGTCAGTGAGCTCACTCACAGCGGAGATGTTGGTGCAAAACTTGACACAGCCTTTAATATGACATCTGATAGTACTGCTAAAGCCTCCGTCAACGAATCTTGGAGATACTTTGCCTCCACACTCCACGAATGCTCTCTCGAGATCTTTGGCAAACCCAAAAAGAAAAACCAGGACTGGTTTGATGACTCAGGTACAGTATAATGAATCTCATTGATGATTTTAGACATGCCCTCAAAAACTCTAATAACAATTAATGAGTATAAGATAGGTAAGTATAAACCGTCAACATTAATAAATTTATCATAGTCATACGTCATTCATTAAAATATTCCGACACGAAATAAAAAGCTTTCTCAATAAAAAAATTTAAAGGTAGTCGAACATGTTGTAAGTATTCCATTTTGTTCGCACATTTTGAAACAAGAGGGCGCCAGGTTATTGACTGCGCCCGGGCGCTCCTTGGGCTAGAGACGCCCCCTGTATGTAACATTGTGGAGCAAATAAAGTATTGAGTATTGAGATGTACTGTCTCACCTGGTTGATATAGTAAAGCGAGCTGGGGATGGTGATTTCGTCGTAGTTCCTCAGCACGGCGTCTACGATCTTGTCGGCAGCCTGGGGGGCAGACAGGATGCCCAGGAAGCCGGGGAACTTGATGCGCGGGTTCTTGCACAGCCCCGTGTCCACGATGTATGGGCAGATTACGGTCAGCTTGATCTGGTGAGGCGAAATAAGATTTTAGGCAAGCATTTTTAATGTTATATTATTGTTTAATATTTAATAGCTCTACCCGAAGATATCTTGCCAATGTCAAGTAAATTATTGAGAATAAGTGGTTGGTAGTCAACAGTCGAAGTCAGTCAAAGTCATAGTCACTCAATAAAACGCCGGTATTTTACGTTTTATGGACCTACGGATTCTGCCGCTACCACTCTAAACACAATCGCGGGTTTTAAGACTATTAGATCTTCTAGGTAGGAGCGAACCCGTAGCCCTTGGACCAAAGGCAGCGTTCACTACCGCTGTTCCAAACGGGTCGTAACTTAAAAACACGGCAAGTCCAATCGAATTGTGCAGCCCATCCATGCTATGCAAGACAATGCCACAATCCGTCCACAATTTTGACCGTAGGAGAGCCACGCCCCGGCATGAATGGGCCGGCCCGACCAGAGTGACACCCCGCAAAAAACTGGCGTGACGCAGCACTGTGCTGCTCGCTGCGTGAGTGAGGGTACCGGTGGCTCAATTCGGGGTAAGGGCTATTTAAAGGTTGACAGCGCACTTGTGACTCCACTGGTATCCCGGGTGTCCATGGGCAGCGCCAATCGCTTGCCAACAGGTGATCCATCTGCTCGTCTGCCACCTATCATACAAAAAATACATCTGGAATGTGCGACAACGAATAATTTCACTCACTCCACTGTAATCCTTGACGTCTTCTCTCAGCTCCTCTTGTAGAGCTTCCATCATGCCTCTGACGGCGAACTTGGTGGCGCAGTAGGGGACCAGGTTGCGCAGCCCCACTACGCCAGCCATGGAGGACATCGCCACGATGTGTCCGTGGTTGCGCTCCATCATGTTAGGCAGGAATGTTTGCAGGAGCTGAAATAGTAAAAGATTTGTATGCATAAAAGAAACGAGAGAACGATCAATAGCAAACGGATCACCTGATGGCAAGCAATTTCCGCCACAACACCAGTGGAGTCATAAGTACACTGTCAACCTCTTACCCTTCCCCCGAATCAGGCTGCCGTTATACTTCCACTTGGCGAAACAAAGTTCAAGCACTGCTTAATCCCAGCTGTCACTTGTTGGGCTCATAAGATAAATAATGCAGTAGGAGTCTGTTCCACTATTCAAGACAGAGCAAAATGGAAGGAGTCGAAGGAGGCCTTAGTGTCTACCGTGACCGTAGGGTATGATAGCATTATTGACTAACATCAAGATACTCTATTGGCAGCACTATACTCTGTGATGTCACCAGGTCTGTGGTCTATTGATACTGACCCAGAAGTGAGCGAGAACGTTGACGTCGAACAAGGCACGGATCTCTCTGGGCGAGGTGTCGAGCAGCGCCTTGCAGGGCATGATGCCAGCATTGTTCACCAGCATGGTGACGTCACCGACTTCACGGCGCACCTTCTCTGCTAAGGCATTAATGGCATCTCGGTCTGTCACGTCACACCTGGAAACAAATGGTGTAAGTATTATATGTTGATAGTTGTGAAGGTGACGGTGATCGGATTGAGAAGCTGAAGTAGCAGTGGACTGGCCATATCAGCTGTAGGGGACAACCGTTGGGATGGCAGATTTCTGGAGTGGAGACCGCGTCTCAGCAAACGTAATGTATCAAGACGGGAATTAACAGACATTTATTATGTGATACAACTTTGTGTACACACATATTTGGCTCGACGTTTCGGCTACGTCACAGCAGCCGTGGTCACGAGCGGACTGGCGGAGCACGGCGTCGTCTGCTAGGCCCGGGCTGTGAATCTTCGGACACCCTCACATTTTTTGATATTAATTTGCCACTAGATGAATTGTCAGTGAAGCTACTCCGACACACTACACTAACAGTATCGGTGTTTGTTTGCGTTAGTAATTGTCGAAAATCCTCTCCACCGATCGTCCATTTACAAGAGTGGTTACGACATGGGAATTCGACATGATCCCCCACCTTGGACAAACATTCGTGTGATGAACACTTGTGTTTGTTCAGTGTCTGGGTTAATATATGTATTTAAGTATATATTTGTGTTCCTCTGTTGTCTGATATCTGTAACACAAGTGCTTAAGCTACTTAGTACGGAATCAGGTCAACCTATGAGATGTTGTGAGAATTATTATTATTATTATTATAAAGCAGTCCGAAAGACCTACTCAAGTACAGTTTTACCAATTTTATAAGTTACATCAGTGTACCTGCGCAGAAGTCTTATTTTCTAATACTGCGGCAAAATCTTGACCAATCACAACGCTCCATTTACACGCGCCAACAATTACAACTTCTAATTGCTTGATGCGTCAGCGCCATATTAGGTGCGGTAAAGAGAGAGATAGCATTCCTCTCTGGTTTTATTGTATTTAATCTTAATGTAACGCAATAAAGTCTGTATTTCAACTGCTTTCGCAATCGTAATCAATCGGATTTAACTTGCTCTTCTGCGTAAACGATTTTTTTTGATGTAACTTACTATATTCATAGCCCCACACATTGTAATGAGCATAAGCAGAGTAATGAGCATAACCGTGCAAAGTGTATGATGATTCTAAATTGGCCGTCGATTAATAGCCTTGCATTGAAAATAGAAAACATTAGATATCGTACTTTACGTATTGCGTCTTACACGTTATGTGTGAGGCATCACACTGAAATACATTCAGAGGCGAACATTTGTATGTATGTTTTATGTATGTTACTTCTATACATGCAAACAATTTTAACAAAATTTGGTGTGCAGGAAGCTGACACCTTATTTTGTTCATCATCATCATTTCAGCCAGTAAACGTCCACTATTGGACATAAGCCTCCCCCAATGATCTCCACACAGATCGGACCTGTTCCCTCCTCATCCAAGGGATCCTTTTTTGTCGTCTTTGTGTAAATACGGCCCCTGCGATGTGCAATACAGAGACATCTTTAGGCAAACCCGGCTGACGGGGGTCAGCACGGGTTATTTTGGTCTCTCCTCTGGGATAATAACCCAGAGGCATACCAACTATGTTTATGGGCGGCGTTGATTACCTTCCATCAGGTGAACCGCTTGCTCGGTTATCGCCTCTTCCATAAAAAAAAGCTTAAACCAAAACGGCGCACCCGCATCACCATATTAAGGGAGGTCGTGGGAATCCAGCGTAGCCTTGGCTCCGTAACCTCTCAGGCAGGAAGCTGACAAATGACACCCTGACAGATTAACAGATGGGCTATATAAAACCGATAACACTGCGGGGCGAGGCTAGTAATTTAAGAACTGCTTCGGCATGAATGGGCCGGCTCGACCGGAGTGATACCACGGCCTCACGAAAACCGGCGTGAAGCAGCACTGTGCTGTGTTTCGCTGTGTGAGTGAAGGTACCGGAGGCCCAATCCGGGGGAAAGGCGGGTTTAAAGGTTGGCAGCGCACTTGGCACTCCACTGGTATCGCGGGTGTCCATGGGCGACGGCAATTGTTTACCATCAGGTGATCCGTCTGCTTGTCTACCACCTATCACATAAAAAAATCTGCGATTTTATTAAGCTTCAAGTCTATGCGTATAGAATCCGGGTTTTATCTTCGGATCGGATACGTGAGACATCTGTGATGAAATTCTCAGAGTCAGCAGCCTAGACTCTGGAAGTTGACCGTCTTGTTCCCCGACACCCCGTGCATCGAAAAGCACGGGTTCTTGCACTCTTTTTTCCTGTGGTGTCATTGACACCGAAAATTGAAAAAGAGTGCAAGAACCCGTGCTTTAATAAAAAATATTGGTGGGACAATAGCATTACACCGTGTCATGCTATTGTCCCACCAAAATTTTTTATTTCTATATTCTATAGATTATTTGTATGTAGGTATGAAATACTCATATAACTCTTTTAATATTATATATTTAATTTTATATCATATTATATTTTATATTTATATTTACGACGTTGGTGCGCGCAGTGGCGGTAGTTTTTACACCCGGTATCCACGGAAGACCAGTGTCGAGGTGTTCCACCGAGCACCTCGGCATCAAGCTGAGTGGAAGCCCTTTTAGTGCTTGATTTGTTTAAATTGTTTTTTTTCTTATTTTTGTTATATGGTTTGTAACCTGTATTTAAGCACTGAATAAATCTTTTTATTATTTATTTATTTATTTATTATAATTGTACGGGATAAACCCAATTACATAATTATACATAATTAGCTCTTATTGTATTTATAAACACATATCAATTTTATTTACTAAGGACTTAACATTATCTGTAAATATGTCTAGTTCTGGATGCAATGTCAAGAGTGCGTTAAGCGTGTGATGCATGCGACAGAGCGGCGACTGCGCACGCGCCGCCGTGCGGCACGGCGGGGGCGCGAACAGCCGATGCCTGCGACCAGAGCGTATACGCAGATACTTATCAGGGACAAACATGCGCGATAGATGTTCAACACAATCAGGCGAGTCCAGGCTCCCGCGCAGTATCGCAATAGCAATGGAAATCTCTACCCGTGTCCTCCTCCAGAGTTCATCTCCAACATTCCTTTATTCAATGTAAGGGTAAGAAATCAGAAATTATTAGAAATGTGGTACAAAAGGTATAGGAATAAAAATTGCACTTGCTGTGCTGTTAACGCACTCACACTCCATCAGATCTTCAATAAAAGAGCGTAACGCACTTGTGCATTTTCCAATCTTATCTACTTACTCGTATCTATGGGCTTTCCCCTTCTCTTCCTTGATGAGATCCACCGTCTGCTGGTTGCCGTGAGGGTTGATGTCCACGCAAACAATCGTGGCGCCGAGTCTCCCGAACTTGATAGCCATTTCCTGCCCCATGCCGTGACCAGCTCCTGTGATCTGAAAACCAGGAAGGGCAGAGTTAAGATAAAGTTACCTATAAAGGGATGGTGTGGGCAGATCATCATCATCATCATCAGCCCATTTAAGTCCCCACTGCTGGGGCATGGGCCTCCCTCAATCACATGAGGGGTAATTGCCATACTCACCACGTTTGGCAGACGGGTTGGCGAGGGTTTAGATATAAATGCAGAGTTTTCCTTTTCTGAGTGCTGATGATCATGCCAGCAACTTTACCTTAATCGCCTTTTACGTCACCTCGGTAAGAGTAAGGGTGGCCTATTCTACTCTGCCGGGGACCACACGGCCACGGTGTGGGCAGATAAGCAGATCATAAAGGATGCTCAGTACAGGGTGTATCTGTGAACATTTACATCCCTTTAACCACGTGTTCTACTAACCAATATGAACATGATTTGTTCTATCACTTTTGGAAATCCGCATGAAAAAATTTCAAGTTTTCATACAAATTCGGTCACGTGACTTGGTCATTTTGTATGGGGAGTCGAAATTTTTTTCGATGAATTTCGAAAAGTCGTTGAACAAAAATGTTGTTCAGAATGTTTGGTAGAAAACTTGGTTAAAGGAATTGACATTCCTTCATTTTCGTTCTCGTTCACAGATACACTCTGTATATAAATTACCAGAGTCCCTTATCCTGAATTATGGTCTAAGCGTACCCCGGGCCCCAAGGCGACAGCTTTGGACGCAACCGAGGAATTACACGAGATTAGGATCATTATGATCATCATATCAGCCCATTTAAGTCCCCACTGCTGGGGCATGGGCCTCCCTCAATCACATGAGGGGTAATTGCCATACTCACCACGTTTGGCAGACGGGTTGGCGAGGGTTTAGATATAAATGCAGAGTTTTCCTTTTCTGAGTGCTGATGATCATGCCAGCAACTTTACCTTAATCGCCTTTTACGTCACCTCGGTAAGAGTAAGGGTGGCCTATTCTACTCTGCCGGGGACCACACGGCCACGGTGTGGGCAGATAAGCAGATCATAAAGGATGCTCAGTACAGGGTGTATCTGTGAACATTTACATCCCTTTAACCACGTGTTCTACTAACCAATATGAACATGATTTGTTCTATCACTTTTGGAAATCCGCATGAAAAAATTTCAAGTTTTCATACAAATTCGGTCACGTGACTTGGTCATTTTGTATGGGGAGTCGAAATTTTTTTCGATGAATTTCGAAAAGTCGTTGAACAAAAATGTTGTTCAGAATGTTTGGTAGAAAACTTGGTTAAAGGAATTGACATTCCTTCATTTTCGTTCTCGTTCACAGATACACTCTGTATATAAATTACCAGAGTCCCTTATCCTGAATTATGGTCTAAGCGTACCCCGGGCCCCAAGGCGACAGCTTTGGACGCAACCGAGAATTACACGAGAAGATCTGCAGGCTTCTAAATGCCTTCAGTGATCAATTCGATATACCTATTCTCTGACTCTCTTGTCAACATTACAAGAGCACTGCACAGTTGCAATTAAAAGAGAAAATGTATATGAAACTATCATCATCATCATCAGCGCATTTAAGTCCCCACTGCTGGGGCACGGGCCTCCCTCAATCACATGAGGGGTAATTGCCATACTCATCACGCTTGGCAGACGGGTTGGCGAGGGTTTATGAAACTATATCTAGATGAAAAATTGTAAATTGTAGTACTATTAAGCATGTATCTCTTTTCTGTTTTCTTTATATTGCATTTTTTTTATATGAGAGGTGGCAGACGAGCAGACGGATCACCTGGTGGTAAGCAATTCCACCGCCTATGGACACCCGCAACACCAGTGTAGTCACAAGTGCGCTGCCAACCTTGTCCTCTTCCCCCCGTTGGGCCTTCGGTAACCTTACTCACACGGCGAAACACAGCGCAGGATGAGCGCTGTGTTTCGCCGTGATGATGATAAGATGAGGAGGAATGGATGCTAAGTATAATAATAATATCCTCCAACCGATTACGGCTACGGAGTCCAATCTCAGCGATCAGCCACGTACGCAGGATATATTAGTGCTCAAGTGTGTGCGCAAACACAAGTGAACTCTCTATTACCTTACCCTCACAATCTGATGGGACACCAGCGTGACACGACCGGAGAGGGATTAGGCGCAGGACCAACGGATTAACGTGCTTTCCGAGGCACGGGTTTACAAGAAAGCCAACTTCCAGACTCCGGGCTGACACTAAGAATTTCTTACTGAAAACTTAGGTACAAATTTGTGGTCCGAGCCGGGGATCGAACCCGGGACCTCTCGCGACCTATTCACCACTGCGCCACCGAGGCAGTCAAAATGCTAAGTATATGATTTCAATGAATACCTACAGCACAATAAAATCATAACAAAGTGGGTGAAAAAATGGGTCTTTAATTAGTGAATCAGAGACCCATTTTTTATTGAAAGGATCCCTAACGATGGCTTTAAGCGCAACTGGAAACAATTTAGCTAATGATGATAAAAATCAAAACAAAAGAAAAGCTTTAAACTCAGATCAAGTGGGGTGTCCCCTCTAAGTCTTGAAACTTGTTAGTAAGTCGAAATAGTTTGTTAATAAAGTTCAAAATAATGTACATACACCTGTAAAATTAGAAGTTAAAGTTCTCTAACTTCTACATTATTTAAAAAGATCTATAAATATGTACCTGAGTTCATGCACAATAAACATTATGAATACTGAACAGTTAAAGATGTCTGGTGATTCGTGGCATAGTGCACATTGATGACCAAGATCCACAATATACAATTGGAGGGGGTGGACACTTATACGCCCTGTGGTTTTCCCAGCCGGTCGTAAGAGGCGACTAAACGGGCTTTCGGAGTACGTGAGCGTATCCACTGCTGGGGAGTGGCTTGCTCAGCATACGACTCCGCGGGGGACGACATTACTACCCAGTACCCTTCAACGCTGTACGAACTACCAGGACACCCTGTCCTGGTAGTTTGTACAGCGTTGAAGGGCTGTATTGCGCCAGATAGGGGTGAAGCGGCGAGCGCGATTAGCGGTACGGTCTAGTCCCGGCTGCGGGGATTCCGACCGCGATTGGACACCCCAGGGCTTTTAGTTAGGGTTTGAGTCCCACACACCACCTTGTTCCCTACATGTAGCAAGATGACAGCCATGATGATTTCCCCTGGGAAAAAAAAGTCTGGACACTTATACAGTTAGCCCACCAGTTTAAAAGTCGCTCTGCATGTTTTGGAGCTGATCAATGTTGATAGACCAGTGGACTGAGACAGGCCGTTAGATTCACTTTGAATCGCTGCGCCAGCAAAGTCTACTTCAAACCGAACTCGGAAAAAGTGATATGACAACTTACAAGCATAATTTCCCCCTTGACGCTCTTCGGCTCCGGCGGCACGAAGAACTGGTACACGCAGTAGATCCACACGGCCGTCATCCGCACGTAGAGCACGGCCACCTCCAGCGCCACCGACACGTAGTTGTAAACCTTCATGCCGATGCCGCGCTCATCCGTCCTAAAACAAACAGAGATGGAGGTAAGCAACCTTTTCTTCTTTTTTATGAGATAATGTTCTAAATGCGTGTTAAATGAATAAAAAAAAATTTAACAATTTAAAAAACCCCCGACACAACTAAAGCTCTTTCATTTGATACCTAAATTGAGGCAGTTGGAACAACAAATAGGTTATTCGTCATTTCCTGACGGCGGCCATCTTGGATTTGAAATTTTTCACGATTAATATATTCTGCTACTCAAGCCCTTTTGTATGATACCCATATTGTAGGAGTTGTGTTAAAACATAAAATCCAAATCTTTATGACGGCGGCCATCTTGGATCGATTTTTATCAAACATAGCTGAGAACACTCCCTCCTTATTCATCTTTCAAACAAAAAAAAAAAAACAAAATCAAAATCGGTTCATTTGTTCGGGAGTTCATTCATTCATTTGTTCATTGTACAATTCTACAATTTTGTAAAAAACTTACATATTTTTAAGTTTTTATGACAAGTGCTGTTTAATAAACCTTACAATTCTGTAAAAAATCTACAAGTAAAAACCTTACAAATATTGTAATTACAAATGTTGTCTAATAAACCTTTACATATGTAGAAAACGCCTGTAGAACTCGATGACAAAATTGTAGTTACAAATTTGTAGTTGTAAGTTACAATTTACATAAAATTGTAAGTTTTTGTTGACAATAATTCTTAATTAACAAGGGTAGATTTATAAATATTTAGTTTCTTATTTGTTTGATTCGTAACGAAAGTCATGGAGCATGCTAACAAAATATTGATTCTTTCCTTAATGTACGAGAATAAGGATATTTTATTTGGTAGGTTTAGTGATAAACTTACTCACGATATAAAAATAAAAAAGTGGAAGGACAATCTTTGAGCATCTTTAGCAAAGATCGGAAATACCTACGTGATGAGACATGGCAAAACTTTAGAAAACAGACCATCGTAAGTAGATTTTTAAGTTAATCGGAATAGTTAATGTAATACTGGGTAACTATAGGTATCGAAATGGTGTTATGGCAGAATCATCCATGAGCCTGACTTTCTGTCTATTACATTTAATTTTTTGACTGGCCCGATAGCACAGTTGATAGAGATCTGCCTATTGAGCTGAGGGTCGTGGGTTCAAACTCCATGAAAACAAATATTTGTATGTTTATTCTTAAAGTGTTTGTGTTGAGCCTGGGTAGTATTCATGGAATGATCTCCGTTTCTATCTACAAATGCGGATTCATTTTGGCGAGAAGCGTCCCATTCTGATTAGCGAACCATCTACAATGCCTGCTATTCTAGGTATATTATATTTTCGGATTGGCAGACTTCTTCTCCAAATAATTTACTGTCCACAAACCTAGACACATTTTTTATGCAGTTATGTATCGTTCCTTTACTTTACACTATGTGCATCTGCTAGAACATGGTATTGTGACCCACAGCCCATCCAGTGCAAAGTGCACAAAATGTTCTGAGTGGGTGTAAGGGCTACGTTTCTATTTGAATCGTATTTAAGATCATGTCCAATTTTTGTAATCAAATATTCGACGTAGTTTTACACACCCGAAATTTTTCGTTGAACGTAAAATCTGTCACATTATAAGTTAAGTTTATCCGTTTACGAAAAACTCGCCGCTGCCGTTCACTTATAATATACTCATCATCACTACTGTCACTACTTCCACTATTACTTGTTAGGACCATTTTTTTACTTTTAATTCCAATTTTCTTTACTTGTTAGGTGGAGACACTAAATTGTAAAAAGTTCTGACACAAGGCGACTCCACCTGTCGGAATTGTAATACAATTTACAAAATATGTAAATTGTAACTACAATTATGCGTTCAATAAAACAGTTTTCCCTACAAATATGTAAATTGTCACCTGTAGAAAAAAAATGTTTATTGAACAGAAACTTGTAAAATTGTAGTTACAATTCTACAATTTTGTAGATTTTCCACCATGGTAAAATTGTAAGTTGTATTCTTTATTGAACAGAAACTTGTAGAATTGTAGCCTGTAATTTACAATTACAATTTACAATTTGTAATGTTTATTAAACAGGGCCCAGGTGATCCGTCTGTTCGTCTGCCTACCTATTACATAAAAAAACGACCGAATCGGAGTTTCCCTCTCTTTCATACGCGCTGTGTGTCTCCTTTGTTTGGACGCGACAGGTGTATTCTCGTTCGTTACGGAACGGCTTTAAAATAAGACAGCAGCTTTGAACGCGGTAGCTATCTTTCAGAAGATATTGTAATATTTGTAAGTGAACAAAAAGATTCCCTGGGCCCTGTTTAATAAACATTACAAATTGTAAATTGTAATTGTAAATTACAGGCTACAATTCTACAAGTTTCTGTTCAATAAAGAATACAACTTACAATTTTACCATGGTGGAAAATCTACAAAATTGTAGAATTGTAACCACAATTCTACAAGTTTCTGTTCAATAAACATTTACTTTCTACAGGTGACAATTTACATATTTGTAGGGAAAACTGTTTTATTGAACGCATAATTGTAGTTACAAGTTTACATATTTTGTAAATTGTATTACAATTCCGACAGGTGGACTCGCCTTGTGTCAGAACTTTACAATTTTGTGTCTCCACCTAACGAGTAAAGAAAATTGGAATTAAAAGTAAAAAAATTGTCCTAACAAGTAGTAGTGGAAGTAGTGACAGTAGTGATGATGAGCATATTATAAGTGAACGGCAGCGGCGAGTTTTTCGTAAACGGATAAACTTAACTTTTAATGTGACAGATTTTACGTTCAACGAAAAATTTCGGGTCTGTAAAACTACCGTCGAATATTTGATTACAAAAATTGGACATGATCTTAAATACGATTCAAATAGAAACGTAGCCCTAACACCTTTACCCAATAAAATATCCTTATTCTCGTATATTAAGGAAAGAATCAATATTTTGTTAGCATGCTCCATGACTTTCGTTACGAATCAAACAAA
This sequence comes from Marasmia exigua, assembly GCA_019059595.1. NCBI lineage: Eukaryota > Metazoa > Arthropoda > Insecta > Lepidoptera > Crambidae > Marasmia > Marasmia exigua. The sequence goes on along the minus strand of CM032463.1, from coordinate 29,439,681 downwards.
TAAGAAACTAAATGTTTTTGAAATCTACCCTTGATAATTAAGAATTGTCAACAAACACTTACAATTTTATGTAAATTGTAACTTACAACTACAAATTTGTAACTACAATTTTGTCATCGAGTTCTACAGGCGTTTTCTACATATGTAAAGGTTTATTAGACAGCATTTGTAATTTCAATATTTGTAAGGTTTTTACTTGTAGATTTTTTACAGAATTGTAAGGTTTATTAAACAACACTTGTCATAAAAACTTAAACATATGTAAGATTTTTACAAAATTTTAGAATTGTAATGTTTATTAAACAGGGCCCTGATGTCTGTAACACAAGTGCTTAAGCAACTTAGTATGGAATCAGGTCAACGTATGAGATGTTGTGAGAATATAGATATAAAGCGTGAAATGACACTAATTTCGGAGGACGTGACGGAGGTGTTCATTTCAATCAAAAAGTTTTCTTTATCAATTAAATTTTACATCATGTAATTAGTCACATTAACGAATATTTGGGACATACTGTTTATTATTTATAGCCTGTTATATAAAAGTTAGATGTTGATTTATAAGTTTGGCCCTTTGTTGATAAAAAAGAAGAACGACTCAAATATGTTTTATTTATGTACCAGAGTAAGTACTTCGTAGCCATGCTATTTGGTACTAACAATCCGGTCTAAGTATGTATCTGTAAATACTTACGAGAGTAGGTACCTAGGTAGGTAAAAAAACAAACGATGTCAAACACGTTTGGTTCAATATCAATCTGGCAATAAAACAATTTGAAATTTGATGGTAGTTACCTGATGGGTATCTATTTATAATAAGTACTAACGAGTATTTTAAAGTGACTCCGAAAAAAAATAACCGAGTAAAAATTCAAAATAGGTTTTATTACGACTGTGTGAAAATGTTACTCTATTTGCTCTGAATTTATAATAAGGTCAAATAGGCAAGCAGCTTTACGCTATTTTAAGAAGAAGTATAGGTACGACTATTTAAACAAGGAAATACTGGTTAGCGTACCTACTTGACTGTGTTATTAAGTAAGAAGGAAGCGTCATAATAAATTTAAGAATTCAGTCATCATTCTTTATAAGTAAGAAACATCTGTATAGAACATGCCAAGGATCATCCTATCAAAACAAAAATAAGGAAACACAGGAAACCGGCTTGAAGCAGCACCTGAGGGGCGAGATTCGTGACGTAATTGTAGCGCGCCGACGCCATACTTTGTCGCCTTTTGATTCCAAGCGAGAAAGAAGATAGTTATGCTTACGAACGATAGAGGGAGCTATTTAGTTTTCATAGAAATTACTTATGGTCATAGACATGCACCCTAAACAGACTTCATAGAAAGCCATACTTGAAAAACTGCGTGAACTGAACCGTTAGTATTGGGGTGCCGTGCTGAATGACGTTCTTTCTCTACTGCACCCGTATAGAGATGCATTAAAGCTGCGTCAGGGCCGGTTGGATCTCTTTCACACTCCATCTCTGACGTTTCTTCCGAAAATGGCACATTTCATTTAAATCGCGTGTTTTCTAATTCCCTGCTTATTGTACGCAGACGCTACGAATCGTCGAAAAGTACTTGCTCTACAGACTAGGTACCTATTAGATACTTCGTGTGCTAAACCTTCAGCGCTGTGTTTCGCCGAGTGAGAGAGGGTTCAATTTCAATTCAATTCATCTATTTGCATAATATAGGTAAGTACATACTCGTCGTAAAATTAAATGTGTTCCTCTTAAATTAGGCCTGGCAAGGGCATGCAAATTTTAAAGTGATTTAATTAATTCAGGTTCATCATCATCATCATCATTTCAGCCAATAGACGTCCACTGCTGGACATAGGCCTCCCCCAATGTTCTCCACACAGATCGGTCCTGTGCCGCCCGCATCCAATGGATTCCCGCGATCTTCACCAGATCGTCGGTCCACCTTGTGGGGGGCCTGCCACGGCTGCGACTTCCTGTACGTGGCCTCCACTCGAGGACCTTTCCGCCCCAACGGCCGTCTGTTCTCCTCGCTATGTGCCCTGCCCATTGCCACTTGAGGCATGCAATCCTTTGGGCTATGTCTGTAACCCTAGTTCTCCTGCGGATCTCATCATTTCTGATACGATCACGCAGGGAGACTCCGAGCATAGCTCTCTCCATTGCTCTCTGAGTGACTTTGAGCCTCCTTAATCGGCACATTGTAAGCGGCCACGTTTCGGTTCCGTATGTCATCACTGGCAACACGCATGGAAGACTTTCGTCTTGAGACACTGCGGTAGGTGGGCCAAAAATATGCTGCGTAGCTTCCCGAACGCTGCCCAGCCGAGTTGGATTCGTCGATCGACCTCTTTCTGGAAGTTGGACTTACCAAGCTGGACTTTTTGTCCGAGGTAGATGTACTCGTCTACAACTTCCAGTGCAGAGCTTCCAACCTTTACCAGAGTGGGTACGACATGGGAATTCGACATGATTTTCGTCATTCAGGTTAAAGATATTTTATTTCTAATAAAAACTTAAAATAGTTCACTTACAATGAGATAAAGTACAACTTATTCCAATATCATCATTATATAAATTTTTATTAATATTTTTGTTATTTAAATGCAATTAAATTGATTTGAATAACACAATTTGAATTGAAATGAATTAAAGTAATATTAAAGACGAAATATATTAAATTAAACAGTTAAATAATTTCAAATCTAGACAAACTATGGTCATTGTGCATGGTTATTTGATAAATAGTATATGTGTTTGCCAAGAGGTTGTAACCCCGAAATTATTTAAAATACATCCGGTTTCACCGTCAGCCCGTTTAAGTCCTCACTGCTGGGGCACGGGCCTCCCTCAATCACATGAGGGGTAATTGCCATACTCACCACGCTTGGCAGACGGTTTGGCGAGGGTTTTGATATAAATGCAGAGTTTTTCTTCTCTGGGTGCTGATGATCATGCCAGCCACCTCGGTAAGAGTGAGGGTGGCCTATTCTACTCTGCCGGGAACCACACGGCTAACATCCGGTTTAGTAGGTAAAAATTAATATGGATTGGCGTCGCTAGTGTGCCCTACACGGGACTGCTACTCTAAAGCCATAATAAGCTAGAAACTAAAGCAATCAAACAATTTCCGTAGGTACCCACGATGATGCGATGCCATTTATCTGGCAGCCATTACAACGCAGAAATCCGTTTAGTTGCCATGTCTAGTCTAAGTGCTAGTATCACTTCCTGCGATTAATCGCATAATAAGTACAGGTACAATACTGGACATTCAATGCACTGAAGTACTTAAATAGTTCTTTAGATTTTCGCGTTGCATTGTTGATAAAATGGGGAATTAACGCGATGTAAAAAATTTAGGTGGATGTACCTAAACAGTTCGCTTGTGATCACAGCTTCTGTAACGTAGCCGAAACGTCAAATGCAAGTATACTTATAATCATGTATTTACTTAAAAAATACTGTAATCACTTAAGTCTAATCGAATATACTTACTGGTGCATCATACCTATGCTTTTAATAAAAAGGATTTAAAAACACTACCACTTTCGATGTACAGAAAAACACACATCAATGAACTCAAACAGTCAAATTTCTTCAATCGATTCTCTCCTTGATTTTTTTATGTGATAGGTGACAGACGAGCTTGCGGATTGCCTGATGGCAAGCGATTGCCGCCGCCCATAGACACCCGCGACACCAGTGGATTCACAAATGCGCTGCCAACTTTTAAACCCCCATTTCCCCCGAATCGGGCCTCCGGTACCCTCACTCACGCAAAGAAACACAGCACAGTGCTGCTTCACGCCGGTTTTCTGGAGGCCGTACACTCCGGTCGAGCTGGCCTGTTCATGCCGAAGCGTGGCTCTCCCACGGTCAATCACGTTTGGTTTAATTTCAGTGAGGGAATTTGACACATTGTTGTAACTTGATGTTTAGCTATCTACGGACAGCTGTCTACGGACAGTTAAGTACGCTTAAGTCAGTGTTTTTTGCACAACTAAGTGCTTATTATCTCTTAATTTGTTCTCAAGTGAAGGGCTTGTTCAAGTCACATAAAATAACACAACAAGCAGCAGTGTTCTAAGCAAATAATATTGATGAACACGACAAAAACTCCACACAAGGAAAAGTGTAGGTGAAGAAACCATCAAACTCATTAATAACATTTGAATAACATTATGTCGTTGCCCTTTTTAGGGTGAAGTAATATCCTCCAACCGATTTCGGCTAAGGCGACTAATCTCAATCTACGATCAGCCACTTATATATCATAGTGCTCAAGTGTGTGCGACAAACACAAGTGCACTCTCTATTCTCTTGCAATCATATTCCTAGGCCCGACTCGGGGATCGAAACCGGGACCTCAAGCGCAGCCGTCGCTTTAACGTGCGACTCACTACCCACTGCGCCATCGAGGCAGTCGGACCGAATGGGCGAAGTAATTGTTCGTTAGAATGTTAATTAATACTCAAAGTGACGGGAAGGGGACGCCAATCAATTTTAATTTGTAGCTGCTAAACCGAATCTATTTTAAACAATTTCGGGGTTCCAATCTCTTATATCTAATCTCTCTCGCATCTATATTATCTTATTATCTAATCTCTCTCGCAAACATTTATCTTATTAATATAAATAACCATGCACAAATGTTGGGTCCGTTTTCGTACGCGAAAAATTTATTCACGCCAAAAGCGGCCACTTTTGGCGTGAATCAATTTTTCGCGTACGCGTTGTTTAAAATAGATCCGGTTTAGTAGTTAAACATTAAAATCGACTGGCGTCGCTAGTGTGCCCTACCCGTCCTTAATTGATGTTACAGGAAATTTGAAGGCTAGCCTACTTCAACCAGCAAATGTCCATTTCAATCCAGTGATTGAGGGTGAGGAGATGCTTATTTTCGGGACCCACCGCAGGGCCGACTACGAGTCTTATTTATCTATACTTTTTTTTTAATATGGCTCTACCCGAAGATAATTTGCCAATGTCAATTACTTAATGAGAATGGTAGTTAGTTACTTATTGGTAGTCAACAGTCGAAGTCATCCATAGGCACTTAATAAAACGCCGGTGTTTTTACGTTTAATCGACCTACGGATTCAGCGGATATCACTCTAAAAGCAGTGGTTTTAAGACTATTAGGTCCAAGCAAGTTGTCCCTAGACAACTCACTCGACACACAATAGCAGTGTTAAAAACGATACAATTCAACGATTCTTATTATTAGGATCACTTTTCGGCACTTCACTGCACAAATAAACACCAAATTTGTACACTAAAACCATTAGACACTAATTTAAAACCTCTGAATTGCAGCGGCCCACGCGGCTTGTTTTAGCCCTACCCGCCAAATCCTTATCTATACTATTTTTTGATTAGTTCTAGCTACGAAACTGATTTAGTTAGTACTTAGGTACTAGTAGCTGCTCTTCGTTTTAATTAAATCTCAAAGATCAGCTAAAAACTCAAGATTTCCTATTGCACAAGTATTCTGCAAGAGGATATCTTAAAGTATATCTCTCTCCACCTTATTCTTCTCGAAGCTTTATTACAAAACAAGGACTAAGAAAAGTTCCGGAACTAAATTACTTTCCAGTCGCTTTTTATAATGAGTGTTGTAATGGGATGGCGTGAGTATTAGTACGGTAATAATTGAAGAGCGCTTTTTGTTTAATAAATTAATAATACTTAATATGTACTAAGGAGGAGTAGGTACCTATACTTAGATAGACACTGAACAGGACGAACAAGCCCGATGTGGTTGCCATCAGCTTTGTTCAACAAACCAGTACCAGTTGGAAGGCAGCGGCCGTGACGCTAAGGCATCCAGTTTGATCTTATGAAAACCTACTTCGAAGTATCTCGAGCGGGAGTTTGCTCACTGCGGAATATAAGGGGCATAGCGGCATAACTGTGGAATGAACTATCGCTTGCAGTGTTTCCGAACCGATACGACCTGCAAACCTTCAAGAAAAGAGCGTACTCCCTTTTAAAAAGGCCGGTAGCACACCTGAGACTCTTTTGACGTGGCAGGAGTCCAGGGGCGGCTGTAATTGCTTACCATCAGGTGATACGTCTGCTCGTCGTGAAAGTTTAACAATATGCCATAAGGTGTCTACAAAAGAGGGATTAGGTACCTACCTATCATTCTAAAGCTGATGGCTGATGGTAAAGCAAATCACGATCATAGTAATAAGGCCGCCTTCGTTGTACATGTCCTGTTAATACCTATTATTATATTTTCATTCTGTACTTTGAGTGCAATAAAAGTATATTCATTCATAAATTCATTCATTCACGATTTGAATCATGATGACAGATTTATTCAAGGATAATCACAACATCGTCAATTAAAAAATTAAAAAAAATCACTTGATATTAGCAATGTGGATTATATCTCTAAGACATTGTCTAAGTTGTATCTGCACAAAAGATAAAGAAATATATTTCACAACATCACATAGGTACATTGATCTGACTCCGAGATAGGTAGCCCAAGCACCTGTGTCACGGATATCTTAATACATTACTAATCAAAGCAATTAGCTATGCTTCCAGTAAATGTAATTAAATTGTTTATATATTAATTTTGACATCTTATATTGAAAATTTTTATTCGTATGTATTAATCATGTAATTGCTTTCTGTATTTTCTATGTATTATTCTTATATGTAATTTTTTTTCGGCTTAGACATTAATTTGTATACATTTTAATTTAACATGAAGTTTAATTTTTAAATTGATTATCTTGTAATAGCATTTTTATTGACATCAAAATTGTACTATGACTGACTATTCTTATAAGCGTTTTGGATGTTGACCTCTGTTAGTTTGTAAGAAACAATTGTATTTAATAAATAAATAAATATCAGAATCAACAGCGGAATTACAAATAAATATATTTAATAATTTTCTTTTGTAAATACATACTTAGATATATTACGTAGAAAACAGCCGATACGACAGTACATTAGCAATATACAGTTTTCCCGTACATATACGGAACCCTAGAAGAATCTGTCGAGTAATAACTGATAATAGTCTAGCGTTATGTTGATAGTTACCAACTAGGTAGGTCTTATTACTCTATGGTACTTAGGTAGGTACCTAAACCAATCACAAGTTTAATGCATAACCGTGCACGGTGCATTTTCTTGTCATTAACCCGGGTGTTAAGTAGGTACATTCATGGCTATCCGTGAAATTATATTACGTATGTATAATCCTGAAGATGCGATGACAATACTACTACCTTAAGGTAGGGTAAGGGTAGGGTACACTAGCGACGCCAATCGATTTTAATTTTTAGCGATTAAACCGGATCTATTTTTTAAAAAAAATCGGGTTTTAAAGGTCGACAAACACCTATCACCGTCTTACCTTCGGGAGCGTTTCCAGTTTCTGCAGCTTACGCGGGGTCATATACGATCATCCAAACATCTCCACCTTAGATTTCCTCCCCATTCCTTTCATGCATATACTCAATCCTTGACAGTCCAGTCAATTAGCCTATGGAACTCTCTACCCCTACCAATTAGACAGTCCCCATCCCTGCCCATCTTTAAGGCTCGGGTCAAAGCACACTTCCTTGAAAACTGAAACCCTCTCCCCAACTGATCCTTTTTTAGTAACTTCACCTGTCTTCCTTTCCTGTCATTGACGCTCGTGGTCGTTAGTTCTCTCCCAGATCCATCCATATATTGTAGGTATAAAATATATCTTCTCTATTATAATCTTATAGTAATATATTTTATATAATGTTATATAATTTGTGTAGGTTATATTGTATTATAGTAAGGTAACATTCGTATATATTAGTATATGATAACGTGTTTATTTATTATCTAGATATATGTATTTATATTATAAATTTAGTTAATCAATGTTCAAAATCGAAAGGATTGCACCACTCTCCCCTCTTCTATCTAATGTCCTTTACCTGAAGGTTGTCTGGTAGAGATCGCTCCCAGCGACAAGACCGCCTAAATTGTACATTGTATCTCTGTATACCTAGCTTTTAAGTTTTGTATGTTGTACAATAAAGAGTATCTATCTATCTATCTATCTATACTATTTATTTAACACTTATAGTTAACTGTTTGGTCTGCTTTTGCACTCGCATTTTGGATTACCGCCAAAAGTGGCCGCTTTTGGCGTGAATCAATTTTTCGCGTACAAAAACTGACCCAACATTTGTGCATGGTTATTTCATAAGTATAAGTGTTTGCCGAGAGGTTGTAGCCCCGAAATTGTTTAAAATAGATCCGGTTTAGTAGCTGAAAATTAAAATCGATTGGCGTCGCTAGTGTGCCCTACCCGTCACCTTAAGGAGGTACATTCTTAACTAACCGTGAAATTATATTACGTATGTATAATCCTGACGATGCGATGACAATACTACTACCTACTATGTTACGGTCTCAATAATTTAACATACGAACTGTGTAAAGGATTAGTTCATCATCAATCATCATCATCAGCCCATTTAAGTCCCCACTGCTGGGGCACGGGCCTCCCTCAATCACATGAGGGGTAATTGCCATACTCACCACGCTTGGCAGACGGGTTGGCGAGGGTTTTGATATAAATGCAGAGTTTTCCTTCTCTGGGTGCTGATGATCATGCCAGCAGCTTTACCTTAGTCGCCTTTTACGACACCTCGGTAAGAGTGAGGGTGGCCTATTCTACTCTGCCGGGGGCCACACGGACACACAAGGATTAGTTACAAACACACATCTGCATGTACTATTTAATTTACTACAAGTAAATAGTTAGCTACTCGATGAATTAAAGTGGTTTTGCGATCCGATTCGACTAATCTTTATACGAAAATAATTTATCTATAAATATCTACGCCATACAATTTCTAGCAGTTATACCATTTTTTTTTTCAGATAAAAAAAAATGGTCGGATCGGGCCCGTATGGCAAGGGTCACATTAGTTCATATTGTATTACATTTTAACGGTCTGTTAACATTTATCAGACGATTGTAAAATCAACTCTTAGTTGTTCAAAGTATCAGCCTATACCTGTCCCAACTACGGCGGGGCAAAGGCCTCCATCATAGAAATCAAGTCATCGCTACTATGATCAAATAATCAAATAATTCTTTATTTGGCTTGTACACAGCACTTACAAATCGTCATACATTTGAATGATTTAAAACTATTTATAAGTACTTATGTAATAATTTACATGTTAACATATATATGTTGATACATAAAATATACTAAAAAAGTAAATAAACATGATGCGATTCTACCACCGGCTCGGAAAGTTGTTTCTGGTCGAGAAGATCCGGCAAGAAAATGATGGGATTAGGCTTAAGGTGACGGGTAGGGCACACTAGGGACGCCAATCGATTTTAATTTTTAGCTAGTAAACCGGATCTATTTTAAACAATTTCGGGACTACAACCTCTCGGCAAACACTTGTACTATTTATTAAATAACCATGCACAAACGTTGGGTCCCACGCGTACGCGAAAAATTGATTCACGCCAAAAGCGGCCACTTTTGGCGGTAATCAATTTTTCGCGTACAAAGACCCAATAAACAAGTTCGTATAATCTAATCGGTCGGATCGGGCCCTTATTACCATGAGGGTCACATTAGTTCATATTGTATTACCTACATTTTAACGGTCTGTTAACTTTTATCAGACGATTGTAAAATCAACTCTTACTTAGTTGTCTATTTCGGCAAATATTATCATTAGATATTTATAGTTGATCGGAGTCATAAAATTGTTGATAGGGCAGATTAGCATCCCAGTTATTTATGGCAACTATTTTACGAGCGCGATGGTGCCTAATTGAACACTTTTTTATTACTCTCACAAGTATATAAATACAGATAAAATCGCAACTCACAAAAAGATAACTGAGAATATGATATAGACACTCAATAAACAAGTTTGTATTATCTATTCTATTCTACCTATTCTATATATTATGAGCGAAAACTGCTTTGGAAAAAACCCTTAATAACTAATAGTAGTTTTGATAAACATGTCCATAAAACGACTACCTACATAATTTCCGGTTAGTGGAAAACATGACAATGATGTCCCATAATAGATGCTCGGAGTATCTCTGAAGGACCGCATCAGAAATGATGTAATCCGACAGAGAACCAGAGTCACCGACATATGCCACCCAATTAGCAAACTGAAGTGGCAGTGGGCTGGTCCCATTAGCCGCAGAACTGTCCTTGAGTGGAGACCGCGACTCGGTAAGCGTAGTGTTGGACGCCCTGCGACAAGATGGGATGATGACATTCGAAGGCTGGATGAGAGTGGCCGAAAATCGGGAGCAGTGGCGTGCATTAGGGGAGACCTATGTCCATCAGTGGGCGAGTGTGGGTTGCTGATGATGAATAGATAGATAAAAACGGTCAAGTGCAATCTGGATTTACCCACCGACGGTTCTTTGCGTAGGGTTTATAATTATATTTTTTATTTCGGCACAGTATATTGGCTCTCCTCAGCCTGATGGTAAGCAAGAGGAGAGCTCACGTTGCAATTAAAACGCACGCTAAACATAGAACAAAATTGTATTGTTGTTCAGAATGATTAGTAGCCGTAAAACACGTGGTTAAAGGGCCAGGGATGTAAATGTTCACAGATACACCCTGTAGACACGGTCAGTCGGACAGACAGACTATGCCGGTCTGCCGGGAGGCAGCTGGTGGCCCGGAAGAAATGATGCACCAGGTCTTGTACACGTAACTGGTTTATCACATCATGCCATTTGCATCAGCATGATGTGAGAACATCTCCAAGGCTATACTAGAGATGAATGACGTCATATCGTAACACATAGGTGGTCAGATTTGTGACATAGCGTACGTGACAGAGATAACAGTAGGTCTTGGAGATAATCCTTATCATGCGTGCCGAGCTGCGGGGGTACAATACCGCCAACTTCCAGACTCTGGGCTAACACTAAGGATTTCCTACCGAAATCAAAGGCACAAATTATTGGTGGGTCGCACTTCAAAGCGCGACGGCTGCACAAGAGCCGTCGCGTTTTTAAGTGCGACCCACTAACCACTCTGCGCCACCGAGGCAGCCATATACCTATTATGTAGTGATCCGTAAACAAACACTCCAGTCCCAACAATCCACCACATTCATTATGTATCCCCGTGTCATCGCACTCGTATTGCATTTTAGCTCGTTGCCCAACGCACGCGCACTTCCCGGTGTTACGTCACGCTTCTCGAGTAAACGGTCCGGTTACCGCTAGAACTTTCTGCGCCTAGTCCTTGCTAGACGTATAATCAGTAGGTACACGTATAACGTAGGTACTGTAGTGCGCTTTACATCTATGCGCATGCGATCGTTTTTGCTGAATGAAACGTTTTATTTAGCCTAAAATTCTGAAACAATTTTTTTTGTTTCAGCTTTTAGGCTGCCTATGGACACCCGCAACACCAGTAGAGTCACAAGTGCGCTGCCAACGTTTGAGGTCCCCTTTCCCCCGCATTGGACCTCCGGTACCTCACTCACGCAGCGAAAAACAGCACAGTGCTACTTCACGCCGGTTTTCTGTGAGGCCGTGGTATCATTTATTACTTATTTGAATCTGTTTAAACCTATACAAAGTTATCTCCATAAGCGATCACGCACGACTCAAAAATCGTAATTTGGCTAGCCAGAAAAGAATTTAGGGCATTCCAAAAACTTCTTTTTTTTTTAACAAACCTCCCCCCAAACATAGAAACTCAGAAAATTCATGACCACATCCCTAAATTCTACTTAATTAAAAAGAGATAAATCCTAGAGACGCTAACAGGTAATCCGAAAACACGAAAAGCTTGCGCGGTTTTATCGATACGTAGCGCTATCTATTGGTAAAAGTGGAACTAATGTCCCAAAACGAAGTGAGAGCGGGCCACTAGTAAAGGAGAAAGGGTCAAATATTTGATGGTCAATTGTGAACTTAGGGAATATCATGCAAAGCCACTTTATGACATAGAATACAACATATATGAGCAGCTCGCGTTTAGGAAGTAGATATTTGGTGTGGGCAAGCAGCAAATTTAAACAACCCTTTACGAAAACTAGGTATTTCATACCCATAAAAGCAATGGCTATGCTCGGAGTCATCTTGTGTGATCGTATCAGAAATGATGAGATCCGCTGGAGAACTAAGGTCACAGATGGAAGGTAATGAACGCCGCCCATCCCAGGGGCCAGGCCGGGGGTAAATAGGTACTTTGTACACAGAGACAACAAAAAAAGGCCCCATGGATGCGGGCGGCACTGGTCCGATCGTTGAGGAGAACATTGGGGGAGGTCTATGTCCATGTGGCTGAAATGATGATGATGATGACCCATAAAACCACTAACTATTACTTTGATCGAGATGGAAAAAAATACGTTATTTTACTGCACTGAAATTGGTGAGTAGCGTATATAATTTATTGGCATACTACAACTCTAATGTTGGGTCCGTTTTTGTACGCGAAAAATTGATTCATGCTAAAAGTGGCCGCTTTTGGCGAAAAATAAAATTGACCAAGACATTTAAATAAAAAAGGTTTTGGTGATTTTACAAGCTTATTTTGCACACGGTTTGCTTTTTTATTTAAAATGTCTCATTTCATGATCATTTTTTTATTAAATATCTTAATTTCATTATAATCCCCAGTGGGACAGTGGTAGCGAATACTGCCTTTGGTTCAAGGGTTGCGGGTTCGATCCCTACACAGTAAAAACCTTTGTGTGCATGTCTGTGTGTATTGGCCTGGGTGTTCTCTATGTATTATAAGTATGTATTTACAAAAGAAAAGTATTATTTGCATATATTTGTACTCCTGTAACTGGTGATTTCGATATCCGTAACACAGATGCTTGAGCTACCTATCTCGGAGTCAGATCAATATGTATGTGATGTTGTGAAATATTGATTTTAATTATTATTTATTTATTTTTAAGCAACAAATAAACATTTACCCCCTATCATATGTTCAAGCTAAAAAATCGTTGATAGACTGGTTAAAAACAATAGATTACAACGATCTCGAATGCATTATACGGCAACTTTAAAATAAAAGAATAAAAACTGATAACTTTTTACATAACTATTATCACGCGTAAATTTAATTTATATAACTCTCTACTTTGTTTACTCTCTCTCACTCTCTCTCTCACACACACAACACACACACACACACACACACACACACACACACACACATACACACACACACACACACACGCACACACAATTTGTTTAATAAAATAAAAATGAAAATTGAATTATAATAAAGTAAAATAAAAATAAATGTTATTATTGTTAAAATTAAGGAAAGTTTAAACATAACATATAATAATTTAAAGAAGAGCAGAGTTCCCTAATAAAAGCAAATATGTTGCTTAAAAGGAAGCTTCAACCACAATTATCTGTATGACATGTGTGTTATTGAATAAATAATTTTGATTTTGAATTTTGAATTTTTATTTATTGAAAATCTGTTAGTGGCGCCACTGATCGGAAAAGTGCTCTTAAGCCCTTGAGGTATAAAATCAAGTATGAAAGTTATCGCAGTCAAGGCGTGTTCCACCGACTTCGATGTTTCAAGGTTCCCCCACGCAATCAGAGTTGCACACAACGCAACGTAATTTTCAACTACAATGCTTTGTTCTGAAATATGGTTATAAGGTAATTGGTCGTTTTTAACTCTGCTACTAGCTCAGTTGACTGCTCGTTGCAGTGGGTAGTAGGTCGCACTTTAAAAGGTGACAGGTAGGGCACACTAGCGACTCCAATCGATTTCAATTTTAAGCTACTAAACCGGATCTATTTTAAACCACTTCGGGGTTACAATCTCTTGGCAAACACTATACTATTTATTAAATAACCATGCACAAATGTTGGGTCCGTTTTTGTACGCGAAAAATTCACGCCAAAAACGGCCACTTTTGGCGGTAATCCAAAATTCGAGTGCAAAAGCAGACTAAAAAGTTAACTATAAGTATTAAATAAATAGCATAGCATAGGTGTTTGCCGAGTGGTTGTAACCTCGAATTTGTTTAAAATATCCTGTGTAGGATAAACGCTTCAATAAGGCAGGAACAATAGAAGAATTCAGCTAGGCTGGGCAGCATTTGGTCAACTTCGTCAAGTCTTCTCGTCACCCATCCCTCAAAGTCTCGTAGTTTGAATCCGATCATGCACCTCTGTATTTATATTTGGTGATTCTTCAAGGGATTTAACTTTTACCGATACATTCTGTATAACCTCCCTATACCTAAGAGACACACGTTCTTATCCACTGATCTACCTATTAAATACCTACATCACTATTACCACTCTCCCCTTTGAGTTCTATTTGACAGAAAAACATTACTATACTTTGCTCGTATTTTTATTTTAATTACTTACATGAAACAGAAGACTTACGCGGCGACACTCAGAGACGTCATTTAAGCTAACGTTAATTAACTTTAGTATCGGTAGTCTTTATGCGTATCAAAATTAATATCAATATTTTTTCTTAAGGCGACGGGTAGCCCTAACTAGCGACATCATTTGTTTTTAATATTTTGCTACTAAACCGGATCTATTTTAAACTATTTGTTAATTAACCATGCACCAATGTTGGGTACGTTTTTGTACGCGAAAAATTGATTACCGCCATAAGCGGCCACTTTTAGCATGAATCAATTTTTCGCGTGCATAATGTTGGGATTGTACATAATGTTTGGTAATTTGTGCAGGATTATTTAATAAATAGTATAAGTGTTTGCCGAGAGGTTGTAACCCCGCAATTGTTTAAAATAGATCCGGTTTAGTAGCTAAAAATTAAAATCGATTGGCGTCCCTAGTGTGCCCTACCCGTCACCTTAAGCCTAATCCCATCATAGTAGCGATGACTTGATTTCTATGATGGAGGCCTTTGCCCCGCAGTTGGGACAGCTATAGGCTGATACTTTGAACAACTAAGAGTTGATTTTACAATCGTCTGATAAAAGTTAATAGTATAAGTGTGGTTATTTAATAAATAGTATAAGTGCTTGCCGAGAGGTTGTAACCCCGAAATTGTTTAAAATTGATCCGGTTTAGTAGCTGACAATTAAAATCGATAGTCGATGCTAGTGTGCCTTACCCGTCACCTTAACCAATGACTCTTGAGTGCGGCAATTAGAAGCTTTTGCAAAGCAATGGAGTTCCGTTGCCTGATACAAAATAAAGACTGTTAAGAGGTTGGTTAACTAACGACATGTTTCAACAGCTTCACTTATTTGAACATTTTATGAACAATTTGTTACTTCTTGGGTAATGTCTTGACACAGATTTGTCGTATTTCAACGACATGCCATCATTTTTAATATCTACTAAGGCTAACGAGCCTTTTTGGAGGCGTGGATTCATTGAGAGTCTTAAGAAACGATTTACTAGCTTTTTAAACCCAACATTATGATTAATTAAACCCTGTGATTGGGTTCGAGCCAAAAGTTGTACCTAAATTTTTCTGTTAAGAAATTCTCAGTGTCAGCCCGAAGTCTGGAAGTTGGCGGTCTTGTACCCCCGAGGTCCTGCGCCCGATCCCTCTCCGGTCGTGTTACACTGGTGTCCCATCAGAATAAGCAAGGGAATTGAGTATACTTGTGTTTGCGGACACACTTGAGTACTATATATCCTGCGCAAGTGCACAGCTGATCGTTGAGTTTGGCCGCCTTAGCCGAATCGGTTCCAGGATATTAATATTATTTTTATGGCTATTAAAAAAAAATCGCGTGAAATGCTTAATTGTAACAGTCATTCATGCCTTTATCGAAACAGCGGACTCCTAAAAATTATATACATTTGCCTCAGGTCGTTAGGTCACCCTGGACACTTCCAGTGGTCAGTCCGTAACACAAGTGCTTATGTTACTTACCTACTTAGTACGGAATTAGGTCTATGTTTAAGATCTTGATTTCTCCTAGTCTTCCTCGGGGAAAAGAAGAGATAGATTCGGTGTTATTTATATATTTTTCATTATAAATACAATAATATAAGTATGAAATTATTTTATTGATATTATTACTATTACAGCACTTATTTTTAGCTTACTGTCACTTTGCTATCGTTAAACTGGTTTTAATCATTCAAAATAAATAGTAGTTTAACATGATCCCTAGAGGAATCTGTATTTATTGCATATACTTTGTTTACAAATCGAGCCGCCAGCAGTTGACCAGTAACTCATGAGCTCTCAGCTGCGCGTACGCAATATCTGCGGTGTGTCAAGTTATAGTAGTTGGTGGCCGCAATGATACTGCACTGCCGCAACACAGTTTTTAACTAGTGCGGAGGGTATTCGACATTGCTTGCCAGTTGCATAGCTAGACTGTTATTATATTACAATTCTCGATGTATCTTATGAATAAATAACATCATTGTATTTATGTCAAATAAAATTATTCTTATTGTTATTCTAATTATTCTTGTTGTATGAATTTATATAACTGTACCTACTGTTCTGATAACAAAACTAAGTAGAGGACATGTTAGGGCACTCACTCGGACCCTCACAGGGCACTGCAAATTAAACAAGCACCTGCACAATATGGGCCTTACAGATACCAAAATCTGCAGGTTCTGTCGCGAGGACGAGGAAACGATTATCCACGTCCTCGGCGAGTGCATAGCGCTGCACCGCTGCAGAAGCCGGCACCTGGGAGCACACATGATCTCAGTTGACGAGATCAAGAGCTCCCCCATCAGCTCCATTCTCGGGTTTATCCTGGAACTGGAGCTACATGAGGTGCTGTAATAGGTTACGGGGCTGCCACAATAGATCATCTACTGGTCGCAGTGGCTATGAGACGCAGGGCTCACCCCATTTCTATCAAATATATATACTGTTCTGAGTACAACTGTCTAATTTGCGCAGTGTGCACAAATGCATAGTTTAGTTTTTTCCGTCCGTTTCATAAGTAGACGTTAGATATTACATGCGCGGGTAAATACTATGTGTAACCGATAATTATGCAATGTACTCTGCTCCGATTACTACGTGATACAACACTACTTGTTCCTAACTTAAAATAGTCATTTTATAAATGGGTTTAAAATGACAGCTCATTACCTAAACCCTCAAGTAAGGATGTGCAATCCTTTGTCTGCTTGGAGAACATTTCCCCATTTTGTAAATGTGTTCACATTTAGAAAATATAGCTAGCTCACAGCCAAAATCTACATAATAAAACGCTGTTTTTCTCCTTACCCAAGAGACCTGGCAAAAATGTATCATTCAAAAGATTGGAACACTTGCATATGGATTAATGCAGAGATGCGGAACAGTGAATCGCTTCATTTGGAACATAGACATCTCATTCGGCTCATCGGATCATTCCGCTAATTCGGATCATTCGGCTCACTTGGATCATTCAGCTCATTCGCATCATTCGGCTCATCGGATCATTCAGCTCATTCGGATCATTCGGTTTACTCGAACTCGAGATCCTAATTGAGTCGAATGATACAGTTCGTAGCGAACATTAGAGATTCGGAACAGTGTATCATTTGGCTGAGTCGGATCACTGAGTCGTTTCAGTAAAGAGTTACACACGTCTATTAACCAAAAGTTGTCTAGAAAAAATGCTATAATGCTTATGCTGCTTATTAAAGGTATTTATTTCTTCCATAATTATCAATACCTATCTATCTTATAAAGTAGCGCTTAGTTTATAAACTAACATGCTCGCTCACTTTCTTTTTAGTCTTATGTATATAATATATATCAATTTATTTTTATTATTATTGAGGTGTAGTGTACTGGTAACCCAATCACCTAGGCTGTTATCTGTAAAATATCCTCCCTAAAAATATCGTAGAACAATATCCTAGGCAAGCGTTACAGATATAGCTACCTCTATTTATTCAAATATATTTCCAGTATTATTCGCTCTGTGTTATACATATTTAATTAAAGCATTTTGTGAGATTGTAGGTGAACTTAATTACATTAAAATTAGGGTGAGGTTGAATTTATTTGCATGTAGGTAATTGCAGATCTAAGTTACACTGTACCATGCAAAATAAAACTTAATAATGAGGTTTATATATCATTAAAAATCTACTGTGCGTTTAATAAAATCTACCCAAACTTTACCAGGCTATAACACCAAGCATAAACTCACTTGATAAAGAGAACATTTTTCTTCCTCCCATTCGTGCCCACGAACGAAATATTGAACCACATCACAAATCCCTACTTTACCACTTAACGCGAAGTGAAAATTAGGACTATCTTCAAAAACGGCAATCGTATAGGATTGTCAAAATCGGCAATCGTAGAGGACTATCAAAATCGGCAATCGTAAAGGATTATCAAAAACGGCAATCGTAGTCGCAGTTATCCCACTGCACGCCCGCTGTGCCGGGCTAGACTTTCACTAATGCGCCCGCGCAGCAGTGTGGTTATGCAACAGCGGAAATGTGTCGAAAATTGTGCATCAACAATGAGCTCGCCTGCCGTGTATCCTGTGCGTGCATAGGGCAAGATGCACTTGCAAGCGACCCACTGGCATAGATCGGACACAAACGTACTTGTAGGTTAACGTTAATGGCCGAGTTTCTAACTTTATACTTCTTGTATACAAAGGCGAAATACAAGATAGTAAAATTGCGCGAAAATTGTTCCTCCTACACGTTCATCCAGCTACGATCGCTCTCAATTTTTATTTATAACTAAAATGGTTTTTTACAAATCTTGACCCTGAGTTCTGATTGCTTTTGGAAAACAGCATTATCGGTCATCACCTCAGCGGGTCAATCTCCATTAAGCCCAAAGCTATCCAGAGTTTGCCTTTAACAATACAAAATTCAGTTTTTTTATGTGATAGATGGCAGACGTGCAGACATATTACCTGATGGTAAGGTGGTAAGGATGGTAGGTCACTAATCACATAAATTAAGCTCCCCTTTCCTCTGATTGGGCCTCCAGCACCCTCACTCACTCGGCCAAACACAGCTTAATCTGTGACAGCTTCCTGAATGCAATTACCTACATTCCAGACTTATTTATATATTTAGAATCTGATGTGTAATTTTTGGTCCATACAATAATTTGGAAAACATCCGGTGTGATTTAGAGATTATGATCTGAATATACTAGTTAATTTTGCTATGGTTGATAAGTAACCACACTCTAAACATTATTTTGTTTCCCGAACATATTGCCATATCATCATGACATGACATTATTCGCACAATAAAATTAGATCCAACCGACTGACCTTGGTGGACAAACATGAACATGTTTAGTCATTATGTGTTTTGTGAAATTTTTTCCTGATATTACCGGTCACTAGAACAATTAGTTGAAATCATTGTGATGATAATCTTTATTGAACTAGCAATCTAAATCTATATAAGCTGACTGATCTATTAACGCAGGGCTTATAAGGGTTAAAAACTTGGAATTTTGCAGAGGGGTTCCTTTAATAGTAGAGAAAAGTATTTTTGTAAATTCACCCTCTAAGGGGATAAAATGGGGGCTATGGAACGAGCAATGCTCGGCGTCTCTCTCCGAGATCGAATCCGAAATGAGGTGATCCGGCAGAGAACCAAAGTCATTGATTGAAGTCATCGACATTGCTCACCGGATTAGCAAGCTTAAGTGGCAGTGGGGTGGCCATATTGGCCACATGGGGTAAACGAGTTCTAGAGTGGAGACCGCGTCTTGGCAAACGTAATGTAGGGGCTAGGTGGAGGGACGATCTGCGCAGGATGGCTGGCAAGAGCTGGATGCGAGAAGCCATGGATAGATCACGGTGGCGAACAATTGGAGAGGCCTACGTCCAGCAGTGGACTGCGATAGGCTGATGATGATGATGATGAAACTTTGCAGTTTTTGTAGTTATTTATGTCCCGAAACGAGCAAACCTGATGGTGCTGATGGTAAACAATTGCCGTCACCCATGAATGCCCACAACACCAGTGGAGTCTGTATTTGGCCCCAGTATTACTCTCACACACTGAAACACAGCGCAGGCTCTGTTTCATCGGCATTGCCGAAACGTGACTCGCACACGCACGCTCAGAGCTTCTAAACACTCAAAGTCAGTCTTCGAAATCCTTGAAGCCAGAGCTCAAATGTCTCGCCCTATTGCATAACTCTCGGGAAGTAGGTGTCTCGTAATGCATACCGAAGGAAGGAAACTCCTGACCAGTTAGGTGCGCGGGCGCAGTGACGCAACGCGAGCACGCACCGACCATTGACCTTATACGTGTCTCGTAAATTCGCCTGACATTGACTTCTTGATGACTTTATTTAGATGCGCCTGCACAGATAACTGGAAGTGTTATAGAGATAATCGCCTATACATTAAAGGTTAGATTTGGTATTTTTACCACGGGGAGTCATTCGGCCTAAATTGTAATACCCCTCGCCAATTCGGGTATACTACTAAATATATACGCGAATTGGCGAGGGGCATAATGCGCCAATCTGACACGCTCGAGAATATCTAATGTTCTATTTGTCTTTTACTAAGACAACAATTTCAATAGCGAGGAGAAAGGGAGGGAAAGCTAAGGGATTTTAGACAATAGATTCTGACCATAATCTTGCTTGGTAGGTACCTTGTTCCGCTTGACCTGGTGTCCTTGTCTAATGGTTACGAAGGTTAGAGGATAACAGGTTCGATGCGACGTATTACTAAATCCTGGGTCATGGCCCAAACTTACCCAGAGCTTTTATGCGATGGCTTTGGACGCAACCGGGAATGAGAACGACACGATGAGGTGAAGAAACCATTATGCGTGGTTTCAAACCCAGTCAGATTTATTTGTGTACTAATGTGGTGGTATTATCCATGCCTCGGAAATCATGTTAAGCCGTTGGTCCTGCGCCTGATCGCTTTTCGGTCGTGTCACACTTGTGTCCCATCAAAATGTGAGGGTAATAGAATATAGAGTGCATTTGTGTACGCGCAAAGATTTGTTGAGTTATGCACATTTTTTTTATAGTGGCACAGTATATTGGCTCTCCTCAGCCTCATGGTAAGCAAGAGATGAGCCCAAGTTGCAATTACAACGGAAGCGATGTTAAGGCATCATCTTCGTTGTCACCGCCATACTGGCCCGCGAGATGCTTCTTAACGCTTCGTTTGAAGGAATCCATATTGTAGGAAGGGGGAAATACATGCCGGCAACGAGTTTCATTTCTTGATGGTGCGGCAGCAATAAGAACTCTCAAATTTTTTAGTCCGTGATTGGATGTTTTCCACTGTGAAGCGGTGACAGCATTGCTCCTGCGCGTGTAGTTCTGTGACGGAATAGGGCAAGTAGGATGAGGGAGAAAAGCTCTTCAGAGCATTCACCGTGGTATAGACGATAAAAGACGCTAAGCGACCCGATGTATCTACGTAGTTGAAGAGGTTCGAGGGAATTGGTGACCTCTTCGTCACCTATAATACGTACAGCCCATCGCTGCAATCTGTCGAGAGCATCCATGAGGTATTTAGTGGAGCCATCCCAGAGATGCGAGCAGTACTCCACGCATGCCCGGACTTGAGTCTTGTATAAAAGACAGAGTTGGTCCGGCGTGAAGAACTTGCGCACTCTGTTCAGGATCCCCAGTTTTTAGATGCTGTCGAGATGAGGCTCTCGACATACTTGGCTTTGGTTATGATTGCAGCGAATTTCCATGCCCAGCATGCTTAGGCTAGTACGTAGACTAAGCGAAGTGCTCTGGAGAGAAGGGAGGGGAAGGAATGGGGATGTCTTAGCCGTGAAGGTACACACCTGAGTTTTCTTGGCATTGAACTCGACCAGGTTTCACACTTCCGGCCAATTGCAGATGCGATTATCTTTTGATTTTCGCTCATCACAACTTTTCCGACCGTCAGACATGCGTCTTATCTTGTTATATGACATAGGCAATAATTATGGTCACGGGCACATGGACTATTGGCCGCCATCCGAAATGAGGGTCCAGAGAACATTATAATTATTAATGTGTTGAGTTTTTATGAACTCACTAATGAGTCGAGTTGTTTCTGTGTACGAGTAAGTGCGGTTCTACCTGGCGTGCTTCTTATGTCTTTGATAATTTTAAAGGTCAATTGCTTCTCCATTTTCCAACAAAAACCTTTGGCGTTTTGGTAAATAATACCTTTGATACAAACCCAATTAGAGGAACATTTGAAAGGGTAAAATAATGTAGGTAATATTTATAAATTTAAAACGATGACACAATCTTACAAATTAACCATGCAGTACCTATCTAGCAAAGCTAGTAGCTCGATTTTATTCATGAATGGAATCTAGGGATATTTCATAAATGTTCATATATCCAGTGGCCGTAGAAATCAAATCGAGCGCCGCATTGATAATGCCTGGAAGAGCTACTGGTGAAAGCGTACATTAAGGGAGACCTTCCTCTGTCACTCAAATGCAAGCTCATTGACGTGTGTATTCTGCCCATCCTTACCCACGGTGCTCAGACCTGGTCTCTAACCAAACATCGGAAGTCCAAGCTCAAGATTTGCCAAAGGGCTATAGAGCGGAGCATATTAGGCATTGAAATTACTGACCAGATCAGAAATGACGAAATCCGCTCGGGATCATCGGGATCGCAGATGTCGGCGAAAATTGTGCCAAACTAAAGTGTCGACGTGTGTAGGATGCACCCGGAGAGGTGGACTAAATCGTCACACAATACCAGCCAGATGGGCGATGCTTCAGAAGCAGACCCAGAAAAAGATGGCGTGACGATTTAGACCACCTATGTCAGGATTGGCAAGCTATGGCTTCAAATAGAGACCATTAGAGGAAAATAATGATTATAATAGGAAAATAAAATTCACCGTTCACCGACAGCCGTTTCTCCACAGAACAGATCTGTAACAGACAGGACGTTTCGCATGTTTATTATTATTATTATAATATATGGAAATGTTCGTTACCAATGTACTTAATTACATATTATAATAATTATTTATATAGGTGCAAAGTTATGATTTAAATATATTATGTATGTACCTACATACAATTTTTGTTTTAAAATCAATACAACTTTGACGTACAAAGTACATTATGAATGTTTCATTTATTCCTGCAAAATTGAAAGGTTCTATCGGTGATATTTTCCGTTTCTGCGACGATATGCGAAATGTTCTGTCGACGAAACGTCCATAGGCGAAAGGGGCTGTCGGCGAAAATTTCTTAAGCGAAACGTCCTGTCGGCGATCTGTTCTGTGGAGAAACGGCTGTCGGTGAACGGTGGCGGAATCATTATATGACTCTAATCCAGCAAAGAAAAGCCAATTTTAAAAAACGGAGCATTTATTCACTATACCTGTTATGCGGATTTCGGGATGTAAGTAAACGACCATAGAATTAAAATAAATGACAAGAATAACGGTGTTTAGGGTAATACTTTACTTTTACTTTAAGTTAAAAATATGATTATTATTTCAAGTGTCATTCAAGCACTAAGCAGATTGAATTATATTTTTTGTTTACGTATGCCGCAATGTTAGGTACATTATCATTATGAAATTGTTATCACTGGGTTCAATGAGCTATCTGAAAGTTTGATATTGTAAATGGGACGCAATCATTTCCTGTTCAATAAAAGTAATGAGGCTAGTCCAACAAAAATATTCAAATATTAAAAATATTCGAGATTGTTCAGTGTGGTGCTGGTATCTCAGGTAAGGGAGGTGGGTGGTCCAATCGGATCATGCCTCTGGTGCCCAATTATCGGGCTCGTGACATTTATTTTCATACGACATATATCAATAAACATAGTTTTTTTTGTATAATTTTCGGGTGGTATCCGCCATGTTCTCAAAATATCACAAGCACGAGAATTGGGCTCCTGGATTTTCTAGTCGATGTGCGTATTTCTACCATATACAAAATCGCATACATTGAGCATTTGTGTTACGGATATCAGACAACAGAGGAATTACAAATTTTACGCATTACATATTTAACACCCTGACATAAATCATAGGCTTAGGATGCCGCCCTTCTAATTCTATAGAACAAACACAGTGTTTTTAGTTCTTTTAGTAAGAGTCAAATGGATGACAGTAGATATCTGTAGTAAATTAGTGGAGGAATTTGATTAATTGTAGAAATCCGATGGGCTGATAATATTAAGAATAGGATAGTGAAAATGGAACACTTACCAGGGCACTTTTGACATCATCTGTTGACTGATCTCATTCTTGGTATTGGTCGCCATTTTGAAACCTGAAATTGTTAAAACAATGTTATTATTACAAAAACATTAACTAATTATGTTTTACTACTTAAAAACTACCTATTTAAAATAGAATTAAGTATAGCTAATTAAAATGGGTTGCAGATAATTGCTTTTTTGTAATAAGACGGTTGTTTAACTAATTAGGTACTGAACTTTTTACTAACGTCTGTAAAGAATTATTTATTCAATTTACAAAAGGTAATCAAAATTACAAATGGTAATCTAAGAAAAATGAAATAGGTAACTGATGTTGAAACTAAACGAATGGGGTATGGGAACAACATTTTAGGTATGGTTTTAATATTTTTTCCCAACTACTTTTACTATTTTAAGTAACCAAGGAATAGGGAATTCTCCTATTTTTTCAAATATTTTTTATAATGCTCATATATATCAGGTAATCAAGCATTATTTTTATTTCTGCAAAATATGCCTGCTAAATGTTATAAAAAAAATATCAAAAATTTGACGTAACATATACGCGCTAAAACACCGACCGCCATGATGGTGACGGCGCATGACGTCACTATAACTAAATCAAAGGGCATTGAACTAAAATTGAGAAATGTCAAAATTTCGATGAACGTTGTAGATATAATACTACTCTTTGCGTTGTAGGTAAGTAAACAAAGATGTCAAAAAGATGTTTTAGTATAATGACGTCACATCATGGCGGTCGGCGTTTGAAATCACGTGACATACAGATACTAAAACCTCAATTTTGATTTTGAAAAATAAAATTTATCTTAGGATTTCATGGGAAAATAACGTTATATTTGCATTTCCCGTGATGAAAACTATACAAGTAATATAATTTCATAATTTATTGTTGATAGATGAAAATGGCCTATTGAATATTTTTGTAAAATAGCAGGTAGTTATTTTTTCATAAATTTTCAAACATTTTGAATTCGAAGCGTATTTATGACGTCATAAGTGTTCCGACGACGCTTAGTGTTCCCATATATGATTTTCCCAATTTACGGGAAATATATCGTATACATATACTCCTAAAAATGCATTTTGATCGGGGAAATTTTAAATCACTATCTGTCTTGGTTTTGGTGTCACCCTGCAAATAAACTAGCGCCATCTGTTACTTGGTCCGAGTGAATAAGCCACTGGGACATTGTTGTCGCGTAAATGTAATCTTCTGAATACAACTTGTCTGAATGAATAGCTAGCGTATCTAGGGTTAAATAATTTATATGTATTTTTTATTTAGCTATTTTATTGAAAATATCCTTGATCCAGTGGTTTCAAATTTTAAAAATATTAAAATATGTTATGAAATACTAATGCCTCGAAACGGTTTTCGGATTAGAACCTGTTTAATTTCTTTTCCCATACCCCATTGTATGTTAGAAATATTGATTTTACCCGACTACGGCGAAGCAAAAAGGACGGTTATGATTTTGACCTGTATGTATGTTCATCTGTTCTCTCATAACTTCTAAACTAGTTATCATATTTTAACAAATGAGATGTCGTTAGAAGCGTCTTGATTGTCTTCTGGTTATAGGTTACATGACGTCACGTTAAATTGACTATAGCGCCCTCTAAAGGACTTAGAGTAAGGACTTAAAAAAAAATTTGCTTGGCGGTACCGTGTTAAATAAAAATAAAGTTTACAAACTTATACCCGACTACCAAAAAACACGCTCTAAAAATTACGAAACAAGAAAACTGTCTCTGCTGAAATTATTATGCCGTATCGCCGTGGTCGTAAGCCACCTATTGTAGCAAAACAGATTCATTATAATAATAAAATAAAATCAATGTGGCATACGACCACGACAATACGGCATAATAATTTCAGCAGAGACAGTTTTCTTGTTTCGTACTTTTTAGAGCGTGTTTTTTTTAACGAGTTTTTATAACAACTGATCACTCTCTCTCACACATTCGCTTTCAGTTGTCATGGAATCCCCAATTTCATACACAATTCTATCATCGTGCTCATTTTCACCAACATTCTCACCTTCCATTGTACTTACATTTTTACCTCCACTATCTACATCCTTACATACAGTCTTACCTTCAGTACCAACCTTGAATAGGTTGGTACTCTCCGTACTTACACTTTCACTCTCCTTTCTTTCATATCTAGCTCTACTTTCTGATATAATAGATTCTACAGACACAATGTTGTTTCTTTCTTTTTTTTCTTCTTGCTGAAGTTCCTCTTGCTGACCTTTTTGGTTTAAGAAAACAATATCCCTCTTTATTTACACTGTGTTTTTTATGAGGAAAATAAATTCTATACCCTTTAGTATCCTCTCCATATCCAACCATCAATCCTCTTTCACTTTTCTTGTCCCATTTTCTCCGCTTTTCCTTAGGAACATGCACATACACTGGCATTCCAAAAGTGTCTCATATGGAGTACTTTCTGTCATACGACTCTTTCCCGTTCTGTTTAATACGTAGGCAGCAGTGTTTACTGCTTCCGCCCATAGATTTTTCGGTAAGTCCTTCAAACATAACATAGTTCTTGCTACCTCTGCAAGAGTCCTGTTTTCGCGTTCCGCCCTTCCGTTTTGTTCTGGTGTATACGAACCGGTGGTCTGGTGAGTGATACCACGCCACCCAAATAAGTCCTTTATCTCCTTATTGACAAATTCTGAACCATTGTCACTTCTTTTTTTTTTATGCTAGAGGCGACAAACGAGCAAGCGAGTCACCTGATGGAAAGCAGTCATCGCCGCCCATTAACATCCGCGAAATCAGAGAGATCGCTAATGCGTTGCCGGCCTTTTTAAAAAGGAGTAAACTCTTCTCTTAAAGGTCCCTAAGTCGTAGCCGTCGGGAAATACTCCCATAGGTAAACTGTTCCACAAAACTGAGGTACGTGGTAGAAAGTTCCGCGAAAAACGCACAGTATTCGACCGCCATCCACCGAGATGATGAGAATGGAATGACAATTGCTTGCGTGTGGTTCGATGTAAGAATTCAGCTGCAGGGAGTAGATCAAACAGTTCCTCAGAGCACTCCCCATGATAGATGCGGTATAGAATTCTAAGGGAGGTTATATCCCGCCGCAGTGCTAGAGGATCAAGTCGACTAGAGAGAGTCAAGTCACCGACAATTCGAGCAGCCCTACGCTGTACGCGGTCAAACGGAAGAAGTTGGTACTGAGGTGCACCAGCCCAGAGATGGGAGCAGTATTCCATATGGGGCCGAAGTTGTGCCTTATAGAGTTGTAATCGATGAGCTGGTGTGAAATACCGCCCCGCTCTGAAAATCTTCACTCTATTTCCAGTAACATTTTCCGCTTTATTCAAAAAATCTTCAACGCATCTATTAACCTCATCCTTCCTCTTAATAAAATACACTCTATAGTTCGAGCAATCGTCCTTCAGCAACAAATAGTACGTGTTAAGTCCAACCGACTGTACCTGCATCGGGCCGCATACATCTGCATGAATTATCTCACAAGTTTTTGTCGCCTTGTTCTCACTTGTTCTGAACGTTCTCCGATGCATTTTCTCCTCTAGGCAACTCTGGCACATCTCAAAGCCTCCATCCTCCGCTGGTATGTTATGTTTCTCGAGAAAAGATTTTCATCGTCAGCCCATTTAAGTCCCCACTGCTGGGGCACGGGCCTCCCTCAATCACATGAGGGGTAATTGCCATATTCACCACGCTTGGCAGACGGGTTGGCGAGGGAAAAGATTTAACATCTTGAATATTCTGATGAACGAGCCGTTCATGCCACTCCTGGATCGTAGATTTTTTAGCCACAATGTTTGTACTGTGCGGGGATCGAACCCGCAACCCTTGCACCAGAGGCAGCGTTCACTACCACTGTTCCAAACAGGTCGTGTGGGACTCGAACCCACAGCCCTGGCATGTGAAGTAGGGTCACCACCAAATGCATCATCGGGCATAATACAAAATGAAGCATTGCAATGGTGGAATATTTTTTCCACTATGTCATCTCCACTATCTTCATATACCTGAGCACTATAAACCTGGGCCTAAGTGATCAGGCACCCATCTCAGATACACGTCATCTTCACTTTTCAGGTGGGATTAAGGTCAAAAGCTTGTTGGTCGTAACCTTAAAAAAAGTTAGAGGCAATATATTTGTATAGCTGTTTATTTGTGTAAAAGAATGGCAAGTATTAATGAATAATAAATACATTGATCCCAATATTAAGGTGACATTACTTAAAATATGATTGCATTGTGTGCAAATTAGACAATCATACGTACTTACTAGCTGTTCACTTACTCTCAACTTTGAACATAATATCGAAAATAGATCTATAGCTTACTATTTACGAGTATGCATGAAATCAAAACTGAATAGGTATCTTAAAACAAAAAAAAATACGAAAACCAAGCAAGCAAGAAAAAAAGGTTTATGTTGACCATAAACTGCAATTGAAAACATAATAATAATAATATCCTCCAACCGATTTCCGGCTAAAGCGGCCAATATCAACGATCAGCCACTTACGCAGGATATATTCTAGTGCTCAAGTGTGTGCGCAAACACAAGTGCACTCTCTATCAGGTACAAATTTTAGCCCGACCCGGGGATGAAACACGGGAACCCAAGCACATTCGTCGCTTTAAAGTACGACCCACTAACCACTGCGCCATCGAGGCAGTCAGAAAACATAAAGAATATACCTACATAAACAATAAAAAAATATAACAATAATAGATAAAGACTTAAAATAAGAAACATGAAAACGAAACTAACAATCACAAGAAATACAACATAAATCAATTAAATAATAAATAACAATAATAAATAATATTTCACAACATCACATACATTGATCTGACTCGGAGATAGGTAGCTCAAGCACCTGTGTTACGGATATCAGAATCAACAGTGGGATTACAAATATATACATAAAATTGGGTCCGGGTTGTCTGGAAGAAATCGGTTCAAGCGATAAGACCGCTTTCTTGTATATTATTTGTTGATGTAACCCATGCCTGTTATTTATGCAATAAAAATATTACTTATGAACTGTCAAGCCTCAGCATTTGCTTTAGGGTTTAGTTCGACGGGAGCAATACCTCATACCTAGGTAGGTACCCCACCACCCCCATTTATAGCTTCTGCTGCTTTAGTCGCATTTCAGTTTTTAAACTTTATTTTTATTTAACATATTTTTAGTTTTTTTTTCAGCCTGCGTCCTCCCACTGCTGGGCAAAGGCCTCCCCTAAAAGTCGCCATTGGACTCTATTTGTGGCGATGGTTAGCCAATTGCCCGAGAAGTGGTCAAAAACATCACGCCATCTCTTTTTGGGCCGGCCTCTCAATCGACGCCCTGCTGGCTTCCAATGGGTGATAAGTCTGGTCCACCGCTCCGGGTGCATTCACAAACGTGGCCGGCCCAGTCCCATTTAGTCTAGCGGATTTTTCGCTCACATCCGTAATCCCGGTTTTTGAGCGTATCATAGTATTTCTGACTCGGTCAGAGATTTTTATTCCTAGTATGCTTCGCTCCATAGCTCTTCGGCAGATCTTGAGCTTGGACTTCTGATGGTTGGTTAGTGACCAAGTCTGAGCACCGTATGTAAGAATGGACAAAATGCACACGTCAATAAGTTTGCGTTTAAGTGACAGAGGAAGGTCTCCCTTCATGTCCGCTTTCATCGACCAGTAGCTCTTCCAGGCATTGTCGATGCGGAGCTCGATTTCTCTTTCCTGCCTGTTTTCGAAGGAGACTATCTGGCCCAAATAGATATACTCATTAACGTATTCCATATCTTGCCCATCCACCGATATCCTACGTTTCGTGCTATTGGTCATCACCTTGGTTTTCAACCGGTTCATCATAATTATCATATTTTTAGTTATATTAATAAAATTACATATGTATATTAAATGTTAAAAAAGCCCTTTCATTTGATACCCCACACGGTACTGTCAAGCATTTTTTTTTTCTTACTCTAAGTTCCCTAGTGGGCGCTCTAGTCAATTTAACGTGACGTTATGTCGCCTATAACCAGAAGACATTCA
Organism: Marasmia exigua; assembly: GCA_019059595.1. Lineage (NCBI taxonomy): Eukaryota > Metazoa > Arthropoda > Insecta > Lepidoptera > Crambidae > Marasmia > Marasmia exigua. The sequence continues at coordinate 29,409,476 of CM032463.1, read as the reverse complement.
AGACGCTTCTAATGACACCTCATTTGTTCAATTATTATAACTAGTTTAGAATTTATGAGGGAACAGATGAACAACCATACATACAGGTCAAAATCATACCCGTCCTTTTTGCTTCGCCGTAGTCGAGTAAAAAGAAATAAAGGAGTAAGTTACCCACTAGCCTATAAATCATCCTTGACCTGAGTAAGGTAATTCATGTCGAACTAAACTGTAAGACAAGTTAAACTACATACTAACAAAGTTTTGTTCTTGGGATGTAGGACTGACCCGAACAAGATGAACTAAAGGTTCACGTTTTACTCAAAATTATATAAAACTAAGGCCCAATTCTATATCGACAGTCAAAATTAGACTATTTCTTTTGTTTATTGAATTTCAAACGGAAATTGATTTAAATATGAATAAGTAAGATAACTACCCGCATCATCCATACTAATATTATAAATGCGAAAGTAACTCTGTCTGTCTGTCTGTCTGTCTGTCTGTCTGTCTGCTACTCTTTCACGCCAAAACTACTCAACGGATTTAAATGAAATTTGGTATACAGATAATCTAGACCCCGAGAAAGCACATAGGCTACTTTTTATTGCGAAAAGGGGGTTGTAAGGGGTTGAAAGGGGGGTAAAAAGTTACTTTTCCACGCGGACGGAGTCGCGGGCGGCCGCTAGTCAAATATAAACACGCACTTAAATAACAATTTAGGTAGGTTAAACGCAAGAACTAAATCAAGATAATAATATACAATGTACATTAAACCAACCGTTTACGCACGAAAAGAGATAACAAAAGAAGTCCCGCTGAAAAGTGAACCTATTTTCAAATTCCAGACTCTGGAATATATCCCGTGCTCTTTTTTAGAAACGCATAATAAAATAAAAGTACCTACTTAAATAATAATCTAGCAATAAAAAAACAGCATACTAATTACATACAATAACAAAAAAAACTCCCAAGCAAACGCAAAACTTCACGATCCAGAATTCCAGAGAACGCAGCCCGTGCGCTTTTTTTTCAACTGCCTGCGTTGGGTAAACGATAAACGTTGCGTTGTACTAAAATAATGATTTAATAATAAACAGACAGACGTCAAAAGGTGTACTTACAATAAGAGAAAACAAAAGAATTCCCACACAAAAATTCTTATTTTCAAATTCCGAACTCTGGAACGAGACCCGCGCGCTTTTTCGAACGCGTGCACTCCAGGCGCAACGACACGCAAACTAAACAGACAACAACAGATTCGCACTGGTCCGTTCTCGCGTGTATCATCTGTGGCGTGTGGTAAACGAATTGGGTTAATTCAAGGTCCGGCAAATTCCATTGCGGCCAGCTGATCGGGTAAAAAGTAATAAATTTTCAAAAATATCGACTTATTGACATGTTTGATAACAAAGTTTGTAAATTATTTCTACGTCCGTTTAAAATACGCAACATTTATCTAATACGCCAAGAAAAACCGTCTACTGAATGAAATTTAAAACCCAACAGAGATTTTTTATTTGATTAGAAAACATGCTTTGAAATGTTCATTTGTACATTTGTAAAACCACCCCAACTAACGCAGTTATCTGAAGTCATACGAGTATTGTGTGAGTATCTCTAACTGGTATGATAGCACAGCAATTTTAAATAACATTTTTAATCATAAAATTAAATATCAAAAAAACTTTATGAATTCAACTTAAAGACTTCGTTTTTAAATGCTTCCCCTTAACATTTAAGCGAAATCTGAATAAACTCAAAAAAATGCTCATATATTTCGTCCAGTATTTTTAGTGTCCGTTATGCAAATAAAATACCTCCAATGTGTGAAATCAGTGTCCACACGAAATTGCCCACGCATGCTGCAATCGGTTCCCATAAGGCCAATAGTAATACCAGTAAGCATTTTATGAACTGGTATAGTATTGCTATAGTAAAATATAGAACGTAGTTCAAGTCACCTAATCGAACGTACACGGTGGTGTAACTAAAGAATACTCAATACTCAATTGTTTATTGATTTCCATAAGGTACAATATAATTCAGTAGAACTCTGGACCCCGTTAGGGCACAACAAAATTTAGGAGAGAGGAAGCGGGCTTTATTAAAGTTGTTATCTTTTATAATATGTATATCATTTAAAAACTTACTTCATTTAAATAAATTTCAACTTATGTAAAATACACAAACTAAGTTCAACACTGCAGCGGCAGGTTACCAATGTAAATGACTGAAGGAGTAACACTCCACGAATGCACTAGAAAAGCATCTTTGCGTGAGGAGTGGCGAAGGATTGTAAAGCAAGCCGTAAACTCTCAGTCTGCCAAGATTGTGACAACATAGAATGGAAAGAAAGTTCAACCTGATGCGAAAGAAAATGTGTAAATACTAGAAATTAGAATCTCCTTCCACAATTCGGTAATTGATGCTAGTGTGGGAATGAAACCCACAGCAATATTGTAAACGGTTAAATAGAAAGATTCGATCGACGAAAATATAGTCGTATCTTTTAAATACACTGCTTTGATATTTTTTATTATTTTTAGAGTAAGACGACTTCAATTATCATTAAGGGCACAAAACACACATTTTGTAAGCATTGATTTAATATAGTAAAATGACTTTTAGAACGTTATTTTTAAAAATATTCATACGTCTGGTTTACTCGTAGGTATATGCGAACTTTTTTTCTAAATTAAGAGTACTTAGGTATTTTTTATTATTTATTTATTTTATTTAAATAATATAATTATACCGGATAAACCCTATTACATAATTATACATAATTAACACTTATTGTATTTATAAACACATCAATTTTATTCACTGGGGACTTAACATTGTCTGTAAAACTGTCTAGTTAAATCTGTAAATATGTTATAAGAAAAATACTATAATTTATAGCTACTGCTTTTTTAAATCAAACGTATATAGTTACTTAGGCACTATTGAATAGACTACTTTCTACCATTTTACTCTGGCACGATAGTGTTGCGCTATTGACCTTGGTGGCGAGTGTGACCAAATCGGACGAAGTGCACGCTGGCCGAAGCTAAACTACTGGTTAACTGACTAAGGAGGAAGTTGCACAACTTTCTAAGTAGGCATCCAAATTAATTCACTACGAAGAGGGCTACTTCCCTGATTTTGTTACAGTAACAGCCATACTGCAGTCCACGCGGGAGAATTGCACTGGTGACCTTGGCGAGAATGTGATAAAGTGGACAGTGCCTATGCAAGCTACCGAACAACTACTAAGTTGCACTCTCTGCTCCAATAACGACACTAAATTACTATGAAGATGGACTACTTTCTACCATGTTACAATACCAGATATTTATAGTCCACGGACCGATACTGGTAGCGATTGCTGCCTCTGGTGCAAGTTTCGAGTTCGATCCCCGCGCAGTACAAACATTGTCTGTTTGTATTGGCACAGATATTTATACATATTTGTCTGGATGTTACTTTGTATTATAAGTATCTTATTACAAACGTACGCGCAAAATTGATCAATTTTTAGCGTACAAAAACTGACCCAACATTTGTGCATGGTTATTTAATAAATAGTATAAGTGTTTTCCTAGAGGTTGTAACCCTGAAATTGTTTAAAATAGATCCGGTTTAGTAGCTAAAAATTAAAATCGATTGGCGTCGCTAGTGTGCCCTACCAGTCACCTTTAGTAAGTTTATCAATGTACGAAAATGTGGACGTAAAATAATACAATTTATCTCCCTTTTAGAATTTTACGAAAGTTTATAAACTTCCTAGAAAATTTATAAACTTACGGATTTTGTTATTTTCCGGTGACATTTATATTAGTAATTCCGTAACACAGGTGCTTGAGCTACCTATCACGGAGTCAGATCAATGTATGTAATGTTGTGAAAATATTTATTTGTAAAAAAAAAGCGCGTATGGAAGGGAGGGTAACTTCGATTCGGTGGTACGTCCCGTTCGCGCTGAGACCCCTCTCTCTCCCGATCATCTGTTTCTGTCATTAGTACTTCCGAACCTTAGTAGCTGGGATTACTGTGTGTGTGTGTACTATTTTTTTTTGTTTCCCGGGAGAAATGCATTACGCAGACCCTGCCGCCGGGGGGCGACAGGGTACTGTGGAACTCACCCTCCGGGCCGCTTCTTCTAGCAAGAAGCGACCTGAGGGCATACCCACTAAAACTCTCGGGGCTCAACCACCCGTGGGTATGGAATGGAGTCACGGGCACTGCACGAGGCTATTCCCCGCAACCCCACTCCCCCACAGGCCCCTACACGGGGTGTGCGGCCACGCCCCTCCTCGGGCTGGGAGGAGGGGGGTTGGGACAGCCGGAAGAGCTAAGCCGTCCCCAACGAGCGGTGGAGGTGCCAATGACAGTGCCGGCACAAGGACCCCCGTCCCTGTTGCCGGCTGGCCGTGTGTGTGTGTACTGCGTAGCCTGTCTAACTCGCATTGCAGGCTGTTTCTTCTGTGTAGGTATTATTATTTTGTGCCAGTAGTTGGTAGTATTGCGCTGGTGACCTTGGCGGTGAGTGTGGGCAAATCGGGCGGTGCACGCTGCCGAACCGCTGCTTAAGGTGACGGGTAGGGCACACTAGCGACGCCAAACGATTTTAATTTTTAGCTACTAAACCGGATCTATTTTAAACAATTTCGAGGTTACAACCTCTCGGCAAACACTTACTGCCACATTCAAAGTCGTTGATTAACTTAGTTGGCCACTTAAGAAAAAATATTGACCCTTATACGCATAAAGACTACCGATATTAAAGTTAATGAACATTAGCTTAAATGACGTCTCTGAGTGCGGCCGTTATACTAATTATTAAATAACCATAATAACCATGCACAAATGCGGACCCAACATAACAACACAAAAGTGGCCGCTTTTGGCGGTAATCAATTTTTCGCATACAAAAAGGGACCCAACATTTGTGCATGGTTATTTAGAGAGGTTGTAACCCTGATTTTGTTTAAAATTGATCAGGTTTTTACAGAGAAGGAAAACTCTGCATCTAAACCCTCGCCAATCCGTCTGCCAAGCGTAGTGAGTATGGCAATTACCCCTCATGTGATTGAGGGAGGCCCGTGCCCCAGCAGTGGGGACTTAAATGGGCTGACGAGATGATGATGATGAGATCAGGTTTAGTAGCTAACAATTAAAACGAAATGGTTTCGGCTAGTTATGGATACCCTAATCTCCTTAAACATGCGGAGGGAGGACAGTTTGTCCCAACCTAAAATTGCTTACAATTACGCATTTCAATTTAAAATTATCAGTTTTTGATTCAAGAGAGGAACCTCGGCGCTTTGATTTAAACCGTTAGTTACTAATGCCAATCGGCATAACATTCTGAGCCGCGTGGTCCCCGGCAGAGTAGAATAGGGGCCACCTCTCAGCTCTTACGAGGTTGTTTAACGACGGCTACTAAGGTAAAGCTGCTGGCATGATCATCAGCACCCAGGGAAGGAAAACTCTGCATTTATATCCAAACCCTCGCCAACACGACGTAGAGCGGCGATCCTCCTGAGATTTCGTAGCTACCCGTCTGCCAAGCGTGGTGAGTATGGCAATTACCCCTCATGTGATTGAGGGAGGCCCGTGCCCCAGCAGTGGGGACTTAAATGGGCTGACGATGATGATGATGATGATGAGATCAGGTTTAGTAGCTAACAATTAAAAACGAATGGTTTCGCTAGTTAGGGATACCCTTCGCCTTAAACATGCGGAGGAGGAAGTTGCACAACACTTAAATACCTCATTTTAATTCATGTTTTGATTCAAGAGAGGAACCTCGGCGCTTCGATTTAAACCGTTAGTTACAAATGCCAATCGGCATAACATTCTGAGCCGCGTGGTCCCCGGCAGAGTAGAATAGGCCACCCTCACTCTTACCGAGGTGTTGTAAAAGGCGACTAAGGTAAAGCTGCTGGCATGATCATCAGCACCCAGTGAAGGAAAACTCTGCATTTATATCAAAACCCTCGTCAACCCGTCTGCCAAGCGTGGTGAGTATGGAATTACCCCTCATGTGATTGAGGAGGCCCGTGCCCCAGCAGTGGGGACTTAAATGGGCTGATGATGATAACATTCTGAACTCTTACGAAGTGTATTTTTTATGTGATAGGTGGCAGACGAGCAGACGTATCACCTAATGGTCAGCAATTGCCGCCGCCCAAGGATACCCGCGACCACAGTGGAGTCACAAATGCGCTGCCAACCTTTAAACCCCCCTTTCCCCGGACTGGGCCTCACCCCTCACTCAGGCAGCGAAACACAGCACAGTGCCGCTACTCGCCGGTTTTTTATAAAGCCGTGGTCGAGCCGGTCCATTCATGCCGAAGCGTGGCTCTCCCACGGTTCATAGGTTCTTACCACCTTTAAGGTGACAGGTAAGGCACATTAGCGACGCCAACCGATTTTTAATTTTTAGCTACTAAACCGGATCTATTTTAAACAATATCGGTGTTACAACCTCTCGGCATACTATTTATTAAATAATCATGAAAGAATCTTGGGTTCAACACGTACGCGAAAAATTGATTCACGCCAAAAGCGGCCACTTTTGGTGTGAGTCAATTTTTCTTGTACAAAAACGGACCCAACGTTTGTGCATGGTTATTTAATAAATAGTATAAGTGTTTGCCGAGAGGTTGTAACCCCAAAATTGTTTAAAATAGATCCGGCTTAGTAGTTAAAAATTAAAATCGATTGGCGTCGCTAGTGTGCCCTACCCGTCACCTTAATGGAACTTAAGCGCTGCGGATTTTATAATAATACTAAAGTTTTCTCAAAAATGGTTTGCAAACTATTTCTCACCATTGCAGATGTGTGTTTTATGTATTGTCATTAAGATTATTATCTCCTAGCACACCCAGTCCTTAAAAAAGCTTGTTATCCAAATTGACCCGATCGAGAATAAAACCCAGAACCTTTCACACTAAGACACCACACCTTGGCCACCGCGACTGAAGACGCTAGCATATTTAAAAAGGTTTGGGCCTATAGTTTAGTGGGTCGAGTTCAACGACTTTTAAAACAGCTGTTTTCTTAAACAACTGATTTAGCAATAGTATAAAAACGTCAAGCAAGTTTCATGAAACAGCTGTTTTTAAAGTCGGTAAACTCCACCAATGGAGAGGGCTATGTTCGGACTCTCCTTGCGTGATCGTATCAGAAATTATGAGATCCGCAGGAGAACTAAGGTCACAGACATAGCCCAACGGATGGTATGCCTCAAGTGGGCAGGGCACATAGCGAGGAGAACAGAGGGCTGTGGGGGTGGAAAGGAACTGGAGTGGAGGCCACCTACAGCAAGACGAAGCCTCCACACGGTGGACTGACGAAGGAGAAGGTCGCGGGAATCCATTGGATGCGGGCGACAAAGGATCGATCTGTGTGGAGAACATTGAGGGAGGCCAATGTCCAGCAGTGGACGTCTATTGGCTGAAATGATGATGATGAACTCCACCATCAGTGTTTCACTGATCGGCATCGATTTGTGAGCGCTCGATTGATATGGTAGTTCCATCAACCCATCTTAGCAGTAGTTCTCAAGCTAAAGTGATTAGTTTAAGTTGGGATATTCGTATTTGTCCATACGTGACGCAAGCGGTGTGGCAACAGCAGATCATCGGCCGCGGTGCACTGACCACTGGCGAGAAAGTAGTCGCCGACTCTGGTGCGGCCGTTTGATGTTGGCACGGCACAATGCGCCAGATTCAAACGGCCGCGAACATCTGAAAAGTTACCGTAGACTATTTTCAGACCGTATACCAATGTTTTGAGTTCGAACCAAAATCGATGCATGCTCAGCTATACACACAACAGTGACATTTTTCACATATAGTGTTGTGAGTATGTTGGGGGCGACTACAATGCTTTAATTTGTGGGAGCGACAGATGGAAATATTATTTAAATACACCGTTATTTTTTTATCGTTTACATCCCGATCCTCACAACATCTCATACGTTGACCTGATTCTGTACAGTAGCTTAAGCACTTGTGTTACAGATATCAGTCAACAGAGGAATACAAATATATACTTAAATATATATATTACACCCAGACACAGAACAAACACAAGTGTTCATCGCACGAATGTTTGTCCAGGGTGGGGATCGAACCCACGACCTTTGACATAAGAGGCAGGGTCACTACCAATTGCGCCATCCGGTCAGTCAATAATAGGTATCTTGAATGAAGACATCATAAATACATTTACCATGTTAGATCAACACAATAAGCGAAAGAAGAAATCAGCTGTTCCATACATTATTGCCGATGTAAAGATAAAAAATAACGGTGTATATTTTAATTACAGGGTCCGGGTACAAGGGGCAGTACCATAAAGTCTTGGCTTGATGATCGTAAGATATGACGTGCTAATAACCTTTATTACAATAGAAAATACAATACAATACAATAGAAATTGTACATTCAAGTTTCTGTAATGCCTAATCATTTTTAAGTTGTGTTTTTTGTGCAATAAAGTATATCTATCTATGTATCTATCTGTCTAATCTGTTGAGCGATGGTAGCTCAGGGGATCGTGGTCCAGACGCCGAACTGACAGTGACACGCAAGAAGTACAAGACAGTAAAAATGCTCGGATTGAGTGAGCGAGGACGCTCAATTAAAGATTCATGAATCTTGTATTTTGGCCATTACAATTTTAAAAAGTGTCACATCAGCATCACTTTTTACAGCACAAAAAATTGACATCGTGTGTCACTCCCCCGCAGCGCGACTACGCGACAACTGCACCGCGCAGAAATGAGCTGACCTTGGACTCGAAAGCACTGTCTCAACGCGGCCTTGTCATCGTTACACACTCTGTTGAACTCATCTCGGCTGATCGATGGTGATAGTGATGTTTTGGAAACTGCGACCTTGAAAATGTAACTGTTTGACGTAGGAAAAACAAAGTGAGGAAACCTGCCCATATCGGCTAGATCCTTAAACTGAGCAAAATTGATGCCCTTATCGGATAGGAAACTAAAGATAGTTAAGATACCGTTTCTAAACATGTAACTATCAGTCAGTCGGTTCCCTTGTTTGACGGTTGTGAATGAGGCCAGATAGTAATCCCCTACATATCTCAGCGTTTTCTCCCGGTTCCTTACAAATCTGTTGCTTGAGTACGGGGTCCGCTTTCCTACATCAGTCACCACATGAAAAGACCGTGCAAAGTGAAGGAGTCCCTCCACTTTGCACGGTCTTTTGCATCCCTAGTGGTCAGTTTATTAGCACGCAATATCATCCTTTACAATATCAAGCCTTTTTAGGTCCAAAGTCGAAAAAGTCAGATAGCAGTAGTTTCAATTAATTAACAGACTCGCAATATCTTGGATTCATGGTCCAAGCGGAGGTACCCCGGTAAGCGTCATTGTAGGCATTACACCCTAAGATGGTGATAATGTTAGAGTTCCGATCCAATGTTCCTATTTGATGTTTCGACATGTAGATTAATAAATCCAACATAACATTTTCATTAAATTGGCACCAAGGCATCACATGAGTCACGCTGTCAAAAAATATCAGATCTCATGTGGAAATAAACTCGGCACAAGGCCTAACTTCACAACCTCACTCTATAGACAGTACACCTTGCCCAAAAGTTGCTTCGCCATTTTACTTACATTCACATGGGCGGCGTTGAGTTTATCCACTGTTCATTATTAATTTGTCATACTTAACGAAATGGCCAGTCTCAGAATTTAAAAAAAAATATAAAGTTTCTGAAGTCATTCCTTGCAGAGTTGGAAGCTTTGCTTATTCATGGATATATTTTATGTACTTAAATATATCAAGTATGACTGATAGGTGTTGATAAACACCTATCAATTTTGTATCATTAGATGGGACAGCACATGCGGCCAATCGTCTCAATTTGAGCTTACAATATAAATTATGACACGCAGTTGATTTGGTACCATAAGTATCTATATTCTATAGATGAAAGAGTGAATGAATACCCTCATAAACTTTACATAGCTAATGTTGCTAATACTCTTACATATAGTTTACGTCACACTATAAAAACGCAAGCGGTTATTCTTCTCTTATCGTCATATTCATTTTAGCATTTTGTCCTGGTCTTAAGCTGTCGCTTCGGAGCCCGGGGCTCTCTTTGCTACTTCGCCAACTCCACATCGCAAGATCTTGTGCAATATTGTGCATCCCTAGTAGTCAGTTTATTAGCACGTGTGTCAAACCTTACGATGTTAAGTCACACCTTTTAGGTTTTCCTCTTTTGCCGGGACCTGGTGGTGGTGGCATGGCTCAGACATTTGTTTCCCACGTAGCCTAGGCGTTTTCTTCTTCTCCCATCATGTCAGCGTGTCACCTATTCCCGGTTGCGTCCAAAGCCGTTCCTTCAGCACCAGACGGATTCAGAATCATCCAAACTGCATAGAAACAGGAGTAAACGCTAGTAGGAAGTAGAATAAATTAAAGTACACCTATCAAAACCACTTTTTGGTCACCCTGGTGAAATGACATATTATAGACATAGTTCCAGACTCCTATCCGTATATTGTAATGTAGGTATTCTAAATGTAATATATATATTCTTTTTTTGTAATTGATCTGTAGCCCTGACATATTGGACGTCCGAAACGGGCAACTGTTCATACTAACCATAATGCTGTAACAACAATTGTAACACAGTTTGACAATAAATGATTATCTTATCTTATCTTATCTTATGACGCTGGCCCAAGATGTAATGTGTCAAAGTCGTGACGACGAATGTTTGAGATTAGGTTCCATGCCGTACCAAAGGATCTAATATACCATTATAACTTACCATGTCTGACCATGACATGAATAGGCGGGTTCGACCGGAGTGATACCGCGTGCGTTCAACTGTGTGTTTCTCAAGAAACTTTCTTATTAATAATAGGACAAAACTAAGGAATGAATTATCGCCTGCGGTGTGTACAGACCGATAAGACCTGCAAACCTTAAAGCCGTACTTTGCTGTTCCGGGTATTCATGAGCGGCGATACTTAATCACTTACCATCAGGTGATACGTATGCTCTTCTCTCCGGTGGAAAGCCGGTGTGAAACAACTCCTGCACTGTGTTTGCAATTCGGGAAAGATGAAGGGCGACGGCAGTCGCATACCAATAAGTAATCCGTCTGCTTGTCTGCTAGCTCATTCGTGCTGATCCACACACTACCACAACATATCCACTAAAACACCAGGGCTGTTTCCATTTGAACCCATGACTCCTCCCCACTTAAGGGCGTTGAGGGAAACCGCTAGGGTTTAGTCGGTATGCCTTTAGCCAGCTTCTCTATAGGAGAAGCTTCTGCCAGAGTCAATCGCGGTTTGGTCCGCAGACGTCGGCCTATTGCACTCCGGGCCGGCATTCCCCAGCGACAAAAAAGGGTGTTTATTTCTACACAGTACTAAAAACCTTAACCATAAAGTTTCCATGCATTGTCTTATTGCCAAATATCGCATTGCGTTGCAACACCACGGTGTATGGAGCAATGCACTCTCACAACTTTTATCAAAATGTTCATGGTAATATTACATAGCAATAAAACACGGCAATGCTAAGATACGGTACCTAAAATCACCACTACCACATCGGGTGTTTCGATTTTCAACCTAAGCAAGTTTGTAGAAGAAATAGAATGGCGTGTCCGGATCCAAACCTATGGACCTTCTGTTCGGAAGGAGTTTGTTGACCACCGTTCTTACTGAGCTTACTATAATTGTCATTTCTTATTAGGCAGACGAGCAGATGGATCGGTCTTCTGTTAGGCAGTGGTGCCAACTACTTTGGTCGAGCCGCCCATTCATGTCGAACCGTGGCTCCAGAGCTTGTCACCGCTTCGGTGTATGTGCGTTTACTGCGAAAAAGGATATTGGGTCGTTCTTCTTTTTTTACGACAATAAGCCCGTCCTCAGTGACTTATCAAGTAATTAATTATATAAAAAAATATACGTTACACCATCAAGATATTCTTAATTTAACATGAAATAATGACATTGTTTTATCACCTCGTAGGCACTTTAGCATGATTTAACAATGTAAAAAAATATATAAAGCGTGACAGAGGTGTAAATGGCACTAATTTCGGGGGACGTGACGGAGGTGTCCATTTTAATCAAAAAGTATTCTTTATCAATTAAATTTTAGATCATGTAATAGTCCATCTGTAAAATAGTACATTAACGAATATTTAGGATATATTATTTATCAATTGTAGTCTGTTATATAAAAGTTAAATGTTGATGTGTAAGTTTGGCTCATTGTCGATAAAAAAGAAGAACGACCCTATTGACAGAGGGACAAACAGAATCTAGAAGTGTCTCATCTTAGTTCATGAGAAATACCGAAAAATAATATCCAAACCGATTCAACATTTAAATCTTTAATAAATTAAGCTTTAAATACCGGCGACGTATTTGCATTCCTTTTGGTGTAAACAGATGATACCTATTCTTTGGAGGTGGTGGTCACCCTTTTAGAGTGATAGATTGCAGACGAGCAGACTGATTACCTGACGGTAAGCGTTCGCCGTCGCCCATATACACCCTAAACACCTGCACCTGTGAGTCACAAGTATGCTGCCAATCTTGCCCCATAGGCATACTCAGAAATAAAGAACAGGCGCTGCTTCACGCCGGTTTTCTGTGAGGCCGTGGTATCATTCCGATGGAGCCGGCCCATTCAAGCCGAAGTGTGGCTCTCCTACAGTGACATACATTCCATCAAGTGGCCTTTGTCTCGTTTACCTCTCTGTGGCATACAAAAACAAGCAGGACTTACCCATACTCAAGGACAAACACCTCCCCTTTCCTTAGCCGGAGGTGTTTCTCCTTGAGTAAGCCGTTTTGTAACGATTGAGAATATACCTGTCACATCCAAACAAAGGAGAAACATAGCGCGTGTGAAAGGGAGGAATTTCGATTCGGTAGTAACGTCCGGCTCTCCTTAAGGTCCCTGCTCGTTTTTCTGACCATATTTTAAACAATAAAAAACTTAATAGCCAAAAGAAAACAACAAGACTTGCTTAACTAAATTGCGGAATTGAAGTCCAGCGCGACAAGGTGACCAACTATCAGGCAGAATGCTGCTTGAGCAACCGCTTGCGTCAGGAGTGCGGGGCAAAATATGGTAAGAAGAATATGCGTTTATTCGTCATTAATAACAAAGCTGTACGGAATAAGTACAAAGCTGTACGGTTTATATTAATGTTGCATTTTTTTTTTATAGGATCTGTATGTATGCGTTTTGTTATTCATGTTCACGTTATAGATGTAGTACCTTGTATCGTTCCGTTTTCTATTAATTAATTGTCAGTTTTTTTTTTATGTTGTATGTTTTATTTTGAGTCGTTGCTCGAAGGTATAGCCTGAAAATCAGCGCTGCAGCGGCTGCTTAGCGGTTGTTGTAGCACATGCTGAGGCTGAACCTTGTCAGCCGCAACTTTATAATGTTTTGTCCTTATTGAGATTTGTATGTAGTGTGTTGTGGTCAATAAATTATTTCTTATTCTTATTCTTAAGTACAGAAACAAAATAGGTACAGTAGAGCCTCGAATACTACTGGGGCGGTTCGAGCAACCGCTTGCGTCAGGAGTGCGGGGCAAAATATGGTACGAAGAATATGCGTTGATTTGTCATTAATTAATAACGAAACTGTAGACACGCACTAAGTAAAGGAAAAAAATTCTTACTGATATTAATTCCAACCAATCTTACGGGCACACTAGCGCCGCCACAGCGACGCCAAATGATGAGCACTTTTCTAGTAGGTATTTATTAACTTTGAAGTTACTCGCTAGATGGTGTACGAGTAGATACGGGTAGCGCCATCTGTTTTCACTATTGAGAAACCGATTGACTATTGTCATTGGAAAACTCCTCATTCATAATTATGGTGACCGGTAGGGCACACTAGCGACGCCATATTAAATAACCATGCACAAATGTTGGGTCCAACGCATACGCGAAAAATTGATTCACACCAAAAGCGGCCACTTTTGCCGTGAATCAATTTTTCGCGTACAGAAACGGACCCAACACTTGTGTATGGTTATTTAATAAATAGTATAAGTTTTTGCCGAGAGGTTGTAACCTCAAAATTGTTTAAAATAGATCCGGTTTAGTAGCTAAAAATTAAAATCGATTGGCGTCGCTAGTGTGCCCTACCCGTCACCTTAAAGAGAGGGAACCTCCTCTTTCCTCCCTCCATAATGCTGGGAGAGTTATTTCTGTTATCTGAATATCTATGGCCACAGGACTGCTGCAGTTATGAGTGAGATCTGAGGCCTTACCATGAGTTTGAAATACTATCCTCGCTATCCAAAACAATTGATCTGTCTCTTTCACATGTTCCACAATGAAATGGACAAAGCGATAGTTTTCGATAGCGAAAACAGTTTTTCAAACTCATGGTTCAACAATTCAGTTTTTCAACATCATCAATAGGAAACTGCGGCGTGAGCATGGTCGGACACTTGGTGTTGATTGCTTTATTACCTATTTTTAGAAACACTGCATCGACTGCCTCGGTGGCGTAGAGGTTAGTGCGTCGCACTATAAAACGACGGCTGCGCAAGAGGTCCCGGGTTCGATCGGACAAAAAAATTGTACCTAAGTTTTCGGTAAGAATTCTTAGTGTCAGCCCGGAGTCTGGAAGTGGGCGGTCTTGTACCCTCATGCCTCGGGAAGCACGTTAAGCCGTTTGGTCCTGCGCCCAATCCCTTGCCGGTCGTGTCACCCTGGTGTGCCAACGGAATATGAAGGTAAGGGAATGGAGAGTGCAGTTTTGTTTTGCGTACACACTTGAGCACTATTATATATACTGCGTCGTGGCTGATCGTTGAGATTGGCCGCCTTAGCCGTAATCGGTTGGAGATATACTGTTCTGTTCTGCCTGCTTATAAAATTAGAAACAAGGATGGCTTCCTGAGTCTATAATCCCGGTCATAAAACGTCATCCAAAATCAGTGATGGATAAGTTTTTTTTATTAAGGCGATGCGTCGTCGTTACTAGCGCCGCCAATCGGTTTTAATTTATTTTAGCGAATTCAAGACATTAAAAAAAGAAGTGCTCTAGTAGATGTTTAAAGGAAAGTATTAACAGTTGTTTCACGTATTTAAATATTATTTACCGTCTAAAGTGGTCATACAAATTATGGTTACCTGTAAGAATATAACATTAGTCATAGTCAATTATTCACCCAATTTGTATCAATGGTACAAATTATCATACATTTTAGAGCAGCTGTTTATGCTAGGTATTATACACATAATATCTATAACCAGGGGCGTATTTACCTATAGTGCAGGGGGTGCGGTGCACCCGCGCGATGGAAGTTAGAAGGCGCCCCCTCACTTCGCCTAGAGCCTTCACTGTAACGGGGAGCGGGCGCGAGTACTGGAGCCCAATTCTCGTGCTCGTGATATTAAGAAAACATGGCGGATATCACCAGAAAACCATACAAAAAACTATGTTTTAGTGATACATGTCGTATGATAATAAATGTCACGAGCACGCATGTTGTTGGTTTAAGTATTAAGATATTTATATAGATACCACAACATGTCATTAACCTATCACTGGATAAGTTTAAGTCTCATATTAAAACCTGCCTAATGGAGAAAGGTTACTACCTATAGTGTACAAGACTATTTAAATGATAAGGATTCTTGGTCATGTTAATTGATTAATCTTTTGAGTTGTTATTCATAGTAGTCTATTAACTTTCATACTTGTATTTTTTTCTCTTCTCAATTGAAACTCTGTAACATCATCAATATTTGAAAAGAGTAACTACTGAGCTTTTTGTTGGTGTCTTCTCAGTAGAAATCGACATTCCGAACCAGCGGTAGATATTATGTACCTATTTTGACATTCATAAGTGTTCTGTGTGGACCTAAATTGAATAAATATTTTTTTATCTTTTTTTTTATGCACGAGAATTGGGCTCCTGATCGTTCTCCTCATCTTAACGTGTGATTCCCAGTTGCGTCCAATGCCGTCGCTTCGACGCCCGGGGCACGCTTGGAACATGATATAGGATTCGGGATCTCTAATAATTACAATGAAGCGATTGCCCATAGGTAGTCGAACATGTTGTAGGTATTCAATTTTGTTCGCACATTTTGAAACAAGAGGGCGCCAGGTTATTGATTGCAGCCGGGCGCTTCTTGGGCTAGTGCCGCCCCTGTCTAAAACTACTGTTAATATAGTTGGACATCATCATCGTAAGCCCATTTAAGTCCCCACTGCTGGGGCACGGACCTCCCTCAATCACATGAGGGGTAATTGCCATACTCACCACGCTTGGCAGACGGGTTGGCGAGGGTTTTGATATAAATGCAGAGTTTTCCTTCTCTGGGTGCTGATGATCATGCCAGCAGCTTTACCTTAGTCGCCTTTTACGACACCTCGGTAAGATGCGAGGGTGGCCTTTCTACTCTGCCTGGGGACCACACGGCGTAGTTGGACATAATATGCCTTATTGTACTGTCTGTTGTTGTTGTATACCTACTTGTATTTTGTTTTTGTGCAATACAGAATATTATATCTATCTATGTGCAACACCAGATTTACCGACGATTTAAACTGTAATCTATCTCTATTCATTGTGTTTAGTTAAGGTGACGGATAGGGCACACTAACGACGCCAATCGCATTTAATTTTAACACATTCGCGCCAAAAGCGCGTGAATCAATTTTCAACGGACCCAACATTTGTGCATGGTTATTTAATACATAGTATAGATAAGTGTTTGCCTGAGATATTGTAACCGGAAAATCGTTTAAAATAGATCCGATTCAGTAGCTAAAAATTAAAATCGATTTGCGTCGCTAGTGTGCCCTACCCGTCACCTTAAAGAGAGGGAAACCTCCTCTTTCCTCCCTCCATAATGCTGGGAGAGTTATTTCTGTTATCTGAATATCTATGGCCACAGGACTGCTGCAGTTATGAGTGAGATCTGAGGCCTTAGTTTTTTAGGCCATGAGTTTGAAATACTATCCTCGCTATCCAAAACAATTGATCTGTCTCTTTCACATGTTCCACAATGAAATGGACAAAGCGATAGTTTTCGATAGCGAAAACAGTTTTTCAAACTCATGGTTCAACAATTCAGTTTTTCAACATCATCAATAGGAAACTGCGGCGTGAGCATGGTCGGACACTTGGTGTTGATTGCTTTATTACCTATTTTTAGAAACACTGCATCGACTGCCTCGGTGGCGTAGAGGTTAGTGCGTCGCACTATAAAACGACGGCTGCGCAAGAGGTCCCGGGTTCGATCGGACAAAAAAATTGTACCTAAGTTTTTCGGTAAGAATTCTTAGTGTCAGCCCGGAGTCTGGAAGTGGGCGGTCTTGTACCCTCATGCCTCGGGAAGCACGTTCAGCCGTTTGTCCTGCGCCCAATCCCTTGCCGGTCGTGTCACCCTGGTGTGCCAACGGAATATGAAGGTAAGGGAATGGAGAGTGCAGTTTTGTTTGCGTACACACTTGAGCACTATTATATATACTGCGTCGTGGCTGATCGTTGAGATTGGCCGCCTTAGCCGTAATCGGTTGGAGATATACTGTTCTGTTCTGCCTGCTTATAAAATTAGAAACAAGGATGACTTCCTGAGTCTATAATCCGGTCATAAAACGTCATCCAAAATCAGTGATGGATAAGTTTTTTTTATTAAGGCGATGCGTCCGTCGTTACTAGCGCCGCCAATCGGTTTTAATTTATTTTAGCGAATTCAAGGACATTAAAAAAGAAGTGCTCTAGTAGATGTTTAAAGGAAAGTATTAACAGTTGTTTCACGTATTTAAATATTATTTACCGTCTAAAGTGGTCATACAAATTATGGTTACCTGTAAGAATATAACATTAGTCATAGTCAATTATTCACCCAATTTGTATCAATGGTACAAATTATCATACATTTAGAGCAGCTGTTTATGCTAGGTATTATACACATAATATCTATAACCAGGGCGTATTTACCTATAGTGCAGGGGGTGCGGTGCACCGCGCGATGGAAGTTAGAAGGCGCCCCCTCACTTCGCCTAGAGCCTTCACTGTAACGGGGAGCGGGCGCGAGTACTGGAGCCCAATTCTCGTGCTCGTGATATAAAGAAAACATGGCGGATATCACCAGAAAACCATACAAAAAACTATGTTTTAGTGATACATGTCGTATGATAATAAATGTCACGAGCACGCATGTTGTTGGTTTAAGTATTAAGATATTTATATAGATACCACAACATGTCATTAACCTATCACTGGATAACGTTAAGTCTCATATAAAACCTGCCTAATGGAGAAAGGTTACTACCTATAGTGTACAAGACTATTTAAATGATAAGGATTCTTGGTCATGTTAATTGATTAATCTTTTGAGTTGTTATTCATAGTAGTCTATTAACTTTCATACTTGTATTTTTTTTCTCTTCTCAATTGAAACTCTGTAACATCATCAATATTTGAAAAGAGTAACTACTGAGCTTTTTGCTGGTGTCTTCTCAGTAGAAATCGACATTCCGAACCAGCGGTAGATATTATGTACCTATTTTGACATTCATAGTGTTCTGTGTGGACCTAAATTGAATAAATATTTTTTTATCTTTTTTTTTTATGCACGAGAATTGGGCTCCTGATCGTTCTCCTCATCTTAACGTGTGATTCCCAGTTGCGTCCAATGCCGTCGCTTCGACGCCCGGGGCACGCTTGGAACATGATATAGGATTCGGGATCTCTAATAATTACAATGAAGCGATTGCCCATAGGTAGTCGAACATGTTGTAGGTATTCAATTTTGTTCGCACATTTTGAAACAAGAGGGCGCCAGGTTATTGATTGCAGCCGGGCGCTTCTTGGGCTAGTGCCGCCCCTGTCTAAAACTACTGTTAATATAGTTGGACATCATCATCGTAAGCCCATTTAAGTCCCCACTGCTGGGGCACGGGCCTCCCTCAATCACATGAGGGGTAATTGCCATACTCACCACGCTTGGCAGACGGGTTGGCGAGGGTTTTGATATAAATGCAGAGTTTTCCTTCTCTGGGTGCTGATGATCATGCCAGCAGCTTTACCTTAGTCGCCTTTTACGACACCTCGGAAAGAGCGAGGGTGGCCTTTTCTACTCTGCCGGGGACCACACGGCGTAGTTGGACATAATATGCCTTATTGTACTGTCTGTTGTTGTTGTACCTACTTGTATTTTGTTTTTGTGCAATACAGAATATTATATCTATCTATGTGCAACACCAGATTTACCGACGATTTAAACTGTAACTATCTCTTATTCATTGTGTTTAGTTAAGGTGACGGATAGGGCACACTAACGACGCCAATCGCATTTAATTTTAACACATTCGCGCCAAAAGCGCGTGAATCAATTTTCAACGGGCCCAACATTTGTGCATGGTTATTTAATACATAGTATAGATAAGTGTTTGCCGAGATATTGTAACCGGAAAATCGTTTAAAATAGATCCGATTCAGTAGCTAAAAATTAAAATCGATTTGCGTCGCTAGTGTGCCCTACCCGTCACCTTAACATGTTCTCTAGAAGAAAACCTAGGCAAGTATGTCATACATTTTGACAATAAATAATATAATTTTACGTCGGATAAGATTTATTACTATTTAGATTATAGCAAACCTAACTTGAATTTTAAATAACTTCGCATAAATTAGTGCATAACCTGTTTTCTCAATGCTTAAGATTCTTGTTTTCGTTTTAAAATAAATGTACTTCTAATATGAGTACCTAGGTTAGTCTCAACGTCATGCGATTGGTCGATTTTTTTATTCAAATGTGGCAGGACAAGGTGAGTTACAAACAGTAAACATTTCTTAAAATAAACTTGACTCTTGAAACTGAGGATTTGGATTATTAATTCTAGTTAGAAGATAACGTAGAGCGGTCGCGATGGCGGCGGAAATCGCGAAAAAGTCTATTAAGTTCATGACTGGTGTCCTTGAGGAGCTGATTCCTCAGGATTATAAAAGGGGGTGAGTATTAACATTTGAGAAATAATAAACAAGGCCACAGAATTTTTATTTGGCCACGCGCGCACACTTCTAATTTACTAACTAAGCACCGGGAAATTGACATAGCCTTTAATTAACTGATTCATCTTCTTAACAACGCCAACTAAAAATGTTACAGAAAGCGTCAAGTCAATATCAACAATTATTTTTCCTTGTCCTTCTGATTTATACATTGCAAACTAATTTACTAACTCAGCCACGAAATTTGTAACTCATCACCATATTACCTTTTACAGCTTCAATACAAGCTCCTCAAAAATTATGTATTCAAGCTTCAATACTCAACATCATATATTATAACTTAACATGTAAAATAATACTTCATATTCTTTTATCGTGAAAATAGCCACTGTACGATTTGGCGTGAGTGCGCGACATGACAGCAACCGGCCATTTGCACCAATCAGAGAGCGCTATTCGTTACTAGTGCCGACCCGCCCGCCCGCCTGCCCTTATTTTCTTTTTCTTTTAATCACGTAATTATACGTGTTAATGTTTATTAATTACTTTTCTATAAATGATTGTACTTGTTACACATATTAATACACAAATTGATTTGCATAAATAAATGGTTTTACTATGACTGTCCTTAATAGTTCTTCTTCTTCTTCATATTTGCGTATAATGACCGGTTGAATCCAAAGCTGGGCTTTGGAGCCCAGGGTACGCTTTGATCATGATTCAGGATTTGGGGAGCCTGGTAAATTACAATGAAGCGACTGCCGTCTGACCTTCGCAACCCTTTGACAGAGGAACAAGACCAACTGAATCATGGCTACACGCTTCTGAAACTATCCCAAACGAGGAGGTTTCCTCACGATGTTTTCCTTCACCGCCGAGGTAAATATAGAAATATGCACATAGATTTGAAACATCTAGAGAAATCGACCCTCCGCATGGAGGGCGCGTTCTAAACCACTAGGCTACCATCGCTCTGACTGACTGTCCTTAATAGTTCATGTCTAATACATAATAATAATATGTAGTGGCTTTAATTATACTATTTGATGACAATTTTAGGTACATTTAACCATCGATTAATGTAGGATGAGTTACATTTTATTCATACTAAATTATGCAATTAGAGGCTAATATTCTTACTATTTTGGTGTCATATATTAATACTTTAGAAGCTTCCTATTTGAATGCATACCACAAATTTAGATGCTAAAAAATAACCACTATGCTGAGTTATATTTACAGTGGCTTACATATAAGATAACTAGTGTCTGAGATTATATTATTAAGACGTGCATTGGTTGTGGCCGACTTAGTAATTTAGAAGGTAACATATATTTTCTGAGGCGAATAATGCTATTAAAAAGAAGCTTGTTTAATTAGTACCCTTAACATTTCTTGTTATGTGATAGGTGGCAGACGAGCGGTGGTCCGTCTGCGGTAAGCGATTGCCGCCGCCTATTGACACCCACAAGTGCGCTTCCAACCTTTACACCCCTGATAGGGAGGCCCTATAAGTAGGTAAGTACCCTCACTCACTCAGCGAAACTCTGCACAGTGCTGGTTCACGCCGGTTTTCTGTGAGGCCGGTCGAGCCGGCCCATTAATGCCGAAGCGTGTTTGTGTAACTAGAAAATAAAAGTCAAAACTGCACAGTATCTAGCCGGCACCTACCACTTTGAGTAGTAGCTTTCGACTGTTAGTTTCAACGAATTGGGTATTTTTAATAAACTTGTTATTTTTAACACAGTTGTTAGTTTAGACATTTGTTATTTTCAACGAATGGGTTATTTTTAACAAAGTTGTTATTTTTAACACATTTATTATTTATAACGAGTTGGTGATTTCCAACACATTTGTTATGTTTAATATTATGTTACTCCTTAACATTTAAATTTTCTTTTAAATCCTGTCAAAATGTATTTACTTTTGTGTTCTTAATTTGAACATTATGGCATAAATTTAGAATCTTTTTTTTATATTTTAACTATTTTTATAAGTATGTTCACGTTACTCGTTTAAAAATCTACGTTAAGTTAATAAAGTTTATTATTTCTAGCTGGTTTTAGTCCTGGCATTGACGTTACCAACAGGTTTAAAAACTTGGTGTAATGTCTTAGTTCAATGCCAAACTAGTTTTATTTTGGCCAATGACATGAATCATTGCTATAAGTAGGAACATAAATAAAGTATATTTACCTAGTTAATGATTACTAGGTATACTTACATACGACAAGCCCGAAGGCACATTTGGCAGTGACCCTGTCTGCCCCATTCGCCAAATTAGTTCGAACCGCACCTTTGACAAACATTCGTCAAAGGTGCGGTGCATGGAGGAGGAGGCGTCCCCTCCATAGTGTGGGCGTGGTTGCCGACATTGCATTTCCGGATGCTGATGCGGCTCGCGCGTGTCTCCAATTGTTGCGGTATTTTTATGTGATGATAGGTGCAGACGAGCGGACGAGCATCGCCTGTTGGTAAGCAATTGCCACCGCCCATAGACACCCGCGACACCAGTGGAGTCACAAGTGCGCTGCAACTTTTAAACCTCCCTTTCCCCCTATTTAGGCCGATTTGAGTGGATTTGGAAAGCCGGCGTGAAGCAGCACTGTGCCTGTGTTCTGCTTCACGCCGGTTTTCTGTAAGGCCGTGGTGTCACTCCGGTTGAGCCGGCCCATTCATGCCGAAGTGTAGCTCTCCCACGGTGTAAAGGCCCGGTCCACGGTTGACAGCTTCTCAGTAATTTTGGAGTGCAGATTGTTCAGTATCTGAGTTAATTTAATTTTATTTTATTTGGAACACCAACAGCTTAATTTACATGGTTACAAAGTTTTTATAACTAATAAACTAATAATATTCGCATATGGATACATATCCATATGCGTACATGTCAATATGTTTAGAATATAATTAAAGTTAAATTTTACCATTTTTTTTTGTAAATTGCAATAATTATACATATCTAAGTTCTCTATATAATATCTAAATTCCCCTTTTGCATTGTTTTGTGGAATAAAGTTTATATAAATGATAATAATAATGTTTTATATTAATTTATTACTCCTTTCCTAATTCCTCTGTTGTCTCATATCCGTAACACAAGTGTTTTATGCTACTTACGGTATCAGTTCAATATACCTATGAGAAGGATGAATTTATTCGAATAGGTAGGTATTATTTAATATAAACCAAAACAATTGCCTTCGTTTTCTTCTGATGAGTATCTAGCAAGATGGACCCCAAACTTGATTAATTTAAGCAGTAACTAACGCTGATTTTCCATGGACGTTTTTTGTTTATGTGATAGAAGGCAGACGAGCAGATTTACTTGATGGTAAGAGACCTTCACTCGGCGAAACACTGCGCAGGCGCTGCTTCTAGCTGGTTTTCTATAAGAAAGCAGTGCTACGTTTTTGCTATCGGGAATTAGACTGCTAAAATCATAAACCATACATTTTATTTTCTCGGTCAACTCACAGTTCTTCGTCATTGCTGCCATTATTAAATAGGAGTTTATCTTTCGTTCCTCATAGGCGCACTTGTGACTCCTTTGACGTTTTACCATCAGGTGATACGTCTGCTCATCTGCCCCCTAATATCATAAAAAAGGTAATTTTTTTTTTGTTACCATCTTCATAACCGAACGGCTTGGTTAAAAAGCCATAGGATTAGTGTTCAGGTTGGTTAAGAGAAAGGAAAGACGTCATTTCAATCATACCGAGAGTGTCTTAGATAGGCAACCTAGTCATTAGTCAATATCGCCCTAGAACCACCGCAGCTACGGTTGCCAGGCCTTAGAAACAAAAAGCCGGACCATCCTACCAGGTTAGCCTAATTAATTTACTTATTCATTATACGGATGAGGATCACAGTCCTCTCCGGGAGCCAACACATAACAAGTACAAAAATGTTCAAATTAGAAAAGCCTATCCAAATCCTGAAAAGCCGGACTTCGTTGGATTGCTAAACATTCCATTTCCCGGACTGTAGGTAAGTACGGATTATAGAAAAGATGCTTCATCATAATGATTTAGTTCTAAAGTAAGATAACAGGCCAGGGGCGGCTCTAGGCCAACAAGCGCCCGAGCGCAATCAACAACCTGGCGCCCTCATTTTTCAAAATGCGCGAACAAAATGGAATACTTACAACATAACCGACTACCTATGAGCAGTCGCTTCATTGTAATTATCAGACATCCCGAATCCTAAATCATGGTCCAAGCGTACCCCGGGCTTCGAAGCGACAGCATTTGACGCGTTAAGATGAGGAGAACGATCAGTAGATACTCGCGACCGCTCCGTGCGGAGCGTTACAGTGGAGGCTCTATGTGTAGCGAGGGGCTCTCTGCGCCCTCTAACTTCCGGCGCCCGAGTCACTGATATTAAAGTACCAGTACCCGGGTGCACCGCATCCCCTGCCCGTTAGGTAAAGACGCTCCTGTAACAGGTTAAGATAAATAATATATAATTGTTGTTATTGTCATAAAATTTAAAAATAATTGTATGCACTTAGTTACGATCTCATTTATACGACTTGACCTTTGCATCATTGCATAGGTAGCTGCATCGTGTGGTCGAGAACATGAAATAATCACAAAAGCAGATGATTTTGTTTGTTAGTTCTGTGGTTTTGTTACTCCGATTGACCTATACCATTTATAAAGAAAAGAGCTAAATCTTACAGACAGTGGCAACGCTTATAGGTAATTCATTTGTATTGTATTGTATTCAACTGATTGATGCACTTCTCTCGGCATATGATGGTCTGGTTGAGTCGGTCCTCAGATACGGTATTATTTTCTGGGCCAACTCAACAAACAAAGACAGGATATTTAAAAATGCAAAAACGATGCATACGTGATATATTCGGTATTCGAAATATTGAGAAATGTAACCTTTTTTTGCAAAAAATAATATTCTCATAGTACCATCAATTTACATATTAGCTACTTCAGCTACATTTGTTAATGAAAAGTAGTCACCATCAGTTCCCTCGTATTTCTGATTATGTGAAACGTAATTGGACGAAACAATGATAGGCTTTGTATCCACCCGTCAAAGACTGCACTGCTGCATAAAAGTGTCATATGCATGGCTCCAATTATTTATAATAAATACCTAAAAACATTCAAAAAAAGCACTGAAGAAATTGTTGAACGATAAATGTTATTATAGGTTGAATGACTTTTTAAATGACAGATCTCTGTGAGTGCATATTTTTATAAATTCTTATGTTTTATTTGTATCTCTCCTACGACATTTAATATGGTATTTTTATATTGTAATTTTGTTGTTATTCGATATTTCTGTATGATGACATTTTATTAGTTATATAAATAATGATATTTGTACACCTGTTCATGTTAAAACATGTCGAACTATAATTCTTTTATCAACTGATAATAAGCTATGTATTATTTTTACCAACACATGTTTTTGCAAATAAATAAATCTTTATTTTTATCTATTCGAAAACACGAAACGCTAGCGCAATGTAATCGACACCTAACGCCATCTTTTTGTATAAAGTGAAACGAAGTGAGGGCGGGCCACTAGTGTTATACAGAATGAGTTTTCATAAAGTGCACATATCAAAATCAGGGAAACTACACACCATTTTTACCCGACTACGGCGAAGCAAAAAGGATGGTTATGATTTTGACCTGTATGTATGTATGGTAGTTCATCTGTTCCCTCATAACTTCTAAACTAGTTATCGTATTTGACGGTACCGTGTGGGGTATGAAATAGCTTTTTAGCACATTTCAAATATGTATTTTTTTTTAAATAACTAAAAACATGTTAAATAAAAATAAAGTTTAAAAACTAAAACCCGACCACCAAAAATACACGCTCTAAAAAGTACGAAACAAGAAAATTGTCTCTGCTGAAATTATTATGCCGTATTGTCGGATCGCCTGATGTTAAGAGATTGCCGCTGGGCAATCTCTAAACATCAGGCGATCCGTCTGCTCGTCTGCCACCGACCACATAACAAAAAACAGCAGTCAATAAACTTAGGCTAAAATGCATTTCATTCACTCTCTTATTTCAACAAACAAACTCGAATGCAAACAGCGTTATCAACACTTATCGCAGAATATTTATAGTTCATAATGTATAGCAGTTTTAAGTGTCGACTAAGGACGTCTAGTACATAGGTAATCTATCTCGCTTGTGATCATTTCGAGCCGTGCGTTTAACTAAAGCGGGTCTAAATTAAAATTTCAATTGTTTTCTTCAAAACAAAAAAACTTCGTGAGACTATCAAAGACGACTCTTAGTGTTGTCGTACTTCGTCTTCCTAATTCATGTGGCATCCTCCAGGATTTTCGATACTATATCTATCTGATTCAATGTGACCGTGAATTACGAGACAGTGTTAATAATCCGGCTACTTTATCAAAAAACGGCTGTTATCACAGTTTTATCGTAATTCCCATTGTTGATTATACACGGAGTATATCGCACTACGCGCAGGCGTGTTCCTACGCAGAGCTGGACAACATGTAAGTGCTTCCTAATGCTTGTAATCCGTTCGAAAAATAATGAAAATAGCTCGACTTATCATAGGATTTTGTGGGAGTTTTTATTAATATGGACTACCTCGGTGGCGCAGTGGGTAGTGCGTCGCACTTTAAAGCGATGGTAGCGCTTGGGGTCCCGGGTTCGATCCCCGGTTCGGGCCAAAATTTGTACCTGAGTTTTTCTGTTAAGAAATTCTCAGTGTCAGCCCGGAGAGTCTGGAAGATGGCGGTCTTGTACCCCCGTGTTTCGGAAAGCTCTTTAAGCCGTTGGTGCTGCGCCCGATCTCTCTCCGGTCGTGTCACACTGGTGTCCCATGGGAATATGAGGGCAAGGGAATAGAGCACTATAATATAGGTATCCTGCGTAAGTGGCTGACCGTTGAAATTGGCTGCCTTAGCCGGTATCGGTTGGACGATATTATTATAATATGGATGGACATGATAGCCGCACTATTATTACCTTAGGTACAACCCTTGCGGATAAAGAATGGGATCAGAAATGGCGGCGCAGCTATTCACTTCTCGCCCGCACACTATTTGTGTCTATACTCGCACCCCACGAGTGCAAGTATAGACGCAAATAGTGTGCGAGCGAGAAGTGAATAGATGCGCCGCCATTTCTGATCCCATTCTTTATCCGCACGGGTTGTACCTACTCTATGAATATTATCCTATTCAGTCTGCAGATTGTCTAGATGGAACTTAATACAATTTTTATACTGGTTAGGTACGCTTGGTTGGACTATGATTCAGGCTTTGGCTAGTCTGGTAACAAAATTTAATATATTGATCTCTGACATTCGATATAAACATCAAAATTTATAAAACATAAGAAGAAAAACTTAAGAAAATAAAAAAAATCTGCGAATAAAAACCGCTTTCAAAAACCACAAACTAAAAAGTGTAAAATAATATTTTTAAAATTTTATACGCTTCAAACAACATCTTATAACAGTACACTCGAAAAAAGGTTTTACCGAAGTCGGCGCCCAATACTATCTAATTTAATACAACATTCAATTATTCCACAGTGATTAGGCGCTGACTTCGTCAAAACTTTTTCTCAAGTGAACTGTTAAAAATGTCGAATTGAGAAACTCCTTCTTTTTTGAAGTCGGTTAAAAACATTAACTGACACCTACAGCTAGGCTAAAAATAAGTAAAAATGAATATAAAACAAAGTAGGTCCCTGTGGCAGTGTCCCCAAAATACCGGCAGCATTACCCCGCTGGATCGCGATGGAAATTTGCTGGGTGAGGTAGCTGCCAGCCTTTGGCTCTCCCGTGTCTTCGACTAAACGCTGGATCTTGGTTGCACGGTCCGAATCTCAACAACTTTGAGTGTCCATCGTTTGAGCAACTATCCTTAACGAACAGTTTTCCTCTCAGTACCTTCCCCAACGTGGAGTTAATTTGAAGTTGCTTTATTGCGTTGTTTGGTAGAACATTTGTAGTTGCTGTTAATTTAAAGAAGGGGTTAGAGATAGGACTCCGACAATGATTCAACATTACTCTTAAGAATTAAAAGAATTCTCATTTTTTGTTGCGTCACAATCCAAAAACATGTAAACTCTAGTGGCCCGCCCTCGCTTCGCTATTGTAATATAATATTAAAACAAAACATCTAGAAATTGTATTTTCCTATACGAAGTTGACAGTTAGTTAACCAATTCTAAGATTAAAGGAATTTTCAAAACTCTAACATCAAAAATTACAGACTTTCATACTAACGTTAACCCCCCCATTTCACCTCTTTAATGGTTTAAATTTTAAAAACCCCTTCTTAGTGCACGCCTGTATAAGAAAAACTAGGTACCTACCCATGTTCCAATTTTCATGATTTTCGGTCCAGTAGTTAGACTATCTGGTGAAGATCGCGGGAATCCATTGAATGAGGGCGGCACAGGACCGATCTGTGTGGAAAACATTGGGGGAGGCCAGCAGTGGACGTCTATTGGCTGAAATGATGATGATGAGTTTCGGCTGTGCGTTGATAGATCAGTCAGTCAATCAGTCCGTCACCCGCCCAGGCGTTACCTCTTTATTAATAGTATAGATAGAACTAGTATAGATAGGTACTTATTTTCAATATCGACATAGCCTAAACTATTTAGATCAGCTATACTCAACCGCCAACCTGGTGGGCCGCATGTGGACCACCAGGCCTTTATCAGTGGCCCGCGAGGAATAAGAGATAATTGTTGACTATTATGATTATTTTTTATCCCCCCAGGTTATAGACAACAGAAGATCTTACCAATATTTCTGAGAAAAACTGTGTTATAATTTTGGAATATATGTATAACTGAACTCATAATCATCATCATCTTCATCATCATCATCAGCCCAATTAAGTCCCCACTGCTGGGGCACGGGCCTCCCTCAATCACATGAGGGGTAATTGTCATACTCACCACGCTTGGCAGACGGGTTGGCGAGGGTTTTGATACAAATGCAGAGTTTTCCTTCTCTGAGTGCTGATGATCATGCCAGCTGCTTTACCTTAGTCGCCTTTTACGACACGTCGGTAAGAGTGAGGGTGGCCTATTCTACTCTGCCGGGGACCACACGGCTAGAACTCATAAACGAGTTTCAAAAAAGGTTTCAGGATCTAAGAAAAATAAGAAAATGTTTGTTATTGGTAGAAAATCCATGGCATCTAGAAACAACAACTATTAGTGAAACACAGCGCAGTGCTGCTTCACGTCGGTTTTCTGTGAGGCCGTGATATCACTCCGGTCGGGCGGGCACATTCATGCTGGAGCGTGCCTTTCCCACGGTAATTTTTGCTTTCGGCCCGCGAAACCATGACTCAAACGTGTTTGTGGCCCGTATATAAAAAAGATTGAGGACCAATGATTTAGATGTTAGAAAACATCGCCAAATTAGACTGTTATGTTATTTTACAGCTAGGATTTATTTCGCGATTTTATTTTGTGAGTTGTTGAGTTACGTGTCGTATCACATGTTTTGTTAGGTGTGTTAAATTTAATCGTTTAAATGTAATGAAATAGGCACCGCAAGTATAGCAAAATTTGTAAAATGTAATATTAATCTCTTCAAGTATGTTTCGAATTTTTCGGACATAGCTCGGGTTTGTGATCACCAACCCGCATTTGGCAAGCGTGATGATTACGCCTAATCCCATCATAGTAGCGATAACTTGATTTCTATGATGGAGGCCTTTGCCAGTGGGACAGTTTATAGGCTGATTAAAAAAAATCTCTTCAAGAAATCAAATTGTACATGTTCTAGAAATACCCGAGATCCCTTAAAGTTGGTATTATAATAAAACGTATACCTCAGCCTCTATCTACGGCAATGTGATGCTATGTGTGTAAAAGTATGTAATTCTTTACCTAAACCACACATATTATACAAACGTTTGAAATTACTACACCAATCCGTATTTTTGAAGGAAAAATTTTTGAATGGCGTAAAGAACATAATTTTTATTCTCTGGAAGATTTCTATAAATGTGGGAGAGCCACGCTTAGGCATGAATGGGCCGGCTCGACCGGAGTGATACCACTGCCTCACAGAAGACCGGCGTGAAGCAGCGCCTGCGCTGTGTTTCGCCGTGTGAGTGAGGTTACCGGAGGCCCAATGGGGGGGAAGGGGAAAAGGTTGGCAGCGCACTTGTGACTCCACTGGTGTTGCGGGTGTCCATGGGCGGCGGAATTGCTTACCATCAGGTGATCCGTCTGCTCGTCTGCCACCTCTCATATAAAAAAAATAAATAATAATAATAAAAAGTAATAGTTTTAAGCTAGATTAAAATTTGTGAGTTCAAGAATTATTGAGTTTTATATAATGTTATGATATTTGTGTTGTTCTAAGTCTATAACTAAATAAATAAATATTCCACAACATCACATACATTGATCTGACTCCGAGTTAGGTAGCTCAAGCACCTGTGTTACGGATATCAGAATCAACAGTGGGATTACAAATATATACATATAATGCTTGTAAATTGTACATACTTATAATACATAGCAAACTATAACTAAACTATAGTTTATTTAAATGTTTTTTTGTAGCTATACGTATCTAATTTTAATATTTGCATGCCGTGTTTGGCAAAATATGCGGACAAATATTTAAACAATGTTAACAGCAAATATAACCAAATTTTACGTAAATTAATTAGTATATTCTTATTGTTACTACACTTATACTGTGCTGAGTTTCGCTGCGTGAGTGAGGGTACCGGAGGCCCATCCAGGTAAAGGGTGGTTAAGGCGACGGGTAGGGCACACTAGCGACGCCAATTGATTTTAATTGTTAGCTACCAAAACAATTATATTTTAAATAATATTATTTCTATTTCTTTAATAACCATGCCCTAATGTTGGGTCTGTTTTTGTACTAAAAAAAATTATTTACGCCAAAACTGGCCGCTTTTGGCGATAATTGAAAATTGGAATGCAAAACCAGATCAAATAGCTAACTATAAGTATTAAATAAATAGTATAGGTGTTTGCCGAGAGACTGAAGACCCGATGTTGTTTAAAATAGATCTGGTTAAGTAGCTAACAATTAAAATCAATTGGCGTCGTTAGTGGAGTATACCCTTCACCTTAAAGGGCAAATACTTATACTATTTATTAAATAACCATGCACAAACGTTAGGTCCAACGCGTACGCGAAAAATTGATTCACGCCAAAAAGCGGCTACTTTTGGTGGTAATCAATTTTTCGCGTACAAAAGCGGACCCAACGTTTATGCATGGTTATTTAATAAATCGCACCCTTAGTAAAATACCGACCTAACTCAAAATTGTTGATATTTTTATAGCAATTCTTTGCTATTTATTCTTGAATAGTCTTGAGTAAATAATGCACTTCAAATTTCATCTCGTGTTCATATGTGAGTGTACCTATTTACTTAACTCAAAATTGTTGTTAGATGACCTTTCATCCCTGGATTTTAGCCGATACTATTTTCACTTAGCATCTATATTAAAATTTTGAGTTAGGTCGGTGTTTTACTAAGGGTGCGAAATAGTATAAGTGTTTGCCAAGAGGTTTATATCCCGAAATTGTTGCAAATAGATGCGGTTTAGTAGCTAATAATTAAAAACGAATGGTGTCGCTAGTTAGGGCTACCCGTCGCCTTAACAGAGAAACTCAGGTTCAAATTTTGGCCCGACCCGGGGATCGAACCCGGGACCTCAAGCGGACCTTTAAAGAGCGACCCACTTACCACTATCAACTAAATATTAACTAGTTAGATAATTATACCCAGTTATATATATAGTAGGTATTTAGGGTCATTTCATTGGCTTAGCGCCAGCAACAGATTTAACCAAGCACATGTCAAAAGTAAACATTTACCGGTGTCATTCTTTGTAATAAATAGGTACTGAGCAGCGCGAGCAATCTTCGTTTTTCTTATAGACTTCTTAATAAATCCATCATACCACAGGGTGCAGTGCGACGCCCTACGTTTCTCTACGTAATTTCGTGATATTAGATAAGTGTTCATAAGAAGATTGGAAGAAAAATTCGTGCCGGCTTGTCTTTGTGATATCGTTTCAATCAAGTACGAGTGACTAAAACTATATCTGCTGTGATATTATAAGATGTAAGTTAACGAATATCCATTTTTTATGGTTCCGTCCGGGGTATACGAGAAACCCTTGTAGTTAATGTGCTTATTTTAGAACATCTGGAGCCCAATTCTTGCGATTTTTGATATGAAAAAACATGGCGGTATCGCATAAAAACCATAAAAAATACATTATAAAAAAACTTTTTGGAACAGTGGCAGTGAACGCTGCCTCTGATACATGGGTTGCGGGTTCGATCCCCGCACAGTACAAACATTTGTGTGCATGAACATGTTTGTTTGTATTGGTCTGGGTGTTTGCTATGTATTCATATTCGATACAAGATCCGGGGTGAGTCAAGGTAGCACGTTAGGACCTACTTTATTTTTGATTTTTGTAAATGACTTACCCAGAATGATCTCATCTTCTGAATGTCTGTTATATGCTGATGATCTGAAGTTATGCATGGGCGTCAAAACCCAAGCTGATGCAATAAAACTCCAGCGGGATATAGACACTGTGTCTCAATGGAGTCATGATAATCATCTTCCTTTAAATGACATTAAATGCAAAGTTATGACTTTTACTCGTAAACTGAGACCAGTAAACTACAATTATTATTTATCGGACGTTCCTCTGGAAAAAGTATTTGACATAAAAGATCTAGGTATAAAGTTAGATAGTAAATTAGATTTTCATGAGCATATATTAAGTGTATGTAAATCTGCTCATAGGATGCTGGGTTTTGTTATTCGCACGGCGTCACAATTTGACAATGCACTAGTTGCAAAAGTTTTATTCTTTGCATATGTTCGCAGCAAGCTGGAGTATGGATCAGTAGTTTGGGATCCATATGAAGAAAAATATGTGCTGATGTTGGAGAAGATACAAAGGAAATTTTCTCGATGGCTTTACAAAAAGCTGTACGGATATTATCCTTACTTATATCCGTCGCTATTCGTCTCGGGGATGATTGGAGTCGATACTCTAAAGTACAGGAGAGCTGTGCTACTTGTAGTACACTACCTGTCGATATTGCATCGGCGGATCGATGATCCGGACACACTCGCGAGTTTCCGTCTTTTAGTCCCTACGGTCTCGTGGGACTCCGCGGGGCTAGTGCCGCCGCGACGCCGGCCGCGCCTGCTGGCCCCGCCTACTGCGCGCACGCAGCGCGGGGCTCACGCGCCTACTACCCGCGCTCTGCGACTTATCGGTGACATACTTGCTCGGCACGATGAAATAGACCTATTTGCAGACAGTTTTGTTCAAATCTGCTACAAGTACCGTAGTTTTTTGACATAATAAACATATTGAATACTATTGACATTATATAAAAAGAATCTAAATTAATTATATTATATTTATTTGATTTTAATTTTTCTATTGTGTATTTTAATTTGCTTCTTTTGACTCAGATACTGACAATTTGGGGCTATTTGTATTGATATTATCTGTCGCGCTTATTTATTTTTTTTTTTTTTTAGTTGTAAATATTTGACAAGGATTGTATTCTTCTGCTTTTTTATTGTAAATTATCCGTGAGTATAATGTAATAATGTATCCTAACCTTATACTGCGTTTTGGATTAATTTCTGTTAGCATGTAAGGTGTCTGAATAATAAATAAATAAATAAATAAATAAAGTATTATAAGTATGTATTTACAAAAGAAAAGTATTATATGTATATATTTGTAATCCCACTGTTGATTCTGATATCCGTAACACAGGTGCTTGAGCTACCTATCTCGGAGTCAGATCAATGTATGTGATGTTGTGAAATATTTACTTTTATTTATTTATTCATCAACATCTGCTGGGTTTAGGCAGAATATTGAAACATACAAACATATTTACATACATTCTTACTTTATGGTTTTGCCGTAGTCGGGTAAAAAATGATGTTTTTGCGACGTATATCGGTTTTTGATAAACATCACAAGCACGAGAATTGGGCACCTGAAAGATTGCGTTTACCAAGACGCAGTCTCCAATGTAGAGTTCGTTTATCCCGATATCGGTTTATGCCAATAAATCGAGGTCTTTAACTCCATCATCCAGCAATATTTTGAATGAATGAATGAATATCTTTATTTACTAGAAACACTCCGACAAATCGAAGGGCATGACCACAGAAACATTCTTGTCCTCCATTAAACCTAAGTAAGTAGTCATGCTCACTCAAGTGTCTCTGAGGTGGTGGCAGCTATATGGCGGGTCATTGCATTTCCCTCTAATATGGTCGAGTGAAATGATGGCTGACACATACGTCATACTTGTGAACAGGTGCCACCTTTGGGGACTGGTCTGCTTCAGTTTACCTCGTAATATTTATTTTATTTTTTCCTTTATTTTATTTTGTGTTAGAATTAAGCTGTATGGCTTGGTATGATGATGAATTTATGATACAACATTGTATGAAAGTTGGGCGATTAAAAAGAGTAAGTGGCGAGTTTCTTGCCGGATCTTCTGGACCAGAAACATCTTTCCGAGCCGGTGGTAGAATCGCATTATGTTTATTCATTTTTTTAGTAAGTATATTTTATGTATTAACATATATATGAATTAACGTGTAAATTATACATTAAGTAACTTATTAATAGTTTTAAATTACTTAAATGTATGACGATTCGTAAGTGCTGTGTACAAGCCTATGCAAATAAAGATTAATTTGACTTTGAAACTAAGCCATAAATCGGCTAATCCAAGCCACATGACTGATATGGCCAGTCAACTGCCACTTCAGTCATTGTTATTTCATTGTAGTTCAATATTTATCTATATTTAATCATATTATATGTAAGTAGTTTATGTCATTTTATGTAGGTATGTAATTAGTGTATTCATACTTTTATTTATGTATTAATATTTAAACTTTGTGTAAGTATAAAAATATTAAGATTGCTCCACCCTACACCTTCATCAAGTGTCCTTTACCCAACGGTTGCCTGGAAGAGATCGCTCATAGTGATAAAGGCCGCCTTCGTTGTACATATCCTTTAATACCTAGTCTTAAGTTTTTATGCTTTATTTTGAGTGCAATAAAAGTATTTTCATAGACTGACCGGATGGCGCAATTGGTAGTGACCCTACCTCTTACGCCAAATAGGTCGTGGGTTGGATCCCTATCCTGGACAAACATTCGTGAGATGAACACTTGTGTTTGTTCAGTGTCTGGGTGTAATATATGTATTTAAGTATACTTTTTGTGTTCCTCTGTGGTCTGATATCTGTAACACAAGTGCTTAAGCTACTTAGTACGGAATCAGGTCAACCTATGAGATGTTGTGAGAATTATAGAATTATTATTATTATAGGTCATAAATAGGTCTTAATTCAAATGCTTTTGATTCCCAGGGCAGAGGAGCCGCTGGCCATCGTGGCCGTGCGCCTGGTGTACGAGGTGGTCTGCGTGCTGGTGATGGTCAACTATGAGATCATCAGGGCAGTGTACAAATGGATCATGCCCAACCAGCCTAAGGATGTTAGCGAGGATATTATATTGGTAAGCATCTTAGGAAAGCATTAAGGTGACGGGTAGGGCACACTAGCGACGCCAATCGATTTTAATTTTAAGCTAATAAAACGGATCTATTTTAAACAATTTCGGGATTAAACCTCTCGGCAAATACTTATACTATTTTTTAAATAACCATGCACAAATGTTGGATCCGTTTTTGTACGCGAAAAATTTATTCACGCCAAAAGTGACAGCAATCTGTCAAATTTCCACAATTGATATTGACCTCTCGGCAAACACTATAGTACTATTTCTTAAATAAGGATGCACAAATGTGTCGCAGTGGGTGGTGCGTCGCACTTTGAAGCGACAGCTGCGCTTGGGGTCCTGGGTTCGACCCCCGGGTCGAGCCAAAATTTGTACCTGAGTTTGTCTGCTAAGAAATTCTTAGTGTAAACCCGGAGTCTGGAAGTTGGGGGTCTTGTACCCCAGTGCCTCGGAAAGTAGGCTAAGTCGTTGGTCCTACGCCCGATCCCTCTCCGGTCGTATCACACTGGTGTCCCATCGGAATAAGAGGGCAAGGGAATAGAGAGTGCACTTGTGTTTGCGCACACACTTGAGCACTATAATATGTCCTGCGTAAGTGGCTGATCGTTGAGATTGGCCGCCGTAGCCGAAATCGGTTAGAGGATATTATTATATTATTACTATGTATTGGCGCAGTGGTGTTGAGCGTGGTTGAAGGTAAGGTTCGCGAGTTCTATTCCGCAGCAGCACTAATGTTTATAGGATTTTTTAGGGTAAAGCAATCTTTTGCAATTTATTCTTAAGTAAATAATGCACTTAAACATTTTTCGACAGTCTTCGGGTGGGACTTGAACTCACGATCTTCTGCTAACCGGGCAACTGTTTTACTGACTAAGCTACCGGAGACCTTGGTATATCACCGAATTCTGTAAGTGCTTTTTGCTTCGCTCACCCAAAGACTGTCGAAAAAATTTTAAGGAAGCACTAATGTTTGTTGATGAAACAGAAATTTGTGTAGAGTCTGGAGTTTATAGTAGCTTTAAGATTCTCTATGATTTCTATAGTCATCATCATCATCAGCCCATTTAAGTCCCCACTGCTGGGGCACGGGCCTCCCTCAATCACATGAGGGGTAATTGCCATACTCACCACGCTTGGCAGACGGGTTGGCGAGGGTTTTGATATAAATGCAGAGTTTTCCTTCTCTGGGTGCTGATGATCATGCCAGCAGCTTTACCTTAGTCGCCTTTTACAACACCTCGGTAAGATTGAGGGTGGCCTATTCTACTCTGCCGGGGACCACACGGCACAAGTTACATTTCTATAGTACAAGAGGAAAATCTTAGTTGGCGGCCAGGGCAAAGTTTACTTCGATAAGTAGCCACACAGCCACTAATCAGTTTGTAGCAAGCTGTCAAATTTCCTCAATTTATATTGAACCAAACGTGTTTGAAGTTAGGGTTAGATTCGATTGATTTTTTTACAATTTTGTATACTTTGGTGTGTGGTTGTACGTAGGTACATCTAATTCGTTATTATCGCCAATATCTACATATTGGCTTTTCTGATAAAACGAAAGACCTACGTTCAAAGACTCCATTTCCTTTCTTTTATTTATTTAAAACTTTATCGCACAAAACGATACATTAGGCTAACTTAATGCCCAGAGGCATTCTTTACCAGCCAACCTTTGGGTCATGCAGAAAGGACAATAGTGCGACGAAAGGAGAAATAATGTAATTATTGAAATTTACAAGAAATAATGGTAACATTATAAACTTATTATTTTATTCTTCTTCATCATCATCATCATCAGCCTATCGCAGTCCACTGTTGGACGTAGGCCTCTCCAATTGTTCGCCACCGTGATCTATCCATGGCTTCTCGCATCCAGCTCTTGCCAGCCATCCTGCGCAGATCGTCCCCCCAGCTAGCCAGAGGGCGCCCTACATTACGTTTTCCAAGACGCAGTCTCCACTCTAGAACTCGTTTACCCCATCGGTTGTCGGTTCTGCGGCTAATATGGCCAGCCCACTGCCACTTAAGCTTGCTAATCCGGTGAGCAATGTCGATGACTTTGGTTCTCTGCTGGATCACCTCATTTCGGATTCGATCTCGGAGAAGAGACGCCGAGCATTGCTCGTTCCATAGCCCGCTGGGCGACCTGGGATTTTATCTTAGAAGTTAAATTTATGTGTACAATCAATCATAGGCCTTCTCATCTATAACAGATGTTTTAAGCAGCATCGCGCGGTGTGGTGACATTACAGCTGCGCTCGTGGCTGTATAGTCCCTATGCGGGAGTGAACTTTCCGTCCGCATTTGCGACACGTAAATTGAGCGCTGCTACGATTGGGGTGGCAGGCATGGTGCTTAGCACGTTTTGCTGCAAGCTGATTTAACCAGGCCTTATCGTGTTCAACTAGACCCTCCGACACGATTCTCCTCCAAGTCAATCGTTCAACAGCGAGCTCCTTGAACAATATAGAGTACATTATTTATATATCATTATGGCTTATTCAACCGGTTGGTGTAAAACATCAACATAATTAGTCGTAACCTATGGCCGTAACGTAAACTAGCTAATTTATCAGTAGTTAGATACTTTGTAACAATAGACACATAATAAGCCAATTTATCTACAGATTCCTTTAAGATTACATAAATAATATTGACATTAAAAAAGGAACGTACATTAATCCCCCATACCTAATACAAAAATTTAAAAATAAATCCGGATCTTTTTTTTATGTGGTAGGTGGCAGACGAGCAGACGGATCATCTGATGGTAAGCGATTGCCGCCGCCCATGGACACCCGCAACACCAGTGGAGACACAAATGCGCTGCCAACATTTAAACTCCCCTTTCCCCCGGGTAGGGCCTCCGGTACCCTCACTCACGCAGCGAAACACAGCTGCACAGTGTTGCTTCACGCTGGTTTTCTGTGAGGCCGTGGTATCACTCCGGTCGAGCCAGCCCATTCATGCCAAAGCGTGGCTCTCTCCCGGTCAAAACTCATTTTAGCCCCTTTTAACATTGCGTACTGGATGGTATAAGGAAGAGCCACATTTCGGCATGAATGGGTGGGCTCGGAGTTACCACGACCTCACAGAAAACCGGCGTGAAGGGTCTATACTGTGTTTCGCTGCATGAATGAGGGTACTGGAGACCCAATACGGCGGTTTTAAAGTTAGCAGTGAAGCAGCGCCTGCGCTGTGTTTCGCGTGTGAGTGACCGAGGCCCAATGGGGAGAGGTAAAAGTTGGCAGGTGTCCAGCGGCTGCGCGAACTCCATCAGTGATCCGTCGGCTCGTCTGCCACTCTCATAGCGCACATTTAAGTGTTGAGTCCCCACTTGCTGGGGCACGGGCTCCCTCAATCACATGAGGGGTATTGCCAACTCACCACGCTGGCAGACGGTGGCGAGGTTTGATATAAATGCAATTTCCTTCATCTGGTGTGATGATGATCGTGCCAGCAACTTTACCTTATCGTGTTACGTCGCCGTTCTACTTGCCGGGACGACCTATATCATAAAAAAAATGATCCGAATGAGAATGAATAATCTGAGTGAGCCGAATGATCCGAATGAGCGGACTGAATCACGGATCTATCTCGAGAGTCGATGCATGCAAATGCCAAATGATGCGTTTTACTGTTCCGCATCTTTGCACTAATCCAGATGCATAATTATAACATGTCCAGCAGATGCAAATGTTCCAATCTTTAGAAAGATGCGTTTTTGCCAGGTCTATATTGATTATAGTCTTTCTAGTCTTTATTCAAGATGGTAATATTGGTATTATAAGAATACCTACTAGTAAATATACTCGTATAGAAGACAGCCTCGACCCGGTTGCATAATCTATGTGGACCGTTCGATTGTTGGTTGCTATCTTAATTAACGGATCAAAGGTTAACGCAATGATCAATAATGTCTAGGCGATTATAAGCTACGTGAGCGACTGTTACAATCTCTGAGACAGGGTAAATGTACTTTTGAACTTTAGATAGATAGATAGGTACGCTATATTCCACAAAAACAAAATACAAGGATATATTAAAAATATACAGACAGTACAATGAGGCGGTCTTATCGCTTGTAGCAATTTTTTCCAGACAACCTTTGGGTAGAGGAAAGAAATAACGTATTCGTAATAGGGCACAGAGAACCCCATAGGGGAGAAGGCAGTGCAAAGCAGTTTAACAAATGAAATTGAAAATGGCAGAGAAATACATACTTAGGTATATAATAATAAACAATACATACATACTCAATAATAGATAATTTATAATTAATTCAACAAAATATTTTTTATAGATAGGTATAAATGACTAGAGAACAGACCATTATTAAATAGGAAGAAGAGAATTTCCTTTTCGGAATCCGGCTTGCTCGGGAGGCTGCAAGTCGTCGAACCTGAGTACGAGACGATTCGTCATAACTCTCGAAAACAGCTTATATATGTGACTCAGCAGCGTGATAGGCCTGTAATTCTTCAACTGGGATTTGTCACCCTTTTTGAAGAAAAGCCTCACCACGCCAGAGTGCCACGCTTTGGGTGTCTTTCCCTCGATGATGATGGAGTTGAAAAGCCTCTGAAGGGCTTTCAGGACAGGTCGTCCACCTGCTTTTAGAAGCTCCGCTGTGACTCCATCATCACCCGGTGCCTTACCGTTCTTAAGCTGTTTGAAAGCTATGCTAATCTCGTATAGGCTAACGTCCGGGATATCTTCAGTGTAGTGCCGGGTTAATTTGACTATTCGCTCAACAGCCTGAATGACAGGTGCGCGTGATGTCGCGTAAAGCTGTCCATAAAGGTTTTCAATCTCAGCCCAAAGCTCGTGGCGTGACTATTCTGCCATCCTCTGTTTTCAGCTTGGCCAGCAAGCTCTCTCCAATAGCCAGATCTCTGGCGAAACAATTTGGAGCCTTTGTTCGAGCTTGTTTGAGCTTCCTCGAGTCTGTCATTATATTTGTCCACGTCTGAGCAGCTCTCTAGGCAATCGAAGCGATTTTCCAGCTCGAGCTGAAAGCTCTCGGGGTTTTGAATCTGGATGGCTACAGGGCGGAGCGTAGATATCCTCGATACCTTTCGGATGTAACGTCGTAGATTCAAAGTGCCTCTTACCATTCAGTGATCACTTCCAGTGTTCACTGAATTGATCACTGAGACATCATTGAATATCCGGGTATTGGTAGACATGATGAAGTCAATCTCATTTTTTGTAACGCCATCCGGGCTTTCCCAGGTCCACTTACGATGCAGCCGTTTTTTAAAGAAGGAGTTCATCATGTAGAGTCCCTTCCTCTCCATATACTCGGCTAGCATTTGAC
The DNA here is from genome assembly GCA_019059595.1 of Marasmia exigua. Classification (NCBI taxonomy): domain Eukaryota; kingdom Metazoa; phylum Arthropoda; class Insecta; order Lepidoptera; family Crambidae; genus Marasmia; species Marasmia exigua. The sequence goes on along the minus strand of CM032463.1, from coordinate 29,368,574 downwards.
CTCGGTGGTTCCGGATTCCAGATCCAAATTGCCCCACTTTCATCGCCCTTTTTGCCTAGCCTTGCGTTGAAATCTCCTATGACAACATAAGTAAGTAGGTAACATAAATAAGTAGGTACCTTTTTATGTGATAAGCGGCAGTCGAGCAGATGGGCCCCTTGATTGTAAGCGATTGACACTAGCAATGGACAACCGCAGCACCAGCCAAAACACCGCGGGCACTGGTTCACGACAGCTTTTTGTGAAGCCGTCTATCACTCCAATCAAAGCGGCCCATTCATGCCAGAGCGGGGCTCTCCCACGGTCGTGGTACCCATAGGTGTCAGAATCAATGAGAGGCTTGGTTACTCACACGGATACTGATATATTCAATTTCAACTTCCTCAGATTACAGGAGCAGGTCATGGGATGGGTCGCGAAGTGGCGCTGCGGTTCGGCCGGCTCGGCGCGACCGTGGTGTGCGTGGACATCAACCCTAAATCCAATGAGGAGACCGCCAAGATGATCAAGGAAGCGAAAGGAAAGGCCTTCCATTATGTGTAAGTGTCAAATGTTGATCATGAGTGTGACGGGTTCTAGTTTTCATAGGTTATGCTTACCATAACTCTGCCACCTTGAAACGTACGACCCATCAAAAAACGGAAAAATGAATACCTAGGTCACTTACTTAGGCATGACAGGTACAGGTAGCTTCCACTCATCATGATGGGTAAAATAGAGGGGAGGCAACGCGTTGGAAGAAGGAAAAAATCGTGGATGCGTTATATAACGGAGTGGACTGGCATCACATCTTCGGAACGGCTGTTTCGTCTCGCAATGAACAGAGAGGATTGTGGGAAGCTGACGGCCAACCTTCAGAACTGAAGAGGCACTCAAAGTAGAAGAATGTGTTCTGAGGAGCTGTTCAATCTACTTCCTGTAGTACGGTTTGCAGTGCTATGCTTATTGATATTGTCAGCAGTTCTGAGGAAAAATTTGGTTGCGGCCTAATCAGAGCGGCATCCTATGTCTTTTGCTGCAGCGGTGTTTCCTGACAATTATGATTACTTAGGGACGTTTAACATACGAGCGAACCTTCTGTTTGCTATAAGGGCTGGCCACATATAATTATAAGTCTATCTCGCTGGCTTGCCGTCATTAGCATACAAATTATTATTTATTGGCATCCTCGTTAGCGAATTACTGGGTTGCATTTTACACTTGAGATCTTGGGTTCGATTTCCTGGTGCGGCTTACGTTATTCTTTGTGAGTTTCTCTGTCACAGCTCGACTTCTTGATGGAGTCGTTGGTGTTACACCCCAATGCCTCTGAAAGCACGATGAGCCATTGGTACCGGCACCTGCACCCGATCCCTCTTCGGTTGTTTAGTTTTGTGAGATCTTTTGAAAATGTATTTTTACAGTTGCAACATCACTGACCGCGCCGCCGTCTTCGACCTGGCCGAGAAAGTGCACCGAGAGGTTGGTGACGTCACAATCCTGCACAACAACGCCGGAGTGATGCCGTGCAAGCCCCTTCTGAGACACAGCGAGAAAGAGATCAGGACCATGAACGACATCAACGTCCATGGACTTCTTTGGGTAATTTATGTGATTATTTCCCCATCTTCAATTAGCGTGTTGTCTCCAGTTGCATTCAAAGCTGTCGCTTTGGAATCCGGAGTACCTACGCTTGGACCGTGGTTATTAAGGAGGATTACACAGGATTAAGGAGGTTTGGTAATAACAATGAAGCAGTTGCCGTGTGATCTTCGGAACCTTTAGAACCATAACAACTGGATCATGGTTCATAGGTTAGCAGTATTTCAGGTGGTTCTAATCTCATACCTTGTCTTAAGATCACGCACAGACGTAAACGCTTGACTTTACTAGCCCACATTTGGTAGTGACCCTGTCTCATACATCATCATCATCATCATCAGCCCATTTAAGTCCCCACTGCTGGGGCACGGGCCTGCCTCAATCACAAGAGGGGTAATTGCCATACTCACCACGCTTAGTAGACGGGTTGGCGAGGGTTTTGATATAAATGCAGAGTTTTCCTTCTCTGGGTGCTGATGATCATGCCAGTAGCTTTACCTTAGTCGCCTCTTACGACACCTCGGTAAGAGTGAGGGTGGCCTATTCTACTCTGCCGGGGACCACACGGTGATTCTACTCTGCCGGGGACCACACGGCGAAGCGACCTGTCTCATACGCCAAAGGACAAATGTAGAACAAATTCCACATAGTGAGGTGACACATAGTGAGTTACACATAGATTGACCATGTTACCTCATCTAACTATTACATGGTGACAAAAGAGGACATAGTGATCATCTGGCCTCATCTAACGATCACCATCTGTTTACAGACCTTTCAAGCTTTCCGCCCCAGAATGCTTGGAGAACAAAAAGATAACATAGCGACTATGTGGCCTCATCTAACTATTACCATCTGTTTACAGGCCCTCCAAGCTTTCCTCCCCAGAATGCTGGAGAACAACAAAGGGCAAATAGTAACCATGTCGTCAATGGCCGGGCTGATGGGGCTCCGCAACATCGTGCCTTACTGTGGCTCCAAATACGCCGTCAAGGGCATCATGGAGGCTATCGCTGTGGAACTGTATGAGGACCGCACGAGGGCTAGTGATGGGGTGAGTTCAAAAAAGAGAGTTACATACATTTATATAGGTCCTATGAGATGTCATTAATCTTCTGCTCGTCTGCCACCTATCACATAAAAATAAAATTATTTTTCGAGAGATAAAATGCTAGCAACGCATCTGCAATCAATTTGTTGTGGCAGACATAAGAACATAAGCGGTGGTGATCAATTACCATCAGGTGACTCGCTTGCTCGATGGCCTAAAAAAATATGAAGAGATACGTACCATTCCATATTTTTGAGGAAAATTCACTTGGCACGTTAAAATTGATAGTCCAGACAAGAAAATTCTATGGCTGAAGTTCACGTACTAGTTCCATCGTAATGGAAAAATAAAAGAAGTTTTGTGTAATGCGTTTTGCTATTGAAATGCTTCATTGCGATGATAATTAATCTTGGTAAAAATAAGAAGTCAATTTAATGAATTACCATGGTAAGAGTTAAGAGACCAGCTGTCCTAAAACAGAATTCTCTTTACTATCTCCACAGATCAAGTTCACCACAATCCACCCGACGATAGTGAACACAGGATTAGCGCAGAACCCTCGCGTCCGCTTCAAGAAGCTGGCTGACGTGGTGGAGCCCGACTTCGCTGCCGATTCCATCGTAGATGCCATCCGTAGGGAGCTTTACGAGATTACCATTCCTAGTGATCTTCATTATTCCAATAGGGTGAGTTGATTCATGTCTCCGTTTCGAAAGAGGTTTCGAGTTTTTCCACTTTGCCCCACCAAGGCCCTGGTGGGGCAAAGTAGAAATACTCGAGGATGAGTTTATGCGCATCCGTTTCAAAAAGCTGGCTGACAGTATTGATCTACAAAGATACCGTCCCGTTATGATTAATGTGAAATTAAAATCGATTGGCGTCGCTAGTGTGCCTACCCGTCACCTTAACCTGTCGCGTCCTAACAAAAGGAACGCTGACCGAGTGGGACGGCCGTTTCGTGTAGATCTTCCAACTTCGTGGCTGACTCGAAGACGCCATAGTGGACTCAGTCAGTGGAAATTCTACGAAATTAACATCCTTACCCAGTGACCGCCATTAGGTATAGCAATTAGATATGCTAAGTTGATTCCCTACATGTCTCCGTGACGATGAGGGTTTCTGGGAGTCCATTGAAGCTGGCTGATGTACTGGATACTGATTTCGAGACTGAAGCATGTATCGTCCTATCAATCAATCAACCTATCGCCGTACACTGCTGATAGGCCTCCCCCAAAGAGCGCCAACCGACCCGGTCCCTGAGCAGTCTGAATCTAGCTCGTATCCAGCCATCTTTCTCAAATCGTCAGTTCATCGCACCGCAGGACGTCCAACACTGCGTTTCCCCACGTGCCGACCAGTCCACTCCAGTACGTGTCGACTCCATCTTTCATCCAAACTCAATAAAAAAAATTGAAAAGGTTACCTATTTCTTTCTTTAAAAGGTTCTCTTAAATAACAACGTGTAAAATGACTATCTAATACCAGACCAGACTAAAGTGGTAAAGGTACTTAAATTTCCTATTGTTTCTGTTTCAGTACATCTACCGCTTGCTGCCACATAACGCCCAGATGATCATCAACAGCTTCGTTGGTACTGGATTAGATCCTCACGACGGCTAGTAAATAAATGTATAGGTATCAAGTCTGACACAACACAATATGACTTAAGTTCAGCGAAGTTCAGCGTATGACCTCACTCAAACCGTCAAAGAGAGAGTTCATGGGCGGGGTTGATTACTTACCAGATAGTATCGGGTGATCGTTTGCTCCTTTGTCGCCTCTAGCTTAAAAAAAAAGAGTGCAGTCCTTTTTACAAAGCCGACAGCGCACTTATGACACCTTAAGGTGACGGGTAGGGCACACTAGCGACGCTAAATCGGATCTATTTAAAACAATTTCGGGGTTACAACCTCTCGGCAAACTTTTATACTATTTATTAAATGACCATGCCCCAAATGTTGGGTTCAACGCGTACGCGAAAAATCGATTACCGCCAAATAAATTTCTCGCGTACAAAAAGGAACCCAACATTTATGCATGGTTATTTAATAAATAGTACAAGTGTTTGCCGAGAGGTTGTAACCCCGAAATCGTTTAAAATAGATCAGGTTTAGTAGCTAAAAATTAAAATCGATTGGCGTCGCTTGTGTGCCCTACCCGTCGCATTAAGACTCCACTGATGTTCAAGGCCAAGGGCAGTAGCAATTGCTTGCTTACCATCAGGTGAACCGTCAGCTCGCTTGTCCCTTATCACATTACAAAATGCTAATGCGAAAATAGCCAAGCATTGGTTTGGTACCCTAACTAGATGTTCGTTCTCATGAATCAATAATTAATCACTTATGTAGTGATTAACTGACTTTTCCTAATTCGGTATCCCTTTTAAAAATTGAAACTGTATTGTATTCGTTGTATTTTAAAAACAGACTTAAAAGTAAAATATTTTTAAAAACTTTTGTAATTCTTTCGATGTGCCCTGAGATTGTAAAGGACACTGTTTAATATTGTTGACAATATTGTGATTTACAATTAATAAGAAGTTTTGTACAATGCATTTTATGTTATAAATATTTTTCTTTGAAAGGAAAATTTAGAATAATTTTATGGGGTAAAAAGTGATAAATCATGGTAAATAAAACACTATTTATTTTTACACTTCTTAAATAAATTAATTAAAAAATGTTTATAAAGACATTTCATTGTTCCTTCTACTCTTAAGGTGAAGGGTATACCCACTAGCGACACCAATCGATTTAAATTGTTAGCTACTAAACCGGGATATCTATTTCAAATAATTTCAGACCGGGAAGTCGCTAACCAAACATTTATACTATTTATTTAATAATAATTACTTTTTGATCTGTTTTTGCGCTCGAAATTTGGATTAACGCCATAAGTGGCCGTTTTTGGCGGTAAGTCAAATTTCGAATACAACAGTAGACCCAATAATTAATTATAAGTATTAAATTAATAGTATAAGTGTTTTCCGAGAGATTGCAGCTTAGTGGCTAACAATTTAAATCAATAGGCGTCGCTAGTGAGCCCTACCATAATAAGGTGGAATAAGTTTAAAACCTAATAGGAAATCAGCACATGTTAATTTTCATCAAAATTCAATGATTTTATATTACCTACTTACATATCGCTCAACAGGAGCCCTAGCCTCGGGCGCGACGTGTGTTACCTATAGATATCTAATTCGATATTTATGTGGACAAGTGTATGGGAAATCTCTCATTCGACTTCTTTTTCGAGTGCACCAGAATAGGTCCTCTTTTTGAGGTACGAAAATGTCATACCTAAGTCATCGAGGTAAATAATTTACCTATTGACCTAAGCTAATAATTATTACAGTACGACTACGATCAGACGGCACTTCAGTGACATGGAGAGGAGGGCGTTGTACAATATTTTTTCTATTGTAAAATGTTAATAACACTGACACTTGTAAAGGAACAGCATTAGTTCCAAATTTTGCCATGTGCCAAAGTCGTAGCCGTTGTCTCCTTGCGCGATCGTATCAGGAATGCTGAGATCCGCTGGAGAACCAAGGTGAAAGACAGCCCAATTGCATGCCTCAAGTGGCAATAGGCACATTGCAACAAGATCAGACGGCCGATGGGGCAGAAAGGTCCTCGAGAGGAGGCCGCGTATAAGTCGAGGCCGAGACAGACCCTGCACAAGGTGGACCGACGATCTAGTGAAGGTCCCAGGAATCCATTGGATGCGGTCGGCACAGGACCGATTTGTGCGGAGAACATTGGGGGAGGTCTATGTCCAGCAGTGGACGTCTATTGGCTTAAGTGATGATGATGAAATAATCGTATGGCGACTGTAGCAGAGATTTAAAAGTTGTTATTTAATACACTTCGCACTTCATTTCATCAGTACATTTCATTACACAGATAATAGATACAACACTATTATTTACAGTTTTTGGAGAGACGGCATCTGCTACCTTTAACCTCAATATGAGGCAAGTTCACAATAAACATTTTTCTGACCTTAATTTTTTGATCCGTAGTTAAACTGAACTAATGGTTTTAAAAAGTAACCAATGGTCAATAATCGCCAAAATGTGCTTTTTAAACAATAGTAAGCTTAACCAATAGTTTTATTACAAATAATGACGTCACTTTGACGCTGTCACTTTGACGCTGTCACTTTGACGCTGTCACTTTGACGCTGTCACTTTGACGCTGTCACTTTGACTATTGGTTAGGCAGTTAACTATTGTCAATTTAACCAAAAGGTAACTACGGATCAAAAAATCGACTCTTATACGTATCGATACGTCCAATCTTCATCCATCGACACATCTATGGCATAACGTCAGATTTGTACTATATGACAGCACTTTACCATAGATTTAGTATTAGTAGGATTTTGACCGTGGGAGAGCCACGCTTTAGCACGACTACCTTCAATAAATGAGCGAACATCTTTCTAAAAGAATCTTAGCAAATGGTCATAGCAAGCGGTGATCACTTAATAAATAAATAATAAATATATATTTCACAACATCACATACATTGATCTGACTCGGAGATAGGTAGCTCAAGCACCTGTGTTACGGATATCAGAATCAACAGCGGAATTACAAATATATTCATTTACTACTTTTCTTTTGTAAATACATACTTATAATACATAGAAACACCTAAACCAATACAAACAGACATGTTCATGCACACAAATGTTTGTACTGTGCGGGAATCGAACCCGCAACCCTTGGACCAAAGGCAGCGTTCACTACAGTTGTTCCAAATGGGTCGTCAAAAACTTAACATCAGGTGACCCGGTTGCTCGTTTGCAATGCTCGTTTATTGACTCTAGTATTAAAAAAATCTTCACGTTCATTCGTATCACTTTTACGTGATAATATTTCAAATACCTAAATACGTGAGAGAGCTACGCTTCGGCATAAATGGGCCGGCTCGACCGAAATGATACCACGGCTTCACAGAAAACCGGCGTGAAGCAGCACTGGGCTGTGTTTCGCTGCGTGAGTGAGGGTACCGGAGGCCCAAACCGGGGAAAAGGGGTTTAAAGGTTGGCAGCGCATTTGTGACTTGAAGATTGGTCAAATCGGGCCTTAGTAAAAACTTGTATCTAGTAATCACTTGTATCACAATCAATGAAGGTATGATCAACCACACATCAATGTATACAAATCCGTCTTTCTTCAATCGATTCTCAAACATTTGATCAATATTAAAATACAGTTTTTTTGTAGTAACCCGATTTCTGCTGTGTACCACAAATGCATAGTTAGATGTTATAAATATTTAAAAAACAAGTGATCGCCAAACGACAATCGTTTGTATCGTTTTCCAGAGCAGGAACTGAACCCACGACCCTCGGAGTATGAGGCATTACCAGATGCGCTATATTGGACCAGTTAAATCAAAATGCTATACTTTTACTAATGATTTGTTACTTAGGGCCAATCTTACTCCGATACTAAATCTCTGGTATAGCGCTGTCATTCCATACAAATCTGACGTTAAACCATAGTTTTATCCACGGATAAAGGTTGGTCGAATTCGGCCTTAACACACTTAGCCTATTATAATCTATGGTTTAGGTTTATAATCTATGGTATAACGTCAGATTTGTATAGAATGACAGTGCTATACTATAGATTTAGTATCGGAATAAGATTGGTCGAATCGGCTTTTAAACACTGTGCTTTTTTAACCGTCTTGGAAACTCCTTTAAAAAAAATAACTTCCCAAACAATTTTGTTTGGGAAAGTTGTTTTATTTATAGATAATAATAAAGAAAAGTAAACTTTAATTTCAAATTTTACCTTATTGTCTTTGGTGACTTTTTTTTGTTTTCAGCAATAAATTTGAGAACTTTCTATGCCCATCTTAGTTCTGAATGACTGCTAATCTAAATGATCCCATGCTGAGGCGACTTAAGCGGCACGTTTAATTACTTCAAGATTCCTTTTTATGGTTCAATGTTTTGAGGAAGGCGAGCGCATGCCTCTTGGTCGGCAGGCATTGGCCAAATGCTTCTAACAGCAGGGGTTCTTGCTCGACGGACAACCTGGAATATGTAATATATAAATCTATACTCACACATCTATACGCTCAGCGGGCTATGCAACGAGCAATGCTCGGCGTCTCTCTCCGAGATCGAATCCGAAATGAGGTGATCCGGCAGAGAACCAAAGTCATCGACATTGCTCACCGGATCAGCAAGCTTAAGTGGCAGTGGGCTGCCCATATTAGCCGCAGAACCGACAACCGATGGGGTAAACGAGTTCTAGAGTGGAGACCGCGTCTTAGCAAACGTAATGTAGGGCACCCCCTCTGGCTAGATGGGGGTACGATCTGCGCAGGATGGCTGGCAAGAGCTGGATGCGAGAAGATAGATCACAGTGGCGAAGAGTTGGAGAGACCTACGTCCAGCAGTGGACTGTGATGATGATGATGATGATGAAATGTATACTATTTAAAAAAGACAAATCCTTCAGAAAGCGGCAACGGTACAAGCTTATAGGTAGCCCGAAAACACGAAATGCTTGCGCGATGTTAACGACACCTCGCGCCATCTATTAGTACAAATTGGAATTAATGCTCCGTAAAGAAGTGAGGGCGGGCCACTAGTAAATAAATAAATGCGTAAAACTTAGGGCCGGTTTCTGAATTGAGAATTTGAAGTTATGTACGATTTGAGCACAAAGTTTGACAGTTGAACTATGACTCAACTGTCAAAGTTCGTACTCAAGTCGTGCTTAACTTCAAATTCTCAATTCAGAAACCAGCTCATAGGTTTAAATTTGATTCTAGTTATGGAACAGCTGATTATTTTGCGCCTATTTAAAAATCAGAAATACTTGTAATCCTCAGGAGAGATCCGTCCATCCTTGTCTACGTCCATTTTCCTTAGCACCAGCTCAACGAGTTCCCTCACACCCTCATCAGGGTCTTCGTCACCAGGTTGCTTGAGAAGAGAGTTCCTGTAAGAGTTGAAAATAAAATAAAATTACTTAGTTACCTTCAATAAATGAGCGAGCATCTTTCTAAAATGATCTAGCAAATTTTCATAGCAACGGTGATCACTTAAGGTAGCGACGCCAATCGATTTAAATTGTTAGCTACTAAACCGGATCTATTTTAAACAATTTCTGGGTTACAACCTCTCGGCAAACACTTATACTATTTATTAAATAACCATGCCACAAATGTAGAGTCCGTTTTTGTACGCGAAAAATTGATTCACGCTAAAAGTGGCCGCTTTTGGCGGTAATCCATTTTTCGAGTACGCGTTGGACCCAACATTTGTGCATGGTTATCTAATAAAAAGTATAAGTGTTTGCCGAGAGGTTCTAACCCCGAAATTGTTTAAAATAAATCCGGTTTAGTAGCTAACAATTTAAATCGATTGGCGTCGCTAGTTAGGGCTACCCGTCGCCTTAACATCAGGTGACCCGCTTGCTCGTTTGTAGCCTCTAGTATAAAAAAATCTTCACGTCATTCGTATCAATTTACGTCAATATTTCAAATAAATGCGTGAGAGAGCCACGCTTCGGCATGAATGGGCCGGCTCGACCAAAGTGATACCACGGCCTCACAGAAAACCGGCGTGAAACAGCACTGTGCTGTGTTTCGCCGCGTGAGTGAGGGTACCGGAGGCCCAATCTGGAGGAAGTGGGGGGTTTAAATGATAGCAGCGCACTTGTGACTCCTCTGGTGTCGAGGGTGTCCATGGGCGGCAATCGCTTACCATCAGGTGATCCGTATACTCGTCTGCCACCTATGACATAAAACAAATTGACAAACGCAAAATAATAATAAATAGAAACTGTGATGGAAACACATGGTTGAAACTAAATGAAAAATATAAATTAAAAATAAGTGGATAAATATAATAAAGAGAAACAGAAGTATTAAAAATATTGATGACTTCTATTGTTTAATAACTTTTTTGTAAAAATATGATAAAGACTTATAATAAAGACCAGCTAACTGATTCAAGATCGAAACAAAAAGAAAAGGTAAAATCCACTAACGAAAAATCCCAAATAAAGTTAATGACTGCTAAAAAGCGTATTATACACAAAATAAAATAATCCTGCTGAAACTCAAAGGTAACTGTAACAAAAAATAACAAAAGACGACAAAATGAAAATCTCATTCAACCTTCAACATAAAGACGCTGTATAGACCAAAACTCGTGTGCACTCACTTGAGCAATACAAACATTTCATCCCTGGTGATATACCCATCTGAATTTAGGTCATACACAGCGAAACAGTGCCGCAGCCTCTCGTCATCAGAGCCCCGCAGCAGGACGCTGAGGCCTCGCACCCAGGCGTCGAAGCGTATGGCCCCCTCCCCCCCGGCCGGCCCTCGCTCCCACGTCACCCAAATCCGCTCCAGGATAGCTTCCTCCGTGATCATGTCGAAGGTGTTGTGCATGACGTCACGGAACGTTCCTTGGTCGATGCCCTGTCGATTATACAATCTTGTTAAAATCAAAGTGGTCTCTCAGCAGCACGTTGACGCCTAGGATGCAGGCGTCAAAGATCAGACCCCCCCCCCCCCCCTTCCGACCTCTCCTCACTCCCACGTCACCCATACCCGCTTCAGAAGAGTTTCCACCTAACAAAAATTGTAGCATATTACGACGGAACGTTTCTTGATCGGTGTTACACAACAGATTCCTCAATCGATATGGAACTGAAAGTTTAATATAAAGGTGAGAATCGACTGAAGTTTATTTTAAAAAATATTCGGGACACACTTTAATGTGTCTACGTACCTACACAAATACTCGTAGGTACCTAAAACCTATATATTTCGCACCCCCAGTGGCAAATAAGCATAGAGTGGTCTTACTTCGAACCATCGATTTTATCATATTTAAAAAGTACTTATGCTTATTATCCACTGGGGTGCGATTTATTCTGTGCTACAACCATAAATACCTCTTGCAGGCTAGTGGCGCAGTCCACGTGGCGGAATATTTGGGTGGACAAATCTTAATCTGTTGCAATCGACTCGATAAGAAGTAGAACACCATACTTAATTAAAAATATCACTGCAAGATCTATATGACTTAACAATAAAACAGGTTTGTAATCCTGAAGTGATTAAAGAAACTATCAAGCACGATCTTCAGTCATATTTCGTACATAAAATGAAAATCCTATGCTCATATTACACGCAAAACCTGTGTGACATCTAAATAATCTTCCAATAAGAATGCACTTATGGCGTACAATGTTCCCATAACTTTCAGCCCTTACAGACACAAGTGATTCCCATAAATATCAACATTTCGACAGACTGACAGCTCGAACATTCATATCACGTGATCTTTGCGAAGAGAAATCGAAGCGTGATTCCCAATGGGAGAGTATTATATTCTTTGTTCCCAATAAAAACGCGCTTTGAATGGAATGTGCCATTTTCGGAATAAACGTCACTGAGTGTGAAAGAGAACCAACGGCCCTGACACAGCTTTAATGCATCTCTATACGGGTGCAGTAGAGAAAGAACGTCGCCCAGCACGTCACCCCAGTACTAAAGGCTACGCGCGGGTTTTTCAAGTAAGTAAGTAAGTCTTTCTATGAAAAAGCGAAAATGCTCAGTCTGTTTAGGGTACACAGGTAGTACAGCTATGAATAAAACATGTGATCCATGACATATTTCAATCACTAAACCGAATTCAGTCATATTGATTTAGTTACAATAATAAAAAGGTTTGGCTTGACGTGGCAAGGGATGACATCAAACACAAGATATTAACATTAACATCCATCTACATTCTTGAATCCTGCAAATTTGTTAAAAAACGTCCTAGTTTATATTCACCAGAAAGGAAAATAAGACGAAACAACAGATATCATAATAAGCTAAACATACCCTTTTCTTATTTGAAATTTGTGACATCTAGTCCCCATTATAACATTTTAATTCTAATAATATAATATAATAATTAGCCGTGTGGTTCCCGGCACAGTAGAATAGGCCACCCGCACTCTTACCGAGGTGTTGTAAAAGGCGACTAAGGTAAAGCTGCTGGCATGATCATCAACACCCAGAGAAGGAAAACTCTGCATTTATATCAAAACCCTCGCCAACCCGTCTGCCAAGCGTAGTGAGTATGGCAATTACCCCTCATGTGATTGAGGGAGGTCCGTGCCCCAGCAGTGGGGAATTAAATGGGCTGATGATGATGAATTATAATAATATTATAATTAAAATATACAACCATGTTCCTAATTCAATTAAAGACTCAGATAATTTAAACCTTTTTAACAAAAGGCTAAAAAAATTCTAATAAATAAGGGTTATTATAGCTTGCAAGAATTTTTTGATGATAAAATGTTTGAAATGTGATGCATCAATATAATAATAATAATATAGTTATAAATATGTATAAATAATTTAAGTAATTAATAATATAATGTTAAAGTGAGGAAAATTTGATGAAAATGTAATAATTTTAGTAGTTATGTATAATTTTATTAGTAGTAAGCCCTCTTTCATGACTTGCTGTGCCCTCCCAGGGCGTCACATGTATAAGTCACATGTACCACCTTGTCTTGTAATGTGATATGCAATAAATAATTTGAATTTGACATGTGGGCTAATAACGCCACACAGTCTCAGTCGCCCTGTTTACGTTTAGGGTTATTTTACACATGGCAAAAATCGGAACGAATGCTGTTTCCTTTACAAGTGACAGTGGTTTTAACATTTTCCCATAGAAAAAATATTGTACCTCTTGTCGATTGTTACCGAAGTGCCTTTTGATCGAAGTAGTTCTGTAAATGGATGCAAAACACAATGCTAAGTGAAGGAGAAGTAGTAGTAAAGCGAAAAAGAGGTCCTAAGCCAGCTTAGGAAGGGAGAACCGGGATTTTTTCTTTGTTGGCGCTTGACCACAATTACGCTTGATGGAAAGCGTCGATACTGTCTAGCTAGGATGTTATTATGTTTGTCTAGAAGATGCCTGTTCACTCTTGCGAGATTATAATGTTCAGGGCTTCGGGGACGAATTCCACTTACTTTATTTTATTTTTTATTTATAATAAATGGCCTTCCGACCGCTAACATTTTGGTAATCATGCGAAACGTGGAAGTTTTGATGAAAATCTTCGCTTTGTAAATTGACAAATCAGAAGTACAGGTATACCCATTACAATGGTAATTAAACAAAGTAAGAAAAATAAAGTGCAGTTTTGAACCAGATTGCAATCCAAAAACAATGTGTACATAAAAAAACAATAATTGAATTACTTAGATTTGTCGCACTAGCCGTATATAACAATATGACAAACCAATAAAAGTACCCAAGCTATGAAGAACGAAACCACAGAAACAATACTTTATCCTAATTATGTTTTACTTTAGAGGGTTAGCTCCGATGCTGAGCAGGCCCAGTACCGTAGGTGGCCAGACCCATTTGGCGTGGAGTAGAGGATATCCTTTAATTTTATAATATATTTGGAGAGATTTGGAGTAAAAATATCAAAATCTGAATTCAATTTCAATATTTCATTATATTGACGAGCCATTCTGACCAGAAGCCCAATTCTCGTGTTCGTGATATTTTGAAAACATGGCGGATATCACCTGAAAACCATACAAAAATACTATGTTTTAGTGATCTATGTCGTATGAAAATAAATGTCATGAGCACGAGAATTGGGCTCCAGGGGCAAAAACATTTGTTTTGTTGGATCTTCTTTTTGTTGTTTTGTTGGACTTCTTATCTGTCCGCATTAAATATGAGGAAGCGAAACGCTTCAGTGCAAATAAGTGGTATATGAACAACATAATGGATGAAGTAACTTTGTGTTCGTCAAAATGCCATTCAAGTGCCCCAACGGCCCTATATTTGTAACCCTTATTCTTCGTTCCCACATTCGATTCGATCCATAATTCAGGTGGCGTTTCCACCGTGGCATTAGATCACGGAACCAACGCAATACATCAGCGGGCCTATATCTGATTCGCGTGCGTTGCCATCATGTCGCGTACCGGTTTTTTGAGCGATGGGCCTTCCGACCGCTAACATTTTGGTAATCATGCGAAACGTGGAAGTTTTGATGAAAATCTTCGCTTTGTAAATTGACAAATCAGAAGTACAGGTATACCTATTTATGTTTTTAGGTAGGTATTTGAAAATACAAATGTACATTTGCTCTCTCATAAACACGAAGAGTCTCTCTCTTTTAGATCGAATTATACACTCGACCCAAGTAATTGCTAAGTGGCCAGTTTTATTAATAAAATAGAGTACAATTTTAGAACATTTTCGGACTATTGGCTAACGCTTAACCACATTCGCGCTTGATGGAAATCGACGATGAGATCTCGGGTGAAGATGCCTGTCAGATGTCCAGATTATATACAGTCAGATGTTAGATGTTATGTTATGTTTAAAACAGACCTCAGCAGGGAGTTCCATTCCTTGGCTGTCCGCATAAATAGGTATCTTATCAAGTGCTCTCCAGAGAGCTTTAAATTAAGAACACAAATGCATTAGGCGTCGCAATTATGCCTGCCTTATAACTCAGAATTCAAGAATAGTTAGAAGAGGTTGGTAGTGCACTTATGGCTCCACTCTGATGTCGCAGGTGTCTATGGGCGGCGGCAATCGCTTACCATCAAGCGATCCGTCAGCTCGTCTGCCGTTTATCATATAAAAAAAATCAACAGCGATTCATCGGAACCGAAATACCTACTGGCGAAGATAACCATTAATGATTTTATGTTCTTTGTAACAACAGTAAAAAATGTGTTTAACTAGCCAACAACGCGATACTTTAAGAGCTGTGTTTACAAAAACTCATAAAATGAGTTACTTAAGAACCGATGTCAGGCTAGCACCGATTCGGAGAGCTATTAAATTAACTTTTCGATTGAAGTTGGGAGTACTAAAAAGCATAACTGAGTGGCTTAAATTATCGTTTGTGAAGCACAGCAACAATATATGTATACTGTTATCCCTTCATTGGTTCTGTTGCTTCATTGCTCCGTAGGTTGAATGTGCGTGAAACACATTTTCGTGTGAAGTTTTTCTATTAATCTTCCGCTTTGTTTGTGGTGTTGTCGTGGCGTTATTTTACACCATTTATCACACCCTCTAGAATTAAATTTGGAACACAAAAGCCTAAGTATTTCTATGTTGTTTTGTTTCCTGTGTGTCATACACGATATCGATTTAAAACTCGCAATTCGAAAAAGTTGTTCAGCAAATTCGAATGACAGGTATCAATCCTATCGGATATTCCTAAGCCATGAATGACCTTTTCAGTCTTACTATTTTGAGTTTACGCCGTGAGTTGAGTTTGAGTTACGCCGTGTGGTCCCTGGCAGAGTAGAATAGGTCATCCTCACTCTTTGCGAGGTGCCGTAAAATGCGACTAAGGTAAAGCTGCTGGCATGATCATCAGCACCCAGAGAAGGAAAACTCTGCAAATGTAGAGTAATATATGATAAATATATCAAAACCCCCGCCAACCCGTCTGCCATGCGTGGTGAGTATGGCAATTACCCCTCATGTGATTGAGGGAGGCCCATGCCCCAGCAGTGGGGACTTAAATGGGCTAGTGATAATGATTTTGAGTTTTTCAACAATCTTTCCCTTCATGATAGAGAGCGGTGATAAACTAATGCGGGGCGGAGCGGAGAAGAGCGGTGAAAAGTGGTGAGTGTTTCCACTGGAGCAGAGCGGAGAGGGCTCTGGATATACTGTGACTATACACAATTTTCCGTGCCGCACCACCTCCGCTGTTCTCCGCTGTCCTCCGCTCTGCGCCGCTCGACACCACTCCGCTTCCCTTTCCTTCCTACTCCTCTCCGCTGCTCTCCGCCGGCCTCCGTCGACATCGGCTCGCTGTTTTCTAATGGAAATCCGTTCAGCTCTCGTCCTGTTTCCATTGAAGCGGAGCGGATATTGCGTCGAGCGTAGTGATTGGTCAATTCATGCACCACTCCGCTCCGCTCCGCCACTTTTGGGTGGACCAGGCTCCACTGAAGCGGAAACTCAGCCTAAGACCTGGTCGACTCAAAAGGTTACGTACGCGGGTAGGCCGCTTTAGGGACAACTTAAGTAAAATACACATATTCATCAAACAATGTCTGGGTGAGTAGTGCCGCCCGTGACTATGAGCAGATCTTGGCTCATCTCCTTGGCATGCCCTTCTTCGCCCGGACAGCTGCATGTATGACAATCTTGCAGGCTACTTACCGATAACCCAATTCGCGGGGCAGAGTTTTGTGCTAGGATAATCTGATTTGTCGCCATAGACTCGGTAAGAAGAAGATTCATCTTGTATTCTAATAAGGTAAGTGAAGAATCTTACGTCAACTTTGACAGGGGGTTGTCCAATAGCCGATGGCGGTAGGATCCCTTGTGCAGCGGTCACCAATCGTCTGTACATCGCATACAGTGCCTCCAGCTCATGTCTGCAACAGAATTGTAAATTTTGAGCATTCCCGAAGGCGAGGCCTTAAGCGTTTTGAAGCTAGGTGTAAATCAATTCACACAACATCTCATTGAATTATCTGGTTCCGTACTAAGTAGCTCATGGATTACAGGTAGCGGACAACAGTGGAATCAACAAATGCTATAAATGTATCTAAGGTGGGGATTGACCACGACGACCTTTTACGTATATACCGTATTTTTTTTAACGTTTACATTCTGAAAACCTCTTAATTGGTACCTATAAGTATAAGGTACATATAATAAGAGGTGGTATGAGTAACAGTCACTACCAAATGCGCCATCGGGTTGGTCATACTTATTAGTTAAGTTGGCCGTGTGGTCCCCGGCAGAGTAGAATAGGCCACCCTCACTCTTACCGAGGTGTCGTAAAAGGCGACTAAGGTAAAGCTGCTAGCATGATCATCAGCACCCAGAGAAGGAAAACTCTGCACTTATATCAAAACCCTCGCCAACCCTTCTGCCAAGCGTGGTGAGTATGGCAATTACCCCTCATGTGATTGAGGGAGGCCCGTGCCCCAGCAGTGGGGACTTAAATGGGCTGATGATGATGATGATTAGTTAAGTAATAGTTAATTATTCGGGTTGACCAATCCATACGATAAAAAATTCAATATTTGTCCATGGGAGGCAAACGAGCAAGCGAGTCACCTAATGGTAAGTGATCGCCGCCGCCCATAGACGTCAGTTAAACCAGAAGGAATGCAGATGCGTGCGTTTTAGGAAGATGACGGTTTCTTAAATAGTTTAACGGCGCTTCTGTCGTATTCGCTTTGCTTCTGTCATGATGTGTACACATGTTTTTGGGATAATGTCTGGACTAAAAGTATTTAATTTGTTAATTTTGATGCTATTTTGATGTTATTCTGTTTTGTGTGCCAATAAATAAATAATTCGCAAACCGTCATGTTCTCCTCAGATACTTAGACAGAAAACCACAAATCCGGATACGTTTTTTTTTATGCTAGTGTCGATAAACGAGCAAGCGAGTCACCTGATGGAAAGTAATCAACGCTGCCTGCTATTTATGTTGCCGGCCTTTTTACAAAACTATCTGTAAAATTTCCTCAATTAATATTTAGCCAAATGTGTTCGACTTCGACATAAAGGTGAGTCAATTGAAGAACCAGACAAATTTGTATAGGTACATTGCTATCCGTAAATAGGTACCAAGCTGGAGTTTTTTTTTAATCAGCCTATAAACTGTCCCACTGCAAGGCAAAGGCAGGATTTGAAATCGACACGGTGTGTAAATCAGTGACATTAAGCGATTCTTATTTTTGTGTTAATACCTCTAATTTCAAACTGTCGGGAGTTTGTATTCGAATACCAATGCGTTTTCATTTAGAACAAAATATAAGTTGTAAATAAAAACATCAGTGCCTAGCCATAAAATAAACTTTATCCCCTTTTGTGAGTAGTGTGTACAGGTGAGTAGTGTCAAACTAACGCTTGCTGTACTTTTAGTAAAAAATATAATACATTAAAGTATCAGCCTATAAACTGTCCCACTACAGGGCAAAGGCCTCCATTATAGAAATCAAGTTATCGCTACTATGATGGGATTCAGCTTAATCACCACGCTTGCCAAATGCGGATTGGTGTTCACAAACCCGAGCTATGTTCGAAAAATTCGAAACATACTTTTCGCTCGACCCGGGATCGAACCCAGGACCCTGAGATCACCGGCCCGGTACTTAAACCACTAGACCAACAGGGCGTTAAGATGGAGTATAAAAATATATTTTCGTTAGTAGAAAGCGATTTATTGAATTCCGCGAAGAATGTTTTATGCTTTATATGGTTGACCTCGCCAGTTCACAGATAACGTACAACGTTGACAAAAATCACTTTTCATCGTAAAACCTCAGAAAGTTCTCGACCCGTGCAGTAATAAAATTCGACTTGTCTATTTTGTTAGGGCTATAAAGTTCTCTCAGATTCTGGGACCTAAGGTTACCTGTCATGTTTATTTTGTCTTTGTTAAAATTCCTATCCTAGTATTAGACTTCTGTAGTTTGTTCCTGAGTAAGGGCCTACCTAGTTCAAATGTAGGTAACCAATAATTCACTTCCCACACTCAGTGCTTTTCATTGATGCTTGAGCTACCTATCTCGGAGTCAGATCAATTATGTGATGTTCAGAAAATATTGATTATTATTATTCGCATTTTTTTGTCCCATATAGGATTTAAATACTCATCTATCGAACGCTCTGTTGGTCTAGTGGTTTAAGTACCGGGCCGTGATCACGGGGTCCTGCGTTCGATTCCCGTGTCGAGCGGAATATGTTTCGAATTTTTCAAACATAGCTCGGGTTTGTGATCACCATCCGCATTTGGCAAGCATGGTGATTATGCCAAATCCCATCATAGTACCGATAACTTGATTTCTATAATGGAAGCCTTTGCCCTGCAATGGGAAAGTTCATAGGCTGATACTTTACTATAGATAAAATTTACATCTCTATAGGTTACAAACTCTTCTACCAGCCATTTTGAACAAATTTTGAAATTCGTGTAATTTGTGAAAGATTCAACTAACTGGCCATGACGGTTCATGAAATACAGCCTCGAAAGCAAGAGTCTAAAATTGAGCAAATAATTATGTCAGAATTATTGTCATAGGCCTTTTTAAAATATTGATTTTATTTTGTTTCTATTGTTTGCTGTTATAGCGGCAACAGAAATACATCATACATTTTTGACAGACAGACAGTACAAATGATTCCACGACAGATCAATATGAATGAATTTGTTGTAGGTTTCGAACGCTTCGGCATAAGCATCGGCACCCTTAGCACCGATGCTATTGTAGCTCAAGTACATCTTTTCTAAATCTATCTAAATTATATGTGCTAGCAACTCGGTCCCTGTATCCATTAATTGATTTTTATTCAAATTCAGCACTTTCAAAGCACGATTGGAAGGCAAACCAGCAAATATCCTTTTTGCACCACTCGGGCCAATCCTGCATCCTGAAAATTCAGCTCCTGCAGACACGTATTTCTGGATAGCATCTCAACTAGATGATAGCAGGCGTCTTCATTTAGGAAATTGTCTGTCAAATCTAAAACCTTCACGTTTCTATTCCGCTTCAAAGCCATGTTCATCGGGCGAACTCCAGCGGGGTCGACATAGTAATACGCTAAATCTATGACTTCTTCGAGTAAACCTCTACAGAGTGACCTCACATGAACATTTGTCTAAAATGTTCATATTAGTGCACAGTGCTAAATACAGTTCCTGACCGTCATCTGCGTATACTCGTATAACTTTTTCTTGTGGACAAAAAGGACTTTTTTCAATGCCTGGGTCAAGTATATACTACAACTACCCCGCGTATGGATGTCTGAAAAAATCGCTGTCCAACTGAGAAATATACTGATCGCATACATCTTCGATCCCGGGGTCGTACAACCCGCGTACAGAAATACTGGAGTCTATGTGTGGCCTAAGTAATAGTGGTAATAGGGTCCCGTTTTTCCCTTTCGGTATCAATCAGCATATACCCGTTCACTGCTGAACGTAGGCCTCCCCCAAAGAGCGCCATCCGACCCGGTCCTGAGCGGTCTGCATCCAGCTCACACCAGCCATCTTTCTCAAATCGTCAGTCCATCGCGCCGCAGGGCGTCTAACACTGCATTTCCCCACGTGGCGACCTCTCCACTCCAGTACGTGTCGACTCCATCTGTTATCAGTGCGTCTAGATACATGGCCGGACCATCTCCACTTCAGCGTGCTGATCCTACGTGCAATGTCCGTGACTTTAAGTTCTCTAACGGATAACCTCGTTACGAATTTTATCCGCCAAGCAAAGCACGCGCCATTGCCCGCTGAGATACTTTAAACTTGTGGATAAGCCCCGCAGTCAGCGTCCACGTTTCGGCTCCATATGTCATTACTGGTAAAACGCACTGGTTAAAGACCTTGGGACTGGGGGATAGGTGACTCAAGTAAACCAGCAAATGCGTAACTTCCGGTAAAATTTAAAAAAAACGTTACTAGTAAAATAATGAACAAAAAATAAAATATTTAAATTAGTATCTTAAATTAACTTAAATTTCAAAAAATATATTATATAAAATACATAGCGTCCAAAATTCTGGCCTCGCGCATTGTGAATGGTCCATAAAGTCTACAAAGAAATTGTCTGTATAGGGTAGTTAGGTATCAGATTTTATTTACCATTTTTGCCTATAAATAATAACTAACAAACATTGTATGAAAAGCCAGTTATTTACGCTCGTAGAAATAAATTCACCCCGTCATTGTACACAATACAATGTAAACATAAGGCCACAATAGCTGTAACAACAGCATTTCCGTACAAAAGAACCTTTCCTATCATAAATATAAAAGTAAGTACATATAGGTAGTATGAATCTCGCTATACTACCAAATTATGCAGTTTATACATTGTTGGCTAGGGGCGTCAGATGACTGTACAGCTAAAAATATGCTCTACCACCCTACGGTTGAGATTCGTTTGAACCTCATGAAACAATAAGGTCAATTTTCCCTGGCAATAAGATTGTGTCAGGACTATTGCTCTCTTTGTCATTTATGATAAAATGTCCTCCAAACCGATATTTCGGTCATGGCGGCCAATCTCAGCGATCAGCTATCGACGCAGAACATATTACAGTGCACAAATGTTTGCACAGACACAACACAAGTGCACTCTCTATTCCCGTACCCTCATATTTCGATGGGACACCAGTGTGACACGACCGAAGAGGGATAAGGCGCAGGACCAACGTCTTAACGTGTTTTTCGAGGCACGGGGGTACAAGACCGCCAACTTCCAGACTCCGAGCTGACACTGAGAATTTCTTAACAGAAAAACTCAGGTACAAATTTTGGCCTGACCCGGGGATCGAACCCGGGACCCCAAGCGCAGCTGTCGCTTTAAAGTGCGACCCACCTACCACTGCGCCACCGAGGCAGTCATATAACGTCATGCCAAGTGTCAAGTTCGAATTATCGGCACCTTTGAGTATCAAAGATCGGCACAGACCAAGAAAAAAAAATATCGCATATAATTATCTAACCTTCTTGTCTAAGCACTGTCTGTCTCGATTGATGATTCGTATTAATATTTCATTGATGGAAATACTTTACAGTAAATTGTCAGTGAGACTTTCTTTTTCAGTAGTAATAAGTTTCTCTTCAAAAAGATCGACATGGATTTAGTTGAGTTAAATAGATTATCGCATTTAATGAGGTTAAACCAAGAAGGTTATAACTTCGTGGGATAAAACTAAGTCACCCAATGACGTCAAATGTCAGGCATTTTAAATAACACAGAAAACGTCATAATATAAATTGTGCATGTGTTAAACTCTGTTAGAAAAGTCAACCTTAGCGATCGTTACATCTCGTAGAAACTTTTGTCAAAAGTGGTAGACCACTTTCTTGGCTGACTGTACCATCATGTGACACGAAATCAGATGTACGTATTTTTTATGGTGTGCTTACAATAGTTGTTCCAAATCCACCACCACCACGATACCACGGCCACGATATCTATAATTTCTATTAGTCTCTCACAGTGAGAGAGCCACGCTTCGGCATGAATGGGCCGACTCGACCGGAGTGATACCACGTCCTCACAGAAAACCGGCGTGCAGCAGCACTGTGCTGTGTTTCGCTGCGTGAGTGAGGGTACCGGAGACCCAATCCGGGGGGAATTGGGAGTTTAAAGGTTGGCACTGCACTTTGGACTCCACTAGTGTTGCATGGACACCCCATGGGCGGCAGCAATCGCTTACCATCAGGTGATCCGCCTGCTCGTCTGCCACCTATCGCATAAAAAAAACACGAGTAAAATACTCCAATGTTTAAAGTAAGTTACCGATACCGATACACTCCGTATAACTTCCATGAACTAAGTTTTGATCGATAATTTAGATATCGAATCCTTATCTCATCCTTCATCTTATTATTTTTGATAAACAACTTTTTATCAAACAATTTTACATTAATAGACACCTATAATAATAAGTTAGAGCGTTTTCCAACATATAAGACAACAGACATACATATATAAGTTCGTCATCTAAGTAGCGCTTTCTCTTTAATGGTCAATAGTCACTTTTATTTTAAAAATCGTTAAATAGAATAATAATTACACCTTTCCAATGGACATCACTAGTAAAAGTTTCTGAAATATCCGCCTACTATATCTAGGCCGAAAAGATTCCATCTTACAATCGCAATAGTACATTTTACGTAAGAGATGTCTTTTAGAAAAAGAGCTTAGTATAAATTAGAAATTACACGTTTCAACTTTTTCAAAGTAAAAGTTTTATGAAATATTGCTAGACCGCGAATTTCTCAATCGACAATAGAAAAACACTTGTACACAAAACAACATTAAATTACAAGGAAATTCAATCCTTAGAGCTCTCAGTCACAAGTCGTCACTCACTTAGAGAAATGCGTCGCTCTGTAAAGAGTTTCCAGCATCTTTTCCTTCAGTTTTTTATTCGGCATGTTGCGAGGGCACGGCCGCCCCACCTGCGCGCGAGGGCGGACTGGAGCTATGGAGTATCGTCTAACCTGTGGCTTGGAGTTTACTATATTGTTGAATTCATTTTAAGCCAAGTTTATGAGCTGGAAGCGTCCTAACGCTTCCAGCCTAAATCTTTCCCCCTATGGAAAGATTTAGAGAAGGTCGTGCTACTTAAACGCGTTAGTTTATGTAGGCAACCTTTTTGAAACTGAATGTTACTTAGTCTAATAGAGGAGACTGCGAAGTGTGATAAGTCTGAAACATACAGTCTAACATTTTGACTGTATTCTACTTGTCTGAATTCAGTCACTAAAACATTCAATTCAGATGACTGAAAGCAGAAAGATGAATGTTCATTACGTTTATTTTATGAGTATTTAATTAATTACTCGTACATATATGCATCTAATGTTGAGATGCATAAATGTTAAGATAATTTTCTTGTATCTATTTTTATGCTAGAGGCGACAAACGAGCAAGCGAGTCACCTGATGGAAAGTAATCAACGCCGCCCATGAATATCAGCGAAATCAGAGAGATCGTTAATGTGTTGCCGGCAATTTTAAAAAAGAGTACGCTCTTCTCTTGAAGGTCCCTAAGTCGTAGCCGTTGGGAAATACTCCCGCAGACATACCGTTCCACAGAACTGAGGTACGTGGTAGAAAGTTCCGCGAGAAACGCACAGTATTAGACCGCCATTCATCCTACATGTTAGCCGATCGCATGTGCTCGACAGCGTTACGTTACAGTTACCACCCATACTTAGTAAGAAGCACCTGACACTTACTTATTGAACCTGGTCGTCTTCGCTAGCGCATCGAAGACTTTCTGCGGCGGCCTGGCGCCGGGCACCTTCGGCTTAGGCCTGGCCCTCTTCACGGGCTCAGCGGCGGGAGGAGCTCGGCGCTCCGCAGCATTGCGGCGAGAGCTTAGGAAAAGACGCACTCCGCGCATCGCTATGGCGCTTGCCGCCATGCTGATTTGCTTGTCGCCTGACATTTCTGAGGAATAAAGTGAGATAAAAGTATTGGTATCTAATATTCGCAAGGTAAGTCACAACTCTTTTTTTTTTAAGAAAACGGAGGCGAATGAGGAAATAGGCCTCAGAGTGGACTCAGATTCATCTCCAGGGCGGCTTGATAATAAGTGAACATACACAAGAAGAAATACAAATGTGCTACCAGTCAGCCAGCATATCTTAATTTCGTACTAGTTTAGTCTTCTTATTGGTGCATATTTTTTTGATCAACCAGAATCTAATAAAACAACAACCTCCTTGCATTGCAAATAATGTTTTTTTTTGAAATTACTCCTATTTTCCATAGTGAAACAGCTTTCATAAATACACAATAAAAAAAAAGAATTTCATTCTTTCTTACAAGTAAGTGAAAGGAAGTCTTGAGTCAGAATGACAAAAATACGCATAGATAAGATTTGAATGACAAAAAAAGGACTTGCAAAATAAATGAACTGCTCCTGAGCGACTGACACATAATCTTTTTTAGGATATTTATTTGTAGGTAATTATAGCGTAGGTACTTTGTCATACTAGCATTTTGGTGAAAAGAAAATCAGTGAAAAAAGGAACGTTCACCAGATTCGAGCCGGATTCGCTTTGAGCAATCAAAAATCAAAGCCGAGTAGTGAAAGCACGGCGGATTGTCAGGATTTTTCACCATTTAGTACAAATTAAGTAAAAATAGACAGTTAAAAACTCTTGCAAGCTTTTTTTTACTGCTAAGCAAAACCATCCCCTGAGGTTTAGTCGGTACGCCACTAAAAATTTAAAGTTATCTGGAAATACTTACACTACCATCCAATCGCACGTCGTAGTCAGTTTGGCCAGGTCCAATAGTGAAGGGACCTTTAGTGCCAAAATAAATGGCCAAACGTGTATTTCCTAGGAATCAGGAAAAATACAATGTTTTAATCAAAACATAAGCTTAAGTCCCTTTTTGAGATTACAACCCCGAATCTACCCACCCATAATAATCCAGGAGGCGTAGAGAAAAAACGATGGCACCTAAGCCTTATTTTCTTCAGAAAGTTTTTCAGGCTAACTTTTGCATAGGATTGCGGTGAAATGGCATAATTGGCGCGTTTTGAACTCTAATATTATTTTTGGAAAACTGTTACTCAACCTAAAAGCAAATAAAATAAAAGAATGGTAAAAAAGGTCCTTGTATCAGTGTCCCCAAATTCTGACAGCAATATCCCGGTGAATTGCGATGTTAATCTGCAGGACAAAGTAGCTGCCAGCCTTTAGATCCCAGGACTTCCATTGGACCCTTAGTAAGTCACTTAGTGCCTTAGTGACTGCCTCGGTGGCGCAATGGTTAGTGGGTCGCACTTTAAAGCGATGGTTGCGCTTGGGGTCCCGGGTTCGAACCCTGGGTCGGGTCAAAATTTGTACCCTGAGTTTTTCTGGTAATAAATTCTCAGTGTTAGCCCGGAGTCTGGAAGTTGGCGGTCTTGTACCCCCTTGCCTCGGAAAGCACGTTAAGCCGTTGGTCCTGCGCCTAATCCCTCTTCGGTCGTGTCACACTAGTGTCCCATTGAAATAAGAGGGTACGGGAATAGAGAGTGCACTTGTTTCTGCACTATAATATGACCTGTGTCGATGGCTGATCGCTGAGATTGGCTGCCACAACCGAAATATCGGTTTGGAGGACATTAAGTCACTTAGTAAGACGGGCGGTGAGACTTCTTTCATTTTAAATTTGTTTTTACCTATTTGTGCTTCTGAGCAGTCTTTATCAGCTTGAGCGAATACGAGTAACGCGACCAGCGCTGTCGCTGCGTACGCGCACGTCTTGCGGGCGGCCGACATGTTGCCACTCTGGCTGAACTGCGCCTGCGGCTAGCCGATAATTGATACAACTCCTGACTTGTGTATAATTATATACCTACGCTGTATTTGCCATATTAAGAACAATTGATTTGATGTTTCCAATATCGCTGAATGTTTTCATAATTGTATTGGTCACAGTACCTAGAAAACACCACTTTATGCAAAATAAGTACTAAAGTACTTTGATATATGTTAGAAAAAATGGTCTGCCATATAGCTCACCGTAGAAGTAAAGTGGTGATTTTGTGTTGTTCACAACAACATAACTTGATAATATTTTGTTAGGATTAATAAGTTATAGGTATATGCAGTTGATTTATCTGGAAATATGTGAAAATTTAGGAATGTATCAAAATTATTTCATATACCTACCTATCCATAAAAATATGCTACTTATCTTGTGTACATTTGTATAGGTACGCGTGACCGAATGGGCTTTTGGCACAAGCGTAAAGGTTATGGCTTTATTTTTTATTTATTTAAAAATATAAATTATTTTATTTTTTATTTAATAATAAAATTAACAAGATTTAATTCGTGTGTTAGTTTATTTTAATGCTAATCTAATAACGTTACAGAAATTGAGTTTTCCTTATATTGCGCGCGGTGACAACTATATTAAAAAAGTTGGAAACTCAAATAAACAATAAATAATAATAATAATAATAAATAAATACTAAATATTTCACAACATCACATACATTGATCTGGCTCCGAGATAGGTAGCTCAAGCACCTGAGTTACGGATATCAGAATCAACAGTGGGATTACAAATATATGCGTATAATAATTTTCTTTTGTAGATAAATACTTATAACACATAGGGAACACTCAGACCAATACAAACAGACATGTTTATGCACACAAATGTTTGTACTGTGTGCGAGGATCGAACCCGCAACCCTTGGACCAAAGGCAGCGTTCACTGCCACTGTTCCAAGCGGGTCGTCAAAAATAAATCTTAATTTGAATCCAGTTTTGATTGGAATATATTAAATCAACCCTCTAAAAATACCTATTTGCACACCAAAAATAATAATAAATCATAATAATAACTTTTAATTTGTTTGCAATCTACCTTCGACACAATACAACGATGTATAAGTACATAATAAAATATTAAATTTCAAATTTCAAAAACCCCCGACAAAAACAAACAGGTTATTCGTCATTTTCTGACGGCGGCTATCTTGAATTTGAAATTTTTCACAATAAATATATTCTGCTACTCAAGCCTTTTATATGATAGCCATATTATGGGAGTTGTGTAAAAACATACTATCCATATTTTTGTGACGGCGGCCATATTGGTCGATTTATATCCAACATCGCTAAGAAAGATGAATATTTCAAACAAAAAAAAACAAAAACTAAATCGGTTCATTTGTTCGGGAGCTACGATGCTATAGACAGACACACACACCCGTCGTTTTTGCGTCGGGGCCCCGGGGTTAAAAAAATAACTCACTAAAAATCGATTCACTAAAAATCATGGTCAGATAGGCCAACCATCCATTTTCCATCTAATGTACTATAATTGGGAAGTTTATTGTAATTTGGAATCAGAGCCTATAATTTAGTTCGCTATTTGGACTTCTAATTTCATTTCGACCTATTTTCATGCTCCAAGTAAAAATACAGCAACTAATGAGAAAGTTCACGTTCAGAAAATGGTAAAAATACAGGCAAAAATATACAAACAACAAAATAATCTACCAAGCAACAATATAATTCATTGCTACGTTATACCATATAATCCAGTAGTGAATTTAGAATAATGATTTGAAGCAAATAAATCTCACCGAAAACCGGCGTGAAATAGCGCACAGTGCTGCTTTCGCGCACGTTTCGCTGTGTGAGTGAGGGTTCCAGAGGCCCAATCCGGGAGGAAAGGAGAGTTTAAAGGTTGGCAGCGCACTTGGGCTGCAAACCTCGTATGTATATACCAGTAAACTATGGCCTGTACCTACATCGTCAGAATGTCTAGGGGTTTGTTTGGTTGTAGCGCCCACTGGTAGCCACTATTTGGCGCTCTCAGATCCATCGTCTTTCACAAATGGTGAAAGCCCCTATCTAAGCAGGAGGTACGGTGCACCCGGGCCTTAGGGGGCGCCGAGAGTCGCTCGCGACAACAGCCTCCACTGTAAGCTTCGCAAGGAGCGAGCGCCCAATTATTTATACAGAATGTTTCATTTAGGAGCTCAAACCGAAGGCCATAGGATAGAGCACCCTTTGGGATATCCGAAACACTCCTAATGTCCTACGATTTAATGTAGTATTCAAGTTATACATTTTTTCCATGGCCTTCGCTTGACATCCCATAATGGTACATCCTGTATATACGTGGTGGGTGGGTACTGCGCAGCTTACTAGCGTGTTTTAAGGTGATGGGTAGGGCACACTAGCGACGCCAATCGATTTTAATTTTTAGCTACTAAGCAGGATCTATTTTAAACAATTTCAGGGTAACAACCTCTCGGCAAACACTTATACTATTTATTAAATAACTATTCAAAAATGTTGGGTCCAACGCGTACGCGATAAATTGATTCACGCCAAAAGTGGGCATTTTTGTCGTGAATCAATTTTTCGCGTACAAAAACGGACCCAACACTTATGCATGGTTATTTAGTAAATAGTATAAGTGTTTGCCGAGAGGTTGTAACCCTGAAATTGTTATAAATAGATCCTGTTTAGTAGCTAAAAATTAAAATCGATTGGCGTCGCCAGTGTGCCCTACCCGTCACCTTAAGCACCAAACTATTCCATTTTCTTAGCGCATTTTGATACAAGTCATCGTCAACCCATTTAAGTCGCCACTGCTGGGGCACGGGCCTCCCTCAATCACATGAGGGGTAATTGCCATACTCACCACGCTTGGCAGACGGGTTGGCGAGGGTTTTGATATAAATGCAGAGTTTTCCTTCTCTGGGTGCTGATGATCATGCAAGCAGCTTTACCTTAGTCGCCTTTTACGACACCTCGGTAAGAGTGAGGGTGGCCTATTCTACTCTGCCGGGAACCACACGGCATACAAGTGGGCGCCAAATATTGATTGCACCCGGGCGCTACATGGGCAAGAGCCGCCTCTGTATCCGAGGCCAACAAAAACCATAATTACTTAGTTAAAACTTAACCTTAGCAGTTAATAGTTTGTTCGCCTCGTGCTTTGCACCAACATTTCGATTACTAACTTACTAACTTGTGTCTAACTAACTTGTGCCCGACTAATTGCCAAGTTTTGCTGGAATAATGACTGCCTACTACAGGGGTTCTCAAAGTATAACCAGTGATCGGATTAGGTAGAGCTATTTGAGTTCATTGACCGCAAACATACATGTTAATATAGACATGCCCCGGGATTCTTACTGTGATCCCGGGATTAAAATATATATTTTTTTATTTTAGAGTTAAATATTTAACGCATTTTAATTATGAAAGGGCTTATCCATAAATACCACCATATTTATTTACAGTTTGTTCCTTTCAAAACTTCGAAAGAACAAATAAAACTTTTTTTAATTAACATGATAGGTACCATGTTAGGTAGGTTCACAAGGCGTTAGTAAATAAGATCGAAAGGCTGATGTTAATGCTCGTATGTTTAAACGAAAATAACTGCTAATAGTATAAAGTAGGTATATCTTTCATACCGGGATTCCCAGGATTCCAGGCATGTCCATATTATTTGAAAAAATCGCAAGTAACAAAAATAGTTCTACTAACTCCAATCATTGATTCTAACCGATATTTTCATACCACAAAGGTGACAAATAATAATTTATTGTTTTGAACTTTCATGGTCACTAACATTACCGTGGGACAGCCACTCTTCGGCATGATTGCATGCCGAAGAGTGGCTGTCCCACGGTAATGTCATTCCGGTCGAGCCGGTCCAATGACCGACTCGACCGGAGTGACACCACGGCCTCACAGAAAACCGGCGTGAAGCAGCACTGTGCTGTGTTTCGCTGCGTTTGTGAGGATACCGGAGGCCCAATCCGAGGCAAAAGGGGGGTTAAATGTTGGCAGTGCACTTGTGACTCCACTGGTGTCGCGGGTGTCCATGGGCGGAGGCAATCGCATACCATCAGGTGATCCGTCTGCTCGTCTGCCACCTATCATATAAAAATAAATACATAGGTACATACAATTTTTGAATTCGCGTTTCCCAAGTGCATGATGTAACTGTACCTAATGTTACCAAATATAATAGTCTATACATAATAAATAAATTCATACAATATCTTATACACACGTTTGTAAAATTCTAAAAACAAGCAGCGATTAATAAAACATCGAATCAATTGGTTGCGTAGTATAATGTGATCGGTAAGTATATACATGTGTGTGGAGTTGTAGGTAATTTATTTACTAGACTGCTACCCCTAGGCGCAGGTTAGCCAACTGTGGGGACTCAGGTGCATCTACCTCCTCGAGTGGCCCTGCTGGTAATCAGTTCTGTCCTAATTCCAACTTCGGTTGGTATTAGGCAGAAACGGTTACTGCAGAGCACGGTTTTTCCTGGGCAATGACGGGTAGTAATTCATTCGTGGATTGCTACCTATTAGCCGAAGGATGCACACCCGACGGTCCGGCCCTGTCGTGCGACCGCGCTGAAGCGCACTTCGCTACAGGGCCTATATTGTCGCGCCGAGGGTCTGAGGACCGGCGTCTTCGCGTCGTTCCCTGACGGTGCACTAGGGCCCGTGAAAGCGGGTTAAACCATTGCACAGCGGGGTTGCAGGCGCCATTTTTGTCTTCGGACCTGGGGATGCTTTGACTAAGCATCCCCCTAGAGTGGAGCGCCTCCGGGCGCAGTGGCCGCAAGGCCGCAAGGTTTGGGGACCTGCGCCGCAAGGTCGCAGCCAGCGGATTGCGGTGGTAGGTCGGAGTTGTTTGCGTCGCGGATTTCCCCGGCTCCGCAGCCAGCGGAGTCGGTTTCTGCGACGCGTTATTATTTTGAAAGCCTGCGGGTTTGTCCCTAACTCGCACTGCACTGCAACCAGCAGTGTATGTGCGGGGAGGGGTGCCCGCAGTCCTCCTCTCGGTGGTGCTTGCACTGCATCCAGCAGCGTGGGTGCTACCCGGGAGGTTGAGTGGGAGAGAGGCCGAGCTGGCGAGCCTCTTCGCCCCGACCGGGCGACGGATGAAGCTTCCGTGGCAGTCCTCACCCCGGTCTGAGTGTTTCCTGGGCGAGGGATGGAAACGCCCCAGTGTTTTTATTGGGTATGCCTCCGGACGGTCTCTGATTAGCAGAGACCTAACCCGGAGGAGAGCCCCTCTCAGCGTGCATAAGGTGCATTTTCACTGGGTCAACAAAAAAAAAAAAGGTTAGCCAACTGTAGCAACATGTTCGCCGCCCTCAGAACATGCGCATACGCAGCAACAGGGCTGCTTGCGCTGCTCGTAATCGCTCAAGGCGAGGAAACGTGCGGAGAAGTAGAAAATGGTCATTAATTAAAATCAAATTATTTTAACTTTTAAGGTGACGGGTAGGGCACACTAGCCACGCCAATCTATTTTAATTTTTAGCTACTAAACCGGATCTGTTTAAAACAATTTCGGTTACAACCTCTCGACAAACACTTATACTATTTATTAAATAACCATACACAAACGTTGAGGCCGTTTCTGTACGCGAAAAATTGATTCACGCCTATAGCGGCTGTTAGCGCCAAAATTTAAATGTAGTGAACGCGGTGACAGAATCGGCTCTTAGAGAATGAACGTTTAGAACGCATCCTTTCCTGTTTCCGTATCCTTCCGCACCCCTCCCGCACCACACACGCTCTCTCGCTACCATCCGATCAACGTGCACGCAACCTCGCTCCCGACTTGTGATATCCAAACATTTTTGTGCTGTGACTGTGAAATACGTTGTGCATCGAGTCCTGGACATCCTCATCATACCCGTAAGTTCCCTATGCGTTTACTAACATTCTGATCCTTTGAGCCGCATTTATAAAAGATTGTTTGCTGAACCGCGCGGCGTCGGTCCGCCATTTTGATTTGCATTGGGCTTTGGGAACTAATTTTCATTTTTCGTTTAATTCACAACTATGTCGAAGAAAACTAACATGAACCCGGTAAAGTTCGAGCTTTTATTTGACAAAATAGCCAGTTTGCACCTTGCTGTCGCTACTGCAAATGACAATAAAGATCGATTCATAATACGCTGCCAGGACATTGAGTCTGTTAGAAAAGATTTTGAAGACACATATTTAAGTATCATTGTCGATTTAAAAGAGGATGTCGATGCCATCCAGTCACACAAAAATAAGTACAACATATTTGAAGATTATTACACTGATATCATGCTTAAGTTACGCAGTTTCCAACAACCTTCACACAATAATTATGAGATTAAATCACAAAGTAATCATCAAAATAATATTAGACTACCTAAAATAGACTTACAATCTTTTTCCGGAAATTATTGCGAATTTCCCAGTTTTATAAACATGTTTGATAACTTAGTGCACCAAAATGAATCGCTGAGTCCGGTTCAGAAGAAACATTATTTACTGAGTTGCTTAAAAGGCGAACCTCTCAACCTAGTTAAACATTTATCCAACATTCCTGAAAACTATGAAGTAGCGCGGAATCTTATTTGTGAGAGATATAATAACAAGCGTTTAATTGCAGATACACATCTCAATGCCATACTATCGCTACCTACAGTGTCCGCCACCAATGTTGTTCATTTACGGTCGTTTGTCAATAACTTACAGGAACATTCACGAGGATTGGCTAGTTTGCAATTTCCTGTCGATAAATGGTCATTTTTACTGTTACACATATTCACGAGAAAGTTAGATCATGATTTACGTACTAAATTCGAGTTAACACATAAAAAGACCATTCCAGAGTTCAATGACCTTTTGAATTTTCTTGATAACTTGTGTAAAACTATTGAGACGTCAGAGTTAAGCCTAAATGCTTCTAAGGATTCTCACACAAAGCATCACTCTAGGCCAAGTAACAACAGTAATAACAAGGTGTCTTTCACATCCAGTGTAACATCCACGAATAATAGTAATTACAACAGTAATCTTACATGTACTCTGTGTGCAGGTTCGCACTTACTGTTTAAATGTATGAAATTCGCATCAATGGATATCAAGTCGCGTAACGAATTCGTCAAATCGAAGAATTTATGTTTTAACTGTTTAAGATCGCATCGGGTGTATAACTGCATGTCTAAGTCGAGGTGTCAAATCTGCAAACGTAAACACAACAGTTTACTTCATTTTGAAGAAACGCAAGCTTTCACCGCGCAATCAGATTTCAAATCTTCCGCCACTCCGTTATCATGCTCCGAACACGTAGCCAAACGCACCGAACGCGACCGTGATAACAAAAGTACACCGCCGCAGCCCGCGCGTACGCCATTGTCGCAGCCCGAAAGGCCGCCATCACAGCTTGTTGCCACTGCAGCGAACGTAGTTCCGTCTCACTCGCACTCACTCGAGCGCGATCTCGCTGTCGCCGGTAACAGTGATAACAACAATCTGCGTTGTCATACTTTGCTCGCGACCGCCATTATCGAAGTGAATGTTAGAATCGGCGATAGGTATCAACCAGTAAGGGCGCTTCTTGATCCGGGAAGTATGGCTAACTTTATTAGTACGACATGCGCACAACGTTTAGGATTGCGGTATGACAAGACGAACGTTTCAATCTCTGGTATTGGCGGGAATAATAAGGTGACACCTAAAGGTCAATTACAGCTGAATTTGCGACCCGCAGAGGTCAATGCCCCTCCGTTGCGTGTGGAATTATTTGTTTTACCGAAAATTACGTCTCAGATTCCTGTGACTACTATTGAGAGTTCGGTAATTCAACATTTCAAACATCTTAAGCTCGCCGATCCCCAATTTTATGAACGCGGTACTATTGATATTTTATTAGGTTCGGGTGCATGCGCGAAGATTTTCCATGGTAATAAATTGAACTTGGGTGACAATTTACCTACTGCTTTTGATACCATTTTCGGATGGGTTTTGATGGGTGATTACTATGACAATTGCGTACCTACAGCTGAGCTACAATCGTTCACGTGCGTTACTTCAATAAATGAAACTTTACAGCGTTTTTGGGACTTAGAAGAAATTCCTGTAACTAAACCAATGAACCCCGATGATGTTATGTGTGAGAATCATTTTAAGCAGACGCATTCGCGTACTCTAGAGGGGCGGTTCGTTGTACGTCTTCCTTTTAAAGACAAGAAGGTCGACATTGGTGAAACCAGGGATTTGGCATTGCGTAGATTGTTTTCTCTTGAGCGAAGATTAAAGAAAGACGATATTTTAAACTTAAAATACCGCGATTTTATGAATGACTATCTTATCTCAGGCCACATGCAGCCAATTGAATCCTCAATTGCACAGCATTTCCCTAAATATTACATACCTCACCACGGGGTGTTCAAAAAAGATTCTCTTAAACTTAGATGTGTTTTTGACGCATCTGTTAAAAGTACTTCAGGGAAATCTTTGAATGATGAGTTATTAGTCGGTCCGAAATTACAGCAGGATATAGTCGACATAATTTTGCACTTCCGTCTTCATGACGTCGTCTTCACTGCAGACATCCGTCAGATGTATCGTCAGATCTTAGTACACAAGGACGATCGTCCTTATCAACTTATACTGTGGCATAACGAAAGTAGAGAACTTCAAGAGTTTCAGCTAAATACTGTGACTTATGGCGTCACTACCGCTCCTTTCTTAGCTATGAGATGTCTTCATGAGCTGGCGTTTCAAGGTCAAAGTACTCACCCTCATGCGTCAAAAATTTTGTTGGAGGATATTTTCGTAGATGACATTTGTTCAGGTGCTAGTTCTTTGGAGGAAGCTCGCGAAGTTAAAAACGAAGTTGTTGATTTACTGTCACATGGTTGTTTTGAGCTCCGAAAGTGGACAAGTAACTGTCCTCAGTTGCTGGAAGACATACCTGAAGAACATTGTGAAATTAATTTCACCGATGACTCTCACGGCTTCTATTAAGATATTGGGTTTCCAATATAATGCGAAGACAGATACCTTCAATTTCACGGTGTCTCTGAGTAGTGACAACTGCACGAAGCGTATTATCCTTTCTAGGATCAGTTCTATCTATGATCCCAATGGGTGGCTATCTCCATGCGTAATTTTTGTTAAAATCCTCATGCAACGTTTATGGAAACTTGGTCTTGCATGGGATGATATTCCACCAGTTGATATCCTAGATGACTGGAAAGAGTTTTGTAATAATTTACATCACTTGCGTTCAATTTCAATCGATAGGCAGATTTTGTCTAGGTCTGTTGTATTTTTTGATTTGCATGGGTTCAGCGATGCGTCCGAAGTTGCTTACGCAGCTGTAGTTTATATGCGATGCGTTCATACTGATGGCAGGGTCACCATCCACCTTCTCATGGCAAAGACGCGGGTAGCCCCTAATAAGCAAAAACTTACGATTCCAAAGCTGGAACTTTGCGCTTCCCATTTGCTTGCTCGTCTTTTGTCGCGTGTCACGGCTAGCTTAAAATCTAGAACTAATCTGCACCGTGATACCTTTGCATGGAGTGATTCCTCAATTGTGTTGTGTTGGCTTCGCACTGATCCTCATTTGCTAAGTGTTTTTGAGTCTAATAGGGTCAGTGAGATCCAGAATACGGTTCCAGTCGAGTCTTGGCGTTACGTTCCAAGTAGCATGAATCCTGCAGATCCTGCTTCCCGAGGAATTTCACCTCACGAGCTTGCTCGTCATCACTTGTGGTGGGGTCCTGCATGGTTGTCATCTGCCGAAGATACTTGGCCAGCTCCCTGTGAACAGATAGATCATGACAACTTACCTGGATTAAGGAAGAAAAAGAAGGTCGTCTCTGCTACATCCAGCACGCAGAAATGTTCGCCATCTACCTACGATGAATCTGTAATTGAAAGGTATAGCAACTTAACGAAACTTACCAGAGTTGTCGCTTGGTGCCGTCGATTTGCTCATAATTGCATTAGCAAAACCAATAAGTCAAAACACACTGGACCATTATCTAGTAGTGAGCTACAAAGTAGTCTCTTGCGTCTAGTTAAAATTGTACAACACAACTCATATTCGAGTGATATAAGGAAAATTAAGGACAACATTATGTGTAGTACTGGTTTGAGACGTTTGAAACCATTTGTCGATGATGAAGATTTACTTCGCGTGGGTGGAAGATTGACGAATTCAGCTTTGGATTATTCATCCAAACATCCTTTGGTTTTGCCGTCATCTCATCACCTTACCACTTTGATCGTCGATTATTACCACGTCAAATATTTGCATGTAGGACCAAGCACGTTGATGTCTCTCTTACGTGAAAGGTACTGGATTCTCTCGGCTAGGCGCGTTATTAGAAGTCGACTTTTCAAATGCTTGCGCTGCTTTCGTCTCAAGTGTCAACCAGCTCAGACGGTCATGGGTGACTTACCTGCAAGTCGTGTTAATAAATCTAATCGCCCATTCGTCTCTGTAGGGATAGACTTCGCTGGTCATTTTAATATGAAGAGTAGTAAACTGCGCAATGCTAAAATCCTCAAGGTTTATCTGTGTGTCATCGTCTGCTTCGTAACTAAAGCCGTGCATCTTGAGGTTGTCAGTGACCTGACAACAGAGGCATTTTTGGCGGCTCTCAAACGATTTGTAGCGCGTCGTGGCTTACCTAGTGAGATATGGTCTGACTCTGGCTCAAATTTTAAGGGTGCTTGCAATTTATTGAGTCAATTTCAACAAGTTATTAGAAAATGTCCTACTCTAAATAGTTATCTGGCTGATCACTTCATTGAATGGAAGTTTTCACCACCACTAAGTCCGCATTTCAACGGCCTAGCTGAGGCTGCCGTGAAATCAAGTAAAACTCATTTAAAACGCGTCATTGGTGACCGTAGTTTAACGTTCGAAGAATATGCGACAATCTTTACACAGATTGAATCCATTTTAAATTCAAGACCACTGTGTCCAATCTCAGAGGACCCAACTGAACTTAACGCTTTGACTCCGGGTCACTTCATAGTAGGCTCTCCATTAGTTTCCATACCTGAACCTTTAATAGAGGAAAGATTAACGCCAAAATCTCGTTGGCTTCTAACTCAGTTCATAGTAAACAGCATATGGAAACGATGGAGCCAGGAATATCTTCACACGCTTCAACAGCGGGGTAAATGGCAATTTTCGAAGGATAACATCTCCATCGGGGATTTAGTAATTATAAAGGAGGATAACTTGCCCCCACTACAATGGAGCTTAGGGCGTGTAACTAAGGTTTTTCCTGGACCGGACTCAGTGGTGCGAGTAGTAGAGTTGAGAACGAGCACAGGGACTTATAAGAGATCCACTGCCAAACTGTGTCCGTTACCAACTAATTAGTCACTTAATATTAATTCATCATAATTTTAGTTTTTAAGTTAAATATAACGTAGATTAAACAAGTTTTAGTACACAGTAAAAGTTTAATTAATTTCTGCTTAACAATTATTTGACACAACAAACGAAGATACAGTCCATTTGCTTGCTAGAAACAACAAGGTGCAGCTATTATTATTATTAGAATGTAACTACTGTCTTTTGCAGGCAGTACTTTTATTGTTGGGGAAAAACGGTTTTCAACCCTTTTTGGGGGGGTGTATGTTAGCGCCAAAATGTAAATGTAGTGAACGCGGTGACAGAATCGGCTCTTAGAGAATGAACGTTTAGAACGCATCCTTTCCTGTTTCCGTATCCTTCCGCACCCCTCCCGCACCACACACGCTCTCTCGCTACCATCCGATCAACGTGCACGCAACCTCGCTCCCGACTTGTGATATCCAAACATTTTTGTGCTGTGACTGTGAAATACGTTGTGCACCGAGTCCTGGACATCCTCATCATACCCGTAAGTTCCCTATGCGTTTACTAACAGCGGCCACTTTTGGCGTGAACATTTGTGCTTGTTTATATAATAAATAGTATAAGTGTTTGCCGAGAGGTTGTAACCCCGAAATTGTTTAAAATAGATCCGGTTTAGTAGCTAAACATTAAAATCGGATCGAATTGGAATGTTTTAGCCATCATAGCGTAAACATGAAAAAGTTTGAGAACTTTAGGCACACTGCCTGCTGCCTACACGGCACCAGCTGACGGCTAAAGATGGGGTGCGCGCGATTAGGAAATGGGGAGGTAAAGTATTTCGCGGCGCACTGTGGATTAGGAAGGAAAATACCCTGCTGGAATTGTTGTTTCTACCTTAATTTTCTTACAGAACTATAATTTCCTTTGCTTAAGGAAATGAGTAGTCATTTATTATCACTGACTGCAATTATTTAAGCTACGAAACTAACTTGAGAGACTTAGCAATATGACCAAAAACACCGTGAAAACCTTAGACAATTTGTCTAAGGTGGAAGCAGTATCTTCCTACTGCTTAAATCGGAGGTTTACAATACATATTGAATATTATCTGAATATATTGAAGTCCAGTATATAGAAATAATGTAAAGGCTGATAATTTACTTTTACTTTATATTGAAGTCCCAATGAAGCGGATAAGTATCGTTGGTATCGTATGCCTATTTACCTTAATACCTACTAGTTCCGAAAAACCTATGGACAACGTCTATTAATTAGTACCTACTTACAAAATCATTCATAACTATGCATGAGGCCCAATCCCATAACCCTCTAGTCGAATGGGAAGAAATCTATAATCTAAATTATTAATAATGAATTAAATCCTACAGACAACGCTTATCAGTAATCCGGAATCACGAACCACTTGCGCGATGTAATCGTCACCTGGCGCCATCTATTGGTACGTATTAACGTCCCAAATCGAAGGACGAAAAGAGGGCAGGCAACTACTTAGTCACATATACAAAGAAGGAGTGATATGTGGTGAGCAAGTGGTGAGGTTTTGTTAAATATAATACATATAATAGTACGGAATGATAACTTAAAAACCCAGTAGGTACTAGGAAACAAATAGGTAATTAACACACTTAAAAATTTCATCTCGTGTTCAGGCGGGACACGAACCCACACTTCTCACAATCGGGCGGATGTTCTACCAATTAGACCACTGAACGCGTTACTAAGTCAACGAAATTTGTAAGTGCTTGATTCGACATGAGCTGTCGATAGTCTCAGCAATATTGTCCCGCCTGAACGCGAGATGAAATTATTGTGTTATTTACTTAAGATTATATTGCAAAAGATTGCTATAAAAATATCAACTAACAAACAAGTAGGTAACTCCTCGATACATGTTTCCAAAAGTATATTATAAAAGTAAAGGACAGCAATATCAGTAGCTCGAGTACTTATTTTCTTATCCGCTTCTCGATCGAGTGAATGTGGCCTAGTTTGCTAGACTTGAGCTTTTTGTCTAGTCGCAACCTAACTAACATGCATTACGTAACTGCGAAGTACCCTACCCTCATTACGGGTAATCTATGGTCGCACGAGCCTCATGTCTATACAAGTTTGCAAGAATTTGGAAGACCATAACCGCACGCGAACCTGACATGTGCCGCCTGATGTATGATGCAGGGCAATATGTTGAACGCTTACCATTTTGGCACGAAATGTTTGTTAAAAATTCATGCAGCCATGGGTACGACCACAGAAAAATATTAGAAATATTTCTGTGCCACTCGATTGACAACTGGATGAATTTGAAAAGATTTCTTAATTCAAGGTTTTCCGGGTTCTGTGCATAGCAGTAACTAAGTGATAGCACAGAATAATGTGAGAATAATATAGTAATTAATAGTTTCAATGTTTATCATCGTCATGTTTGAACATACAGGACTCCGAATATTGAAAGTAAAAATAATTAATTTCTTCTTTTCGTTTAGTTAGTCATTTTGTATGGAAGGCAAAATTCTATGAGAATTCCGAAAAAATTAAAGAAGTTTTGTACCAAACAACGAGCAGAATAAGTTAAGTAGGTATGTGCTTTATGTAGACCTACGTAAGTAGGTAAGTACCTTAAATAAAAAAAAAAAAAAAATAAAGGTCTTTATTTACCAAAAACAAATACATTGTACAATATTTTATCAGGCGGTCGCTGCACTAAGCAAATGGCTTGTCTTGCAGCGGCCAGTAAGCATTTCCTTAACCTAATTATTGACCTAATCTTGATTGTTAGGTAAACGCAAGGTAGTAGGTTGGTAAGTATATTAGTAACTAGGTACCTCTAGGTACCTACTTAATGTGCCTATTAACTGCAGAATCTATATGATTAATATTTTACTGAATACATTAGGTAGATACTAAAAATGAAATTAAGTTTAAAAAGATCTAGCTTTCAGGAATGTCAATCACGAAAATGCTTATAACTCCAAAAATATTCAGGGTCAAAAGTTATGAACGCTCAAACAAGGTCAATCAACCGTTGCCTTGATTATCAGGAATCATTTCCAAAGGGCATTGATACCACTGATATGAAAACCAATGATTCCGATGAGTCACACGATACGTCACAGCAGGCGCGCCGACGCGCTCGTGTCACGGTGTCACGAAATGGCTGAAAGCTCCCCCCATTGTATAGCCCAAAGGTTCGTAATTTAACAGAACATTAGAAAGAAACGACAACATCGTACTTACTCGTGATTTATGGCGGCACTACACAATATACAACATATACACACAACTGTATTGGACATGTGATTGATGTTATGTTGGATGCGTACGTCGACTGCAGGCACTTTGCGACTGTTGCTTGGATACCAATTCGATGATATCGAATTTTTTGTCGTACTATGCGTACTGACTTAGAGAGTGACTGAGCTTTCAGTCACTATTAAGGCGTGGGTGGGTGATCAAATTGAAATTCCCTGTGCATTTACGAGCAATTACGAGAAAATGTGTAGGTACGCGGACATCTTCAAGCAGTCAGCTCAGAACAGACTGCTTCAAGCTGCGACAGAGTGTGACATGCTCCCTGGCGGGCCCACTTTAATTTAAGTTAATTTAATTAACATAAAAGAATTATATAAAATCATTATGTATGAAATTGTAGTCTTCATTTAAAAAAAAGTGGGCGCGCTGTATAGCATACTCCCCAACATACTCCTCTATAATTCCGTTACTGAAAGCTTTTCAAATTCGTTTAAGTATAACATAAAATTGTATATTCAATGTATGCAAATCTTCTATAGTCAATATGATATTTAATTTCTTATTCATTGAGTAGTAAGTAAACTACTTACAATATTTGGTATTAATGTAAACGCAAGACGCGACGTATGTATGTGAATAGCGTGAATTAGTAGCGTATAATAGCATATGTAAGTACAAGCTAAACATTGTATATCTTGGAGTAATTTTAATGACACGTCTTAAATAAATTAAAACTATAAGGGAAACCTGTCATTAGCCTTATTAGTTGTAAGTACTAGTATAAGTTTAAATAATGTATTGGATACGCTGTTGGTTTTCTTAATAAAATAAAATAAAATAAAAATAGAGACAACCCGTTTGGATCAGTAGTGGTGAACGTTGCCTCGTGAGGTGATCGAACCCGCAACCCTAGTGCGATCCCCGCGCAGTACAAACATTTATGTTCATGAACATGTCTGTTTGTATTGGTCTGGGTGTTTTCTTAGTATTATAAGTATGTAGGTTTTACAAAATTAAAGTATTATGTAAATGTATATTATTTGTAATTCTGTACTTCTGATCAAAGAGTATTATAATATTTTCTGATATCCGTAACAGTACCTTCGAGAGGTTGTAACCCCGAAATTATTTAAAATAGACCCGGTTTAGTAGCTAACAATTAAAAACGAATGGTGTCGCTAGTTAGGCTACCCGTCGCCTTAAAGGTATAGGTATTTAAAAATCAAAAACTTTATAAATATTGCGTAAAGAAGTAAATTGCTAATATATATCGAAGCATTACCATTAAATCATCATCGATCATTCCCAGCGGTTGTTGAACCCCGGGGTACACTGGAACCAAGCATAATCCAGATTGGGATTCCTGGTAAGGTAACTACCTAATTACAATGAAGCGGCTGCCGTGTGACCTTCCAAACTTTTAAACATTTTTTTTTCTTTTCTCTTTTTAATATTTTGTTATACCTATGTGTTGTTTTTACTTCGCTTTTTCATTTCACCAGTTTGTCTTTTTATTTTTAATGTTGTGAGTCGTGTGTGTTGAATAAATAAATGTTTTTATCTTATCTTGATCAGAACCGAACCATCTGGATCATTTCCTAATTTGAAAAAGAGTTGCATTCTCGGATTGGAACCTACGACTTTTCATAATACAATAAGTCGCATGTTCTTACCCACTGAACTACCAAAGCCACAACTCAATTTGCAGATCTTGATAGGCTACCTACTACCTACCTACTACATAAGCATTTTACCCTTACCTGAACCCTGAACATTAGATAATGAATGCATTTTCGATATAAGTATGTATTTGCATACGTAGGCACTACCTACTACTAGTACGGCGAGGTGCGCGACCGCTATTATGTGGGTTAAAATTTTTACCCTGAATTAATCTTATTATCCGTGTGGCCCCCGGCAGAGTAGAATAGGCCACCCTCACTCTTACCGAGGTGTCGTAAAAGGCGACTAAGGTAAAGCTGCTAGCATGATCATCAGCACCCAGAGAAGGAAAACTCTGCATTTATATCAAAACCCTCGCCAACCCGTCTGCCAAGCGTGGTGAGTATAGCAATTACCCCTCATGTGATTGAGGGAGGCCCGTGCCCCAGCAGTGGGGACTTAAATGGGCTGACGATGAATCTTATTATCGATCACAAAATTATTAACAATAAATAATAATTTGTCTGAAATTGCTGTTTTGTATGATACAGTGGAAGATATTCAAAAAGCTAGAAATAGCGCCATCTTATATGAAATAGGTACCGTAAGGTACGTTTGAAATGTCAAACGAATCAAATCGTTTAACAGTTTGCCGGAAGATGGCACTGTAATGCAAAATATACTAGTTCATTGAACTAATGCATTTCAACTCCAATGTTACGTACTTGAAACTGAAATAAGTTTATTATTGAAAAAAATAATTAACATCTCATTTGATAGAAACAAGAAATTATAAATTAAACTGTGATAACGAAACGCAATGTCAATCTCAACATAAGGCTTAATACACACGGGGTTCAGAATATTTTATTTTCCTTGAGGGAAATTTCATTGCATTCAATAAAAGTGGCCACTAAAAACTTAAATCTATTAGAAATTATTGTATTCAGTAAGCTTGAAAAATCACAAATCATTTTTGATTTAAATATCGGAAAAATTGTCCACAATTTTTCATTATGTGTAGTAAAATGAAAAAGATTTGTAATTATTCAAGCTTATTTTGCTCACCCAATTCAACTGACTTTATTTAATTTATATTAATATAGTTCAGCGTATCGTAAAAAAGCCCTTTAACAAGTTAAATCTGGCGCAAGTATATACACTATATAGTATAGTATAGTATATACTGCTATTGTATACTAGGCTTTATGTTAGAAATGTCAAACGGTTGACTAACTGACAACACAGAAGCTGTCAATAATTGTCAAGTCAACAAAAGGGTTTTTGTCTGTTTTTGTGCTCGTGGTGGGTTTTTGTGTTTATTTATTGAAACCAAGTGAATAGAAACTGAAATAAATTGAAAACAATTAGTGAGTGATATTAGTGTATAGT
Source organism: Marasmia exigua (assembly GCA_019059595.1). Lineage (NCBI taxonomy): Eukaryota > Metazoa > Arthropoda > Insecta > Lepidoptera > Crambidae > Marasmia > Marasmia exigua. Next base: position 29,324,419 of record CM032463.1, on the reverse strand, counting down.
GAAATAATCAGAAAACTTTCTAAAGTGATTCCTATTGGATATTATTGACGGAAATTGACGGAAATTGGTAAGTAAATGAGGCGTACGAAACGTACCGAGTTTAAATTTTACTTTTTATTCTTATTTGAATTAAAGTAATCATGTTAAGGATATTTATTAATGTGTATCAATATTTTATAGAAGAACGACTACCATAATTAGTTTAGTCATTACTCAAAAGTGATATATAATAATTCTTTGTATATTTCGCGTTACTTTTATTGAATTGGTGCTCATATCTTATCGCTCATTTAATAGGTATTGTATCTGCTATTTAAAAATATTCTTGATTTATATTATCTACTATCTGATTAAAATTTATATGACTTTTACTGTTGTAAAACCATTACATATGTAGGTAAATACTTAATTATTATATTATATAAATGAATAGTTTTCCACCTTTATACTTTTACTTTTTATTAAAATACCTGAAGGGCGAAACATGTAGATCTAAGTTAAATATTTTTCCAACTTCTGCACCTAATTTACTAATATTTTTCACAAATAAAAATCTTTATCTTTATCCATATCAGAAAATCAGATTTAACTCGTATCTAGATTGATGTGAATTGTATAAGTAAACAACAACAAAAAATAATTATTAAGTCAAGTACAGACAGACCTTAAATTTAACTATATTCATTGAGGGGCAAATTATATGGGCACATTTGTATTTACAAACGACAAAGGTATATTTTGGTATTGAGACAAGGGAACATGCACAGACTGACATACAGGATGTCTTCTTAAAACCAGAGTGCAGACTTTGTTGGAAACTCAAGTAGGTTTACCCCTTAATTGGATATGAGTCAATGAAAAATTTCGTTGGTTTTTGCTCTTATGTCATGACACATAAGGTTCAAAATCTGGTGAGAACTATTTTACCATTGTCTGATTACATGAATATGCTACACTTAGTATCAAATACGATTGGTTTGAAATCAACTGAGGAAAGGGGTTCGAAATTTTTTCCATGCAGCCTCACTCATCTGGATTATCAAATCATATAAAATGGTAACAATGAATGAAACTGCGGTCAAACCATTGCCAAGAACTGAGGTATGTAGTAGAAAGTTCTGTATGAAACACAGACTAATAAAGATAATGTCAAATGATTAACAGCAAAAAGACTCCTTCTCCTTGCATCATATTCATCAGTACTGAGGGTCGTGACCTCCCTTCTGCATCATTTTCTCCTGTATGGTCTTCCTCCATTTGTTTCTGTCTCTGGCGGTTTGTGGGGCGTTGTGTACCGAACATTCAAGTGTGATGCGAATTTGGTCAGACCAACATATGGGGCTGTGTCCTCAAGGTCTTTTCCCGTCTACTTTTCGGTCACAATGAGCTTCTCGAGGTGATCACTATCTTTCCTTGCAATGTTTCCGAAAGTATTTGAGGATTCTGTGATTGAGAATTGCAAAAGGACTAGGTGTATTGATAGGGACAATCAATTTGGAACATATATTATTAATATAGACACTCCTCTGAAATGTATTAATTATTATTTATATATCTCAATCACGACCTCCCATATGAAAGGCTAATCTTAGTTCATTCTGCTACCATCACTCATTGATCAAGAGACAATATTAGTTTCGCTAATTGACCAGTGTTGGGGGACTAACAATGATGTTGCAATTGGACCTCATCATTATGTAAATAATAAATAAAATAAATATTTCACAACATCACATTGATCTGACTCCGAGATAGGTAGCTCAAGCACCTGTCACCTGTGTTACAGATATCAGGATCAACAGCAGAATTACAAATATATACATATAATACTTTTCTTTTGTAAATACTTACTTATAATACATACAAACACCCAGACCAATACAAACAGACATGTTCATGCACACAAATGTTTGTGCTGTGCGGGGATCGAACCCGCAATCCTTGGACCAAAGGCAGCATTCATTACCATTGTTCCAAACAGGTCGACGGTTATATTACGCCATCTAATGGACTTTTTATTTGCAAAAACCCTCATTGTAAAAAGTATTGATTGCACATCATTGTAATCATTTTGACCATAATGGTAATGGCTTAACCAGTTTGCAAATAGACCTGATGGATGCAATGCAACCATTGTTTGATGGACTGTGAATGGTATTTAGGACCATAGACTGGCTTTGATGAGCTATAGGTTGAGTAAATAAGACCCACAATGCAATCTCCATGCCATATTCCAGGGTTGCCATGATTGAATCATAAGTAATTTCAATTAGGTATTTAATAAGTAAAAATAACGAAGGTACCACAATCACCCAGACTCAATTCTAGGGCAAAAAAATCCTCTTACGACAGTTTTTTATTATCTATATTTGTATTATCGTAAAATGATTAGTAGACATACTTAGGTATATAGTCCTTTTTTTCATTAAATAGAAATTTCCGGTTTATGTGATAGTGAAAATAATACTTTTTAAAACATGGAAAAATTGCACCAGCCCTGCTAGATACTCCGACTAGGCTTGCATATAAGGCGTGATGCATACGATCGTGTCGACCTATTTGAGGTGGCCTGGCCGTGAACGCGGAATCGGACATGTAAGCCAATTTAAGGGACAAGCCGCCCGGCCAACTTGCTTGTAGCTAGTGAATACCTAATAGCATACCATAGCATACGTAGATACGGTCTTGAAACGATACAAAATTCGTCGACATACCAAGATTTCCGGTAGCCTAGTCGGTAAAGCAGTTGCCCGGTTAGCAAAAGATCGTGGGTTCGTGTCTCACCCGAAGACTGTCGAAAAAATTGCTGCATTTACTTAAGAATAAGTTGCAAAAAATTGCTATAGATACCCAAAAAAAATCATATTTAAAATAGTATCGGGAACAAAAGCAGGTGGAGTTGTCCCAACACGCTGAGGTTACGTCAAAAGTTCACAGACGATCTATTTGGATCTACACATTCCTAATCAATGTTTACGCTGGATCTGCCCTTTTGTCGCGTCTGTATAATGGACAACATTTCATATTTTTAACATATCCATATTTTTTTTTTATACATAAAATAATTATTGAAATTCTTTATATTCTAAATAGACGTAAGCGCCAAATGACGTCATCGGACGGCTGAATACAGCGATATTCCTTTGCTTATCATTGTTTTAATAAAAAAAGGTACTACTGTCAAAGGTACAAGTGTCAGTATTGTCAACATCATTCATTCATTCATTCAACGTTGACAAGTTCTTTTTTTGACAGTTGCATGTCATGGGTTTGGCATTTCGTAAATTTAAAACTAAAATGTGCTAAGCAAAGAAATATTTTACATTCTGCCGTCCGATGACATTATCTTACATTTTTTAGTTTTTAATTTTTTTCTCAGTAAATAAGCAATATAAAAAATAAATAAATACATATTCGAGCAGCGGAAAAGTAAAAAAAGAATTGGTAGTTTTTGTTTCATAGCTTAGCAATTTTGAAATGTTGTCCATTCACACCTAAACAGGTACCTGCAGTTACCTATATGGGCGGTGTGACGCCCGCTCTCAAAGGCGTTTCGCAATGGACAACATTTCAATTTTTTTATATGAAAGTAGACATAAAATGAACAGACCCATATTTTTTCCTTTTTCAAAATTTGTCCATTTTCATGCATAAAATAATTATTGAAATTCTTTTTATTCTAAATAGACGTAAGCGCCAAATGACGTCATCGGACGGCTGAATACAGCGATATTCCTTTGCTTATCATTGTTTTAATAAAAAAAAGGTACTACTGTCAAAGGTAAATAATACTAGTGTCAACATTGTCAACTGTCATTCATACATTCAACGTTGACAAGTTGTCTTTTTTTTTGACAGTTACATGTCATGAGCTTGGCATTACGTAAATTTAAAACTAAAATGTGCTAAGCAAAGATATATTTTACATTCTGCCGTCCGATGACGTCATCTTACGTTTTTTAGTTTTTAATTTTTTTCTTAGTAAATAAGCAATATAAAAAATTAATAAATATATATTCGAGCAGCGGAAAAGTAAACAAAGAATTGGTATTTTTTGTTTCAGAGCTTAGCAATTTTGAAATGTTGTCCATTGTGTACCCTTGTGTACCTAAGTTTGTAAAACTGTGAAGATACCGACATATGCGGGCTTAATTTCGAAACGCAAGTGTTTAAATTGAGTGACGCCTTTTATTCGTCTTGAAGTGTTAGTTTTGCGCTTTTAATTTATCGTTTCCTTTATAGAAAGTTAGCAATTTTGATTCTTAGGTAAGTATGTTCTTAGAAGCGTAGTATGCATGTCCCCCTATTCACATTTTAGATTATGTCGCCAGTTATCCTCAGGTGTGTCAGTGATCACTGATCATGCGCTTCCTTTGCTAAAAAAATGCGGGATCATTGTTGACTGAGGGAGATCCACGGCATTAATGGGCCGGTTCGACCGCAGTGATACAAGGGCCTCACAGAAAAATGGCGTGAAACAGCACTGTGCTGTGTTTCGATGCGTGTGTGAGGGTACCGGAAGCCCAATCTGGGGGAAAGTGGAGGTTTAGAGGTTAGCAGCGCACTTGTACTCCACTGGTGTCGCGGTGGCAATAGCTTACCATTAGGTATTCGGTCTGCTCGTCTGCCACCCATCTCATAAAAAAAAAAGTGTATTGAGGCGAAGGGTACACTAGCAACGCCAATCGATTTAGTTTTTAACTACTAAACTGGATCTATTTTTAACAATTGCGGACCGTCGGAGACTCAGCAAACATGTATTCCTACTATTGATTTAATAACTATGCCCAAATGAGTGGTTGTTAATCTGTTTATGTACTCGAAACTTTGAATAACCCCTAAAGTGGCCGCTTTTGGCGTCAACCAAAGTTTCGAGTACAAAAACAGACCAAAAAGTAGTGCACAATGATTTATTTAAAATAGTACACAAGTTCGCCGAGTCGCCGACAGTCCACAATTGGTATATAGATACGGTTTAGAAGCTAAAAAAATTTAATGAATAGGCATCGCTTGTGCGGAGTACCCTGCACCTTAATTAGATTTTTTTTTATATATGAGAGGTGGCAGACGTGCAGACGGATGATGATGGTAAGCAATTCCGCCGCCCATGGACACCCGCAACACCAGTGGAGTCACAAGTGCGCTGCCATCCTTTTCCCCTTCACCCCATTGGGCCTCCTTCATTTATGAGTGACAAATGGGAAAAACCTGTAAAATACAGGAGATCTAGTCACCCTAAGGTACTAGGTTCCGGCAGCTGCATACAGCTCGCCCTTAGTCCACTAGTTAGACTGGTAATGTAGCTCTGAGGTCCTTGAACCCATGCATCCAGCCTCGGCGGCATAGTTTAATAGCTTGAGATTATGTTTTATGCTTGCGGGAAATCAGATACATAATGTGGGCTTGGTTTCATAATCACTAGCAATTATGCTCAGAGGTTTTTTAAAAATATAATGAAAAAACTTAGGTACACTTATTGATCAACAAATTTAAGGTGACGAGTAGTGTAACGCAGCCTGCAGGGGCTTCGTTATACTACATAACTACTCATAAAGAAAGTTACCTTTGGTGTTAACTATAGAGCTTCGTTTTCCGTTTGCTATAGAGCTTGTATATCATTTTATGATTATGTCTTGTATTAGCATTACTCTTATATGTGTTATTTTAATGTTCCTTGTACATTTTTATCTGTAAATAAATTTAAAGTTATTGTTGTAAATATTTAGATTGTCTATCTGACATTGTCCGACAGCTGACGTTGTCTAACTGTTTTTATTTTTCTATCGAATTGTCTATTCAAATTTAACTATGGAGTTTAGCTATGTTTCGAGAATATTCTATATTGTATGAATTTTAAAATTTAAATGTTGTAGAATAGAATGCGCATGGGCAATATAAAAGGACGCACATGGGCAGGACGACCAGTCTACCACCAGCTCTGAAGAAGCTCAGAACCTCAAGCTATAACAGTGCCAGTATACGTTTACCCGTTGAGTAACGGTGCCGGGGCATCAAGGGTGTTGCCTCCCTGCACCTACGCGCGTCTACCTTCATTCGTGCGCGTATCCGCGTCGCGCCTACCCGCGGCCGGCTTGCGGCGTGCGCGTATCTGCGTCGCGCGCCCCATTTGCTGCCTCCTGCGCTCGGCGGAGCCCTACCGCCCGCCTCTTGCGACGCTGGATCCTACCGGCGCGCTGCCTGCGCTCACCCTGTGTTACCGCCCTACCACGGTTGCCCATTTTTGAACTTTTTCCTTGTATATATATTTAGTGTAGTGTACCGGTGTAAATAGCTAGTTTTAAGTTAGTTTTAAGTTAGATTTAAGATTTTTGGACGAGCCATCATTGTACATACCTCTTATAATTATAGCCCTCTTCCCTCTATTCTTATCTTTTCTTCTTCCCCCTACCTTCTAGCTCCGTAACCCTCCGTTACGCGACAGTTTGGCGCCCAACTCTATAGAATCCCTCCCTGTTCTCAAAATTCTAAAATAAACTTGCACAAGTTTCTGTATATAACATACCTTTTGGCTCCCTATTAGACGTCTCTTACTTCTTAGATATTTCTTTCCCTATTCTTCCTCTATTTTTCTCACTAAAATAAAGTAAATAAAATAAAAACTATTGTAAATATTTTATTGCTTTAAAATTACAAATATCTTAGAAATGGCTCGTCTTATAAACTTTAATTTACTTAATAAGGCGGAACTTGAATACGAACTTATAATTAGGAACGAAACTCCTGCGGATAATCTTGTATCGCTTAGAAAACAAATTGTTTTATTGCTTCGTAATTTTCCTACGGAGGACATTATTGATTCTCCCGTTCCTCTGAGTGACGATTTGTCACAAGCTTCTTCTACAATCTTATATTTATCTTCGATGTTGGACCGATACGAATCGGGTAATCTGAAATTATCTAAGAAAATTGAAACTTATATAAATCACTTATTTTATCGACTTGACAGAATTGACACTGATGTAAGTGACAGCGACTCAAACCTTATAGAACTCTATGACGACTTAAAAAAGAAGTTTACTCTTTTGACTGAACGTTTTGACGCTTTTTCAAAACCAGCTGAGACTTCACAGGTACAAACCTCTTTGGTCTCACCCTTGCCGATTTCTCAACCTAACTGTATGCCACCTTTTCATAATTTTCTCTTACCAAATTATCTAAATGAGCTAAAAAAAATTACTTTTGATGGGACAACTTGTCCTAGAGCTTTTCTATCGAAAATTGATGAATTTTTACTTACGAACAAACTTGATAAGCAAATACTTATAAGCTCGGCCTTCAACATTTTTGAGGACGATGCTTCTTATTGGTTTAAATTCCAACTAAGTCGTGACCCTTCGTTAACTTGGGATCGCGTTTCCGAGTTGTTAATTAAGGACTTTGGCCATTCTGATTATGACCATAAACTACTGCAGGCAATAAAATCTCGTACTCAGGGTAAATCTGAGTCTATTATGGTTTATATTCCGAAAATGTTTGAAATGTTTTCGAGACTAAGCGAGAAATTACCTGAGCAGGAGAAACTGCAAATACTTCTACGTAACATCCGTCCTTGTTATACTTCTTTTGTTGCTCTTAATAAAGTTGATTCTATTGGCTCTTTAATTTCTGTATGTCAACAATTTGAGCGCTGTATTGACCGCGACAATAATTTTAAAGAACCTGAAATGAATACTCTTATTCCTGAATTATCCTATAAACCTAAACACGATTCTACACTTTTACCGAACACTAAACCTAATGTTACACATACTTTTCACTCTAAACATTCTTTTACTCCTAATTATGATTCTCATAAATCTAATAACTTTAAGCCTTTTCGTACGAACTTTTCTTCGCAGAATAAAAATTCTGCACATGCGATATCTGAAAATGCTCCCAAGTTTCAGGCGCATTTGTTTTGCGTTCGATGTCGAATAAATGGTCATTCTTTGAATTCTTGCACTAAACCAAGATTCTTAGTCTGTTTTAAATGTGGTTTGAAAGACTTTAGAGCTTCGGATTGCCCGAAATGTAAAGCTGACAAGCCTCAACCTTCTTCATCCTCTAACTCAAAAAACTAACATATGACTTGGATAAACGAAAAGAAAATTTTGATGTTGATGACTGGCATAATTGGTTAAAAATAATTAAGAACTTTTTCGCAAGTTATGGAACTTCTTCGGTTTATTACGACAACGAAAGAGATTTTAACCGTCCTTTTATTAACGTTTCTATTTCAAATGTTGAGTTTACGGCGTTACTTGATAGCGGTAGTTCAATGACTATTTTAGGTAATAACTCGCACTTTAAAATTTTGGAACTGGGCTTTTCGTTATCCAAGTCTGATTATATTACGGTTAGCACTGCTAGTAAGCATCGTGTTAAATCTTTAGGATTTTTTATTCTTCCTTTTACCTTTAACGACCAAACTAGACTTATTAAAACATATGTTATTCCTGAAATATACCCGTCTTTGATACTTGGTGTTGACTTTTGGAGGGAATTTAATTTGGTTCCCAAACTTTTATCGTGTGCCTTTTCTCTTAATAAACCATCCCACTTTAACAACTCTGTGGAGAAACAAATCCTACCTTACGAAAATCTTACTTCTGAAGAAAAGGTTATCGCTGATGATATTATTTCGCGTTTTAAGCAAATTTCCTTTGAAGCTAAGGGTGAACTTGGTCGTACTGATCTGGTTAGCCATCGTATCGATACTGGAGATACGCTGCCTATTAAACAACGTTGTTATAGACTCTCTCCCGAGAAACAAAAAGCTCTAATTGCTGAGGTGGATAAAATGATTGAGTGGAAGGTCATTGAGAAATGTGAAAGCCCTTGGTTGTCTCCGGTTCTTATTACGCCTAAAAAGAATGGCGAATGGCGATTTTGTGTCGATAGTAGAAAACTCAACTCAGTTACTCGTAGGGATGCCTATAGTCTTCCTTTTATCAATGAAATACTTGACCATCTCAAAAACGCTAAATTTTTATCGAGTATCGATATCGCTAAAGCTTTCTGGGAGATTCCTTTACATGTAGACGATCGGGATAAGACCGCCTTTTATGTCCCCGGTAGAGGAATGTACAGATTCACTGTTATGCCCTTTGGTTTAACTAATGCACCTGCTACACAGCAGAGGTTAATGGATATCTTATTCACTCCTGAATTTGACAACAAAGTGTTCTGTTATCTTGATGACATTATTATCATAGGCTCCTCGTTCCAAGAACACATAGGACTTCTAATTAAAGTGCTTGAAAAATTAACTTACGCTAAACTTACCATTAACTTTAAAAAAGTCATTTTTTTAAGAAAGAATTAAAGTACCTTGGATATGTTGTTGACGATAATGGTTTACGAGCTGATCCTAGCAAAATTCAAGCTATTATGGACTTTCCTGTACCTACTTCACGCAAAGAAGTGCGTAAATTTCTGGGTACGTGTAGTTGGTTTCGTAGGTTCATTCCTAATTTCAGTACTATAGCTGCACCTCTTAATAAATTAACATCATCTGCTAAAACTTCTCCGAAATTTTCTTGGAGTTCTGAGGCTAACTCTTCCTTTCTGAAACTAAAAGAATATCTTGTAACTACCCCAATTCTTGCTTGCCCTGATTTTGATCAACCGTTTTCTGTGCATTGTGATGCATCTAACACTGGCATTGGAGCCATGCTTACTCAAACGGTTAACGACAAAGAAGTTGTTATAGCCTACATGAGCAAATCACTTAACAAAAATGAAAGAAACTACTCTACTACTGAAAGAGAAACTCTAGCTGTTATCATTGCCTTAGAACATTGGCGGTGCTATCTTGACAATGGCAAACCGTTTACTGTATACACTGATCATGCCGCATTAAAGTGGTTTTTGAATTTAACAAATCCTTCTGGTAGACTCGCTCGTTGGTCACTTCGCCTTTCTTGCTTTAATTTCACGCTGAAACATAAAAGAGGAAAGGATAATATTGTCCCTGATCTACTTTCTCGTTCTAAAAGCGAGGACAATCATATTATCGCTCCTTTATCTTCGAATGAAGCCACGTCTTTAGACTTAGAGCGCTATAATAAAATCTTTCGTAATTGTTTAACTGATCCTCAAAGTCATCCTAACTATACGATTAAGGATAATAAACTATTTCGTTGCACTAATACTCCTTATTCTTTAACAGACGATTTCATCTGGAAAGAAGTCCCTATCCCTTCTGATAGAGAATCTTTGATAAGAAATGCTCATGGTTCCGCTACAGATCCGCATTTGGGCGTATTTAAAACATACAAAAAAATATCATTGTTATATTACTGGTCTGGCATGTTTAAAGATATAGCTAAATTTATTTCCAATTGCGAAACTTGTTTGGCTTATAAACACTCTAACCACTCGCCTTACGGTCCTATGGGAAAACCCAAAATTTGTTCTAGACCTTTTCAATGCATTTCTTTGGACTTAATAGGTCCATTGCCAATGACTAGGCGACGTAACCAGTACATTCTCGTTGTAAATTGTCTATTCACCAAATATACACTTATTTTTCCTTTGAAACGAGCTATAACTACTAGTATTATACGTTACTTAGAGAATTCCGTGTTCTTAGTTCATGGAGTACCTCAAACAATTATTATGGATAACGGTCCTCAATTTCAATCGCATGAATTCCATAATTTCCTTGGACGTTATAGAATTCCGCATATATCTTACACTCCTCACTATTGTCCTCAGGTCAATACTACAGAACGCTACAATAAAACAATTATTACCGCACTAGCTTCACTGGTCGGTGAAGACCATAGGTCTTGGGACCTTCACCTATCTAAGATTCAGTTTGCAATGAATAACTCTGTAAATGAAGTAACTGGATTTACTCCTGCATTTTTAGTATTTGGTCGTGAACTCATTACTTGTGGTTCTATTTATTCTCAGGGTTACGACTTAGAAGAAATTACCTTTTTACCTCGTGATTTATATGCTAGAAATATTGGCCTTCTATCGTCAATTTTTGATAGAGTTCAGGTTGCACTGCACATATCTCATGTAAAGAATTCTAACCGTTACAATTTAAGGCACTCTTTTAAAGAATTCAATGTTGGAGATATAGTGTGGCGTAAAAACTACTCTTTAAGCAATGCTGGTGCATATTTTAGCGCAAAATTAGCACCTAAATATGCTAAATGCAAAGTCGTTGAGAAATTGTCACCTCTTGTATACATTCTTGAGGACTGCAACGGTTGCCGCGGTAAATGGCATGTAAAAGACTTTAAGAAATGACTACCTTACTGTTTGACTTTACTAGTATTATATGTATTTATTTGCACACACATTGGACTGATTTTTGGCTACTTCAGTCTGATATTTTTTATATATACTTAGCGTCTAATCTCGTCTCTCTTTACTTATAGGATTCTCTCTTATAGTACCTACTTACTTGCTTAACGTTTTCTTTTAAAAGGCGCTTCTTGACCTTTTAATTCTAAACTTTAGGGCTCTCTTTTGCCTTATCTACTTACTACTTAGCGCTTCTTTGACTACAGAGGCGTTTCTTTTAAAGGTAAATTCAACCTTTAAAATTTGTGTCCTTTGATAGGGAATACCTGAGAGAGACTAGATTGTCGGCTATGGTCATCGACACTAATGGGTTTTAAGAAACGGAGCGGCTGACAACTCCCTAAATAAGCCTAAAGTCATTCTTATAGGGTACTTCCTATGGAGTTTGCGTCATTGATAGTGAACCCTACTCCTCTTTGTGATTGGTTCGTATGTTAGAGTGATTGTTAGAGTGACTGGATTTGAATTGTTTTTGGTTTGTGGAATGGTATGTTTAAGTGAAGGTTGACTGGTTAGACTGATAGTAAGGATAGTATTCTCTTAACCTTATAATCAAAATTTTCTCTGAGTCGAAAATTTTTCTGGGGTCGTGGGAGAAATGTAACGCAGCCTGCAGGGGCTTCGTTATACTACATAACTACTCATAAAGAAAGTTACCTTTGGTGTTAACTATAGAGCTTCGTTTTCCGTTTGCTATAGAGCTTGTATATCATTTTATGATTATGTCTTGTATTAGCATTACTCTTATATGTGTTATTTTAATGTTCCTTGTACATTTTTATCTGTAAATAAATTTAAAGTTATTGTTGTAAATATTTAGATTGTCTATCTGACATTGTCCGACAGCTGACGTTGTCTAACTGTTTTTATTTTTCTATCGAATTGTCTATTCAAATTTAACTATGGAGTTTAGCTATGTTTCGAGAATATTCTATATTGTATGAATTTTAAAATTTAAATGTTGTAGAATAGAATGCGCATGGGCAATATAAAAGGACGCACATGGGCAGGACGACCAGTCTACCACCAGCTCTGAAGAAGCTCAGAACCTCAAGCTATAACAGTGCCAGTATACGTTTACCCGTTGAGTAACGGTGCCGGGGCATCAAGGGTGTTGCCTCCCTGCACCTACGCGCGTCTACCTTCATTCGTGCGCGTATCCGCGTCGCGCCTACCCGCGGCCGGCTTGCGGCGTGCGCGTATCTGCGTCGCGCGCCCCATTTGCTGCCTCCTGCGCTCGGCGGAGCCCTACCGCCCGCCTCTTGCGACGCTGGATCCTACCGGCGCGCTGCCTGCGCTCACCCTGTGTTACCGCCCTACCACGGTTGCCCATTTTTGAACTTTTTCCTTGTATATATATTTAGTGTAGTGTACCGGTGTAAATAGCTAGTTTTAAGTTAGTTTTAAGTTAGATTTAAGATTTTTGGACGAGCCATCATTGTACATACCTCTTATAATTATAGCCCTCTTCCCTCTATTCTTATCTTTTCTTCTTCCCCCTACCTTCTAGCTCCGTAACCCTCCGTTACGCGACAGTAGGGCACACTAGCGACGCCAATCGGTTTTATTTTTTAGCTACTAAACCGGATCTGTTACAACCTCCGGGGTTACAACCTCTCGGCAAACACTTATACTATTTATTAAATAACCATGCACAAATATTGGGTCCAACGCGTACGCGAAAAAGTTTAAAAACTAAAACCCGATTACCAAAAAACACGATCTAAAAAGTACAAAACGAGAAAATTGTCTCTACTGAACTGATTATGCCGTATCGCCGTGGTCGTATGCCACATTGATTTTATTTTATTATTATAATGAATCTGTTTTGCATCAGTAGGTGGAATACGACCACGGTGATACGGCATAATTATTTCAGCAGATACTATTTTCTTGTTTTGTACTTTGTAGATCGTGTTTTTTGGTAGTCGGGTTTTAGTATTTAAACTTTATTTTTATTTAACATATTTTTAGTTATGTAAATAAAATTACATATTTGAAATGTATTAAAAAAGCTCTTTCATTTGATACCCCACACAGTACCGTCAAGCAAAATTTTTTTTTTTGTTCCTTACTCTACTAAGTCCCTTAGAGGGCGCTGTAATAAATTTAACGTGACGTCATGTTGCCTATAACCAGAAGACAACCAAGACGCTTCTATCGACACCTCATTTGTTCAAATATGATAACTAGTTCGTGGAAACAGATGAACATACATACATACATACATGTGGGACATGGAATGACAAGGCCGAATAGCATGAATAAATATTCCCAAAAGAGAAAAAACCAAACTTATCGTCTAAGCGCCATTACAGAAGAGAGAAACAAGTGCCTGCTAGAAATATGAAGATCGGCGTCTCTTTCTACCTCTTTCACACCTACACAGTCACACACACCTCACCTCTCTCGCTCGCTCTTACTTTCAACTCATTCATTCTATCATCTCCTTCATTAATCTTCAGCTCGTTCTTAATCATTCGCTGCCTTCACTCAATAATTATCAAACAATACTTCATTAGGCTGCGTTCATCAACATTTTACTCCTACATACATACATAGCCTGGCAAAATCATAACCCTCCTTTTGCTTTGCCGTAGTCGGGTAAAAATTGATTCACGCTAAAAGTGGCCGCTTTTGGCGGTAATAATTTTTTGGCTTAAAAAAACGGACCCATCATTTGTGGTTAGTTATTTAATAAATAGTAAAGTCTTTGCCGAGAGGTTGTAACCCCGAAATTGTTTAAAATAGATCCGGTTTAGTAACAATTAAAAACGAATGGTGTCGCTAGTTAGGGCTACCCGTCGCCTTAAATAAATCCATAAATCTCATACATTGACCTGATTACTTTCTATGTAGCTTAGGCTGCTTTTAGAATTTAGAATCGTAATCCCTACAGACAGCGGCAACCAATAAGCGTTACGTATAAACGTAACACGAAAACATAAAACGCTTTACCGACGCAATCGACACCTAGCGCCATCTGTTGGTATTAAGTGGAACTAATGTCCCGAAACGAAGTGAAGGCGGGCCTCTAGTATTATTATTAAAGAAACGTTTTTGTGTTACGCAAATCTTTTCCTCTTTGATACATTGTATTTTTTTCGTTATAAACTGGAGCAGTCACATGTGCCTGTGACTATTCGACCCAGTTTCTGCCTCTCTGGTGTGGTCACGGTCGCCGATGCACTGCCGGCCTGTGGATGTTTTTAATCCCCTTTGCGCCGTTAAAAGGCTTCGAGATGCACTTTTTCTGGAACGGCATAGCGGGGTTGTTGAATTGGGTCGTGGTTCGAATCCGAGCAGGAATCCCTGCATATTTCAATCTTTTTGCGTATTTCTACCATTAGCTCGGCGTTGAGGGAAAACATTGTTAATATCTACAATATTTGAGATAACGATTCCAGTCAGGTGGCTCAATTTAAAACCGTCCCGTAACGAATGAGAAGATACCTGTCACATCCAAAGAAAAAGACACACTGCGCGAGTGAAAGAGAGGGAAACTCCGATTCGGTCGTAACGTCTGCCCTGTCTAAGCCTTGCTCAGACGGCAGTCGCTTTATTGTAATTACCGGACTTCCCAAATCCTGGCTCATGGTAGCGTACCTCGGGCTCCGAGGCGACAACAATGGACGCAACTGGGAATTGAACGCGAAGATGAGGAGTCAGATGTCTGTATAGATGTCCCTCTTATCATTCCCACCTCCCTCAACGCGTCACTGCAGTCTATGTCTCAGCGCAAGTGCACTCGGCTAATTTCCCCGAGCGTCACGCGCAAAAACGACGAAGCCGCATTCAACATTTAAGTAATGGCTGAGAAAACACTTTGAACCTTTGCCACAGGAGAAACGTTAGTACTTGTAAAGATATCACGACGACGCGAAGTTGAAACTTCAAAATATGATTCTACTAGTAGATTAAAAAACTTCGTAGACCCCGGACTCCGAAGCGACAATCTGGGAAGCAACCGAGACAAAACACTCCCCGCGGATCCCTTAGAACGCAGCTTATGAATCAACCGGGACAAAACGTTAAGATTATGGAAATAAGTGCATTGAACAATTGGGTTTCTAATAAAAGACAGATAGTACTACAGTAAAAGCACAGTAGATATATACGCTAGCAGAATGGACACTACGAACAAACGCTAGATTACGCACGCACACAGACGCACACTTTACACGGATTATAAAGGTCCCATCGGAGTACAATCGTAGGAACTAAATTCAGGGTTGTCAGTTTTGCTCGAGTGCTTACTTTATTATCACAATTACATTTTGGGGGTTCGGGTGCATGACCAATACCTTAACGTGGTTTCCAAGTAACGAAACAAAGCGTTATGAAAAGTATGTCTAATTTTATGTATCTTTGCGTAGCTTTTTGCAACTTTAGGAATCATTTTGTGTACCTTTGTGTACGAATATTGTATGTTTAGTTCTAATTTAACACGCACCAGATGATCCTTGTTGCACCTAGGACCCCGCGATCACGGCCCGGTACTTAAACCAGTAGTCCCAAGGTAAGAATAATATTTTCCAAAAATAAGAGGACAACCCTATACGGTAGGTAACTTTCTGTCCAAAATGGCGAAGTGTCGATACTGCTTTAACGTATTTATCTACTGTGGTAAAAGCGAGCGATGGTAACACAGAGGATAAGTGCGCCTTCGAAACGGTACGTGGTAGGTTCAAATCCGAGCGTGCACCTTAGAATTTTAATTTCTACAATGATCAAATATACGTGAAAAATTCTACCATTCGCTTTGCGGTGAGGGTAAACATCTTGAGGAAACCTGCACGTTTCGGACAGTTCCTCAAACTGTGGATACTTACAGTTGGTTTCATTACTCGTTTCGTCGAGTTGCAAAGGTCAGTGTGTGGCTGTCTGCACCGAGCTACTGGATATATTCATTAACACTGTCACAGAGCTTGTTTAAGTCTCCATTCAAAGATCTAATAGACTAAAAAATATTACGATCATTAGTTCTAGAGAGAAAGGCGTTGTTTTTAGCCTGACGACATAGAAAGGCTTTTTCTTTAACGAAATACGAAGAATTTAGAAGTACAGAAATGAACAGTGTTCCTTTTTATTCCAGTTGATATTTCCTGGAAAAGCGTCGAAGGTTTGTACTTGCTCGACAAACTGAATTCTGCACGAATGAATATGCCAATTAAAAATATATTTGCAGCGCGAAATTGAGCTCCGAAGTAAGAGCAAGGTGCATTTATTCCGAATACCGGTTTTTTTCTGAAAACTCTAGCTAAATTGTTTTTTAGATTTTCGCGTTGCATTATAACTACAATGTATCAATACGGGCAATACAATATAATGTATTAAAAATCGACAAGCGAATAAATCGGCAATAGCAGAACATCTACTGGAAATGGGAGTTAATCATTGGATGGAACTACATGACCCGAAAATCCTCTCCACCGATCGTCATTATCATACAGGATAGTACGTGAAGCGATTGAGATCAAGAAGTATAAGACTTTCAATCGGGAGGATGGATTTAAAATATCATCGACATGGAATCCAGTAATTAACAAGTGCAAACCCCGTGTTAGGCCGTTACTAAAGCAAACAAACACCGATACTGTTAGTGTAGTGTGTCGGAGTAGCTTCACTGACAAATTCATCTAGTGGCGAATTAATATCAAAAAATGTGAGGGTGTCCCAAGATTCACAGCCCGGCCCCAGCAGACGACGCCGTGCTCCGCCAGTCCGCTCGTGACCACGGCTGCTGTAACGTATTAATGTCCGTATTGATACATTGTACTCTAGCTAAATTATTCATAGTTCACCAGTACAAAGTTATCAAAAGAACATTACTCATAAACAAAGTTACGAGTACTTTTGAAACAACGACGTTTTACAAGAAAAAATCTTCCAATTACTTCATCCGGGCTCCGGAGCTCTAACGATAAGTCATTAGGTTGTCTCTCTTCGTTCCTTTGGTTATTGTATCCTTTGTCCCTGTTGCGCAGTTCCAGTCGGCAGCCTCCAATCATCAGATAAGCGGTTTTGTTTCTTGTTACGTCTTGGACATTTTCAAAGTGGTCGTCATTATTAAGGTGCCGGGTAGGGCACACTAGCGATGCCAATAGATTTAAATTGTTAGCAACTAAACCGGATATCTTTTATTATTATTTTATTTATGTCATAGGTGGCAGACGAGCAGACGAATCACCTGATGGTAAGCGACCGCCGCCGCCCATGGACACCCTCGACACCAGTGGAGTCACAAGTTAACAGTAAAACTGTGGACCCAGCTGTCATCCGTCGTGTTTCCGAACAGATACGACCTGGTGACCTTCAAGAAAAGGGTTTATTCCTTTCTTAAGAGCCGGCAATGCATATCTGATACCTCAGGTGTTGCAGATGTCCATGGGCGGCGGTGAACACTTTCCATCAGGTGTCCCGTCTGCTCGTTAAAAAAATAAGTTAAGTTGAAGTTATCTTATTAACAATTTCGAAGCTGCATCCTCTAGGAAGACACTACTATTTATTTAATACTCATAAATTACTTTTGCGTCTGTTTTTGTACTCGAAATTTGAATTACCGCCAAAAACGGCCACTTACGGCGTTAATCCAAATTTCGAGTGCAAAAACTGGTCAAAAAGTAGTACACAATTATTAAATAAATAGTATGTTTGCTTAGAAACTCCCGCTCCGAAATTGTTTAAAATAGGTTTAATAGCTAACAATTTAAATCGATTGGTGTCGCTAGTTAGGTATGCCCGTCGCCTTAACAACAAGGAGATTTTCTGCACAGTTTAAAGTACTTCAATATTTATCGAGTATAAACATGGAATTCAAACGAATTTTGCCACAAAGGTCTTTTCTATTTAAGCTAAACAAAGTTGAACTATCATTATTTCGTACTCAATCACTTTGTAATTGAACGGTGTTAAAAGACACGAGATAATGACTCAGCAAAAGTCATAAAAGTTTCAAATTAAAATGTATGTACACCGACGCCACTTTTCAAAATTTCTGACAGACTAAGTAGCCCGATCTGTTTGCGTGTGTGCCTAATTTGAAACAACTTAATTTGTTCATGCTTCCTTGACTGTAGCCTTTCTTTTCCTGTTGGTATTAATTATCGTACTTTCGAAAAGAAGTAGGCAAGCCGAGGTTGAGTGACAAATGTCACATTTTGACCGTGACACAAAGTGCACCCGCAGTCACATTATTGTGACAAAACAATGCAATGGTACTTGGATCCGTAAGTTATACGCACTGATTACGATCGATTCATTACGGGGAACATTCAAAGAAGGTTACTGAGAGATCTTTTGTCCGATATATTGTAAGGTAGGTCGCCGGAACAAAGTAGAATTCAAACACCTTTGTTCCCAGTTCCGCCGTAACTTAAGACAAAAACAATGCGGATTGTCTCAACATAGAGAAGAGGTAGGGACTGACTCACTGAGACACCGCTTCGTTGGCTATGCTAATGGTTCTGTTAGTGTTAGTCTGTTAGGGTTCTACAGCGATCGTTCGCTGTCAATTTGATCCTAAAGTTTAGTTCACTCGCTGGGATCAGACAGTTAGATCTGATAATGGTTGTCTGAGGGTTGAACGTAATTTGTCCTAAAGTTTCAGTGAGTGCCACTTAAACAATTAGCTAATGTTGCTTTCCAGAATTGGTTGACCTATTCTGGAAAGTTATACTGGTCGACCGATTTTGTTTGATCAATAAAATCATTCTATACATAGCTGATGATAAAATAAAATTACGAGTAAAAGTTTATCAAAATACTTTTGATTTGATAATAATGACTGTTACCAAAGTTGAAACTCCCCACGACACATTCAAACTGAAGACATACAATTTTTTGATTCGACTTAATTAAACTCCGTTCATTTTCCAAATTACAGAAATTGGAATATTATAAAAAGTACACAGCATACAAGAACTGATGGACGATACAGTCGTATAGTAAAGAAGAAATGGGGCTTAACCATCCCGAGATGTTTGGCGGTTTTTAGAAGAGCCCTGTGTTTAAGCAGTGCATGATCGATTGATTTTATTGCCTTTGATGATACCATAATTTGTTAAACTAACACGTTGTGTATAGTTTACATCATCATAGGATCTCAGTGTAACAGGTATCTCGGTAAGATGGCGATCTTGCGCGTCTAAGATTACTGGTATTGTCCACGTAATGTCGGACAAAGGCTCATTACGCCGCCATTACGAAAATAGACGTAATTTGGGGAAAAAATGGCCAAATGACACTATTCTATTTCGCAATAGCCGGTTAAAAATGGTGCCGTATGAATTGGGACTGACTGTTGTTGTTAAGGTTTTTTTGCGGACACTTATGTCTAGGAAATTACTTTGAAAGTGACTTCTTCGAAATAAAAAGATATATAATTCATTTGCGTCGTTTGAATTGCAAGTTTTGCCCCGCATTCAACTTTGAAGTGCGAGTAGGTACACATTAAAATGGAAAAAAACTCATAAGTCTATGTAAATTAGTCACACCAAATTGTGGGATGGTTTTTTGACTAAGATAATCAACGCCTTTTTTTAAACACATTTTTGTAGTGTAATCGACAACCATCCTCTTATTTTTTCAAGTTTAACAAAGTTAAACTGTTTTCTAAAAGACGTCTTTCCGTCGCAACCGTTGGATAGGAGAATCAGACTAATTACATCTTGAATAATTGTCACAACAAAAAACAATTTTATACAAGTTTATACGGAAAAAAAACCTTTCCTTTTTGTCCTTTTTTAAACGAGGTTTGAAAAGAGTTCTTCTTTCACGGTAGGCAGCGGCATGACTGTGCTCCGGCATTGTTGATGTCTATGAGCGGCGGTTACCATTTACCATCAGAATGGCCGCATGCTCGTCTGCCTATTATTCGCAATAAAAAAAAAAACAAAAAAGGAAACCTGCACAGTTAGGAGAGATTAGAATCTCTCCGAACTCTGCAGGTTTCCTTTCCATTCCAAGCTAGTGGTACAATTTGATAATCCAGCACGTGCTGGAAATCGAACTTATGACCTCTCATAGAAGGAGCACGTTCTTTCACTAATCATAGTAATCCACTGAGCTACCATCGCGTTTATACCGTAGTACTGTCTGTTTTAAATTTAAGTACTTAATGTATCAACTTTGGAAGTTTCAACGTCGCGTCGACAAGTAATTTTCTACAAAATGTTGATATTCACAGACAATGTTTAGTGATAGCACTACAAAGGTAAAGGTCTAGTTCCTTTGCCTTTTCCTATAAAATTATAATATTTAATGTTCCTAGGATCAATTTAAAAAATAATAACTAATAATGTATACCTCGTTACTGAAACACCTTTGTTCCTAGAAGAGGAGTAGGTATGGTCGTAAATGTAGACATGTATTGACGAACATATTCTTCTAGAAAAATCTCTTCGTGCATTTACTAGTAGAACTGCTAGAACTGGCCGGGCCATGTGGTCCCCGGCAGAGTAAAATAGGCCACCCTCACTCTTACCGAGGTGTCGTAAAAGGCGACTAAGGTAAAGCTGCTGGCATGATCATCAGCACCCAGAGAAGGAAAACTCTGCATGTATATCAAAACCCTCGCCAACCCGTCTGCCAAGAGTGGTGAGTATGGCAATTACCCCTCATGTGATTGAGGGAGGCCCGTGCCCCAGCAGTGGGGACTTAAATGGGCTGATGATGATGATGACTGCTAGAACAAGTGCAGTAAAAATTGAAGTCCAATTATCTCAATCAACATACAAGTGAAGTTAATGCCTAACCGGCTAATCATATCATCGCGTGATGCGTAATACTGAAGTTTCAATAGCCTGTCACGTAACAAGTCTTTTGCTTTAGGGTTCCTTACTTGATAATGTGCTAGATAAACTGATGCCATCAAAAACACATGATTTTAATCACAGTTATTTTACAGATGTGTCTTCTTATCAAGATGAAATCAGAAAAGAAAAAAGAAACTAATATAATCGATGCGTAAAAAGATCTATAGGAAAAGATAGTTGACTCAGACAAGTTACCACAAAAAACAGACAATGAAGCAAGCGAAGAACTAGTCTTACGTCGTCATTAATAATATGTATAAAGGTTGTAATAAAATAATCACAACGAGGCTTTTTCTCAAAAGTTGAATTGAAGACAAGGAAAGGAAGAAGAAATATTTGTGTTTAAACAATGGCAAAATTTATTTGACACCTTTAATTTTATTTGCGTTATAAAGACGGTAGGATATATCTACTATTTCTTCCCCCCAGAAAATGGGATAAGTTCCTATTCAATTAACAACTCATTATTTTGATATTAATATTGCCAACATTACAAAAACAATGTAGTTTCATTAAAAGATTGCAGGAGCGCAATTCTCGCCCTCGCTAAAACATTTAAAGAACTTTTTTGCAAGTAATGAATATTTTGCAAAACCCGGGATGGGATTATGATTTGTTGATAACCTACCACGAGTCACGTAGGAGGAAGCGTAGTGTGGGATTCCACGATACTCGTAAATCATCAAAAGCAGTGAACTATCGCAGCTGTGGAGTAATTTCAGAGAATGCACTATTCGGAATTATCTGTGTATCACGGAACGTTTCGACGTGCGCCTAGTTCGCGCGTGACTGCGCCGGATTCGTTTTCCTATAACCAGCGATTACTGCTTACGTGCTTGATCGCTTTTTATAAGCCGCTTAATTTGTTAGGCGTGCGAGCGTTGCCATTGCAAACACATGTTCGGTCTTGTATAATTTAGCATTCTCTATTGGCTCCTGTCATGTTCAACCTGATCATATCAGATTTTTCTACTTTTACAAGATATTTAGTTAACTACTTAATTCTGCTACATTTTTCACCCATTCTTCAGTAATTTCTTGGTTAGGCGTTGAAGAAAAATGATGCACTACACCGATCATATAACTAAATGCTCACGATAATGCAAGACAAACCTTTGTTTATTTTCATAGTCTGATGTCATATGGTCTACTACTGTGGGGATCCGGTGCTGACTTACAAGCCATCTTCATTTTGCAGAAGAGGGCCATCCGTGTCATCTACGGTCTTAGATCACGTGACTCACTCAGAGAAGTATTCAAGGAAATTAATATTTTACCCGTATCATCTCAATACATTTTTGATTGTATTATGTTTGTACGCAAGAACTTGCATCTTTACTCGCAAAAATCAGATTTTCATAGCTTTAACACGCGAAATAAACACAGGCTTGCTGTCCCAAATCTAAGACTTCAGAAAACTGGAAATTCATTTCTAGGATTGAGCATTAGAATTTTTAATAAGTTACCTCAAAATATCATTGATTTACCTGTACATAAATTTAAGTTGCATGTAAAAACTGCCTCCTTGATTCTTCTCGGTAGAAATTTACATTCCGAATCAGTGGTAGATTACATAATATTTGACATTCATAAATGTTCTGTATGGACTTAAATTGAATAAAGACATTTTTGATTTTGATTCTGTGGTTTTATGTGTTACTTTTAATTGTTCTTTTCATCGTTTGTTAAAACAATTACAAAATGTTTATTGCCATGTAATATAATTATGAAACAACTTATATGTTGATGAAAAATTGTTGTATGTAGGTCACGCTCACGAATGTATGCATTTTAAAATTATTTTCTGTCTGTTGTTTGTACACGTGAAGGCGACGGTTAGCCCTAACAAGTGACATTATTCGTTTTTTATTGTTCGCTAGTAAACCGTATCTATCTAAAACAATTTCGGGGTTACAACCTCTCGGCAAATATATTAAATAACCATGCACAAATTTTGGGTCCGTTTTTGTACGCGAAAAATTGATTACCGCCAAAAGCGGCCACTTTTAGCGTGAATCAATTTTTCATGTGGTGTGTGTTTCAAAGTGATGGATCCGCATTTGTGCATAGTTATTTAATAAATAGTATAAGTGTTTGCCAAAAGGTTGTAACCTCGAAATGGTTTTAAATAGATCCGGTTTAGTAGCTAAAAATTAAAATCGGTTGCCGTCGCTAACTGTGCCCTGCCCGTCACCTTAATCTCGAAAAATGC
Organism: Marasmia exigua; assembly: GCA_019059595.1. Classification (NCBI taxonomy): domain Eukaryota; kingdom Metazoa; phylum Arthropoda; class Insecta; order Lepidoptera; family Crambidae; genus Marasmia; species Marasmia exigua. The sequence continues at coordinate 29,301,070 of CM032463.1, read as the reverse complement.
TTAGAAATGTTTGATTAATAGGTGTAGATAATAACTGCCTCGGTGTCGCAATGGTTAGTGGGTCGCACTTTAAAACGACGGCTGCGCAAGAGGTCCCGGGTTCGTTCCTCGGGTCGGGCCAAAAAATTGTACCTAAGTATTCGGTAAGAAATTCTTAGTGACAGCCCGGAGTTAGTGAGTTGGCGGTCTTGTACCTGCGTGCCTCGGAAAGCAAGTTTAGCAGTTCCTCCGGTCGTGTCACTGTAGTGTTCCATCGGAATATGAGGATAAATAAGAGAGTGCACTTGTGTTTGCGCACACACTTAAGCATTATAATATATCCTGCGTACGTGGCTGATCGTTGAGATTGGACGTCGTAGCCGTATACGGTTGGAGGATATTGTAGATACTAAACGTGCGCAAAGAACTGTGCTAAACCTAATTCCATGAGAGCGAAACCTCGGGCGGCCGTTACTACCTACTTAGGTTAGTTACCCAACAAATAATAAATTTTGCCTTTAAAAGAAGTATTTTTTAAGATTTCATTACTTGTCCCTCATCTACTCAATCAAGCAGCTTCAACTTACTTTGAAAAAAAAAAAAAACAATTTAGACGCTCGTAAACGAATCCTTTAGAAACTTTAAACGGGAGTTTATTTCATAAGTCCTCCAGAAAAGCTAATTTATGATCTGAAAGGGTTTACTTTGTTGTCAGGGCTTTGCCGAATTATATTTTACAGGTGACAATAAAAATTGTAGATGATTTTACAATACAGTTCTATAGAAAGCTATTAGATTTTAATTCACTATCACTAGTCGCTAATTATTAAATCTGTGACTAGTCGTTAGCCTTTTTTAGTGTTTGTTGTACGAACTTTATAATCTTTAATTTGAAGTGTAGCAGATACTTGTGCCGATATATCTTCGTACTTTTTGACGAAAGGTTTTCAAGATTGTTTCATCCGGTAGCAGTACTAATATTATTTTTTATTTTGACTTAAATCTAGATAGCGAAACATCTTCAGATTGAGCTTTTCTGATTTACAAAGCGGTATAGGAATCCCATTTTCTTAAGGAAAATGCCATTTATTCTCTAAGATTTTTTTGGCAACCCTACAGATTCCATGTTGATCTGTTTACGCTGAATTCAATGGCTGTTTACCCTGCCTGGAATAATTTATTCAGAACCACGAAAAGCCTTTTAAGGTGACGGGTAGGGCACACTAGCGACGCCAATCGATAATAATTTTTAGCTACTAAACCGAATCTAGGAAAACACTTATACTATTTATTAAATAACCATGCACAAATATTCGGTTCAAGCGTACGCAAAAAATTTATTCGCGGCGCGCGGCCACTTTTGGCGTGAATCAATTTCTCTCGTACAAAAACGGACCCAACATTTGTGCATGTTTAATTAATAAATAGTATAAGTGTTAGCCTAGAAGTTGTAACCCCGAAATTGTTAAAAATAGATCCGATTTAGTAGCTAAAAATTAAAATCGATTGGCGTCACTAGTGTGCTCTACGCCTAGTAGATACTAAGCCTAGTAGATACTATGTCTTTATATTTTAATGGGATTTTCACGCTTACCTGCCTAATTCGTTGTTAGTGATGGGAATCAAGTCTAAAAAGGCTAAAGGTCACTACCATTCAGAATCCCTTTTATCATGGAATAAATGATACTCTGAAACCCAATTTGGCTTCCTCATCTTAAGTCAGCTTCAGATTCAAATATTATGCCAGGTGACTTTTATGCTGAATTTCCGGGTGACTAAATAATTTTGGGTAGGAAGCTGTGGACGATTCATGTCGGTGACCAAACAGTGTGTGGCGGAACAGGCCTACATTCCAGGCACCTATATTATTGTCATCATGTAGTCACATCAGCCGCAGAACCGACAACCGCTTCGAAAGACGAGTTCTGGAGTGGAGACCGCATTTCAGTAAACGTATTACAAGACGCCCTCAGGCCAGATGGAGTGACGATTTGCGCAAGATAAGTAGCCGAGGGGCCTGTGTTCAGCAGTAACTGCAGCATGCTGACTATGATGATCACTCGAGTGTAGGATCCCATCACTATAACTCCTTCATAATTCGGTGTTGAATGAAACTCGCCTGTTCGTTATTATGAAAATGAAATTATATTTGTGTAAGCTGAGCGTACTTACGTAACTGTCGTGTTCAACCTTACGTATTGACTTGTGTACCTGACCTGACCCACTTAGGTATCAAATTAAAATTTTATTATAACATTAAATGGGTTTGTAGGATTTGTTCGTAACGTGCTCAAATTCGATGCGGAGGGTTGGAAAATATTTGTGAGGTGATGTATGATGATGTCGGCGCTGGGAACATTTATGCTGACTGTCCTCATTCAGTGGTCACTGACTGGCGGTTGGGGAATGGTCTTCGTATGGAGGCCGTCAAAGGGGATTGTAGCCGTGGTAGGCTCCCCACAAGGTGGACCGACGACCTGGTGAAGGTCTCAGGGATAACTCGGATGCGGGCAGCACAAGACTGATCTATGTGGATCTCCTCTCAGGGGAAGCCTAAATTCAGCAGTGGGAGTCTATTGGCTAAAAATGATAATGGGATCTCATTACAATTATTAATTGAAAAAATATTTTACCGAATCCAAGTGATCTAGGAGGCAAAATGGCACCGTAATTTATAAAAAAAAATCTGCGAATATAAACCGCCTTCAATAACCACGAACTAAAAGTGTCAAATAATATTTTTAACACTTTATACACTTCAAATAACATTTTATAACAGTACACTCGAGAAAAGGTGTTGCCGAAGTCGGGGCCCAGCACTATTTTGTAATTTAATACAAATTCTCCAGTGTACCTACTGTTATAAAATGTTATTTTAAGTGCATAAAGTGTTAATACTATTATTTTACACTTTTTAGTTCGTGGTTATTGAAGGCGGTTTTTTTTCGCAGAAAATATTTTTTCAAGCTTTTTAGTGTCTCATTTTTTGCAGACCTACTTCCAACCTCGCCAAATAACTAAAAAACTAATTGTTATTACAGTATTAAAGAGTTATCCTTTAACTCCTTACCGTTGAGGAATTGACGTTCCATCATCAGAAGAGCCACAAAATTAATACAGTTAGGCGTAAAAACTGGTGCAGTTATGAAAAAACATACAAGAACATATGTGTCCCTATAAAATTTGAGAGTTACCCCTCAATTTTTCCAGGATCCCATCATCAGATCCTGATATCCTGATATGGTACCAATTCGAGACTATCTACTTTTCCAACTAAAAAATAATCATCTAAATCGGTTCATAAATGGCAAAGTAATCGGCGAACAAATATAAAAATTACGAATTGAGAACCTCCTTTTTTTTTAAGACGGTTATAAAACATAATACTTAATTACTGTGACCTCACCTCACCAACAGTTCCCCATCAATCACGGGTACAAGTAGGTATCTAATCCTAATCATAGACAAGCAAGGAAAAAGCAACAATGTGACACAGAGGTTCTCAGGTGATAAACTTATATCGGAGGTCATCTGCGATCCACCCAATAGCGCAGATAGCCAGGTTCACACACTAGACTGTAGATATGTACTTTTTACACGCACACCTTATTTTATATCTTTACCGTAGGGAGCAGGGATTCCCAATCTTTTTAAACGGATATCCTATTCTAAGGCACTCGACATTGAAGTGTACTTAGATGTATGAACGAAGGTATGAAATCTCTAAATTCGACTAAATGTCGAGTCCACAAGAATTGCCCCTCTGCATCTCGCATTTGAATATCTAATGCATGGCAGAGCCATACTTTACCATGAAAGGGCCAAGTACTATTTTTTACCTAGTTAGTGAGGGTACCGAAGGCCCAATCCGGTAGAAGAGTTAACTGTTGGCAGCGTACTTGGATTCCAATGGTGTTGCGGGCGGAGGCAATATCACACAATTTTATTTGTTCGCGCTGCTGCTTCTGCTGCTACTGTCGCTGATTTTTTACGATTTCAGTATTGGTCCTATAGTGAAAGATGTTTAGTTCAGTTCAGTTTCATAGGCTAGAATACCAGCCTTTGAAACTGAACATCTTTCACTACCTATATGACCTGCGAGGTTTTGCGCTAGCTCGTTAACACGTTGTATACAATAATGATATACAGAGCAAAAGCTTTCAAGAGATCGCACAGTTTGAGAACTCGTGCTATCTATGTATTAGTGGTAAGGTGATAGATCCTCTTACCTATATGTTTGCAAGTTTAGTTCACACGATTTTAGTGTGGGACTTTGTCGAACCTTGTTATTTATAAGGCAATTGAGAGTGGGCGGATCCCAGTACATAACACTTAAGTACCGGTCCATCTTCGCTCTGAGCTAGACTTTTCGTAAGGCTTCGACCACAGAGCGTGTTATTTGTGCATAAAAACTGGGTAATAATGGACAGCTATTAACTAAAAGTTGGATAGAGCAAGAGCCCATGAAAATGTATGAAGAAATTACAATTCTTTACGTATTTTGTGCAGTAAAGGATATCTATCTATTTAAACCGTGATAATGGTATGTGATAGGTGGATCAGATTTCTACAGTTACTTTACTTTCTTCGGCGCTACCACCCTTTGTGGGTCTTGACCTCTTCTACTATGAACAGATGGGCAGGACATGTTGAGAGAATGGACAAAAGCAGAGCTCCAAAAATAATGACTAACTGGAAGCCGCAGCAGATGAGACCAAGGGGAAGGCCTAAGAAGAGATGGTGCGATTGCATTGATGACGATCTTAAGATGATGAAAAAGTTTACGAACTGGAGACGGGCAGTCAGGGATCGACGCGCTTGGCAGTCCATAGTAGAAGAGGCCAAGATTTCTACAGTTATCTCGAAAAAATATAAAAATATAGAACTTTATAAAATGACTAAAGTAACTAGCTAGGTACTAATTTAACAGTCTTCAGATCAAAATCTCTTGGAAAGTAACTACAACTCAATCTCTATAGTCAATGGTAGTTTTTACCTGTATTGGCAACACGCACAAATACACTTTTAGCTTTTATATGAAATGAAGAAAGTCTGGCCGTAGTGGGCTCTTAGACTATGAAGTCAATTGACGAAAAAAGTTTTGGCCCATAGAAAAATTGGAAACTAATTCTGCTTTCTAAAATAGCTACTTACAATGTGAGAGATGAACGCTGGATGTCCGCTGCTGTCGGGTTGATGACATGTGGCCAGGATGTAAGCGGCAGGGAACGAAACCTAATAAAACCAGGGGCGGTCCCCCTCGTGTGAACGAACGCGTAGGATCATATCGTATAGACCATGAGCCATGTAGCTAGAAGTCTCTGCAACTAAGCTAATGCAAAGTTTGATATATAGCAGCTCTGTAAGAGGAGAGGAAAGACTGACGGGTTGATTTTTTTTTTTATGATATAGGTGGCAGACGAGCCGACGGATCACCTGATGGTAAGCGATTACCGCCGCCCATGGACACCTGCAACACCAGTGGTGTCACAAGTGCGCTGCTTACCTTTTAACCCCCTAAGCGACTAAGGTAAAGTTGCTGGCGTGATCATCAGCACCCAGAGAAGGAAAACTCTGCATTTATACCAAATAGTAGATTATGTGCCCAAAAATAGCGAGCTTCGGATCTATGACTTTTTGAAAGGAATAATCTTGTTCAGCGTTGCCAACTAGGCAACTTTGGTGCTAGATTTAGCACTATTTTCGTAACTCAACAACAAAATCTAACATTTAGCACCAAACTGTTTTAGCACTATTGAAGCATCCTGGATTGGGCCTCCGGTACCCTCACTCACGCAGCGAAACACAGCGCTTCACGCCGGTTTTCTGTGAGGACGTGGTATTAGGGATGTGAGTATTAGGGAACGGAACCTTATAAAACAAATGTCATCCATGAGGGTTCCGAGGGCTGCCTTTCTGGAAATGTCAAAATCACAGCACAATCACCTTAAAAAGTCTTAAAAAATCTGACTTCCTTCATCATTCACGGATGACGGATTGACATCAAATATCGGATCTAGTGAGTATCTTTGTATTAAGGTAAGTAATTACGGTAAAGGTAAAACATCATTTTTGCTATAGACTTTTTATACAAACCGTCAGTTTAATATCCTCCGACAGATTACGGCTACGGCGGCCAACCTGAACGTACAGCCACGTACGCAGGATATTTATAGTGCTCAAGTGTGTGCGCAAACACAAGTGCACTCTTTATTCCCTTGCTTTCATATTCCGATAGGACACTACTGTGACACGACCGGAGAGGGATCGAGCGCAGGACCAACAACTTAACGTGCTTTCCGAGGCACGGGGGTACGTAAGACCGCCAACTTCCAGACTCCGGGCTACCACTAAGAATTTCTTACCGAAAACTTAGGCAAATTTTTTTGGCCCGATCCGGGGATTGAACCCGGGACCTTTTACGCAGCCGTCGCTTTAAAGTGCGACCCACTAACCACTGCTCCACCGAGGTAGTCAAACCATCAGTTTGTTTTAAGGCATCAATCTTATTTACAAGGCTTCCATACCTTCGCTGACTACAGGATAAGTTGCTTCGTTCGCTATTTTATATTATGTATATCTGAATCTAGATCACCTATTTGCAAAAGTTCAATCTAGAAATGAAATTCGAGTGCTGAATCTAAATAAGTGGGTACAGCAGACCCATCACTCAAGAAAACATGGAAAATGATATCCGAGCAAAAATAGTAGATTCATCATCATCGTCAGCCCATTTAAGTCCCCACTGCTGGGGCACGGGCCTCCCTCAATCACATGAGGGGTAATTGCCATACTCACCACGCTTGGCAGATGGGTTGGCGGGGAGCCGTGTGGTCCCCGGCAGAGTAGAATAGGCCACCCTCACTCTTACCGAGGTGTCGTAAAAGGCGACTAAGGTAAAGTTGGCGGCATGATCATCAGCACCCAGAGAAGGAAAACTCTGCATTTATACCAAATAGTAGATTATGTGCCCAAAAATAGCGAGCTGCGGATCTATGACTTTTTGAGAGGAATAATCTTGTTCAGCGTTGCCACCTAGGCAATTTTGGTGCTAGCTTTAGCACTATTTTCGTAACTCAACCACAAAATCTAACATTTAGGACCAAACTGTTTTAGCACTATTGAAGCATCATGGGGCCTATGATGTCATAATACCGTCCGTGAGAACATGGGAGAGCCACGCTTCGGCATGAATGGGCCGTCTCGAGCGGAGAGATACCCCGGCCTCACTGAAAACCGGCGTGAAGCAGTACTGTGCTGTGTTTCGCTGCGTGAGTGAGGGTACCGGAGGCCCAATCCTGGGGAAGGGGGGTTTAAAGGTTGGCAGCGTACTTGCGGTTCCACTGGTGTCACGAGTGTCCATGGGCGGCGGCAATCTCTTACCATCAGGTGATCCGTCTGTTCGTCTGCCACCTATGACATAAAAAAGAAATAAGCACAGCTATGTAATACTCGTACATACATATTTTGCTGTTCTTTACATGGAAAACTTTTGTTCTAAATGAGTTTACTTTTCACCATCAAATACATTATCGTACTGGACTAGTTCTGAAAATGTTCAAGAGAATAGCATACTCCTTTCTAAAATGCAACGGATCAGCGACCTCTCTGAACTCGCAGATGTTCATCGGCGTCTCTTGATGTTTGCCATTCCGATCGACCTTCGGCTACTAACATCCAACTCCAGCTAGCCATTCTGCGTAGATCGTCACTCCATATCTGGCCTGAGGACATCCTACACTACGTTTACCGAGAGGTGGTCTCAACTCTAGAACTCTTACCCCACCCCAGCGGTTGTCAGTTCGCTTCTAGCATAACAAAAAAACATGTCAATTTTCAAATATCATCCAGCTCTACTTCGTGATAGGGATTCTGGCGGTAGTACTAAAACACTCCGCAAGGGCTGATGTAATTCAAAGGTTTTAAATTAGTTTCTAGTGGTTTGAGTGAGTGAACCAATTTGGTGTTTATTTGTGCAGCGAAGTGATCCTTATAATAAGAATCGTTGAATTGTATTGTTTTTAACACTGCTGTTGTGTGTCGAGTGAGTTGCCGTCGTCGTGACAACTTGCTTGGACCTCATAGAGTCTTAAAACCCGCGATTCTGTTTAGTGGTATATCGGCAGAATCCGTAGGTCGATAAAACGTGAAACACCGGCGTTTTATTGAGGGACTAAGGACTTTGACTGACTTCGACCGTTGGCTACTCACTTATATCAATAATTATTTGACATTGGCAAGATATTCAGATAGAGCCATATTATTTAAAAATACTTCGTGATACGGAGTTGGCAGCACTGGTCTTATTATCCCTGAGATAGAGACTGTTATACTAAGCTCTCGTTAGCAGACGATAATACCACAGATCATACTTTCGCTAACAAGTCGGCTTATCCTAACATTCCCAACGCTTATAATGTTGATGTTGTTGATGTCCTTACAAATTGCTTTGGGTACATAGGTCTAGGTCTGAATGCTAGAAATTGGAATGTAGAATGGTTTAATCTCGATGATTAGCACATTTCATCATCATCATCATCATCATCAGCCCATCGCAGTCCACTGCTGGACGTAGGCCTCTCCAATTGTTCGCCACTGTGATCTATCCATGGCTTCTCGCATCCAGCTCTTGCCAGCCATCCTGCGCAGATCGTCCCCCCACCTAGCCAGAGGGCGCCCTACATTACGTTTGCCAAGACGCGGTCTCCACTCCAGAACTCGTTTACCCCATCGGTTAGCACATTTGAAGCTTAATAATTACATCTTCACTCATCATGTAGCTGTTTTAGTCACCTAATTCGTTAAGTACCGATGTTTTGGTACTATGGATGGAGGTGGTGGCTGACGGCTGATCTCTTTTGGAAAATAATCCGTGGTACGTGTTTATGCGGATTTTCAAAAGTTATAGAACAGATGTTATTCAAAATGGTTGAAAGAAAATATTTCTATATCACCGTTTACACGGCCAAACCAGCTCTACTTAAAGACGTTCTGGTTTTTTATGTGAAAGATGGCAGACGTACAAACGGATAACTTGATGGTAGCGATTGTCGTTACCTCTGGACATCAACATCACCAGGATTTCACAATTCAATTTCAGGTGATTCACAAGTGCGCTGCCAACCAGTTAACACCTCTTTCCCATGTTTGGACATCCACGAAGCTGCGGTATTCTCCTCACTCATTCGGCAAAACATAGCGCAGGCGCTGCCTCACGCCGGTTTTCTGTGAAGCAGTGGTATCACTACGGTCGTGATGCCGGCCCATTCTTTCCGTAGCATGGCTCTCCTACGGTTGTTTATATTGTCTTACAAACTTCCTTGATCTATTTATGATTAATGTCTGCGTATAAAATTGAAGGCATCTCTAAACCCCGAGGGATAGAATAGATAAATATGCAAATACATTCTAATTGGAACTGGTAACGCTGTCGTAGATAATTAATTTTGCAAAGCTACTGTCAGCATTTCAATGTAGGTCCGTGAGTTTATTTCTCGGTATTGTTTGTTTGAGATTATATAAGTCATCGCAGTTGTGGCTAGAATGATTAAAGAGACAAGATACCTAATATGTTTGTTAATGGATAAGGAACGTGTGCGGAAGAGACACGATACAATATATTGCCTAGCGTGTAGGTCAACTAACTCTTCGATATTAATGACCTCTACCTGATATTGATGAGTCCGTTGACCTACGAGCTAGGCAGTGTATCGTCGCCTTTTGACCTTGTCCCCCACATTACAAAATGCGGTCTATAAAGCGCCGGAACGAAAACTCGTACCAGTCCTTTTGAATATTGCTTGTTGAAACGGGATGGCATTACCTTTAGTGCGGTAATAAGTTAAGATCTCGTTTTGTAATAAGGTGATCTTTGTTTATTTATTTTGATATTGGCCTTGGTAGGCTTTGTACTTTCTGACCTTGCCGCAGGACCTTTAAATAATATTTTAGAAAAATAAAAAAAAAAACAGTATCTATTTAGTTTTAACATCTGACAACCCTGTTATGATTGAAACAATAAACTGTCACGGGGAAGTCCCTTGAGAAAACAGTTTCAACTTGTTGGTTCAAACTGTTCTTCATCCTTCCTGCATTGCGTTCTTTATTTTATTCGGTGTAAAGTAAAATCAAACATAACTTACTAAATACGTACCTATACGTAGTAATGTTTACAAACACTCTTCAACGAATGATAAATGGGGTAACCTTAACCTATTATGGGTGCTACAATAGAGGTATTATAGGTTAGTATTTTGTTGCTGGTTGCAAAACCGGTCCTCAAAACAAAACCTTAAGGATATGGTTGGTCACTAACATTAGAACAATTCCGAATTCTGTTTTTTTATGAGATAGTTTGCAGAGGAGCAGACGGATCACCTGATTGTAAGCGATTGCCGCCGCCCATGGACACCAGTGGAGTCACAAGCGCGCTGCCAACCCTTAATCCCCCCTTTCCCCCGCATTTGACCTCCGGTACCCTCATACACGCAGCGAGACACTGTCAGTGCTGCTTCACGTCGGTTATCTGTGAGGCTGTGGTATCACCCCGGTTGAGCCGGCCCATTCATGCCGAATCATGGCTCCTCCAAGGTAAACGAAAGTATGGTCTGTGCCAAAATATCGATTAGCCGAATACCGAAAGTGCCGAGATATGGTAGAAACTATTCAATTTTTTGAGAGTTTAGTCATAATAATGGTCAGCTCCCAAGTGGAGCTGACCATTATTTTACATGAAAAACCTTCCATTTAGTCAACTCAATTGTTTTACAATAAAGTAATATCTTACTTGCTGCTACGGAACCCTTCATGAACGAGTCCGACTCGCACTTGTCCGGTTTTTTATTCATATCAAGTTACAAAGCACGTACTACGTACGTACGTACGTACGTGCAGTAACACATCTGTAGTCGAACGTATTCAAGTATTTTTTTTTAACTTCGATCGATCCTCTACGTAATCAGGCTCATAGTTAGATATAATAGATTCTATGAAAGGAAATTGATCTGGGAATTCGGCGGGTAGGGCTAAAAGAGGCCGCCTGGGCTGATGCAATTCAAAGGTTTTAAAAGGTTAAAAAAGGCAAGTTTGGTGTTTATTTGTGCAGTGAAGTGCCGCAAAGTGATCCTAATAATAAGAATCGTTGGATTGTATCGTTTTTAACACTGATATTTGTTGGATAACATCAAAAATAACTTAAACTCGTCCCATGCTAATCTGTACTTAATTGCATAGTAATAGAGTCCCTCTTGTTGACTTGTTAATAAGGTTCATTATACGAATATTTCGAGGTTGAATCCTGAGGGATGACTCTGTCAGTTCAGTCGTGTGACTCTATGAGTCCAGTCGTATCCATACTCGTATGTTGTCGTTTGTAGACTCTGCTCATTATGTAAACATTCGTACTCTCCTATAAACGATTAATAAACATATCGTTTAGTAACAGTAAATAAGTGTATTATTGACTCCCATAAACCCAATAGGTTATGGGCCCAGAAATTCTAGTAATTACAGTCAATACAATAATAGTGTTTTAACAGACTTTTTATTTGAATTATTACTATAGACGCTTTTAAGTGAATTTTAAGACTTGTGGTGTGTGTGTTTATTTTGAACTTTACAGTATTTGTGTTGTGTATTTTAATTGTCTTTAACAATGGACCGTTCTACCTTAAAAAGAAACATTCGGCCGTTTGATGGTGATAAATATAGTATTTGGAAATTAAGAATCAGACAATTATTAAAAGAACTCGAAGTGTTGATTGTGATTGATGAAGAGACACCAAGTAATTTAACACCGGAGTGGCAGAAGAAAGAAAATGTGGCGAAAAATACTATTATGGAATATCTGGCAGATAGTTTTCTTGGACTTATTACTGAAAACTGTACCGCCAAAGAAATTCTTTCAAAATTAAGTAATATATATGAGAGGAAGAGCATAGCGACTCAACTTGCTCTAAGAAAAAGATTATTAAATTTAAAGTTGGAAGGAAAACCTTTACTTAACCACTTTCAACTTTTTGATGAATTAATCTGCGAGTTGATAGCTGCTGGAACTAAATTAGAAGAGGCAGATAAAATAACCCATCTATTTATGACCTTGCCCAATAATTACGATGGTGTAATTACGGCAATTGAAACACTAGCTCAAGAAAATATAACATTAACGTTTGTCAAAACGCGGCTTCTTGACCATGAAATAAAATTAATTAATGAGAGACGGGACACCACTATGAAAATCTTACAGGCGGAAAGTTCAAATTTCTCAAGAAATAAACAACAAAATTATAGAATACCGGCTCAGAAAAAGTTCTTCAATAAATACAAAAACGTAAAATGTCATATTTGTGGTAAACCTGGACACATGAAAAGGACTTGCTATTTAAATAAAAACTCAAAGAAAAAACATCCTAACAATAATAGAATGGTTCAAGCGGTACAGATGTCTGCGGATACCGAAAAATCCTCTAATATATCGGGATTTGCCTTCATGGCAGGAGATAACTTTTATGGCCGTATTGGAAGTGAAGAACACAATACAATTAGTTTCATTTTGGATTCAGGAGCATCTGATCATTTGATAAACAGGGAAGATTTGTCGCAAAACTTTGAAACCCTTCAACAGCCCATCGCTATTTCAGTTGCGAAAAATGGCACTTACATAAAGGCTACCAAGAAAGGAAATCTGCCTGTAATGACTAACCTTGGCGTAAAGGGAATGCTAAAGGATGTATTGTTCAGCTCTGACATTCCATACAACTTGTTATCAGTCAAGAAAATGCAACAAGAAGGTATGACTGTTGTATTTGACAAAGATGGCAGCGTTCAGGTATATGACGAGGGTAAGACCATGGTAACAAAGGGTGAGTCAATAAACAACTTGATTGGTATTAACTTTATGCTTTACAGCCGTGCTTTATACTGTGACCTTACATCTATGAAATCTTTAAATAGAGGTGTAAACAATAATTACACATTATGGCATAAAAGATTAGGCCACATAGGCAAATCTAAGTTTATGCAAATTAAAAATAAGCAAATGTTTTTAGATATTGAAAAATTAAATCATATATCACCTAATGATGAATTGTGTGAAGATTGTATAAATGGAAAACAAGCATGTTTGCCATTTAATAAATCAAAGTTTAAAAATGTAAAACGACCTCTATTTAATGTCCATTCAGATGTTTGTGGTCCTGTTACGCCTTCGACCCTTGACGACAAAAACTATTTTGTTGTTTTTGTTGATGAGTATACGCACTATTGTGCAACGTATTTAATAGCTCATAAATCAGATGTTTTTGCTACCTTTCGGGACTTTGTAGCAAAAAGTGAAGCTCATTTTGGTTTGAGACTGGTCAATTTGTACTGTGACAATGGTGGTGAATATTTATCGAATGATATGAAAGAGTATTGTTTGCACAGGGGTATATCCTACCACATGACAGTGCCTTATACTCCTTCCTTGAATGGAATCTCGGAGAGAATGATAAGAACAATTACAGAACGTAGTCGCGCCATGATATCAGGTGCTAAATTAGATAAGGCGTTCTGGGGTGAGGCTGTGTTGACTGCTACATACTTGATCAATATTAGCCCCACTAAGGCACTGAAAATGTTTATCACACCTTTTGAATTGTGGTATAATAAGAAACCTCAATTAAAGTATTTGAGGGTGTTCGGTTGTACTGTATATTATCACAATAAAGTGAGGATAGCCAAGTTTGATGATAAATCATCAAAGGGTATTTTTGTTGGCTATGAACCGAACGGCTACAAGGTGTGGGATGTGGTAGAAGAGAAGTTTGTGAGAGTCAGAGATGTAATAGTGGATGAGATTAATTTCTTATCAAGCAGGCCTTTAAAGCCTGGTGGAATAACGTCCGTTAATTCCAGGAAGCGTACTCAAAGAACTATGTCTGAATGTTCGAGTAAGCTTGGTATCTCTGACGTGTGTGATTACAGAAAATCATACAAGTTTTCTGATACTGAGATATCAGATGATAATGAAAGATCACAAACAGTACCGTTAGGTCCACCGCCTAAGAAATCTGTCGGCGATACAGATGTGCGAAACGTTTCAGACTGCTCTTCATTGCAGAATAGGTTGGCTACGTCCCCGACTAACGTGACATCACAAGAACTTAGACGAAGTGAAAGGATTAAAAACATGTCTACTATTTCTTATAACGAAAATGATGATATATCTGAAAGCTATTTATTGTGTTGCCAATTCATTAGTATGCACAATACCTAAGTCATATAAAGAAATCGAATTGAGAAATAACAAACATTTATGGCAATTATATTTATGCTATTTGACGAAATTAATTCACTAATTGAAAATAATACGTGAATAATTGTGTCTAAACCAGCAAGCAGAAATATTTTCAGTTGTAAATGGTTATTTGTTATTAGAAATGATGAGTCAGGCAAACCTGTAAAATATAAAGCTCGTTTAGTGGCGCGAGGTTTCAGTCAAGAATATTTGACTGATTATAATGAAACATTTGCACCTGTTGCACGAATTGCAAGTTTCAGGTTTATAATTGCTTTTGCAAACCAATTTAATTTACTTGTCCACCACATGGACGTGAAAACAGCATTTTTGAATGGAGATCTTAACGAGGAAATATACATGGAAATACCTGAAGGTCTACCTAAGGCAGATAATAAAGTCTGCAAGTTAAAGAAAGCTTTGTATGGATTAAAACAATCCGCTCGCTGTTGGTTTGAAATGTTTGAGAAAGCTTTAATCAAAAAAGGTTTTCGATACTCATCTGCAGATCGATGTATTTATTTTCTAGACACAGGTGATATTAATAAAAACATTTATGGTGTTCTTTATGTTGATGATGAATATCAACGGCACTGTTGTCTACCATGAATAGCTTCAAAAGTTATTTAATGCTAAGTTCAAAATGGTTGACTTAAAAAGACCATTTTTATTATCCCTAAGAAATAATCACGGATAAAAGTCACAAAAAAGGATCCCAAAACGGTCACTTTGGATCAAAGTAGTTATATAAAAACTATTTTAGAAAAGTTCAACATGAGTGACTGTAAATCTGTCAGTACACCCTTGGAAATTAAAGTTGATTTTGAAGTTTTGGATTCGTGTGAAATTACAAGTGCCCCTTGTAAAAACCTTATTGGGTGTTTGATGTATGTTATGTTGTGTACCCGACCCGACTTAAGTTTTTGTGTGAACATTCTTAGCAGATTTGCTAGCAAAAACAACATGGCCCTTTGGTCACACTTGAAAAGAGTGTTACGGTATTTAAAAGGGACCATAAATTTAAAGTTAACTTACACTCGCAATGATTACAGTGACATATTGAGTGGTTATTGTGACTCTGATTGGGCTGGTTGTGACCTGTTTAGAAAAAGCACCACGGGTTATTTGTTTCAATTGTTTGAAAGATGCACAATATGTTGGCAAACAAAGCGACAGAGTTCAGTAGCGGCTTCGTCTACTGAAGCGGAGTATATGGCTTTGTTTGAAGCAGTTAGAGAAGCTTTGTGGTTGAAAGGTTTAATGGCCAGCATAAATATTGACTTACCTGGTGCAATTCCTATTTATGAGGATAATAATGGGTGCATAAGTATTGCTAACAACCCAACATGTCACAAAAGATCAAAGCATATTGATGTAAAGTATCATTTTTCTAGGGAACAGGTTGAGAAAAATGTTATTAAAATGGTTTATGTTCCCACAGGTAATCAACTGGCTGATGTGCTGACAAAGTCACTAGCGACCGTACGCTTCTCGGAATTGAGAATAAAATTAGGCGTATTGTAACTGGTTAAAAGTAATTTTGTTATGATTAATTTGTGATTTTAATGAGATTGTTTAAATGAAGTAATTAAGTACGATTTAGAATTTAGTTAATATTGTTGGCCTGATTAGGTTTTGACTGGTTTCCCTAATCCTCGTTGCAATGAATGTTGGGCCAATATAAATGTTCCCAGTCAATAGGAGAGTACATTAAAAATGTAATTGTAAATAATTTTATGTTATGATTTTAGCAAATTAAATATAGAGAAATTATTTTTGAGGGGGCGTGTTGGATAACATCAAAAATAACTTAAACTCGTCCCATGCTAATCTGTACTTAATTGCATAGTAATAGAGTCCCTCTTGTTGACTTGTTAATAAGGTTCATTATACGAATATTTCGAGGTTGAATCCTGAGGGATGACTCTGTCAGTTCAGTCGTGTGACTCTATGAGTCCAGTCGTATCCATACTCGTATGTTGTCGTTTGTAGACTCTGCTCATTATGTAAACATTCGTACTCTCCTATAAACGATTAATAAACATATCGTTTAGTAACAGTAAATAAGTGTATTATTGACTCCCATAAACCCAATAATATTGTGTGTCGAGTGCGTTGTCTCGTGACAACTTGCTTGGACCTAATAGAGTCTTAAAACCCACGATTGCTTTTAGAGTGATATCCGCTGAATCCGTAGGTCGATAAAACGCAAAACACCGGCGTTTTATTGAGTAACTGTGACTTTGACTGACTTCGACTGTTGACTACCTACTTGTTCTCAATAAGTTACTTGACATTGGCGAATTATCTTCGGTTGTCCCGCTTAATAATGCCTAAAATCTATAACATGATAATGGCAGGAGTAATTCTCAGTCGAGAAGTTGATTGCCACAAATAAAATAAGAAGAAGAAATTGATCTGATATTGAATATACTTTATTTCGGTTTCGATGGTAAATTGCGACTCTAAATTAGAATAATTACAAATAATGGGGGGTAGAACTATTCATAACTATTATATATGTTTTTCACAACATCACATACATCGATCTGATTTATCGGAGATCAAGCAGGAGCTTGTGTTACGGATATCAAAATCAACATTGGGATTACAAATATATAGGTACATAAAATTTTCTTTTGTAAATACATACTTATAATACACAGAAAACAACCAGACCAATACAAACAGCAAGTTTGATAATGTGACCATATTTGAATGGGACAAAATGCAAATGAGACGAAATGAGAACAGGACATAATTATGTTCTAAATGCAAATAGGATATAAAACGAATAGGACCAAATGCGAAGGTGACCTTTTCAATTCGTGACCAAATGCTCCAACATTTCAGGTGGATTACTGATTATTTATATTGACTTTTCGACTTTTCTCAGTACTTAGGCGTTGTCTTTCCTCAAGTGTTGTTTCTAATTAAAGTTCTCACACGTTCCCGTCGGTGCGAGTATCATTCGTGTCGCTAACGACCCGATTACATGCAGATAATTGTGTGTAATAAGCCCTTGTTTGCGTAAATGTCTAATTGCAGGCGTACGCCGTCATGTACGAACTGCCATACTGAGGTTTTTTTTAGCAGCTATATAGTACACATAGAAATAGTAGTTAGCTTCGCTTCGGATTCGCATGGGTGCAATATTAAGCAAGACCGTGTAACATTATTAGACCTACATAAACCGTCCTCTTGGATTACTCTATCTATTATTATTATTATTAAAACTGCATCAAGGATCTAAGCATACATAAGGAGAGATAGAATACTATGTAGTGATTATGTGAGTGTTGGCAGACTAGCAGACGGATATCCGGGTAGTAAGCAGTTGCCGCCTCCAATGGAAACAACAGTGAAGTCACAAGTACGCTGCAAACTTTTCAACTGCCATTCCTTCCTGGTTGGGTCTCCAGTAAACTGACTCAGTGTGCTTGTTGTAAGTCCTTCATACCGGTTTTCTTTGAGGCAGTTGTATCACTCCGGTTGAGCTCCACCCATCGAATATGTAGAATATAAATTTATGGAATATATTAAACCAGTCCTCTAAAAGTTACCTATTTGCACACCAAAAAAGTATGATTTTGATGTGCAATTAGTATTTTTTGGTGTGAAAAGGTTAGGTTAGTTAAGCAATTTATTAATTTTGAGGGAATTTTAAATACAACCCTAAATATATTTCACCAGAAATAAGAATCGCAAATTGATGGATATTTTGTCTAGATTATAAGACCGCCTTATTGTACTATCTGTTGCTGTTGTATCATGCTTGTATTTTATTTTTGTGAAATAAAGAATATCTATCTATCTATCTATCTATATATATAATCCAGTACTCCAGTGACATAAATAGCGTGTACTGTGGTAATCTCAGTGCATTTGATTCTTCTGTCAGATGAACTACTTACTCATCTTTTACTATGGCACAACAGTGTCGATTATGAACTTACCTAACGATGCAAGGTGCGTATTATTGATATCTGAAGAAGATACTAATATCATAGGAAATACAAATACAATAGGATTGTAAACTTATTTAATTGAGTTCACCTTCTCATCTTAGCGTGTAATTCCCAGTTGCGTCCAAAGCTGTCGCTTTGGAGTCCGGGGTATTAAAAGGTTGGCAACGCACCTGTAACTCCATTGGTGTGGCGGGTGTCTATGGGCGGCGTCAATCGCTTACCTACAGGCAATCCGTCTGCTCGTCTGCCACCTATCTTTTTTTTCAGGTCCGTGTCTATCACATAAAAAAATGATTCGTAGAGTCTGGTAATTACAATGAAGCAACTGCCGTCTGACTTTCGCAACCCTTTTTGCAGGGGAACCAGACCAACTGAATCATGATTACACTTTTCAGAAACTATCCGGAACGTGCAGGACTCCTCATGATGTTTTCCCTCACCGCGGAACTAATGGTAGGAATACGCACATAGATTTGAAAAATCCAGAGATGCATGCTCAGATTCGAACCACGAACCTCCACATGAAAGGTGCGTTCTTATCCACTGAGCTACCATCGTTCTACTCTCTTAAGTCATTAAAAACAATCAGCGTCAGATCAAGTTACCCCCCTGCAGTAGAAAAATAGCACTTGTGCCCCAGACATAAAGACGGTCCAAAGGTCAACAAGGGTAAGTCGACGTGACACCGTGGTACATAAGTAACCTTATTAAAACTTTGTACAGAACAAGATAATTCTTTCCAGTGACCAGTGAATCCACAAGGAGGTATAGCGGTGGGACCGCGGTTAAAACGGGAGTAGGTACAGTATGCGGTGTTGAGGTTTTCGATCAGGAATCATAAATATGTCACTTCCTTCATACAAGATTTAATGGGGGGACAGCGCGTACGCAGTCCCCACTACCAAAAATTACGCACCCGAGTTATCCACATTAGGGATAATCGCAAGGGTCAGCCCCTCCGCAGTGCAATGGAGGAGCCTCGCCCTGGGGGAACCGCCTTCGTGATCACGGTATCCCCTGTGCCAGGTAAGTATGATTTCACGAGTCGCGCCCGGGGTAGTCATGAAACGAAAAAAAATGTTGCTGGTGCGATGTAACTATGCACAGCGCCATCTAGTAACAATGTAAAGTAAACTCATTGACATAAAGGCCAATGAGTTTACTACACACTGCTACTAGATGGCGCTGTGATTGCTAAATTAGGAAGATGAGCATGTTTAGCAATGTGTTATTAGTTGTCATTTAAAAGTGATAATGTATTAAAATTTTCATAAATATGTTCATAAGCCATAGTTATAACTATAATAGTTCAATGCCTCTAGTAAGATATTTTTGTCTATGTGTATTTACTTACGAACGCGTTATGGCGTTACTTCTAAAATACAGAGTATTTCTTTAAACCTTAAGTTTTTTGTATCAGTGAGCGTATTTTATCCCAATTAAAAACTTTCTCAAACATATATGGTGTTAAATTATAAATAAATATCACACAAAATTGCAATTCCCTGGCCAATATGTAGTAAGAAGAATGAATCATTTTTAACTCGTGTTTCGTTCAAAATGTTCTGTTCTATCTTTTGTCTTTCTATGAATAGGTACAACTTTACTTATAATATTCATAATTAAAAAAAAAAATTGTAAACTTGACGACGGGTCCAAATTCAATTTACCTACACACAAATACTTAATATTAAAATATATTTGACATGTCAAATAGCCCAGAGCAGCATTATAGAGACAACGAAATTTTGCAATCAAATGCCTACTACAAACCACTAAGTATCTATTTAGTGGTACAAATCTACAAACCAAACCGATAGAATAAACAAAAATCTCTTATTTCACGGACATTTGTGACGCAACGTCAAACTGACACCTGTCAAAAGCGAGACAACAGTCTCAAGCCCTGCTTTGTTTCATAAAATGTTTATTTTATTGCGCAACGAAGGGGAACGTTTCAATTTTGAAACCATTTATTTTGTTGGGACTGTCGCAAGCGTCTGTCTTGGTAGCACAGTGGCTAGTGGGTCACACTTTAAAGCTACGACTGTGCTTGGTGTCCCGGGTTCAATCCCGAGGTCAGGCTTAAATTAGTAGATACCTACCTGACTGTTTCTGGGAGTCAGCCCGAAGTCTTATACTTGACAATCTTGTACTCTGTGCCCATAGAATTAAAATGTACGGCAATTTTAAGGCTATATACCTGTGCCTCGCCATTGATGCTGTACCGAGCCGCATCATACCGGTGTTCTATAAAAATATGAGGTTGAGACAATAGGGAGTGCACTTGTACCCAATAATAATAATATCCTACAGCCGATTACGGCTATGGCGGCCAGTCTCAACGGTGAGCCACGTACGCAGTATATATATTATAGTGCTCAAGTGTTTGCGCAAATACAAGTGCACTCTCTATTCCCAGCGTGACACGACCGGAGAGGGATCAGGATCGGGCACAGGACCAACGGCTTAACGTGCTTTCCGAGGCATGGGGGTACTTGACTGCCGGACTTCCATCGGAGATCGAACCCGGGACCTCTTGCGCAGCCATCGCTTCAATTGTGCGACGCACCAACCACTGCGCCACCGAGGCAACCGAGTGTACACAATAATATGTCCTGTAAGTAAGTAAGTAATTGTTCATTTGCCAGAATATGGTTACAAATGATCTTAAATAAATAAATTCCAACATATTCTAACGATGAGTCGATGTGCAAATGTCATTCAAAATTTTAATTTTACAATTCATAATTATTTTGATTAGTTTTATTTTTACATCATTATTCAGCAAGACGTACCTATCATTACATTTTCTTTTTTATTAAATTGTCACCAAGTCAAAATATATCTAAGTATGAAATTATGGTCAATGTCAAAATTAAATTATATGTCAAAATATATGTAAGTATGAAATTATGGTCAATGTCATACTTAAATTAAATGTCAAGAAATTTCAAATCCTATCATCCTCCTGCGTCCATGGCTGATCGATGAGATTGGCTGCTATAGCCGATATATCGATAAGAGGACATTATGTCTGTGTAGGTGATACATTACGAGTGTAGGTGCTGAAACAGTCTTTCCTTCCGCCTTACATTGAAGTGATTGCTGACTGGCCTTCGTGATCCTTAAACAGACCAGGCTTTGATTTTTTTATAGAGTATATTGGCTCTCCTCAGCCTGATGGTAAGCAGGAGAAGAGCCCAAATTGCAATTACAACGGAAGCGATGTCAAGACATCACCTCCGTTAGCACCGCGAGTTTGAAGGAATCCATATTGTAGGAAGGAGGAAATACATGCGCAGCCAACGAGTTCCATTTCTTGATGGTGCGATATAAATAGGAACTGCCAAATTTTTTAGTCCGTGATGGAATGTTTTCCACTGTGAAGCGGTGACAGCGTTGTCTGGCGCGGTACTTCTGTGACGGAATAGGGCAGGTGAGATGAGGGAGAAAAGTTTTTCATTTGCACATTCAGGATCATTATCTCACGCAGGTCCTTAAGCCTAATTACGTAATTAACTTTATTACTCTCACATGTTTACATCTAAACTCACAGGTCTATCTATAAAATTTAAAAACTATCCATATCTGAGGGCCTACAATCGAATCTTCATTCCCGTCTCTTTCACACGCGTTTCGCGACTCTAGTTTGGATTCGTTAGGTATAGGTATTTTCATTCGGTACGGGACCGTTTCGTTCTTAAGCCCTCAGAATGACTTGAATTTTGAATGGATGGGCCATTCAAAAGTACTTTATTTGCATAGGCTTATATACAGCTCTTACAAATCGTCATACATGAAAAATATAAATTATAACTATGTATATTACACATGTAATTACACATATATGTCGATACAAAAAATATACTAAGAAATGAATAAATAATTATAATGTCATTCTACCACCGGAATCGGAAAGTTGATTCTGACGAGAAGATCCGGCAAGAAACTCGGCAGTTACTCTTTTAAATCGCCAAAATTTTTATAAGTACTGTATCATGGGTGTAGGCGAACAGTTTATCATTTCCACAACATAGACCTCTCATCGTTCTAAACGCAAAGACTCGCGGCAGACGATCATAACACCTGCTGCCATGAGGTTTTGGCTCGAGTATAATAGTTACATCACTTTAAATTCAACTGTCATTTTTCATTATTTTGCCTTAAGTTTATCTGGTAGAAATTGCTTCCAGCGTTCCAGCGATAAGACCGCCGAAATTGTACATTTAAGTTTCTGTAATGCCTAGCTTTTTAAGTTGTGTTTTTTGTGCAAAAAAGTATATCTATATAAAAGTCTATCTATTATTAATAAATGAAATACTTTATATCGCGTTCAAGCTACGCATACGTTCAGTTACACGACTTGTGCGGGAGTGACACAATACGATAAACCTAGTGTCTAGCGCGTAGGTCAACTAACTCTTAGAAATCAATGTCAGCTACATCATCATTTCAGCCAATAGACGTCCACTGCTGGACATAGGCCTCCCCCAATGTTCTCCACACAGATCGGTCCTGGGCCCCCCGCATCCAATAGATTCCCGCGATCTTCACCAAATAGTCGGTCCACCATGTGGGGGGCCTGCCACGGCTGCGACTTCCTGTACGTGGCCTCCACTCAAGGACCTTTCCGTCCCACCGGCCGTCTGTTCTCCTCGCTATGTGACCTGCCCATTGCCACTTGAGGCATGCAATCCTTTGGGCTATGTCTCCTTAGTACCTTAGTTCTTCTGCGTTCTTCCTGTCAACTACAAGAATTACTTAATTAGTAAACGGATTTTGCTAATGACGTCATGCTTTATTGTATAGTCAGCTTCATAAAAATGTGAAGTGTCAAGGTAGTCAAATACATTTATGAGAACCAAGGCGAAAAATATGATTTCAGTGTTACCTAAATATTGTACATAACCAACAAGTCATAAATAGCTTCTGGTCATATGTCTCCAATTACATATTACGTACCTCAGTTCTGTGGAACGGTTTAGCTGCAGGAGTATTTCCGGACGGCTACGGCTTAGGGACCTTCAAGAGAAGAGCTTACTCTTTTTTAAAAAGGCCGGCAATACATTAGCGATCTCTCTGATTTCGCGGATGTTCATGGGCGGCGATGATTACTTTCCATCAGGTGATTCGCTTGATCGTTCGTCCGCCTCTAGCATAAAATAAACATATACATGATTACATAATCTTTGACATGTACGCTTTATAAGTCGTAACCGATCATATCGGTATCTAAGAAGACAAAGTACTCATAAATATCTTTTTACATAGATTTCTTATTGAAAATCCTTAGTTTCCAATTATTGGTAATGCCTACATCCTTCCCCATATATTACCATATATATATAACGTATATATACGTTTAAAAATAATATGCAGATTCAAGCAATTCTTAGTTATTTTTGTTAAATTTTCTTTACTCCGCATTTGACTGCTTTTCATCAGTTCGTATATTTTTTGAATTTTAGTACGTAAAGTGTGGTCGTTCCATAAGGCGGCATTTATTCACAATTTTTTTTTCTTTGTTTTATAAAGAATACTCATATATTATTAGTTATCAGTTTATAAATAATGTCTATTATACTCTTAAACATCTTATTATTACCTATCTATTATGTCGATTTTTCCATTTCTAGTAAATTGACCATCTTTTTCACTGTTTAAAATATTTCTGCATTGCTTGATAGTTAGGGTCCATTATAAGGACAAACTCTCATTAAAAAACTTGAAAAAATCCGTTATATCTGGACTTAATTGTGAAACAAAAAAGAACTCTTTTTGTTTCATGCAGATAATTTTAACCACTTTTAACACTACGATCTTTATGAAGCTGACTGTACTTAAGTTATCGGAAGCATTATTAGTGCAGCATCAAGGTCTTGGATTAGGTTTATCGTCTAATCTACTTCAGTAAGTGGCTATGTAATATAGTAGGCTTAATGTGTCCTATTAAATTGATCGTAAAAGTTTCGCGTCACTTGATGATCCTTTTTTTCATTAGCAAAGTTTTTGTAGCACCTATTTATTTGGTTCTTCTTTTCATTTTGTTTTGCCCTCACTTCGAGAGGTAATACGGAAGGAGTGACATTATCTATACAAGATAATCCGCCAAGTCGAGAAAAAAAAGCGTCACGGTACCATCCTTTTCTCGTAGCAATTCAAGCTATTTTATACGCCCCTATAATTTCGTTGTGGATAAAACAAGAATTTTCAGTAAGTAATCAGGCATTGTATAAACACGGTAGGTATATTTAAAATTTCAGTCAATTTGAACCAGTAGTTTAAGAATGACAACTTCTTAAAGTTTCTGAATTAATGACTGACTCACCAATCATCATAAGTCCAAGACACTTCTAGCAGACATGGAAGATTCAAATTTAGAATACAAATAAAATTTAGTGTCTTAACTGTGGGAAAACTTTTTCTTTTTGTAATTTCGGTCCAGTTTTCTAAATACACTAACTGCATGAATAACTTTGTAATCTCATATAAATGTATAGGATTACAAAGTTACGTTTGCAGTTGAAGGTGTAGGTACCGGAATAAAAAAACCAAACTTGTCAATAAAACCAAGTCTCACACTCAGTTGTCCTACTGTAAAAAGTTGTGAGATCTATATTACAAAGTCGGTTATTAACTTCGCAATCGGTTGTTTTCATGCAATGGCCATAGATCTCACAACTGTTTACGGTAGAACAACTGAGTGCGAGACTTGGATTTTTTGACAAGTTTTGTTTTTTATGGTAATACTTACTGGAGTATTCTTACTAACCGAGCATTGTGATTCTTACATACACACGATCACAATATCCGTTGAAAGTAGGTTGTACCTAGCTATTAGATGAACAAACACGTGCCCAGGTGGCTATCGGAAATCGTTCGAAATTAGGGGTTAAAAAAGAATTAAATAGAAAGACAGATCCTCAAAACCTTATATAATGGACAACATTTCAAAATTGCTAAGCTCTGAAACAAAAAAATACCAATTCTTTATTTACTTTTCCGCTGCTCGAATATATATTTATTAATTTTTTATATTGCTTATTTACTGAGAAAAAAATTAAAAACTATAAAACGTAAGATGACGTCATCGGACGGCAGAATGTAAAATATTTCTTTGCTTAGCACATTATAGTTTTAAATTTACGAAATGCCAAACCCATGACATGCAACTGTCAAAAAAAAGACAACTTGTCAACGTTGAATGAATGAATGACGTTGACAATGTTGACACTAGTATTATTTACCTTTGACAGTAGTACCTTTTTTTATTAAAACAATGTTAAGCAAAGGAATATCGCTGTATTCAGCCGTCCTATGACGTCATTTGGCGCTTACGTCTATTTAGAATATAAAGAATTTCAATAATTATTTTATGCATGAAAATGGACAAATTTTGAAAAAAGAAAAAAATATGGGTCTGTTCATTTTATGTCTATTTTCATATAAAAGAACAATATGGGCATGTTAAAAATATGAAATGTTGTCCATTGAGGATTAGAGAAGCGTTCAAAGCTCAGCGCTAGCGTGACTTACCTACTTACCGGCGCCGATGGCAAATTGCCGGCACGAGTCGACATAAAAATTGCATGATGACATTGAACTCTTGGACTGAACAAGGATGCACGTGTTTGCGAACTGACAACTAGCGATATCTATCTACTGATAAGGAAAACCTGAAATTCTGCCAAAAAGTAAAGCTATCCAACAACCCTCTTTTCAATTTTATGTATTGATTTCAACTGTTATTTCACTATTGTTTTACCAAATAAGCCCTCTTTAGTGCATGTGTTAATGAACTGTAAGCTAATTTACGACCACAATCTCGATGTGTACAATTTCATTCCCAAAACAATGTTTTTCTTGAATTGTAATCTGTTTTGTGTGCCAGAATAAATAAATAAATAAACCCGATGGATACGAGTAATTTTACTATGAATCCATTCGAATCAATTATGGTACTGGCAAAAAAAAGGTGCAATGGGACCAGCCGTGTGGTCCCCGGCAGAGTAGAATAGGCCACCCTCACTCTTACCGAGGTGTCGTTAAAGGCGACTAAGGTAAAGCTGCTGGCATGATCATCAGCACCCAGAGAAGGAAAACTCTGCATTTATATCAAAACCCTTGCCAACCCGTCTGCCAAGCGTGGTGAGAATGGAAATTACCCCTCATGTGATTGAGGGAGGCCCGTGCCCCAGCAGTGGGGACTTAAATGGGCTGATGATGAGGTGCAATGGGCATTGGGCCCTCACCTATTGAGGTCCCAATGGTCTAAGGCGGCTAGAGTGCCGACTATGCTTAATGGATAAAGCGTTGGCTCCACAATCTCTCTGAACCCTCACACTCTGACTAACGTGGCTTTCAGGTCAAAAGCGGTAGGAGATACTCCGCGTGGGCTAATGCAATTTAAAGGTTTTAAATTAGTATGTAGTGGTTTATAGTGACCAAATTTGGTGTTTGTTTATGCAGTAAAGTGCCGCACAGTGATCCTGATAATAAGAATCGTTGAATTGTAGTGTATAATTTTTAACACTGCTATTGTGTGTCGAGTTGTCAAGGACAACTTGCTTGGAGCTAACAGAGACTTAAAACCCGCGATAGTGTTTAGAGTGGTATCGTCAGAATTCGTTGGTCGATAAAACTAAAAACACCGGCGTTTTATTAAGTGACTGACTTTGACTGTGGACTACCCACTTATTAATTTTTCTTTTCCTATAAAAATGTTAATGTGCATTTATTTTTGTTTCTGTTTATTTTTAACGATTGGCTGATTATTTATCTTGATATAGCTTGGAATTGAATTTATCTCATGTTAAGGCAAAACAATGTATCATCATCATATGGGCTCTGTAATTTTTTTATTGCCTGAAATAAACGATTATTATTATATTTTTAATAAGTTACTTGACATTGGCAAGATATCTTCGGGTAGAGCCATAAAATTAAAAAAGTGCAAGGTAAAATAAACTTAAATCGTCAATTTTTAAAGTCAAATACACCATTATGACACTCGAGTAGAAGCGTACTCGAGTCGCATAAAATGTAAGCGCTGTTTTTTAGCTACGCTGTAATTTGGTCCACTTTTTATTCCCAGATTCAAGCATCTCTTTGCCCGGTGAGAATTTAAAAATAAACAGCCATTAAAAACTGAGGGAAATATTTAGGTCGGCGATGTTGAAAGCAGAAAATTAATTAAAAGTGTCATCCTAAAAGTTTTACTGTTTACCGAGGACTCTCTACTCTTTTACCTGTATAAAAGAGGTCATTGCGACGTAATTGAGCTTTTGAAGGTAAACGACTTTTTTTATGTGATAGGTGGCAGACGAGCAGACGGATCACCTGATGGTAAGCGATTGCTGCCGCCCATGGACACCCGCGACACCAGTGGAGTCACAATTGCGCTGCCAACCTTTAGAGATTAGACCCCTTTTCCCTGGATTGTGCCTCTGGTACCCTCACTCACGCAGCGAAGCACAGTGCTGCTTCACGCCGGTTTCCTGTGAGGCCGTGGTATCACTCCAATCGAAGCCGGCCCATTCATGCCGAAGCGTGGCTCTCCCACGGTCGACATACACGTACTACCTGTACAGTTGTATCCATTCGACTTATCGATAGACCTTGATTTCAAAGCGCTCAATAAAGCAATGTTCTTTTTATGTCGACCCGTTTGGGTAAGTGGTAGGTGGTAGTGAACGCTACCTCTGATGCAAAGGTTCCGTGCATGAACATATATATTATATTATATATGTTATATTTATTAAAGAAAAATATTAAATGTAATATTTGTTATTCCGCTGTTTGTTCTGATATCCGTATCACAAGTGCTTGAGCTACCTATCTCGGAGTCAGAACAATGTATGTGATGTTGTGAAATATTTATTTATTTATTACCAATGAAGCTCGTGCCATTTAGTGATAATATTTATGTGCTACCGAATACTAGCTCAATTAAACGGGACTATGATTTAAGAGAAGTGAACATCATTTTAATTTTGGAAGTCCGATTTACCCTCATTACGATTTACGATTGTGATACAATCAAAGTCATAACTACTTACAACCTGTGCGGATAAAGAATGGGATCAGAAATGGCGGCGCATCTATTCACTTCTCGCTCGCACACTATTTGCGTCTATACTCACACTCGTGGGGTGCCAGTATAGACGCAAATAGTGTGCGAGCGAGAAGTGAATAGATGCGCTGCCATTTCTGATCCCATTCTTTATCCGCACAGGTTGTACTTATAACTACGCTAGGTCAGCGATTCAAAATGGATTTTCTTTACCTTCGTTGTTAAAGTTTGTCATTGTACAGATAGATCAATCCACGAAGACGCGCCCCACCCTTTCTCATTATCGTTTACAAATTAGCAATGAGTGCTCACGCACACTACGATAAATTGACAGAACGTCACGGGGTAACTGAAAAGATGCTATACTTGATTTTTTTTTCCGCGCCCCCCACTCACCACTAATGCACCGCAAATGCCCTTGCCCAAAAGTGGTGGGGCGCGTCTTCGTGAGTTGAACTATCGTAACCTGGTCCAGTTCCGCCAAATAGTGCAATCATTATAAAATGGTTACCTACATTTATTAGTGTCGTCAGGCTCGAAGAAAAATGGCATGTGTCCCAACGGCCTTGACTCGTCTGATCAGCCGTGGCGGAAGCCTGCAACCAGCTACATAATTAAGCAGCATTAGTCATGCCGTTGCTTCATCGAGAAACTCGTTGTCTGACAAAAAAGGTCCCAAGTCTCGGATCGGAAGTGTAAAAAATCCGATCTGGTTAAGTGATTGGGTAAAATATTTTGCTGAGCTAATGCTGTAGGTAGACTAATAGATTCTCAATTTAGTAAAAAGAGTGTGTAACAAAGAAATAGTTTAAATTGGTCGCTTGAGATTTAAGCTCTGAATTTTCTAGTTACCTACATCTAAAACCGTGATAAAATTGCCTTTGCAAAATTTTTGCAAGAAAAAAAGTTAAAGTGGAGACACTTGTCCACGTTTTCAATTAATCGTGAAGGATCAATTGACCACGCGAACAATCCTCCTAACGATGCTTTAGAAAAAAATGAATGGATGGAAATGTCGATAACGAAAGACCGAAATATCTGGGTCAACATGTACATAAAAAACTGTTCAAAATCTGAAATCGTCTGAAATGTTTGCGAATTTTTCTTTATTATTTTATTCATTATTGCTTTTCCTTTGTATTACTGCAAATATTGTAAGTTTCGATCTTACAAAGATCGAAAATGTGTTATGTCTATATATTTTTTGAGAACATTACTCACCTTTTCTCATTCTCGTTTGCTTCAAAAGCCTTTGCTTTGTCGGCTTGGACTATGATTCACGAATTGGTAAATCTGGTAATTACAATAGAAGCAGTCCAAATAGACCATCATTATAGTAAAGAACAAAACAAAATCCTTCACATTCACAACAATACACAGAAGGGCGATTCAAGTAGAGTCCCATGAAAGGGCATTATAGTTATTGCATGTATGATTTTTATTTAAATACAAGGTTTATTAACCAACGTATCCCAATAAGCACATAATAACTTGACTGACATTAACCTGATACACTATTTTATTGCCGAACTGTTGATGTGGTGTCAATGAGAAGGCAGTATAAAAGCAATAACCCTTCGCGTTTAAAATGTTGGCGAACAGCAATTCCTGAGATTGAAGTGCGTTTCGGATTGCGGAAGAGATTTGTTCGCCATTAACCTGCATTGTTTCACATTTATATTCAATACAAGATAGTTGCAAGGTGATTATTCAATATCTCAATGCCATTATGGGTAATCATATGAGGTAAGGTGTTATATTTTAGAATAGTACCCTTCATGGGTTTACAATTGTAAATTACTACTGTAATTGTAAGGTATTATATTTTAGATATAGTACCCTTACAATTGTAAACCCATCAATGGTACTATATCTAAAATATAACACCTTTCCCTCACATGATTAACCATAATGGTATTGAGATATTGAATAATCACCTTGCAACCAACTTGTAATGAAAATAAATGTGTAACAATGCAGGTTAATAGCAAACGAATCTCTTTCGCATGTTTATGTCTTTTTAAATTTAAAAAGAGAAAAAAACTGTTTAAATCTTTACTTACTTTCAGGTAGAATTTTATTATTAAGTTTAATCTACTTCCCTTGTCGTTTAACTTTAAGAACTACTATATTGACCATCAGTCTATCATTAATTGTTTCTTGAAAACATTGTAGACTAGAAACTTATGTATATAAACTTGGTTAGGCCTAGAGGAATAAACAAGGAGGTCAGGAACATATGAACCGGATGCGTAAATGTCACCTTTTGTTCCTGACCTTCTCAAATAATAGCCTCATGGTTGCAAAAGTAAATAAATAACACACAGAACCATACTTCTTATTTCTTCAATTTGGTGTCAAATTCCACTTCATATGCGAGAAATTTAAGCTACTGAAAAACTAATTTGTAAAAGCACTAAATTGAACATTTGCCACTTCAGTTGATATTTGCGTTTACTTGACATTGCTAGACGTCACCAGCGATAGACCCTCCCGGTCGTCCAATTTCGTGAGACCTCTTAAGTCAAGCAATACCTTTGTATCGCCGACTGTTGGCGACAAATCAAATGTTTCACAGAGCTCCTACAATTTTGGTGGTAATATTGTATTACAATACAAAGTAGTTGTCTGATCCGGCATTTTACAGGCATCCCTCCACCCTTGCGGCCTTGTCTGATGTAGGAATTTTATGTACGATTTCAGACTTACTGTATTAATCAAGGCTAAAGTGCTAAAAGTTTACCATTTCGATAAACTTTTATTTATTTTTCATAATTCACATATTTCACGCATTTAAAATGTTTGCATTATTGGCTATAAATGTCAATGAGTTTACTGCATCTGCTACTAGATGGCAGTGTGCAAAGTTACATCGCACCAGCAACATTATTTTTCGAATTATGACTACCCCGAGCGCGACTCGAAAATTCATACTTACCTGGCACAGGGGACACCGTGATCACAAAGGCGGTTCCCCCAGGGCGAGGCTCCCCCATTGCACTGCGGAGGGGCTGACCCTTGCGATTATCCCTAATGTGGATAACTCGGGTGCGTAATTTTTGGTAGTGGGGACTGCGTACGCGCTGTCCCCCTGTAAAATGGTAAATGGATCAAGTGATGGTTCAGAGGAACTCCTTTAACGGTGCCGTGGTGTGATCACGGACCACGGACGTATAAAAGAAAAGATCTGAGGATGTGATGTGAAATTTATGGAGTTAGAGAAACTATGAAAGAAAGATAGATAGATATTTTTTATTGCACAAAAACAAAATACAGGTATGGTACAACAACAACTGACAGAACAATAAGGCGATATTATCGCTTGTAGCGATTTCTTGCTAACAACATTTGGGTAGAGAAAAGAAACAACGTATTCGTTATGGGGGAAGGCAGAAAGTGTGCGGATTTGATGCCAGCATCCGTACCAATATTTTCTGACATACTCCTAAGGGCATGTCAGAGCAATTTTTATACCGATTTAAATTGTCGCCCGCCATTACCATGTGTATATATTTTTTTAAAATCGCATCGCATCATATAAAATGTCATGTGACTTGGATTGACGAAATAGTCATCGATTCGGCGGGTAAGGGCTAAAACAAGCCCGCGTGGGCTGATAGCATTCAAAAGGGTTTTAAATTAGTGTCTAGTGGTTTTTAGTGTGCGAATTTGGTGTTTATTTGTGCAGTGAAGTGCCGCAAAGTGATCCTAATAATAAGAATCGTTAGATTGTATCGTTTTAACACTGCTATTGTGTGTCGAGTGAGTTGTCCTGTGCAACTATTTGGACCTAACAGCAGTCCTTAAACCCGCGATTTTGCTTTAGAAAGGGCGATCCGCTGAATCCGTAGGTCGATAAAACGTAAAACACTGGCGTTTTTATTTGAGGAGGACTTGACTTTGACTAACTTCGACTGTTGAATACCTACTTATTCTCAATAAGTTACTTGACATTGGCAATTATCTTCAGGTAGAGTCATATTAAAAAAAACCAAAAATTTACGCAGTATTCAGGCAGATCAGGGTAACCACACGCAGACTAAGAACTAATATTAGGTAAAGATCGATGTGAAGAACTACGAATTATTTACTGTTTTTTACTAAAAAATGTTCATCTACTAAGTCTCTAATGGCTTCTTCCAGTATAACGAAACATAGCTGTAAAATCGTGAAGTCGTGATCAGCTCCGTCTAAAGACGAAAGCGTGATGGTGCTTGGCGTGATCAATCTTGGCTAGGAGTCACTTTATACATCGATAGTTATCAGAGAAATCTTTTGTTAACCACTTTTAAACCTTATTTCATTGCATTATGGTCGGCAAGTGGGCTACCGGAAACTTTACTGATAGCACTCGCAGAAAATTACGCCATCTTTTAGATAACGTCTCGAGTTCGTGGGGTTTATCGTGACCATTGACGGACAATTTTCACCAGCTAAAACTAGGCCGCATAAGCCCGATTCAATGGCGTCTGATAAGATGGCAGTGTGCAAAGTGACATCGCACCAGCAACATTATTTTTCGAATATGATACCCGAGCACGTCTCAAAATAATCATACTTACCTGGCACAGGTACAACCGTGATCACGAAGGCTGTTCCCCCAGTGGCGAGGCTCCCCCATTGCACTGCGGAGGGGCTTTGACCCTTGCGATTATCACTAATGTGGATAACTCGGCGTGCTTAATTTTTGGTAGTGGGGACTGCGTACGTACGGCTCGTCCCCCTGCTAAAATGGTAAATGGATCAATGATGGTTCAGAGGAACTCCTTTAACGGTGCCGCGGTGTGATCACGGACCACGGACGTTATAAAGAAAAGATCTGAGGATGTGATGTGAAATTTATGGAGTTAGAGAAACTATGAAAGAAAGATAGATAGATATTTTTTATTGCACAGAAACAAAATACAGGTATGGTACTGTTGTACCATGTTGTTGTTGTTGTATGTCAGTTGTTGTTACACCTGACAGTACAATAAGGCGATCTTATCGCTTGTAGCGATTTCTTGCTTACAACATTTGGGTAGAGAAAAGAAACAACGTATTCGTTATGGGGTAAGGCAGAAAGTGTGCGGATTTGATGCCAGCATCCGTACCAATATTTTCTGACATACTCCTAAGGGCATGTCAGAGCAATTTTTATACCGGTTTAAATTGTCGCCCGCCATTACCATGTGGTATATTTTTTTTTAAATCGCATCGCATCATATAAAATGTCATGTGACTTGGATTGACGAAATAGTCATCGATTCGGCGGGTAGGGCTAAAACAAGCCGCGTGGGCTGATGCAATTCAAAGGTTTTAAATTAGTGTCTAGTGGTTTTTAGTGTGCGAATTTGGTGTTTATTTGTGCAGTGAAGTGCCGCAAAGTGATCCTAATAATAAGAATCGTTAGATTGTATCGTTTTTAACACTGCTATTGTGTGTCGAGTGAGTTGTCCCGTGACAACTAGTTGGACCTAACAGAGTCTTAAAACCCGCGATTGCTTTAGGAGTGACATCCGCTGAATCCGTAGGTCGATAAAACGTAAAACACCGGCGTTTTATTGACGGACTGTGACTTTGACTAACTTCGACTGTTGAATACCTACTTATTCTCAATAAGTTACTTGACATTGGCAATTATCTTCAGGTAGAGTCATATTAAAAAAAAACAAAAACTTATCGCAGTATTCAGGCAGATCAGGGTATTTAACCACACGCAGATTAAGAACTAATATTAGGTAAAGATCGATGTGAAGAACTACGAATTATTTACTGTTTTTTACTAAAAAATGTTCGTCTACTAAGACTCTAATGGCTACTTCCAGTATAACGAAACATAGCTGTAAAATCGTGAAGTCGTGATCAGCTCCGTCTAAAGACGAAAGCGTGATGGTGCTTGCCGTGATCAATCTTGGCTAGGAGTCACTTTATACATAGATAGTTATCAGAGAAATCTTTTGTTAACCACTTTTAAACCTTATTTCATTGCATTATGGTCGGCAAGTGGGCTACCGGAAACTTTACTGATAGCACTCGCAGAAAATTACGCCATCTTTTAGATAACGTTTCGAGTTCGTGGGGTTTATCATGTTGAAAGAAAAACGACCATTGAAAACGTTAACACTATTTTTAGCATCGCATCCATGCAGATGTTTGTTACATTGAATTTGAAGGGGCGGCATCCTAAGTATATGATTGATTATAATACATTGCAGTTGTTACCAGGCAGCTCGCTAGATGGCACTGTGCTAAGTTACATCGCACCAGCAAAATGTTTTTCCGCTTCATGACTTCCTCGGGCGCGTCTAAAAAAATCATACTTACCTGGCACAGGGGATACCGTGATCACGAAGGCGGTTCCCCCAGGGCGAGGCTCCCCCATTGCACTGCGGAGGGGCTGACCCTTGCGATTATCCCTAATGTGGATAACTCGGGTGCGTAATTTTTGGTAGTGGGGACTGCGTGCGCGCTGTCCCCCTTGCAAAAGTCATGGTACTGTACCTATAAGTCAATTTGATATTCTTACGTTGCATTGTGTGATAATTTAGATGCCCTTTTATGGTTAAGTATGTATGTATGCTAGTCTCTTTAATACCATATGAAGTAAAACCATCTTTGCTGTACCGTATTTATGCATAAAAGTTTTATTCATTCATTCCTATATTATCAAGTACTTGTGTAACAGTCTAATTGTTATTCTATCCTCCTAAATTAAATTAGTAACGCCATTATTTATCTAAATGTTGCAAAACTTTTTTACCTGACACAACAAGTAGTCATTTGTATTTCTTATTTGTTTCAGAAATCTATTCACCTGCTTTGAAAATTTGTAAGTACAAAATTGCAATTTGAATTACGTATTTTTTGAATATTATAAGGGTTTGCAATTTCCAACCTCTCCTAGGTTGGAAATTTTAAATCAAACAATATTACTATGTTAATAAATCTCATTTTTCATCATAATGGATGATGATTAGTTATACAGTACATTTAAAAATAACTCATATTATAATAAATGAGTCTTACTATTTCTTCTCTGATGCTTAGCATCGTTCACAAGAATCAACAGTTACGATTTAACTTCACACCTCTTAATAATAAATATGGCCTAGTTTATTTTCACACGCTGGGAAAAGCTTCGTCGATGGTTTTATTCACAGAGGAGTTATTTGAGAGCCTATATTTAAACTTTGTTATAGCCTATTTGTAGTAGGCATTATTGATCTAATATTAAAATCCTTGAGGGAAAATACAGTGAGCTTTCTGTGAGCAATCAACGTAATATTGTGATGTAATAGATGAGTTCCTGTTCCGCAGGCTGGATTCATGAAGGTCGCAACGATATTTTTTTTTGTATTGCCTTCATTATAAAAATAGCTAGTAGACAGTCAGTAGAACATACATAAAAGTTTTGTATAGGACTGCTTTGCACTGCTCTCCTTTATGTTGGCAAAACAGTGAGTTGAGTTGAACATTCTGTACGCGCCCGCGCGTCCTCGTTTAATGACCGGTGATCGCGAATGATTTTAAAACTGTCTTCTGAAATTATTTCTTACCGATATTTAACTTACCGATTTTCGAGAAATTTCCCTTAAATCAGGGTTTTTTTGCGCAACCTTTATTCATCATCATCATCATTTCAGCCAATAGACGTCCACTGCTGGACATAGACCTCCCCCAATATTCTGCACACAGATCGGTCCTGTGCCGCCGGCATCCAATGGATTCCCGCGATCTTCAGCAGATCGTCGGTCCACCTTGTGTGGGTTTGCCACGGCTGCGACTTCCTGTACGTGGCTTCCACTCGAGGACCTTTCCGCCCTAACGGCCGTCTGTTCTCCTTGCTATGTGCCCTGCCCATTGCCACTTGAGGCATGCAATCTTTTGGCAGCTGGGACTTCCTGTACGACCTTTATTATATTTTGCAAATCTAACCTAACCTAACCTACATGAAAAATGTGCGACCAAAAAAGAATGAAACACAACATTATTTTTTACTAAGTCTGATACATTTCTGTTCTTCTTCTCTTCTCGGCAACAGTTACTACCAACTGAAGTATAATTTTGTAAAAACTGGTATGTCAAGAAACCGGTTTTCTCCTCTCACTATCGTCGGATGTTAATTACCATATGCCGAGCACTCTGAAATAGAAAGTGAACTGTGTGAATTGTGTCACACGCAGCTTGCAGCGGCTATTGTGAATGTGTATCGGTGACGTCACAATACACACAACACCACAATGCCGTAGACAGGTCGACGGATCCCTAGTCAGTTGTGTCATACACTATTGCAATGGATTGTGTCAATGTAGAACACAAACACATTCACAATAAGGCGAGTTTACACAGATTGGTTGTAGAACACTTTTCTTACAGAGTGAAAAAAAAGGCTATAGGGAAAACATAAAAAGACGTCAGAAGTGAAAATGTAAAAATGAAAACACTTGTATTTAGAATACAATAAAAAAATCATCAAGAAGGTCTATAAGACAAAAGTTTATATTTTGTTGGGTATATAAAACCTGATTGTGAAATTATGAGTGCCCTCGCTAAGAAAGGGAAAAAAGGATTTGCATACGAACAAATTACGCATTTCCCCTTAAATGTTGCGTGTAAAACTGGCATTATTTAAATAAAAATAGACACGCCGTAAAATTCAACCGCCACGGCAAGTTTAGCCCCTATTTTTATTACCTCTAAGGCCGCTTGTTACGTGAAATGGAAGCCATACAAGTCCTTTCCAGTCATGCTATTAATATTTACTGGTTTGCAATCGATCTGCGAGTTAAACATGGAATTTTTTAATCATTGTTTTTTTAAACAAACATTCATAAAGTACAGATTACAATAGTCCTAAGGTACAAAACTGTTGTCACCTTATTACAAAGAGTCAAGTTATAAAGCTCATGGCATGACATCCCGTTCTAGCACGAAATGTTAAAGTGACAGGAACAAAATTAGTTCTGTAACTTTTTTTTCACCGCGTTTTATAATAAAGGGGTTCCGGTTTGTCTGAAGGCTCAATAACGAGGAATGACGTAATAATTTTATCGTCGTCATCATCTCAATCTCAATTTACTTTACTTATCATCATCTCAACCAACATCCACCCATTGTTGAAATATGTATTCTGCATTCCGCCATTCCTTTCGGTTATCTGCTAATACTCAGCTCAGTATTTATAACATTTTATGATCTTTGCATGATTTAAATGAGTATTCAAATTCTCTCTCTCTTTCTTTGATATACGAGTTACTGCACCATAAAAGTGACATATACGTTTTAGTTCTCATTGTCCTAATATAGAAAGGTTTTCATACTGTTTTACAAGATATCTCTACACAATCAGGATTCTTGACCAATAGTCATAAAACCGCTTCAATGTTCAGATCTAGATCAAATAATCGATAATGAAAATTTAATGCCATCTGAGGCGATCACATGTTATGCAAAACGGAAATGACACTTGTGCCGAAGAACGGATAAAAAAAACATACAACCGGTCATATAACACCCAGAGTTACAACAACACAAGTGATAGTAAAAGTCAATTTGAAACCTAATTTTAGTCTGACTTCAGTATGGATGTATTGAGTTTCGACTCTACTAGTAAAAATTTCAATCAAAATTGCAAATACTCGTAACATCATCCAATACAAATAACCAACAATAAAGATTGTTAGATTGTAGTAGACTGCGATATACTAGTATTCTATTTTTAAAATATGTTTCTTTCAAGTTGACAACGCATTGAGATGTTTGTTCCAATCGTTTACACTAGATGGCACTGTGCAAAATTACATCGCACCAGCAAAATTTTTTTCCGCTTCATGACTTCCTCGGGCGCGTCTAAAAAAATCATACTTACCTGGCACAGGGGACACCGTGATCACGAAGGCGGTTCCCCCAGGGCGAGGCTCCCCCATTGCACTGCGGAGGGGCTGACCCTTGCGATTATCCCTAATGTGGATAACTCGGGTGCGTAATTTTTGGTAGTGGGGACTGCGTACGCGCTGTCCCCCTCATTTATTAAAAGAAATGTTGTTATTTTTCGACTTTGACTTCGTGAGGCATCTATTTATAATCAATCAATATACTTTAATGCTACCACTCTATTAAATAACTTATATTTATTATCCGCCACGGGGTTTAACATTTCAGATAACGTTGTTTTAATAACGAAAGGATGTCTGGTTTCGAAGATTAAACTCCTAATTATAAGTTTTAAAGTTAAAAAAGGTCCTTCATTTGCGCTTGTTAAGGCACTTTAGAGCAATGTAGCTTTAAATGTAAGTAAAAGTGAAAGAAACAAACGGAGAATAATTAGAGCAGCCCGCGGTACCGCTTCCGACCGCGCGGACATACATAAATAATGTATGATGTCTGGGTGTGCACTTAACACGTTGCTCATGACACGATAACCATGTTGTGCTTGTATGATAGTGATGTCTCTTGAGGCATTTTTTTTTTTTTGTTCAGGTGGCTTGAGTCATTTTCCAATTCCACTCGGAAACACATCTAGCCCATAGCGCATTCTTCATACAATTTGCTATAGCTTCACGGTTGCTTCAATTATTTTTTTTTGCGTACCATACTTACTTTTCTATCAATTAAGCATTTTAATCCTTGGAACCATGGAACTTCCCAATTAGTCCAAATTTGGGTAATTTGGAAGGTTTCCTGGGTTTCATTCTTTCAAAATAGCAAGACACCTGTCCATGACTACGGTGACGTAATTGTTGTCTAAGGGGGCAAGTCTGAAATTTGGGCATACAAGCGGCTGCGACATAAGGTGACTGACACGATGACTATGTTTGTCAACTCATACTCATTCACAAAAGGTTTTTCGGTAACAAAGACAAATTTTAAAACCTCTTTGAATTTTTTTTCCAACTTGGGTCGCACGCATAAGATTTTTGTATGAGAAAATTTGGGTTTTCCGATTCCGGGACCCGGCTTTCCGATTATCTCTTACTAAAAAAATCCTGGTTGGATGATTGGATGCCCTAGTCGCATCACTATTGTGTGTACATAGCTTGATAATACAGGTG
Organism: Marasmia exigua; assembly: GCA_019059595.1. Lineage (NCBI taxonomy): Eukaryota > Metazoa > Arthropoda > Insecta > Lepidoptera > Crambidae > Marasmia > Marasmia exigua. The sequence continues at coordinate 29,261,740 of CM032463.1, read as the reverse complement.
ACTTCCGTCAGGTTCGTCACAGAAATTCGTATAATTTTACCAGGAAGGTTTTTCCTGGGAAAATAGCGGTTCAATTTAAGGTTTCCTTGTTTGAAACGGTCACGGTCGTCCTGGTGGCCTAGTGGCAAATTAGTTTTCCAATTCTGTGAAAGTGACGGTTTTGATTTGATAAAAAAATTATCTCGGTAAGCGATAAAAAAGAATTTCTTTTGACACAAAAACCATTCCGTTTTTCTTTATTATTCGACGTGAATGAATTGAAACAAATAATTTCAGACGATTTATTTTCGTATCGTTCTCTCTCAGCATGACTGTCGATAATTCGTTTGCACTGAATTTGTCATCTTTTTTATGGTATAGGGGGAAACGAGCAGACGTATCACCTTTTTTTTTGTTGACCCGGTGGAAATGCCGCCAGCTCACTGATAGGAGCCGACGTCGGCGCCGGTTGGTCGGCGCCGCCTTATGCACACTCGGCCGCTGGGAGTCGACCGGGTAGTGTGGGGCTCTCCCCTGGTAAGCGATTACCGCCGCCCAAGGATACCTGCCACGTAAAAGGAGTCACAGGTGCGCTGCTGGCCTTTTTAAAAGGGAGTAACTATGCTTTTTTCTTGAAGGTTTACAGGTCGTATAGGTCCAGAAACACAACAGGCGATAGTTCATCTATTTCCATACGAACCATTTATGGTACATAAGTTTAATCAATTTACGCTGAGTACCCTCTAAACGTGAGTGAAAGTCACACTTTTGCAATAAGTATTTGTTTATCGAATCTACCTTATTACCTTCTATTTATCACATACGTGATGGCATGAATGGGCCAGCTCCACCGGCGTGATGCAGCACTGTGCTGTGTTTCTCTGCGTGAGTGAGGGTACCGGAGGCGTTATCCAGGGGAAAGGGGATTTAAAGGTTGGCAGCACACTTTTGACTGCACTGGTGTTGCGGGCGTCTAAGGGGACGCCACCACCTCTATCATCAGGTGATCCGTCTACTCGTCTATCACCTAAAAATACTCCCCAAATCCTGGGTCATGATCTAAGAGCAGCCCGGAAACAAAAATAGGTAAATATGTGCCAATAGCAAAATTCTCAATTAAAAATATAACGTCTAGCCGATTTTATGGTCATTCAAAGATTCAAATGGACTTACCCATTTTATGAAATTATCAAAAAATAATTATACCATTGAATAAGCCATATAATTTGCACTAACTATTATAATAGAACCATTGACATAAACGAAACATTTGATATAGCTACCATACAAAATTCAATTGAAATGCATACAAAATACTTGCGTGTGATGTCTTCTTTCAACGATCATTTCTATTATTGAGAGGTCTTTTGATTACAAAAATATAAAAAAATAAACATAAAAAAAAAAATAATAATAGTCAAATACCGTATTACACACTCAGATGAAAGATTGTAGTACTAACTGGTTTATTTAGATAGTGTCTGTCAATTTAGTGCACTTGTGACTCCACTGGTGTCGCGGGTGTCCATTTGCGGCGGCAATTGCTTACCATCAGGTGATCCGTCTGCTCGTCTGCCACCTATGACATAATAAAAAGTATTATTGAGAATTAGATCGGCTTCTACGAGAATAGTCCAATCTCTCTACTTTCAAAGATCAAGTTACATTTTAGAATACTGAATCTGGTCTTAAAGTCGGTTCTCGTAATGGAATACCTCACAGTTTCTCGACTATAATGACTACGCTTTATTGAAAGCAATCACGGTTGTATTGCCCGGTGTTAGCTAAAGCTAGCGTGACCTAATTATTCTGATTGGTTCTATTTCTAACATAATTGGATGTTCTTGAAGAGTTAATGAATTGCAGCTGCTTCGATACAAGGAAGAAAATTTCGAAAAGTAATATATAGATAGATAGATATAATTTATTGTACAAAAAACTTTAAAAAAACTAGGCATACAGAAACTTTAATGTACAATTTCGGCGGACTTATCGCTGGAAGCGATTTCTACCAGACAACCTTCAGCTAAAGGACATTTGATATTAGAGGAGAGGTAGGTGGTGCAATATTGAAAAGGGAAAAAAAAGTGAACTGTATATTTATAAAAAATTATAATACTAATTTATTTATTATTATATAATTTTTAAATTATTTTTTATAAACACAATATAATATACTAATAAATAAATTATCAGCCGTGTGGTCTCCGGCAGAGTAGAATAGGCCACCCTCACTCTTACCGAGGTGTCGTAAAAGGCGACTAAGGTAAAGCTGCTGGCATGATCATCAGCACCCAGAGAAGGAAAACTCTGCATTTATATCAAAACCCTCGCCTACCCGTCTGCCAAGCGTGGTGAGTATGGCAATTACCCCTCATGTGATTGAGGGAGGCCCGTGCCCCAGCAGTGGGGACTTAAATGAGCTGACGATGATGATGACGATGAAATAAATTATGTTATGCTGACATAAAATAATATAAAGGACTACATATACATTCATATATTTTTTTTGGATCTTAGACGGACAATCGACTACTACCGATGACTGGATCCTGTAAAGACTTCAAGGGTTAAGTATGTAGCGTATCATTACTAATTTTTACCCGACTTACGGCGAAGCAAAAAGTTGTTCATCTGTTCCCTCATAACTTGTAAACTAGTTATCATATTTGAACAAATGAAGTATCGTTAGATGCGTCTTGATTGTCTTCTGGTTGTAGGTGACATGACGTCACGTTAAATTGTTTACAGCGCACTCTAGGGGACTTAGAGTAAGGAACTAAAAATAAAAATTGCTTGACAGGTGCCGTGTGGGGTATCAAATGAAAGAGATTTTTTAGCACATTTCAAATATGTAATTTTATTTACATTACTAAAGACATGTTAAATAAAAATAAAGTTTAAAACCTAAAACCCGACTAAACACGCTCTAAAAGTATGAAACAAGAAAATTGTCTCTGCTGAAATTATTATGCCGTATCGCCGTGGTCGTATGCCACATTACTTACTTACCTAAAAATGTAATTATGCGATTACATTTTGTAATTTTTTCGACGTTAACGACCTATTCTCTGCCTATTTGTTTTATATTAAAAACGCAATTAATCATTATGTAAATTTAACAGAGACACAGCTTGTACTGTCTTGTTACACAATATTAAAGAAAATCAAAATATAATCAAGTTTCATTCATTTTTGGTATTCGCAAATGTACACAACTTTCTTACTAATTTCAAACAGCCATCTTGCTGTTCTTACGCACATAAGGCTCGCGGGTGGCGTGAAGCTTGGCTCGAATTGAATTTGAACCGACAGGACTCTGAAGCTATACTAGTCTAAAGCATCATTGAGAAAGCAAGAGTAATGGTAGCTCAGGGGTTCAGAATGCGCGTTCCAAACGGGGGATCCGGGTTCGAATCCGAGCATGCACCTTCTAGATTTTTCAAATCTATGTGCGTATTTCTACCGTTTAGCTCGGTGGTGAGGATAACATCGCAAGGAAACCTGCACGTTTCGAATAGTTTCTGAAACGTGTAACCATGATTCAGTTTATGTGGTTCCCGCCCTGTTAATGGGTTGCGAAGGTCAGACGGCAGTCGCTTCATTGTAATTACCAGACTCCCCGAATCAAGAATCATGGTCCAAGCGTACCCCGGGCTCCAGAGCGACAGCTTTGGGCGCAACTGGGAATTACACGCTAAGATGAGCAGTCTAGACAATAATTGAAACTTTATTGGCCTGTGACTAAAGTATCTAATCTATCGTTAACCCTACACTACACATGCTAAAGAGCCGATAAAACGCAAAACAAACTCCTCGATTGTGCGAGAAAAATCCCTTTTTCATTCATTTATGCTAATACATTCGCATCGCGTCAACAGGGCCGTTACTTAACGTGATAGGAGAATTTAGAACTTCTTGGACTTAATTTCTGTCGGACCGGGGCAATGTGGCTTTCTTTTCTTCTATTGTTTCCATGTGGAGTGTGTAGTTTGTAGGACCAATAAAACTTAATGAAAGGCAGAAGTGATTCTGTATTCTAAGGTTGTTACGTAGTAGGGGGACCAGGCGAGCTACTGTACCTTATAATACGATATAATTTATTTGCCAAAAATACCCTTTTTAATTAACGGTTACTTCTTTTAAATTTACATGTTGCTTAAACCTAATTAAATAAATAATAGTAATTATAAAAAGTTTCACAACATCACATACGTTGATCTTACTCCCAGATAGGTAGCTCAAGCACCTGTGTTACGATTGTCAGACAGAACCAATAGCGGAATTACAAATAATATGTACATAATAATACTTTATTTTGTAAGTATTTTGGTTGGCAGCGCACTTGTGACTCCACTACTGGTGTCGCGGGTGTCCATGGGCGGTGGCAATTGCTTACCATCAGGTGATCCGTCTGTTCGTCTGCCTACCTATTACATAAAAAAAAGTAGCCTTTATATGATAGCCTGCAAATATTTCAACTATAGTCCTTTCGCTTTATCATGATATTGGTGACAGCAGGACAGAGTTATACGTAAGTCACAAGTGAGAAAGAGACTAAACGTGAAAAATGTATAAATTTTGACATCTGTCACCCATATCATGCTAAAGCGAAAGAAGTATAGAGTATTTTATGCAGTGATGGCCCAGGGTACAGAGATTTCCCGAATCAAGTTTTCATACATTTTAACCTATTTTTAAAAGAGAAAGTTTGAATGAAATCTGTTAAATAACAGATCGATTACTAAATAATAATAGACGTTCCAGACCAAAATCTACATTATTTCATTGATTTATGATCAGTACTTAGCTGACATCTGTTGCAATAATTTGTTTGTGCTTCGAAAGAGTTTATAATCAATTGAATTATTTTTTATTAATATTATTCTGAATTATTTTAATATTTCTAGGCCAATTAATTATTAATAAGTATCACCTATATTCGACTCAATTATGAATTTTGAAATGTTGCCGATTGCGAGCATATCAGCACTAAATGACCAAAATATCAAAAGTTAAATATTAATAAACTACCTACTTTATATTAACGATAATGGGTGCTGTGACACACTTTACTTTTTTAATAAGTAAAACGAATAAATTCGGAGCCAATTAAAATTTTGATACAGATTTGTAATATTACACATTTTATTCTACAGCACAGTACAGGCACTGACTCTTGATTTCAGTGATATTTCTTCGAATTTTAAAATTTTTAAATTATTATCAAATTTCACTTCGACTTCACAGAATTACTCTTTTCACTATAACCCTACGTTAGATTGTTTATACGGTACTTACTAGCGCCTTTCGGCATTATATTGTTTTAAACATGGTCACTAACAGTAAAAGAGTTTGTAACAAGAACCATATATATATACAACCTTTGAGGATAAAGAATGGGATCAGAAATGGCGGCGCATCTGGCATCTGGCATCTATTCACTTCTCGTTCGCACACTATTTGCGTCTATACTCGCACTCGTGGGTGTGCGAGCGAGAAGTGAATAGATGCGCTGCCATTTCTGATCCCATTCTTTATCCGCACAGGTTGTACCATCTTTTTTAATTTTTTGATATTCTGGCGCATATGGTCACGGTTCGGTGTAACTGTATATAAAAGTATTTAACCGTCAACTCAATAGGGGTACAAGTGTAAGCCTTTTTCGTATTCTGTAGACTTAGGTACTTCAAACTCCTGTATTATCTTCTTCAAAGAGTCTTTCATCAAAACTCCGAAAATCACAACCTAATTACGCGAAAAGCCTTCGCAATTAAATTATTCATCTTCTTGTCTCCTAATTCCTGGCGGGCTATGATAATAATTTCATTTTCGTAGAATGTCGTTTACTTTAAATGAATAATTAGAAAATCTCATACGCTACTAAGTAGCGTTATGAATATCAGACAACCGAGAATTTATGTACAAATTACACTTAAACACTGAACCAACACAAATATTCATCACACGAGATTTGGCGTATGAGGTAAGGTTACTACCAAACGCGCCTTCCACACGTATCAGGCTGACGCTGATATCTAAAAGTTCTTTGACCTACGTGCTAGGCAGTGGATCTTATTCCCCCGCACACGTTCCATAGTCTGTCCTTCATGCGGAAATCACTGTACGCGCATGCGTGTGCGTAGTCTATTTAGCACGCGATGTATACAGCCATCACTGGCAACACACACGCATTCAAGACTTTCGTCTTGAGATACTGCGGTAGATCTGCCGAAAATATGCTGCGTAGCATATGCTGTATACGGAACCGAAACGTGGCCGCTTGCAATGTGCCGATTAAGGAGGCTCAAAGTCACCAAGAGATCAATGGAGAGGGCTATGCTCGGAGTCTCCCTGCGTGATCGTATCAGAAATGATGAGATCCGCAGGAGAACTAAGGTCACAGACGTAGCCCAAAGGATTGCATGCCTCAAGTGGCAATGGGCAGGGCACATAGCGAGGAGAACAGACGGCCATTGGGGCGGAAAGGTCCTCGTGTGGAGGCCACGTACAGGAAGTCGCAGCCGTGGCAGGCCTCCTACAAGTAGGACCGACGATCTGGTGAATGTCGCGGGAATCCATTGGATGCGGGAGGCACAGGACCGATCTGTGTGGAGAACATTGGGGGAGGCCTATGTCCAGCAGTGGACGTCTATTGGCTGAAATGATGATGATGATGATGATGTATACAGCCAAGGTTCTATGTCTATTTTAATGTGTGCGTATACCTACATTAATATGGATAAATATACCAACTTTGTAATAAAATAACGCGTAGACCAAATTTTTGTGCCGGTCAGTGTATTTTGACATTCTTCGGACACCAACCGAACGGGTCGCCGTTCTGTGGGTCGCCCGAGATACCGCTGGAGGGACGAAGTCGCCAAGGACCTCAAGGCACTAAATATGCATGGTTGGGCAATATCGCCCGAGAGGATCCAATTAAATGACTGACTATGGAGTCGCCAAAACCCATTTTGGATTTCTGGGCCAGCGTGGTAGTAGTAGTTTTTCGGAAGCCATAGATTACTGTACAACTCACTCGCAACCAGGTCCCACCAGAATACCAGCGCTGCGGCATCGCAGATAATGCCGTAGCAGCAAATGCTGAGGCTGGGACCTGATTGGCCACTCCCGTGTTTCCGCTGTTGTATGTCATTCTGTATTATTGTATATTGTTTGTGGCCAATAAATGTATTTTCTTTCTTTCTTTCTTCTTTCATTCAACGTTAGCTTCACACACGAGCGGCTTCTAGGATGATGAATTAATCATATTACCGCACCAATGGTCAGTTTATCGGACCGCGCGAAAGTACGCCCGTTTCGTTTTCGCCACTCCTTCCTTGTAATTAAGCGTCGGGGTAATAATACCGTATTGGTCGCAAGTTTGTGGATTGGCCCACATTCTGGAGCCACAATAGTTGTTGAACAGTGAGACGTAATTGGCTGTTGTTTCGAGTTGTTGAGATGGTTAAAACATACGCCTCAAAGACAAAGTTGCTGGGGATGGTGCTTTGTCTATAAACAATGGTTCTTAATTGGTAGTCCGAGGACTAATGGTGGTTCCTGGAATAAAATATCTGTTTCATAAAAAAACATTTGTGTTGGTGCTGGAATCAAACCCGCGACCCTAGCATCCCAACCGGCGCGCAAAAGCGCGGGGGTTGCCAAAAAATGAGACAAACAAAAAAAAATTCTGCGAAAAAATACCGCCTTCAAAAATCACGAACTAAAAAGTGTAAAATAATATTTTAGCACTTTATACCTACACGTCAAATAACATGTTATTACAATACACTCGAGAAAAGGTTTTACCGAAGTCGGCGCCTAATCCCAGTTGAATAATTGAATGTTGTATTAAATTACAAGATAGTATTGGGCGCCGACTTCGGTAACACCTTTTCTCGAGTGTACTGTTATAAAATGTTATTTGACGTGTATATAGTGGTCAAAATATTATTTTACACTTTTTAGTTCGTGATTTTTGAAGGCGGTATTTTTTCGCAGAATTTTTTTTTCCAGAAGTTTTGGTCACTCGCCATCGAAGCAGCATGAAGAAAATTGTAGGTTATTTAATGACATAAGGGATGACGAGTCTAGGTACTTACTCAATAGTTATTCAGAGTTTACAGCCGAAAGTTTGAGGAATATGGGCCATAGTTTCCAGGAAATAGAGAACCAATATTTTTTAAGTTGAGGAATACCTACACTGTTGTACGGAAGTCTTCTCTGCTGCAATAAATCGCCATGTGGTTATTCACATATTCCTCGGCGCTGCTGTAGAGTTAACATATGTGTTTACTGTTTGCTATGCTGTGGCACGAGCATTTCCTCAGCTTTAATATCACGCATACGTAAACTTTTTTCGAGTAACAATAAACGATTCAATTATTGGATAATTTGCAGAGGGAGAGACAGCTCAATTAGAAGTCGAATGTTTTCAAATAACATTCGTATAGATTCGGAAGAGATTCGGTTTGTAGCAAAGTTGGTTGGTCTAAGTCTGTCACCAAAACAACAATGTTCTTGTTAAATGTGGTTGTCAATAACGCTTGAAAGAAAATAACTATGATTGAGTAGCAAGAAAGTTCGTTCTTCTTTCACAACTGCGTGTGAGTTTCACAACCAGGTAGTTGTAAAAAAAGAAAAATGTTGGTTCTTTTTCGGCAACTGGAATCTTAGTTGCCAATGTAGCCAGAGGGGGTTACATCCCGTACCAATGAAATCGCATTAGAAATTTCCATTGAAAACCCTTACAGAACTAATATAAAGCCATAGATTGTAACCGCACTGAAGTTTTAAAGTACCTAGTTACATATTTGATCTTAATAAACCTATCTCCAATTCTTTCATCTTACCAATATAGCTATAGTTTATCAATCTTGGAAAATAATGGAGAAGTCTGTGTGTACCTACCTACTACCACTTTTATAACAAGCTTTATTTAAAGCTATTCAGTAACATCATTTCTTTTGTTCCACCCACAGATCTCCGGACCCGAGGGAAACTATCGGACAAGCCGCAACAAATTTCACCGAAAAGTGGTACGTTGTGAATACTGCCCACCTTTTCTAGAAATCTGAAAATAATTATTCGCTCTGACCTTCATTATCGGACGGAGCCGAATACTGCTGGTCCAAATGTTCAAAGTCCCTCAGTGGGTTTTGGAAAGAGTGCCAACTGCCTCGTTGCGCAGTGGGTACTGTGTCGCATTTTAAAGCGACGGCTGCGCTTGGGGTCCCAGCTTCGATCCCCGGGTCGGTTCTGTTAACTAAGAAATTCTCAGTGTCAGCCCGGAGTCTGGAAGTTGGCAGTCTTATACCCCCCTGCCTCGAAACGCACGTTAAGCCGTTGGTACTGCGCCCAATCCCTCTCCGGTCATGACCCACTGGTGTCCCATCGGAATATGTGGACAAAGGAATAAAGCACTAGGTATAATATATCTTGCGTAAGTGGCTGATCGTTGAGATTGGCCGCCGTAGCCGAAATCGGTTGGATGGTCTTATTATATTCATGGTTTCACTGCGCGATTGAATCCAAAACGATGTGATCCGGCAGAGAACCAAGGTCATCAGTTAAATGTCTCCCTCAGGATAACTGTCCAACCCCCACGAGGAGAGTCAATTGCGTCTACTTTACCACACGCTAGCCCATTGCGATTTAAAAGGAGCTCACCCTTTGGAATTTCTTCTTTAACGTATACAGGGTTCACTAAATTTTCCTTCTCCAAAAAGCAAGTCTACACTCCTAGAGCTTAATACCGTTTCTATTCGGAGTATTTTATACCATGATCCAGGATTTGGCAAGTCTGGCTATGACATAAGTTATTATGAGTATTATTATGTGCTCATTAAACACATTCTCAGTGTCATCCCGGAGTCTAGAAGTCGGCGATCTTGTACCCCCGTGCCTGGGAAGCCTCGGTAAGTGGCTGATAGATATGAGATTGGCCACCTTAGACGAAATCGGTTGGAGAATATTTTATGGAATAATAGGCGTGTAGTCCCGGCTTTATGTATTATTTGTTTGACATAAGGGACGTAAGGGGACCCACACAACATCTTTCGGGTTCCAAGTCAACCTCTCCTGCCCGTGGCGCGTCCTGCTAACCAGCAAAAGAGGCCCTGGCGAATCACCCACCAACCCACACTGAACCAGCGTGGTAGGTTATGGTCCATTCCCCCCTAATGAATTAGGGGAGACCTATGTCCAGCAGTGGACGAGTGTGGGTTGCTGATGATGATGATAAGTTGTCTGAAATTAGCAGCCCTAAGGCTGGGGAACCTGACCAATTGGATCATGGTTACACGTTCAGAATCCAACGATTCTATGTTATTCATTCATAATTTGAGAATAACATCTTCTCGTTTGTTTAAGAAGTGCCTGATTATATTGGCTACTTAAATTAATATTGTAAACGCTTCAGTTTCACCATGTTTGTGGTATTCTTGTCAATATTGAAAACTTTTGTATGCTTCACTCAGAACTGTATAAACAGTCGTGTCGAAACGTTTCGGTCCCGCCATGAACACTTGTTGGATTACCAAATTGTAAAAGTTCCTGGCAAATTACTTTCTAACTCGGCAGGATGTAATTAGTATTCTGGTGGTGTGTGGCTTCCTTTGTATTTTATGATGACGGAAACCAAAATACCTCTAATCGCTGGTAGGGAATAATTAGCAATACCAAATAGCATACCTACTACTTCATGAAAAGCAATAATGAAATGATTCGAAGTTGCTAATTTTAATGATGGCTAATACATACTCATAGATCTGGGGGCACGGCCCGCCAAGTCGAGTAAAAAGAGCGGCACGGCGGTACCATCCTTTTCTCGAAGAAATTCAGGTTATTTTCAACCCCCCTATAATTTCGTTGTGGATAAAACCGTATAAAAATATACCGTGTATATTTAAAATACGGCATATTTAAAATTTCAGTCAATTTGAACCAGTAGTTTAAGAATGACAATTTGTTAGTTTCTGAAATTTGTCACTCACTGACAGACTGACTCACCGATCATCATAAGTACAAGGCACTTCTAGCAGACATAGAAGCTGCAAATTTAGAATAAAAATATAATTTAGTGTCTTAATTATGGGATTTTTATTTTCTGTTATTTCGGTCCAGTTTTCTAAATACACCAAATGCATAAATAACTTTGTAGTATCATATAAATGTAAAGGATTACAATGTTACGTTTGCAGTTGAAGGTGAAGGTAGGTACCGGAAAGAAAAAAAGTGGTGGACTACAAAAAGAAATTATATCCCGTAAAAAACAAAACTTGTCAAAAATCCAAGTCTCGCACTCAGTTGTTCTACCGTGAAAAGTTGTGAGATCTATGTTGTACGATGCGTGGCGGAGCCTTTAATTTTAAAAGAAACTACTGCAGCTAAAATTGCTTATTGTTTTAGGTAATGTTTGTTATAATATCATTATAATTGTTAAACGAGTGGTCTGCGACCATTTTCTACTTGTTTATTCAACGACACTTACCGTAAATATTTCACCGGTACCAGGCGAGCATAAACGTGGAAGGCTGTCTGCAAATCGAGGTCACGGACACCGCATAGAGTTAGCGCCAAAAAACTTCGCTCCTCGCCCCAATACGATTTTTCCTTTCCTTTTTTAAGTATTTCTACCCACCTCCGTGTAAGCTATTATTTATCGTTCGAATAAATCTAAGTATAATGTATACTTAACGGAATGATTAAAACATTATGCAAAAATGTTATGTTTATTTCGTTATGTATGAAGAAGTTTAGAATTAACGAGACTCGGAAGTTTGATGGCGTTAAATTAGATTGTTCATACAAATAGACTTACAACTAGATTGTATGTAACTAGCAATGCCGATCAGTAAGGCCCAAGCCCCAAACTAATCTTAATTTCAATTGCTTATCTGCACTGCATTTCCTGGCGTTCTTATTAAAATGTTTCTCAATTGACAGATAAATGACTAGTAATTTCGTTATCCGTCGTTTTCTGGGCTAAATGAATAGTGATAAATTATTTTGTAGCGCGTCCATTGCTATTTTTGTTTGCGAATGGTGCTCAGATGAATATAATGAAGTGGTAATGGAGATATAGTGGAGTGTGTTCTCAGAGGTGCGGTGGTATTGGTCGTAAACCTGCCTGACGCAGCCAGTCGCGGTTTGGCGCGCGATTCTGCCGCACGCCACTTCTGCTGTGTTTATGTGACCCTGGTACATTTCAAAACGCAGTGCCGTATTTTTTGGATGAACTGAGAGAAAAAAATTGAATTGTCTTTGGTTTTTGTTGTGGATTTGTGACGTTTATTTGGATGGACGCTCAAATGTAACTTCGGAAAGAAGGTAACAGATGACAATAACAATTCACTAACTTTAGTTAATGCACTTTGTTAGATATTAAGTTAAAGTTAACATGACGAAAAGCATATTGCCTACAGGATACAACTTTTATGAACCAGTCTCGGTATCAATGAACTGGGAGAGCTAATGAGTCAGCTCGTAAAAAGGAATTACGGATGTGGTTTTAAGATTTATAGGATGTATCATAAAAAGTTACATTAATCAATAAGGTTGCAGACTTCGTATGTGATCATCAGCTGACTACCTTCTTCGTAGGCATACATTTTGCACACAAAAACACGTAATTACAATATTTATTCCCAAAAATTGCATTAAATTTAAGCAGTAAAAACTTTGTTGCTTATCAGTATGCCTTCAACATTATTATTTACGTTGATTTAATACTAAATGTATAAGTCCTTCTTTTAACAAAAAGCGAAACCAAAATAAGCTATGCCATTATTGCTGTCAATCTTGTATGAAATAGCGGATTATTATTTGATTTCTGGTGGCCCAACCTCACTTCGTTTCGTGGCATAAATAACTTCAAAAACCGCTAAGTTTCATAGTAATTTTGAATCGCCGTTTCACCCCCTTATGGGGTGAATTATCGAAAATCTTTTCTTAATGCACAGCCCTAACACAGCTATAAATAAACCACTACGAAACACTTTAAGTTTCTCACCCTTATAGTTGATAGAGAAGCTTTCGCTTAGAAATAAAGATATAGATTTTGTTGATCTTACTAAGGTACTTATAGGTACTTTAAGCCCCTTATTACAAATCATGATCTAAGGATAGTCCCGGAACAAAATTCGTGCGAGCCCCTTTTAACATTGCGTGCTAGAACGGGATGACATGACATTTAGAACGGTAATAATTTTAGATCGCGATTTAGGATAAGGTGGTAATAGTTTTAAAGGGCATCAGAACTACTTAAAATGAAGTGTTTTATTTGCTAGAATAGTCAACAAAAATCCTTGTGTTAAAAAAAGGAAAATATTAGCCGTCTCATAAATTAGCAAAGAACATTTCGAAATGCACCTTATAAATGTTACAAAAACGTTTTGCGTGTTCCCTAAGCTTGGCGTTTAATTTAATGCACCTAAACTTTACCTCTACTAACGTTTTCAATTAACCGTCCAGATTGAAAAGGCTATGCTATACCTACCTGTTCTTAGAAATCTGGTTTTCGCCATATTTCCCCATGCCACCATTTACGTATTCAAAACTATAAATTGTGAACCTCTCTATAAAATTTTCACTTTCGTTGAGCATTTAATTGACTGACCTAATTATTCATCATCATCATCATCAGCAACCCACAGTCGTCCACTGCTGGTCATAGGTCTTACCCAATGCACGCCACTGCTCCCGAATTTGGCCACTCTCATCCAGCCCACACCAGCCAGCCTTCGAATGTCATCAACCCATCTTGTCGCAGGGCGTCCTACACTACGCTTACCGAGTCGCGGTCTCCACTCAAAGACTTTACAGCTCCAACGGCTGTCAGTTCTGCGGCTAATATGACTAGCCCACTGCCACTTCAGTTTGCTAATTCGGTGGGCTATGTCGGTGACTCTGGTTCTCTGTCGGATTACATTATTTCTGATGCGGTCCTTCAGAGATACTCCGAGCATAGCCCTTTCCATAGCTCTTTGAGCGACTTTGAACCGGTGGACTAGTCCAGCCGTGAGTGTCCACGTCCTAATTATTAAGAAATAGAAAACCTTTGTTATTATAGACATCATAACACGGAACATAAAAACAATTACATACCTAACACTCGTGCACAAGAACATTAAAGAGCAATAAAACAATATATTACTTATGCCGCATTTGATGGTCACCCCGCCACACGCTCCAATAGTCATGTGCTCGATTCCCACTGTGACAAACTCATTAATTGCATTTTTCCAATTACTAATTAATGAGAATGAAATATATTTTAAGAACATAACCATAATGTGCTGTTTCTTTGTTTTTTCTCGAAATACCAGTTTTAAATGTCAAACTTGAATATATTAATATATAATAAAACCGACCAAGAGCGAATCGGACTTACCCGCCGAGGATTTCGAACATATTCTACCTACGTATAAATATGTAGTATTTTCATTAGAAATAAGAAGTAATCCGTCATCTCGTTGTCATTAACAATAAAAATATTTTTGCAATGTACACGTTAATCCCTTTCTTTTGATACCCAATTTGAAGTACTAGATTCAAAGTAATACTTCGATCCCCTATGAAAATAAGGATAATATAATTTAAGATTTCATTTAGATAAATGTTTACTGTTAGATATTTTTCGCTGTATTTGTGGTCTTATTGGTCTATTATAAATTTTATTGCCAAATTCCATAGTGTTAGCCAACGAGAATTTTACAAAAGCTTCCCTTGGGACTAGGAGTGCAAGTGTCTAAATATCCGTATCCCTTTTTGCGTAAACTAAGAAGTTTTATTTTTACACCTTCAACCTTGAAGCGGCCGTAGATCTGAGTACTTATTAATATTTTTAACATTCACGCATTTTTGAAACAAAGGGTCTTGTTGACACAGGCAGACTGACAACAAATTAATTTCCGTATTTTCCTTTTGATGTACGGAACTCTAAAATGGATGATAAAAAGTTCATAATCATTATGATTGTTGTTATTAGATCGAATCTAATGACATTAGTATTCAGTGGCAATTAGTTTTAGATTTGTTAAACGTTAATAACACTGCATTTGTGTGTCGAGGGAGTTGTCACGTGTCATAACTTGCTTGGACCTAATAGTTTTAAAACCCGCGATTGCGTTCTGCGTTTAGACTTTAGAGTGCTATTTGCAGAATGCCTAATTAAAACACCGGCGTTTTATTGAGTGACTGAAACTTTGACTGACTTCGACTTGACTATCCACTTAAATTCTATTGAATTTACTTGACATTGGCAAAATATCTTCGGGTGAGTCATATTATGAAAAATCTATAATATAAAAATGAATCGCAAAATGTGTTGGTAAGCGCATAACTCAACAACGCTTGGACCAATTTAGCCAATTCTTTTTTTTAAATGTTCGTTGAAGTCCAAGGATGGTTCTTACGGGAGAAAAAAATCGAATAATTGTCGGGAAAACCCTAAAATCAGCTCTTTTCTTTTTCACATACAAACGTTTTCTAACTAAAACGTAGAATTAGTTTGAGTTTTATTGCTATTATATAAAGTTCATATTTGTTGCCACATCACAATTTTTTTTGACAGGACGAAGTCTGTCGAGTCAGCTTGTTGATAATAAAAGTAGATGATGGAATATCCATTATCCTTATGTAATTAAATTATCCTGTTGTTTCGTCTGGCGTGACACATATTTGAAGGTGACGGGTAAGGTACACTAGCGACACCATTTGATTTAAATTGTTAGCATCTAAACTGGATATCTTTTTAACAATTTCGAAGTTCGAGCCTCTCGGAAATAATATATACTATTTACTTGACATTGGCAAAATATCTTCGGGTGAGTCATATTATTAAAAATATATTATAAAAGTAGATGATATATTCCATTATCCTTATGTAATTAAATTATCCTGTTGTTCCGTCTGGCGTGGCACCTATTTTAAGGTGACGGGTAGGGCACACTAGCGACACCATTTGATTTAAATTGTTAGCATCCAAACCGGATATCTTTTTAACAATTTCGAAGTTCGAGCAACTCGAAAAGAACATACACATATATTCAATGCTTATTATTAACTTGTTGGTCTGCTTTCTACTCGAAATAAAAATTATTGCCAAAACGGCCACTTATGGGGTTAATTCGAATGTCGAGTGCAAAAACAGATCAAAAAGATAATTATAAGTATTAAATAAATATATATTATTTCCGAGAAGCGCGAACTTCGAAATTTTTAAAAAGATATCCGGTTTAGTTGCTATCAATTAAAATCGACTTGCGTCGCTAGTTAGGGTCACCCGTCGCCTTAAGGTGACGGGTAGGGCACACTAGCGACGCCAATCGATTTTAATTTTTAGCTTCTAAACCGGTTCTATTTTAAACAATTTCGAGGTTCCAACCTCCCGGCAACCACTTTAAATGCACGCACAAATGTTGGGTCAAACGCGTACGCGAAAAATTGATTCACGCCCAAAGCGGCCACTTTCGGCGTGAATCATTTTCGCATACAAAAACTGACCCAACATTTGTGCATGGTAATTTAATAAATAGTATAAGAGTTTGCCTAGAGGCTGTAACCCCGAAACTGTTTAAAATAGATCCGGTTTAGTAGCTTAAAATTAAAATCGATTGGCGTCGCTAGTGTGCCCTACCCGTCACCTTAAGTTTCACCAGGAAGAATAGCCAGTCATTGTATATTATGTATAACAAGTAAATTTACCTTATGATTACATTGGTACTAGTACACTATTAAGCTTAAATAAATACTGATAAATAAGTGTATGATACTTTTTCTCATCGAGCTTAAAAAGTGTCTGAATCTGACCCAAAGTTATTTAGGTAGTCACAAAAAAAGAATGCACCTAAAATCGAATGTCTAAGTAAGGTATTTTTATACTGACTAATGGAATACATAATACCTACTATATTAATTTATTTGACAATGAGAGAAGCGAAACAGTAATTATTTAAAAATCCTACGGGCATTAAATATTAAACATTATATACATCATCACATACATTTTCGGTACCCTTTTGCGAGACAAAGTATATAAATAATAGCTTTGTTATTAGATCATGTAATAAATACAATAGTATTTACGGCGGCATCAACATATTTCATGAAAAAATGGCGCGTTTCTGTCGCCTTCTGTAGGAGCATTAATGTGTACACACCTAAGAATGAGTATAAAGTTTTCTTTTTTATCAATTTTGATTGTCCGATATTAAGAATTTGTCTTTTTTTCACATTTAAGTGCGAGTTTCTCATTCAACATTATTTGTATTACCTAGTAGTGGAAACTAATTAGGCTAGTGAGTTACTTATATTTAATAGCTAAGTCTGTATTTAAGCTGTTTGTTTCCTCAATAAAGAAAACAAATGAATAAAATTAAGTCTGTGGACCTAGCCCTACAACGAAATGGTGACAGCCAAATCATTACCCCGTCCCGTTCACACGCGCTGTGCGCCTCTTTTGTTTCATGATCGATTGATACGACAGGTAATTCTCATTCGTTACGGGACGGTTTGGTCGCATTACATAGGAACTATAGGAGTTCTTTTTAAAAAATAAAAATCGCAGACAGAACAGAAAACTTTTGTTAAGTAACTTTTGTTAAGTAGGACAAACTAAGACGTGATAAGAACAAGCATTAGTCTACCAAAGGTCCCTCAATGGTCTGAAGGCCAAAAAACACACAAATCACGGCTTACACAAACGAATAGCTGGTAAACAAAAGTAGGTACAGTCACGTGCACTAATATGTATACTTACAGAATTATGTCAATGTAGACCTTGTGACACGGGCTTAAAAATTTGATGTAGTCTTAGAACATATAGGTACAATGAAGGAGTTAAGTTCATAATATCTATGTCGATGTTAAACCGTGTGCCCTCACAAAGATAACTTATAAGAATTTTTACTAGGTACCTATAAGTTATAACTAATATTACTAAATCTCGATTCGACCATATATGTATTCGTGAATAAATCTATGGTACAACGTCAGATTTGTATATAATGACAGCGCTATACATACCATAGATTTCGTTTCGGAATAAGAGAGAAGTCCTCAAAACTGCCGGCGTGAAGCAGCTTTGTGCTGTTTCACTGCGTGAGTGATGGTGCCGGAGGCCCAATCCGGGGGAAAGGGGGTTTAAGGGTCGGCTCGACTTGTGACTCCACTGGTGTCGCGGGTGTCCATGGGCGGCGGCAATCGCTTACGATGAGATGATCCGTCTGCTCGTCTGCCACCTATCACTTTAAAAAAAAAATGGACGTGTCTCTCTTGATTACAGTAGTGCAATCAATCACATTCGCGACCCGTAACCGTGCGCGGGAAAACACCAAAAAAAAAGATTGGTCGAATCGGATCGGCCCTTACTCAAAGTAAGAAACTTTAAGGTTAATTGACTAACTAATGCTTATTTTCATTTATACAACAAAACGCTTTGACATTTGTTTGCACAAAAGGTATATGCTATTAAAAGGAATAGGCTGCTATTAGCACCACAAACAAAAATATTGATACATATATTTTGTGCCTAAAAAGTACATTAGTAGTAGGTACGTAATTATTTTTTTATTTATAAAAATGTTTTCTTATTTTTCTATTCTTTTCAAAATAATCATCTCAATTTTAGGTTAGGAAAAGATTGATACTTGAGGACGCGTTTCCTAAGTTTTAATTTCTAAACATAAAGCTTAGTCACATAAAATTAATAACGATTCGCCTGCTAAAAATAACTTTATGATTTTTTCTTTTGTCGATTTCATAAATTTTCTCCGAAACCAATATTCAAAATTTGTACAAACGAGTAATATATGTAAATCCATAAATGTCGGGCTGGCCTGCGGTTGTTTCAAAAATAGCACAAATGTGTGGGTGAGTTTTTCCATGTGAATGTACATTTTCGTACAGTGGGCGAGTTAGAGAAAATTTATATGCAGACTGCTTTAACACTTTTCGATGGTTTATAATTTACATTATATTATTATAGTGGGAAGAATTTTATACCACAGTAATAGTAATAATTCTACTGCGATCTTAAAGATCAGCTAAGCAAGAAATTATGCACAAGTTTATGCTCGACACAAGTGTAGATTACCCTTGCAAAACTCATTTTTTGATGGTATACGACCCAAGAGGCAACGATTGTAGGAACAACGGCTTAAGAGAAAAGTTTATATGCTTAAGTAAATAACACACCTAAAAATTTCATGTCGTGTTCAGGCGGGACACGAACCCATACTTTCCACAATCCGGGTGAATGTTCTACCAATTAAACCACTGAACGCGTTTTTAAGCCGACGAAATTTTTAAGTGCTTGATTCGACATGAGCTGTCGATAGTCTCATCAATATTGTAGGTATATTAAAAATATCCAGTGGAAATATTATTACAAATATTTGACCACCAGTTAAGATGAGTTTTATAGCAATATTTTGCAATTTCTTTTTAAGTAAATAACTCACTTAAACATTTTGTCTCGTATTCAGGCGGGGCGAGAGGAAATTTTTAAGTGTGTTATTTACTTAAGAATAAATTGCAAATGATCGCTATAAAAAATATCAACTAAAGTTTATATGTATAGTAAATAATATATTACAATATATATGAAGGCATTAATCCTTTATCAGGGGGAGCTTCACTTTGGATAGGTGGAACTTCCATTGCAGGCGCGGGTTTGCGGGCAAGGAGACGTCGCATGATAGTCACAATAATCAGTATTTCCCTTTAATCACAGTTACTTGAAGAATTACAATCGTATTTCCTAAATTACGCTCCACCGTGCACAGAAACGTAAATTAATTCAGCCGCATTTCTATGATTATTTTTTTTAATTACAAGAATGACAGCTTACCAAAACGCTCGTGTCGGTGTTGCATTTAGGAATCGCTAATACCTTACGTTCATCTAAAAATTGGAATAATCAATACATCGAATATACGTGAATTGAAAAGTGATGTACGTTTCTGAACGGTAAATCCATAGAGTATCGGTGGCAGGCGCCGTCATATATAATATTGCATGCGAGTAAACAAAAACATACACACACATTGATAGAGGTGCGTAAAGCGTACCTTAATTCTATGGAATTACCTATGTTTTTCAAACTTGGATAGATTATCTGTAATTTCATCAATTTCGTCAGTCGGCCATTTTGCCTTTCATGATTGAACTATTCTATTAAAACTAAATTTACCTACATTTGTCGAGCCACTAGATAAGTATGTACCTATAGTGTTATACAATACAATACGACTGTACGTCTTCCTTCCTACAGTATGTGAGTGCTTAAGTGAAAATTTATGTCCTAGCGGCCTTTAACTGGCGGTAGCGGTTTTGTTCTTTTTAAGTGCAGTAAATATACTCTGCGAAATAGAACAGCTAAAGAATTACCCTCTTTCGGATTAGATGTGTTTCTTTTTTACGTGAGGTAAGTGGCAGAGTAGACGGATCACCTGATGGTAAGCGTCAGACCTGGCAAAAATGTATCATTCAAAAGATTGGAACATTTGCATCTGGAACAGTTCAGAGATGCGTAACAGTCAAACGCTTCATTTGGAACATCGACTCTCAGATAGATCCGTGATTCATTCCGCTCATTCGTCTCAGTCGGATCTTTCAGCTCATTCAGATCATTCGGCTCATCGGATCATTCCGCCCATTCAGATCATCCGGCTCATTAGGATCATTCGGCTCACTCGAACTCGAGATCCATTTGAGTCGAATGATAAATTCGGAGCGAATATTAGAGATTCGGAACAGTTTATCATTTGGCTGAGTCGGCTCACTGTCGTAATCATTTCAGTAAAGAGTTACACGCTTCTAGTAAGCATTTTCCAGCAACACCGGTGGACCTCCGGGACTCTCAATCCACGAAACACGCCGCTTCATGCCCTTTTTCACCTTTTTCAATTGCAATTGTCAGATTCAGTTGCAATTTGTCTGTGAGGCCCTTTTTTTTTTGCGTTGGGGGAATTCCGCCGGCCCGATGTTCAATTGGCCGACGTCGCCACCTTTCGGCGGCGCCTTATGCATACCCATTTGCCGGGGGGCGGACGGGTTATGCCGGGCTCTCCTCCAGTAAAACTGAAGGCCTACTGACTAAACCCCCAACGACGTTCCCTCTTCGCCAGAGTGGGAAGGAGACATGTGTACTAGTTAATGAACTCTGACTACACGTTCCTTCCCAGGCGTTGTCTGTGAGGCCCTGGTATCACTTTAAGCGATCCGGTCCGTTCTAGCCGAAGCGAGACTCTCCCACGGTTGTACTACATTATTATCACTGACCGGGCAAACAGTTTACAATCAGTTATGAATTGGTACCGCCCATACACACATCTCGGCTTTGGAGTATACGGTTTGACGGCAATCGCGTACCATCAGGTGATCCGTCTGTTCGTCTGCCACCTATCACATAAAAAAATATATGACAAAAGCCCCTGTTGTTAGCGTTAGAATCTCACATGCCACCTGGTGCCCAATATGTAACAGGGTTATGGCCATGATGGGCAAGTACCTCAAAAAATCCTGTCTAAAGAGAAGTAGTTACCGTGTCATCTAACACTACACGATAAATTACTAGCTTTGGAAGGTCGTGAGGGAGTACCCTTTTCCCACACGATCGACAATCATTGGCCGATTTTTTGTAGGAGAAAAAAATAGAACATAATGATTTTCAATATTGCAACACGCACGCAACGAACACGCCCTACAAAAGTAGGTCAGAAATATTTACTATGAAATATTACAAATAAAAAACAAACATACCCTTGCAAATAAAATAAAAAAAAATCTAAAATAAGAAACAACATCGGAGCACAATATCGTAAATTTGATTCCCTCCATCGGAAATTGGATTTGCTAATACAAATTTTCACCTTTGAAACGCTCGCCTCAAGCCACACAGTGTAGGGAATATCCAGTAGCAAGATAAAGAAAACAACATGAGTCTCAGAGACATCTCCTCGAAATGACAAGTGCGTCCGGTGATCTTGTAAATAAAAACTCAGATCTCCCAAAACTGAAGGCCTACAATGAAACCTCGTACCGAACGAGATTCACACTTGCCTAAGCCTGTCCTGTGAAGATATTGAACAGGTTTAACTGGGGTTTTTGATGCAGCACAGATTGTTAATTTAATTCAATTTACTTCCATACAAGATACATACATAAATGATATACAACAATTCATTAAACTACAAATTAATTAAACCGGCGTGAAGCAGCACTGCGCTATGTTTCGCTGCGTGAGTGATTGCACAATTGTTGGGAAAGAGGGGTTAAAGGTTGGTAGCGCACTTGTGACTCCACTGGTGTCGGGGGTGTCCATGGGCGACGGCAATACGGTATTTGACTATTTTTTATTTATTTTCGTACTCAAAAGACCTCTCAATGATGAAAACACCGTTGAAAGAATCACTTGATTCTCATTTAAACTACCTGAGATATCAAAACTTTAAAATCACATTATTTTGGGCAAACCCAAAACGCTCCATACAAATGGCTACTGAGATGTGACGTCACACGACAGTATTTTCCATGCATTTCATTTGAATTTTGTATGGTAGCTATATCAAAAGTTTCGTTTATGTCAATGGTTCTATTATAATAGTCGGTGCAAATTGTATGGGTTATTCAATGGTATAATTATTTTTTAATAATTTCATACTTTTAAAATGGACTTGCCCATGAATCTTTGAATGACCATAAAACGGACAAGACATTATATTTTTAACAGAGAATTTTTGCTATAGGCACATTTTTACCTATATTTTGATAAAATATTTATATTTTGTATAATCTCGAGCTTAGTCAAATATCCTATTGCTTACCATCAGGTGTTCCGTCTGCCACCTAATCACATAAAAAACTAAGCACCAGCAAAAATAATTTGAAAAAAAAACCATTTTTTAATTTTAATGGTAGCGTGAGCCATCATTACACATAAAGTCCTCTAAATCCTGGTAGGTAATTTATTTTACGGCATTTGGTCACGAGTCTATTTATTAATCCCTATAAAATAACTATCAAGTTCTCTTGTTCCCCCAAAATTCGCCTTACGTAGGCGTTTACGGGTCGATCTTTACAAATGGGTATTTGCTCGTACAGGAAACGCTTCCCGGAAAATTACGAGATCTCTAAAAGCCTTACCACTCCATCCAGTCACAGGGCTCGTTATACTGGCCTCCCGTTTTCGTGGGCGTAGACGCTATATTGTTCTATTTCCGTTTTAATTTCTGAGTAAAGGTACAGAAAAAATCAAAACAGTAAGTTCAGTATACACCCACACTTTTCTGCGAAATCGAAGTGTCAAATACAAGAAGATAAAGGTAAATAAATAAAGGTATAGGGATAATATTAAGTTTATCGGTAATTGGAAACCATTGTCTATTTATATCCGTAGGCATTTGGTACTGATCCTGCTATGATTTTTTTCCAGGGGTTGTAACCCACAACGAGAGCTGTGGGTTCAGCAGGGTACAATATCCATGAAATCGTTATGTGTTCATTACAAATTTTTTGTTCAAGTTTGCTGCCCAGATTGGAAATGGACCGGTATTTTACATACATAGATTTAATAAAAGTCACACACGCTTACTCTATGTGAGTATGAAGTCTGAACAAAGATGACATACTGCCATTCATTTATAATCTCAGGCAGTAAAATTATACCTGGATAATTTGAATTTACAAATATACAAACGAGACTTTTTAGTCCCGGTTATATCAATATAATATTTGTTTAATGTAACGAAAGTTTAAAATCTTATACTTAATCTGCATATTTTCTGAAATACGTAACTTTTTAGCTGCTAGAATTATCCAACTCAATACGACTTAATCTTTTTCATTGAGCTATTAGCATTAGCATAATAATGATCGACATTTGTGTAAGAGAAAGATATTATCCTCTCTTAATGTGAATAATAAGTATGAATGGTGAATATGAATGTTCAATTACATCAAACGATTATGTTTTTCGTGTACTAATTTATTCCAAGCAGGGCAAGCGTAATATACCTACCTACATACTTATGCTTTTCCTATTACAATGTCGGGTCGCATCTACAATATGTTACTCTGTGAAAAAATCAAATAACTCATTTTTTATTAAGTAGTCAAAGATCGTGTAGGTATACTGAGCTTATCTTTTACTGCGTCGGACGAATAAAAAAAGGAAAATGTAAAACTTATATTATTTTAATGATGATAAAAATGTGCATAAAAGGCGTCTATTAACATTACTAAGGCCCGATCCGACCAATCTTTATCCGTGGATAAATCTATGATATATCGTCAGAATTGTAGATATAGAATGACAGCGCTATATATTTAGTATTGGATTAAGATCAGTCGAATCGACCCTGAAACATAAAAAATATACGTTTTTATTAAAAACATCCATAGATTATTTTGATGCATATTATTTACAGACTGTTAATTTATCACAGATGTGAAAATTGGATATAAGAGCTAGTTTAAGGGCGATTCGACCAATATTTATCAGATTTGTCTGGAATGACGGCGCTGTACCGAATCGAGCCTAAACAGGTAACACAACGTGACTTACGACTGTCACTATATGCTAAGATATGTCACGAAAACGTATTATTCCATTGTAACAATTTCACCGTAAATATAATTTTCATTTGATATCACAAGCATAAAACGTTTATAGCATATTGTTCAGAAACTATAGGAAGTGAAAAGAAAAGTTAAAACCGTTTCAAATGTAACTGCACGCTAGCGTGTGTGTGTGAAAATAGTGATGTTGATATTTATCAATCGATATTTGCAATCGCGTGTGTAAAATCTGCTCGATGGCGCACTATTGGATTGAGGGCCAACTTCAACAGAATTGGTCAAATTGTCACTTTTTTTTTTATTTGTTTCACCAACGATTGTTAAGTTGAGCGACGACGCAGCGAACACGTCGCAGCTGCGCAGCGTTCACGCCGCGGACGCGCTACGGATTCGCCGGCGTTTGGCTGCGTGGCCGCCACAAAAAAAAAGGCGTTCAGATTTATCTCCGCGGCGAATCCGTCGCGCATCCGTCAGTGTGGCAACTCCCTTAGAGTTCAGTCGGTCATAATAAATACTCGGTTCAAATCGCTTTTCACAGATTGAGAAACTATCCGAAACGTGCAGGTTTCCTCACGATGTTTTTTGTAGTCGAAATATTGGCAACTTATTCATACTTTTTTTTTATTTATAATCCTATAACGGCCTTACGTTTATAACTGGGCTTAGGAAATAATCGAGTCAAATCAAACGGCTAGAATGATTGATGACCATCACTATGAATAGTTTCCTTAACACCCGATATTTTTACGAGTTTTTTGATTTTAAATGCCTTCCTCGACCCTTTTAGAACGGCCATTGTGCTTCTGAAAAGTATGAAGGGGAAAATATTTTATAGTTAATGATGTAGAGAATCATCTCTACATCATTTATTTGGCTGACCGCATGGCGCAATTGGTAGTGACCCTGCCTCTTACGCCAAAGGTCGTGGGTTCGATCGCCACCCAGGACAAACATTCGTGCGATGGACACTTGTGTTTGTTCAGTGTCTGGGTGTAATTTATGTATTTAAGTATATATTTGTGTTCCTCTGTTGTCTGATATCTGTAACAAAAGTGATTAAGCTACTTAGTACGGAATCAGGTCAACGTATGAGATTTTGTGAGAGTTCTTATTATATCTAAGCTGAAATGACGCGCCCTACCTCCGCATTTACACACACAAGACATTTTTGAAAATAATGAAACATTCAATTAATAATTGGTCATTCAGTTACCGTGGTTACCGATTAAGGTGAAATTATGAAATTGCCGTTCCTAGACACAACAAAACTTATAATTCCTATAAACCCCAGAAAGTTTTTTAGGTATATTTTTTTTATTAAAGACTATTCTTTTAAGGAGTGTAATGTGCAGAAATAAATTTGTATTCTAGATGCAGAAAAGTAATCTCGAAAGTGACATCACTTTTACAATAAACAATGTTTTTTTTTCTGAAAACCTATTCTATACCTAAACATCGTCCATTAAAGCACAGTTAAATATAAAACAATACCATTAATATTTACTTTGTAAATAAAAAAATGTTAGTATGGAAAACAAGCTTTTAAAAAAATCTCCATATAAATTGGCAATTTCAAACTTTAAACCCTAACACGTATTTGGGTTCATTGTGTGGATATGTATGAATTAATTTCATTAAGCGCAACTAATATTAGCTTTACATTTTTTAAAGCATGAACCATAGGTGGTTTTACTAATTTCCGAGTTTTTACCAATTTCTATGTCTTACTTAATTAATCAGTGTTGAAAAGGTATTTAATTAAGTACGGACATCCACACATACATATCTGTCTAATGTCTTCAATCTATTCTCCCATAAATATCAAATACATTTGGTTCAATTTTGTTACAAAAGTTTTGAATTCTGGCAGTAGAACTAAACCACCCCGCGTGGGCTGATGCAATTCAAAGGTTTTAAATTAGTTTCTAGTGGTTTTAGTGCACAAATTTGGTGTTTATTTGTACGAGTAATAAGAGTAAGAATAGTTGAATTGTATCGTCGAGTCAGTTGACACGTGACAACTTGCTTGGACCTAATAGTCTTAAACCCGCGATTGTGTTAAGAGTGGTACCGGCAGAATCTGCATGTCGATAAAACACAAAACGCCCACGGTTTATTGTGTGATTGACTTTGAGACTGACTTCGACTGTTGACTACCCACTTATTCTCAACTAGTTCCTTGACACTGGTAGGATATCTTCGGAGATATTATAAAAAAGATGTGGAAAGTTGACAGATTATAGTAACCTAATTATTTTTTTATGTGATAGGTGGCAGACGAGCAGACATATCACTTGATCGTAAACGATTAGGATCAACTTCAGCCTGTATCAATTCGTCGATATCGATAATTTTCTTAAAACTAGCCTCAGCCACTCTCTGCCTGCGTCGGAGCAAGCTGAAACACAACAGACCTACTGACATAATTACTTCGTTTTTACTATCACTTTTTTATTTAAATCACCAATGGTAATATTGACCCATATTGTCTGCTTTTTGTTTGCAACACCTCAAAAAACGTTTGTTTACATTATCTCAAAGGTCTGTATGAAAAAAACAGTTGAGCCTTAGTTTGAATGGACAGTTTATTAAGATCTTATGTTTTTAGCTTTAGAGTTCAAATTGGTATTGCGAGATGAGTGT
Source organism: Marasmia exigua (assembly GCA_019059595.1). NCBI lineage: Eukaryota > Metazoa > Arthropoda > Insecta > Lepidoptera > Crambidae > Marasmia > Marasmia exigua. The sequence goes on along the minus strand of CM032463.1, from coordinate 29,234,530 downwards.
TGAGATACTAGTATGATTGATTAAAAATCCACATTGTTTTATTGTAGGTCGCAAATTACCCCCAATCTGTGGTGAATGGAGCGTTGTAGCCAGTTTGAAATATGGTAGTTAATGACTGGGTACGTTGTTTGTGCTCGAGGTAGACGAACTGGCATTAGGGATGTGATGTGACATTGTATGATGTATCGTTTTATCTCTTTTTATTCCGTATTAAGAGCAGCAGCAGTGGCAGTGCGTGGGCAATACTGAGTCATCGATTTTTGCACGTAATATACGTCTGTTTATTGCACAAAATAATCCACGGACATATAGATTGTCCTTATCTTGTGGCTGAGGTGAAACTTAGAGTACCGGCTCGTCGTTCCCGGCGTAAACCACCACCGCTTCTATTCGAACCGCATACTAGTACTAATTACGCTCAAAATGCCCCCCTTTCCCGTCTACCGTAGAACATTCAGTGACATTGACCTATTCACTCATAATAAAATAGCATTTAAGACTCAAGCCATCGAGGCATTAGTCACTTCTGACTTTCCGGTAAGTACAAACACACACAACACATAGACCCACACATATTCATACCTAAATACACACACACACACACACACGCAGAAAATAGTTACTTAAACGTGGAAATCTGTAATTAGCTTTACTTAATATTTTTAAGCACTTTCATGTAATTTATGTTTGTATCGCCGTTGATTTCCCAAAATAAAATAAATAAAAAAAAAATACATGGTTATCTGTGTGTTTATCGATAACATTTAACGACTGTATATAATAGAACAAAAACGTGGATGTTTCTATGAGGAATTACCAAAAAGTTATGAAAAATAAGATGTACAGCTTCAAACTCATAACCCGAGAAACGTGATGGGCTGGTCATACCCGTCACCTTTTCACATATAATGAGGAAAAAGGTGGTACTTGTGACCCTAACTAAAACGCCTGGGGTATTCATCTCAGCGCAATCGAGGCTGGGAACCCCACACACTGAAAACTGCAATGTATACCGTTCATGTTTTAACCAAATTGGATATAATAGAACATGAAAATCTGTAGTTTATTGTTTGTTAATAATCGATATTTTTCTCATCCCTACTCGATAGCCTCTACTAGAGCCATTATTGTCCACTCGAAACTTGATCTGTGACCAAACTTGGCACTTACTGCGACAATGCTGATGGTTTCGGGGCGACTAGACTGGACTGTCTCGTTGTATAGAAACTAATCTATTTCATGTTTCAAGGCTTCCTGGCATCAGTAGCTTTTGTGAATTAGAAGCAAAAAATGTGAATAGTGTCTCAAATAGTATGTTGTCACTTACTTATTTAATTCGACTGCCTCGGTGGCGCAGTGGGTAGTGGGTCGCACTTTAAAGCTACGGCTGCGCAAAAAGTCCCGGGTTCAATCCCCAGGTCGGGCCAAAAAATTGTACCTAAGTTTCCGGTAGGAATTCTTAGTGGCAGCCCGGAGTCTGGAAGTTGGCGGTCTTGTACCCCTGTGCCTCGGAAAGCACGTTAAGCTGTTGGTCCTGCACCCGATCCCTCCCTGGTCGTGTCAGAGTAGTGTCCCATCGGAATATGAGGGTAAAGGAATAGAGAGTGCACTTGTGTTTGCACACACACTTGAGCACTATATAATATATCCTCCGTACGTGGCTGATCGTTGAGATTGGCCGCCGTAGCCGTAATCGGTCGGGATATTATTATTATTATTTAATTACTAAATTGAAATTCATGTAAATCATGACATTTTAGCGTTGGTCACAACACAAATCAGTGACTCATTGATGTGTGATAGAATTTTAGTATAAAGTCGTTCGATAAATTAGACAATAGTTGATATTTTTTATAGCAATCTTTTGCAATTTATTCTGTCGGCTCGTCTGCCACCTATATCATAAAAAAAGTAAATAACACACTTAAAAAATTCATCTCGTGTTCAGACGAGACTCGAACCCATACCTTCCACAATCCGGGCGAATTTTCTACCAAATAGACCACTGAACGCGTTGCTAAGTCGACGAAATTTGTAAGTGCATGATTCGACATGAGCTGTCAATAGTGTCATCAATATTGTAGGTATATATACAATATCCAGTGGAAATATTATTACAAATATTTGACCACCAGTTGAGATAAAATTCGAAAATTCCATTGAAGTGTCGAAAAAATCGGAACAATTGTCGTCTTAGTGAGAAAGGTTAAATTAAAAACACGGTTTTATATTACTCTACAGACTATGTTAATTATAAAAAAAACTTGTTGCAGTAATTCTCTGATTATCACTCAGTATTACGGTTGTCTATGGGCTACAGTGACCACTAGCTACAGTGGGGCAAAAATCGCCACTAATGCCGTGCACTCAGAGACGTCATTAAGCTAAATGTTAATTAACTTAATGATGAAAAGTCTATATGCGTATTAAGATAAGTGTCAATAGTTTCTTAGGTAATAATTAAAGTTAAATTGACGTCTCCACTTGCAGCATCAATTGATATTTTGACGCGAGTTTTGACAGTTGTCTATTTACAATTTATTGTAAAATGCCCCCCTAATCTAATGTAATGACATTTTTCGTATTTTTTTTTATGACAAAGGGGGGCAAACAAGCAAGCGAGTCACCTGATGGTAAGTGATCACCGCCGCCAATGGACATCAGCCACATCAGAGGGAGTGGAGATGCGTTGCCGGCCTTGTAAGAAGGTATAGGCTCGTTTCTTAAAATCGCATTATCAAATACTATCTACGCCTTATTGGTCTAGTGGCATATGTACCGGGCCGTGATCTCGGGGTCCTGGTTTCGATTCCCGGGTCGAGCGAATGTTTCGGACTTACCTCGGGGCTGTGATCACAAATCCGCATTTGGCAAGCGTGGTGATAAAGCCTAATCCCATCATAGTACTGATAACTTGATTTCTATGATGGAGGCCTCTGCCCTGCGGTGGGACAGTCTATAGGCTGATACTTAACTTTACTTTTTTTACTACCTACATTGCCATGAAAATTTTAACACCCAAATTAGAAACACAATTTGAAACCGTTACTCGAAATCTGGTTTAGATTTTAACAACGACTCCATTCAGAATTGTAACACATTATCATGCTTTGTACGAGATTAGCATCTCCATACAAACCGAAATACTAACGGCCTGTCTATTGAGTACTATGACTGTACTACGATGGTATCGTCATGTCATTGACACCGCTGTTCAAAGGTCGTTGAACTAAAGCCAAATATAAGCGAAACTCTTGTCCATAGAAATTGCATTGTCGTTGAGTTTGTCAATGTCAATGTGTAGATAGGTATGCTATCTATCTTTAGAGTAACGTCGCGTACGGAATCGTTATCGGTATCGGTTCTTGTTATACCCCATCATAAAACCATAAGATATTTTCTACATGTTAAGGGTTATGTAGCTGAATTGCAAAAAACGGAAGTCTTATAGATTCGTCATGTCTGTCTGTCTGTCCGTCTGTACGCCTGTCCGTCTGTCCGTCTGTCCGTCCATCCGTGCGTCCGTCCGTATCTCACAGCCACTTTTTTTCGAAACTATAAGGAGTATAGGTACTATTGAAACTTGGTAAATAGATGTATTTTCCACCACCCACCCACCCTGGACAAACACTCGTGCGATGAATACTTGTGTTTAAATAAAATAAATAATTAAATATTTCACAACATCACATACATTGATCTGACTCCGAGATAGGTAGCTCAAGCACCTGTGTTACGGATATCAGAATCAACAGTGGGATTACAAATATATACATATAATACTTTTCTTTTGTAAATACATACTTATAATACATAGCAAACACCTAGACCAATACAAACAAACATGTTCATGCACACAAATGTTTGTACTGTGCGGGGATCGAACCCGCAACCCTTGTATCAGAGGCAGCGTTCACTACCACTGTAGAACTGTTGTTTGTTCGGTGTCTGGGTGTGATATATGTATTTAAGTATATATTTGTGTTCCTCTGTTGTCTGATATCTGTAACACAAGTGCTTAAGCTACTTAGTGCGGAATCAGGTCAACGTATGAGATGTTGTGAGAATTATTATTATTATTATTTTGTTATCAGCATTATTATTATTATTATTTACACAAAAATAGGAAATAAAAATTTGGGGGGGGGGGGGTCCCCATACCTACTTAGAAAAAAAATACATTTTTTTTTATTAAGCCCATATACGTGGTATATCTATGATTAGATCTTTAAAAATTATGTTGAGTTTTCTAATACATATATATTTTTCTAAACTTCATATTTTGCGCAAGAGATGCTCCCAAAACGTGGTAAAATGTGTCGTCACTTCGGGAAATAATATTTAAAATTCCATCTCACAAGACATCACGCCATTGTCGAAAGAAATTGTCAACTATTCTAATTGTATGATAACGTAATTCTCGATGTTACCGTGTGAATCGAGGAGGCTTTAGAACTAATTAAATTAACTCTGGCTTTATAACACGTGTTATTTAATTAAAAGTTTTCTCACATTTGTTACATAACCCATGTTACAAAGTTAAAGGAACCCTTAGTTTGTTAACCAGGTAACTCCACTTATGTCTCGAAAGATTTGGTTACGTCTGACTATGTAGAAGAAATTTAATCATTAATTACTTATTCTCCTAGGTATTATAATTTGGAGCGATGACATCTCAGTGAATAAGAGCGTGCGTAAACAGGATTCCATAAAAACAAATCAGACATCATCATCATCAGCCCATTTAAGTCCCCACTGCTGGGGCACGGGCCTCCCTCAATCACATGAGGGGTAATTGCCATACTCCAATAATGCCATGCCAAAAAACAAAACTTGTCCAAAAATCCAAGTCTCGCACTCAGTTGTTCTACCGTGAAGAGTTGTGAGATCTCTGGCAATCGGTTATTGAATATTTGACTCGGCCATTGCATGAAAACACAACCGATTGCAAAGTTAATAGCCGACTTGGTAACATTGATCTTACAACTTTTCACGGTATAACAACTGAGTGCGAGACTTGGATTTTTGGACAAACTTTGTTTTTTATGGGATATCATTTCTTTTTGTAGTCCACCTACTTTTTTCTTTCCGGTAACTTCACCTTTAACTGCAAACGTAACTTTGTAATCCTATACATTTATATGAGATTACAGAGTTATTCATGCAGTTGGTGTATTTAGAAAACTGTACCGAAGTTACAAACAATTTAAGTTTTCCCTTGATTAGGATGCTAAATTCTATTTGTATTCTAAATTTGAAACTTCTATGTCTACTAGAAGTGCCTTGGACTTATGATGATCAGTGAGTCAGTGAGTCAGTCAGTCAGTGAGTGAGTGAGTGACAAAATTCTGAAACTTGAACAAGTGGTCATTCTTTAACTACTGGTTCAAATTGACTAAAATTTTAAATATACCGTATTTATACAATGCCTGATGATTAGTTACTGAAAATTCCGGCTTCTTGTTTTATCCACAATGAAATTATAGGGGGGTCGAATAGACTGAATCGCTTCGAGAAAAGGATAGTAGGCTGTGCCGCTTTTTTTGCTCGACTTCCAGATATATGTTATTTTTGAAGAATAAGGACACGAAAAATGGATGCATGATACGAACGTTTGACCTGTCCTATTCACCTTCAGATACTGAATGGACTATAGTAAGTATGTATCGTAGTAACGTTCGGAAATTTCAGAACCGAATTCAATATTTTCAAATCTATGTACTTATTTCTGCCATGAGCACGTCGGTGGTGGCATATTGTGGTGTTTTATACCAATGTCTAATCAATTAATTTTTATCGACTTCAAAAAAAGAGGAGGATGTTAGACTGTAATTATTTTTTCTACCGTTTATTCAATGTTTCCAAAAACTATGGGGATAAAGTTTACTGTGTGACAGTGTCATGGGCACGGCAAAGCTTTAAAACCCCGTCACTGCCGGCTATTCGTAGCATTCTAAACATTTGAGTCATACTGTTTTTGTACCAAAAGCCAAGGCTGTGTTACTTTCAAGAAACAATGAGTAACATTGACCGACAGTATTGCTATCGGAGGTAGTTCTTTCGTCTCGCCCTTGAATGTTTAAGGGCTCATTCAACAGGTCCGCTCCGAGCGATCCTTACCGACCGTTATGAAGATAATACGCCTATTATTTTGAAGAGGTAATTACTATGTAGGATGTTTTTATGCTTATTATGCCAAGACCAATAACGTAAGTGTGTTTTTTCTTTTTCTTGAGATAGATTTTTTTCTTTTTCTCTTCTTTTTTCTTTTTCTCCTTCGGATGTTGAGATGATCTTTAAATACGTTTTATTTTTTCTAGGTAAATTACACAAAACTTCGCCATTAAAATCATAGAGCAACGAACATATCCATCTTCTTGAATAAAGCATTACTTGTTTGCTTCTCTTTCGCATAAAACCTAAATGATTTGCGCCTAATTCCAGCTATAGACGAGCAAAAACTATTGTTAGCTTGATTTATTGTACAAGAAAGACACTTGTCTTCTCGCAGTATCTAATCTATTAACTTTCGTCTTAACATTTTTCCAGTCTGACGAGTAAAATAAGTTACGTCGATTAAAGTTTATCGTCTCTCCTTTTTCAGATTTTCTTTTAAAATATGCCCTGAACTGTAATTGATTCAATGAGTTTCCAACTTCCGGCCCCCGATTCAAAAGATTCTATTATAAAACCAGTGGAAAAGGGAAGGTGGGAGTCAAATTCTTTTAAGTGTGAATGACCTGAGGGATTTTTCTCCCACCGGCTACCTGGGGTGGGAAAGGTGAAATATTTTAATATAAGTAGACATCGCGGGAGTTACTGGAAAGTGTCTGGACGACTCATGAATACTAAGTTATTGCCTGGAAGATTTTCAAAAGTAGCTGTATAGCCTGCAATAAACCCCTGTTGATTGTAGGTAATTTGAATTAGTTCTTAGACCTTTTGAAGTTCTGTAATAACTTTAGTGTAAAAACAACTACGCATAAAAAAATCGGTTCTAAATCCTTGGTTTAAGCAATCTTGGCGAGTTGCACTGCACTAGATAATGCAGGGCCTTCAGACCGCGAGTGCAAGGTCGATGACCGTTATGCGCATTTACTACTAACTATTCTCGTTGAAGTCTAAAGCTCAGTTCCTTTTTTTATTCTTAATTCGTCTCGCATGGTGCGTCTTTTCGTGTTCGATGTTCAAGTCTGCCGTTTGTTTTTCAAGAATAAAATTAAATACACAACAATAGACCAACAACTAAAACATATGGAAATAAAAAAAACATTTCCAGTATATAGCAAGACATGTTTTTCAAAATACGTGTGTAGCATTTTTTTAAATACATCTTTAAGACAAGAGTCAACAGGCATCTTCTAGGCAAACGCGTATCATCCTAGACCGCATTGTCGCTTTTCGTCAGGCGTGATTGTGGACAAGCGTTAGCCGACAATAAAAAAATGCTGTTTTGAAATAAGCAACGACTAAATAACATGAAACAAGAATCAATCATCAGCTTGTGCGGATAAGGAAAGTCTGGGGATTTTGCCACGCAACATGAAGGACAAGACCCTTCATGTTACGTGACAAAATCCCCAGACTTTCCTTATCCGCTCACTGCCAGCAATCCTCCTACGTCCTAGTCCAACGAGTAATAGGACTTCATACCACTTTACACATCTACTCCAACAATTCTTAATCTACAGCAGACGTGGCTATACACTGCCACTTTAACGGGTTAATTCGTCGGGTGATTTCAAAAGTCTTATCCTTTGACTAAAATGAAAATATCATACAGTATTAACGTCCCCGCCACTTATGTAAATCAACTTAGTCGATGTAAATCTGGGTGTATTAACTACAACACACGCTTATTTTGTAGTGTATGCGGTTTGCTCCGGCTGTGTATGTATATTTTATCGAGCTCTGAATTTCAACCCAGAGAGGCTGTGGTTTTGGGTATGTAGTTCGGTAATACGCGGCCGTGGTCTCGCCGCGCCGCACATGTATGTATAAATATATTTAAGTAGATTATAATGCGACTATATGTTCTATCTCGTTACACATAAAGGTCAACTTGTAACTTGAGCCCTTGAATGTTAACCAAGATGGTTGTAATTGTAACAATTTACTATACTCGGACGTATATTTTACTCGGATGCGTTTGTTTTGTTGAAGTGCTTGTGTCTATATTTTTTCCTATTCCTAAACATGTATCGAACCTGGCCCTTATGGCCACGGCGACAAATGTCAATGACATATTATGTCGAGTGATAATTGTCAAATATGAACTGCACTTTGTGACAATACAGTATTTGACTTATTTTTTTCATTTGAGTAATCAAAAGACCTCTCAATGAAAGAAACATCGTTGAAAGAATTACTTGATTCTCATGTAAACTACCTGAGATATCACAACTTTAAAATCACATACCCAAAACGCTCCATACAAATGGCTACAGAGATGTTTCGTTTATGTCAATGCTTCCACTATAATAGTTGGTGTAAATTATATGGGTTATTCAATAGTATAATTATTATTTAATAATTTCAATGAACTTGCCCATGAATCTTTGAATGACCATAAAACCGGCTAGACGTTATATTTTTAACTGAGAATTTTTGCTATTCGCACGTATTTACCTATATTTTGATAAAATATTTATATTTTGTAAAATCTCGAGCTTAGTCAAATACCCTATTGTATGATAGGCAAAAATGTTGTGAAACACAAATCACTATTTTTAGTCGTATTTGTAAAATCGCAGATGTATCTTGATATCAGATCGAAGCTATGTCGGATTTGCGTGACAATAGGGTATTAGACTAATCTGGGGATTGTACAAAATATTAATATTTAATAAAATATATTTTTTTAATAATTTCATACTTTTAAAATGGACTGGTCCATGAATCTTTGAATGACCATAAAACCGCCTAGAATATAAAGTCTAGGCGGTTTTATGGTCATTCAAAGATTCATGGACCAGTCCATTTTAAAAATATGAAATTATTAAAAAAATATATATCATTGAATAATCCATACAATTGGCACCAACTATTATAGTAAAACCCTTGCCATAAACGAAATATTTTATACAGCTACTAAACAAAATTCAAAAGAAATGCATACAAAATACACGCGTGTGACGTCACACGCTGGACATTTGTTTGGGCTTGCTAAAAATGTGATTTCAACGATGTTTCTATAATTGAGAGGTCTTTTGATTACAAAAAAAAGTGAAATACCGTTTGTTGTGTCCGTGGTACGCGTAGTTCAAAGGCTCGCCGCGCATCTTCTTTCTAATGCTTGACAATTTTAGCCGCGGTGTAATAGCGGCCTGGAAGAAACTCCCGATATCTGCTTCGCTTCAATCATACCTTGACCTATACCTAAAGGTCACAAACATCTAGATGTTAGAAATCAAAGGTCAAATCAATACTCCAAGATTTTTTACTCATAATACGCCAAAGTAAACTATTACGATTAGCAAATAAAACTCAGAATATTTATGTGGCCATGAAAATGTGGAACTGTGCTATCGTACATTGCCGAAACTTAAGTTCATACGTTAGTAAAAGATAAAGATAAAAAAATCTTTATTCAATTTAGGTCCACACAGAACACTTATGAATGTCAAAATAGTACATATTATCTACCGCTGGTTCGGAATGTCGATTTCTACTGAGAAGACACCAGCAAGAAACTCAGTAGTTACTCTTTTCAAATATTGATGATGTTACAGAGTTTCAATTGAGAAGAGAAAAAAAAATTACAATTATGAAAGTTAATAGACTACTATGAATAACAAACTCAAAAGATTAATCAATTAACATGACCAAGAATCCTTATCATTTAAATAGTCTTGTACACTATAGTTGAACTTCAAATTGCTAACTTGTATAGATGATCTGTCAGTACAGCCAATTAAGGTGACGGGTAGGGCACACTAGTGACGCCAATCGATTTTAATTTTTAGCTACTAAATCGGATCTATTTTAAACAATTTCGGGGTTACTACCTCTTAGCAAACACTTATACTATTTATTATATAATTGGGCACAAATGTTGGGTCCGTGCTACAAACGCGAAAAATTGATTCACACTAAAAGTGGCCGCAGTTTGGCGTGTATCAATTTTTCGCGTACAAAAACGGGACCCAACATTTATGCATGGTTATTTAATAAATAGTATAAGTGTTTGCCGAGAGGTTGTAACCCCGAAATTGTTTAAAATAGATCCGGTTTAGTAGCTAAAAATTAAAATCGATTGGCGTCGCTAGTGTGCCCTAGCTGCATCTACAACATAATAGCAACAGCTTCTTTTGCGTTGCATTATACAAATTATTATTCCGCGGCTAAACTCGACGAAAATTAAAATCATTGTAGTACTTACTGACGACCCGTTTGGAACAGTGGTAGTGAACGCTGCCTCTGGTGCAAGGAATGCGGGTTCGATCCCCGCACAGTACAAACATTTGTGTGCATGAACATGTCTGTTTATATTGGTCTGGGTGTTTTCTATGTATTAATAGTATGTATTATAAGTACGTATTTACAAAAGAAAAGTATTAAATGTATATATTTGTAATTCCGCTGTTGGTTCTGATATCCGTAATACAGGTGCTTGAGCTACCTATCTCGGAGTCAGATCAATGTATGTGATGTTGTGAAATATTTATTATTTATTTATTTATACTATTTTAATCTTTCACCTCACCATTGTCCTTTATTCTGTTTCAATGGTAGAAATACGCACATAGATTAGAAATATCCAGAGGTGCATGCTCGGATTTGAACCACCACCTGGAAGGCACGTTATTATCCACTGAGCTACCATCGGTCTATCAATTATAAGCATGTGGTAGAACTGACCCAGAAAATATAGCAACCGGAAACGTGATATGCTATTAGCGTTTAGTCGTCCTTGCGCCGTTTGATCGGGTTATTTTCACCGGCCTTGACCGGGAAATGACAGGCATTAGTCGCATCTACTTGATACAGGGTGTTATGAAACCACTAGCTAAATGCCAAAGGGTTTTGCTCTTTGTATTAGATAACATTCAGAAGAAACATGACTAAAATGTATTATAATTTTGATCAAGGGCCGATTCGACCAATCATAATCCGGCCCTATATCTTTGGTAAGGAGCTGTCATTCTATGCAAACTTGATGTTATATCATAGATTCATCCACGGATAAAGATTGGTTGAATCGGGCTTTAGTGTCCATAAGTCACCGAATACAAGGACCTCTGATGCGCAAACGTGTCATGCATCTCGGAACATTTTGAGCCCCAATGAAGCTATTGATCTCAGTCCCAAATAATTATTACATTTTCTGAAAAGTACAGGTTTTTCGACAGATATGTTTTGCACGGCTTGCAACTGTCCGCAGTATAGTCTGAATAGGACCTGCATAACTGCCCACTTAAAAATAATAGTGTTCAAAAATATAGTATTAAGTAAGGTAGCCTTTTGTCCATGAATCACATAAACCTATCGCAGTGCAATTCTACACATAGACATCTCGAAATGTTGGTTACTTTGGATCGATTCTCGGCTACTTTTTGTTAAAAAAAGAGCAAGGTACCTCTCCATGTAAAATTTAAATGTTATTGGAATCGATTAGAGAACTTAGCCTCTTTTTATGAAAAGTGCTTTCATAAATTAGATTACACATACCGGAGTGTTACCTCTGTCTCACGAGAAACCATCGTGAAAAGCGCTCGTGCACTGCTTCGACACGTTTCGATGAGTGAATGAGAATTCGGGGGAAAGGAGAGTTAAAAGTTGGTAGCGTCCATGGGCTGGTCATATTAGCCGCAGAACTGACAGCCGTTGGAGCCGTAAAGTCCTTGAGTAGGAGACCGCGACTCGGTAAGCGTAGCGTAGGACGCCCTGCGACAAGATGGGATGATGATATTCGAAGGCTGACTGGTGTGGGCTGGATGAGAGTGGCCGAAAATCGGAAGCAGTGGCGTGCATTAGGGGAGACCTATGTCCAGCAGTGGACGAGTGTGGGTTGCTGATGATGATGGGCGACGGCTATCGCTTACCATCAGTTGATTCGTCTGTCATCTGTAAAATAAATAAATAGAAGCCCTACGTGCAGCACTGGACAGACATGGACTGACTGCCCTCGTCATGAGAAGGTCCTAAAAATACAAGTAGAGTCAATTTTAGATTCCATGTGTCTATGAATATAAAGCTTAAATTTGAATGTTGATAGCGACTGAAGCGTGCTTTTCACGGGCCTCCTTTGGTGGCGCGAACTCTATTAGTGACATTTTACCGTAGTCGACGGATCGCTGATGCGAAAAGATTCCATCGACCTAATTTGTTTCTTATTAAAACCTAGAAAGAGGAAACAATTTACTTCCTTTCACAATAATAAATTTAAACAGCTGACTCAAGCAAGACAAAGGTGTTTTCCTTGTTCAGTTCACTTGATATTTTGACCCTATTTAGAAACCGTTTTTCAATCAACGTTATTGAAATCAAAGATTTAATTGAAACGCAATGGTAATCTGTATTTAATATAAACGCAATCAGTTAGATTGCGATGATTGATAAAGTTTGTAATACACATAATTAGTTTTAATGAGTGTTTTTTTGTATTTTATTACATTTATTTTTACCCGACTACGGCGAAGCAAAAAGGAGGGTTATGATTTTGACCTGTATGTATGATGTATGTATGTTCATCTGTTCCCTCATAACTTCTAAACTAGTTATCATATTTGAACAAATGAGGTGTCGTTAGAAGCGTCTTAATTGTCTTCTGGTTATAGGTTACATGACGTCACGTTAAATTGACTACAGCGTCCTCTAAGGAACTTAGAGTGAGGAACTTAAAAAAAAATTTGGTTGGCGGTACCGTGTGGGGTATCAATCGAAAGAACTTTTTTAGCACATTTCAAATATGTAATTTTGTTCACATAACTAAAAATATGTTAAATAAAAAAAAGTTTAAAAACTAAAACCCGACTACCAAAAAATCACGCTCTAAAAAGTACGAAACAAGAAAACTGTCTCTGCTGAAATTATTATGCCGTATTGCCGTGGTCGTATGCCACCTATTGTAGCAAAATAGATTCATTATAATAATAAAAGAAAATCAATGTGGCATACGACCACGGCAATACGGCATGAATGAGCCGGCTCGACCGGAGTAATACCACGTCCTCACAGAAAACCGGCGTGAAGCAGTGAATGCGCTGTGTTTCGCTGCGTGAGTGAGGGTACCGGAAGCCCAATCCAAGGGAAGGGGGGTTAAAAGGTAAGCAGCGCACTTGTGACACCACTGGTGTTGCAGGTGTCCATGGGCGGCGGTGATCGCTTACCATCAGGTGATCTGTCGGCTCGTCTGCCACCTATATCATAAAAAAATATTTGATTTTGGTGTGCTAATAGTATTTTTTGGTTTGCAAAAGGGTTTGATTAGCTATTTATTAATTTTGAGGGGACGATAAATACAACCCTATTTCTAATAAGAAAGTGTCATCCCAGACTGTAAAAGTTTGCGGTCTCATACTATCTTTAAAAGCAAATTAAGCCGTTATACCTGCGACTGTTTTCTTCAGGTTCAGATCCAGTCATGTCACACTGGTGTCCCATTAAATTATGAGTAAAGGAATAGAGCATGCACTTCAGCACTATATGTGTTAAGTACTTAGCTGATCGTTGAGATGTTATAGCGCATAGTAAAACTGTGAATCAGCTGCCAACGAACGTTTGTCCGAACAGATACGACCTGGTGATCTTCAAGAATAGACTGCTTAAAATACGGCATACGATTCCTGCTTAAAATACGGCAACGCATCTGTGATGTCTCATGTCCATGAGTCGGCAGTAATCACTTACCATCAGGTCCGCTGTTTGCTCATTTGTCCGCCATAATGTTAATAATCCAAAATAATCTTTAAGGAGGTCATTATTGCTTCATAAGGTTTAAAATATTTTAGCACCGGTATTTATGGCACACAGTTGGTATTATGCTTGTATGCTAATGTTGGCGAACTCTCGCCTTGAACGCGTTGCATCATAGTGTCATCACGACCGCGGCCGTGACGTGGGCGTCGCACGCGCAACATTATGGTCATTCCGCGTTAGTTCAAACAAAACCGGTTTTGTAGTCGACAGTGTTACCAACTGTACAGAAATATATTACGAGGGGTGCCATGAGAAAAATGTGCTCAATTAAAATTTAAAAAAGCGCCAATAAGTCACACCGATCATCTAACTAGCTAGAGCTTTCCCTGTACTATGAGCAATGAGGAGGTATTTGATGACATACAACCCTGGCAATAGATAGATAGTTAAGAATTTGCAGAAAATAATAATAATGATGCCTGCTGTAGGCCATTCCTGATAGACACTCTTTATTGCACCAAAGTTTACAGAGAACTTAATGCTATGGTCATAGTGCTCGATATAGTTCTGTAAATACATTGTAGACTGTCTTATATAACAGCGATCACTTCCAGATAACCTTAGGGAAAAGAAAATACAGCAAATCAGATAAGATAGTCACTTAGGTATAAGATAGCATGGTGGTGGTAGAGTAGAGCTGGAGACCTAAAAAATATCTTTCATCATGATCATCCTCATTTCAGCCAATAGACGTGTACTGCTGGACAAAGGCCTCGCCCAATGTTCTCCGCACAGATCGGTCCTGTGCCGCCCGCATCTAATAGATTCCCGCGGCCTTCACCAGATCGTCGGTCCACCTTGTAGGGGGCCTGCCACGGCTGCGACTTCCTGTACGTGGCCTCCACTCGAGGACCTTTTCGCTTCAAAAAATATCTTTAGATTGAATTGTCTATTTATTATATTAAAAACGCTGCTCGTGTGCTTGTATTGATGTCGAAATAATATACTATAAATGGTACTAAGTGCTCAATGCAGGTTAATGCGTTAAACCTATGAAAATACTGTAAGATCTAACACCAAAGGCTGGCAACATTGGTTATCGATGCCTACTTAGTATGATTTTTATTACATCACGCGCGAAAGTTTTGAGCTAATTTGTCAGGTTAATAAACTGGTTTCACCCACACCTATTTAAAAAGCCATTATTGTCGATGATCATATTAGATTAGGCATTTATGTTTTGTGGCGATTAAGAGATTTAAATCGCCGTAATTAAAGTAGCCGTGTGGTCCCGGACAGAGTAGAATAGGCCATCCTCACTCTTACCGAGGTGTCGTAAAAGGCGACTAAGGTAAAACTGCTGGCATGATCATCAGCACCCAGAGAAGGAAAACTCTGCATTTATATCAAAACCCTCGCCAACCCGTCTGCCTAGCGTGGTGAGTATGGCAATTACCCCTCATTGTGGTTGAGGGAGGCCCGTGCCCCAGCAGTGGGGACTTAAATGGGCTGATGAGGTAAGAGATTTAAATCTCATGCTCAAACGATTTCGGGTTAAAATCGCGAACATTTTCAAATCTTTATTTTTTTAAACAAATCTCCTCTTTGACACTAAAATTTGTAGCATTAGTTATTACAAATATGCTATGTAGTTACCGCTGCCCTTGGACGTCAGCTACAACAAATGGAATGGTGGAACCGCAGCGGTCCCAGAATTCCATCTGGTGAAGCTGAAGTTAATTCAACAATGAAGTGCCTGCAAATATCTGACGAAGTGCACTGCGTTCCATCCAGCCAGATGGTATGCAATCCTAGTTATAGGTCGGTTCACGAAAGATGACCACAAATGGCCAGCGTCTACGCATGTTATCTCATGAAGAAAAGACTTAAGACAAAAACATTTTAATTAAATATAGAATGTGTTGATTTCCAGTCCTTATAATGTGTCAAATTGAGAATGAGCATTTTCTTCGTGAGATTACATGCATAGACGGTCGTAATTGTGGGTGTGTGGTCATCTTTCGTGAATCGACCTGTAACGTAAATTTATAATCCTAAGCTTGGATGACTTGGTGGTATTTTAAGCTCGAAAAGTGTTCTTATGTTGTTTGTGGCCGAGAAAAAATTTGAAAGACATCCGAAAACAAAGGTAGTCTAAAGAGATATGAGGTAGAACCTAACAGACAAAAGAATCTCAACAGCAGACGTGGCTCAGAACTGGGTCACTCACAACGTATGCGTGCATACATCCACACTCGTGCAGCCTGCACCTCAAAACAAACAATACAGTCATTTTTCACGTACAAACGCTTGTTTCAAAACCGACTCGTCATTCTATTCTAGACAAAAGACGACCTCAGAAGCACCCATAATGATGACAAGCCGTCTCGGCTGCTGCACCTGCCGAAGTTTACCACCACCTTACGGTAAGAGAATAAAGTCCAATTTCACTGGCCAGGGTGCAAATAAAGGTTTTTTGAATGAGGGCTGATAAATGACTATTCCACTGACTACATTGTTGTAAGATTAAATGGAATCTGAAAGTTTCTTCAAATAAAACAAGCCAAACAATGTGAATTTCAATGTAAGACATTGGACTACTTATTGGAACCGAAGAAAATCTGATTTCGCAAACATCTGAAACAACGATTACTTTAATACGACTCTTTGTAGAGTTCTATTGAATAAAGTATTTAAAGATTTGCCTAAGCCTATTAAGGTAACGGGTAAGGCACACTAGCGACGCCATTCGATTTTAATTTTTAGCTACTAAACCGGATCTATTTTAAACATTTTCGGGGTTACAACTTCTCGGCAAACACTTATACCATTTATTAAATAACCATGCACACATGTTGGGTCCGTTTTTGTACGCGAAAAATTTATTCACGCCAAAAGTGGCCGCCTTTGGTGCGAATCAATTTTTCGCGTACGCGTTGGACTCAACATTTGTGCATTGTTATTTAATAAATAGTATAAGTGTTTGCCGAGAGGTTGTAACCCCGAATAGATCCGGTTTAGTAGCTAAAAATTAAAATCGATAGGCGTCCCTAGTGTGCCCTTACCTTAAGAAGAAAAGGCCGGCCATCAGAGAGGAGTGGCGGCGTGTGACCAACACCTGAAGTTGACGATCACGATCATTCTGTCAAGTCTGATACTGACATTTTTTTATGTGATAGGTGGCAGACGAGCAGACGGATCACCTGATGGTAAGCAATTGCCGCCACCCATGGACACCCGTAACACCAGTGGTGTCACAAATGCGCTGCCAACCTTTAAACCCCCCTTCCACCTTTCCCCCGGATTGCGCCTCGGGCACCCTCACTCACGCAGCGAAACACAGCACAGTGCTTTAGGCCGGTTTTCTGTGAGGCGGTGGTATCACTCCGGTCGAGCCGGCCCATTCATGATGAAGCGTGGCTCTCCTACGATAGAATGAAAACATAGAAGATTTAAGGTGACGGGTAGGGCATACTAGCGACGCCAATCGATTTTAATTTTAACCGGATCTATTTTAAACAATTTCGGGGTTACAACCTCTCGGCAAACACTTTTACTATTTATTAAATAACCATGCACAAATGTTGGGTCCGTTTTTGTACGCGAAAAATTAATTCACACCAAAAGTGGCCGATTTTGGCGTGAATAATTTTTTCGCGACCGCGTTTTAGTATCTAAAAATTAAAATCGATAGGCGTCGCTAGTGTGCCCTACACGTCACCTTAAAAGAAAGAGTGAAAAACAAATACTTATCTTTTGATTCCAAGCCTTTATTGCTAGTGTCTATGAAGTAGACTCACCGCTTTCAAGCATCTGGGTCGAAAGCTGGTTTGCTATTTCAATGTTTTAAAAAGAGAAATGTAGCTGTCTTGTCATGCCGTTCTGTTCAGGCGCCATTTCCTTAAAGAGAACGGACTAAAAGGTAATTATTAACCCTATCAGGCAGTTAAACCGTTATTGTAAGTTGCCGTGATGCGTAGGTCTAGGTACCTACTTTTGTTACGTGGTTGTCGATAAACGAACTATCGACAGTAGACAGTAGTCGACCTCGAAAAATAGTCATAACACATTTTCAATTGAACCAATTAATCTCTTTCATAATGCTTTCACCCCCGACGCAAAAACGACGGAGTATTATAAATTTGACGTGTAGCATCGTAGCTCCGGAACGGATGAACCGATTTTGATATAGTTTTTTTTTGTTATGGAGGGTTTTGTTAATGTTTTGTGTTATTCTTGGTCTTTCAAGATCAACAACAAGTGTCAACTTATACAAAGCTTTTGTAAAGCGTTATAATCCCTGAGGATATTGATTTCTAGAACATAAAATCTAGTACTGTATAATACTGGATCTTGGTCCAAGCTATCCCTTGGCTTCGAAGACGACTGACGGCTCTGTAAGCAACCAAGATTGTCACGTTCATATGATGGACGATGTTACAGTCATGTATGGACAGCGACACATCAATGTATACAAATAAATTACTTTCTTCAATTGATTTGGTTTTATATCAATCGAGAACTGTATGTATCTAATGAATCTTAAAACTGTCCGATGATAATTAAAAGCTATAAATTATTTCGATACTATCCGTTCTCTTAAAATATTAGTTTTTGTTGTAGATTTTTTTGAAGATTATATTACTATCGATAGTCTAAACTTGTCCAACACTAATTGATCTTGTAACCAGACCGAGCATCCTGACCGCAGCGTCATTGTATAGCGGTGTGCGTTACACTCATCGCATAGCACCAATATGAATCCGATACCAACCTTTAGAGACATTATGCCAGCGTCTACTGCCACCTATCACATAAAAAATATTTGAAAAAAATCTACGTTGAAAAGATACTTTTATTTTTTGGAGCTGCAAAGAGATAATCTTTGTATAAAAATTGCGGGATGGTCTAATTTCATTGTTTGCCAGTTACATACCAGACGCCCACCTTCTCCTCATTCTTTTTGCTCTGCGCAAATACATTATTTTCAATAGATAGCTCTAAATGTGGATAGTTTTGCTAGTGTTCGCCTTTTCGGTTTACCTATAAATCTTGTCGTGATCCGTAAATTTAACATCTTTATAAATAACTAGTGGCCTGCCCTCACTTCGGGGCATTAGTTACAATTGTTGCAATAGATGGCGCTAGGTGTAGTTTACATCGCGCAAGAGTTTCGATTTTTAGGTTTACTTATAAGACGGGCTGTTATGTTAGTGGGTGGAGGAACAGAGGACGGCCGATAAAGAGATGGATGGATTGTGTGAAGAGTGAAGGGAAAAGGGGTGGATGATTCGATGACGAATGACAGGGACGTATGGAAAAAGAAGACATACTTTTTGTTTGTTCTCCCAGGGGAAATGCATTACGCATACCCGTCCGCCGGGGGGTGGACGGGTTATGTCTGACTCCCCCCCCGCATGACGGCGGGGGTCTACCGGCTAAAACCCCTGGTCACCCTCTCATCGTCCAAAGTGGGGGATTGTGGTGACGGGCATGAAGCCATGGGCACAACCCCCCGGACGGAGCCCACCTAAACGGGGGGCAGGGCCGCTCCGACTCCTCCTCGCTCTTCGTAGCACGTCGCAAGAAGGATGTTCCTCCCGCGCACGCTCCGCCGCTTCCTTCGCTGCCATCACCTCTTCACAGAAGGTTGCGAAGGCCTTCAGGCCTTCTCCCTGCCAGTATGGTCTTCCACTATACTGCCAAAGGTAAGGTCCTGGCCGACCTTCGCTACCAGTGTCTGGCGCCGCTGATCCCACGACGGACAATGCGCAAGTGTATGTTCCGCCATCAGCAGCGCCACACTCGTAGCAGGAAGGAGCTCCCTCACGGCGAATACGATGCAGATAATGACCAAAGGAAGTATACTGCGCCGACCCCAGATAACCTGGGAAAAGGGCAGGAGGATAGTGATGACTCTATTTGAATTTACCTCTTTATAAATACCAGAAGATTAGTATAGATAAGAGTCTGTGCTACTAGTTTTTTTTTTTTAATTTTAATGAAATTCCACGGACAAGGACTGGTTCCGTGCCTTTATTGTGCCCGTTCTTTAAGTATTACAAGTTATTTTTGAAATTTGCTCCGCGACAAAATTAAACTAAATTAAATTACAATAACAATCTTAAGTTTAGGCAGTCATGCATGATTAATGTTAATAAGATGTACAAAATGTACTGTCATTTTTTTTTTTTGGGTTAGGGGGTTTGGTGATTTTATGTAGTTAAGGAACCTCAGGGGTATGTTAGTAATTTATCTTTTATTTGCAAGCTTGTCCCTAACCGCGTCATCGCCCCGGCGGATCGCCATTTTGAGGTTGTACTCGGTTATTTTTTCGATGGTAGCCTTCGATGCCATGGATATT
The DNA here is from genome assembly GCA_019059595.1 of Marasmia exigua. Lineage (NCBI taxonomy): Eukaryota > Metazoa > Arthropoda > Insecta > Lepidoptera > Crambidae > Marasmia > Marasmia exigua. Next base: position 29,214,306 of record CM032463.1, on the reverse strand, counting down.
AGGCGCGCTGTGGCGTCGTTAGTGGCGTTATCTGTATAATATACACAAGTTCTTGTGTGTCTGGAGATGGCTACCACCGCGTGTGACACTTTGCAGGAGATGGGACGGGACTGTTTAGGAGTTGTTCTGACTATCGCAACGTTCTCGAACGTACTGTCCCTGGGCTTCGTGGATTGTCAGAGTGCGCGATCCTTCGTCTAATCCGTACCCCTGGCTGATTAAGAGAGCTTTCTACTAGTTAGAAAATACTACTAATTATGACCTTAATTATGTACATATGTGATAAATAATACAATATGAATATGAACTATAATCACAAAAACAACTCTTCTTCGGCTCGTTTTCTCGACCAAAAGCTGGATAGTAATCCGGATAGAAGCGCTGTCATCCTGAATATAATACGATGCTATACAAGCCATTATGTTCCTACGTCATCATGAAATCCTCTATGACGTAAGCGAATTTCCTTTCGCCATTTGACGATGAGAGATTACATGCAATCTACTCATAGTGTGTGACGTGAATATAGGAAGCTATAATATCAAGAGATAGTACGTATAGCCCGCATTGAAATGTAAACATCTCGACTCTTAAGGTGACCAGTAGGGCACACTAGCGACGCCAATCGATTTTAATTTTTAGCTCCTAAACCGGACCTATTTTAAAAAATTCGATAACAATCTCTCCGCAAACACATATACTATTTATTAAATAACCATGCACAAATGTTGGGTGGGTTTTTGTACGCGAAAAATATGTCATAGGCGGTAGACGAGCAGACGGATCGGACGGACTGATGGTAACCGATTGCCGCCGCCCATGGACACTCGCGACACCGGTGGAGTCGCAAGTGTGCTGTGTAATCATATAAGTATACCGCTAAATACCATTGACCGTGGGAGAGCCACGCTTTGGCATGAATGGGGCGGTTCGATCGGAGTGATACCGACGGTCTCATAGAAAACCAGCGTGAAGCAGCACTGTGCTGTGCTTCGCTGCGTAAGTGAGGGTACCGGAGGTCCAATCCGGGGGAAAGGGGAGTTTAAAGGTTGGCAGCGCACTTGTGACTCCACTGGTGTTGCAAGTGCTCATCGACGGCTGCAATCACTTACCACCTATCACATTTAAAAATATTTTTAAATTCAAACTTATTTGCAAGTTGAAAATAATACTCTACAACCACATCAAATTATCCAAGTAAAGAAACCGAATAAATCGAGAAGTCCGAATTATTTCTCGATTTATTCAGTTTTTTACTTGTTCCTAAGTTTTTTGTTGGATAAATTGCAAAGTTTAAAATTTATTTAGCTGAATGTCTCTCTCCTTTTGTTCAGGATGAAAATGTTTTCAAGCAATAACTATTTCATTTGTCGTCGAGTTAGGTAATGTCTGGTTTACCTACCTTCAAGGCTAGTTTTTTTCTTAAAAGATCTCATAGTACCATGCTACCTTCTAAAACAATAGCGTAACATTTTTTGATTGCCGCGTACAAAACCCTTTTACAATGTTAATAGTTAAGTACCTACTTATAACCGTACGGCCATGATGTCGTATTTACCGAAACTAAGTGAATCGATGAAGTGATGTGGTTACGTAAAAATCATTTCATTTATATTGAAATTTAACATTCATAATATACATTGTGCCTTCGTAGGTTAATGCTGAGAAGGAGATCGAAGAGATGGACTGTGGATGTGTGATGGAGATGTGGATGGATATACAAGGTGTATCAAGTGGTTTTTAGTGTACAAATGTGGTGTTTATTTGTGCAGTTAAGTGCCGCAGAGTGATCCTAATAATAAAAATCGTTGGATTGTATCGTTTTTAAGGTGACGGGTAGGGCACACTAGAGACGCTAATCGATTTTAATTTTTAGCTACTGAACTGGATTTATTTTAAACAATTTCGGAGTTCTAACCTCTCGGCAAATACTTATACTATATATTAAATAACCGAAATTGTTTAAAAAAGATCTTGTTTAGTAGCTAAAAATTAAAATCGATTGCCGTCGTTAGTGTGCCCTACCCGTCACTTTAACACTGCTATTGTGTGTCGAGTGCGTTGTCTCGTGACAACTTGCTTGGACCTAATAGAGTCTTACAACCCGCCATTGCTTTTAGAGTGATATCCGCTGAATCCGTAGGTCGATAAAACGTAAAACACCGGCGTTTTATTGAGTGACTGTGACTTTGACTGACTTAAACTGTTGCCTACCTTGGTCGTATTGTATGGGGAGTCGAAAAATTTCGACTAATTTCGAAATGTCGTAGAACAAATCTTGTTCAGAATGGTTGGTAGAACACGTGGTTAAAGGAAAGTAAATGTCCACATATACACCCTGTAAATAATAATTATAATAATTTATTTTAATTTAAAAATAACATTTGATCCATTATTGTTAGCATACTACAGTCCCTCCTACTAATCCCTTGGTAAATAAATTGAAAAATATGACTTATTATAGGGATTAACAAAAACAAGTACAATGGAATGGAAAGACACTTCAAACTATTTACCTTAACTAGTATAGCTAGTTGGTTGGTGCCAACCAGAGCAACCGACCTCAGCAAATGGATGAAGTGCCACCTAATAGGAGAGTCTTATCTCTCCGCAACATTCTTCAAGATACTGTTGGAACTGGCTCTTTCAAACAACGAATATATTTCCTTGCGTTTTACCGCTTAATAATCATCTGTACTCAACTTAGCAAACCTCTCCGATTAGATGCACTGCAGAAGCAAGGCAGCCCCAATATTGATCTGAAACCATTGTTGTATTGGACACCCTATGACTGGACTGGACTTCTCAATACGGACACCCGTATTGAGAAGTTCACGCATTAATTTAGCTACCTACCTTCAGTGCTACGGATACGCTTCACGGAGCTTAGATTCATATTTAATACACGTATATGTCATCCTGTTTGTAGCTAACAAAGAAGACTTAATTTCAGTTTACATAAAATGGTTTTCGTAAAATGACAAGAAAAAGTCTCTTAATAAAATCAACCACGGGACCCCATAGAAAGATGCTATAAACCCTAAGGTTTATAGAGACACAGTATATTGGCTCTCCTCAGCCTGATTGGTAAGCAAGAGAAGACCAACGTTGCAATTACATAGGACGTGGTTGAAATGGATTTACGCTGACGTTACGCAGGACCCGAGGCAGATCACCTACAAGGTGGTACGGACAGTATCAAGTCTGCTACAAAGTGTTCCTTGACTGAATGTGCACGCAGTGCCACAAACAGAGAAAGATGGAGAAGTCTCGCTAAAGCCGCTACCCAACATACAGACAATCCATAATCACGACCACTCCGTCAGCAGTGTACGACTGAGAAGAAGAAGAACGCAGGACCAATTTAGATAGGTGGAGGTTCTTATCGGAGGCCAAGGCTCTCTGCCGCGCCAACATAGACTTGATAGAAAGTCCTATCAGGTCTAACTTACCTAGTATTAGATAAACGAAAGTTAAGTAACCATTATTAAAAATTTCACTGAAAGTCTGATCGATTTAGAAAAAAGCTATTACAAAGTTACATCCAATTTCATACAACAGTGAGTAGTTAGTTTACTAACAAAAACTTCAAACCTATAACTAGTAAAATAACCGTGGAATCTGAAGAAGAGCAGCGTTTCCCAAATATGTAGTAGAAATAAAACACTGGGTAGCAGCATTCCCACCAGTCCTCAAACCAATGTAGGTTTGAGCTTTTCCGTGGCCTCTATCTCTTAAGGCTTTTAACTGTTAAGACTCTTAAGGCAGGTTATCCCTTGGTAAACCCCTCTCTGTCTCTCAAATCTTGCTAGAGCAACAGGTACCACGCTATACGATTTAGAAATTAAATTTGAAGTAGTATGTAATTAAATTATATTAATAAAAACTATTTTTTCTTTTGGTAACATGATTCGATAAAGTTCGATATTATAAATTGACAATGTTACCTCGGTTTGTGTAGGTAACCTTTTTATAGATACTATTACAATTTGCACTGTGGAAAAAATACCCTGACCACCAGAGAAAAATGTTTGTGAAATAAGTACCTACTGCTATAGTTGAGCCAAACTAATAGGCCATATTTGACGTTTCTAAATCTTAGATTCATAGAGAGGTGACCTACTAAAAACTTTGATTAAAGTTAATAATCGATATGTACTTCAAACAAACGTGAATCGAATACTATAATAATGAAAAAGAAGTTATTAGTACTTTTATTTGCAGATATTGACATTTCTGATCTCATTGATTGACATCAAAATTATTGAAAAGAAAGAGGAAAGTAGGTACCGATCCTAGATGTCAATCCGCGGCCAGTTTTTTTCATTTTCATCGAAATCAAAGAGCTTATATTGTGTGCCATAGATTTTATTTTGTATTTATATTTTTATTAATAAGTTATTAATGTATTAATATTTTTAAACAAGAGAATAATACGTTTTATTGTAATCAGAATGGGGCTTTTCATTTATGGATGAATATTCCTACACGATTAACATTGAATTCGTTAGATTATTTGGGGACAATCACTAGAGATTAAAAAGAAAATAGGTTGACACACACAACATTGTACCAACGTTCAATTCTGTAGAAATTTAAATGTTTAATAAGTTTATAAATAATTTAACAGAGAAATTAAATCGTGAAATTGTCTGTTCTGTCTTTATTGAAATAAATAAATGCAAACATAATTTTTAAAAAGTTAAGTAGGTAATTGTGCTTTTTTAACATAGAAAGATTAATAAATTCAATGATCGTTGTTACAAGGTTACGTTGTCTAATTTTGTTGAAGTGTTAAATGTGGCCTTTTATATTGGCCCAACTATAGATAAAGGATTGAGAAGCAATCTATGAAACTAGAAAATGCTGGCTGTATAAAATCCGATGCCGCATGTAGCTTTATCTTTTTCTTTTTCTAATCTCCGAGCGCTCTGTGCGAAGTTTAGATATCTGGAAAGTGATTTTGAAGTCGACATTCTATTTTCAAACTTGTGACAGGCCGATTAGAACTTTCCAACATTTTTTTAGAGTTCCACACAACAATAGGACGGTCTTTTTTAACTATTATTTGTCAAGACCCGTTGTCGAAATACTCTGCTGTCTTCTTAGGAAGTGTCAGATATACATACACTGATTTGCAGTAGGTAGATGCATAGTCCCTGTCAATGTCATATAACGGCCAAAAGAGACCTGTTTCACTGTGTCACTGTTTCTTATCAAATTAAGTCTAAGGTTATGTAGGCAGTTGTGTATATTAACGCATTAGAATATAAAAGTATTAGAACTTGAGGTTAATATATCTTGTTTCATAGTCATTGTTATTTATCATCAGTTCAATGATACCCCTGAAAGCAAAAATGCAACATCCTATGAATTTTATTGTCAAAATATTATCTAACCGTATCCTAAAAGGTACTGTTACACATGCTTAAAGCATGCTACTTTTTAGCGAGTGCTACTTAGTAGCATAAGTGGACGGACGTGCTTCTAGTAAGCATGCTAATTTTGAAAAAATCGACCGGCGAGTGATGTTTGAGCATCTTACCTGTAGTGCGGGTGGAAGGGGAAGTGTGGCGGAGTGCTATATATGGCTAATAGCATGCTTATTAATAGCGAATTTTGACAGTTCATTAAGCATGCTCATACTTGGCAAGCTACAAATGAGCATGTGTAGCAGTAGCTTAATGATCCACTTGTGTCATTTATACGGAACCTTCAGCACATAAGGTAGACTATAAAGTTTTCAATCTTTCTTAAATCAAAGTTAAGTGATTCTTTCGATACAGACTAGATATCATATCTAATTTAATAGGTGTGAATGAAGCGTGCGAGTTCATGTTCAAGTGAAATCCAAATAGCTGTTTGAATTATCTACGCCTTTTTCTAATAATATCCGTTGAGTTTTTTGTGGGAATTCGTCAATTTGCGCCGGAGTGTTTCTGAGTTGCGTTTTTTGTTGATTTATAAATTTTCCTCTCGTTTTTGCTGACATTATTTGTATGGTGTTTGAAGATTGATGTATTTAAAGAAGCATTGGCATCTTCGTGCAAAAAGAAGCAAAACTGTTGGTTCTTTCATTGAAGATGGGTTTGCTGTTGGCTTCACACTGAACTGTTTTTTTTAGTTTCACACTGCACATAAATTATAACTAGAAAATTAATTTATATTTTTAAACAATTTATTATATATTAATTTTATATATTTTTAAATTCTTCGATATTACTTCAGAATTCATGACCAACTGTGTTACCGAAGAAATTCAAAACTACTTTCTTTGACAAGTTATTTCTTAATTCTGTTTATCATAGAAAATGTTGAACCCTTTAACCTAATCTTCAGTTCAGACTCAGTTTTTCCATACTCAAAAGGAAAAAATGATCAACCGAAGATAGGCTTGTATATTTATTTATAGGATAATGAAACGGTCTGGAGTATTTCCACTCAAATAATTCAACAAGGAGTTGGGTTACCAAATGACAGGAATTTTCCTCAGAAGCAGGCAATTGGCAGGAATTTTAAGAAAACAGAGATATATCAGAAATCAAATTAAAAACGAATTCAATATTCATGTTATAATCAAATAACAAAGTTTAATAAACCAACATCAGGCAGCCCGCGTCCCCGCCACATTGCACCTCATACTCTTTTAATTATGTGGTAGAAATACCGGCAACACTTACCAAATGGTTCAAATATACATTCATGTTGCTTACAGCTAAGGAATGGAACTCTCTGCCGGAAGACGTGTTCCCTGAACGCTATGATCTGAACTTATTCAAGAAAAGAGTGAATAGGCTGTTACTAGACAGGCATGATCCATTCTCGGTCACATCATCACTTACCATCAGGTGAGATTGTGGCCAAATGTCTGGCTATTCTAATACAAAAAAATAAATGAAAAAAACAGGCTGATGTTCGAATTTTTCAAAAAATATATCAGGAAAATTTTAGGAAAACTTATTTTTGGACAAGAGCCTAGCCAGCACTGGTGGCATTAAGACATTAGAAGAAACATATTGCTCAGTCGACGAAAACGGCGAAAAAGTCTTGCTTAGTAATAGAAAACCGTTGACCTGAATCCAGATTACATCCTTTGTCGCGTCGTCTCTCATCGAAAGGCAAAGGACGAACAAAAGTTACAGAAGTGTTTTTACCCTCGTATAATAGATTTATCGAATATAGGCCATGGGAATACACGAGCCGCCATAGTGCGATGGATGAGAGTAGAGTTGTCAATTATATTTTACATTTAAGTTTTATAATGCCAGTTTCTTAAGATGTGTATTTTATGCTATAAAGTATATCTATCTATCTATCTTTACGAGCCTTCTACTCGTAGCATCGGCATTGTCTATGTTCAGCAGTTCCATCTTTATCTTTTAGGTGACTGACAATCCATAACTTTACACTCCTCAGGAAATTTATTGCTTCTCACAACAAAACCATGGTCACCTGAATCCATCACCCGCGGGGAGAGGAAAAGGCGTATTTATTTACTATGGCTCATTTAAATTCAATTTATGATTGTCTAAAAAATCTTGGTCAGTTGTGCTTATGGTGAACGTAATTATGACTATGTCTCATGTTGCATATTTAGATTTTACGGCCTATGCTCATCAATTTATCATATCAAAGGGTCAAAGGAAACCATTTGGAAGAATTACATCTGGTCACGATAAACATTGGCCGCCGATCGCTCCGGATCAAAGACTCGCTACACTTAGGCGTAGGGTACTCCGTCTCATAGTCGGAATGATGTAGTTGTCCTGATTTATTAATGGTGATATTTATAGAATGAAGTCGTATAATTGTGACAATATTTTGTTCTTTGATATTTTCAAAAAAATAAGACAAATGTTATTATTATTAGCCAGTATGCAAAACGTGCCTGCCGTGTGGTCCCCGGTAGAGTAGAATAGGCCGCCCTCACTCTTACCGAGGTATCGTAAAAGGCGACTAAGGTAAAGCTGCTGGCATGATCATCAGCACCCAGAGAAGGAAAACTCTGCATTTATATGAAAACCCTCGCCAACCCGTCTGCCAAGCGTGGTGAGTATGGCAATTACCCCTCATGTGATTGAGGGAGGCCCGTGCCCCAGCCTTGGGGACTTAAATGGGCTGATGATGATGATGATGCAAAACGGCTTGAAGCAGCACTGTGCTGTGTTTCGCTACATGCGTGAGGGTACTGGAGTCCTAATCCAGGTGAAAGGGGGTTTAAAGGTTGGCAGCACACTTGTGAGGCCTCTGGTGTCGCGGGTGTCCATAGGCGTCGGCAATCGCCGCCGATCCGTCTGATCGTCTGCCACCTGTCATATGTAAAAAAAAGTATAACCTTACCGAATGGCAATGGAAAACGATGTTTTGGTTAATCGAAGGCAAAGATAGCATTCACGCCTTTTATTATTTATTTGAGAACGTCCGTATCTATTAAATTCATCATAATTACTTATGTTTGTTGTTCTCCCTTGAATGTGACTTCAATTATTGGATACATAAATCTGGTTCTGTGTCTGACCTGGGAACCAGACCAATTGATGCCTTATTGACATCGCTTCCGTTGTAATTGCAACGCGGGCTCTCCTCTTGCTTGCCATCAGGCTGATTAGAGCCTATACTGTGTCACTATAAAAAAATATTGAATTATTGTTAGGTACATTCAATATATTAATATTAATGTATGTTCTTAAATATAAATTAAAATTCATTTTACGATCGTACACTTCATAATTGAGTAAATTAATTATATTAAGATTGAAAGCGTTACTAATTGATTATTTCAGTGCGAGTTTCCTCGTGGAATACCCATTATTTGATCTAAGGTTCACTTATTGAAAGGAAAATTACTCATTCAATACATTATACCGGTCATAGTACAGTAGACATCATGTAGACAGAATCAAAGAAATAGATTTTAATGTATCAGAATATGGATGTCTATTATTATTTATTACTTACCGAAGGTATACTTTTCAAGAACTTCAATAATAATTTTAGCTAATAGTTAACCTCTATTTTAACAATGGATCGCTGCATTGGATTAGTCCATCATTTACGAAATAATACAATAGCGTAAAATTAAAATTATCGGTTCTGATTTTATCCAATGTAGCAAGGTCTCTAAAATTACTTTGAATGGATTTAATTTAGTTAAAAATCGAGTGATGTTGCGTTATCCATTTTAGACAAAAGGAACTATAGTAAAAGGAACAAAACTAGGTAATTGCAAGTAACAGAACACCGATGTGAAGTGAGTGAGCCGGCGTATGAGTGAAGTGACCGGTGGCTCAACTGCAGGGAAGGGTAGTTTAAAGTTTGAAGATTCGTTTGCTCGTCTGCCATCGATCACATCAAAAAACAAACATTGCATTTGCGAGTTTGCAGATAGTGACTGTCTATTTGTTTCTGCCCATAAACTTAGCTTTTAATACCTCATCATCATCTCAACCAACATGGCGGCCAGCCCGGGGTAACTTTTTATTCTGCCTATTTTTTATCTGCATAAATAAATAATCTGTATTATACTGTTTATATAGACAGCGGCAACGCTTGTAGGTAATTCGAAAACACGAAACGTTCGCGCGATGTAATCGACACCTAGTGCCATCCATTGGTATAAAGTAGAACTAATGTCCCGAAAAAAAAGTGAGGTCGGGTCATAAAATTATTGCTTTCAACGGAACCCTGCTGACATTATTTGATCGTCATCACACATTGCCAATTCGTTTATTTGATGGTTCGCATGCGTGACGTATACTTTAGGTCATGTTATGCGTAATATTTAAGTGTGAGTCACCATTCTTCAGTCGGTTATCGGACGTACTACAGATAGTGCGCAGGTGGGATATCCACTTCACGTGTATCCCAATAGTTAGTCATATGATAAAACGAGCCACTTATCTATGTAGATACCTCGTCATTCAATTTACTATCTTAGGTATGAGTAGCAGAATAGATAATACTAAATAGTCCTACTTAATTGTTAGTTAGTGAAGTCCTCACACGGAAAGTGAGAGGCGTATATTAAATTCGATTTTCTCTGATGTTCAATTCTCCCAATTTTGTGAAATAGCAAGAGCTGGATGCGAGAAGCCATGGATAGATCACGGTGGCGAACAATTGGAGAGGCCTACGTCCAGCAGTGGACTGCGGTAGGCTGATGATGATGATGATGTGAAACAGCTTGTGCAGCGGTATTTGCTGACTATTATAATGACTTATGGACCTACAAGAGACAAAGCGTACGTACTCTTTCCTAGAAACTCATTCCTATACTGAATAAAGAATATTTCATTCATTTCTCTGATCGTGGGCAACGGTGATTGATCATGAGGTTACCCGCTTGCTTGTTTGCCGCCTATCACATAAAGAATCTGGTTTTTAGGGTTCCGTAGCCAAAATGGCAAAAACGGAACCCTTATAGTTTCGTCATGTCCGTCTGTCCGTCTGTCCGTCTGTCCGTCTGTCACAGCCGATTTACTCGGAAACTATAAGTACTACAGTGATGAAATTTGATGGGAATATGTGTTGTATGAACCGCTACAAAAATATGACACTAAATAGTAAAAAAAAGAATTGGGGGTGGGGCCCCCCATACATGTAACTGAGGGATGAAATTTTTTTTTTCGATGTACATACCCGTGTGGGGTATCAATGGAAAGGTCTTTTAAAATGATATAAAGTTTTCTAAAAAACATTTTTCTTAAAGTGAACGGTTTTTGAGATATCAGCTCTCAAAGTCGTAAAAAGTATGTCCCCCCCCCTCTATTTTTATAACTACGGGGTATAAAATTCTAAAAAAAATAGAGGTGATGCATGATAATTAACTCTTTCAACGATTTTTGGTTTGATCAAAGTATCTCTTATAGTTTTTGAGATAGGTTGATTTAACTGTAATTTTGGACTTTGCTGCTACGGAACCCTTTGTGCGCGAGCCCGACTCGCACTTGGCCGGTTTTTTTGTTACGAGTTCGTCTGTATGGATTTACCCTACAACACAGTTTCCGAATTTCCAAATTAATTTGTTACCTTGGCTGTATTTAATACTTGCCTTCTTACTAAATACTGTTTACAAGCCCGAAACGCGAATAATAAACAAACATGACTCACAGCGGACACCCTGAGTCACGAGGTACTCACTGACTTTCATTTAACTTTATGGCTTAGCTTATAAAGACGTTTTTATTGGGATGGAAGTGTTCTGAAGTGAGCCCACTCATCCTTTGCTAAGTTTGGCCATAGCTAGATAGACTTCATTGCACAAAAAAAACACAACTTTAAAATCTAGGCATTACAGAAACTTAATTGTACAATTTCGGCGGTCTTATCGCTGGAAGCGATTTCTACCGGACAACCTTCAGGCAAAGGACATTTGATAGTAGAGGAGGGGCAGATGGTGCAATATTGAAAAAGGGAAATAACAGTGAACTCTATATATAATATATTAAAATATTTATAATGCTAATACATAAATAAACACAATATTATATACTAATAAATAAATATGTTATGCTTGGATAAAATAATATAAAGGACTAGATATACATTCACACAATTTGTTTGTAAGTTTGATATTTTTACAGTTTATTACATTGGCCTACGTGATAGACATGCGGTAGCGTGCTATAGACAAGTTTCATAGCTGAGAGGCAGGGCGAACTGGCGAGTAGCAACGTACATTTGGACCTACTTTTGACCCCCTCATGATTAAAAACTGGTTCACAAAAATGTGTTTTTGGCTCAAATAATTAAACTTATTAAAACTGGCGAGATAATTACATGCTCCTCGTGAACACATCTTGAATAGTTATTTGAGTATCAACGTGCAAAAATAAATAAAAACGTCTTAATTTACGTAACCGTGAAGAAGTTTCTATGAATAATACGCTATGGACGGTTAGATGTACCCCTGGGTGCATAAAGTTTTTGTAGTAGGACCTGATTCATCATTATAGTAATAATTCTCACAACATCTCATACATTGATCTGATTCCGTACTAAGTAGCGTAAGCACTTGTATTACAGATATCAGGCAACAGAGGAACACAAATATATACTTAAATTTTTTTTTTTTTTTTTAGTTATTTTTAAGGGAAACAAACATTCTTTTGTAAACTTATAAATAGCACAAATACTGATAGAACATGTAACAACAAAGTTTCCACAGATATTTAAAACATGTTACAAGTGGTCACAATAATATTACAATAGTAAGTACCTATTTTATGTAGCTGACAAAATACTTTTCGAATAATATACTATGCTAATGTTCGATTAGTATATGGGTACATAATAGCAATGAAAGATGTTTAATATTACCAAATTCTAAATCGCGTTTACAACGTCCCTTCGAAACTAGAACTAGAAAATATATCGATGTGAGAACAATTGGTATTATAGGACTTACACACTCGAGATCTCGATACATATATTACACCCAGACACTGAACAAACACAAGTGTTCACCACGAATGTTTGTCCAGGGTGGGGATCGAACCCACGACCTTTGGCGTAAGAGGCAGGGCCACTACCAATTGCGCCATCCGGTCAGTCAACATCATCAGCCTATCGCAGTCCACTGCTGGACGTAGGCCTCTCTAATTGTTCGCCACTGTGATCTATCCATGGCTTCTCGCATCCAGCTCTTGCCAGCCATCCTGCGCAGATCGTCCCCCCACCTAGCCAGAGGGCGCCCTACATTACGTTTGCCAAGACGCGGTCTCCACTCTAGAACTCGTTTACCCCATCGGTTGTCGGTTCTGCGGCTAATATGGCCAGCCCACCTTATTAGATCTCATTAGATCAGGATCAGGACCTCATTCATCATCGTCAGCCCATTTAAGTCCCCACTGCTGGGGCACGGGCCTCCCTCAATCACATGAGGGGTAATTGCCATACTCACCACGCTTGGCAGACGGGTTGGCGAGGGTTTTGATATAAATGCAGAGTTTTCCTTCTCTGGGTGCTGATGATCATGCTAGCAGCTTTACCTTAGTCGCCTTTTACGACACCTCGGTAAGAGTGAGGGTGGCCTATTCTACTCTGCCGGGACCACACGGCTGACAGGACCTCATTAGATCGGTACAAAAACATTTGCATTACATGTACAGTAATATATGTCCGTGGGAGAGCCACGCTTCGGCATGAATGGGCCGGCTCGACCGGAGTGATACAGAAACAGACCTCACAGAAAACCAGCGTGAAGCAGCACTGTGCTGTGTTTCGTTGCGTGAGTGAGAGTACCTGAGGCCAAATCCGGGGGAAAGGGGGCTAAAAGGTTGGCACGCGCACTTGTGACTCCACTGGTCACCAGTGGGCGGCAATTGTTACCATCAGATGATTCGTCTACTCGTCTCACCTATCACATAAAAACGAGAAAAAAATAGAAACCACAGGCGGTTTTATCTCAAGCAATGCATTAAGATAATGCGATATTTACTCATGGAAATTATTGCTACAACAAAAATAAAATATTTATTTCAAGCGAAACATTGCTGGCATTTAAACAAAGATATATGTATTGTCTAGCTTTAAGTGCCCCAGTAAAGAGAAAAAGGAAACAGCTCTACGCTATATTACGGAGTGGGAAATAAAAATTAACTTGTCAAGGAAGCGGCTTTTTCATCTTAGCGTGTAATTTCCGGTTGCGTCCTAAGCTGTGGTTTATCCTACGGTTGTAACAGAGCTGGCTGGAAGAGAGAAAAGAGCTACTAGCGATAAGACCGCCGAGATTGTATTTACTATAGCATTAAGTTCTGTAAAATTTTGTGCAATAAAGAGTGTCTACCTATCTATCTCTCGCTCTGGAGCCCAGGGTACGCTTAGACCATGACTGAAACTATCCGAAAAGTGCAGATTTCCTCGTGATGTTTTCAGTCACCGCCGATCTAAATAAATAAATATTTCACAACATCACATACATTGATCTAACTCCGAGACAGGTAGCTCAAGCACCTGTGTTACGGATGTTAGAATCAACAGTGGGATTACAAATATATACATATAATACTTTTCTTTTGTAAATACATACTTATAATACATAGATAACAACCAGACCAATACAAACAGACATGTTCATGCACACAAATGTTTGTACTGTGCGGGGATCGAACCCGCAACCCTTGCATCAGAGGCAGCATTCACTACCACTGTTCCAAATGGGTCGTCAAAAATACGCACATAGATTTGAAAAAAATCAGAGGTGTATTCCCGGATAGCACCACGGCCTCCTCGCATGGAAGGCGCGTTCTAATTAACTGAGCTACTATCGCTCTATCAAGAAAGCACTTATTGCAACCCATTTCTCACAGGTGAGGTAAACAGGCAAAGATAATCTAGCACCAGAACACGACAGGTGAAAATGAAACCTCAACTGGTTTGTGCCCCAGGAACATGATGGATGCAGGTGAAACCGACGATTATAAATAGAAATTTAGTGCAGATGAAAGTGTAGAATGCTGCATCTGTTGACACTTAGACCAACACCGGGTTGCTCTACGTGTAGAATCATTATAATTTTCGCTTAACATCAGGTGATACGTCTGCTCCTCTGCCTCTATATCATAAAAAAATCTATGACCCGTTTTGTTACAGTAGTGGTACACTCTCAGGTTTTAAATATTATTTTACACTTTATTGAGCAAATCGGATTTGTACCTAGCAGAATAGGCTATTTGACTGGTTTTGAAAAACCTTCTCATATTATTTATTGGTGTATAGGAACTCTAAAAATAATATTTATTTTCATTTATTATGAATATTTCATTAAAACAATCATTATAATATATAAGGATTATTTAATCTGTCAAAAAAGCTTCATTCAGCAATATGGTGTCGAATTATTCGAGTGACGTCAACCTTTTGTAAACATGTAGGAAATTCGATAGAACACGATAAATTTGATGGATGATTAGAACAAACAAAACCGTTTACAGTCACGTAGTTCCAAGCACAACACAAATTAATTTTATTTTTGATGAAAATATTCTATATTTTTAACCGACTTCAAAAAAAAGTAGGTTCTCAATTTGACATGTATATGTTTTTTATGTGTTTTATTGTTCCTTTTCAAAGCTATAAACTACGCGGATGACTATAAATAAATCTTTATTTTTCATACGGTCAAATAGCCTATTAGGCTAAAAAAGCATTTAATGTAAAGTAATATCTGATTCAAATTATAATTAAGAAAAAATAACGGTCAATCGGTTTGATTCATGACCATCCATTTAAACTGTGAGCTACATACCAAGAATCCAGAATCTGTACTCTCGCAGTGTGTTACCCACAATATTAAAAGGTATCTTTAGCTTTTTTTTTCAAGATCATGTAAATATTTGAGCAGCTGTAAATTAATATTCCGCTTAAAAAAATCGTTTGTAGAATTTGAAGAATGCACGAAAAATATCTCGCCATGCCAGCTGTATGGCAAACCCTCATCAGCTGTATATCAGCTGATAAATAGATGTGGATAATCAACATCGTTATATAGGGTTGCCACTATTATTTAGACCCAAAAAGTATTTATGACTTCATAGTCATTTGTTGGTGAGTACTTACATGAGTAAGCTAAGTACCCACCTAAGTGAAGCTATCACAATTAAAAATGAAGTTTGTCTTTGAGGGTAATAATGCTTTTAATTCGTGAGTTATTGCGATTATAGCTAAGTTTTCGGTGATGAAATCCTTAATGTCAGCCCGGACTTGTGGTCCTTTGGCAACCCTATCGTCACATGTTGAATGTTGCCCACACATTTAATCGATATTGTTTAAGCGCACGTGGGGATCGATAAAAATAGAACGAAATAATCGTGGGCACCTTGATGCTAAAAATGTTGACGACAATGAAATGCTACATATATGACAATACTACAATGTACAAAGCTGCATTACGAAAGGTCACAAAAACGAAAATTTAAGTGTACACACCTATAAGTTACATGCGCGATATCTGCGTGTAGTTATGCGGTCATTACGGGTAGGCAGTAATTATTAATACGGTATTTGACTATTTTTTTTTTCATTTTTGTAATCAAAAGACCTCTCAATGATAGAAACATCGTTGAAAGAATTACTTAATTCTCATTTAAACTACCTGAGATATCACAACTTTAAAATCACATTATTTTGGGCGAACCCAAAACGCTCTATACAAATGGCTACAGAGATGTGACGTCACACGACAGTATTTTGCATGCATTTCATTTGAATTTTGTATGGTAGCTATATCAAATGTTTCGTTTATGTCAATGGTTTCATTATAATAGTTGGCGTAAATTATATGAGTTATTCAATGGTATAATTAAGTTTTAAATATTTCATACTTTTAAAATGGACTTGCCCATGAATCTTTGAATGACCGTAAAACCGGCTAGACGTTATATTTTTAATTGAGAATTTTTGCTATTCACACATATTTACCTATATTTTGATAAAATATTTATATTTTGTAAAATATCGAGCTTAGTCAAATACCCTATTGTTCATCTTTGTCTACGATACATTTTTCAGCAGTTAATATTTTTTTTATAATTTGCCAATTTAATTACCTACCCACTATATGATTAATAACGCGCATATTTCTTTAAGTGACTGTACAATCAATCATGCCCTGTTTTGTAACTCTTATTTCAAATCGCGAACTAAGGATAGTCCTGGAAGAAAATTCGTGCCAGCCCCTTTTAACATTGTGTGTTAGAACGGGATGACATATGCTTTAGTGCGGTAATATCTTTAGATCGCAATTTATTACGCTTGGATGTACGGGGTGTTTCCAAAAAACCCCAAATCGGACTACTTAGTGAAAATTTATGCGTAATGGATGATCAATTTGATCAAACATAAAAAAAATCACGTCAATTCGCTCCGTTTCGAAGTGAAAGACGGACAAACAGGCAGACTGACACATACACTTTCACATTTATAATATTAGTATGGAATTTGTTGACACTCATAAAATGGCGACCTTACTTCAAGGACTCAGATTGGGTGAATATTTTAACGCCAGTGGAACGCTACCCAAAGTTTTCCGATCAACTTCCTGAGGAAGTGAGCGGTTGTTCATTTCTTTTATATTTGTATACTTTGTAGGAAGTTCGATATTGACTTTTGCTGTGCCCGGCTCTAATAAATCTTTTCGCCAATTGTAGTGAAAATACCATCCAAAATATAATTTTATATTATAAACACTAATTTCTTCTATACGTAAATTTAAATTGATTGATAGAGCGATGGTAGCTCAGTGGCTCAATTGACTGCCTCGGTGGCGCAATGCTTAGTGGATCGCACTTTAAAGCGACGGTTGCGCTTGGGGTCCCGGGTTCGATCCCCGGGTCGGGCCAAAATTTGTACCTGAGTTTTTCTGTTAAGAAATTCTCAGTGTTAGCCCGAAGTCTGGAAGTTGGCGGTCTTGTACCCCTGTTACTCGGAAAGCCCGTTAAGACGTTGGCCCTGCGCCTAATCCCTCTTCGGTCGTGTCACACTAGTGTCCCATCGAAATAAGAGGGTACTGGAATAGAGAGTGCACTTGTGTCTGCGCAAATACTTGTGCACTATAATATGTCCTGCGTCGATGGCTGATCGTGGAGATTGGCCGCCATGACCGAAATATAGGTTTGGAGGACATTATTAGTCGCGCAGGTGGTCGAGGTTCGAATCCGAACATGCACCAATGGTTTTTTCAAATCTATGTGCGTATTTCTACCATTACCATCTGCTCGGCGGTGAGGGAAAACATCGTGACGAAACCTGCACGTTTCGGAAAAAGTTTCTGAAACGTGTAACTATGATTCAGTTGTTCTGGTTCCCCTGTTAAGGATTGCGAAGGTCAGACGGCAGTCGCTTCATTGTAATTACCAGACCCCCCCAATCCTGAATCATGGTTTAAGCGTACTCTGGGCTCCTTTGGACGCAACCGGGAATTACACGCTAAGATGAAGAAGTAAATTTAAATTGATATTATAACACCCAAAGAATGGTGATCTCCAAGAAGAGCTCATTACTTCCTTAGTGCCAGCAACGCATTTGTGATGTCTCAGGTGTGCAGATGTCTACGGTTGTCGATGATCGATCACAGCAGGTGTGCCGTGTGCTCGTTTTACCGCAATAATGTAAAAGAGACACTGAACATACGCAAGTGTTGATCACATGAATGTTTTTCCAAATCGAATCTATCACTCCCCCGACTTTCCTCACTTTGACGACCCGATTGGAACAGTGGTAGTGCACGCTGCCTCTGATGTGAGTTGCGGGTTCGATCCCCGCACAGTACAAACATTTGTGTGCATGAACATGTTTGTTTGGTCTGGGTGTTTGCTATGTATTATAATTATGTATTTACAAAAGAAAAGTATTATATGTATATATTTGTAATCCTACTGTTGATTCTGATATCCGTAACACAGGTGCTTGAGCTACCTAACTCGGAGTCAGATCAATGTATGTGATGTTGTGAAATATTTATTTATTTATTTACTCTTCGGGGGTGAGACAATATCTTCCAAATACGCCATCGGTATCAGACCACTCATTGTTAAGTATGGTGAAAATTGTCTGTTATTTTAGGTATGATAAAACAGCTTTATTTTGAATCCCTGCATCAATCTTTTTAAATATTTTAATAACACAAAAGTGTCACCCAAGGTCCAGCCAGAGACCAGTTGCAGCATATGCTAGTGCTGAACCGTGTTGGCCGCAACTTCTTATGTCTCTTTACCTTTTTTTTAATGTGTCGTGGTCGAAAAAATATTTCTTATTTGAAGAGTTTACAAGGTCGATCAATATAAATAAATAAATATTTTACAACATCACATATATTTATGTCAGATAGCTCAAGCACCTGTGTTACGGATATCAGGATCAACAGTGGAATTTAAAATATATACATATAATACTTTTCTTTTGTTAATACATACTTATAAATACATAGAAAACACCCAAACCAATACAAACAGACTTGCTCTTGCACATAAATGTTTGTACTGTGCGGGGATCGAACCCGCAACCCTTGGACCAAAGGCAGCGTTCACTACCACTGTTCCAAATGGGTTGCTAAATAGATATATACAAGTACCTCTGAAGTAGCAGTGTTTCACAGACGCTTGTTTGCCACCATCGTTACCCACATTTTCTATGGACCTTTCGCAAGAATATTTTCTTTGGAAGGGCACGAACTTTTCTTCGTGCGGGCTATTTGGTATCTAATCTAGAATTTCCTAAAACTTTTCTCGGGAAACTGCGGCTAACTGTTTCGTTTAAGGTCTTCAGTTCTGCACTTTTACTAGGCTATTAATCCTATAATATTCATTTTTTGATATGTCGTAATTTTGAGAGTTATAAATACCGAGAGTTTATACTTCTCTCGGTATTTATAACTCTCAAAATTTGTAACTCTCATGTTCAGAAAGCCTAAAAACAAGAATTGTGTTCTAATTTTTATATCACTTTTTCGGTGTAAAGTCAATTACTTAGACAAATGCATTCGAAACTATTTGCACTAATTATAATTATGTTAGTCAAACTAATTTCATTGCGATTGTCGGTAAACTAGACGATGTCTTGACAGATCAAATTATATGAAGAACCCAACCCTTGTCAGTGCACCTATGACGGGAAAGTGGCGTCAACATGACCCCTGAAGGATGTTTGGAAGTGTGTAAATGCCAATCATTTTTATATAACTATATTTTACGCCTATGGAATATAATAACAATACGATATTATAGTTCAAAACCTCACTATATATTCTTGATATAATGTGTCAAGGAAGTCGAGACAACAAATGTTAACAAATTTACGATGCGATGCCGTACCAAATGTGGTAACCAAGCCCTATTACGTATTTATTTCCAAATTACACGTCATATAATTGTGTTTATGTCTTCATAAGCTGCAAGTAAACCGCCAGTAATTCATAAATTCTAAATCAAAAATCTGAAATTTTTCCAGAGCAATATATTTAAAAATCCCTCACATGATGGCGCTTCGCTCAGTTTTTTAATCTGTGTTGACCTAGTATTGCCACAAACGTTAATTAGTTTTACATAATTCCGCAATATGGCGACGATGTTCTTTTTTTATGGTCAGCTAATGAAGATTTGTTGAACTTTTTTCTCGCTGGGCACTCAGCGCTTCGGCGACTGCAACCAATTAGTTTCATACGAGATAGTTACACTTCGGGATCGGAGCGAAGGTCGCGTCTCCAGTAGAGACGGGGTGAACTAGACACACAAACTTTTTGCCCAATTAACTTGTGCGTTGGGGGGTCTGCTTGAGTTAGCGCTTCGGGGCCGTTTATTGATTGCCTGATAAATTATATGTATCTTCCTTGTCCTTCTTTCAGTCGGACATTTCCATGGAACATTGCGAATCATCAATGCGTGTTCTGACCTTCTCATAGAATTAGAGTGGCATCCTAAGTATATGGTTTACCTATACCAGGTCTTTTTGATCGATCGTGGATAAAAGTTGGGTTGTCTTTTGATTTGGGACGACGTTTTGTATCAACCAAACCCATAATAGTAGAAAGGACTAGTCGTGAATCGATAGTTTCTTCTCCATTGAAAGTAGTAAATGTCGCCACGGTTACGTTGGTTACGTTGTACCTACGTTCTCTGGATAGATATTTTTTACCGTAGGAGAGCCACGCTTCGGCTCGACCGGAATGATACCACGGCCTCACAGAAAACCGGCGTGAAGCAGCACTGTGCTGTTTCGCTGCGTGTATGAGGGTACCGAAGGCCCAATCCGAAGGAAAGGGGAGTTTAATGATTGGCAGTGCACTTGTGACTCCACTGGTGTCGCGGGTGTCCATGGGACGTGGCAATCGCTTACCATCAGGTGATCCGTCTGCTCGTCTGCCACCCATCACATAAAAAAAGATAAACTGTTAGCTAAGTAAGTATGATTAGACGATGGTGACAATTTTTAACAGTTTATTAATCTTTATTTGCAGATAGTCATCAGCTGGATTAGCACATATGGTCAATCGGTGAACCCGTAGGCCGATCGTTTATCGGTGAGTACATACATTTTCAATTATGAGAATTTTCCTTTAATATTGTGACGTCTTTGTGTATGTTTTGTTCTGTCTTGGTTTTAGATGATGCTTGGTGATAAACTCAATTAAAATTGACATCAAAAGGATTTAACTCGCCACACTCGCAACACAAATTAACGTGTCGTTTTAATCACTCAACATTGGCTGAGTTATTACGTGTTCGCCGTAGGCAACACAGTCGCAGCAATAAAGAAAAAAAAAAACTTATTCAAATAATTTTTGTAATCGTGACTTTTTAAATACCCGAGAATTTTCTCGAAGGCGTCATACTAATAAAAACCATTTTTTTTCTCGAGGAACTCCCTGTCTTCGCCTTCCACCCAACTTTGAGGTGATAAGTTTTTTTGAGATTTGAGCTTATGTTTCTTGGGTAAAATTGTTTGTTTTCATTCTTGGCCCCAGTGAAGTGTCCAAGAAATGTATTCAAAAAGTTACGGTGTATTAAACAGAAAATTAATCGCTGTAAATATTGTTTAGACAAGGTCGATCGATATAAATAAATGAATATTTCACAACATCACATACATTTATATCAGATAGCTCAAGCACCTGTGTTACGGATATCAGGATCAACAGTGGAATTACAAATATATACATATAATGCTTTTCTTTTGTTAATACATTAAGTATGTATACATAGAAAACACCCAAACTAATACAAACAGACTTGCTCTTGCACACAAATGTCTTTACTGTGCGGGGATCGAACCCGCAACCCTTGGACCAAAGGAAGCGTTCACTACCACTGTTCTATAATCAAGAATAACCCAGTAGGTAAGCATTTGTGCTCTCAATTTGGACTGGACATTTAGACAACAATGGCACTGATATTGGACAAACGTCCATATTGTTCGTTCCACGCGAATAAAACGCGCTGATAGTCAGGGAGTTCGATGGAGTGAGAATAGGGCTGCTCTGATCGGTCATTTTTTTGGATTAGATATGAAAAGTTAGATATTTTTATATAATAGGGATATGTGTGAGCAGACAGATCATCTAATGGTAATTGCCGCCGCCCATGAACAGCAATGGAGTCACGAGTGCGCAGTCAACTTTTAAGCTCCCTTTTCCACCCGGATTGGAATAAAAGGTTCTAATAATTAGATACCTACTTAATTAGTTTTGTGTTAATTATTTACACCCAAATCCAGAAGGGGTGGACATCGAGAATAGTAAAATTAAACTAGTGTCTTTGTCCACCCGGGTGGCCAATGGAACTAATCAAAAATTAATTACTTTGACCGTTTGAGAGCCAAGTTTCGGCATGAATGGGCCGGCTCTTCCGAAGTGATACCATGGCCTCACAGAAAACTGGCGTGAAACAGCACTGTGCTGTGTTTCCCTGGGTTTAGTTTAAAGGTTGGCAGCGCTCTTGTGACTCCACTGGTATCGCGGGTGACTAGGTGGCGGCAATCGCATGCCATCTGGCGATCCATCTGTTCGTCTGCCACCTATCACTAAAAAAAAATATCGCTGCCTCCCAAGGGTGGACAGCGAGAATCATTTTCTCGTGCGGGGGGACCTTCCATGCAGGGGGACTTTCCATGCGGGGGTCGTGGTTCGAATCCGAGCATGCACCTCTAGATTTTTCAAAGCTATGTGCATATTTCTGCCATCAGCTCGGCGGTGAGGGAAAACATCTCGAGGAAATCTGCACGTTTCGGATAGTTAAGGTGACGGGTAGGGCACACTAGCGACGCCAATCGTATTTAATTTTTAGCTACTAAACTAGATTTAAACCAGATAAGAAACCTATTTCAAACAATTTCGCGGTTCCTACAACTTCTCAGCAAACGCTTATATACTATTTATTAAACAACCATGCACAAATGTTGGGTCCAACGCGTACGAGAAAAATTGATCTACGCTAAAAGTGGCCGCTTTTGGCGGTAATAAATTTTTCGCGTACAAAAACGGAACCAACATTTGTGCATAGTTATTTAATAAAGAGTATAAAAGTTTGCCGAGAGGTTGTAACCCCCAAGTTGTTTAAAATAGATCCGGTTTAGCAGCTAAAGATTAATGTCAATTGGCGTCGCTAGTGTGCCCTACCCGTCACCTTAAACGTGTAACCATGATTCAGTTGGTTTGGTTCCCCTGTAAAGGTATGCAAAAGTCAGACTGCAGTCGCTTCATTGTAATTACCAGACTCGTCAAATCCTGAATCACGGTCCAAGCGTACCCTGGGCTCCAAAGAGAAAGCTTTGGATGCAATTTGGAATTACACACTAACATGAGGAGATGAAGGGGGGACGCTTATGGTCTGCCGAGAGTCCTTACGTTTACTATACACGTCACTGTTGGTAACCCTGCGTAACCCATCAGTGTGTTGGATTTTCGCCAGGGCATTCGTTTCGCTTATGATTGACTGGTCGCTCAAAGGGCTTGAACCCTTTGTACTCGTAAAGTACAATAAGCATTTCGTTTTCTGGAAATCAAGTTGTTGGAAGCAATCATTCATTTGTGAGAGTATTCGGGACGAAATCTACAGTCGGCGAACGTAAGTTCTTAAATATATAAAAAAAAATTAAGAGAAAGGGAGGCAAACGAGCAAGCGAGTCACCTGATGGTAAGTGATCACCGCCACACCAGACGGAGTGGAGAGGCGTTGCCGTCCTTTTAGAAAAGTATAGGCTCGTTTCTTGAAAATCTCAATGTCGTACCGGTTCGGAAATACCGCTGCGGGAAGTTGATTCCACAATGAGGAGGTGCGTGGCACAAAATGACGTGTAAAGCGCACGATGGTGGACCTCCACCCACCCAGATGGTACGGGTGGAATCCTACTTTACGGCGTGTAGTACGGTGGTGAAGTTTAGCAGCGGGTATTAACTCAAACAACTCCTCGGAACACTCACCATGGTATAGACTAAGCTTATATAAGGTATGTGCTTTAATCTGCCAACCCTAGAATTTAAGGTCCCTTTTACGCTCCAGCGGCCACGCCAACAGAAAGTCTGTATTGATTGTAATAAAATTAAGACACTAAATGAAATATTGTTCAAGACATTTAAAATAAAACTAGGTTCGTGATTTTTCGAGCTGCACACGTCATTATTGTCACAATAATCTAAAGCAAGATTTTATAAAAGTGGCGCGCGACTAAAAACTTAATTAATTGTTACGGGACTTAAACTTTCGACCAAATTTGATTGATTAATATTTGTATTACTGTGGCACTCACTCAGCTGGCCCTACTGAAAATCAGCGTCATGACCTTTGTCAGGGTCATGACATAGGCTGAGTGAGGGCCATTTATGTTGGAGGTCACAACACACAACATATATGCACTGCTTAGTTATTTGTAACCTTATTATTTTGTTTTTCCTTTGCTTTGTTTTTTTTTCTGTATTAATTTTTTTGTTTGTTCTTTTGTAACTGATGTTGTACTCGTATTTAGTGTTGTGATGTCAAGAATTTTTTTTTTCTTTATTTCTTTCTATTATTGTCGTATCAATTATAGAAAGTCGTCGAGCATCCGTGAACCTAGGCACTAACGTAATGAATATGAATCTCTGATTGTAATACCTATGGCACCAACCCGTATTTATGTAAATACCGTGGTAGAGACACGCTTCGACATGAATGGGCCGGCTCGACTAGAGAGGTACCACGGCCTTACAGAAAACTGGCGTGAAGAAGTACTGTGCTGTGTTTCGCTGTGTAAGTGAGGGTACCGGAGGCCCAATCCCAGGGGAAAGGGGCGTTCAAACGTTGGCAACGCACGCGGTGTCTTTGAGCGGCAGCATTCGCTTACCATCATGCGATCCGTCTGCTCGTCTGTCACTTATCACATAAAAAAAACTTGTGCTTACATTAAATACGATACTGTCTCGAATAGATCCGATATTGAACGCGATTCAAAAGCAACATCGATATTCTACGTAATCCGTAGAGCCATTCCGTAGATACAGCAAAACATTCAACAAAACATACTGTATGGGCGATATGCTCCCCCCGAGAATTCCACGAAATGATTAGATGCCCCTAGGATTCCTGTTAAATCGCAGACCGTCAGTCCATTCCTCGTATTGAGCTGTTGTGTATTCACGGACAGTTAAAGTATGAAATTGCCCGTTTTTTTTCTAGACTCAACAAGATTAATAATTCCTGTAAAAACCCAAGAAGTTACTTTAGTATATTTTTATTTTGATTAAAGATTATACAGGATGTATCTGTGAATATTTACGTCCTTCCAACCACGTGCTCTACCAACCATTATTTTGGAACTTTTGGAAATTCGCTTTAAAAAATTGAACTTTTCATACAAAGACTTGGTAATTTTGTATGGGGAGTCGAAAACATTTTCGACGAAATTCGAAAAGTCCTAGAACAAATGTTGTTCAGAATGGTTTGTAGAACACGTGGTTAAAAGGATGTAAATGATACACCCCTGTATGTATTTCTAAAGTGTGTAATGCGCAGATCAGATAATATTGTATACTAGATGCAGAGAAAAAACATGAAAGTGACTCTTTTTTTTGTTAGCAAAATTGACGCTTTCAGCATTTATAACTTTTTAAATAAACAATATTTTTTCTGAAATCCTGTTCTGAATGTAGCTAAACGATGTCCATTAAAGCAGAGTTATGAAACAGTACCACTAATATTATGTACTTTGAAAATTAAAAAAATGTTAGTATGGAAACACCTTTGCAAAAAATCTCCATACGAATAGGCAATTTCATACTTTAAGGTGACGGGTAGAACACACTAGCGACGCCAATCGATTTAATTTTTTAGCTTCTAAACCGGATCTATTTGAAAAAATGTCGGGAATACAGTCTCTCGGCAAACACTTGTAATATTCACGGCAAAAGTGGACGCTTTTGGCGTGAATCAATTTTACCGAGAATCGATTGGCGTCGCTAGTGTGCCCTACCCGTCGCCTTAAGCCCTAATATTCATTTGAACAACATGGATTATTAATTGTGGTCAAGCATTTGACTATAATTCATAAAAAGTTTGAAAAGAAAATAACCATTATACAGATCGTACATCCTTTTAACCATGTGTTCTACATACCATTATTGACAACCCGTTTAGATCAGTGGTAGTAAACGCTGCCCCTGGTGCAAGGGTTGCGGGTTCGATCCCAGCACAGTACAAACATTTGAGTGCATGCACATGTCTGTTTGTATTGGTCTGGGTATTTTTTTCGTATTATAAGTATGTGATAACAAAAAAAAGTTTTAAATATATTTTTTCCCGCTGTGTTGGTTCTGATATCCGTAACACGGGTGCTTGAGCACCTCTCTCGAAGTCAGAAACAATATAATGTGATGTTGTGAAATCTATCTATCTATCTCGAAGTCAGAAACAATATAATGTGATGTTGTGAAATATTTATTCTGAACAACATTTTTTATATGACTTTCGATTTTCGACTACCCATATAAAATGACCAAGTCACGTGACTGACATTTTATGAAGAGTTGAAATTTATTTTATTTCAATTTCCAAAAATCACAGAACAAATGTTGTTTAGGATGGTTGGTGAACACGTGGCTAAAGAGATGTTCAAAGACACATCCTGTATAAGGTTTATCCGACATACATTGACATCGTATCATCTATACTTCTATTTATTAAATACAATTTATTTAAAGTAAGGGAAATATTCTTAAGTTATATGATCTGTATTCTTAAGGTACTCCTGAGAGCCATATTGATGGATGATGACAGATGTATTATTTACCCCGTTAGGTAAATTAAATGGAGCACCTGGTACTCATTGCTCTGAAGGAAAAAGCGTCTTTAACATACCTACCTACCCTATACACATGTGTGTACTCGTACCACAGCTATAGCCAGTAAACCATACGTTCGTAATAAATAGTCAGTAACAATTATTATTTTGATGTTTCCATGTTCTCTAGCACAAGGGTCACCAATAAGTTTCGCTCGGAGTGTAATAATGACCTTCGCGTGCATACAATGCATGTAATGCATTTTTAACAGTGGACATTTCTCAAAGCTTGAAAGTTTAGCAATGGTACTTATGTTCAACAATAGCTTTTCGTGGACCTAAGTTTCCGAGCTATAGTCCTCGAGGAAAACTCTAGTGATGGCGAAATCAATTAGTACTCGAGTGATTCGTGTTTATTTTTAAATCTTTTATTTGTGTTATGAAATCGTTAACTGTAATCGATAGCTTCGGCTCAATAACATTTTATATATTCAGTAATGTTGAGAAATGGAATGTTGAGAAACGCTTGGATGTCCAAATTTATAATTTGGACCCTGTACGGAAACTCATGCATGATACTTAGGTGACTGGAATAAGCAAAATTATCACAGTATATCTTGGATGCGGGCCGCACAGCACTAAACTGCGTGGAAAACATTGGGGGAGGCCTACGTCTAGTAGTAGGCGTCTATAGTCGGAAATAATAATGATGATGATGTCTGATCCATCCACTTCATCTCATATAGGATGTGAGCCTTCTTCGCTTCACACGAATACGGAAGAGCAACGAACTACCATGTTATGGAACTAAATACTTACAGGCCTTTCTTGCAAGATACTTGTTTGAATATCAAACAACTGGCCATATTATATACTGAAACCGAAGGTACTTCCAAACACTAAGTGTTGATCACACGAACGTCCAGATTAGGTATCATATTATTATAGGAAGATATGTAAAGGTGGATTTGGGGTAGCTAGTCCACTTATAATTCCTAAGAAGTACTAGTTGTGACACTTGAGTGTTAACGAGTAATAAAAATTAATATAAACTGTAGTTGCGTATTCCTTTTCGCTCGTGACATCCATGGTTGCTAACTGGACGTACTAATTGATGTTGTGGACCAATTTATATTGATCCACAACAACAATTAGTACGTCGAGTAAGGCTAAAGACCCAAATAAGAATTTTGGAATTCACATAAAGTGCTAATTTGGCAACACTGGCCACATTACTAGCCCGTGTCGTAGATCTCGGCGTATTGTCGGAACTGAACAATGCGCTCTTACCACGGACTCAAGACCTTTACAAAACACTACGCCTCAATTACGTTGAACGAGCTAACGTCACGGCACAGCTCAGAGGTGAGAGGTGACAAGTGACGTCACAATGATGGAAGACCTTATATTTTTGAAATTGGGTTACCTTTGTGTCAGTAAAGCTTGCTACATACAAAAGTGATGTTCTGTGAGAATTTTTGGTTCGGAACTGATAGTCAAACTGCAAATTCGACCCGAAATGTTATGGTGTTCTACTTACTCATAATTATGTTATGAACATCTTTTCCCATAAGACCAATAATAAAATCAGAATGTGAGGTTAAGGGAATAGATAATGCGCACACACTTGAACACTATAATATATCCTGCATACGTGGCTGATCGTTAAGGTTGGCCGCCGTAGCCGTAATCGGTTGGAGGATATTATTATCATTTAGTAAAATCGGAAAATAATGTAGTTCCATAAGGCGCGTCGCCCACGCATAAGCGAGGTGCATAAGCGGTCCGCCGTACTTAAGGTTTCTTCATAAAAAAAACCGGCCAAGTGCGAGTCGGGCTCGCGCACAAAGGGTTCCGTAGCAGCAAAGTCCAAAATTCCAGTTAAATCAACCTATCTCAAAAACTATAAGAGATACTTTGATCAAACCAAAAATCGTTGAAAGAGTTAATTAGCATGCATCACCTCTATTTTTTTTAGAATTTTATACCCCGTAGTTATAAAAATAGAGGGGGGGGGACATACTTTTTACGACTTTGAGAGCTGATATCTCAAAAACCGTTCACTTTAAGAAAAATGTTTTTTAGAAAACTTTATATCATTTTAAAAGACCTTTCCATTGATACCCCACACGGGTATGTACATCGAAAAAAAAAATTTCATCCCTCAGTTACATGTATGGGGGGCCCCACCCCCAATTCTTTTTTTTACTATTTAGTGTCATATTTTTGTAGCGGTTCATACAACACATATTCCCATCAAATTTCATCACTGTAGTACTTATAGTTTCCGAGTAAATCGGCTGTGACAGACGGACAGACGGACAGACGGACAGACGGACATGACGAAACTATAAGGGTTCCGTTTTTGCCATTTTGGCTACGGAACCCTAAAAATGGCGTGCGTTCACATACTGGAGTCGTGGCACGGCCGAGGTGAAGGCGGGACTGGCATCGAGGCGCGCGGCGGCATTCAGATGTACCCGCGCTACGACTTTGCCGACATTTTTTTTCATTTCATTTCGTACATGAATTAAAATGAGAAGGAAACATACCACCGTCTGCGCCTCAACCCTCCTAAACACAACTTTCTTAACTTATCCGTAACACAGACGCTTGAGCTACCTGTCTCGGAGTCTGATCGATGTATAGGATGTTGTGAACTATTTATTATTATTAACTCTATATTGAGACCATGCCTAAAATGCGCTTTGACTCCAAGTCGCCGCTGCCGCGACGCCATCTCGACTATCGTATGGGCGACGAGCCGACTACGAATGAAGTCATCGAAATAGTGTGGAAAATCAGTTTTTTTTTTCTTATTTTGCAATCGTGGCTGCTCGTGTGACTGAACACTAGCTAATTATGCAGGATTAACCTATTTGCCGATAAGTTACTAGAATTCGCACACGATTGTAAATATCAATGTGTCGACTTAGGCAAGAAAAACGAAATTTCGTGAGCCTAACTCACGAACCTAGGCACCAGCGGGTTATTGTACATTGACCACAAAGTAAACTCACCACATTTTGTAAACTCCATACATTGAAAGTAAATTCACCACATGCATTAAAAATATGTGTAAGTTAGTCACAGGCGGGTGAGCTTTGTTGTAAATTCGCCACAAATCCTCAGTTCACATATTTTTTGCTTAAAGTAACGATAGCAAACAATCTTTTGATTTTTTTAGAGAATAATTATATTGATAAAATTAAGAGAGTACCTATAAGTTAATATCCAATGAAAACTAATACGAAATTAAGAATTAACAGTAAAGCACATCTTTCTTTTTTTCTCCTGCGCTTTTGCACACTCTATCACCCTTGACCTTGTCGATGCGCGTGTGGTTATTTGTTCTGTTAAGTGTAACCTGTTGGATAACAGTCAGACCAACCAGTCGATTGGTTTATATCCAAAATAATGGATCCCAACGAACCAGGCCCTAGTTCCAGTAGACATGGTGTAAGTACTTATTTTACATTACAATGAATCCAAATATTATAGAAAAAATACTACTTATATTTTATAACCTAACCTCCTGATTTTTCCCATATCGATTCCCTATAAATTAAAGTAAAAAAAATACTACTTACCTACATCATCGACATCGTCAGCCCATTTAAGTCCCCACTGCTGGGGCACGAGCCTCCCTGAATCACATGAGGGGTAATTGCCATACTCACCACGCTTGGCAGACGGGTTGGCGAGGGTTTTGATATAAATGCCGAGTTTTCCTTCTCTGGATGCTGATGATCATACCAGCAGCTTTACCTTAGTCGCCTTTTACGACACCTCGGTAAGAGTGAGGGTGGTCTATTCTACTCTGCCGGGGACCACGAGGCTACTTACCTTCCTTCCTTTCCTAATCATCCTTACCTACATACTTGTACATATATTTTATTATGTAACCTCCTGATTTTTCCCATATCGAAAAAATAAATAATTTTTTATTCTACTTGTTGTTTGATTTTTCTGCAGACCTTTTCTCAAAAGCAATGGTGGTGAGTTTACAATAACCAAAATTATTAATAAACAATTTACTTCATAAAAATAGAACTGTGGTGAGTTTACACATACTTTTTTCTGTGGCGAGTTTACTTTGTGGTCAATGTACAATAACCCGCACCAGCGATCACAACTACGATGTTGCGACAACGAAATAACATTTCATAAACAAGCGTTAATAATAAAGGTTGCGTGTACTTTAGTTCAGGTGCCGTGGGACAGCCACGCTTCGACATGAATGGGCCGGCTCGACCGGAGTGATATAACGGCCTCACAGAAAACTGGCATGAAACGCTGTGCTGTTTCGGTGCGTGAGTGAGGGGACCGGAGGTCAACTCCTGGGGATAGGTCGGTGTAAAAGTTGGCACTTCTGAGTCCACCAAAACAAAGCGCCCCTACAGGCGGTGGCAATCGCTTACCATCAAGTTATCCGTATGTTCGTCTGCCACCTATAACATAAAAAAGGTTACACTTGAGTTATTAAACTGTCTTCCTTGAACAGAAATTGATGAGTTTGGTAATTATAATGAAGCGACTGCCGTCTCGCCTGACGCGAACCAGACTAAATGGACCATGGTTTCACGTTTGTTGTAGGTTTCCTCACGATGTCTTCCCTCATCGCGGAATAATAGAAATATGCTCATAGACTTCAAAAATCCTGAGCTGCGAGTTAAGACGGTACCTATGTGTCCGTTAGTGTCCTAACTAACTATTGGAGGATGTTATAAATAAAAGGCTGTCAACTATAGTTGGAACTCGCATACTTTTTTGGCCATGTCTCCAGAAGAGGAAATGAGTCCATAGAACGTCTAGTTGTAGAGGGTACCAGACCACGCGGTAGATCACCTATGCGATGAACCGACCAGATAAAGTCTGCTGTTGGCGGCCCATTGCACGAGTGCACCAAACTGACGACCAACAGGGCGAAATGGCGAGAGATCGTCAGAAGAATAACTGCCAGGAATGTGACTACGTGACGGCCACGACCGCTCTGTCGAGAGCGTAGCGATTGAGAAGAAGAGAGATAAATAAAAGCGAACTGTAAATTTAAAAGTGCTGTAATTCTGCCGGTTTAGCTACAAAATGTATGCTAAGACGCGAAGGGCTAGTGTCCACGGTGGGGGTCCCGGGTAGAGTGATGTTTCGTCGCAAGGGTCATCCGTGGCGGCCGCTGTGACGTCACCGGTGCACCTCCCGTGCCGCACCTCACGCGTGTACGAGCATATTGTCCCAACAGTGTCAAGCATTACACCAGAGTATTATTATCTTACTCCTATACATTGCACCCAGCAAGAAGAGCATTTTCAAAGCTACAAAGACACGTAATCTTTACATTATAAATAATAAAATAAATAAATAAATATTTCACACCATCACATACATTGATCTGACTCCGAGATAGGTAGCTCAAGCACCTGTGTTACGGATATCAGAATCAACAGTGGGATTACAAATATATACATATAATACTTTTCTTTTGTAAATACATACTTATAATATATAGATAACGCCCAGACCAATACAAACAGATATGTTCATGCACACAAATGTTTGTACTGTGCGGGGATCGAACCCGCAACCCTTGCACCAGAGGCAGCGTTCACTACCACTGTTCCAAACGGGTCGTCATTATGGTATATGTGGTGGTATATGTCACACATAAGAGTACTAACTCGTATGTCAAAGACGGCAAAGACGAAGAAAATGAACTTCTAAGCCTATGTTTGCGCGCTTAAGACGGTAGTATTCTACGTTTAGGGATGTAACGTTTTCCGGAGGTTCGGCCACAGCTGCTACTATGCCATTCTTTATAATTAGAGTAGGTACGCGAGCAAACGATCCACCTGATCTAATAATTTATTGAAATTGAAAGTGGATTTCGTTGTTTATTCAGTTTGAGAGTGGAGGGTTGTGCTGAAGTGGGTTGAAAGTGACTCGTTTTTGCTTTCATTCAGCGGGGGTAGGTAAAATGAAAGTCTTCGAAAGTGGTCCTCTTAATATTCTATTATAGCCATGGAACTAGAAAACGAACGCTTTAAACGGAATGTGCCATTTTAGAAAAAAAACAGAGTGTGAAAGAGATACATCCGGCCCCATCGCAGCTTTAATGCATCTCTATACGGGTGCGGTAGACAAAAGAACGTAGCCTTGCACGTCACCCCAGTACTGACCGCTTCGCCCGGTTTTTCAAATATGGCTTTCTATGAAAAGACTCAGTCTGTTTAGGGTCTGTGGTTATATCTCTTACTCGTACAAATATTGACCATAAACAGTTTTTAGTGCTAAAGTTTAATTTCGGGAAGCTTCCTTTCAAAAGTCGTTATTTTAAAGTAAAACAGGAGCCCAATTCTCGTGCTCGTGACTTTTAATTATCATACGACATATATCACTAAAACATAGTTTTTTTGTATGGATTTCATGTGACATCCGCCATGTTTTTTTTTATGCGATAGGTGACAGACGAGCAGTCCATGGGCGGCGGCAATCGCTTACCACCTGATGGTAAGAGGTTGCCGCCGCCCATGGACACCCGCGACACCAGTGGAGTCACAAGTGCGCTGCCGACCTTTATACCACCCTTTCTCCCGGATTGGGCCTCCGGTACCCGGTACGGATATGTTTTTTCAAATCGACCATCCCGAGAATTGGGCTCCGGATGTTGTGACATCCGGAGTATATGTAATATCACACCGTGTTATTTTAAAATCATCGCCAAGCACACATACTACGTACCAGTTCAAGTTTTTTTTGCTTCCTCGTCAGCATTTTTAGATTGAAGAAACTAAGAACTAGTAAAAGCTATATCCCACCAAAAACATTCTGTAAAAAACTAGCCCAGTCTCGATGGAGCTGATTGTTTATCTCAAAAAAGTAATGAAATCTAGTCAAAGTCGTGCCAAGTCTAAGGTTTCTTACTGCGATTTCTTTATTGTTTATGGTTAATGTTGTGTGACTTGGCCGTTGAAGGGCACACAGATTATGGGAAGTTGTAATTATATTTTGATGATCATGAGTGAGTGAGTGTCTGTAGAAAATGCGAAACTTTGCTTTCGCCTAACTTTGTAACTAAATGGCATACATATTTGAAATTTAGGATTTAAAGTAGGTCATTACAGCTTAACGAATGACGAAAATTTCTGCGTTCTGGTCTTATCTGGAGGTTCTCAAACAGGAGCCTAAAAATGCGGCGAATAATTCCAGTAAAGGATGGTACTGCAGTGTTCGCTTCGCGCTCGACTTGGCGAAAATAGAAGCTTAATTTCGCTTAGTTTTAAGTACGAACTCTTACGAACCGGAATTATTGCTTAACCTTTCAGTGTTTATCATCTATCTGATGGCACGCACGTCACCCCTTACGATATAAGCCATGCAATATTTAGGCTACCGCCTCTACTGGGACATTGAAATCCGAACCGAAAGCCATGGTCGGATGTGGAATCCCGGTCGGAAGTTCCGGTGATTCCGCCCCGGAACCGGTCACATCCCTAGTCATACATACTAACGGCCATTATGTGTATGAATGAAACCGTATGTTTCTGCCTTTGAATCGTATTTGACGTCGTATCCTTTGAAGTCGGCGGCAGATGAAAGATCCTCAAATGCTTAGTTTTCGTGTTTGCTTTTGTATGACGTGAATTTCTACAAACATCTGGGAATGTTAGCTAAAATATGTTTCTGGTGGGAATCTCTAGAATTTGGGTGAGTTGAATATTTTTGTTCAGATAGGACACCAACTGTATGTATTTACAAATGTTGAAGCTCTAAAACTTTTCAGTATGCTTAAAATCCGATAAAATTAATTTTATCGTTAATAAATATAATAGACGACCCGTTTGGATCAGTGGTAGTGAATGCTGACTCTGGTGCAAGAATTGCGGGTTCGATCCCCGCACGGTACAAACTTTGTATGCATGAACATGTAGGTTTGTATAGGTCTGGGTGTTTTATATGTATTGTAAGTATGTATTTACAAAAGTTAGTAACCGACGTGGTAACCTAGATCTCACAACTTTTCACTGTAGAACAACTGAGTTGGATTTTTTGACAAATTTTGTTTTTTATGGGATAAGCTTGATATTTCACATTGTTTCGGGTGATACATGCTAATCTCGATCTAACATGATTAATTAAATTTTGTCCGATATTAAGCTTTGCGTGTGTCTGGCTGTTCCTATTTTCGGTATTCCTAGACCTGGCCTTATAAAAGCTGGGCCACCCAAATTCAAAAGTTCGATAAACTCAAAGTTAGGTGCAGTTAAATGCATAGATGCATTATTTATGTAACAGGAAAGGTAAATTTTATCGCCGATTTCCTGTGATTGTTGTTTTGTCCGCGGTGCAGCGGATAGGATCTCGGTCCCGGTACTGTAGTCGAAGCAACCAATATAGGCTGGCTTCGGTGCAGGAGGCCACTATTGCGCCCAGCGAAGCGAGGAACCATAGGGAAATAAATGACAGTGGGCAATGTCTGTCCTGCCCCTTACAATAACGAGGAACCTTCGATTGCATCGCAAATGCTAAACGCTTTCAACGATAATACTGCTTAAAATGTCAAATATGTGTTATTGATAGTTTTCTACAAAAAAAAAATTCAGTGTGAGAAAATAATATTAAGCTTCCTTTTTGAACGACACGAAGACCATTTTGGCGCTCATTTTGTGCCTCCAAGTAAAGACGTCTGTAAAAAATGAGATGTGTAACTTTGTGTTACATTTAAAAATAGACTTGTAACCTCACAAACAGAAGTTATACAGGGTGTATCTGTGAACATTTACATCCCTTTAACCACGTGTTCTACCAACCATTCTGAACAACATTTGTTCAATGACTTTTCGAAATTCGTCGAAATTTTTTTCGACTCCCCATACAAAATGACCAATTCACTTGACCGACTTTGTATGAATAGTTGAATTTTTTTAATGCGAATTTCCAAGAGTCATAGAACAAATGTTGTTCAGAATGGTTAGTAGAACACGTGGTTGTAGGGATGTAAATGTTTACAAATACAGGGTGTATTATAAAGAGGTCCTCAGAAGATGAGAAATCTGGGTGAATCTTTCTTCTTTCTGAGCTTAATAAGAATAAAATATGTGCACAGACACTCCCCAGTCTTGTACAGTTGGAAACCGGAAAGGCTGTTTGGCGGCAGAGCTCGTTGGCGTAGTATCTGGGAGAGGCGCAACACCACGTCCGCCAACTAAGTATTCGACGTCACCACATCCGCCGTCTACGATAATCGCCGATTATCATCTCCGTCTCGGGCTACTACGACTGAACTTACAGGGGAGTGCCTAACTCGTAAAGTGAAAGCAGACGACCCTTTAACCGACGAACCTGCGATCGTCTGCCTCCGACGGCTGTTTTAGCGCAGAAATAAATTATTTAATTTATTTTTCCAAAGCACCCTCGTTTTATTTATTAATTTAAAATAAAAAGTCTAGGGGTGACACTGGCCTTACCTTACCTCTTATCTTATTAAATTGAGATTATCTTACTTAGAAAGCTTAACTTTACTGCTCTCTTATAATAATAAATAAATATAAATAAATATTTCACCACATCACATACATTGATCTGACTCCGAGTTAGGTAGCTCAAGCACCTGTGTTACGGATATCAGAATCAACAGTGGGATTACAAATATATACATATAATACTTTTCTTTTGTAAATACATACTTATAATACATAGCAAACACCCAGACCAATACAAACAAACATGTTCATGCACACAAATGTTTGTACTGTGCGGGGATCGAACCCGCAACCCTTGTATCAGAGGCAGCGTGCACTACCACTGTTCCAATCGGGTCGTCATCTTATGTACTGTAGAGTAGCATTTGGGCGCACCATAAAGCTCGTTTTCACGGTCTGGAAACCTGAGAATGTTAACGGATTTTTTTTAAATCGGAATTTAGCGCCGAAATGATAGATAAGTAGAGCCCTATGCCCTCGCACACTCCTGTTCAAATTATATATACACAAGAAATATTCGTCATACATAAAATTGATGAGGCTTAATGAAATCGTGTTTATTGACTGCTCAATCAGATTATGCGTAACTGAAATAAATACGCAAGAAATAAATGTTATGTCCATTTACGTATTATGTTATGTTTTTATGGACTCATAAAAACATTATATTATTTCTATTGCTATTGCGAAACGAATAGTGGAATCAGCTGCCTGAGGAGGTGTTCCCTAGAGGCTACAAATTGGGAGTTTTCAAAGCGCGAGTGAATAGGTATCTTCTAGGTAAACGTGCTACATCTTAGACCATATTATCACTTACCATCAGGTGAAATATGGTCAAACGCTTAGCTAAATACAGTAAAAATAATAATAATAATATGTTTGAATCATGCATGATGATCATGAACGCACTGTTGGTCTAGTGGTTTAAATACCGGGTCGTGATCTCGGGGTCCTAGGTTCGATTTCCGGGTCGAGCGAAAAGTATGTTTCGAATTTTTATAGCTCGGGTTTGTTATCACCAATCCGCATTTAACAAGCGTGGTGATTAAGCCTAATCCCATCATAGTAGCGATGATTTGATTTCTACGATGGAGGGCTTTG
Source organism: Marasmia exigua (assembly GCA_019059595.1). NCBI lineage: Eukaryota > Metazoa > Arthropoda > Insecta > Lepidoptera > Crambidae > Marasmia > Marasmia exigua. Next base: position 29,176,987 of record CM032463.1, on the reverse strand, counting down.
CCCTGCAGTGGGACAGTTTATAGGCTGATACGCTGATACTATGCATGATGGACCAGAATACAGAAAAATAGAGACTAATCAATAAATTTAGCTCTTGAACGTTACACACTTGTTTCAATTTGAAATTATTATTATTATTTGACTAATGCGGAGAGGGCTATGCTCGGAGTCTCCCTGCGTGATCGTATCAGAAATGATGAGATCCGCAGGAGAACCAAGGTTACAGACATAGCCCAAAGGATTGCATGCCTCAAGTGGCAATGGGCAGGGCACATAGCGAGGAGAACCGACGGCCGTTGGGGCGGAAAGGTCCTCGAGTGGAGGCCACGTTCAGGAGCAGTCGTGGCAGGCCCTCCACAAGGTGGACCGACGATCTGGTGAAGATCGCGGGAATCCATTGGATGCGGGCGGCACAGAACCGATCTGTGTGGAGAACATTGGGGGAGGCCTATGTCCAGCAGTGGACGTCTATTGGCTGAAATGATGATGATGATGAATGCGGATTGGTGAAGCGTAGCATAGTAGCGATGACTTGATTTCTATGTTGGAGGCCTTTGCCCCGCAGTAGAACAGTATATAGGCTAATACTTTACTCCCTATTATCATTTGACCGTGGTAGAGCCACGTTTCAGCATGAATAGGCCGGCTGGATCGAAGTATCACTTCGACCTCACAGAAAACTGGCGTGAAGCAACGTATGTGCTGTGTTTTTCTGAGTGAGTGAGTATACCGCAGGCCCAATCGGGAGGAAAGGGGGAGTTTATAAGTTGGCAGCGCACTCGAGACTTCATTGGTGTTGCGGGTGTCACGCGGTGGGCGGTGGGGATCGCAATGACAAATAATAAAATACAAAATGCTCGCGACCAGAGTTTGCGAAACGTGTTTTCGTATACGGCTAGACAAGTTTATTGTCACAGTAATATAGTTCAATGCTCGTCACTAAACTATTTTCGTCTAATAGTTCATAAGTCTCTTGGAGGGGACTTGCTCCATAAAGCTTGTCAGATGCCGTTTAGCCCCGACACCTTGAGACAGTTTAATTTACGGGAAAATTGCACGAGAAGTAGCTATGCTCTTGAAACAATACTAGTCTTTAAGACCTAAGCAGTAGATTACGTCTTGTCGTAACCCTGCTGAAGGGGGGTTCTTAAGAGCTGTACTGGCCATATCAAAGTTGGATTAATTAATAAAGGTTGTTTATTAAAGGGATTCAGGTACATCGACCTAGTCGAGCGGCCCCGCTGGTAATCAGTTCTGCTCTGATTTCAGCTGCGGTTGGTTTCAGGCACAAACGTTACCGTGGGGCGCGGTTTACCCTGGGCAACGGCGGATAGTAATCTCACTGCGGTGGTTTGCTACCCGTCGGATGCACAGCCAGTGGTCCGGCCCTGTCTGCCACCGCGCCGAAGCGCACATCGCTACGGGGCCCTCATTTGTCTCACCGAGGTTCTGACGACCGGTGTTTATTTTGCGGGATAGTCGCAATAGGGCCGGGAGAGGAGTCTGGCTCCTTGGCCACCCGGTCTCAGGGTGGGTTTAGGTTAAAAGACCACAACAGCCACACATTCGTCATTTTATAAAAAGCTTTCACGGGCTCTTGCTCTGTATCTCACGTGTTGTAATTTTTTAAGAGAAAGGAAGGCAAACGAGTAAGCGGGTCACCTATTGGTAAAGTGATCCATCACCGCTACCCATGGACATCCGCTTCAACAGATAAAATGCAGATGCGTTGCCGGCTTTAGGATGGTGTAGGCACGTTTCTTAAAAAATATATGTCATCAAACGGGATCACAATGTTTTGCGTGTTGGAAAATAAGGAACAAATTGACTTGAGAATGCAAACGTTGCCGAATCCGGCCTAAATCAATACGTGTAATTGAATGAACCGGAATAAAAGCCGAATAGGTAGGTTTTTGTTCTTTTCGCAGCCCGCCAGTATAGGAAATGCTATGTTCATTTATACTTTTGTTTGTTTATCCGAGATAGGGTGTCGGTGATTGCTCGAATCTAATGTGTCCATCGCATATGGCTAGTCCTCTTGGTATTGTTTATATTACCTATACATAACCTTAGAGATTGTCTCTACTCTTTTTAAGGGCTTGAGTAGCAGAATATATTAATTGTGAAAAATTCAAATCCAAGATGGCCGCCGTCAGAAAATGACGAATAACCTTATTTGTTATTCCAACTGCCTCAATATAGGGATCAAATGAAAGAGCTTTAGTTGTGTCAAGGGTTTTTTAAATTTTGTGACTGTGGCAGACGAAAGAAAACGCGCGTAAAAAATTAAAAGAAAAAGAAACGCAGACCAATTTCCAACAGATTTTTGACAAGAAGAGACGAACAAAAGAACAAAAGAAGAAGTTTTATTGAGTGACTGAGACTTTGACTGACTTCGTCTGTTGACTAACCACTTAGTCAAATAACATTTGACCATGTTCCTTACGAGTTATTTTACTTATTAACGCCTAATATCTAAAAAATGTGCGAAACTGGACGAAATAATTGGTGGAAACCTAATCATGAATTGTGCCAGCTTATACTAAGAAAATAAGATATAACAAAAAGGTTAGCTAACCTGAAAACTTGATTTGACAATGACATAAGTGACATTGAAAGATTTGACAGTGACGTATCTGTCGTAGTTTTTGGTCTTGAATTCCAGTTTCGGATAGCTAGTCAGCTGGGTTCCGTTTTTTGCCATTTGGCTACGGAACCCTAAAAATGGAAGCGAATGGCTTCGTCTGTGCTGTGTTTTTCTGGGTGAGTGAGTATACCGGAGGCCCAATCGGGAGGAAAGGGGGAGTTTATAAGTTGGCAGCGCACTCGTGACTCCATTTTTTGCGCTGGCAACCCTAAGCGTCACACGTCAAATCGCCAGCTGATAATAATTTAATTAATTCTATTATGTAATTCATTAAACTTTGTGTTAAAATTAAGTCAATTATTGTGTTAAGTAGCTAATTAATTAGGATAAATGTGCGCAAGCCTGTGGCTTCGATAATTCCTTGTATTTATACCAAGGAACTGTTCGGAGGCAACCTGTCAAGGTGATTCAAACCCACAACGGACAAACCGGGGAAGTATAAGTGTTATTTCTATCATTTAATTACATATTACTTCAATAGTGTAATGATAAAAACGTAATCATCAATATTTGACTTAAGTCAATGCAAACAATAACCTTCAAACACCTACCTACGAGGAGTTTGCAAACAGGTTATTTACGGTCCCTTTTGTTACGTGTTAAAACTTTTCACAGTACTCAGTGCTGATATCCTAATTGAATACTATCAAATCATATCATAAACAGAACTTCTGAGTATTTATTTTCGTCCCAAAATCTCAGCTTTATATACCTATTATGCATGTATATGTATAGGTAAATCTGACAACAAAACAGGTTTGTGTACTTGTCGCAGTCCAAATAAATACGATTTTATTCCTTTTGAGTGAAATATATCTCAATTTTATCTCCCTAAAGTTCTTTTTAATTTTGTGTTGTACCCTCCTTTACTCATAAGTAGTTACTTGACAATTATTTTATTTTCCTTTTAAAATATTTCATTGATTTACCTAAAATTTAATAATATTACATTATATACCTACCTATTCTCACATAACAACATAAATAACTTCAAATTCATCTGCTGTACACCTGTCTTTGTAAATAATTCCAGGATTGCCTTTTGGTGCACATTACCAAGATGATGACTCGCAAGGCCACCACTCAACAACTGGAAACAAAACTAAAGCGTGCCCTTGAGGAACTGAAGGAACAAAGGGAGGACAAAAACCAGCTTCTTAGGGAACGTGAAGAAAATGAGGAGGAGTCTATGAAAATAATAAACTTAAACACCCAATTAAAAACGGAAATGGCAGACATTCATACCCAGCTTATGGATGTCACTATTCAACGTGATAACCTTCTCTCAATAGTCAGCAGTTTCGATGAATGCCGGAACACATACGAGCAAGCCCTAACTCGTATTCAGGACCTCGAAGTGGAGCTTTGTGACGCAAACAGGACCATCAGACTGTATGAAGAGGACAAACAATGTCAAGAAGATTTAAACACTCACAGCCTTTATGAGGAGTTGATAGGGTCACCAACTGGGCGGGACATCTCTCATATTGATTGTCTTACTCTAAATAATAGTCATACTAAGTTAAATAGTAAAAATAAAATTAAGAAATATATTAAAATAAATAAATACATTACGAAAACAAATAAATTAATTAAAAGGAAAAAATGTTTTAACCAAAACATACTTTTAAGAAAGGAACGGATAGATTTAATTGATAGTTTAGAATTATATAGTATAAAATTAAAAGAAAGTAGGCTTAGGTACGAGACTGATGTTCGAGAACTACAGACTCAGCTCGAGCGTCTGGAGAGGTCATTAGAAGTAATGACTGGAAATTATACCTCAGCCCAGCGACAGATACATGAACACATCCTCGCTGCAAACAGGTACATGGCCCAGTGCAGCTGCAATCTGGGTGCGGCAGACGAGCCCCAGGTTCCCACTGTAAGTAGCGGCACAGAGGAAGGTAAGTGCAGTCAGGGTGGCAGCCCAGCTGCCCAGTACCAAGTGCCAGATATGTCAAATATCCTCTTAGACACCAATAGGGATGTACCGAAGTGTACTATGACTACTACTAGTACTATAAATACAAACAATAATGTACTAGTATTTTCAGATTCAATTGGAGTTGGCTATGCTCCCCTTTTACACAAGCAACTCAATTGTAAAATAATTAATTATTGTATGCCAAATGCATCTCTTACCCAAATAATAGATAGGGTGGTAAATTGTAATTATGATAAAGACTCAATTATTATATTAATGCTGGGGAATGGATTAAATTCAAATAAAAAGGACATCATTAAAGGGTTCTCCCGTTTAAAAGGGATTGCTGTAAAAAAAATAGTTGTTTGTGCCTTCCCATTTTCTAGGCACTACTTATCAGAACAAAATAACAGTATTCACCTATTGAATACTACATTATATAATTTAGTTACTAGTCATAGCGACAACTTTGTGTTTTTTGACACAAATAAATTTATTAATTATAAGTTGATAGTGACTGGCAAAAAGTTTTATTTGCCTTATAATGTAAAAAAAGAAGTAGCTACTTTGTTAGCATTTAATATAAATAATATATATAGGCAGACTTTGGAAATTATTCCAAACAATTTAAATTTAAGTCTAAGACAATAGAGGACGCCTCTAGCAATTTATTGACCAGGGAAGATAATTTAAAACTTATTCACCAAAATATACAGGGTCTTCCTGGTAAAGAACTAGAACTAGAATTATTTTTAGAAGAAATAAATGTTGATGTACTATGTCTCACCGAACATTGGTTAAATAAACATCAATTAATTGTTACTATTAATAATTACAAAATTATCAGTTCGTTCACGAGAGACTCTGCAATAAGAGGAGGGTCACTCATTTTGTTAAAAAGTACTCTTAAATGTAAACAACGTAAAGATATTGAGTCACTATCTATAGAACGAACTATTGAAATTTCGTGTGCAGAGCTGGAGCAGCATATCATTGTCTGCGTTTATAGACCCCCTTCTGCAAATTACGACTCATTTGAGACTAGCATGGAAGAAGTCCTGAGAAAAGTATGTGCAACTAGTAAACAAGTTATCGTGTGCGGTGACTTTAATATTAACATCCTGGAGAATTCGCAGAACTCAGTTAGGTTTCTGAATCTTTTTAAGTGTTTCAATCTGGTGCACCTCTTCAACGAACCTACCAGAATCACCCCCACTTCAGCTACATGCTTGGACAACATATTCTGTGATTGTATTGTAGGGGAGAAATCTATAATAAATTTCATAAACTCTGATCACAGTGGTCAGCTGGCTGTTATCGACTGTCATCGAAATGATCGGTCTACAAGTTTTACATGTAGGCCTATTACTAAAAGACGTATAGATAAATTCAAAGATAATATTTATAATAAGGGATCCTTAATGCCTGGTAATAAAAATAGTGTCGACCAGTTGTATGAAAGCCTTTTCGAAATTGTTGAAAAGGAATTTAATGATATTGTTACAAAAAAGACCATTAAAGTAAACAGTTCTAAAAATAAATTTAGTGACTGGGCCACTCCAGGGATTCACATAAGCAGGAGAAAATTGTTTGAATTATATGATATTAAAGCTAATTCACGTGATCCTGCGATAGTTGAATATGTTAGAAATTATTCTAAGTGCTTTAAGAAAGTATGTGCAGTTGCTAAATCTACTTACATTAAAAACAAAATAAGTAAGGCAACTAACAAAAGTAAAATAACGTGGAACATCATCAACAAAGAGACTTGTAAAAATAAAACACAACAACACAAGTTCTCTCTAAAAATAAATGGCAAATGTCTTGACTCTGATACTGAAGTGGCAAATGCATTTGAGTCGTTCTTCACTAATATACCAGTGGCAACAACAAGTACATTAAATTCAAGTTCGTATCTTGCTATCTCGTTACTTAAAGCAAATGTTGACGAGTGTCAAACGCCTTTCAAATTTTACCATGTAACCTCCGAGATAATAGTTAAAACTTTCAAAGATCTGAATATGAAAAAAACTGAAGATCTTTGGGGAATATCAGTGGACATTCTAAAAAATATAATACTAGCTATTGCACCCCATTTGGCAACGATATTCAACAGATGTATTGATGAGGGTCAGTTTCCTAGCTTAATGAAGTACAGCAAAATCATACCGTTATTTAAATCAGGTGAAAAAAGTGACCCTTCTAACTTTAGGCCTATTTCTATATTACCAGCACTGAGTAAAATTTTTGAAAAAGTCATATTCGTTCAGTTGCTGTCTCATTTTAAAGTTAACGATTTACTTCATAATAAACAATTTGGGTTTACCAAGGGTAAGTCAACCACTGACGCAGGAGTTGCACTTATCAAGTATATTTTTGATGCATGGGAAAACAAACAGGATGCAATTGGTGTTTTCTGTGACCTCTCGAAGGCGTTTGATTGCGTCGAGCATCAAACATTGTTGTTGAAGTTAGCTCACTATGGTGTTCTAAATAATGCATTAAGTTTGATAAATTCTTACTTATCCGATAGACTTCAGAAAGTCAGTGTCAATGGAACTGACTCTTCAGGCGCCCCTTTATTAATGGGAGTGCCCCAAGGATCAATATTGGGACCTCTGCTCTTCCTGATATACATAAATGACCTCCCTTACTTTGCACAAGATCTTTGTGAAGTAGTGTTATTTGCTGATGATACCTCGTTGATTTTTAACGTTGACCGTCGAAAAGATACGTTTGACGACGTAAATGACACCCTCTCACAAGTGCTACATTGGTTTACAACTAACAACTTGCTTTTAAATGCCAAGAAAACCAAATGTGTAAAATTCACTATGCCCAATGTAAAGCAGGTCAACACTAACGTCGTTATGAATAATGAACATATTGAAGTTATTAATTCGACAATTTTCTTAGGTATTACACTGGATTCCAAACTGCAATGGAAGCCACACTTGGCAGCCTTGGCGGGAAGACTTAGTTCCGCCGCATATGCGGTTAAGAAGATCAGACATCTGACTGATATTGAAACCGCGAGACTGGTTTATTTTAGTTATTTTCATAGTATAATGTCATATGGTCTTTTGTTGTGGGGGTCGGCGGCTGAGATACAGACTATTTTTGTATTGCAGAAGAGGGCCATCCGCTCCATATACAACCTTAGGCCTCGCGATTCGCTGAAAGAACTGTTTAAGAATATCGACATTTTAACTGTAGCTTCCCAATACATTTTGGACTGTATTTTGTACGTGCGAAAGAACATTGATATTTTTTCTAAAAAATCTGATTGTCATGGTTTTAACACTAGAAATAAACACAAGCTCGCGATTCCAAATCTGAAGCTCCAAAAGATTAATAGTTCATTTGTTGGTCAAAGTATTAAAATGTACAATAAGTTGCCACAAAATGTTATTGAGTTACCAACGCATAAATTTAAATCCCACGTGAAAACCTGTTTAATGAGTAAAGGATACTATACAATTGTAGATTACTTAAATGATAAGGATTCATGGACATGATGACCTCCGTGCCTGCACACATGTAGTAATTGTATAAATATTTACTGGAATCATTATTATTATATAATTAATCATTTTTAATAAATTAGGCTTAGCAGCATTTATTAATGTATACAGATTGATTAGTATTGATTAATCAAACAATTGACAAGATGCTAACCACCTACTATTGTACACCTCGTCCTGCAGTTTATTAGTATTGGATTAAGTACTCTGTGACCTATGAGGGGAACCTAAGTAGTCATGCTCACTCAAATGTCTCTGAGGTGGTGGCGTTATGTGGCGGGTCATTACATTCCCTCTAATATGGTTGAGTGAAATGATGGCTGACACATACGTCATACTTGTGAACAGGTGCCACCTTTGGGGACTGGTCCGCTTCGGTTTACCTCATATTTAGCTTTTAATTTGCTTCATTCTATTTTGTGTTGCATTAGACTGTATGACTTGGTATGAGGATAATAAACCATTGTAAAAAAGTTGGCGATTAAAAAGAGTAACTGGCGAGTTTCTTGCCGGATCTTCTCGACCAGAAACAACTTTCCGAGCCGGTGGTAGAATCGCATTATGTTTATTTATTTCTTTAGTATATTTTATGTATCAACATATATATGTATTAACATGTAAATTATACATAAGTACTTATAAATAGTTTTAAGTCATTCAAATGTATGACGATTTGTAAGTGCTGTGTACAAGCCTATGCAAATAAAGAATTATTTGAATTGAATTGAATTGAATTGGTGTTGCGGGTGTCACGCGGTGGGCGGTGGCGATCGCAATGACAAATAATAAAATACAAAATGCTCGCGACCAGAGTTTGCGAAACGTGATTTCGTAAACTAGACAATTTTATTGTCACAGTAATATAGTTCAATGGTCGTCACAAAACTATTTTCGTCTAATAGTTTATAAGTCTCTTGGAGGGGACTTGCTCCATAAAGCTTGTCAGTTGCCGTTTAGCACCGACACCTTGAGACAGTTTAATTTACGGGAAAATTGCACGAGAAGAAGCTATGCTCTTGAAACAATATTAGTCTTTAAGACCTAAGCAGTAGATTACGTCTTGTCGTAACCCTGCTGAAGGGGGGTTCTTAAGAGCTGTACTAAGAGGCTGGCCATATCGAAGTTGGATTAATTAATAAAGGTTGTTTATTAAAGGGATTCAGGTACATCGACCTCCTCGAGCGGCCCCGCTAGTAATCAGTTCTGATCTGATTCCAGCTGCGGTTGGTTTCAGGCAGAAACGTTACCGTGGGGCGCGGTTTTCCCTGGGCAACGGCGGGTAGTAATCTCACTACTGTGGTTTGCTACCCGACGGATGCACAGCCGGTGGTCCGGCCCCGTCTGCCAGCGCCGAAGCGCACCTCGCTACGGGGCCATCATTTGTCTCACCGAGGGTCTGACGACCGGTGTTTATTTCGCCGGCATAGTCGCAATAGGGCCGGGAGAGGAGTCTGGCTCCTTGTCCACCCGGTCTCGGGCGCTGTGGCGTGGGCCGGGCCGGTACCTTCGCGGTTACCAAACGGTAAAAGAATACTGTTACCTTGTAGTACCTATTAGTAAAGCCAGTGTCTCAATATTTGTCTAAAGGGTCAGTACTGAGGTTGTGATCCGGAAAAGGATCGGGCGCAGAACTGCATTTCGACACGTAGGGGTACAAAGCTGCCAAGCTCCTGACACTGATCAACTACATATTTCTTAACATAAACGTAGGCACAAATTCTGTCTCGATCCGGGAAGTCAACCTAAGCGTAGCGGTTTTTATAAAGTGCGACTCGAGGTAGCTATAATAAACAAAACTTTTGTTTGAAACCTGTGGGTTCTGCGGGTGGGGAAGGATCGCGTGACTCTCTAACGAGAAACGGCAAAAACGCCTTGTGTTGACAGGATTGGTCAAAATAGTCAACCTTCATCAATTTCTTTCAAAAATGTAACTAACTGTGCACCGGCAATATATCTTCTCTTAAATATGATTGATTAAATATGTCCTACATATTTTAGCTTAAATGACCACAACAGCCACACATTCGTCATTTTATAAAAAGCCTTCATGGGGTCTTGCTCTGTATCTCACGTGTTGTAATTTTTTATGAGAAAGGGAGGCAAACGAACAAGCGGGTCACCTATTGGTAAAGTGATCCATCAACTCTACCCATGGACATTCGCTTCAACAGATAAAATGCAGATGCGTTGCCGGCCTTAGGATGGTGTAGGCACGTTTTTTAAAAAATATATGTCATCAAACGGGATCACAACGTTCTGCGTGTTGGAAAATAAGGAACAAATTGACTTGAGAATGCAAACGTTGCCGAATCCGGCCTAAATCAATACGTGTAATTGAATGAACCGGAACAAAAGCCGAATAGGTAGGTTTTTGTTCTTTTCGCAGCCCGCCAGTATAGGAAATGCTATGTTCATTTATACTTTTGTTTGTTTATCCGAGATACGGTGTCGGTGATTGCTCGAATCTAATGTGTCCATCGCATATGGCTAGTCCTCTTGGTATTGTTTATATTACCTATACATAACCTTGGAGATTGTCTCTACTCTTTTTAACGGCTTGAGTAGCAGAATATATTAATTGTGAAAAATTTCAAATCCAAGATGGCCGCTGTCAGAAAATGACGAATAACCTTATTTGTTGTTCCAACTGCCTTAATATAGGTATCAAATGAAAGAGCTTTAGTTGTGTCGGGGGTTTTTTAAATTTTCATTTTAATCAATTTTTAAGTGATGTGGCCAAAGGTTCCAAAACTCGTTATAGTTTTATTGTAAGTTAAGTAGTCAATAAGAAAACACCAATACCGCTTACCCATAATCCCACTGTGACTGTGGCAGACGAATGAAAATGCGCGTAAAAAATTAAAAGAAAAAGAAATGCAGACCAATTTCCAACAGATTTTTGACAAGAAAAGACGAACAAAAGAAAATTACTCCTATCAAGATAAATAATAAATCTAAAAACTAAACTATACTTGAAACTGGAATTCAAGACCAAAAAAGCTACTACAATGTTGCCACTGCAATAAAATGATCGTACAATAGTACCTATATACCTATTTTCTAAAAACATACGCTGACATAATTTATTTATTGGTAATTTTAATTCTATAATTTAAAGAAGTAATTTTATTTACTTATTTTTACATAAATACAAGACGCTTTAATAAAAACTTAATCATCCGTAATGTTTGGTAGAAAGGCTGGTTTTGAGCTTGTCCCATTTCAGGTGTTAATAACATTTGGTACAAAATTTGAAGTTACGTGTTGTTCTTTCGTGCAGTAAGGTGCCGCCAAGTGATATTAATAAAATAATATTTTTTAACACTGCTAATGTGTGAGTTGACACGTGAATAACTTGCTAGGACCTAAGAGAGTCTTAAAACCTGCAATTTTGTTAAGAGTAGTCTCGGCAGTATCCATAGATTGTTAAAACGCTAAACACCCCCGTTTTATTGAGTGACTGAGACTTTGACTGACTTCGTCTGTTGAATATCCACTTTGCCAAAATATCATTTGACCATTTTCCTTACGAGTTATTTCACTTATTAACGCCTAATATCTAAAACATGTGCGAAACTGGACGAAATAATTGGTGGAAACCTAATCATGAATTGTGCCAGCTTATACTAAGAAAATAAGTATATAACAAAAAGGTTAGCAAAACCTGAAAACTTGATTTGACAATGACATAAGTGACATTGAAAGATTTGACAGTGACGTATCTGTCGTACTTTTTTTGGTCTTGAATTCCAGTTTCGGGTATAGACTCAAGAAGTCTGTCCTCGACAGTGACGACTCACTCTTACTTACCTTAAAGATATTCAGATTATAGCAATCAGGAAAAGCAGATCTCGGCAAGTAATGACTTACCTGTCCGTGTCTACATTATAAAAACCGGCCAAGTGCGAGTCGTAAGGGTTCCGTAGCAGTAAGTAAGATATTACTAACTTAATTGTAAAACAATTGAGTTGACTAAATGGAAGGTATATTGCGGTTTACGGCTTATAACGTATTAAAAAAACTTCTACTAGATCTAGTTCAAACCAATTTTCGTTGTTAGTTTTCATGGTAATATATCTCATATAATATATTATTTTTAGTTTCATAATTCTTATAGAGGGGGAGGGGGACACATTTTCACCACTTTGGGAGCATCTCTTGCGCATAGTAAAGTACTTTAGAAAAAATATATAGGTCAAGTTGCCTAAGTTGGACCGGTTCGTAATTTGTACCACCTCAAAATCTACCAAACCTTAATACTTAGATTTGAATTGGCAACACTAAAAAGAAGTGCTACCAATATGACGCAATCGCTGCCATTTTGAATTCGGTGACACAACAGGTTAAATTGTGGTGAACAAAAATAATTATTACGGCGTTTTTATCTTGTTTTTCGGATGTTTGGCTAAGGATTTCCTGTTGCAATGATAAGTACACTACAGCTGTGATATACGTTTTTGGAAAGAACGCTTATTAGTGTGCTTTTTAGAAAATATATTTTCACGATTGGCATTTCGAGGTTATGATGCTGGCTCGCATAAAAATAAAACTTAGTGTTGCCTAATTTGTACCAGGTAGGGAACCCCTAAATTGTACCGGTACGATTTAGGTGTATGATGGTTCTTCCACTCGATTTTTAACTAGATGAAAATCGTTCCAGATGTCTGGCGATAGTCAAAAGTATTATAAATGGACCCAAGGTGACTTACAAAAAGTCTTAGATTGTTTAAAAAATAAATAGATGGGAATTAATCAGTGTTCACGCATGAAGAGAGTTAATTAAACCTTTTCTTTTTAATGTCTCCTCTTTTTAAATGAATGTTGATTTTTCTTATTTTAATTTATAATATTTAAAAGTTCCTATATTGAAATCGCAAGATTTATTATTTCATAAATATTAACAATATTTTCGACTGATTAAGATTTAAGTAGATTAAAAGAAAACTTGAGTAGCTTTATATACTTAAAATTATTATTTTATAACGGTGTTCTTTTTGGTTATTGGAAGTTTATTTGGAGTACGTAGGTACATTATTAACGTTTCGAAATTTATAGATACTATTTTTATAAAGATTTATGACACCAAAACTAATTTAAATTTTTAAAAGGCATTTGAATTGAATTAAGATCTAAGGGTACAATTTAGGATACCTATGGTACAATTAAGGAAACCGGTTTCCTAAATTGTACTTTTTCCGATTTTTTTTTTAAGTTCTTATTGTCGTTATATTTTTATATATACTCATTTTATAGTAATAAAAAAATAATGCCAATAGACCAAACCTTTTATTTCTACTGAAAACATACTCAAAAGTCAAATAGTTTGTGAGACATCTCGTGAAGTTTGTTAACAGGTACAATATAGGCAACTTTACCCTATAAGAAACCTCAACATCATTTTTAAAGACCTATTACACGTATGGATTTGAAGAATAAAATTTAGAGTTTGAGTTCTGAGTATGGGGACAGCCAAATTTTTTTTCCTATTTTTGTGCAAAAATCGTAATGCGGTTGACAAAATACATCAATTTACCAAGTCCCAATAGTATACTTCTTATAGTTTCGGAAAAAAGTGGCTGTGACATACGTACGGACAGACAGACAGACATGACGAATCTATAAGGGTTCCGTTTTTTGCCATTTGGCTACGGAACCCTAAAAATGGAAGCGAATGGCTTCGTGCTGATAAGGAATAAGCCAACAATATGGATGGAAGCTTTCGCCGCACCTTGTCGTCCTATGATACTCGTAGAATGAGCTGAGAGAATCAGCAGATCGGAGGTTCTCAAATTGACCTATCTTTATTTCATTGTTCCAGGTCGGTCCGTGGAGTAAGAGCCGAGATCCTGCCGTCATGACGCTGCACTGGTGGATGCACTGGTTCTGGGTGACGACGCTGCTCATACTGTTTGGTAAGTTATTTTATCACAAGGCAATGAAAAATAAGAACTCGTATTTCTGATAAAGGTTATGTTCCAAATTAAATTCTTCATTCAAATATTTTTAACCGTGGATAGTCAGGGTAGGGTAGGGGTCCTTGAGTGGAGACCGCGACTCGGTAAGCGTAGTGTAGGACGCCCTGTGACAAGACAGGATGATGACATTCGAAGGCTGGCTGGTGTGGGTGGGCTGGATGAGAGTGGCCGAAAATCGGGAGCAGTGGCGTGCATTAGGGGAGACCTATGTCCAGCAGTGGACGAATGTGGGTTGCTGATGATGAGTCAGGGTAGAGCTAGTCAGCTGGCAAGAATCGAGAGAGTAATGGAGACTACTCCACACCGACAAGGCATCGCTCTCAAATCAGAGAGCGAGATAGGCAATCAGGAATGTTGAGAGCAAAATGTATACATACGCTATCCTATAAAAAACAAAATACAATGGACTAAGTTTTGGTACCTTGTAAAGTAAGTCCTGAAACCCAAAACTTGTAAGTAGTTACCCAGTTTTGTAGGTACGAGAACTGTGTTCAAAAGCCTTTGCAAACTTATCCTTTCCTGTTCTTAAGGAAGTAATACAAGTAAACTTGTGATGTAGTTGGTGTAGAAACTAATTAGGTTCGTTGTTATTCGTTGCGTGTTGTTGGAGATCGATAACGTGATGAGGAGTCTCTTGAGAAATTTGAACTTGAAGACACGCAACTTGCGGAGTTCATTGAGCTAGTAAAGAAAAGCAAAATACGAGTGTTGCGTAATATTACTATAAATAAATGTATACAACATCAAATACATTGACCTGATTTCGTACTAACGTAGATGCGTCACGGATATGTAAAGGAAAGTATCAGCCTATATACTGTCCCACTGCAGGGCAAAGGCCTCCAACATAGAAATCAAGTCATCGCTCCTAGGTTGGGTTGGGCTTAGTCACCACGCTTGCCTAATGCGGACTGGTGATCACAATCCCGAGCTATGTTCGAAAAAATCGAATCATATCCTTTGCTCGACACGGGAATTGAACCCAGGACCCCGAGATCATGGCCTGGTACTTAAACCACTCGACCAACGGGGCGTACGGATTTCAGACAACAGAGGTATTACAAATATAAACCTTCAATACATGTTTTTACACCCAGACACTGAACAAACTCAATGTTCATCATACAGATAAATATTAATTGTCCAGGGTGGAGATCGAAACATTAAACTTAGAGCAGTGGTAGAGTAAATAAATAAATATTTCTTAACATCACATACATTGATCTGACTCCGAGATAGGTAGCTCCAGTACCTGTGTTACGGATATCAGAACCAACAGCGGAATTACAAATATATACATTTTAAAACTTTTCTTTTTTAAATACATACTTTATAACAATATCCTACAACCGATTTCGGCTAAGGCGGCCAATCTCAACGATCAGCCACTTACGCTGGATATATTACTGTGCTCAAGTGTGTGCGCAAACACAAGTGCATACTCTATTTCCTTGCCCTCATAATCCGATGGGACACCAGTTTGACACGACCGGAGAGGGATCGGACGCAAGACCTTCGGCTTAACGTGCTTGCCGAGGCACGGGGGTACAAGACCGCCAACTTCCAGACTCCGGGCTGTCACTGAGAATTT
Source organism: Marasmia exigua (assembly GCA_019059595.1). Lineage (NCBI taxonomy): Eukaryota > Metazoa > Arthropoda > Insecta > Lepidoptera > Crambidae > Marasmia > Marasmia exigua. Next base: position 29,161,323 of record CM032463.1, on the reverse strand, counting down.
CTTAACAGAAAAACTCACGTACAAATTTTGGACCGACCCGGGGATCGAACCAGAGACCTCTTGCGCAGCCGTCGCTTTAAAGTGGAACGAACAACCCACTGCGCCAACGAAGCAGTCAAATACATACTTATAATACATAAGAAACACCCACACCAATACAAACAGACAAGTTCATGCACACAAATGTTTGTACTGTGCGGGGATCTAACCCGCAACGGTTGCACCAGAGGCAGCGTTCACTACCACTGTACCAAACGTGTAGAGGACAGTATACCTAATTTTAAAAATTACTGGGCAGTATGCTATTTCTAAGATACAAAATAACTCCTGGCAATAAGCCTTTGGTACAAATGTAAACATTGTACATTACACAAGTTTATTAAAAGCAGTAAATCTCTATCGCAGTTTCGGTCTTGTGTGAAGTTAGTTTATTACATTCTACTATGCCACAATTTGTATTCACTGCATTGCAGTGGGCAGGTATCAGGATACCCGGAGTCTTAATATGTATGAGAGGATTTGAGAACTATTTATATGTATTAAGTACCTAGGGCACCCACCGGTTAGAGAGAGAGAGCAAAGATGTGGGAAAACCTGTATGGAACGCTCGCGTCAGTCAGTTGAGCGCGTATTTATAATATCACTAAAATTTTAAATCAACCGAAAACAATAAGTTAAGTGCATAAATCAACGCTAATACATACAAGTGACGTGTACAATTATTATCTATAGTGAACTCAAGTGCAAAGTGCAATAAAACAGTGAACAATAATTCCGAGGAACGACACCTTTTAGACACCCAGTCGTCGCATGTAAACAAAAATAAACGAAAATAATTTACTTTTCATCTACTGGCAAATACTTTAGTGAAAACTGACTACCTTTACAGTGCAATAGTGACAAAAAATTAAAAACAACCTAAAATTTCTTTACGGTATTAGAAATTAACTCCCAAATAATTCAAGAAGAAATTACAAGTAACCCCATCTATCGGAACATCGTAAAACCATTATCCCTAGAAACACCTGCTATTCTCTCACCACTTTCGCCATTATCCCTGATAATCGATAGCTAGTTCTAAGAATAACCGCAAGATGGAGTGTGCAGGATGCAAACAAGCCATTCCTAATAGACAATTTCTCATCTGCAGCTTATGTGATGAATCATATGATTTGATATGCGCGAACGTTTCAGAGAAACGTTTTTATAATACCATGGGCCCTGAACATAAGAGCGTATGGAAATGCCAAGCCTGCCGGTGCAACATGCCTAAACAGGATAATACAAATACCCCAGTTCGATCAGCCGATGAAAACAACGTAACCCTGAGACGAAAAGCTACATCATCACAGGATCAAAACACAATAATGTCCCTGAACGCATCGGTTGATGAACTAATCCAGCAAGACCAAAGCATCCATGGTGATACAATTAATATGTCCAGCAATCGTCCGCAAGACGAATATTTGCCTAACACAACATTTGACCAGCTATGTAGATTCTTATCTGAAAAATTAGAAAGTACCAGATCCTCCATAATAAATGAAATAAAAACAGTATTACAACAAGAAATAACATCTACCATATCGAACTTAAAAAGTGACTTTACCCAACGAACAGACAACTTAGCCGATGAACAAAGACAAATGCAGAGTAAAATAGAGGAGCTTAATAAGAAAATATTGAGACTTGAAACCCAGTTAAACATTTTACAAAACCAAACCACAACAGCTACCACTAGACCAGAAAATAAAACAGACTCACCAGCAAAAGAACCCTCAGCCAACAATAACAGCAAAAAAATTGTACTTCACGGATTGGAGGAACATTATGGAGAAACAGAGGCAGATGTATATAACCGCGTAGTACAGATGTTCTATGAATTATTAAATGTCAACATAGATGGATACGTGGAACAACTAACCCGCATTGGAAGGCGTGGACACCAACGCCCTCTAGAAATAGAATTCATTGGCAAGAGAATAACAAAGAATTTACTTGAACTAAGTCATTACCTCAGAGAAACACAGTATGCAATAACTGAATTTATGACCACAGAAGAGTTAAGAAAACGAAGAGAATTACGAAAGATATTACACGAAGCAAGAGGCAAAGGAAAATATGCAGTTATAAAAAATAATAAATTATATATTAATGGAAAGGAATATACAGTAAAAGAACAAAATAAGGATAGCAACGATAATACCACCCATAACCACAGCAATATAAATAACAATAATAACGCCAACAATGACAACATCAATTCTAACAACGAGATAAACAATATCACTAACAAGACAAATAACAGCTACAATAACACCAACACTAAAAACTCTAACAATAACAACAATAGTAACAATAACAATAACAATAGCTTATTGGATAATACAAAGCGTCAAAAAGAACAACCAGTAAAAGCGACATCCACTGGAAATAAAAACCAATCAAACAAACATAGCAAGCAACCTAATCAGCCCTTTCGAAACTGATTTTTCAATTTTAGTCCAAAATACACAGAGCCTCAAAAACAAGGTACATTTTTTAGAAAATATACTACAAGAGAATCTTTATCACGTGGTGTGCTTGACAGAAACATGGATTACCGAAGAACAGAAAGATCTAGTACAGATCAGCAAGTATGTGTTTGGTGCCGCTTACTACAGATGCCAGCGAAGAGGAGGAGGTGTCGCGATCCTGCTCAAGGAAAATATTCCTTTCACAACAAAACCAGACATAACGGATCTGTCAATAGAGTACGTGATAGAGTGTTGTGCATTGGAAATAAAACCAAACATAATCCTTGTATTGATCTATAGATCAGATCGAGAAATAGATACATTTTTTGAAGTTCTAGATAAAATCCTACGTAAGCTAGAGTCGAAAAGTCATAAGCATATAATAATTACAGGTGATTTTAATATTAATAACACTCAAAACTCAAAAAACTACCACAAACTTATAAATATTATGTTAGAATATGACCTTGACCAGATTATCCATTGCCCTACAAGAGTGACCAATAAAACTTCCACTTGCATTGACCTATTATTCACTAATAAAAAACGACATCACGTTACGGTTTCAGATTTAGGCATATCAGACCATAAAAGCATAAATTACAAATTCAAAGTAAACAAAATACTAAAAAACAAAACCATAAAATCACATAAAAGATGCTTTACTAGTAATAATATAAATAAGTTTCAATTAGCCTTAGCAGAAATAGATTGGAAAAAAATTGTAACAAAAAACAAATGTATAAATTACAATTATAACCAATTCAAAAATAAATTGACTGAGTTATTAGATGAACATATCCCCTATAAAATTGTAAAACCAAAATCAAATGACAAAACAACATGGCTAACAAAAGGCCTAAAAATTGCGTGCAAAAACAAAAGATTACTGAAGTCATTAATTAATGAAACAAACAATAGTATGTTAAAAGATCATTACAAAAAATATATCAAAATCTTAAAAAGATGTATTAAAAAATCAAAAAGTATTAGCTACATACAAAACATGAAATCATCCAAAAATAAAGTTAAAAGCATGTGGAATATAATAAACAAAATCACTAACAATTTAGTAAAAAGGAAACACAAAAATATTACATTAAAATCACAAAATACATTAGTAAACAGTCCGCTGGACGTGGCAACCCAACTTAACGATCACTTTATTTCAGTAGGAGAACGTAGCAACCTCACCTGCGCCCGTCCCCGCGGCCGTCCCGCCGTGCAACCTTCCCTAAACTCCATGTACTTAAAGCCTGTAACCGAAGCAGAGATCCGAACCATAATCAAAAACCTACCCAATAAAAACAGTACCGGCTACGACGACATCCCGCCTAAATTATTGAAAACTTGCTACAATGAACTGGTACCTATCTTAACCCAATTAGTCAACCAATCTTTCGACGAACGCACTTTTCCCGACCAACTCAAAATAGCAAAAGTTAAACCTATCCCTAAAAAAGGCGGAAGTCCTTATGATAGCAACCAATACAGACCAATAGCACTGCTTCCCTCCATATCCAACATTTTCGAAAAACCTATGTCCAGTCGTATATATAATTTCTTAGAAAAATATAAACTTATAGATAAAAATCAATATGGTTTCAGGGAAAACCATTCAACCACATTAGCAATATACCACTATATCCAAAAAATATTAGATTACATAAGAAATAAAAGCTATGCAGTAGGACTATTCCTCGATATGTCTAAGGCCTATGACATGGTATTACACGACATCTTACTGCATAAGTTAAATGATGTAGGCATCAGGGGACCAGCACACAGCTGGCTCAAATCATACTTATGCAACAGAAAGCAATTCGTACAAATAGACCACTTCAATGAGTCTACCGGTGAACTCTCATCTTTCCAGTCTGAAATTAAAACTCTTAACTGCTCCATCCCTCAGGGAAGCGTACTCGGGTGTGTGCTATTCTTGGTCTATATAAACGACCTCCCCAAAATAACTAACACAGATTCAATTTTATTCGCAGATGATGTATCCCTCATATTTGAAATACATAATAATCTAGAAACTCGTAATATTTCACAAATAACAACCACTTTAGAATTAGTTGAAGAATGGCTTCAGGACCATAATCTGAAATTAAATACAAAGAAGACACATATTAATACAATTCAGGCCCCATCAAAAACGTCCCTTAGATTTAAATGGAATAAAATCCCTTAAAAAAATTAAAGAAATAACAGAATTTAACTTACTTGGTATAAAAATAGACACACATGTAAATTGGAAAAGTCACATTTCAAATATAAAATTAAAGTTATCCCGTTTTATTTACGCCTTAAGCGTATTAAAGAGGAACACACACTCCGAATGCGCACTGTCGGCATACTACGCATACGCCCACGCTTGGCTCCGCTACGGGGTCATCCTGTGGGGCGAAAGCACTGATGCCCAACAGTTGTTAATAGCCCAGAAGAAATGCTTACGCATAATAGTTAACATTAAACAAACGGATAGCTGCAGACCATACTTCGTAAAATTGAAAATACTTACCCTCCCAAGCATATACATTTTAGAAATAGCCATCTTTGTTCGAAATCATCCCTCATACTTTACATTTATAAAAAATATCAGACGAAATGACAAATTAGCCCTCCCAGAACCAAAATTGGAATTATACAAATCTAGCCCATACTATAGATCAATCATAATTTATAATAAAATCCCCACTAATATAAAATCTGAAACTCATGATAAAACATTCAAATTAAAGTTAAAGGCCTTCCTAGTCACTAAGTGCTACTACTCCATAAAAGATTTTTTAAATGATAAAAGTATAAAATAAGATACCCACCACTAGACTGCTCACAATATATCACGTATACTCAACACGACATGCAAACCAATCGCCACACAAATTTAAGTACACTACTCATAAGTCATTATTTATACAAAGTAATATAGTTTATATAAATAATATTATATATTGTTGTTATATATTATATATGTTTATTTAATAATAAAATAAGAATATAATGTCAGTAAATTTTATTACCTTGTTCTAGATACTAAGTATTTTTATAAGCTAATTTTAGTTATAAAATAGTTTGATTCATACATACTTATAGTTAAAATAAGTAGTGCCTTGCTACACCCTTACAGGGTGCATGTTACCGACCTATAACTTGCTAGTCATAAAAAGTTTCATGTAATGCATTAGTTTTAAGACTGCAATTGTAACATGTATGCAATTCAATAAATAAATAAATAAATAAAAGACCGCTGGTACAAAATGACAAACGAGTAATTGTGTCAAGCCAAGGCAGGCAAGGCAACGTAAAAAGGCGAACGAATGAATTATGAACGAACATAATACCTCTTCGAATAACTTACAATAAATAAATAGGTGTTTTTTAACGAATTTATTACAAATCACGATAAAATTATACACTTATACACTTCAAATAACCTTTAATAACAGTACACTCGAGAAAAGGTGTTACCGAAGTCGGCGCCCAATACTATCTTGTAATTTAATACAATATTCAATTATTCAACAAATACTTTGGTAAAACCTTTTATCGAGTGTACTGTTATGAAAGGTTATTTGAAGTATATAAAGTGATAAAAATATTATTTTACACTTAGTTCGTGATTTTTGCAGGCGGTTTTTTTTTCGCATAAATTTTTTTTCAAGCTTTTAATATCTCATTTTTTGGCAGTCCCCCCTCATCCCCCTCCCTTCCCCTTTCACCCCCGCCAAATCACTAACAAACTAATTGTGAATACAGTATTGAAAGAGTTATCCTTTAACTCTAAGGATACCGTTGAGGAGTTGACCTTCCATCATCAGCAGATCCACAAAATTAATGCAATCAGTCGTAAATACTGGTACAGTTTTGAAAAAAGATACAAAATCATTACGTGTGGCTTTAAAATTTGAGGGTTCTCATTTTTTTTTTTGAAGTCGGTAACAAAGATTGGTTTGATACCAATCTTTTTTAAGTTATATCTCTAATTGGAATTTCTTAGGATGTTTCCAGTATAAAGTACATTTTTATCTGCAAAATAATGAAATCCTTCGATTAATTTGGGCTGGTAAAGCATAAAGACCTTATTCAGATCCAGACATTATCATTACTTTAGTATTTTGTATATTATATTTTATCATAGACGATGATGTTCTTCTATAATAATATAAAAAATAAGAGTTTAGGTGACGAATTAAACGGTACCCCAAAAGCCCGTCTGGCTTCTGGTTGGGGTACCGTTTTATTCGTCACCAGAAAAAGACTATGCAAAGCCCTATCTAATAGATTGATGGCAGGATAAGAAATCTTGTGAGTCGTGTCATGTTTGTATGTGATAGGCAAACCGATGATGTTCAAGTTTCGTAATGAAGTATGTACCTACTAAAAGTTATAAAAGCTCCAAGATTTTATAGCATTGAATGAAACAAATAACACACAGTCAAAATGTTATGGATCTTAATTATAGATCGCCACATTTCACATTTTGCCTGGAACATTGATTACACAGTTGATATTTAGGTATTTATACAATATCTATTTTCAGATAAACACATTTCAAGTATCGGGATTTGCCTTGGACAAATTCCCTGATGTAAAAAGTTAATGTTTTTTATCGCGACAACTTCATTAATTTCATTGATTAATGGCAGCTTCTATAAATGTGCATCCCTAATGATGCTAAATTCAACTTACCTTCCTGTTAGTACATAAGGTTACTCTCTCACGTCGGTCGAGGCTGCTGCAAGGCGCAATACTGGGACCATAATTATTTCTTGTTTGATCGACTTTCTTGTTTTTAACGATTATAGCTGCTTTCAATACTTAATCTTGATATTTATCTGTGAAATTGAGATCAAAGCGATTTCTTAGTATCTCACGGGAAACGAATTATTATTCATGTATAAATATTATAAAAAGCTAGCAAATTATGAGCTCTCTCTTTGACTTACTTGAACGTAGGAATATTTGGTGATTAATTTAATCTCACAGAAAACCGGCGTGAAGCAGCATTGTGCTGTGTTTCGCTGCGTGAGTGAGGGTACTGGAGGCCCAATCCGGGGGATAGGGGGGGTTTAAAGGTTGGCAGCGCACTTGTGACTCCACTGGTGTCGCGGGTGTCCATGGGCGGCGGCATTTGCTTACCATCAGGTGATCCGTCTGTTCGTCTGCCTACCTATAACATATTAAAAAAACCTCCTTTCCTTTGTTTTCTTTTTTTGGCTTTCCAAGTTTATGATACACAGATAAAAAATACGTGTAATCCCTTAGGATAATGTAGTATTGTTTCAACGAATGCAATGGAACGCAACAGAGCGCTATAATTAAAGCGATAATGAGGATCCTGTAGTAATTGTTATAATTGGAGACTATGACTTCACTGTGCTCATGAAACAATTAAACCAACGACAGTAAGGTATTTTCCTTCAATCTTAATGTTGATTGCACCATATTTTATACAAATATGTAAATTGGTTTTGGTGAGATAATATATACACTCAACTTGACAATTATAAGCTATTCTCAAATTAGGTCACTCCGTGTCCTATTATTTTACCTCTTCTTCGTCGTCACACTCTTGTTCGTGGTAGTGAACGTCACATCAGCGTTTATGGCTTGCTTCACAATCCTCCGCTACTCCACACGAGATGTTTTTCTACTGCATTCGTGGAGTGGAACATTGAAAATTGAAATGTTTACCTGATCGTTCCAGCGCAATGGTAGCCTACCGCGTGCTCTTTTGCCTTTAACTTTGCCTTCCACTGCAAGTATTTTCACAGATTCTATATAAGTACCTACGAGCTGTCAGAAGCCGTGTCTCTTAGTCGGTTATAAAAGAACGTTACCTAAATTTACAGAACATTCAGCATTTGCCGATAGAGCAGTTATGAGATCAAGGTATAAATTATCAACTTAATTTCAGAGAGGCGTATTTTTTAAGACTTCTCGTCTTTTTCGTCTTTAATAGACACACAATTAATTTTGCCAATATCAAGTGAATGTAGAAATGCGGTTCTTTTTTTATGGGAAGTAGTGTTGTCCGAGTAGTCAGAGACGTAGTCAACTCTGCCAATGTCAAGTGAGTAGAGAGACACATAACAGGAGTTGAATTGACCGGTGATTTGAGTTGACTCCTTAATTAATTGAGTTTTCTTTTTAGAAAATTACTACCTATAATAAGATGCGGTTCTTGTTTCTGTGGTATTATTTGACTTGCTGTACACTGACAGTTCTGGATATGACTTGGTGAATTAGATAGTAGATAGTTCTATGTAAGTTACACGTACTGAGTTAGCACTTCGTGCCCGCATTTAGCACGAGCTGTTTGCACTCTGTATCTAGTGTGACGAGGATAAATATTAACTTTGAGTAACTGCTGTATCCTGCTTTAGGTACTCATTTGATGCACTGCTACTCAGTTTTAGTTAAATGTGCATGTAAAAATTATGCTCTCGTGTATCACATGTTATTAGGTATTTTTATGTTAAACGAACCGTATGATCCCCCGGCAGAGTAGAATAGGCCACCCTCACTCTTACCGAGGTGTCGTAAAAGGCGACTAAGGTAAAGCTGCTGGCATGATCATCAGCACCCAGAGAAGGAAAACTCTGCATTTATATCAAAACCCTCGCCAACCCGTCTGCCAAGTGTGGTGAGTATGGCAATTACCCCTCATGTGATTGAGGGAGGCCCGGGCCCCAGCAGTAGGGACTTAAATGGGCTGATGATGATGATGTTGATGATGTCAAACGAACGGTCGCCCGCGGTCGTGCACCAAGGGTTCGTGCCCGTTAACACGATCTCCCCACTATGATTGATGAGAAGGTACCCAGGGGCTGTAGTCAATAGACCCTCGCTGTCATACGGGTACAGTCCGCCAGAGGGGGACGGGTATGCGTAACGCATTTCCCCTGGGAAAAAAGAACTTGGGAAAAAATGCGTACCTACCCAGAACTTTCAAAATCTACTTGGCAAAAATTATAAAACAGCTGTTATATCCCCCGATCCGCTCAATTTGGCGACTATTTATACGAGTTGTTTGAAATCAACAAACAATCGAATGTAGGTACGTTTATTTCACGCAATGAAAAGTAATATTTTTACGCAGAATGAAAAAATAATATAAGTACCTATTTATCGCTTTTGTGGATTATGTTCCGTTGTTTATTTATTTATTTATTTAGTACAGCCACATGATACATATTATTACAATCACAAGCCACATATTAATAAGGTCACAGTTCTGATATGCATCAAAATAACGGCGTACATAGCGCTTATGAGAAAAACATTTGTTTCGATTCCTTATGTGTCTTAATTAAATTAAATTAGATTAGTAAAAAAAACTTAGTGCTAGGCGTGACAGTAGTGACAGAGCTAAGAGCATCCATCAGGCTAGTGGCCTGATAGATACTCTGTCACCAACGATTTGAATTTAGAAAACACATTGTCGAATATGTCTAAATCAGGAACAGTTTTACTTATGCTATTATATCTGGAACAAACACGTGCCAAAGGGGACTGACTACCTAGATTGGTTCTGGCAAAAGGAATGGCGAATAACTTGGCAATGCGCTGTCTAGGATATTTGTGCGGGACTGATAGGGATAATCGTGTCAAAAGATCAGCGGAGTATAGATGTCCATTTAAAACCTTGCAGATAAAACACATATCCATAACCTGTCGTTGTTATTCCGGTTTCAGAATAACCCTGTATTGTTTATCGAAGTTGATACATTTTATTATTAGGTTTTATTCAGTTCAGTGTTCTAAGAGTGAGAAAAGGTTCAGAAACGACATGAAATTTCGCCATTCCGTTTTGTTTTAGCCACTTGTTGCCAATCTGGCCGGATTGGCAGTGGCCAAGCACAGTCTAGCCAACTTTGTGCCACGAGCTCTTCAATATCGACATTCTTTCTTAGCCTCTAAGTCCCTTTGCGTCTTGTCGGACCCAGGATATGTCGTTTTTTTCTTTCTATAAGCCGCTTCCTTTCCTCGAACGGAATATAATGAAGACTAATAATAAAAGGTCACAGAGTATTTTCAAAATAAGGACCACGGCATCACGTGGAGTTACCCTTGTTGGTCTTTAGAGCTTCCTTACGTCTGAGACACAAATGCTATTTTTGCACTGCAGGGGATCTCGATCTGGCGCCGACGGTACAACAGATTATGAAAATGTTCAAGATCTACATTTTAATTAATTAACGCAGCAATATCTTTTTGTTTATTAAAACATGCGAATCTTTTATCATGAATATAATGCCCTTGTTATAAAATTCATAATAATCCTGATTATGTTTTCGTAGCATTGTTCTTTCTTAATTAAGTAGCAATTTTTCAGATTCGAGATGAAAACAAGTTGGGTATGAAGATAATGATTTTTTTCTTTTATAAATACAAAAAGCCGGGTGGTGTTTTGAAAAAAACCATTCTAATATTAAAAATGTGAAAGTATGTGTCTGTCTGTTTGTCTGTCTTTCACGGCAAAACTGAGCAGTGGAGTGACGTGATTTTTTACCCGACTGCGATAAAACCAAAAAGGAAGGGTTATGATTTTAGCAGTCTATGTATGTAAGTATCTAGGTAAATATGATCCAAGATTATGCCTAAACTACCCAGCCGATGCTGATGATTGAGGAATCAATCTAATACCTACTTATTTAGTAGGAGAGTAACATATGCTACTTTTTGTCTCTTACTAACGCGAGCGAAGCCGCGGGCAAAAGCTAGTTCTAGACGTATAAAATAATGTAGAATTAGTTACACCTCCTATTATTATAACATAAGAATGGGCCGTTTCTTATGATATTTAATTTGTTGGATTCGTCTTGGACCTGATAAACAGAAAAGTATTGTAATATCTACAAAAAGAAAAAAAAAAGGGCGGAGCGCAGTAGGTTAGTAAGCCGGTATCGATTCGGACACAATTATCGACACAGAAGGTCAGCTCTTGGTGACATTGTTTTTTTTTTCTCAAGTGATTTAATACGACGGCAACTTAGTGAAAGTTGCGAAAATTTTTCAGACTGATAAAGTCGAAGTCACGAAATTGCAAGACAGAATTTGCAGGAAAAAAAATATCGCCAGTCTTCGGGTGGGACTCGAACCCGACTCGCTTTATCGACTAAGCTACTGGAGACCTTGTGACATTGATATTTAACCCTTTATTTTTTATACCTTATATAATAACACCAGCGGTCACCCGCAGCTTCGCTCGCGAGGAATTTGGTATGCCGTAAAGTAGCGTATGTCACTCTCCATACAGGTTGTATCTGTGGACATTTACATCCAACCATTCTGAGCAACATTTGTTCTACGACTATTCGAAAATTTTTCGACCCCCCATACAAAATGACCAAGTCACGTGACCGACTTTGTATGAAAAGGTGATTTTTTTATGCGAATTTAAATTCCTTAAATTTATTAAAGACACTAAAAAGTTTGAAAAAAAATTTTCTGCGAAAAAAAACCGCTTTCCAATACCGTTCGTGGTATTTGAAGGCGGTTTTTTTTCGCAGATTTTTTTTTGGATTAGGTAATAGCGATTGCATTAAATATTAGCGCTATAGCATGAGCATCAATATGCATTGATGGATATGTATGAGATTCAGTGTTGTGCGTGGTTCCTATCATGCACATGCATAGATTTTCATACATTTCCCACGAGTATATACGTATATGCCACTCGCATGTCATAATATCCTCGTGGAAATGGGAATGGTGTCACGGGATCTGCCGAAAAGCTTTGCCCTGAAAATGTCATTTACCCTCATATTCCGATGGGAGACCAGAGCGTGACAAGACCGGAGAGAGATTGGGCGCAGGCTTAACGTACTTTAACAGACTGTGGGCTGTGGGCTGTGGAATTTCTTGCCCGACCCGAGGATCGAACCCGGGACCTCTTGCGCAGCCGTCGCTTTAGAGTGCGACCCACTAACCACTACGCCACCGAGGCAGTCAAGTCGCAGTCATGACACATGTCATATCAATATTATTGATATTCCCTCCCACCTTTCAATGTTCTTATCAGATATTGTATCAACCTTGGAAGGGTAGTTACCAGCTTGTTTCAGTCAGGGTTATAATTATTATAGTAGATACTGGTGAGTACCGCGGCTTTTTAGCTTCCGTGTGCAGTGCATGACATAACAGCAAGTACAAGGTTGAACGGAAATCAATTTTAGTACTCTCTCTCTCTCCTGTCCCTCCCTCACTGCTGAGGATCGACTCCTTCCGATTTTGTCGACCAGCTGTCGCCATCGGCTGCGCTCCGCCGCTCGGTGCAGAGCAGTGTTTATCGGGATCTCGAGCTGATTCGCTATCTGATCTGACCATTGACCATGAGGTGGTGGCGCTATGTGGCGGGTCATTACATTCCCTCTAATATGGTTGAGTGAAATGATGGCTGACACATACGTCATACTTGTGAACAGGTGCCACCTTTGGGGACTGGTCTGCTTCGGTTTACCTCATAATATTTATTTTATTAATATTTCCTTTATTTTATTTTGTGTAACAATTGAACTGTATGGCTTGGGATGATGATGACACAACATTGTATGAAAATTTGGCGATTAAAAAGAGTAACTGGCTAGTTTCTTGCCGGATCTTCTCGACCAGAAACAACTTTCCGAGCTGGTGGTAGAATCGCATTATGTTTATTTATTTCTTTAGTATATTTTATGTATCAACATATTGATGTATTAACATGTACATTATACATAAGTACTTATAAATAGTTTTAAGTCATTCAAATGTAAGACGCTTTGTAAGTGCTGTGTACAAGCCTATGCAAATAAAGAATTTATTTGACTTTGACTTTGACATTGCTGGGGACAACGGCCTCTAGGTCTTCTCCCTTCCACTTTCCCTGTTACAATCAATCGCTCCAAGTTATCCCCACTCCTTCGTGCAATGTGTCCAAAATATTGCTTATTAATTTTAGTACATTTGTGTAATAAATAATAATCATCATCACCATCATTGAAAAATTGAAGGCAAATCGTCTTTCCTGGTATGGCCATGTAATAAGAAGAGGGGAAGAACATCTAACCAAAAAAGTGATGAGTTTAAGTGGGTGGAGGAACAGAGGACGGCCGAAAAAAGAGATGGATGGATTGTGTGAAGAATGACATGATGGAAAAAGGGGTGGATGATTCGATGACGAATGACAGGGACGTATGGAAAAGGAAAACATACTGCGCCGACCCCAGATTACCTGGGAAAAGGGCAGGAGAATGAATGATGTAATAAATAATAATACTAAATAGATGTTCACAAAATCACATAACATCGATCTGACTCCGAGATACGTAGCTCAAGCACCTGTGTTACGGATATCAGAATAACAGTAGGATTAGAAATATATAAATTAAATATTTTTTTTTTGTAAATACATGCATATGATATAAGAAAACACCCAGACCAATACAAACAGACAAGTTCATGCAACGGGAATGTTTGTTCCGTGCGGGGATCGAACCCGCAAACCTTGGACCAAAGGCAGCGTTCACTACCACTGTTCCAAACGAGTCGGGTATGCATAATGTAAGGTATTTAATAAGTGCGCAAAATTTCCCAATTCCCAACACTGACGCCTAGAGTTACGTGCCGTTGTTTGTATCTATATTTCATTCATCAGTAGACAAGCATCGACCTGACCCCTGTAAGTAGCTCTAGCACTAAAGTGTTAAGGATATCAGAATCAACAAAGAGGACGTAAAAAAGGTCACATCTCATTCTGGGAGATCGAAACTCGAGACTATCTCACACGAACATTTGATTATGGGTCCAAAATCAATGAAATAGAAAAGGTCACAAAATTCCCAAAAAGTGGGACTTACAATGCATAAAAGTATCAGCCTATATATTTTCCCACTGCAGGGTAAAGGCATCATAGAAATCAAGTCATCGCTACTATGATGGGATTAGGGTTAACTACTACGCTTGCCTCATGCGGATTGATGATCACAATCCCGAGCTTTGTTCGAAAAATTCGAAACATGCCTTTGCTTGACCTGGGAATCGCACCCATGTCCCCGAAATGACGGCCTGGTACATAGAAACCACTAGACCAACAGGGCGATCTAGACCAACTGGGTGATCTAACCCACGGGGCGAACCAACAATCCTTACTACCTACTATTATAAATGTGAAAGGGTTTGTAACTGTTTCTCCGTTTTACACGGCTACGGCACGGCTTTAGCTTTGTTGTCACGACTTTCTTGTCCACCTATCTTTATCTTGCGACAAAATGTGGGACAAGTCCACAAAATGTGGGATGTCCCTAGACCATACAAAAAAGAGACTCTCTTTTGACTTTAAAACAAGATATTATTAATGAACAGTTTGATGTAATTTCGCCTTTTCTTCCCTTTCGATTTTTATCTCTTCTCTACACTACAGTCCTTCTGTAACGGTGGAAATCATCCACCCACTGTATTGATTTGTAATGAGTTAAATTACACTTGTAAACGAAGTGGGTAGGTACACTTTCAACCAATTAACCTTATTGTTCTCAGCTTAAACCCATAAATACACTGGAAACAATCACATTCAATTCCAAATTGCAGAATTCGTCGGCTTGCTTACAAACTCACCTGTTCTTAAGTCATTTGTGGTTTTGTAAACACACCTCGTTTGCTATTTTAGGCATAGTTCCCTAACGTTGTCCTACGTGAGCGACGCGACGCTATATAATGCGATGCTAGTAGTAGTAGTATCAGCCTATAAACTGTCCCACTGCAGGGCAAAGGCCTCCATCATAGAAATCAAGTCATCGCTACTATGATGGGATTAGGCTTAATCACCACGCTTGCCAAATGCGGATTGGTGTTCACAAACCCGAGCTATGTTCGAAAAATTCGAAACATACTTTTCGCTCGACCCGGGAATCGAACCCAGGACCCCGAGATCACGGCCCGGTACTTAAACCACTAGACCAACAGGGCGATGCTAGTAATTCTCAGAATGTTATGTGTTCTACATGTCACCCTTTGCAACAAAAGCAGCATATGAGGCTTAGTTGGCTATTGTTTTAGTTCAGTAGTTGTTTTTAGTCCTTCTTTAAGTGCAATCGGTTTTGACGACTTTATTGTTTTAAGGTTTTTCAAGCTTTCGGGTTTTTTAGTTTTTATGTTAACAATTTTAACTATGTGTAGTAGTTATAGAGAGCTGCTACTACAATAATCTTATTTCAAATACTTAGCTCCACAAAATCCAAAAGCCTTAATTTTCAAATTCCACTTCAACTGGGAGCGGCTCCACGCTGACATCGTATTTCACTATAACATGCAAAGTACTTACATGATGTTGGATCGCATCGTGTAGTCCACCTAGGACTGCAAACGCCTAAACAACCTTACAGCAATTTTACAGCAAAATTGAGCGGAGAAGGGTAGATAGAACATGAACAGTTTGCAACACATCAAGTTACGCAACATAAGAACCATTTTGAACCCTATTCTACAAGATTTAAGACCGGTAAATAGTCCCTTATGAGGCGCAGGGTGAATATATTATGATAATATCTCCAGGTGATACGTAAATGACGTCATAATGAAGATTTATGTCCGTTACATGAGCGTGTCATGTGGGTTTGGTTGTTTATTGTACCTACTTACATCACGAAGGTGATAAAAGCTGGAATATGTTGTCATGGTCGAAGATGGCAGTCGATATATTATGCACTTGAGGTCATCAATTTTAAGTTTTTTACTTTACTAATTAGCATACCCCCATACTGTAATTCACCCCCTATTTCACCCAGAGTTTTCTTTATATGTATATGTTTGTTTACTGCCTCGGTGGCGCAGTAGTACTGTCACAGCCTTAACACCAGAAATAAGCACAGACTGGCCGTTCCAAATATCAGGCTCCATAAGGTTGGCAGTTCATTTATAGGATTGAGCATAAAAATGTTTAATAAGTTACCTCAGATTATTATTGACTTGCCCACACATAAGTTTAAATTGTATATAATAAACTGTTTAATGAAGAAAGGCTATTATAAAATAGACGATTTTTTGAATGACAATAATTTAGGGACATATTAGTAACACAAAAATTGTACTATATTTTAAGTTAATGGTGACATTTTGTAAAACATTTTTTTTTTAAAGAGTAACTGCTGAGTTTCTTGCTGGTGTCTTCTTGGCAGAAAACTACATTCCGAACCAGTGGTAAACATGTTGACATTCATAAGTGTTCTGTATGGACCTAAATTGAATAAACAATTTTCATTTCATTTCATTTCAGACAACTGTATGTCCGTATACGTCAAGGTGCATTTACATTTGTTGTTCTAGAACACACTGTATAGCGTCATTTACTGCCTCGGTGGCGCAATGGATAGTGGGTCGCACTTTAAAGCGACGGCTGCGCAAGAGGTCCCGGGTACGATCCCCCCGACAAAAATTTGTATCTAAGTTTTCGGTAAGAAATTTTTAGTGGCAGCCCTGAGTCTGGAAGTTGGCGGTCTTGTACCCCCGTGCTTCGGAAAGCACATTAAGCTGTTGGTCCTACGCCCGATCCCTTTCCGGTCGTGTCACAGTAGTGTACCACCGGAATATGAGGGTAAGGGAATAGAGAGTGGACTTGTGTTTGCGCATACACTTGAGCACTATAATATTATCCTGCGTACGTGGCTGATCGTTGAGATTGGCGGCCGTAGCCGTAATCGGTTGGATGATATTATTTATGTTTGTTTACCATCGTGAACCTGAGATTTTTTTTGTACGTGTTTTTTCACTTTTGTTTTAATTTCGCTAGTTTGTAATTGTATTTATAAATAAATACGATCGAGACAACATCACATAAAATTCTCCTGGTCTCAAACTAAGGTTTTCCCTTGTAATATGGAAACCAGCAACAACGACAGTACCAAAAACACCCACACCTAACACATACATCCATTTCATAAACAACATTTGTGCTAGTGCGGGAATCGAACCCACGACTCTTGCGTCTCAACCGGCGCACAAACCACTGCGCTAAACGGGTTGTCGATTTTAATGTTGTGTGTTAAATAGATAAATATTTATCTTTATTCAGCAGTCAAGGAGAAACACGCTTCTACCAAATAAATGGTAGTTTATTACGAGTAAACATACAGGGCCGAAGAGGTTATGACAAGACAAAGATGTTCTTTCGTAAGATTTGCACACTAAAGCAAATATTGGCTTAGGCTTATTAGCCTTGACTTGGCTTAGAAGTTGTATGTATACCTATATCAATCTATACTATTAATAAAGATGTAAATCTGACTGATAGCGGCAACGCTTATAGGTAATCTGAAAACATGAAAAGCTTGCGCGATGTAATCGTCACCTAGTGCCATCTATTGGTATTAAGTGGAACTAATGCCCCGAAACGAAGTGACACTGATAAAAAAAAACTTGTTGACGCCGTTAATTTATTTGTATTATTGGCAGTTTAACATTATTATTATTCATCATCGTCAGCCCATTTAAGTCCCCACTGCTGGGGCACGGGCCTCCCTCAATCACATGAGGGGTAATTGCCATACTCACCACGCTTGGCAGACGGGTTGGCGAGGGTTTTGATATAAATGCAGAGTTTTCCCTATCTGGGTGCTGATGATCATGCCAGCAGCTTTATCTTAGTCGCCTTTTACGACACCTCGGTAAGAGTGAGGGTGGCCTATTCTACTCTGCCGGGGACCACACGGCCACTTATTATTATTATTGCATTGTAATTAAATAATTAAATCTCAATAAAATATGGGATTTCGCAGGTTTTTAAAGAAATGTAAGTTTCATTTGTATTTCATTCATCTTTCTTGTTTTAAGTAATTTAAACTTGGTTGATTTTGGATTCTTTCCTTTCTTTTGGATGAAAATAAAATAAAGTAAAATAAAAATATATTTAGACTGCTAAAATCATAACCCTTCTATTTTTTGGCTTTGCCGTAGTCTGTAAAAAGGAGCATACAAAAATAAGGATAAGTATTATAAGCTAAGGCTAAATTTAATCACAAATCTGCCAGCAATCTTTGTAGTAGCATATAACCTGCAATAAGACGAGATTGTCACAAAGGTACTAAGTTGTTTCTTACCATTTTCCCGTCAATAAGACTAAAGAATTTAAATTTCTCGGGCATATGGCAATACATTCACACGGCGACAGACATAGAGTGTATTTTTAAATATGGCAGTTCTTGCGCTCTCTGCAGCTAACAGCATTAACCTTGGCACATATAGTGGCTTTGCTCCACTTGAGTGGCGTGTGACTCACGCCCGGTTAGAATGAAAGGCTTCAGCTTACCCCCTGTGTATGTATCTTAACAGCTTATTACAAAACGCGATTATTACGGTATTGAAGCTTATGCCATCCTGTTAACTTCCAATACATCATCATCAGCCTATCGCAGTCCACTGCTGGACGTAGGCCTCCCCAATTGTTCGCCACTGTGATCTATCCATGGCTTCTCGCATCCAGCTCTTGCCAGCCATCCTGCGCAGATCGTCCCCCCACCTAGCCAGAGGGCGCCCTACATTACGTTTGCCAAGACGCGGTCTCTACTCCAGAACTCGTGTACCCCATCGGTTGTCGGTTCTGCGATACACGAATGCGATGACGAGGCGATGCGAACTTCCAATACGCAACGTTATTATACGCTAGAAGAACGATGGTAGCTCAGTGGATAAGAACGCACCTTCTATACGATGGTCGTGGTTCGTGGTGCATCCGATCATGCACCTCTAGATTTTTCAAATATATGTGCGTATTTCTACCATTAGCTCGGCGGTGAGGGAAAACATCGTGAAAAAACCTGCACGTTTCAGATAGTTTATGAAACGTGTAATCATGATCCAGTAATTGATCTGGTTCCCCTGTCAAAAAGGTTGCAATGGTCAGACGGCAGTCGCTTCATTGTAATTAACAGACTCCCCAAATTCATTATCTAAGCATACCTCGGGCTCCAATGCAACAACATTGGATGCAACCTTGAATTGCACGCTAAGATGAGGAGGAGAAAAAGCTGCTAGAACGATTTTAGTTCTAGAACTTCTCCTGGATCGAATTTGTGTTGAAAGATAGTTTGAAATGTAAGTAACTGATCGACTTAGGCTGTTACCCTTGTCTTAGGGTAAATTTGCGATGGTCAGGCGGCAGCGACTTCATTTCATTTTACTTAGACCTACATATGTAGATATGTAGTTCGAAGCACTAAGGTTGGTTTATGAAGCAACTAATTACAGCTGTACCACATTTATAAGTTACATCGGCAAAATTCGTCGACGCAGAAGAGCAAGTTAATTCCGATTGATTACGATTGCGAAAGTTGAAATACAGACTTTATTGCGTTACATTAAGATTAAATACAATAAATCCAGAGAGGAATGCTATCTATGCTAAGAGAGCTCAGCCGCACTCGCACCGAACATGGCGCTGACGCATCAACCAATAAGAAATAGTAATTTTTGGCGCGCGTTAATGGAGCTTTGTGATTGGTTAAGATTTTGCTGCAGCTTTCGAAAATAAGACTTCTGCGCAGGTAAATTGGTGTAACTTATCAAATTGGTAAAACTGTACTTTCTTTCGTGTAAAACAATATTAAGTTAAGAGACGGTCTAATATTATTATAATTATACTCAAAATTTGTTGCACTTAATTCGACAACCTTTCACAATATAATAACAGATAAATCAATCTCAAGTCTGTTAGTAATGCCTCTATGTTTATTATAATAGTATCAATCATTTTCAACGTAATAGAATATCTATGAAACAAACTTATGGCCAGCCCTGCCCACATGGCCTTTACCATTAGCCATTAGCTCAAATGTCGCAGGGAGAACGGTTTACCCTTTAGACGGTGTCTTACGAAACGCTGGTAAATAAAAGACGACAAATATTATTATACGATCAGCAGACACTATTATTTATAGACAGGGACAGGTAGACATGTCATAGTGAGATTATTAGAGTTCCGTAGCCAAATGGCAAAAAACGGAACCCTTATAGATTCGTCATGTCTGTCTGTCTGTCCGTCTGTCCGTCTGTCCGTCCATCCGTCCGTCCATATGTCACAGCCACTTTTCTCCGAAACTATAAGATCTATACCATTAAAACTTGGTAAATAGATGTATTTTGTTAACCGCATTACGATTTTTACACGAAAATTGGAAAAAATAAAAAAATTGGGGGGCATACTTGATACTGAAACTCAAAAAAAAATTTTTTTTCACAGCCATAAGTGTGGGGTATCTATGGATAGGTTTTCAAAGATGATGTCGAGGTTTTTAACGTCATTTTTTGCTAATCACAATACTTTGCGCAAGAGACGCTCCCAAAGTGGTATATTGTCGTCGTCGTCCCCCCCCCCCCCCCCTAACTTCTATAATAAATGAATTTTAAAACAAAAAAAAATAAAAGGTAAAAGTCTTTTGAAAGGCTTATTTTATTGTCCTTTACTTATCATCTTTGTCTCTTCCATCAAAGGTTTAATCCTCGCCCTAATCCAAGACGGTATACAATTACGTGACGTTAAGGAGGGGGGAGGCTCTACCCTCTCAGACTTGCCGGGAACTGTCCCGATTGAATTACACCGTCGGAACACGACGTTTTCGTCGTCGCGTGCAATACTCAACTCAGTGAGAGAACCGATTACTGTTTTCTCGTTTTCAAGACGCGAATTTTCCAACACTTAGTTTCTTTTTTATATGGTTCTATTTCTTTTTTTTTCTTTAAAAACTATAGGCTAACGCTTAACCACAATCTCACCTGATGGAAAGTGGCGATGAGGTCTAGGAAGTAACATGTTTTTGGTACATTATTTTTAAATACAGGATATATCAGTAAACGATTCATCATTCTAATCACGTCAGGTACGTGATTATTCTACCCGTTATTTCAAATAACAACAAGGTCTTTTATATATTTGAACTAACTAGATTGGCGCAGCGACCCAAAGTGAGCCTTGGCCTTTTATAATAAGAGTCTCCATCTAGGCCGGTCCTGCGCCACCTCCTGCCAGTCATCCGCCAGAAGTGTACGCAAATCCTTTTCGACCTCGTCTCTCCATCGGTACCTTGGACGGCCAACTGGCCTTCGATCATTTGGCCGTCCTAGGTACGCTCTTTTTACTGCACGATCCTCTCCCATTCTTTCGAGGTAGCCGAGCCAGCGAAGTCGATGCGCTTTAGTTTCGCCGATGATATTAGGCTCGCCCACCTGGTATTGTAGCTCCCAGTTCTTCCTCCTTCTCCAGGTTCCATCTAGTGTTTGTGTAGGTCCCAGAATCTTCCTCCCGATGTTTCGTTCAGCCACAAGGAGCTTGGTCTCTTCCTTAAGCGCCTTAAGCGTTAGTATCCATGCTTCACTGTCGTACATTAACCGTATATATTTGATAGTAAAAAAAAAACTAACAGGCAAGTAAAGTATTCTAAAGGTTTTATAATTTGATGGTGACATACGTCTTAAACGCCCTGTTGGTCTAATGGTTTAAGTACCGGGTCGTGATCTTGGGGTCTTGGGTTCGATTCCCGGGTCGAGCGAAAAGTATGTTTCGAATTTTTCGAACCTAGAGGTCTACTACGCCAAACGATATCGATTTATTCGCAACGATACGACAGTTGTTCGAAATATTCGCTAATACCCTACTATAAGAAATGTTCGTAATCTGTATCGATTATCGTAAGTATAGACAATTTACTTTCGTTTTATTCCAATGTTCGTGAACGAATGATTGTAAAATTTAAAAACAATTGGCTGTTTGGCTTATTGTTCTTCAGTGTGGACCATAAATGCCTGAAAAAAAATTTATGTCATAAATCTTATTTGTATAAAAAGTGTGTTTTTAAAAGTTTTATAAACACAGAGTACTTTTAATTTGTTACAAATAATAGTGTTCTGTGCTACAAATTTTATTTGGAAAATTGGTAAACTTGTGAGTATCAACCAGTGAACTAACAATTGTGTGTATTTACCGTATTTATTTATCTGGGTGTTCTTTTCTGATCGATCATTGACAAACATGGTTTTAATGTTTTAGAATTATGTCGAGCTGCAGTGGTGGTTGATTCATGTATGAATGTATGTGCATTCTTTGATTTATGTAAATCAAATCCAATCGTCCACCACAACCGAACTCTATTTAACAATGGTAAAGGAAGATACTAGTGCGGAGAAGAAAATATGGGTCATTAAATTCAAAATCACAACGAAACGATACTCTTCACGATAACATCAGAGACGTCGTAGCAATGTTCGTCGATTTGACGTTGGTGAAGCTGTCAAATTCAATTTTTCGTATCGATAAAAGCTGTGTTAGAGTAGGGTTTTTGTAAGAACTGTCAAAGTAATATCGTTCGTAGATTCGTAAAAACGACAGTCGATACGATGTTACTTATAGTAGGCCTCGACACGATTATTGGCACGATATATCGTTTATCGTTTGGCGTAGTAGACCCCCTAGCTCGGTTTTCTGATCACCAATCCGCATTTTTCAATCGTGGTGATTAGGCCTAATCCCATCATAGTAGCGATAACTTGATTTCTATGATGGAGGCCTTTGCCCTGCAGTGGGGCAGTTTATAGGCTGATACTTTACTTTACTACGTCTTAAAGAGTTCTATTGCAATCTCGATACACATACTCATAACATAATGTACAGATGGCCTCGTATTACCCTCCCGCCAGTGCAAAATAGCACTTCTGTCTTAGACATAAGGCCGGTCCAAAGAACAACAAGGGTAACTCCACGTGACGCCATGCGTACATGAGTGCCGTGAGTCTCGTCTGAATCATTGATTACGTATGCAAACTGGACTCGCCCTTGAATCTTAAGTAGTTAAGTGCTCACTGTTCACTCGGAGACTTTTGTCAGCCTCGAGGTGAGAGGCAGATCAGGAAGAAATCAGATCACCTATCAATCGTCCGATTGTCTTGATCAATTGAATTAATCGTCTATCAATCTTGATTCCGACGCCAAGTTGACAGCATCAACGAAAAAACTGACCGATCTGATATCTGATATCACATTTGGTAGTGCCTCATAACGCCAAAGTTCGTAGATTCGATTCTCACTTTGGGCAAACATTCATGTGATGAAAACGCGTGTTTGTTCAGGGTGTTACAACAACACATAATTTTTTAACTGTATTTGTGGCTTTTCATAGAAAATAAAAGTTATTATTTTAGATTATTTTAGTTCGGAAGCTTGATTTCGAACCATTAAAATTTCTTCTTTTTTATTCAAATGGTTTTAATCCCAAAATCGTTTTCCCCAAAAAAACTGGCGCCACAGATTTATACTCTCAATTATTTTTTTTGTAATTAATAACATATGCTTGAATAAGATCATACATAGTATAGAAGGATGATCGGAAAACCATTTGTCCTCTATCCTACTTTAGTCCCTAGTTGTCACGTCAACCGTGACAAAGTAATTAGTGGGCACAATAGATCTTCTTAGGATTGCGTAGGAAGGGCATCCATTGTAAGTTATCACAATGATATCTACTAAAACCCCTTGGATAGGTGTGATATTGAATATAAGGTATTTCTTGAAGGTGATATATATTGGGAAATAGTATTACGAGCGAAAAGAAAAATTAATTTTAAATGTGAAATATGTTAAAACGTATATTTTAAATAAAACGAGGAAGGTATAATGTCTGCCTCCTATCACAGCGTGACGTCAAGAAAAAGAAGAAGGGGTCTAAAGGGGTTTCTCACGACTCCCGCAGGGAGTCGGGGGAAGGCTGGTCTGGCAGGTTGCCACTTCAGCGGTGTCTTTTCGCCGCCTGTAAATACAGGCGGATCTTGCGGGTGGCCTTCTAGGCCTTGGTCCAGGGGGCTTCACCCCGCTAGCGAGTCCAGACCCCAGCGGCGTAATCCCATCCCGCGAGGGAGAGGACGTCCGCTGGGCGGTCTCGAGCCAGTAAAGAAAGAAGGGGTTTCGGTCGATCATGGCTTTTATATCAAAAAAAATTCAGTATTGCCAAGTTAATAATAATACAAGTATTAAATAAACAAAATCAATAAATTTTTGCATATTAATAATCGATTATTTCCTACAATATATTTATCGTACCATGAGCCCAATTCTCGTGCTCGTGACATTTATTATCATACGATATATATCACTAAAATATAGTTTTTTGTATGGTTTTAAGGTGATATCCGCCATCGTTTTTCATATCGAAAAATTCTGAGAATTGGGCTCAATGTCGTATCGTAGGTAGAGCTTGTACTCAGTAGATACGTGCGCCTTCCGAACGGAAGGTCGTATAGTTTTGACTCATGCTATATATGCTATAAGTACCCTAGATTTTTTAAATCTATGTTCTTTCTATCACGTTCCTAAGTTCTATGGAACGGTTTAGCTGCAGGTATATTTCCCGTCGGCTACGACTAGGGATCTCCAAGAGAAGAGCGTACTCCTTTTTACGTCTGCTCGTCTGCCACCTCTCATATAAAAAAAAGGTCGGAAATGCATTAGCGATCTGTCTGATTTCGCAGATGGGCAGCGTTGATTAATTACTTACCATCAGATGACCCGGTTACTCGTTTCTCGTCTCTAGCATTAAAAAAAAGGTCGTATTTCTACCATTCGCTCAGCGGTGAGAGCGTGAAACATCGTGAGTAAACCAGGAGGCTAATTCTACTATACACAACAATCGAAGTGCAGTTGCGATTCGTACGTAAAGTTGTTAGTAGAATGGGCAAAATTTCATATTTTTAACATGTCCATATTGTTTTTTTATATGAAAATAGACATAAAATGAACAGACCCATATTTTTTCTTTTTGTAAAATTTGTCCATTTTCATGCATAAAATAATTATTAAAATTCTTTATATACTAAATAGACGTAAGCGCCAAATGACGTCATCGGACGGCTGAATACAGCGATATTCTTTTGCTTATCATTGTTTTAATAAAAAAAAGGTACTACTGTCAAAGGTAAATAATACTAGTGTCAACATTGTCAACGTCATTCATTCATTCAACGTTGACAAGTTGTCTTTTTTTTGACAGTTACATGTCATGGGTTTGGCATTTCGTCAATTTAAAACTATAATGTGCTAAGCAAAGATATATTCTACATACTGCCGTCCGATGACGTCATCTTACGTTTTTTAGTTTTTAATTTTTTTCTTAGTAAATAAGCAATATAAAAAATAAATATATATTCGAGAAGCGGAGAAGTAAATAAAGAATTGGTATTTTTTGTTTCATAGCTCAGCAATTTTGAAATGTTGTCCATTGGCCTCCAACACGTTTCTCAATTGTGGATACCACAATAATGAAATTGCGATAATTGTTCTGAAAGTGTAACCGTGATCCAGTGGATCTGGTTCCCCTGTCTAAGGGCTGCGAAGATCAGACGGCAGTCGCTTCAATGTTATTAATTATCAGACTTCACGAATCCTGAATCATGGGCCAAGCATGCCCCGGGCTACGAAGCGACAGTTTTGGACTGGGAATCACACGCTGAGATGAGAGAATCATCATCATCATCATCATCAGCCCATTTAAGTCCCCAATGCTGGGGCACGGGCCTCCCTCAATCACATGACGGGTAACTGCCATACTCACCACGCTTGGCAGACGAGTTGGCGAGGGTTTTGATATAAATGCAAAGTTTTCCTTCTCTGGGTGCTGATGATCATGCCAGCAGCTTTACCTTAGTCGCCTTTTACGACACCTCGGTAAGAGTGAGGGTGGCCTATTCTACTCTGCCGGGGACCACACGGCAAGAGGAGATGAGAGAATATTGCGTAGTATATTTTGCGTGCGGTAACGTGTGCCGCCATGACACCCGCTAGTGACACGCAAATGACGTCATAAAACTGATTTATGCTGGTTCGCATCATCGCGTGAGCGTTTAACTGCGTTAACTTTTTTTATTCTCTTTACCAGGTAATTTACGATGGTTTTTAGGGAATATGTTCATTTCAATTTTATTGTGAAACGACTACATCGACCTATCCAAATCTGTCTGTTTTTAAGTATAATTCTAACTGTATGTGTTACAAATACCGTGAGAGAGCCACGCATGAATAGGCCTATTAACAGAATGACGGGTAGGGCACACTAGCGACGCCAATCGTTTTTAATTGTTAGCTACTAAACCGGAACTATTTTAAACAATTTCGGGGTTACAACCTCTCGGCAAACACTTATACCTACTATTTATTAAATAACCATGCCTGCACAAATGTTGGGTCCGTTTTTAAACGCGAAAAATTGATTGACGCTAAAAGTGGCCGCTTTTGACGTTAATCCAAAATTCGAGTGCAAAAGCAGACCAAATAGTTAACTATAAGTATTAAATAAATAGTATAAATGTTTGCCGAGAGGTTGTATCCCCGAAATTGTTTAAAATAGATCCGGTTTAGTAGCTAATAATTAAAATCGATAGGCGTCGCTAGTGTGCCCTACACGTCACCTTAAGCAACGCCTGCGCTGTGTATCGTCGAATGAATGATGGTATGGGAGACCCAATCTGAGAGGGAAGGGAATTCAAATGATGGCAGTGCACTTGTTACTCAACTGGTGTTGGTGTCCATGGCCAGCGGTAATCGCTAACCATCAGATGGTCCGTCGCCTCGTCGGCTACTTATAACATAAGAAAAGATATATTTCATATGATTTTTTTATGTGATAGGTGGCAAACGAGCAGACGGATCACCTAATGGTAAGCGATTGCCGCCGCCCATGGACACAAGCAACACCAGTCACGTGGCAAACGACCAGACGGATCACCTATTGGTAAGCGATTGCCGCCGCCCATGGACACAAGCAACACCAGTCACGTGGCAAACGAGCAGACGGATCACCTAATGGTAAGCGATTGCCACCGCCCATGGACACAAGCAACACCAGAAGTCACAAGTGCGCTGCCAATCTTCAAACCCCCCTATCCCCTGGATTGGGCCTCCGGTACCTTCACTCACGCAGCGAAACTCAGCACTGTGCTGCTTCACGCCGGTTTTCTGTGGGGGTCGAGCCGGCCTATTCAAGCCAAGAAAGCATGGCTCTCCCACGGTCAAAACTTACTCATACATGGAGAACAAAGATCCCATCCTCCCCTTTCCACTTCCGAACAACACGTGCTGGACAGCGTTGCCATCCGCATACCATCCAGACAATGGCGGCGCGCACCAAGAGGTTTTGCTCCTCGTTCCTGCCCCGAGCCATCAAGGCATGGAATGCCCTCCCAGCTCATGTGTTTCCTCCTTCATACAATCCGGGGTCTTTTAGGCGGGGCGTGAAACGGCATCTCAGCAGGCCATTAGGGTGAGGATGGCAGACACAATGGGTACTTTGTTAGCTCTTCTGTGCCTGTCAGCCTCATTTTTGGATTTCACGGCCGTTTACCATCAGGCGGAGTGAGGTCAGCCTGATTGGCCTTTCTATAAAAAAAAAAAAAAAGAACATGAACTTTGAAAATGTATTATCTTGTTTACTCGGACTTGTTCGGTCCTCTGGAAGAAGCGAAGTCATTAATTTTACCTAACTTTTATTAATTGTGATTAATTTAAGTCCTTAAAAGAAAAAAAATAACTTTCGTAATAGCGGCAAACATTGGGAACAAGTCAGAAACAATTTCTTTTTTCAGTAGGGACTCTTGAACTTTTGAGGCTTCCTTTATTTTTAAAGTCCTCATTTAATTGTTGTGACATTTAAGGGTTTCCCTTAATTGGGTTTGCCCATAATGACGACTCGTTTGGAACAGTGGTAGTGAACGCTGCCTCTGGTGCAAGGGTTGCGGGTTCGATCCCCGCACAGTACACACATTTGTGTGCATGAACATATCAATTTGTATTGGTCTGGGCATTTTCTATGTATTATAAGTATGTATTTACAAAAGAAAAGTATTATATGTATATATTTGTAATCCCACTGTTGATTCTAATATCCGTAACACAGGTGCTTGAGCTACCCATCTCGGAGTCAGATCAATGTACGTGATGTTGTGAAATATTATTATTTATTATTTATAATGACTCTGGTTATTTTCTTTTGTTTGTTTTAAAATTTAAACACATACACAGATTTAATGAGGTTGAAAACATTTTCACTAAAATAGTACAACCTGTGCGGATAAAGAATGGGATCAGCACCCCACGAGTGCGAGTATAGGCGCAAATAGTGTGCGAGCGAGAAGTGAATAGATGCGCCGCCATTTCTGATCCCATTCTTTATCCGCACAGGTTGTACATGATAGTTCTACCAGATAGCAAATGTTTGTGGTTTGTTGCATATTTTTATTTTTATTTATTTATTTTATTGGTTAACCAACGAAAGTTACATAATACTTGCTTAGAACATTATACACAATTTAGTAAAATACATTAACAATTTTACAGTTTATTCCAAAATTTACATTAACTGGCTCTTTCTCAAAAACATTCTTAAACTTATCCACATTAATGTCAACATTATGATTGATTGAATTATATAAGAGAGTAACGTTTATTTCAGTGTTCTTTGTGCTTTAATTATATCAAACCAATAACTTTCTGCTTAATATACCTAGAAATGTACTCGTAATGCGATGAGTAAGTGATTTCTACGTGTTCACTTTTTTAAATTTAATTCATATGTTTCACGACGTTACGATTATTGAAAAAGAGACATGAGATACGTTACCCTTAATTTAATGGTCGTAACTCGTGAGCCCAAGGTTAAAAAACAACAGGACAGGAGCACCTAGCTTTGCTGATAGTGAATGACTTGTGCCTTTATCCGAATCAACTGGGTTCGTGGGATCTCATGAACCCAGTTGATTCGGATAAAAAACCAAAAACAAATGTAAAATGTTGCCAAGCTGAACTGATTATATTATGACTAGCTCGCACTCTTAAAAAGTTGTTAGATCTAATGTTGAGCCAAGCTTTTAACTTTACACGTCCTTACTCTACATGACCAAGTTCACAAACTCTGCATTTTAGTCAGAATAGATACGCGGTTTAGCTATTGGCAGTTAGCTAGTGCCCATGTGCTTTAGCTTGGGCTCGCCTTGGCTTTAAAAGTATCAATCAGCCTATAAACTGTCCCACTGCAGGGCAAAGGCCTCCATCATAGAATTCTAGTTATCGCTACTATGATGGGATTAGGCTTAATCACCACGCTTGCCAAATGCGGATTGGTAATCACAAACCCGAGCTATGTTCGAAAAATTCACAACATACTTTTCGCTCGACCCGGGAATCGTACCCAGGATCCCGAGATCACGGCCCGGTACTTAAACCACTAGAACAACAGGGCGTTACATAACACAACTTGCTAACATAACAAAATAACTCTAGCTAGGTAGGAAAGGATGATAGGTCAGCAAAAAAAATATCTTAGCGTTCATCAAACCTGTCAAAAAGATCTGAGCATTTCACAAAAGACAACTGTATGTCCGTATACGTCAAGGTGCATTTACATTTGTTGTTCTATAACACACTGTACATCATCATCATCATCAGCCCATTTAAGTCCCCACTGCTGGGGCACGGGCCTCCCTCAAACACATGAGGGTTAATTGCCATACTCACCACGCTTGGCAGACGGGTTGGCGAGGGTTTTGATTTAAATGCAGAGTTTTCCTTCTCTGGGCGCTGATGATCATGCCAGCAGCTTTACCTTAGTCGCCTTTTACGACACCTCGGTAAGAGTGAGGGTGGCCTATTCTACTCTGCCGGGGACCACACGGCGAACACACTGTACAGTGTCATTTAAATGACAAATGTGCGTCACACTTTTGACAACGAATAATGATGAAAAAAAATTGATATCATTGCAATCAAACATGCGTACCAGTGTGGTCGGTTAACTCAATTACTCAACCATGTTATATATCACACACCATGAACATTTGACCACTGAACCGAACAGCATTACATAATGCCGTTCAGCTTTCAGTTGCCGATATCTGATTATGAAATTTGCCTGACACGCAAAGGGAAGTTATGAATGAATGAACCAAATTCAATTGTTGGGCGTAAATTATGTGGATCTAACGGTAGAATGCCGTGTGGTCCCCGGCAGAGTAGAATAGGCCACCCTCACTCTTACCGAGGTGTCGTAAAAGGCGACTAAGGTAAAGCTGCTGGCATGATCAGAGAAGGAAAACTCTGCATTTATATCAAAACCCTCGCCAACCCGTCTGCCAAGCGTGGTGAGTATGGCAACTACCCCTCATGTGATTGAGGGAGGCCCTTGCCCCAGCAGTGGGGACTTAAATGGGCTAACGATGATGATGATGATTGTTGTAATGAATGATAGTAACAGGGGCTACTTTCTTTAACTTGGAAAACTTTTTCATTGCCTCAGGAAATCGCGAAAACATACCCTTAAACCGGCGGCAGCAAGCTGCATGTAGAAATTCCCATAAAATAAGAGAAACCCTCCCTATTCCCAGGAGAGTCATATGAAAATACTCTCTTTGATACGCAGAATTCTACGAAATCGTACCTAAACGAGACCTAGTCAAACTAAATGAACTTCAGAGAGCTGTATGGGCATGAAAATTGTGCGCATTACATGCTGAAGCTTAGGGAAGGCTGGCTAACATAGGCAGTTTTTAGTGTACAGTCGGCTCCAAAAGTATCATAGTTGGAGTACAAAATAAAATAGACAGTACTCCGGCTCTAATTACATCGAAGAGTTTGTGACTCGCGCGCTAAGTGTCGTATTGTACGTATATCTCCTAACCGCTTGCATTCATGTGTGCGCATCCAGTTTAACACGTGACAATGCAGCAGTGTTCTGTGTATATTTCTTAAATATAGTCACTTACTTACTTACTTAGGGTTTGTCCATTAATCACGTGAGGCTTGGAAGTGGAGGGGATGGGTTTGATAAAAATCACGAAAATAACACAAGGGGGGACGTAGGGTGTAGAAGATATCAAGTGTATTTATTTTTTCGTCAAACGTTTTTCTTATGATTACACTCTTTGTTTATTATTATTTTTATGGCAATCAAAAAAAACTTGCAACCTAGTCCAGACATTTTTATCATTGTCCTTAATTTCAGAATAAAATGAAATTATAGTTTATACCTGTACATATTTAAAGGTAATATTTAGATTTTTTTTGTAGGTATTAAAAATATACGTGATGTTGGGAAGGGGGAGGTGATAGTCTTAAAGCTCACTCCGTATCACCTATGGGGAGGGGGGCCCAAAAAATGCTAAAAAAAGATCACGTGGTTAATGGACGGCCGCTTACTCTGCTGGTCAGCGACCCATATAGAGTTTTGGCCTCCGAAACAAGAGATCGCCACTTAGGTCGGTCCTGTGCTACTTTTTTGTAAAATAACAGGCATTTTTTAATTAATTCTCAAACATTTGAATTCGAAGCGTATTTGTGACGTCATTACGCTTATACAATACGCTTAGGTCTACTTCTAAAACTGCCTTTTGATCGGGGATATTTTAACTCACTATCTGGTAACATTACAGAAAAACTAAACAAAGACAGCCCTCTGTTCTAGTTTTGGTGTCACCCTGTAAATAAACGTCAAACTAGCGCCATACTTGGTCTGGGTGAATAAGTCACTAAGACATTGTTGTCACCAAAATATAATCTTCTGAATGCAACACAACTAGCGCCATCTGTTACTTGGTCCGGGTGACTAAGTCACTGAGACATTGTCTAAATGTAATACAACTTGTCTGAATAGCTAGCGTATCTAGGGTCAAATGAAGGTCGACGCTATTTTATTGAAAATATCTTTGATCCAGTGGTTTTAAATTTTAAAAATATCAAAATATGTTATGAAATACAAATGCCTCGAAACGGTTTTCGGACTAGAACCTGTTTTTTTTTCCTACACCCCATTCCGAACAAAAAAAACCTCCTACCGATTTCGGCTAAGGCGGCAAATCTCAACGATCAGCATATAGTGAAGTAATTGCTTGTAATTCTAGTTAATTTTGATTAATTTGGGTGCATACATATTTTTAGTACTAACTGTACAGTAATTGGGTTGAGCCTGGGAATTAGTTAAGGGATCACTTGGGCAAAAGGTTCTGCTCATTTGTTACTAGGACTCTAGGAAGGGACTTTAATAGTCTATTTGTCTATGTGAATGTACCTATCACTAACTACATAAAACTGTTATGTTTTACATATTTAAATACGATTATAGACTGATCTATAGTAGATCTGCATGACTTATAAGTCATTAATTTATTATTGAAGAAAACTTGACTGCCTCGGTGGCGCAAGTGGTATGTGGGTCGCACTTAAAAGCGACGGCTAGCGCAAGAGGTCCCGGGTTCGATCCCCAGGTCGGGCCAAAAATTTGTACCTAAGGTTTCGGTAAGAAATTCTTAGTGACAGCCGGTCGGTCTTGTACCCCCGTGCCTCGGAAAGCACGTCCCTCCCTCCGCGTCCCGAACCCTCTCCGGTCGTGTCTCAGTAGTGTCCCACCGGAATATGAGCGTAAGGGAATAGAGAGTGCACTTGTGTTTGCGCACACACTTGAGCACTATGATATATCCTGCGTACGTGACTGATGGTTGAGATTGGCTGCCGTAGCCGTAATCGGTTGGCAGATATTACACCAAAGAATAATACTGCGTCTAAAAAAATATAGCTGATTTCCAAAATTAAAACTGATGGAGCTTTTTCAGGTGTCATAATATATATTTTGTATTTAATCATGACTTTCTTTTATTGAGCTTGCTCTTGGCCTCACTCTGAATCCTAAAGTAGAGAAGAAGCCTACGATGGAGTGAGCTGACCCAGAAATTGCCTATTCACTATAGATTTAAAAAAATATTTTTTTACGATTTTGTATAGAAAACTAGCAGTACCTACGATACCCCACGGTCAATGAAATAAGGGAGAAATGAATCTGAAATTAATTAAGAATACTGTCTCATTGATTATCTAACTATAAGGTGTATAACTATTTAACTCTGGAAGCTGTGTTGTCATAAGAGTTGAACATTTGTGTTATGTATTTTTTCTAAGGAGTAGGTATGTGTATTTTCCTTGAAAAATAAATAAATAAATACACAACATAAGAGGATTTACTATTAAATCATTCCAAACAAAACCTAAGTCTTTGAAATAATATTTATGTGGGATTTGAGATAAGTAAACAGGATTTCAGGGTCTTCCAATCTTCTTTATTTTATTATAATCGCAGAGCAAGCCTATTCGCGTCTTTCGTCGTCTCACACCTACAGATAACTCAATCATTCCCTCCGTTCACTCGTTCTCTGTTCACTCTTACTCCGTTCCATTCTACGCGTCTTCCATTCCGTTTCACTCTCTCATAATCCCACATTTATTTCAACAAACTATATGCTGTCTAATTCAATTTGACAAGATAAGTATACGAATGAAACAGTAACTCACTAACATTGGCTCGCAAACTTCGAAAAACAAAGCGATAATCCACTTTTGATGTGTTCCTAAATATCGGTACTACGCCTCTCGCCAGACTCGTTTAGAATAAGGGCTGTCAAAAATACATCGACGGAGAGCGACCATATAATAATATTACCATCATACAGTTGGATGCATCCAACTATCATATTTCCAATTGGACACCAGGGTGACACGGAGACACACATCGGAGAGTAATTGGTCGCAGGACCAAACGGCTCGGCTCAAAGTCTGGAGCTCACTATTCAGAATATCTTTACCAAAAACCTCAGGTACAAACTGCATGGACATGGAACCAACCCAACCAAACCCGTTCTTTTAAAAAATTTAAATTCATTAGCAATTGCGCTCGAGGCAGTAAATTTGTTACAACTGTTCTACTGTTGAAGACGAGCATCATTCACCAAATATGGATCAATAGTGGATCCGGATCTCATCCATCATGGTTGACATTTCCATAAAGGAATATTAATATATACATAACGACAGATCGCATCCTTTTAAATACAACGTATGAACGTATTGTGTGTGCATCAAGCATTGAGTTGTAACTACTAACACAGTTCAATGGCGTCAAGTGATTAATTAAGTTATAGTTTATAGAAATTTTGATATGCCGGAAAAGTGTTACAAAGGTGGGATACATTAATAAAGATGCTCGCACCATTCATCAGAAACTGGCAAAGCACCCATTTGTCCTGTATTGATCAGGCATGAAAACAAATTTAAAAAAAAAGTTTTGTAATAAAATCAGCCAAGCGCCAGGAGCCGACCGTCCGTATGATTAGTTTTCATCATTTAATCGTTTAGTCACCCGCTTTAATTCGTTTCCGCTCATTTAGGGCTAACAACCTCTTCAAAAAGAGACTGGTCTCCAGCACAGCCCTGTCCTCCAGAGACAAACGACCTCGTAAAACAAATCCTATTATGGTGTCTCGGCGACGGAAGGAAATGGCGATTTGCATGCTTCCTATGAACGGGGAAACAGTGCCTACTAAATTAATTAGAATTCTTGAGACAGTGACGAAACTATGTCTTGGTAATACGTTATTGAGATATTTAATGCCGAAATGAACGATACAAATTGATATGTTCTGGTTTGAGAAGCTTGCGAAACTACAAACCCAAGGACAATAGTTATTTAAAAGACCAATTGCAGTTAATCGTCTTCCGAAATGGCAATAAAAGATGAAAAAGGAAGGCAGTTGACAGAATATTAGCTTCCTTGTTTACGAAAATTTGTAAAACAGTAGTCGTAAAAATATTAAAATTTACTAAACAATAAGTATCGAACCGGTAATTAACATAAAGGCAACGTTACACACGACTTATTTATGTAATTGTGTATTGACAACAATCGTATACATTACGCGTTTTATGTAAATGACAAACGCGATTCTCTTTCGTGAAATGGAAATCGTAGCAAGTCGATGAACCGTCGTTTTAGCTAAATCACTTAACTAAGCAGTGTATTCTCATTCATAAGCGTATATTTTACTTAGTTTGTTGCCCCTTTTAGACTGCCGAGTTTAGTGGAAATAATATTGTATACTCGTATTTTATGAATTAGTGTGTCTAATCAAATTAACTGAACTCTTTTAGTCTTTCTTTACAATACTTTTGTATGTAATTTATATTTCTTACGTGCATTAGTTTGATTAAAATGTATTAAATTATTTGATCTATTTGTTCAAAGGTCTGTGCTCACGTACCTATCGTTCTTTTTTTTCAGAGAGCAGCGGAATAACCCTTGCTGCACCCCAGTCAGATTCAGAAGAATATGAACTAACCACTGATATGCCGAGCGAACAGAACAAGCCAATGGACCGGCAGGCTCGCGCCATGTACTTCACAAAAACGCCACCCATCGCCACGGCCAGGCCCCCCGTCAACGCCACCAACCAAACCAAGGAACCAGACCTAGCTCATGCTAACAACACTAATGACAACGCCACTATTGAAGTAGCACAATCATCCATACAATGGATACCTACAAACATTACCGAAATAACAAACACAACCATCATGCCAAATAATACAATTACTAATTCTACCATGACATCAGTCAACGTGACGGAATCGCAGAACGCTACATTCGCTTCCAAAAAGAGAAACCTCACTACACTCGATTTTGTCAAAGACGAAACTAGTCTCGAGGGCGTTTCGGAGAGCAGAATAGTGACTGATAAACCTCTAACGCTGGAAACGACGTTCCTGCAGACCCGGATACCGAACGCGAACGTTGAGTCGTCTCCGAGGATCAAGGATCCCGGGGGAAGAGAAGGTGATATGGACATGGGAGCGATCGCTGGGATTTCCTTCGCGGCTCTGGTGTTGGCCGCTCTTGCTGGGAGCACAGCCTTCGTGCTCTATCGGAGGAGGTACCTGAACAAGCCTCAGACACTGAATGACAAGTGCTCTAATCCTGACTCGAGTGGATATTTAGACGATAGCACTATAAGGGTATGTATGTTTACTACATTCCTCACAATACAGTATTACCTTGTAGTAGTAACCTTGTATTTTACATCCATCTGTTTTCTAACGTAAATGAAATCAACGTGAGAAATCTAAATAATATTCTTGGTGTTAACTACCTACTGTGTATAACTGAGAATGGAGCCTTCTCCATTAAAATGCTATTTTGTTTGTTCACATAGATTTTATGTTACTTGTATAACACCATTAGGGTGTATATAGGTAATGTTAATTGAATGTGAAGAGTCATAAAAAGATGCTGGAAGCTGTTGATTTCAACTGATAGAGTTTGTATCGCATAGGATCGGCTTTGATATGTTTATTATTGTCTGAAGTATTGAATGCAAGCGGCGCAGGAGCAGGTACTCGTCGTTCGGCCGAGTCTTATTCTTATCTTTAATATTATACCTACGAGTATTTGCTTAGGTGCCGCGCTGGTATTGTGCATGGGAGGTTATTCTTTAGTATATAGTAGAATAAGGTAATGTATTAGTTAGATAATAAACATCTGTCGACGACACCGGTACACGGTAAAGCTTTAAATGCTTATGATTGTACCGAGCCTTATAACAATTTTGTAATTATTTGTATAAGTAATAAATATAATAAAAATAAATAAAGTAAGACTTCGTAATCATTAAGAGTTAATTGCGTAAAGAATTTATAAGCTGTAATTTATTGATTCCAATCGTAACATACAGTTCAAAGTTTTTTTTTAATTTTATTAAAAAATGTATACGAGTACAATTTTTCTTATATACCTACCTCACAATGTCACCTTTAATTTTGAAGGTATTTAGTAAATTCATCCCATTATTATTTCCGAGCAACTAGGGTGAGAGAATAATGTTTTTATTTTTATTTTTTCCAGGACAATTCCGAAGAGATGTATAGCCTGGACAACGACTCATTCCTGAACTCCCTCGAGGCTATGACCATCCAGAACTACTGGACGGACACAGTGAAGCATACGAAGCTGTAACCGCATCCTTGGAGACATCAACGGACCTTTGACAACAGTGTTAGCGACTGCTAGCGGTCTAGTATATCTGCGACTGCTAGCAGTATAGTATATTTTCGACTGCTAGCGGTCTAGTCTATCTGCGACTGCTAGCGGTCTAGTATATCTGCGACTGCTAGCGGTGTGGTATATCTGTGACTGCTAGCGGTCTAGTATATCTGCGACTGCTAGCGGTCTAGTATATCTGCGACTGCTAGCGGTATAGTATATTTTCGATGGCTAGCAGTCTAGTATATCTGCGACTGCTAGCGGTCTAGTATATCTGCGACTGCTAGCGGTCTAGTCTATCTGCGACTGCTAGCGGTCTAGAATATCTACGACTGCTAGCGGTCTAGTATATTTGCGATTGCTAGCGGTCTAGTCTATCTGCGACTGCTAGCGCTCTAGTATATCTGCGACTGCTAGCGGTCTAGTCTATCTGCGAATGCTAGCAGTCTAGTATATCTGCGACTGCTAGCGGTCTAGTATGTTTGCGACTGCTAGGGTCTAGTATGTCTGCGACTGCTAGCAATCGAGATGAACTATGGAATTGATGGATGATCGAATGTGACCAATTCGTTTAACGTCAATTCCACAAAGTACCATTCCTATGCTGTTGTTTCAATCGCATACCACTGCCGAACAGAAGATGAATTCATACTTAGGACTCTGAGTGAATGTATTATTAGCTATAACAGTTTTCCTGTGATCCCTCTGTAGTGCATGACCACTTGTGGTAAGCGTAGACTTTCTACAAATTAAGTAGTCATCAGTGTTTAGAATTTTGACTTTGATGTTGACTTTTAGAGTGAAGAGTTTGACTTTGAAATCTAAATGTGCGTCTTTAAAGTAGGAATTTTGAACAAGTACTTTGATGTCATCTCTGCGATATGTAGTGTAACAGTTTGAGCTCTGTATTTCTATTAATGGATGTAAATTGAAAATTACGAAATATAAATGATTTTATATTTTGTCTTTTTAATTTTACATTGCTGTTGTTTAAATACCTAAGTGCATATTTTTTTTTGCCATTTATTTACTTATATGGGATATTGACTGTTAATATTGCATATTTGATATTATTATTGAATTGCAAAACGTATCAAAATTTATAGAATTCGTCAGATCATTTTGTTTTTTGTTTTGTTTTGTTTAGTGCTACTTAAGTATATCCGCTTAATTCTTAGCAAAGATGACATCTGATGTGACTTCAGTAAATTGTACTTAAGAAAATCATAATTACCTATAATCCTAAATACTTATACTTTAATTATAAAGATGAAGACGAATGCAATCAACGGTAAGATATTTAGTTGATAGTGACTATTAAATATTTTATTGAATAGATTTGAATAATAGAATTACGTAATGTTTACTAATTTATCTTTAAATATAATACTGACATTATTTTAATACACATAAATACCTGTAAATACATGATTGTTGTGATAATAACATTTTGTTAGTGTAATTGATTTATGTTTATTTTTGTATTTTTACATTTGTTCATGTCTGCCTCTCACAGTTCATTGTAAAGGTGAGTTTCCGTTGATCGCTACTATTAATAACTTTGTTTTAAACAAAGCGATCGTTATAAATAAATAAAAATGCAAGCACCTTGAAAGTAATTCGTTCTAGGCAGACTGTCCACTATTTTTCTCTTATGTAACATCGAAGCCATAAATGTGTATACAACTATGACGTACATTATTATGTATACATATTTTTGTTCTCGATTGTACCAGTGAAATTATGAATAGTTAGAGGTAATGATGTGATCTCAGTATATTTCAATATTTTAATAATTCTAGAATGGTTGTAAGGGCCTTCATTAGAGTGTGTAGGGGCTTCAAGGCTCCAGGTAGAGAATTTTCGATCAAGTTTAAAATACCTATT
The DNA here is from genome assembly GCA_019059595.1 of Marasmia exigua. Classification (NCBI taxonomy): domain Eukaryota; kingdom Metazoa; phylum Arthropoda; class Insecta; order Lepidoptera; family Crambidae; genus Marasmia; species Marasmia exigua. Next base: position 29,122,061 of record CM032463.1, on the reverse strand, counting down.
ATGGTGAGGCGAAACGCAGTCTTTAACGACGATGTTACATAGTCTTAAAGGAACTGATGTTAATTGATGACGCCGGTGGTAAGCGTTTACTGTGCTTCATTGGATAAGTATTCATTGTCGCCTGTTTCCCGCCAAGTCATCTGTAAGTTGAGGTTTAAAAGCCGATCGTTGAAATTCGAATCCTTGGACCTGAATGACCAGACAGATCGTTGTCTTCAATTGATTGTTAAACTTAAGTTATCACGTGTGATCATTCACCTAATGCACTCTGACCATTTTCGGTTAACTTTTTATGGAAAATTATCTTATTTAAGAATTAAAAATCAGCGTTATTTAAGCTTATCATCTAATGTTTCGCTCTTTCTGGTATGAGATTATTAAATATGGCAACACGATTTGATGACTAAAACGTGCATGAAATAAGATTTTTACTTATTGTTTTTGTTTTATCGCAAATAGATGAATTGGAAAATAAAATTGATCTTGATAAATTGACATTTCAACAGTATTATGTAGATATAACAAAATTATCTTTACAATTCCTTATTAATGTTATGGTTACCTACTAAAATAATACTTAAATTTTTGATATTTGTGTGAAATAAAATCGATATGCTTTTCAGTATAAAAAGTCAAAAACGTATTATGAATTATAATACCTAATGCGTAACTTATATTTTTTGTCTTCTTTTAAGCTTTTTATATTTTGATTTAATCTTTTAGCGGCATGCAACATATTACACATCTAAAAATACATGAAAAAGCAAACAAGTGTGATAAACAATGTATTTTCTTAAATAATTTAAAGTACCTACAACGGAACATTTAATTAGATTATTTGTGATTTTGACTTCCGTCCATTGATTTTATTTTGTAATTGATTTGTTGCATTTACGTTTACTAATAAAATGTTTTGTCTATTATTATTTTTAAAAGTGTTGTAAGTCGTCAACGTTAAAAATACTTAGGTATGCTTGTTTTTCTGTCGATTATTTAAGTCGGAGTTTGACTCAGTCATACCTTCTCTATGATAACGAGTAGGGACGTAAATTCTGAGTATGATATGCCATTTACCTAATGAAAAATACTTTTGTAGTTTCTGAACTTATCTTCAAATAAAATTATTATGAAATCTCAGCATTTCACGAATTCATTGTTTCAGCTTGTTCATCAGACATTATTAAGTACTTACTTAGTCTTAGATTTAACTTCCTATTATGTCAAATGAAATCAATGCACTAAAATACTTTTCAAATGATACATAGGTATTTATTTGATTGTTTTTCTCTTCGTTAATAATTTAAGAGTGGACACTTAAGAATTAAAAGGAGCTAAGACCTAACAACCTGGCTAATCAGATGGTGAGAAGGGAATTAAAATTATAATATTCTTCTCCATTAAATCATACGAGAGTAGCTTTTCTTTTTAAGTATTTTAAAATTTTGATCAACAAAAGTAGAACTCTTAAATATGTAAAGACACAATAAAACCATCCGAATAAAAATAGAAGGATCAGATAAATTTAGAACCTACTTATGTCCTATTGTTGAATTCGGTAAAAAAAATGCATTGTTCTCGCATGTTAATGCTGTTCCAAATATTGACTTTGAATCGGCAATATATCCTATCTCAATAATTGAGTTAAAAGACTTTATCGCAATTTAACTGTATCCTGATATTTTTAGATGTCAAAATTGAGACTATGAATCGACAATATGTCGATTCAAAGTCGATATACCTACTCTACTGCAATGCAGAGTACTTACGGACTTACCTGTCTAGTTGATCGAAGTTTCAATATACCCTCTCCTGCTTCAATAATTTTAAAGAGTAGTAATTCAATTAAATCAGTTATAATTTGGAAGGAAAATTAAATTGCTTAGGGATCAACCTTTTTACTGTCCGAATAAAATATTTTTTCACAATAAGTAGATCTAGCTTTGTTATAAAACGGTAATATCAAAGTAAGTAGCTAATGTATGTACTGTACCTACTGTTGTAAGCAATCATTTACGACCCTTTTGATGTCCATTAAACTTATTCATCAAGACATGTTTAATAAGCATAGAATTTCCTATTATTATGTCACTTTCAGAATTGTAATAAAATCATGAATGCAAAGTAGAATCGGATGAAGAAATCCTATTTCTTTGTCAGATTCTAACTATTTGTGTCAAACATGCTTGAATTAATTTTTACTGATTGTAATAAATAACCCGACGTTCGAATGTCAATTTATTTATACATATAATAGCACTTGATATTGGCAAAAATCAACTTTTCAAATGGCTTTGTACTATTGACTTGACGCCAAAAATATTATTTACACTTTAGTACCTTGTCACAATACTATACATTACGTACTAGGTTTCTACCTAAAGAAAGTAAGTAAAGCTTACTATTATGACAACATTCTAATGTGTATACCATTTTGGAGTCGACCGTACAGGACAAAACACATAATAATAAAAATACAATAACTTTATTCTTTGTTGGAAAAATTATACCTACCTCTACTAAGATAAATAATTAATCTGTATTAATAAAAAAATTGTTCCGGTCATTGATTTTCCACGAGACCTTATGTATTAATTTCTAAAAAATATTTTTGTATTACCTATAGAGTAACAGATTACCTACCCTACTTACTTTATTTGAAATGAAATGAAGTGGCCATAATTATTCCTGTCTATAAATCGATGGGATACATTGAAAGATTATTTCCTAAATTTTCCAGGTGCTAGGCAAATATATTTTGTGTGTAAAGATTTAGAGAAAAGAAAACCCCCAATTATCTTCATAAGTCTAACATTAATGTACCTACTTGGTTTGTGAAACAGATTAGTATTGTAATACCTTAGATTAATAATGGTATTAAATCTATTTTTACTTGCAAGATCGTTTTTTTTTTCTTATTACAACAGTTAATTGGCGCTGACTAGCCTTATGTCTATGAAATGAAAATCAATTGTATTGTGTGATGTACCTAAGTAGGTAACATCACACAAAACAAGACCAGGAGCCCAATTCTCGTGCTGGTAATATTTTGAAAACATGGCGGATATCACCTGAATAGCATACAAAAAAACTAAGTTTTAGTGATATATGTCGTATTTTGTATGGTTTTCAGGCTCAAGGAGCCTAATTCTCGTGCTCGTGATATTTTCAGGTGATGATTAGGCTCCTGGTGCCCAAATCTCGTGCTCGTGATATTTTGAAAACATGGCGGATGTCTCCTGAAAACCATACAAAAAAACTACGTTTTATCACTGTCGTATGATAATAAATGTCAGGAGCACGAGAATTGGAGCCCAATTCTTGTACGCGCGATATTTTGAAAACATGGCGGATATCACCTGAAAACCATACAAAAAAACAATGTTTTACTGATATATGTCGTTTAATAATAAATGTCACGAGCACGAGAATTGGGCTCTTGGGCTCTAGGATTTTCGATATGTATATAATATAAATATGAATATATATAAATATGATATAAACATGGCGGATATCACCTGAAAACCATACACAAAAAACTATATTCGTATATAACATATATCGTATGATGACAAAATATCACATCCCGAGAATTGGGCTCCAGATAATTATTGGTAAGTAGGTTTGTTTGCACGCTAAGATCACTCGAAGCTGGCTGTATCTACTCACTTACCGTCTGGATCGCTGGATTCGCTGGCCAATCTTACTCTACCTACTACTTATCTACAAGTGCATGCCTGAATTCGAACCACGACCCCCCGTATGGAAGGCGCTTTCTGAACCACAGCCATTTATCTGAGCTACAATAATCGCGTGAAAGAGCGCCCTCTATCGGTCACCAATGATGCCTAGTTAAAAAAATGTTACCATAATTAAAATGTCTCCATTCAAAATGTGAGTTTATGAAAATATTATGATCTGTTCCCCCGTTTTGTACCCATGGGACGGGAGGACGAAATCGTTCTTCTGTCCCCCTGCTGCTGATAAGAGAATAGTTGAACTTTATTCACCCCTTAGTGTCGTATTTGTCCTCTTAATAATGACAGGGGGATTAATATATTTTTTTTAATTCCTGTCTGTCCACCATAGAATCAAAAATTTACAGGTTATTCTCAAAAGTAATGTGACCTTTTATTAAATACTAGCGGTCGCCCGCAGCTTTGCTCGCGTGGAATAATTCGCCTTGCCACAAATTTATTCATAAATTTAAAAAATAAATTAGTGAAGCGATGTATTTTTTAAAGTACCAGGGAAGTAGAAATAAAGTGTAAGTAGGTGCTTTCGCGATACGTTAGCCTACTTTCTTATTCTCACGATAGCATCTACTTCCACTTGATTTCTGCATCCCTGGTACTTTTAAAGAACCTAATGACAAAAATTAAACCAATACGGGTATTTTTGATTATCTGGTAGATAAATAGGAATTCATGTCTTATTTGTCCCCCTTATACCGAAAGGGGAACAGATATAATAACACAGAAGATGAGTAAAGTTCGAACTGTCCCCTCTTCGATTAGAGATCAAACTTTTTTGTCCTATCCGTCAACCCATGGAGACAAACGGGGTAACAGATCGGAATATTTCAGTTTATGCGAGTCCGCTGTTAAAATACAGAGTTTTTAGGGTTCCGTAATTAAAGCGGAAAACGGGCCCCTTATATTGAGATTTAAATTTTTCGTCCGCCCGTCTGTCTGTTTGTCTGTCCGGTTGTCTGTCTCCAGGCTCTATCTCAAGAATTGCGAAAATCAGACAGATGAAATTTTCACAAATTATGTTTTTCTGTTGCCGCCATAAAAACAAATACTAAAAACAAAAGAATATTAATATTTTAGGGGGGCTCCCATATAAATAACGCGTTTTTGCCCATTACCTATCTCCAAGCTGTATCTTAAGAACCGTAATATGTATTTTATATTCAATTATGTATTTTTATTGTTATTTTAATAAAAAATACTAAAATCAAAATTAAATAAATATTAAAGGGGGGCCCACAGGCATTTTTTTGCGGATTTTTGCTCAATATTAACAACGAACGACATCAGGTAGGACTTCAAATATTCACAAAATACTCAGTTGTATTTTTACTTTAATGTGGGCTCTCGTACAGTCAACTCCAAATATATGTATACACTTTAGGACCTTGTCACAATACTTACCTATAAGAAAGTAGAGGTCTACTTATAATATAAGAATATTATACATATATTGTGACAACGCCCTAAAGTGTATACATATTTTTGGAGTTGACTGTACAAAAACTCTTTTTTTATTGCGAAAAATAGTCAGACGAATATACTTTTAATGTAAGATTGGGGTAATCATCTTGAAATGTGGCAACATTATTACCGGAAAAACAAAACTTATCTTTACGTCACTGTCATTTTGAGTTTGACATTTACTAGTTTTGTCGTGCAAGTTTTGGACGTCGAGTTTTGTTTCTTTATAATTATCTGCAAAAAGTAATTAAAGAAAACCAATAAAAAAACAATGGTCAAGGTGTGGTACATGGACGAAGATCAAAGCGACCAGCGTTTAGAGCATCACAGGAATCCTCCAGAGTACATCTCTCTAGCAGATTTGTACAAGAAAACTGGTGTCGAGTATTTTGGCGTAAGTTTACGTATCATTGCACAAAATGTTATTGTTCTTACGCTTGTATAACGTGTTACAAAGATTGCATTGAACCATTTCCATTCTATCTGCTTTACTGCTTATCTATGTGTAAAGAGTATTTGTTTTAAATTTTTAACGCTTGTAAGAGATAAACTTAAATTAGGTACTGGACCAATTTTGGTCCCAAAAGTCATCCCAAATTAACATAAGCAAGTATAAATCATTCAGTCGACAGAAACAACGCTCTACTGGAAGACTAGCCTAACCTAACCTAACCTAACCTTATACATTTATTTAAGGTATTTCTTTTTTTTTTAATTGATAAGTGGCAGACGAGCAGACGGATAACCTAATGGTAAGCAATTGCCGTCGCCCATGGACACCCGCAACACCAGTGGAGTCACAAGTGCGCTGCCAACCTTCCAACCCCCCTTTCCCGGTTTCCAGTGATGCCGTGGTGTCACTCCGGCCAAGCCGGCCCATTTATGCCGAAGCGTGGCTCTCCCACGATCAATCCCAGATTAATCAAACTTTAAATAAAACTTAAGAATTATATTTATCTCCACTAATCAAGTTCAACTGATAATTTACCAATTGATGTGATTGTAAAATTAGGTATGCTAAATCTATCACATATGCAAGATAAAATAATTCATCTCTGGAGGAAAAAATAGGCAACAATATATTTTCCTTTACAATTTTTAAAAGTAGCTATATTTTCCTGATAGTGCAATTTTCCTGTATCAATATTGCTTCGAATGTAATTTAAAACCTTTGACATATTTAGAATAAAACCGTATAAATAAATTTAAAGAAACTATCTCACAAAAGTTGTCTACATTGTCCTATAATGAAGGAAATGTAAACCAACATTATGATAAATTATTTAATGTCGTGGAAAAAGAATTTAATGGTATCTTTACCAAAAGAACCATTAAAACAAATACCTCTAAAACCAAATTCAGTGACTGGGCCACTACAGGTATTTATAAAAGTAGAAAGAGGTTATTTGAATTGTATGATATTAAGGCCAACTCTAATGACCCAACGACATTAGAATATGTTAAGAAATATTCAAAGCTATTTAAAAAAGTATGCGCAGTGGCCAAATCAAATTACTTTAAAAATAAGATAATGAAAGCTAGTAATAAAAGTAAAGTTACATGGAAAATTATAAATAAAGAGACTTGCAAAAACAAAACACAACACAGCAAGCTCTCTCTTAAAATTGATGGTAAATCTATTGATACAGACTCTGAAGTGGCAAACGCATTTGAGTCATTCTTTTCAAACATTCCAGTCACTACCACTAAAACATTAAATTCGAGTCCGCATCTCGCTGCTTCTCTCATCAAGTCGCATGTAGATGAGTGCACCACATCTTTTAGATTTAGTCATGTAAACTCAGAGATTATTCTTAAAACATTAAAAGATTTAAATATTAAAAAGACTGAGGATGCATGGGGAATTTCGATAGATATAATAAAAAATATAATACACTCTATCGCACCCCACTTAGCTATAATATTTAACGAATGTGTTGACGAGGGTCAATTTCCAAATAAGATGAAAATTAGTAAAATCATACCTTTATTCAAATCTGGAGAAAGGAGTGACCCGTCTAACTTTAGGCCAATATCCATATTGCCAGCACTCAGTAAAATATTCGAAAAAATTATATTTACTCAACTTTTATCTCATTTTAATATTAATAAATTACTGCATGAAAAACAGTTTGGATTTACTAAAGGAAAATCCACTACTGATGCAGGAGTGGCTCTTATCAAACATGTTTTTGATGCGTGGGAGAAAAAGCAGGATGCAATAGGTGTTTTCAGTGATTTGTCGAAAGCATTTGATTGCGTTAATCATGAAACACTATTGATGAAGTTACGGCATTACGGTGTATTGAATAACGCACTTGATATGATTAAATCTTATTTGTCTGATAGGATTCAAAGGGTTAATGTTAATGGAATCGACTCTTCTGGCGCTCCTCTATTAATGGGAGTGCCCCAAGGCTCAATATTGGGGCCTTTGTTGTTCTTAATATACGTAAATGACCTTCCATACTTTACGAAAGATCTATGTGAGATAGTGTTATTTGCTGACGACACTTCCTTGATTTTTAAGGTTGATAGATATAAAAAATCAATTGTCGACGTAAATGATACTCTCTCACAGGTATTGCACTGGTTTACGACCAACAATTTACTTCTTAACTCAAAGAAAACTAAATGTGTAAAATTCACCATGCCAAATGTAAGGCAGGTCGATACAAGTATTAAGATGAACAATGAATCTATTCAAATCATTAATTCCACCGTTTTTCTCGGTATAACTATAGATGCGAAATTGCAGTGGAGTCCCCATATTGCTGCCTTGGCAGGAAGACTAAGTTCCGCTGCATATGCAGTAAGAAAAATTAGGCGTCTGACTGATATCGAAACGGCAAGACTGGTCTATTTCAGCTATTTCCACAGTGTGATGTCATATGGTCTACTGTTGTGGGGGTCTGCTGCTGACATACAAACTATTTTTGTATTACAGAAAAGGGCCATCCGCGCTATATACAGCCTTAGATCACGTGACTCACTTAGGGAAATATTTAAAGAAATAAATATTTTAACCGTGGCTTCCCAATTTATCCTCGACTGCATTATGTATGTACGTAAGAACTTGCACACTTTTCCAAAAAAGTCCGATAGTCATAGTCTTAACACCAGAAATAAACATAGGCTTGCCGTCCCGGTCCTCAGACTTCATAAAATCGGTAATTCGTTTGTTGGCTTAAGTATTAAGATATTTAATAAGCTACCACAAAATGTCATTAACCTATCACTGGATAAGTTTAAGTCCCATATTAAAACCTGCCTAATGAAGAAAGGTTACTATAGTGTACAAGACTATTTAAATGATAAGGATTCTTGGTCATGTTAATTCATTAATCTTTTGAGTTGTTATTCATAGTAGTCTGTCTATTAACTTTCATAATTGTATTTTTTTTTCTCTCTTCTCAATTGAAACTCTGTAACATCATCAATATTTGAAAAGAGTAACTACTGAGTTTCTTGCTGGTGTCTTCTCAGTAGAAATCGACATTCCGAACCAGCGGTAGATAATATGTACTATTTTGACATTCATAAGTGTTCTGTGTGGACCTAAATTGAATAAAGAATTTTTTATCTTTATCTTTATCTTTATAAAAAAATGTTTATTTGGCACCAAAATACAATAGATGCATTTTACAATTTTGTGAATCTTACATCATAATGAGTCTAGTCTAAGTTATAAATAATATGTACCTACCTAAATCAAAGGCAAAAGGAAGAGAGGTAGACCACAAAAAAGGTGGGATGACGACATCAGGCAAGTAGCGGGAGTCATGTGGAACAGAGTGAAGAGAGAGAGAAGAGAGAACAGCTCAAGAAAGAACCGAATGGAAAAGGTTGGAGGAGGCCTTTGCCGACTGGCAAACAGATCTACAGATGTTAACGAAGAAACAGATATTAGTCTAAATTAGTTATAGCATGTAAAAGATCTGAATAAAAGGCGATAACAAAAAAAAATAACCTACCTAAATCTATGAGGCTTAAAAAAGTTCCCTATTGGCTGAGCTATTTGTCGGGACACAGTGTGTCTTGATGCTGGTCTTCTTGGACAAAGTAAAGTAAAGTATCAAACAACTGAGTATGGTATCAAACATGAGAGTGATGGTAGCTCAGTGGATATGAACTCCACATGAAATGTGGAAAAGAATAAATAATACACCCAGGTTTCGGGAATAAAAGCTTCTATGATATAATCTCCAAGCGTCGTCGTCTTACACCGTCTTTACATCGTCCGCCATACATCGTTATCTCCCTCTCGCACAACATTCCATAATTCAAATATTGATCTCTTGCACATTCCTTATCATGCATCTACCGATCACCAATCCTACACGATTTTGTAGGATCGAGACTGAGCATACCCCTCTGGGTAATCTATGTGCATATTTCTACCATAAGCGTGGTTGTGAAGGCACGTGCCCGTTTTGGATAGTTTCTGAAACATAGTAACCATTATTCAGTTGGCCTGGTTTTCCTGTCAAATGGTTACTGATAGCAGTTGCTTCATTCATTGTAAATATAAGACTTCCCAAATTCTGGCTCATGGTTCTAGCATACCCTGGGCTTCTAAGCAATGACTTTGAAGGCAACTGGTACTCCTTGCTGAGATGAGATGATGATTACAAACATATAAAAAACATATATATTTTTGATTTTTACTTCAATCATCATCATCATTTCAGCCAATAAACTTCCACTGCTGGACATAGGCCTCCCCCAATGATCTCCACACAGATCCGTTTTTTGTCGCCCGTGCCCAAAGCGTCCCGCGACGTTCACGAGATCCTCGGTCCGCCTGTGGGGGGCCTGCCACGATTTCGACATCCTTTATGCGGCCTCCACTTGAGGACCTTTCTGCCCCACCGGCCGTCACATCTCCTCGCATTGTGCCTTGCCCACTTGCCACTAGAGGCATGCAAATCTTTGGGCTATGTCATTAGCCTTGGTTCTCCTGCGGATCTCATCATTCCTGATACGATCACGCAAGGAAACTCCAGTTTTTAATTTACTTTTATCAAATTATAAAATGTGTTATGTGTTATTACTGGGTTATGCTTAGTTTGACCAAAAACTTTTGATCAGGAAGAAAGAATAATTTGCTAAATGATATTTTTCAGCTCAACCCTAAGACTTTCACCACAGATGGAGTGCTAGACCAATTGAAGAAAAGCAGAGGCTACACCTATGAGGATGAAATAGTCTGCTCCAAGGAGTGTTTGCCCAACTATGAAGAAAAGATCAAATCCTTCTATATGGAACATCTGCATACAGATGAGGAAATCAGGTTATTAAATTTTCTTTTGAAAAATGAGTCAGTTTTCTAGCAAAAAATTTATTGTTATTGCTACAAATGTACAATTTCACAAATTAGGTGATAAAAATACATTTTTTGATTTAAACATTCGATAGGTTATAGGTGGCAAGTACGTTGCCAACCTTTATTTTGTTTCGCTGGTGAAATGCGGTCTTTTCAAGACGCAATGGAAAGACCATGCTTTATATGCATACCCGGCCGGCGAGGGCGCCAGTTTTGGTTATGTGGGGCTCTCTGTCTGGGAATGAAAATGCTCAGAGGAATACCAACTTAAACTCGATATTTAGGGAGATCATGGGTATCTAGCGTAGCCTTGGCTCCACCTCCGCCCAGGTAAAGTTCCCACCTACCTTAACTAACCTTTATCCCACAATTGGGCCACTGGTACTCTCTAACTGAGTAACTCTCTCAGCGCAACAGCTGCGGTATCACTCAATCTAACTATTCATGCTGAAGCGTGGATCACTCGTGGAAAAAAGTTAAGCTTAGGGACTTTTTTTATTTGATAAGTGGCAGACGAGCAGACGAATCACCTGCAATCACCTTCAAACCCCCCTTTCCCCCGAATTGGGCCTCTGGTACCAGCACAGTGCTGCATCACGCCGGGTTTCTGTAAAGCCGTGGTATCACTCTGGTCGAGCCGGCCCATTTATGTCGAAGCGTGGCACTCCCACGGTCAAAACAATTATTGTGTAACAGTATATTAAAATCAAAATCGGTTCATTTGTTCGGGAGCTATGATGCCATAGGCAGACACACAGGCACGTCAAACTTATAACACCCCGTCGTTTTTGCGTCGGGTGTTAAAACAATAGCTATGTTTGATTTCAGGTTTGTACTGGACGGATCGGGGTACTTCGACGTGCGAGACGGAGACGACCAGTGGATCCGCATCGCGGTGTCAGCTGGGGACATGATCGTCATACCCAGCGGCATCTACCACCGGTTTACGCTTGACACCAATGTAAGTAAAGTAATGAATAGTGGACTCATTCTTTCAAATTAGAACACGTTCATTGTGTGGCTATCGCCACCGCGTACCTGTGAAACGGAGTTTGGTCAAACGTCGGGTCACGCTTCCCCGACGCTATCATTACGCTACTGCATATAATTGCGTGCACATCTCGGCTAAAAACTATTTTGTTCGCAAATCGAAAAGCCAGTGAGTTAATGAATGCCCAACGGTGGAATTAGTTTTCACTGATAAAATTAATTACCTTTTCCTTTTTCATATAAAAAACATTTCATTTAAAATTATTATGATATATGAAATAAATGCCTAAATTACCTAATACAAAACAAGTGTAGTACATTGGTTTTTCTTATGACCACACTTAGTGTTCGAGCAGCAATGAATATGTAACACCTGATCGTCTTTCTTGGTATGGCCATGTAATGAGAAGAGGGTGTATCCAAAATAGTGATGAGTATAAATATAAGTGGGTGGAAGAATAACTGAGGACGGCCGAAAAAGAGACGGATGGATTGTGTGAAGAATGACATGATGGGAAAAGGGGTGGATGATTCGATGACGAATGACAGGGACGTATGAAAAAAGGTGAGATACTGCACCGACCCCAGATAACCTGGAAAAAGGGCAGGAAGATGATGATGAGACGGATCACCTGATGTTAAGTGATTACCGCCGCCTAGTATTATAATATCTGTGCCGCCGCCCATGGACACCTGCAACATTAGAGGAGTCAGAAGTGGGGTCCGTACTTTTTAAAAAGAATACGCTCTTTTCTTGAAGGCACGTTATATCGATCCTGTAATAATGCAGGCGATAGTTCAGTGGTCGTACGATGTTGAAAGTTTCATGAAAAACATTACAGTTGAAGATTGCCAACCATCTAAACGGTGGGAGTGGAACGTAGTCTAGCGGAACCATAAGAGGCAGAAATCAGTCCGAACAATTCCAGTGAGCGGTATATAATCTGATAATAATTAATATCCGATAAAGCATGATCGCTTTAATAACTAAAGAACCAGTTTTCCTGTTAAGATTTTACGCAGTTTCTGAAGTAAGACAGAAAATAGAGGTAAAAGGGGGCCGACGAGCAGACGTATCACCTGATGGTATTACCGCCGTATTACCGCCGCCGATGGATACCTGCAACTTCAAAGTCATCATCATCATTTCAGCCAATAGACGTCCACTGCTGGACATAGGCCTCCCCCAATGTTCTCCACACAGATCGGTCCTGTGCCGCCCGCATCCAATGGATTCCCGCGATCTTCACCAGATCGTCGGTCCATCTTGTGGGGGGCCTGCCACGGCTGCGACTTCCTGTACGTGGCCTTCACTCGAGGACCTTGCCGCCCCAACGGCCGTCTGTTCTCCTCGCTATGTGCCCTGCCCATTGCCACTTGAGGCATGCAATCCTTTGAGCTATGTCTGTGACCTTAGTTCTCCTGCGGATCTCATCATTTCTGATACGATCACGCAGGGAGACTCCGAGCATAGCCCTCTCCATTGCTCTCCGGGTGACTTTGAGCCTCCTTAATCGGCACTTGTAAGCGGCCACGTTTCGGTTCCGTATGTCATCACTGGCAACACACACGCATTGAAGACTTTCGTCTTGAGACACTGCGGTAGATGGGCCGAAAATATGCTGCGTAACTTCAAAGTAGTCACAAGCATTGCAAGCAAGCGCGCCATTTTAAAAAGGACCGATACGACATGCAAACTCTCAAGAAAACAGTCCTTACGTCTTTTCTCAGGTCAGGCAGGTCGTATCCGGTCCGGTAACACCGCAGGCGATAGTTCATCCCATAGTTTTGTTCCATATTTTTAGAAAGTTTCTTGAGAAATGCACAGTTGAAGACTGAAAGAAAGAAAAAGAAAGATTTTTTTTTATTTGGTACCAAAATAAAATAACACAGGAAATCAACAAAAAATAGAATCAATATGCAAACTTACAAAACCGGGACCAAAATGGTCTCCGCTCAGTGTACGGCTTATCGTGTGCACTGTCGTGACTGCCGACCATCCACCATTTTGTCCTTGCATGGCAAATGTAAAATATAATTGAATGTAACCTGTTTCAGAACTATATAAAGGCGAAGCGGTTCTTCATCGGCGAGCCGGTGTGGCAGCCGTACAACCGGCCGGCAGACGAGATGGAGTGCCGCAAGGACTATGTCATCACCCAGCAGAAGGGCTTCGCCGCCGCCTTCTGACAGCCCCAAGGTTAACCTTTCATCGTATTCTGTGATCTATCGAGGAAGGATATTTACAAAGGGGATATTAAGTTCTTCATTCACATGATTATAATAAAATTAACCTTTGTTGCGGTAAGGTAGGATATTCCAGAATAATTCCAAGGTTTTTGGTACTTCCAATAGCAATAATAAATAGTGTTAATAATTTTGTATGTACGCATAATATCGATAGCGAATATGTTAGGAGTTCTAGTTATGTGTGGGAAGATTTTTTATAAAAAATATGCACACTTGGAAAAATAAAGTTTGCTCAAAAACCGCAAATTCTATCACATACTATCTAGTACATAATTAAAGAAATATGTACATATATTTGTATATATATTGTTATTTTTTGAAATGTTATTGTATTTTAGAAGTTTTTAATAAATACTCAAACATAAAGTTTAAAGTTTTCATTTTTGTATTTACTCGCACGACAATTGTATTTACTTTATTAATTGTGATTTTAAGACATTTAAACAAAAAAAATGCTAGTAATAGTTTGCCCAAGGAAGCAGTATAAATAATTTGTATGAATAATACCTCTGTGCGAGTGGCAAATTCCTAATTATTATTAGAAGTGACCACATTTAACAGAATGATTTAGGATTACGCTAGGAGTAACTTATACAACTTGGTTTAAAAAATATACAAATACTGTCTCCAGTACACTACGTAGAGATAAATGGATCGAACAAGCACCCTAATTCTCTGTGCCGAGTTCTTCAATATTAAAAAGTGACTGTGTGCTTTGTGCGGACAGAAGGTGTTTACTCAGATTGCTGTATTTTTTACATATTTTTTTTCTTCTGTGACTCCACTGGTGTCGCGGGTGTAAATGGGCGGCGGCCATCGCTTACCATCAGGCGATCCGTCTGCTCGTCTACCACCTATCTCATAAAAAAAAACTTACTCTTGATCCTAGAAGTGGAAACTTTCAATTTGCCGTGTTTTATTTAAAGTTAGTGCTATCTATTGATTATCTGTATGATTCTCAAAAATTGTAAAATAAAAAAAAAAACAAATTAAGCGAAGGGAAATCAATGCAATTTTCTATAAGTAATTAGATGTGAAGCCAAATGACGTCCACGTTTTTACTTAACCGCTGGATAAAATCGATATGTTGTATTTATCTATCTACTAGTTGTGGTCGTTAGGTATTTATCGTCTCAGTAATAACAACATTGACGATAATGAAAACAAGCGGTTTTAATTATCGTTAAGGCGACGGTTAACCCTAACTAGCGACACAAATCGATTTAAATTGTTAGCAACTGAACCAGATGAATTTTAAACAATTTTGGAGCGGCAGTCCCTAGCAAACATATATTATACTATTTATTTAATAATTGTGCACTACTTTTTGATTTGTTTCTGCACTTAAACTTTGGATTAACGCCATAATTCATATTTCGAGTACAAAATTTAAATATAAATATTAAACAGACCCAAAAGTTAAGTATAAGTATTAAGTATAGTCATAAAATGTATTGTAACTAATACTTACTTAACTCTTGCCATACCCTTACATTACAGGGTCCATGTATTACGATAGTTATGTATGATATTTATGTAACTTGTATATTGAATATATGGTGCAAGAAATAAATAAACAATATAAGTGTTTTCTGTAGCTTAGAAATTGTTAAAAAGATATCCGGTTTAGTAGCTAACAATTTAAATGAATTGGCATCGCTAGTGTGCCCTACCCGTCACCTTAACTTGATACACTTGATGCTTTTACGCAGTAGCTCAGTCTTTGGTAGACACTTGCTGTGCAGTGTCATATTATTATTTGAAAGTTAATTATAAAATTGAACTATGCATAAGGCGTGGTACATGACCGATGACCCGGGTGACCCGAGGCTGGAACATCACAAGAGTCCTCCAGAGTTCGTTTCTATTGACGAACTTTATAAGAAGACTGGAGTTGAATATTTTGCTGTAAGTTTGTATTTTAATTTTTCTTTTACTGTTGTGTTCTCTCCCCTATTACAAATTGAAATTACTATGACTGCTCAGAATGTTAGAATCAAACTGCATATAGTACCTATGTTTGCTGTGTTAATAACGCCTTTTGGACAATACGACAAGAAATCATTTTCCGAAATGAAAAATACTATTTCTAGATTAGACTCATAGAAATTTAAGAAAAATAATTTCAGAATTTTTAAACAGATATTTATGGAGAAAAAAGATAAAATGTAAAAATCCTCCTGTGACGTCATCACTGTGCATGACATTTTTTCTTCTGTATTGTCCAGGGTGGACCAAAACTTGACATCATAAATCTGAATTCCTTATACTCACACACCCTATATAAATTGTACTGGGATACTTTCCGTATTTACATTTTTTTGTGATTTTTTGTTGTTCAATTTTTTCTATTTTTTTATGCTTGATGACATTTTTTGCCAGTTATTTTTCATATTTTACTTTTATGGCATGATAGTCTTGATTATCATACTTACCATACTATTATATCGTCAGTGAAGTTCCACGTAAGTAATTTTTTGGCGGTTTGGATATTTTGATGCCATTCGCTAGAGAATCGATAGACACGTCATTTCGCTAAATCAGAATCGAGATACAACAAATAAAAATCTTGAAAATTACGAAGAAGTAACAGCACGAAGTCAAAAAATTGCCTACGCTTTGAGATGACCACGTAAGTCACAATTTAGTTTTTACTAATTTGCTGGTGGCGGTTATGACATTTTGATGCAATTCGTTAGAGACTTGGAAATAGCAGGTAAGTCTCCGATCAGTTTTTTGGCTTTCCTGAAAAGTTGCTTAAAAATGACTTACATGGTGTTAGAACTTCACTGATGATATTATCATTCATTACCATAATGATATCTCTATACAACACAAGTAAATAGAATACCCACTAAGTAAGTGTTATCCATAGAGTAAGATAATAGTAGACTGGTGTTATCTATGTTGTTGTTAATGGCACAGATATAATTTAATGGCTACGATTATTATTATACTTGGGTGGTATATAATAATAATAATAAAAGCTTTTTATTTCCTTATTATTTTTCACAGTTAAAGTTACATTCCAAAAACGTCTACATTATAACTGTATTAGTATATTTGTAAGGACAGCCTGTAGCGGTATAAGCCTTTTTTTAGGGGAATCCATCATGGCCGTCACCTTGCTACATGTAGGGAACAAGGTGGTGTGTGGGACTCAAACCCTAACTAAAACCCCTGGGGTGTCCATCTCCGCGCAATCGCGGTCGGAAACCCCACAGTCGGGACTAGACCGTACCGCTAATCGCGCTCGCCGCTTCACCCCTATCTGGCGCAATACAGCCCTTCAACGCTGTACGACCTACCAGGACACCCAGTAATGTCGTCCCCCGCGGAGTCGTATGCTGAGCAAGCCACTCCCCAGCAGTGGATACGCTCACGTACTCCGAAAGCCCGTTTAGTAGCCTCTTACGACAGGCCGGGAAAACCTTGGCAGTATTCTTAAACGCCCCTAGCCACAGGTGACAGGGCGTAGCGGTATAAGCCTCCTCTAATTCCTTCCATTTCGGTCTATCTTTTGCTGCTCTGGCCCATAATTTCCCAGCAATTTTTACAATGTCATCCTCCCATCTGGTTTGTGGTCTACCTCTCTTTCGCTTATGTCCATATAAACACCAGTTTGTTGTAGTTTCTGTCCATCTCCTATCTTTTATTCTCTGCCTATGTCCTGCCCACTTCCATTTCAGACCGAGAACATGGTTTATGACGTCTCTTGCTTTTGTAATTTTTCTTAATGTTTCATTTTAGGGGTTCCGTAGCCAAATGGCAAAAAACGGAACCCTTATAGATTCGTCATGTCTGTCCGTCTGTCCGTATGTCACAGCCACTTTTCTCCGAAACTATAATTAACTATACTATTGAAACTTGGTAAATAGATGTATTTTGTTAACCGCATTACGACTTTTACACAACAATTGGAAAAAATAAAAAAGGGGGGTCTCCATACTTGAAACTGAAACTCAAAAATTGTTTTTATCAAACCTATACGTGTGGGGTATCTATGGATAGGTCTTTAAAAATGATGTTGAGGTTTTTAACATCATCATCATCACCCCCCTCTCTCTCTTTCTAACTTCTATAATAAATGAATTTTAACATTAAAAAAAATATATGATGTACATAATCATGAAAACTAACAACGAAAATTGGTTTGAACTAGATATAGTGAGTAGTTTTTTTAATACTTTATAAACCGTAAACCGCAATTTGCCTTCCATATATCTTACTTGCTGCTACGGAACCCTTCATGGGCGAGTCCGACTCGCACTTGGCCGGTTGTTACATTATCATAATACAAAATATTTACATTAGCAATACACGTAATGTAAGAGGTTTTCCAGCTCGATGTCAACACTTATAAAACGGACGGCGTCCTGGACAAGTTGAAGGAGGACCGCGGCTACACGTATGAAGACGAGCTGGTCTGCTCCGAGGGCAGCCTCAACCGCGAGCAGCTCCAGGCCTTCTACACTGAACACCTGCACAACGACGAGGAGATAAGGTACAGACAACACACGGTGGGTTACAACACAACAATATGTCTCACTTCTTCGATTAATAAGGTGAAAAGGTTGCGGGTTCGATCCCCGCACAGTACTAACATTTGTGTGCATCACCGCAGCCAAACCGTTCCGGTTTGGCTGCAGGAGTATTTCCGAACGGCTTACGACTTAGGGACCTTCAAGAGAAGAGCGTACTCTTTTTTAAAAAGGCCGGCAACACATTAGCGATCTCCCCGATTTCGCGGATGTTCATGGACGGTGATGATTACTTTCCATCAGGTGACTCGCTTGCTCGTTTGTCCGCATCTAGCATAAAAAAAATTACTATGTCTGTTTGTATTGGCCTGTATTATAAGTATGTGCAGTTAACGCCCTTTTGGTTTGCTGGTTTAAGTACAGGGCCGTGATCTAGGGGTCTTGGGTTCGATTCCCGGATCGAGCAAAATGTATGTTTCGAATTTTTGAACATAGCTCGGGTTTGTGACCACCAATGCGCATTTGGCAAGCGTGGTTATTAAGCCTAATCCCATCATAGTAGCGATGACTTCATTTATATGATGGAGGCCTTCGTCGTGCAGTGGGACAGATACCATAACTAAGTACCATACATAAGTATGTATATACAAATGAAAAGTATTAAAATGTATATATTTGTAATTCCGATATTGGTTCTGATATCTGTGACACAGGTGCTTGAGCTACCTATCTCGGAGTCAGATCAATGTGATGTTGTGAAATATTATATTAATATTGAATTATCATCTTATTGTTACTGACAAACAACAATCAATCTTAAGGTGCGATCTCACTAGCGGCGCCTATCAATTTGTATTAATTGTGACGAATATAGGATATTGTTGCAAAAAACTGGCAATGAGATTCTAAAAAAAAGTATTTGTGATTTTTTCAAGATATACTCGTATCTGGCACAAAATATCTCTTTAGAAGTAACCAAATTTTTGAGAATTGCTAAAAGTGGTCACTTTAGGCGGAAATCAAAAATTAAGTTACATGTAGGGGGATAATTTGTGCCAGATATATCTTGAAAAATCACAAATACTTTTTTTTAGAATCTCATTGCCCATTTTTTGCAACAATATCCTATATTCGTCACAATTAATACAAATCGATAGGCGGCGCTAGTGAGATCGTGGTATCACCTTAAACTTACTCATGAACGTCAGTAAAATTCATGTTTACCTCCTCCTCATCGTAGGGAGTTGTCACACTGGCGGCACATGAATTTATGTGCTGGTGGATTGCGAGCGCGTCACGCCGCGGCTGCGCAGCCTTCGCTCCGCTTTGAAAACGCTCGCATGACATGAGCAACGGATGCGCGACAGATTCGCAGTGGAGATAAGTCGGAACGCCATTGTTTTTTTGTGGCGGTCACGCTGAAACTGCGTCGTCTGCGGCGTGGTCGCTGCGTCGTCGCTCCGGTTCGAAAACGCCTCGCAATCCGCCAGTGTGGCCACTCCCTTAGCGTGTTATTCCCTATTGCTTGCAAAGCTGTCGCTTCAGGACTCGGGAAATCTGGTAATTACAATGAAAAGACTGCCGCCTGATCTTCGCAACCTTTAAGGCAGGGCAGATGATCCAAATGGATCACGGTTGAATTTCCTCAGTTGATATTCAACCAAATTGGTGAGAATCGGACGAAGAATATTGACAGACTTTTTTTTAAATTTTATGTGATTGGTAGCAGACGAGCAGACGAATCACCTGATGGTAAGCTATTGCCGTCGCCCATTTACACCCGCGACACCAATGGAGTCACAAGTGCGCTGCCAACCTTTAAACCCCCCTTACCCCCGGATTGGGCCTCCGGTATCCTCACTCGAGCTGCTAAACAGCACAGTGCTGCATCATGCCGGTTTTCTGTGAGGCCGTGGTATCACTCTGGTCGAGCCTGTCGAGCCGAGCTCTCCCCCTAGCATCCAACCAATATCTACAAAATAAATAGACTAAGAAATCCCTTTTTTCAGGTTCATCTACGAAGGTGCCGGCTACTTCGACGTACGAGACGGTGAGGACAAGTGGATCCGCGTCGCCGTGGGCCCCGGCGACCTGGTCGTCTTGCCTAGTGGCATCTACCATCGCTTTACTCTAGACCTCAAAGTTAGTGAAATTAACAAAATTATTCATTCAATTTATGTCCATAATAGCTAAATTCGTTTTCTACTCATGAACATCAACGCAGTATATAGGTACGCAAAACATTCAAGTGTGTGCGCAAACACAAGTGCACTCTCTATTCCCTTAGGTTGCGTCCACATCTGACGTATTTCGGTGGGACACCATAGTAAAACGACTAAAGAGGGATCAGGCGTAGGACCAACTGCTTAGCTTACTCGGCCTTACACTACAGGCGTTATACTTATTTTTCTTCCCAGAACCACGTAAAGATGAAGCGCCTCTTCATCGGGAACCCGAAATGGCGTGCGTTCAACCGGCCCTGCGACGACATGGCCAGCCGCCAGGCCTACGTCCGAAGCCAGCTCTGTGGATTCTTCGCCTAAGGCCTTAAGTCCGCGAAAGAAGTCCCGCGGCAAAACATAGAACTAAAATATTAGATTCCTTGTGCTTATAAAGCTCAATTTTTTTTTTTTGCAGTAACAGTATATTGGCTCTCCTTAGCCTGATGGTATGCAAGAGGAGCTACGTTGCAATTACAGGTCATTTCACTTAGTACTTTTTCCCTTAGTATGGGAAAATAGTTCAGCGGTTTTCGTTAGATGGATCATGTAAAAAGCAGATGTAGCTTTAAAAACCAATCAAGCAGATGGTTCGGCGTTGTTTCGATAGATGTCATTATATATTAATATATCGCGCTAGTAAAGCGTGTTTCCAACACGGAAACAATGACCTCGAGCCGCCTGCTCACCATATAATATACCAGAGATCTAGGAGGTATTGGGTATTTTGTTATGGAACAAAGATAATTATTTCTGATATTTTATTAAATCGTGTCCGTGACTGATTCTCGAAGGAGCATTGGTCGTTTTCCTCTAGATGGCGCTAGCACTGGCTAGCCGACTGATGTCTCTAAGCCCTGCCTCCCCGCATGAGGCCCGCACGGCTGAAGGAGCAAACTCCTCGCCGGGCCAGCTCCACAACACCCATACCCGGGAGGGTCTGTGAAAAGATGCCCGGGTAAAGAGCCTAGGCTCGAGGCCCGTACTCTCGCCCCACGGCGAGAAAGACCTCGACGACGACGACGACGACTGATGTCTCTATCTAAGTTTATATAAGTTACTATATGGTTTGATTACAACGGACACGATGTCAAGGCATCGCCTCCGTTGGGACTGCTAATGTTGATGGCGACTGAAACGTGCTTATCACGGGACTTCTTTGGAGGTGCGGACTCTTAGGCTCAGCATCAGGGCCTAGTGCCTGACCTACTGGGACTGTAGTTAGACAGGTGTTTAGTGAATGATATTAATTAGGTTATTAAGATTCAACATTTATGAGACCCACTCAATAGCTAACGCCCGAATACTCAATCAAAGTTTTAGTGGTGGCGCTAGTGTGCACACTATATAGCCTTTTTTATGTTAGTTCACTAGGAAAATTAAAGTCGGAGCTGTATAGATTTGAATTACATAGCTATTGTCAAAACTGCAAAAACATTTGTATTTATTGAGAAAATATAATATTTTTGGTAAGTTTGACACAGTTTATTGTGCCTATTTATCCTCTGCGTCCTCTCCATTTCTCTTTGGACCATCAACTTTCACTCATAGCCTTTTGTTTTCATCACAATCGATTTTATCTTCGGTTTATGATTTCGTAATATTTTAGTAAATCTGTAATTTCATTTAGTTTTTACTTGGATTTGGAGCTGGAGTACGCCTAGACCATGACCCTAGAATTTGGTCGAAGGCTTCGATTATAGATAATAAGATAATTATAGATAATAGTCCGGACTGTTACTATTATTAAAAGTACCTTAAACACTCTATGGCTTCAACAGTTATTTGTTGATCTGATTGAAGGTATCGAAAGTCCAATCCTTCGATTGAGAATATATGATCGAAGGTCCAATCCTTGGTTCATACCTAAGGTTTATTCCTTTCTTAAGAGCCGGCAACACATATGTGATACCTCAGGTGTTGCAGATGTCCATGGGCGGCGGTGATCACTTTCCATCAGGTGTGCCGTCTGCTCGTCTGTCCGCTATAATGTAAAATAAAAAGGTCCATACGAAGAAAAACGCTGAGAGACTAGCACTGGCTAGCACCAAAAAGGTTGTTTATAGGCACATCTCAATTAAACTTTTTACTGCCTGAAAGAAGCACTATAAAAGTCACTTAACGCTCTGTCATGGTCTGTCATGTCCCCGTCAGTCAATCCACTGTCAGACACCAAAATGCAATACATCCACAAATAAATAGCCCTAAACATTAAATTCCTTATCCATCGAACCACTACCATACAATATTTTCAATAGCAACATCAAATACGATAATTACCAGATGGTTGTGTGAAAAGAAAAAGTAAAAAACTAAAACCAAAAGATACGAGTAATTTTTATCACCAGTCATGTATTATTAGTTCTTATAATTAAAACAACGTGACAACAATTTACCAAATGATTCAGTGAAAAAAGTTCAATAAGTTTAATAAAAAGTTCGACAATAAAAATGAAGTGTTTACCCAGTGTAAGTATAATATGTTCTGCATAGTTCCCTGCTTTTCTGACATACGGTTGGAGCTTCCGCCTTTTTTATAGAGGCTCATTAGGTATATTGGCTCTCAGAGTCTGATGGTAAGCAAGAGAAGAGCCCAAGTTGCAATTACCAACAGATGCGATGTCAGGCATCACCTCCGTTGCACCGCCCATACTGGCCCGCGAGATGCTTCTTCTTCTTCTTATTTTATTTGTGGCAATCAACTTCTCGATTGAGAATTACTCCTGCCATTATCATGTTTTAGATTTTAGGCATTATTAAGCGGGACAACCGAAGATAATTCGCCAATGTCAAGTAACTTATTGAGAACAAGTAGGTAGTCAACAGTCGAAGTCAGTCAAAGTCACAGTCACTCAATAAAACGCCGGTGTTTTGCGTTTTATCGACCTACGGATTCAGCGGATATCACTCGAAAAGCAATCGCGGGTTTAAAGACTCTATTAGGTCCAAGCAAGTTGTCACGAGACAACGCACTCGACACACAATAGCAGTGTTAAAAATGATACAACCAACGATTCTTATTATTAGGATCACTTTGCGGCACTTCACTGCACAAATAAACACCAAACTTGCACACTAAAAACCACTAGACACTAATTTAAATTTGCCTAGAGGTGGTAACCCCGAAATTGTTAAAAATAGATCCGGTTTAGTAGCTAAACATTTAAATTGATTGGCGTCGCTAGTGTGCCCTACCCGTCGCCTAGTGGTTAGGTTCAACATCATGGAGGTGTTGAAGAGACATGACAAATCTAAGATTGTAATGGTGGTAGCTTAGTGGATAAGAAGCATGTGTGCCTTCTTAACGGATGTCGTAGGTTTGAATCAGAGTCGGGTTTAGTAGCTAAAAATTAAAATTCGATTGGTGCCGCTAGTATGCCCTACCATTCACCCTAATGATTCTCAACTTGTAGAAATTTGACAAGTTATTTTTACATTGAGGTAGATTGATATGTTGCTGTCCGTACGTATTATTGTAAGATCTAGTTCAAGTCTAGGTAACTTCAACAAATGCTAATCCAGCCTCTAATACTATGTAGATCAGTAGATAACAGTGGTACCTATAAAATCTCTGATCTGTGAACAGTAGATATCTTCCAATCTGCTTAGTAGGATAGGAGTTATTCCGGTAAGGCGATGTATTTACGACTACCGTATCTTTGTTCTAGGATTCAGTAGAATAATGTTCATCTTCCTCCTATGGTACATCGCTCTTGGATACGGGTTCTATGCGTAAGTTTTACCCAATTAATTTAATTTTCCAAAAAAATATGTTTTGGTACACCTTTAGTTTTTGTAGCAAGAAGTTATAATACAATAAGGGGAATATATTAAACCAATCCTCTAAAAATTACTTATTTGCACACCAAAAATACGAATTGCACATCAAAGTATGATTTTGATGTGGAATTTGTATTTTTTGGTGTGCAAAAAGGTTAGGTTAGGTTGCAATTTATTAATTTTGATGGAACGGTAAAATATAAACCCTATAGTGGCTCGCCCTCACTTCGTTTTAGAACATTAGCTCCACTCTATACCGATAGATGGTGCTAGGTGTCGATTACATCGCGCAAGCGTTTTGTGTTTTCTGATTACCTATAAAGTGTTGTCCCTCACTTTACATCTTTATAAATAGTATAGATGATAAGTATATAAATTTCTTTCTTTTTTAATATTAGATACACTTGTTACTTCAGTTATGCTATTCATAAAGAGATTTATCAAATTTTACTAAGCCGGACTGCGGGAGTGCCCTTTTTGTCGTCGATTCCGTGTTTTTTTAGATTAACGAAAAAGTTAAGAAGCAACCAGCAAAAAAGTAATTAGCGGTTAGAAAACTACGACACATTTTCTTAGTCGGATACTTCCGCTAGTAGGTATTTGCCCTATGGCAGTCAAGGTCTAGCGAAGACCACGCTAGCTAAAATGTCGTTAACCAACAATATGTTGATTTTGACTTTTTAATACAATCCTATTAAAAAAAAAATGCTGAATCTAAACCATTTTCCCCTAATTATTATACTTGTTTAGTTTACATTTTACAATCGCACGACTAGACGACGCGGTAAACTCCACGCAAATTATCTGGAACCAGTCCCTTCCAGACCGCTTCCTATTCAGCGGTATTTTTTCTCATGACAACTCTGGAATGAGCTTCCAGTCGCGGTTCCCTGATCGCTATGGCTTGTCCTTTTTTAAACGTGGTTTGAAAAGAGTTATTTCACGGTAGGCAGCGGCATGACTGTGCTCCTGAATAGGTTGGTTGCCACTTTTTTTATTATTTTATAGAACGGTTCATTACGATTATATTACGCAATAAAAAATATGAAATTTTTTGGAGCACCTTTCCTAATATATTTTAAATTTTAAATTATATTTTCACTATAGGTACAGCCATAATAGCCGTCCGCCATAATGGTCAATTAATTATCTGTGCTGTGACGTCACTGTTATTGTAAGCAATACGCGTGACTGACATGACTGATGTCTATGAGCGGCGGGTACCATTTACTATCAGATGGGTTGCATGCTCGTCTTACATTCGCAATAAAAAAAGTTCCAGAGAGAGTTCCAATGATTCGTCTGTGCGAGATTACACCACTAAAATGCAGTAGCTTTATAGTACCTACTTATTTAATATAAGTGGTGGTGGTAGTGGTAATAACTTTTACTTTTAAACAGGGATTTAATTTTCGATCGTGATTGTTTATCTACTTTATTCCAGCTATTCTCCGAATGTGGTTTTGGCACTTAACTGCATAACGAAACCAAACTACTGACATTTTGATTGAATTAATTTAATTTATTGACATAACATTATTTTGATTTCATTCATTACTAGTGGCCCGGGCTAACGTCGTTTCGGGACATTAGTTCCACTTTATATTATAGCGCTTAGTGTCGATTAATCGCGCAAGCACTAATTGATGTTTTTGGATTACTTATAAGCTTTGCTTCTGTTTAAATCGTATCAGCATCATCATCATTTCAGCCAATAGACGTCCACTGCTGGACATAGGCCTCCCCCAATGTTCTCCACACAGATCGATCCTGTGCCGCCCGCATCCAATGGATTCCCGCGATCTTCACCAGATCGTCGGTCCACCTTGTAGGAGGCCTGCCACGGCTGCGACTTCCTGTACGTGGCCTCCACTCGAGGACCTTTCCGCCCCAACGGCCGTCTGTTCTCCTCGCTATGTGCCCTGCCCATTGCCACTTGAAGCATGCAATCCATTGGGCTATGTCTGTGACCTTAGTTCTCCTGCGGATCTCATCATTTCTGATACGATCACGCAAGGAGACTCCGAGCATAGCCCTCTCCATTGCTCTCTGGGTGACTTTGAGCCTCCTTAATCGGCACATTGTAAGCGGCCACGTTTCGGTTCCGTATGTCATCACTGGCAACACACACGCATTACAGACTTTCGTCTTGAGACACTGCGGTAGATCTGCCGAAAATATGCTGCGTAGCTTCCCGAACGCTGCCCAGCCGAATTGGATTCGTCGATCGACCTCTTTCTGGAAGTTGGACTTACCAAGCTGAACTTTTTGTCCGAGGTAGATGTACAACTTCCAGTGTAGAGCTTTCAACCTTTACAAGAGTGGGTACGACATTAAATCGTATAAATAGCTAAATTAGTTTTTCTACTCATTTTTTTTTTATTTATTTAATGAACCACAAACAAGTTTACAATAAACTTAAGCTAAAACTGTTATAAAAAAATAAAACTTATCAATTGTAAATCAACAACGATGTGATTTACGTAAATTGAAATAAACATGCGGGACTCAAGTTCTTATTACATAGTCGAAATTAACTTTATTGCCGTTTGTGGTGATGTGGAGTAGGGTAGGTATGTGTGCTACCTTTAAAACGCGAAGACATAATCAAATATAGTGTTTGTAGAATAGGTTTACTAGTGTGTTGTGGAATGTGAATTATTTAGTAGTTATAATCACACTTATTTATTAATTATAAAATTACTCACTAACAAATGTCAGTGAGCTAATTTACAATTTCTCTATTATGAGAAGCCAGCACTACATGTGTTGAAAATGATCAGAGAGTTAAATTTTCTATGGAACATCAAACGCAGTATCATCATCATCATCATCAGCCATTTAAGTCCCCATGCTGGGGCACGGGCCTCCCTCAATCACATGAGGGTAATTGCCATACTCACCACGTTGTGGTCAGACGGGTTGGCCACCCTCACCCTTACGAGGTGTCGTATAAAAGCGACTAAGCCGTAAGCTGCTGGCATGATCACAGCCACCTAGAGAAGGAAAACTCTGCATTATATACAAAACCCTCGTCGAACCCGTCAACGCAGTTAGATAGGTACGCAAAAAATTTCAAGTGGTGGCAAACACAAGTGCCCACTCATTCCTTAGGTTGCCGTCAAAATCTGACGAATGCCCGCCGCGAATGTGCCGCCGCATCCAAGCTACGCGCCGTATGCGAGGGGGGTTTTTTTACATTCGAGGCGCGTTGTCAAATGTGGGCGCCACCTTTACCCTCATATTTCGGTGGGACACCATATTAAAACGACGAAAGGGATCAGGAGGCAGGACCAAGTGCTAACTTACTCCGCCTTATACTACAGGCGCCTAACTTATTTTTCTTCCCAGAACCACGAAAGATGAAGCGCCTCTTCATCGCGGAACCCGAAATGGCGTTCGTTCTCAAAGCCTGCGACGACATGGCCAGCCGCCAGGCATACGTCCGAAGTCAGCTCTGTGGATCTCTGCCTAAGGCACTAAAGTCGCGAAGAAAGTCCCGCGGAAAAACATAGAACTAAAATATGTAGTTCCTTTGTGCTTATTAGATATGGTGCCCGAATAATCAATCAAAGTTTTAGTAGGTGTCGCTAGTGTGCACACTGTATAGCCTTTTTATGTAGGTTCCTAGGAAAAATAAAAGTCAGAGCCTGTCTATAGATTGAATTACATAGCTATTGTTCAGAACTGCCAAAAACATTTGTATTTATTGAGCAAAATGAATAGTTTGGTAAGTTGACGCAGTTTATTGTGCCTATTATCCTCTGTGTCCTCTCCATTTCTATTTGACCATCAACTTCACTCATAGCCTTGTTTTCATCACCATCGATTTTAGCTTCGGTTATGATTTTCGTAATACTTTAGTAAATCTGAATTATTTAGTTTTTCTATTGGATTTGGAGCTGGAGTACGCCTATCCCATGACCCAGAATTTGGTCGAAGGCTCGATTATAGATTATAAGATAATTAAAACTAATAGTCCGGACATATTATTATTATTATTATTAAAAGTCCTTTAACCACTCTATGGCTTTAACAGTTTCTTGTTGATCTGATGAAGGTATCGAAAGTCCAATCCTTCGATTGAGATATATGATCGAAGGTCCAATACTTGGTTCAGACCTAAGGTTTATTCCTTTCTTAAGATACATCAGGTGTTGCAGACTGTACCATGGGCGGCCGTGATCATTTACATCAGGTGTGCCGTCTGCTCGTCTGTCCGCCTCTAATGTAAATAAAAAGGGCATACGAAGAAAAACGCTTGAGGACTATGCACTGGCTAGACACCAAACAGGTGATTTATAGGCCCACAATCTAATTAAACTTTTTTACATGCCCATGAAAGAAGCACTTATAAAAAGTCGCTTAACGCTTCTGTTCAGGGTCTGTCATGTCTCCGTCAGTCAATCCACTGTCAGACACCAACAAAATGCAATACATCCACAAATAAATAGCCCTAAATATTAAATTCATTATCCATCGAACCACATATACAATATTTCAATAGCAACATCAAATACGATAATTACCAGATGGTTGTGTGAAAAGAAAAAGTAAAAAACTAAAACCAAAAGATACGTGTATTTTTTATCACATTCATGTATTATTAGTTCTTGATAATTAAAAACAACGTGACAACAATTTACCAAATGATTCCAGTGGTGGACAAAAAGTTCAATAGTTTAGTAAAAAGTACGACAATAAAATGCGAAGTGTTTACACAGTGGAAGTATAATATGTTCTGCATAGTTCCCTGCTTGCTGAATACGGTGGAGCTTCCGCCTTTTTGATAGAGGCTCATTAGGTTATTATTGGCTCCTCAGAGTTCTGATGGTAAGAAAGAGAAAAGACCCAAGTGCAATTACCAACAGATGCGATGTTCAGGTATCACCTCCGTTGGCACCCCGGACCATACTGGCCGTAGATGCTTCTTCTTCTTCTTCTTATTATTTGTGGCAACAATTATCGATGAGAATACTACTGCCATATCATTTAGATTTTAGCGAATTATTAGCGGGACAACGAAGATAATTCGACCAATGTCAAGTAACTTATTGAGAACAATTAGGTAGTCAACAGTCGAAGTCAGTCAAAGTCACAGTCACTAAATAAACGCCTGTATTGCGTTTATCGACCTACGGTTCAGCGAGATATCACTCGAAAAGCAATTGAGGGTTTAAAGACTCTATTAGGTCCAAGCAAGTTGTCACGAGACAACGCACTTCGACACACAATAGACATTGTAAAAATGATACAACCAACGAATTCTTATTCAGGATTCACTTGCGGCACTGCACAAATAAACACCAATTGCACACTAAAAACCACTAGACACTAATTTAAAACTTTAAATTGCAGAGCCCACGCGGCTTATTTAGCCCTACCCGCACGAATCCGCGAGATGCCCTTCTTTTTCTCACGCCTTCGTTGAAGGAATTCATATTTTAGGAAGATGGAAATACATGCGCCGGCAACAAGTTTCCATTCCTGATGGTGCGGCAGAATAGGAACTGTCAATTTTTAAGTCCTGATGAATGTTTTCCACTGTGAAGCTGGGTGACAGCGTTTGTCTATACGCTTCGCGGCCCACAGGCACCCATTAGGGGAACCTTTCCCACTGCGATTCACATTACAAGAGCATTATCTCACAATTTAGAGACTCCGAAACGTGCAGGGCATGGTTTCCTTACATGTATGTTTTCATTTCGTTGGTAATCAGACTTCAAACCTACGACATTCGGCTTAAGAAGGCACACATGCTCTTATCCACTAAGCTTTACCACCATTACAATCTTAGATTTGTCATGTCTATTCTACACCTCCACATGATGTGGAACCTAACCACTAGGTGACGGGTAGGGCACACTAGCGGCGCCAATCGAATTAAATTTTTTAGCTACTAAACCGGATCTATTTTAAACAATTTCGGGATTACAACCTCTAGCAAACACTTTTAGTAATTTATTAAATAACCCAAAACTGGCCGTTTTTTGGCGTGAATCAATATTTCGCGTACGCGTTGGACCCAACATTTGGGCATGGTTATTTAATAAATTACTATAAGTGTTTGCCTAGAGGTTGTAATCCCGAAATTGTTTAAAATAGATCCGGTTTAGTAGCTAAAAATTAAAATTCGATTGGCGCCGCTAGTGTGCCCTACCCGTCACCCTAATGATTCCCAACTTGTAGAAATTTGACAAGTTATTTTTACATTGAGGTAGATTGAGATGTTGCTGTCCGTACGTATTATTGTAAGATCTAGTTTAAGTCTAGGTAGCTTCAACAAATGCTAATCCAGCCTCTAATAATATGTAGATCAGTAGATAACAGTGGGTACCTTCCAATCTGCTTAGTAGGATAGGAGTTATTTCGGTAAGGCGATGTATTTACGACTACCGTATCTTTGTTCTAGGATTCAGTAGAATAATGTTCATCTTCCTCCTATGGTACATCGCTCTTGGATACGGGTTCTATGCGTAAGTTTTACCCAATTAATTTAATTTTCCAAAAAATATGTTTTGGTACACTTTAGTTTTTGTAGCAAGAAGTTATATACAATAAGGGATATTTTAAACCAAGCCTCTAGAAATTACTTTATTTGCACACAAAAATACGAATTGCCCACATCAAAGTATGATTTTTGATGTGCGAATTGTATTTTGGTGTGCAAAAGCGTAGGTTAATTATTTAATTTTGATGGAACGGTACAATATAAACCCTATAGTGGTCGCCTCACTTCGTTTTAGAATATTAGCTTCACTTCTATACCGATAGATGGTGCTCGGTGTAGATTACATCGCGCAAGCGTTTTGTGTTTTCTGATTACCTATAAAGAAGTGGTGCCCTCACTTTACATTCTTTATTAATTAGTATAGAAAGAGAAGTATATAAATTTCTTTCTTTTTTATATTAGATACACTTGTTACTTCAGTTATGCTATTCATAAAAAGATTTACTAAGCCGGACTGCGGGAGTGCCCTTTTTGTCGTCGATTCCGTGTTTTTTTAGATTAACGAAAAAGTTAAGAAGCAACCAGCAAAAAAGTAATTAGCGGTTAGAAAACTACGACACATTTTCTTAGTCGGATACTTCCGCTAGTATTTGCCCAATGGCAGTCAAGGTCTAGCGAAGACCACGCTAGCTAAAATGTCGTTAACCAACAATATGTTGATTTTGACTTTTTAAAAAATGCTGAATCTAAAGCATTTTCCCCTAATTATTAAACTTGTTTAGTTTACATTTTCCAATCGCACGACTAGACGACGCGGTAAACTCCACGCAAATTATCTGGAACCAGTCCCTTCCAGACCGGTTCGTATTCAGCGGTATTTTTTCTAATGACAACTCAGGAATGAGCTTCCAGTCGCGGTTCCCTGATCGCTATGGCTTGTCCTTTTTTAAACGTGGTCTATACTCGCACTCGTGGGGTGCGAGTATAGACGCAAATAGTGTGCGAGCGAGAAGTGAATAGATGCGCTGCCATTTCTGATCCCATTCTTTATCCGCACAGGTTGTATCTATTTTATTAATCGTATAAATACCTAATAACAAATAGTTTAATTTTGAAATGTGAATAATTAATGTAATTTTATTTGAGTGTATGCTATTGGTCTTTTAATTTAATTATTTCTCTGAGTTACATTGGAACCGTGTAAAAGTGTAGATGCCTAATTGATTTATGTTATATGGTTGTAATTTACATGAATAAAGAGATTATATTATATCTACAATTTGTGGACGGCCAGATACCTGATGGCCTTGCTAACAGCGTTACAGGGGTTGCGTGGTGGTGGAACCTACTGACATCGTTCTCTCTGGTACCGATCACGGCATCGGTAAGGTACGAGTACACAAACGAATGGCAACAAGCTGGGAAGCATGAACTGCCTACACGCGATTCGATCAATTTGAATAGGAATACCAACTGTTAGATTGGCGTAGGATACCTACCTACACACTTTCAGGGGACGTGCAGTAACTATAGGTGGCATCCACTTTGTATTGACTTAAGGTCGAATTAATCTTACTCAGTTTCAAATGGATGGCACCAGTTGGCACCACCGTCTATATGGACTGACAGCACTTGACTACTTAGGGCCGAGTTCACCAACTTTAAAACAACGGTAATCACACTTTAACCGTGTTTGATATTTGGTGCTTGCATGATTAAAGTGTGATTACCGTTGTTTGAAAAGTTGGTGAACTCGGCCCTTAGTTCAAATTAATAGCAACGACCAGTTGACCACAGTCGATGCGCACGTTCCCATATCTATGGACTTAACTTGGCCAATCGCCTGCAAATCTGATAATACGTACTAAATTTGTGGTCATCGCATTGTCTTTTTTTATGAGAAAGGGGGGCAAACGAGCAAGCGAGTACCTGATGGTAAGTGATCACCGCCGCCCAAGAACATTTTAAAATAATCGACGTTGATTGATGCTAAAACCCCAAAAGTATAGAAACGTGTGTGTAATTTGCGAACTTGTGGAAAAGAAGGGAGACGCGATCCGATAGCCTAGCTCGTAGGTCGTTTTCGATATCAACGTCAGGTAGAGCCGACTTTCTGTGTCTTTTAGATAAGTCAACAATGTTTTGACATGTTAAACTTCGTTTCTCGTTACCAGACTATCTACCTACAAGGGAAAACCTTAGATTCCTATGTAGCCAGGTGACTTACAAATGTCCCGTAACGAATATAGCTGTCGCATACAAACAAAAAATACACACAGCGCGTGTGTGTAAGGAGGAAAACTCTGATTCGGTCGTAACGTTCAGCCGTATGTGACGTTGTCTCAATTTATTTATTTATCTACACAACGTGAAGACAACCTACTAAAATATGCTGGCAGGAGGTACTTCCGTTCAGAATTTACTTAGCAAAATTAGCTTGGAGGCAGGCGGTGGCAGCTTCATAGCCTTGTAACTTGGCCTACGTGTTTTCGTATAACTTTGTAAGCAGCGACCGAACCATTATGATCGGATGACACGAGGATTCAGTGGAACATTTTATTGCGACGTCCAATGAAAGGGAAACGCGTAGAGAGGGTTTAATTTGACAGGTTATTTTTTGTATCAGTTTAGTGGCCGCCCGCAACTTCGCTCGCTTAAAATTCACATGTCTAGGTACAGTAGCCTGCAATCAAATGTAAACACCTCGCTCGACTCTTTGAGATCGTACAATAAGGTTTATATTTGAATGAGGTTGTTTACTTAATAGTGGACGTGACTGCACCTATCAACACACCTAACAACACACACACAACTACACCTATGCGGTGTGGGCGCACCAGTGCTGGCTTTTACGCCCTGGCTTCACGCCCCCTCTTTAGGATGGGTTGTGTTGAGCCCACTGTGTAAGTGAGCATTCCACCTAGGAGGTTGTGAAGCCAAGGCTACGATGGATTCCCACGATCTCCCTTAAAATGGTGATGAGACTGCACCACTGGTGTTTCAGTGAGTGTGCCTCTGGGCTCCACTTCCAGACGGAGGGCCCCAAATAACCCACGCCCGTCCCCGGTGGCGGAGCATTCTCCGCCATAAGGCGAGATCCTTCCATTGCACTTCGGGAGGGTCGTGTTTCACCAGTGATATCATTAAACAGGGTAACTATGTATCATAACATTTTCATATAATCAAGCGACTGTCCATGGGACTATCGCTTGTGAAAAATCTAGTAAGTTAAAATGGTCCATCTACAAGATGATTAGTTTTTTTTTAACCTGATATGAGAATGTCAATTTGACGACCGAAAAAATTGTTGTTTCGTTCGTCAAATTGACATTTGAATTTGGAATTTGGCTGTTAAAGTTGAACCTAAGTCCATCTAATACGCCATCTAGCGGATTTATCATATGCCCCCATTCCCAGATTGTCTGAAGCTTTTGGTGCTAAGTTCATCAGCACTAGTACTACCGAGATTGATCAAATGCCCTACAAGGCATCTACGGCGCTTTTCCTTTCAATTTGGAACGGCAACCTACCACTCCAAATGTTTTCATACCCCATACATTCCATTGTAAAAGCCTCAGAACATGAGGAATAAAGTGTAACTGTGATCTGCTGTAATTTAAGTCACTAGCTACTGTAACAGCTAATTCGACCTCACTTCCACGTCCGCGTGCCTAGTTATATGGCAACACATAAAGTTACATTACTCGCGTTTAGTGAAAGCTGCCATTGTTAAAAGCTGACATTGCAAATTAAAATTCTTTGGAACTGAATTCTTTCTTTATTATATCGAAGGCGGAATATGAGTTGCAGGGTTATTCTCGCATGCTCAATATTAATTGTAATTCTGCATTATTTTCTCGCTGGTCACTCAATCCTAATATTTAATTATTTTTTTTTATTTGGTGCTATGTGCCACCAGAACCAATATATTATACAAATATGAAAAAAAAACCGTCATCAACTAACAAATTACGGCACATTATTAACATCATAAGTCATAATTACAACGCAACACACCGTGAAAAGTGATGCGAATCAAGTAACTAAATTGATCCCACTCGTTTGAGTCATTTTCTAACTTCACTCGA
The DNA here is from genome assembly GCA_019059595.1 of Marasmia exigua. Lineage (NCBI taxonomy): Eukaryota > Metazoa > Arthropoda > Insecta > Lepidoptera > Crambidae > Marasmia > Marasmia exigua. Next base: position 29,087,263 of record CM032463.1, on the reverse strand, counting down.
CTATGTAGTTGAGACTAGCAGTGAGAGATAGTGGTTCGAGTGTTTTCCAAAGAAATTTTACACTCAAGGGAGTTCAAACATAATCATTAGCAAGTTGGGTTTCTATAAACTCTCAAAATACTACAAAATACTCTAAAAAATATGAACTAACGTTTGTCTTTTTAGGTTTCTGACAAGCAGTTGAAAAAGTTTGACTACGTTGGTGGTGGGTGTTACTGTTAGCCGTAGGTAGGTAGGTATCCATATACAGCCATAGAATTATTGTATGCACACAGCAGCCATACAATAATTTTCAAACTGGTGATAATGATTATCTAAGACTTAAGTACTATTATTATCTTTACTCTATACCTCACTTAGGTGTCAACCGTTTATTGTGACTCAGATTGTGTTTCTGATATACGGACAGGACTATTCTCATCTCAGCCAACAGATTTAATAATCTCGGACCATCGAATATCCGCCCCGTATGTCAACTGTGCTAGCTACACCACGCCAGTGGCTACTCGTTTTTTGTCAGGACATCTCTTCACGCCCTTTTGGTCTAGTGGTTTAAGTACCGGGCCGCGATCTCGGGGTCCGGTTTGTTTCCGGGGTTAAGCAAAAAGTATGTTTTAAATTTTTCGAACATTGCTCGAGTTTATGATCACCAATCCGCATTGTGCAAGCGTGGTGATTAAGCCTAATCCCATCATAGTAGCGATAACTTGATGATGGGGGCCTTTGCCCTGCAGTGGGATTTAGGCTGATACTTTACTTAACATCTCTTCACAGCGTGTCATTCTCAGTTGCATCCAACGTCGTTGCTTCTGAGCCCAGGGCATGCTTGGAACATGATCCAGGATGTGGGAAGTCTTGTAGGTAACTAATTAATTGCACAACAGAGAAACCAGGATCCTCCTCATCTTAGCCTGTAGGTAATTTCCGGTTACATCCAAAGCTACAGAGAACAAGGTACGCTTAGACCATGATTCAGGATTCTGGTAATTACAATGAAGCGACTTGAATGAAGGACCAAGGAGGCCAGACTAACTAGACATTTTCCATTTCACTCAGTTTAAATGTCTCTGATCGCATCACTACGTGTCATAATTGAATGCTCCTATTTACGTCCAATGTCGCAATGTTCCGATGCTCAACCATCGGAGCATTCAAATACTCCGGCCCTTTATAAATACCGCGAGCCCTAAGCTCCAACAGCCGTGAATGCCGGTCGCTTTGTTATTACACCTACCGTGATGTGACCTTACTATTGATCCGATTAAAAATCCGAAATGTTAAAAATGTGCGATATCATTCGATTTAATTAATTTTGAATAATATTACGGCTATTTTCGGCGGTAATCCAAAATTCGAGTGCAAAAGGAGACCAAACAGTTAATTATAAGAATTAAATAAATAGTATGGGTGTTTGACGAGAGGTTGTAACCCCGAAATTGTTTAAAATAGATCCAGTTTAGTAGCTAAAAATTAAAATTGATCGGCGTCGCTGTGCGACTCCCAAGGGAAAGAAATTGTTTAAGGTGACGTGTGCCCTACCCGTCACCTGAAACAACTTCTTTCCCTTGGGAGTCACGCACCACCAACATTACTTTTAATGCTGCCCATATGGTGTTTTGATCGCTACCTAAATTATGAAATAACTTACACAAAGTTTTATATAAAGATGCTCCTGAAAGTCCCGACTGACTTGAGCGATGGGGCGTCTTCGTAGGTTCTAATCTTAGTACGCACCTATTTTTCAAATCCACTTTTGTTCGTTTAACTTTCTAAAAAATAAAAGATAGAAAAGTGTCTGTACTTTAATAGTTTTGTTACTGTTCGTCCTTTTATTAGGCAACGAATGTATTTTTTCTGTTTTATCAAACATTCCAGGGACTGATTCATGTTGTGTGTCTGTCACTCACTTCTTCTGTTTAACGCTTTAGACTTCGATTTATTTTAGGAACCGAAGTGTACAAATAACATCGGTATCACGAACCGATTGGGTATGCTTTGGAATGTTTCCGATTAAATACGAACGGATTAACCCTAGTCTTAGAGTCTAGTTGAAAAGACACTTTTTCAAAAGCACAAGGTTGCATTTCGCACCAAAGCTACGCAATTTTAATAAATAAGGGGCATAGTTGAGACGCCATTGTTTTTGGGATCTACCTTATTTATCGGTTTCTTTGGGTGATCCCTACATTATTTGTGCCATTCATCAGCTGCAGGGCTCATTTATCTTTTCGCCAGTACATAATGCACGAGCCCTGACAACAGATCATTTAAATTATAAATGCGCTTCTGTTCGCAGTCACGCACGCACGGACCAACGGACGCCAATCGATTTTATTTGTTAGCTACCAAACCGGATCTATTTTAAACAATTTTGGGGTTACAATCTCTCGGCAAACACTTACCTATACTATTTATTAAATAACCACGCAAAAATGTAGGGGCCAATTTTTCGCGTGCGCGAAAAATTGATTCACGCCAAAAACGGCCACTTTTGGCGGTAATCAATTATTCGCGTACAAAAACGGACCCAACATTTGTGTATGGTTATTTAATAAATAGTATAAGTGTTTGCCGAGAGGTTGTAAGGAAATTGCATAAAATAGATCCGGTTTAGTAGCTAAAAATTAAAATCGATTAGCGTCGCTAGATCCCTTTAAGTTTTTACAGGTCTAGTCATCGGTAGTAGTCGATGGTCCGTCTAAGATCCTAATTAATATGAATGTATATCTAGTACTTTATATTATTTTATCCAAGCATAACATATTTATTTATTAGTCTATACTAATATAATAAAGCTGAAGAGTTTGTTTGTTTGTTTGTTTGAACGCGCTAATCTCCGAAACTACTGGTGCGATTTGAATAATTCTTTTTTGTTGGATAGTCCATTTATCGAGGAAGGCTATAGGCTAAATAACATTACGCTATGACCAATACGAGCAAAGACAGAGCGGTAAATTTGTAAAAAACGGGGAAAATTATTCATTTTTGAAGGCTTTCTTTGCGTGCGCTGCGAAAACGGTTCAAGATACACAAAAAATATGTATGAAAGAATTATTCCTCTATACATGATCTAAAAAAAAGTCCGCGACGGCATATGTCTATCTTTTAAGGTTTAGTCACAATGACCGTTTTTATGGTACCAAATTTGGTCGAAATAATTTGTTTAAGTTGTATCAACATAATAATATTAATCTTTATTCAAATATAAATATAAATATGTTCTTGGTTAAGAGTACTTCATTGTGAATAAAATTGTCTTTGACATAGCTTAATTTCAACAAAAAACTTTAAAGATTACAATGATAAATAACTCCGAAACAAAACCAACTCGCTCTCTGCGCTCACTGCGCTGGCCGGCGCGGCGGGAGAGAGGCGGTGCTTGCGGGCAAGCCGGGAGGGGGGTGCAGCTCTACGAGATACCATGCCGCGCGGCTCACTCGCGCGGTCGGCTCCCTACTGAACGGTTGAATACAGCGCTAATTTGTTTATGCGATATAATTATCATCGTAATATTACTTTTTAAACACAGTTTCATTTTGAGGTTGTTTTCTATATAGTAGGTACTTTATTTGTTTTAGGATAGTATTTAGTGACACAATAATAACACTTTTTTGTTTTCATGTAGATTATTAATTAATAAGTATGTGTTTTTTAAACCTAAATAGGTATCGCCTACTTAATTATTCTTATTAGATTAGGGTTTAGTTTAACGTATTTAGTTTCTATTTTTTTTTTCGCTTTAGGTAAAACCTGTAAATAGGTGTGGTCTACCTATTTATTCTCATTAGATTAGGGTTAAGTTTAAGTATAAAGTTTGTTAACTTATTTTCATTTTACGGATTTTCTTTTGACATAATCGTTAAAAATAAAAACAATTAGGTTCCTAATTATTACTGGACTGTTTTTCGCACGGCCAGTTATACGTCGCCTTATCAAGATCAGGTTGTGGCGAAAATCAATATATTCTTCTGCCACAAGACAATAAAACAAAAAATGTAGTTTATGCAGAAGTTCTATAATAATTTAATTTACTTAAAAAATTGTACAGATATAAATAGTTTGGAACTCGAAAAAAAAACATAGGTTTTATCCTAAAAATTCTGCGGAAACTCGACCATTCCGAAAATCCCGCAAGAACGGGAACTATGTGGGAAAAACCAAAAATCTGCCGGAAGTCACTATTCCACGCGGACGAAGTCGCGGGCAAAAGCTAGTATATAATATTTTGTTTATTTATGTATTAGCATTATAAATATTTTAATATATATAAACAGTTCACTCTTATTTCCCTTTTTCAGTATTGCACCACCTACCCCTCCTCTGCTATCAAATATCCTTTGCCTGAAGGTTGTCTGGTAGAAACCGCTTCCAGCGATAAGACCGCCGAAATTGTACAATTAAGTTTCTGTAATGCCTTTTAAAGTTGTGTTTTTTTTTGTGCAATAAAGTATATCTATCTATCTATCTATCTATCTAGTTGACCCTACCCGTCGCCTTAATAGAAGCACCACTAACACGAGCATTGCGTACACTTAACAAAGTCTCTGGGACCGTCGACGTGTTTAGCAGCTCTTTGACTGAATTCACAAAGGCTACTTTGTTTGTTGTTTGTTATAGTACCAAATTACTAATAATTCTTACCGTGGGAGAGCCAAGCTTCGGCATGAATGGGCCGGCTCGACCGGAGTGATACCACGGCATCACAGAAAACCACCGTGAAGCAGCACTGTGCTGTGTTTCGCTGCGTGAGTGAGGGTACCGGAGGCCCAATCCGGGGGATAGGGGGGGTTTAAAGGTTGGCAGCGCACTTGTGACTCCACTGGTGTCGCGGGTGTCCATGGGCGGCGGCAATTGCTTACCATCAGGTGATCCGTCTGTTCGTCTGCCTACCTATTACATAAAAAAAAATCAAGCTAAGTAAGTAACACTATCGCCTTTACGCAATTAATTTTCCTGTCCATACAAATGTACCAAAAGAGAGTCTCAAGTGCGGAAAAAGGAGTCCATCATTCATTTTTATTTTCCTGTGTCTGTTGCTTTGAAAAATATCGTTTTAGTTTCAAAACGTTGTGTATCCCAGCTCTAGGCTCTCAGTGCTCCAAATCTAGGTCATGCTCGGAGCATTGCGTAACAGGGGGGTTCCCTCACACCCTTCGCTGGGGGTTGGGACCAAATGCTCCCAGTTTGCGGATATTTTCCGGAGCGGAATTCAGCCCTCGCGTGGGCACGAGGCGGCACGGAAATCGAGGATTATTTTCCTCGATTAATTTGCTGCAAATGTCAATTTGCAGAACGGCCCTGTAATACGTAGGGGATTGGTTGTTCGGTTGCCTGAATTTATGAATAATATCGTAAATATTGCCTCGGGGTTGGCTGATTACCGATTTGTTAAAGGTTTTTTTTTATGATATAGGTGGCAGACGAGCAGACGGATCACCTGATGGTAAGCGATTACCGCCGCCCATGGACGCCTGCAACACCAATGATGTCACAAGTGCGCTGCTTACCTTTTAACCCCCCTTCCCCTGGCTTGGGCCTCCGGTACCCGCACTCACGCAGCGCATGCACTGCTTCACGCCGGTTTTCTGTGAGGACGTGGTAATATTCCGGTCGAGCCGGCCCATTCATGCCGAAGCGTGGCTCTCCCACTGTTAAAATTAATTTTTATGTAATCAATTTACTTATCCGAAGTTAAGTTCTAATAGAAAATGAAGTAAGATGTTGACATATGATTAAGCAGTTTGAATTACGTAAAAACTGAATGTTAAGTCGAACGTAACAATTTTACTGCCTGGATTTTTCTATCCAATTTAAAATTTCCATCCATATCTATTACCTAAGCCCATAAATTGTTCCATCTCCAAAACATATACGCTGTAGGTAGGTATACCTAATGGACAATCCTAGAAGTGCTACACCAGTACGCAACTCTGATTGCTAACCAATTGATTTATTGCAACGTCGCAATCTAGGTCATTCCCTATAACGAAAGCTGTAAACAACACTCGTCTGTACGAAAGGCAGTTTAGAAATGTTCCAGACTGTGACAACATCGTAATTAATATTGCTAGTAACTTACGGTTATTTTTAGAAGGACATAGAAAATTGTGCTTTCAGAAGATCATTATCGATATAAGATGGACCATTTTAGCTTACGGCTTATAGGTTCCTAAGTGCCTTAATATCAATTTTCATTTTAATATCCTCCACCCCAATATTATCGACAGGCGGACACTCTTGCTCGTTTTATACCTTTACAACGCTGAGAGGCCTTCTTCTTCCTCTCAGCGTTATATTCCCAGTTACGTCTAAAGTCTCGGTCGGAGCCCTGGTATGCTTGGACTCTTGGGTCTGACAGCTACGGCCTTATCCACTGACCTACTATCGACCTAAAATAAAATCCAAAGATATCTTCCATTTCCCAAAGAGACCGTAATTGAGACCAAAAGATATCACCATTTTATAAAATACTCTCATGATAGGTCCGTACCTATATTTTGCCATCACAATCCGTGCCGTCGAAATCTTTCGAAAACAAACAAATTGTGTTTGTCCAATTATATAAACTTAATTAACGGGCTAGGAATGAGGCAATTCAGGCGGTTACTGGGTCCTTACAATAAGCGTAGTCATTGGGCTTAATGTTAGCTGCTACATGACCACTTGGGAAAGCACGCAGAAGGGTCGATAGCCACTACCTTCTTCTACATACCAAATCAATTTCCTTTTACTTTAGCCAGTGGCGAGGCATAGATGTTTGATGAGGGCCGCATCGGCAGCCTCAAATAGGAAACTTCCATCCATCCATCCAGAGCACCCTTTTTTTGGACCTCATTTTGGCGTAGGCCTTTTCTTTTATTCTCTATCCCGAATGGACCTTGGCAATAGGCTAGTGTTTGAGCAGCCACAAAAGGGTTGAGGAGCTGTTGTCCGCTCGTTGTTTCCAGCGATGAGGTGTTACGTAACGTAACAGGTCGATACTGACCAATCTTCCACAATATACCCTCTATAGTGCTATATTACATAGTGATGGGATGATGACATTCGAAGGTTGGCTGTCGTGGGCTGGATGAGAGTGGCCGAAAATCGGGAGCAGTGGCGTGCATTAGGGGAGACCTATGTCCAGCAGTGGACGATTGTGGGTTGCTGATGATGATGATGATGAGTGCTACATTGCATCGCTCAACATACCTATAAGATACTCCTGATCTACCATTTGAGGCACTCTTGTCCCTTTTCACGCTAGCGCTTGAGCAGCCTCAAAGCGTTGAGGGGCTGAATGTCAGCTGTTTACTCCCGGCGGTGGGTGGTGTTACATAACGCAGCTGGTCGATACTGCCCGACCTTGCACAATATACCCACCATACTACTACGTTGCCACTCTCAGCAATTCTTGAAGATACTCGTGTTCCACTTGCTTAGGTACCTAGTTAAATTATCCATTTGAGGCGCTCGTTCCTATTCAAACTAGTGCTTGAGCTTTGCGCAGCGCTTGTGCAGCCTCAAAAGCGGTGAGGAGCTGAATGATTTTGATTTTGACTGTATAAAAATTGATTATATTGATTATTCAATAATTGACAAGATGCTTACCACCTACTATTGTACACCTCGTCCTGCAGTTTATAAGTCTGGATTAAGTAACTACTACTCTTTGTGACCTATGAGGGGAACCTAAGTAGTCATGCTCACTCAAATGTCTCTGAGGTGGTGGCGCTATGTGGCGGGTCATTACATTCCCTCTAATATGGTTGAGTGAAATGATGGCTGACACGTACGTCATACTTGTGAACAGGTGCCACCTTTGGGGACTGGTCTGCTTCGGTTTACCTCATAATATTTATTTTATTATTATTTCCTTTATTTTATTTTGTGTAACAATTAAACTGTATGGCTTGGTATGATGATGACACAACATTGTATGAAAGTTTGGCAATTAAAAAGAGTAACTGGCGAGTTTCTTGCCGGATCTTCTCGACCAGAAACAACTTTCCGAGCCGGTGGTAGAATCGCATTATGTTTATTTATTTCTTTAGTATATTTTATGTATCAACATATATATGTATTAACATGTAAATTATACATAAGTACTTATAAATAGTTTTAAGTCATTAAAATGTATGACGATTTGTAAGTGCTGTGTACAAGCCTATGCAAATAAAGAATTATTTGATTTTGATTTTTTGAATGTTCGCTCGTAGTTCCCGGAGTGGTGGGTGGTGTTACGTAACACAGCTGGTCGATACTGCCCGACCTTGCAACATATACCAGCTATAGTGCTACGCGTTGCTTCGCACATCAAACCTAGAAGATACTCTTGATCTACTTGCTTAGGTACCTTCTTATATTAGGCATTTGAGGCACTCGTTCCTTTTCACCCTAGTGCTTGAGCTGCCTCAAAAGCGATGAGGGGCTGAATGTCAGCTGGTTGCTCCCGGCGGTGGGTGGCGTTACATAACGCAGCGGGTCGATAGCGCCCGACCTTCCACAATATACCCGCTCTAGTGCTACGTAGCCACGTTCAGCTGTAGTGTTACGTAGTCTTGCCACTGTAGGTACATATTGCAATATAGTATAGGGCTTCTTGCTGTAAGGTTCGGTTTGTAACATTTTCGGAGATACAAAAGTCCAAGAGTAACTGGCTTCGTAGATTATACCTACTAATAGAATTATCTGTGATAAATAGTTTTTATCTCTTTTACGACTGGTCTATTGTCTATTTTGGCTAACGTTTTTTGTTTTCGCAAAGGAAACTATTGGCCCTATACATATACCGAGTATAGGTATTAATAGATATGATGGATGTATGTACGAGGTATGTAGGTGTGGTCCCCGGCAGAATAGAATAGGCCACCCTCACTCTTACCGAGGTGTCGTAAAAGACGACTAAGGTAAAGCTGCTGGCATGATCATCAGCACCCAGAGAAGGAAAACTCTGCATTTATATCGAAACCCTCGCCAACCCGTCTGCCAAGCGTGGTGAGTATGGCAATTACCCCTCAAGTGATTGAGGGAGGCCCGTGCCCCAGCAGTGGGGACTTAAATGGGCTGATGATGATGTAGGCCAGCCACCAGTCAACTGGGAGGCAGCTGCTGATGGCCCGAAAGAAATGATGCACAGCACTGTCCTCAAATTCATACACCCAGTAAAGTGATTTTCACAGGAAAATCTTAACTGGGTGTTTTGTCTGGTCTCACTTAATGACGGAGTGAGACCTCTTCAGTTCCCCTTCAGTGATAAGACGACTTCAATATTAAACACTAGGTTCAAATTAAGTACCTAAACTTTTTTTTTCTGTAGACTGTGTCAACGTCAAAGATGGTACGCTAGAAGTACGTTTGCCTAGAAGATGCCTATTCACTCTTGCCTTAAGATTTCCAGATTATAATCTGGAGGTCTTCCCAAGGTCTGTATATACTGACTACTATAGTAATCTAACCTAAATTACCAAAAAAGAAAAAATGATATATGACCTAGGTACCTCTCCATTCCATGCAAGTCATAATACTCGTAGTCTTGTCTCGTCAGACAGAAGGTATTTAGGGCATCTTTCATTTTGTGGTACCATTTAATTAGTTGTACCCTCTCTCGCTTGCACACTCATACCAAGTTAGTGCTTACGCGCTACGCCTCGCTCGCAAGGGGCAGAGCCCGCTGTGACCTAATTCGGACCCCTTACAAATTATGTATACAGAAGTGAACGCTTAAATCCGTAAAGCTTTAGTGCTTAATAGATTTCATGAAACGGCAAGTTTTTTGACTGTCATTCTACCTTATGGACTGTGCCTACCTATATTAGATTCCATCTTTTTTCCTCAGATATTGATCCACGACGTACTTAGCTAGTCTAGTCATAGTTTTTTTAAATTTTCGCGTTGCATTATAACTATAATTAATCAAGACGGAAATTAACACGATATTTATTATGTGATACAACATTGTGTACTCACATATTTTACTCGACGTTTCGGCGACGTTACAGCAGCCGTGGTCACGAATCCGCTCGTTTGATTGTTTTTAACAATCAAAGAAGTATTTTGAAATTTGTAGATATATACATACATTTTTTTTTCATGCTAGAGGCGGACAAACGAGCAAGCGAGTCACCTGATGGAAAGTAATCATCGCCGCCCATGAACATCTGCGAAATCAGAGAGATCGCTAATGTGTTGCCGGCCTTTTTTTAAAAAAAGAGTACGCTCTTCTCTTGAAGATCCCTAAGTCGTAGCCGTCCGTAAATACTCCTGCAGCCAAACCGTTCCACAGAACTGAGGTACGTGGTAGAAAGTTCCGGGAGAAACGCACAGTATTAGACCGCCATCCATTGAGATGATGAGAAAGGAATGACAATCCCTTGCGAGTGGTTCGATGTAAGAATTCGGCCGCAAGGAGTAGATCAAAAAGTTCTTCAGAGCACTCCCCATGATAAATGCATACATGACTACTTGATCTAAAAAACTCCCCATGATAAATGCATACATGACTACTTGATCTAAAATTGACTAAATTTTGATTGAAGTTTTGATGTGCGCTATGCTCCGGTGGCTTTTTGTTTACCAGAACAGAGCGGCGAGCATTTATAAACCGCGGCCTCCTAAATTCTAAGAAGAAAAACGTCAACTCTATCGCGATCGACTGCAATTCTTATTTTATAATATTTCAGCCTTTAATCGCAGTCTATGATAGCCAGTCTAAATCGGAAACGTACCTTAAAATCGTCCTCTTTTTCTAACTAAGGTACAGCCAAATGCTCGGGTCGGCGGAGAGCAGATGTTTCATACTGGCTTTATTATATTATTTATGATATCCTACTAAGAATAAACATAGTGTGTAGGGGTAGGTTAGTACTTAGTAATAACAAACGTAATTGGTATACCTACATAGCGTGGATTAATATGAAACTCGTACATAATGCAATTACATTTTCATTTGTCTAGCATTATTTGCCAGCCGAATTCCTCGATCACGATCCGGGAGAAGCTGGCTCGGGTCCAGGACCTGATGGGAGCAAAGTAAACACTCTTATTCCAATGCGATAAGTTTCAATTTTGTACACATGTTGTTTGACTGTGACTGTAAGAACATGCGTACCTACTTCTCTTGTCGTGTTTACGAAGCGAAATGTGCATGCGCACGATTTATAGCTACTGTCGTCTAGCGCTTTGGAGTTTCTTTACATTTTATTATCTGATACGAGTAGGTATTTAGAAAACAATTATTAGAGTTTGTTCGAGTACGGGTAAATGGATTGCAATCATTTGTATTTCTTTCCTATATGTATATCACTGTGCAATATCTATATAATGTTAGGTATGTGTCCTATCCTTGTAATTCGCGTCCGCGAGGACGAGGAAACGATTATCCACGTCCTCGGCGAGTGCATAGCGCTGCACCGGTGCAGAAGCCGGCACCTAGGAGCACACATGATTTCAGCAGACGAGATCAAAAGCTCCCCCATCAGCTCCATTCTCGGGTTTATCCTGGAACTGGAGCTACATGAGGTGCTGTAATAGGTTATGGGGCTGCCACAATAGATCATCTACTGGTCGCAGTGGCTATGAGACGCAGGGCTCACCCCATTTCTAACAAATAATAATAATAATCCTTGTAATTGTTATATGTGTTCAATAATCCCCTTATTACAAATAGCGAATAAAGAATAGTCCCGGAACAAAATTCGTTTCAGCTCCTTTTGACATTGCGTGTTGGAACGAGATGACATTTTCTTTAGTACGGTAATAACTTTAAGATCGCGATTTAGAATAAGGTGGCTTATGTTTACTTACTTAAGGCGACGGGTAGGGTACACAAGAGACGCCAATCGATTTAAACGTTTAGCTACTAAACCGGATCTATTTTAAACAATTACGGGGTTACAACCTCTAGGCAAATACCATGATTGAGGGAGGCCCGTGCCCAGCAGTGGGGACTTAAATGGGCTGACGATGAAATAGTTGTATAGGTACATATTGTGAATGCTATTGTAGCTCTGGTCTCGTAACTTGCGCCGTTGCATTATAAACTTCGTCAACGGCGTCTGGCATCTAATTGGCTGCCGATAGATCTACTGTCCCCTCGTTTGATCTTCTACTAACTCTTTCAGTTCGTTATGCACTTCGTTAAGTCGCTCTCTAACTTGTTAGTAAAGTAACTTGCTAAGAAAGTATCAATATAGTTCTGGAAGCAGGGATTGCTGAAAGATGTACACTAACAAGCTAATGCATTTTTTTATGGCAGGCGAGCAGACGGATCACCTGATGGTCAGCAATGATTGTCGCCGCCCGCCCATTGGCATCCGCGACACCAGTGAAGTCACAAGTGCGCTGCCGACCTTTAAGCCTCTCTTTCCCCCGGACTAGGCCTCCGGTACCCTCTCTCACGCAGTGAAACACAAAACAATGCTACTTCACGTCGGTTTTTCTGTGAGGCCGTGGTATCATTCATTTCGAAGCGTGGCTCTCCCACGGTCAAAAGTAGGTACTAGATTTTCTTGGACGTTATAAATTTGATCAGGTTGATGGTTACAGATTTATGTGGATTCTTTCCTACACCTGATGCTTGTTGTTTTAGATATTTTGAGGATTTTACATTCAATTTAATTACTTACAATCTTTTAAAATACCTCGTTTTTACTAAAATTCTATAAAATTAAAACCAATCACACGCCATTTGAAGAAAGTTTTTCCCCGCGCCGTAAAATATCCGTACAGTAATATCACGTAGATATTACTTTCAATAGGTCAAGAATGAAAAGTTACTAATAATTTTCAGAGAACCGTAACATTGGCAGTTGCTAATTAATACATTATAATAGATAGGGGTTGAGAAGAAAATTAGTAGACGTGTGTAACTCTTTACTGAAACGACTCATTGATCCGACTCAGCCAAAAGATACACAGTTCCGAATCTCTAACGTTGGCTCCAAATGTATCATTCGACTCAAATGGATCTCGAGTTCGAATGAACCAAATGATCCGATTGAGCGGAATGATCCGATGAGCCGAATGATCTGAATGAGCTGAATGACCCGAGCGAGCCGAATGATTCGAATGAGCGTAATGAATCACCGATCTATCTGAGAGTCGATGTTCCAAATGAAGCGTTTCACTGTTCTGCATCTCTGCACTGATCCAAATGCAAATGTTCCAATCTTTTGAAAGATAAAAATTAGACGTTAACATGGTAACTAATCATCTCGCTGATGACGGGTCGTTTCCGAGGGCTCCCGAGGACTCCTGCGCATAGTGCGCAAGCGCATGCGGGTATTTAATTAGTTCTAATGGACTTTGAATGAGCAACAGAAACATTGGCCCGCTGATAATGCCATGACAAGTTGCCTGATGAATAAATACGGGTTTGCTCTATTAATACGCTGTTGCGTAGCGTTTGTCGTAAACATTGTATCATTGATGTTTTATGATATGGACGCCGGGTAAATGTTAGGTAGGTTAGGTATAGCAAGCATAACTACAAGATTTTTAAATCTATGTGCGTATTTCTACTTTAGTCTGGTTTCCCTGTTGAAGGCTTGCGAAGGGCTTCAGAGCCAAGCTTTGGACGCAACCGGTAATTTTTACACGCTGAGGATAGAGAGAGACCTACAGAGTTTCACGAGCTAAACATTTATTTCTCTCTCTGTCTCTCCCTCTCTCTCTTCAGTCGACCCGTCACTGCTGATGATCGCGACTCCGATTAATTCCTTCAACTACTAGCTGTCTTCATCGGTCCCGGTCTGTAGTACCGGTAGGTATATTTCATCATCAGCCCATTTAAGTCCCCACTGCTGGGGCACGGGGCTCCCTCGAATCACATGAGGGGTAATTGCCATACTCACCACGCTTGGCAGACGGGTTGGCGAGGGTTTAGATATAAATGCAGAGTTTTCCTTCTCTGGGTGCTGATGATCATGCCAGCAGCTTTACCTTAGTCGCCTTTTACGACACCTCGGTAAGAGTGAGGGTGGCCTATTCTACTCTGCCGGGGACCACACGGCCATATTTAGTTCCTCTGTTATTTGGTCCGACTATGGCGTTTGGGACTCCTGCGTAGGTCTCTCTAGGTTAGAGAAATGGAGGTAAAATCCAAATCATTGTGACCATATGGATCCGATAGCTTGGTAGTGATCGTTTCTATTTTTAACCCGTATGAAAGTGTCATATCTATTGTAATAATAAACCTAAACATTTACTTGCTAACCGATCTTCATATTGAGTTGGCACAAACACTGTGTGATTTCGCGTCGTTTGTATTTGTGTCGTTTAATTAATATCTAGAATGTCACCAGGCCTTCCTGCCTCAGGTGAGATGGTAAAGTCTCTGCCAAATCTTGTATCTTGTTTATATCCTGGGTGATTATTGTGTATTGTTTTATACTTTCATGGTCACCAACGTTAGAATTTACGGGATTTCTACCATGTACATTATTAGCATCACTCCGTGACCATGGGCCATGGTTCCATGGCGCTTGCGACAGTTCCGAAATATCGGAAACTCAAAAATAAGGTACATGGTTGAAATCCCGTAAATAACTATTCTTAGATTATTGTGTAATTGACATAATAATTGGAGTCAATAATGAGTTGTTTGTTCTCTCATACGTTAATACGAGTACAGTCACCATGAAAATGATCTTAATATCTGAGCACTTATAGCAATACCATAAGGTGTACTTTCATTTGTTGTCTTGTCATTTATTCTCGAGCAACATGCACCTAAATGTATACTGACATAAGTACAGTTGGCTTGTGTGAAATCTCTGACGTTTTTGTTAAGTTTGAATAGTAAGATCATTTTATATTACCTGTATCTTTCATTTGATTATAGGATTTTCGTAGCGTAAGGGTTAAACCGGGACCCTATTACGACTCCACTTTCCGTCCGTTGATTTATCAGCAGCTCACCAGGATGTATTAGATTTTTGCAGCTGTCGATTTTTAGTTAGATATGTCTTCTATTTGCGGTAATAGGGTTTATTCCCGCTGTCCACCCTCTGCTTGACCACTCCGGGTGGACAGTGAAACAATTGTTAAAAAAATTCCCGCTGTCCACCCCTTCTAGGTTGCAAGAGGGGGTGGACAGCGGGAATTTTTTTAACAATTGTTTCACTGTCCACCCGAGGTGGTCAAGCAGAGGGTGGACAGCGGGAATAAAGCCTATTTGCTTACTATAGCTATCTCACCTGATGGTGATAATATTACATGTATAAACTAAATTAACGAAATAATATATGTTTTATCGGAACCCGGGCTCCGAAGAGACAGCTTGGGAAGTGACCGGGACAAAACCTTGATATGTCATGACGATGAGACTAGATATCTTGTTATTTCGGCAGAAAATAAATCTTCTACCACAATGATAAGGGCGAAGATAAACTCGCAAGGTTTATATCTCGTACGAGATAACCTAATACTTGGAATTACTTGATACTTTAATCTGGTCTTGGCCTTGATACGATCTTGAAGAGACGTTACCGTGGACGTGGCCAAGTGACTCAGATACACAGTTAGCGGTAGCATTGTTAAGGCTTGAGTCACGTGCTCTGAAAACGACTATCTGCCGCCAGGCGACAAATTAATTTTAATGGTTACTTAGGAAAAATATTGACACTTATTTCAAATCGCATAAAGACTTTCCATAATAATAAATTCATGAATAATGTAGCTTAATTGAAGTCTCTGAGTGCGGCTGTAAGTAACTCAGTGACGCTCTCGGTCAGTAAGTAGATCTCATTTTAAAAACCGTCCAACTAAGTGGAGTCGGACACGCGCATTGTAGGTTTCCGTAGTTGCTACCTATTTGTATGATTCGTAGTTCGATCTGCGATACTTGCCCATAATAATTGATTTCCTCTTCGGTGCATTTTTTTATGTGATAGGATGAGCAGACGGATCACCTGATGATAAGCGATTGCCGCCGCCCAAGGACACCCGCGACACCAGTGGAGTCACAAGTGCCCTGCCCCTTTCCCCCCGAATTGGGCCTCGATACCCTCACTCGAACCGTGTGGTCCCCGGCAGAGTAGAATAGGCCATCCTCACTCTTACCGAGGTGTCGTAAAAGGCGACTAAGGTAAAGCTGCTGGCATGATCATCAGCACCCAGAGAAGGAAAACTCTGCATTTATATCAAAACCCTCGCCAACCCGTCTGCCAACCGTGGTGAGTATGGCAATTACCCCTCATGTAAGTGAGGGAGGCCCGTGCCCCAGCAGTGGGGACTTAAATGGGCTGACGATGACGATGACCCTCACTCACGAAACCCAGCAGAGTGCTGATTCACGCCGGTTTTCAATGAGGCCGTGGTATCACTCCGGACGAGCCGGCCCATTCATGCCGAAGCGTGGCTCTCCCACGGTGTAAAGACAAAACATGAATGGAAATGAATCACATGATTATGTCGAAAACAGGATGATTATCTGCCTCATAGGGCACATTGAATTATCTGTCATGGTCATTTTAATATTGAGCATTAAATAAACACGTTAAGCCCTTTGACGGTATGAAACTCTGACTCCAAGACCTAAGAATTCTCACGAAAAGAACTGTTTAAGATCTAAGACTAGAAAAGTTAATAAAGTGCTGCTAATGATATGATATATTAATAAACGCTCCATAGATGCTCTCAATGTTTTTTTTCTGTAACTGTATCCCTAAATCTAGCTGTAAGTTTTCCAAAAACTTGTAAAATAAAATAAAGTAAGTACGTTACTTTGCTACTGGGTAGTGACGTACGACATGCTCGATGCGAGCACTTCACACAGTAACCCCAGACAGCGGAAGTTATGCGAAGTTCTGCGACAGTAGATTTCAATCACGGGTTGGCATAGGGTTGACGATTTCGAATAGACTGGCCATGTTTGAAAATGACAATACAGACTGAATCACCGTTTTTTCGGAGATATCTCCCTTCTTAAGAAAGCATTGTCAAGTATGTACTTCTACGTTTAGACACGATTTCACCATTGTTCTCTAAACAAAGATTTAGTTGACGAGCTGTTATCAAACAAACATTTAAACATCTTTGTTAATTTATCCGGTTCCACACTTAAAAAGTAATAGACTATAACATAATCGTACATCAAGCGTCTGACACACGAATCATTCGTTCACATTTTAGGCCGCCCAAAACAAAATTTCATTTTCGGTATTGTGTTTGTTCCTCGCGCGCCACTGCGCATAATATGCTCTGTTAGGTAACTCGACTAAATTGAAACATTGTTCACATTGAGCAATTCTCATAACAAGGGGCTTCTAGTTTGTTAGGGGCTACTTCTGTGTTCTCTGATACGCTCTTGTAAAAATATATTATGGTTCAGGAAGAACTAGATCAGGGTTATCGAGAGGTAAATCTTCCTTACCCCTCATGTGATTGAGGGAGGCCCATGCCCCAGCAGTGGGGACTTAAATGGGCTGATGATGATGAAATCTTCCTTTGCTTTTATATGTATGTTGTGCAAAACTGCAGTACCTTAAGTAGGTACTGCAGTTTTGCACAGCTGCAATAACAGGAATACAATTTCTAAGATGTATTGGCATTCCCATGGGGAGTACAGGGGAGCGGCTTTTCCTTGAAGGGATGTTAAACTAAGAAGCAGAGAGTGATGAAATTGGTCCTTAAGATCCTTTGCCTCCTATAAATTTGATAGGTTTTGTGTTCACCAATCCGCATGATGCAAGCGTGGTGATTAATCCTAATACTAAATAATCCCATCATAGTAACAATGACTTGATTTCTATGATTGATGCATTTGCCTTTGACAAGCTTTGACTGCCTCGTTAGACCAGTGGGTAGTGCGTGGTATTTAAAGCGACAGCTGCGCTTGAGGTCCCGCGGGTTCCCGGGTCCCGAAATCGGTTGGATGATATTATATACACATTACAGAGTCACCGACATAGCCCACCGAATTAGCAAACTGAAGTGGCAGTGGGCTGGTCATATTAGCCGCAGAACTGACAGCCGTTGGAGCCGTAAAGTCCTTGAGTGGAGACAGCGACTCGGTAAGCGTAGTGTAGGACGCCCTACGACAAGATGGAATGATGACATTCGAAGGCTGGCTGGTGTGGGCTGGATGAGAGTGGCCGAAAATCGGGAGCAGTGGCGTGCATTAGGGGAGACCTATGTCCAGCAGTGGACGAGTATGGGTTGCTGATGATGATGATGATATTATATACTAAACTTATTACTCTAATAGGAAATTATTTTTGGTAAAGAAAATAAAAATGCTTAGGTGTATCTGTGAACATGTACATCCCTTTATACACGTGTTCTCCTAACCATTCTGAACAACATTTGTTCAACGACTTTTCGAAATTCATCGAAAAATTTTTCGACACCCCATACAAAATGACCAAGTCATGACCGACTTTGTATGAAAAGTTGAAATTTTTTCATGTGAATTTGCAAAAGTGATAGAACAAATGTTGTTCATAGTGGTTAGTAGAAGACGTGGTTAAAGGGATGTAAATGTTCACAGATACACCCTGTATGCCTATACCTAGTTATCATTGAACAAACAAAGAAAGAAAAAATATTTATTAATATTTTAAAGAATAAATAAATTATCAATATAATTTTATACACCATCGTAACGTAAATTTAATAATATCCGAAATTCACAAGTAACACACGTAGTTTGACCCGTTAAAAACGAATACCTTATAGAAGAACAATATTCCTTATTTATAATTCCCATAATCAAAGACTCGCAAAAAGATTAAGATTAATCTTTCACCAGCAACCCTACATAGCCGGACGTGGTTAAAGAAGCTAATAATCTAGACAGACAGACAGACGTATTGCAAAGTAAAATACAAAGCATGTTAGCAATAAGGGGCTCGGCGACTAACAAGAGTCACTCAGATTGAAAAACTTTCTATACCGCTCTCTCGGGCACTAGCTCAAGAATATGTGAAAGAGCTGTATGATTTTAAAGTATTATTGCCTCGTATGAGATCATTCTTTTTTCAAATATGTTGCTGTTGGAGAAAATAGATCATAAAATTCTATACTTAATTGCTGTTGACCGATGTGTTGTGTAGATATGTATTGATCTGATTTTTGGTCCAAAGAAACTAAAGGTACAATGTGCGACTTGTTAAAAAGACAGAGGCACATCCAATTGCCAATAGTGTATTCATTTTTCATACAATTGTGGTCATATCACGAGCTCGTAAATTAAAAGTTTTATTGCAATATTTTTCATGTAAGTAACAGGATCCATATATTATGCGCGTCATTTAATCAACCATGGAAACTTCCCGATTTAGCCAAAAAAAAGCCGTGTGGTCCCCGGCAGAGTAGAAAAGGCCACCCTCACTCTTACCGAGGTGTCGTAAAAGGCGACTAAGGTAAAGCTGCTGTCATGATCATCAGCACCCAGAGAAATAAAACTCGGCATGAGGTGTCGTAAAAGGCGACTAAGGTAAAGCTGCTGGCATGATCATCAGCACCCAGAGTAGGAAAACTCGGCATATAGTTCAAAACCCTCGCCAAACCGTCTGCCAAGCGTGGTGAGTATGGCAATTACCCGTCATGTGATTGAGGGAGGCCCGTGCCCCAGCAGTGGGGACTTAAATGGGCTGATGATGATGATGATGATGACTTTTAATTTTTTGTTAGCAAATTCCTTCCTTGATAGATTCTTGATTAAAAGACGAGCATATACTTACGAGAAATAACTGCAACCAGCAGAATATTATTCTTATATCCGTATCCACCATTGTCTTTTCTGCATGACCCATAGTTTGACTGCTAAATGTCTCTGGGCATTAAGTCCGCCTATGATATCGTTTTGCACAAAAGTGCAGTAAAGTTTTAAATAAATAAATACATATCCAAATCCAAATATGCCACATCCTTTACAATCTTAACTATGGAGCTAAATTGATTAAAGTCATTCATTTTTTTTTTCATATGAGAGGTGGCAGACGAGCAGACGTATCACCTGATGGTAAGCAATTCTGCCACCCATGGACACCCGCAACACCAGTGGCGTCACAAGTGCGCTGCCAACCTTTCCCCCCCATTGGGCCTCCGGTAACCTCACTCACACGGCGAAACACAGCGCAGGCGCTGCTTCACGCCGGTCTTCTGTGAGGCAGTGGTATCACTCTGGTCGAGCCGGCCCATTCATGCCTAAGCATGGCTCTCCCACATTTAAAATTTATTTTGTGTTAGTCTAGTGCTAGTGACGCATTGAATGCAGCACGTGATCTACTCCCGCATGTAATTGTTACTTGTGAAGTACATTTGACTAAACTGTTGTCGGTTATGCAACGGGCCGCCATTGCTGGCCCATTGTGATAGGTACTGCGCCCGCGTCACTTTATGGCTCATAAACCGAGTCGTGTTTGCCATGGAAGATTCTGTTTTCTATGATGTGAATAGCGAATACAAACTTTATGATCGAAGCATCAATGATGTTCGATGCAATGTCGTGTTTAGAGCTAGCCATTACATTGTTTTGCGTTTTTTACTAACTTTCCGCTCGCAAAATTTCTCGCATGGACTAAATGTCGTTTTCCCTTAGGAATATACAGGCTTTCCTCGGGATCGATGTAACCTTTCTTCTACTTGTAATACTGTTCACCAAATTGGTCTGTTAATGTTTACTTTGGGTATTTATCATTTCATTATATCATCATCATCATCATCATCATCAGCAACCCACACTCGTCCACTGCTGGACATATGTCTCCCCTAATGCACGCTACTGCTCCCGATTTTCGGCCACTCACATCCAGCCCACACCAGCCAGCCTTCGAATGTCATCATCCCATCTTGTCGCAGGGCGTCCTACACTACGCTTACCGAGCACTATATCATCATCACACTTTAAAAACGACGGCTGCGCTGGGGGTCCCGGGTTCGATCCCAGGGTGGTCGGGTCAAAATTTCTACCTGAGTTTTTCTGTTATAAGAAATTCTCAGTGTTAGCCTGGAGTCTGGAAGTTGGCGGTCTTCTACCCCCGTGCCTCGAAAAGCACGTTAAGCCGTTGGTCCTGCGTCCCATCGGATTATGAGGGTTAGAGAATAGAGAGTAAACTTGTGTTTGCGCACACACTTGAGCACTATAATATATCCGGCGTACGCGGCTGATCGTTGAGATTGGCCGCCATAACCGAAATCCATTGGAGGATATTATTATTATACCTATCATCAGTGGCCTTTTCATCCATAGTAGATGTTTTAAGCAGAATCACTGTAGTAACACCACGTACACGTGGTTCAGAGACTATAAGAAGGGGGGGTTAAAGGTTGGCAGTGCTCTTGTTACTCCACTGGTGTCGCGGCAATCGCTTACTATCAGGTAATCCGTCTACTCCACGCCACTTATCACATAAAAAAATAACATTCTTTACCACTAACGAGTTCATATCAGAGCTAACGAACCAGCCGCCCGCATACATCTTATCAGTTTTGGCAATGCAATTTGCTTCGCATTAATTGAATCAATTGGATAATTGGAGAAGCTGAGTTATCTCGGAGCAGTCGAGTGCAAATGTTAATTTAGCAATTGGACTCTGTTTTGTTTGATAAATTCTGGTGACGGGTCATGGGGTCGAGATGACATAGGAGTTACCGGACTGAATACATGTTCAATGAGCTAATGAAGGGTTAAGTTTGTTAATTAATTGATAACGATAGTTAACCGTATGGGATACCGGATTTATCTGGCTTAAGAGTTAATGGGACCACTGTAAGGCTGCTGCCAGAGATGAGCGAGGTATTATTGCGAGGAATTTGTTTGTTAAGAGCTAATAAAAATCATTTCACTTAGTCTAGCTAGGTAAATGAAGGGATTCTATTGGCTCTTAAAAACACATTTCTCGAACACATCTCTGGTGGAAACGCAGCCTTAGCCTTAGTTTTGTTAAAGAACTAGTTGCATTGCAAATGAATCCACCAGACAAATCACATCGATCATCTGGCTTTTGTCAAACTGGAGTATTCCCAGGAGCCCAAATTTCGATATGAAAAATCATCCGGCATGTTTTTGTGTCGCATGTCGAAAACCATACAAATGTGGGTTAAGCGTACATCTTATGATTTTATGATTACAAAATATCACGTCACGAGAATTGGCCTCCTGAACTTTCCTACTAGATAGCAATGACCGGATGCTTCCGGTCACTTTGATAGCTATCAAAACACCTGGATCTGTGACAATTTAGGAAAAAATTCAAATATTAATCATTTTCTTGACTTTATGTGAAGATTGAAGCTAACAGCAATACCGACCTATTCTCGTGGTCTTGTCATCAGCGTCAAAACACCAGAAACTTTTTTTGATGATAGAGGCAATTAAAAGATCAAGCGAGTCACCTGATGGAAAGTAAGCAACGCCGCCCATGAACATCCGCGAAATCAGAGAGATCGCTAATGTTTGAGTGTATGTGTGTGTGTGTGTATGTGCGGCCTTTTTAATAAAGAGTACGCTCTTCTCTTGAAGGTCCCTAAGTCGTAGCCGTCGGGATTCACTCCTGCAGCCAAACCGTTCCACAGAACTGAGGTACGAGGCAGAAAGTTCCGCGAGCAACGCACAGTATCAGACCGCCATCCATCGAGATAATGGGGATGGAATGACTTTAGACTTACATACACTTTTACATGGGTAATCATCTAAATGTGATTGCGGCCATATGGTTGTGTGTATATCTTTCATAAAATAGGATGTTAGCAGAATCTAAAAACAGATGATGCAATGAATCGCAACATCAGCTTTATATATTTTCTTCCATAATCTTTGTCGTTTAATATAAACGGTAGTTTGAAACAAATAAGACGTCCATTCAATCAATAACTGACTCGTTTATTGGCTCCTTATTGAGTATCTGCAGTCAAGGGACGGGATATTGCCGAGAAGCTTCAAAGAGACTACAGCGAAGTATTTTTATTGCCGACCGATGAGCAAGATTCTTTTATGCAAATGTTTTGTGAATAGAATCAAGCAAGAAAGTTGGCTGAAGTAACCGCCACCTATGGCCATATGCAACGAAGCATGACAAATCAGCTTATATACTGTCCCACTGCAGGGTAAAGGCCTCTATCATAGAAATCAAGTTATCGCTACTAAAATGGGATTCGGCTTAATCACCACGCTTGCTAAATGCGGATTGGTGATCAGGAACCCGAGCTATGTTCGAAAAATTCGATACATACCTTTTGCTCGATGCCGATGGTACCTTCGTTTTTATACCTTAATACAAGGGATAACCTTAGTTGGGGACCAGGACAATGTATGTGATGTTGTCTCAATTTATTTATTATTTACTTACGCGGCCGTAAGTAAATAAAAAATAAATTGAGACAACATCTCACTCAGAGACGCCATTTATTTAAGCTAATGTTTATTAACTTTAGTATCGGTAGTCTTTATGCGTATCAAAATAAGTGTCAATATTTTTTCTTAAGTACCCAACAAAGTTTTTTTTTTTAATGGCTAGTAGTGTTGTACGTCAGAGACGCAGTCAACTCTGCCAATGTCAAGTGAGTAGAGACACATTCAGTATGTTATTGAATTGACCGGTGATTTGAGTAGATTTCTTAATTAATTGAGTTTTCTTTTTAGGGAAATCACCACCTATAACAAAACAAAACGTACACATAGACAAAGACAACACAGTATTAAATGGGAGATTCATTTTCCCAACAAAGTTAATCAATGACTCTGAGTGTGGCAGTTTGACATTTTTTATGTGATAGGTGGCAGACGAGCAAACGGATCGCCTGATTTACAATTATTAGAATCGAATTATTTATTTACAGTTTAGACGCGATCCCTCGTTTGATTCCATTCCAATCTACCGTCGATGATTTAACATCATCAAAGGTACCATTCATTCCTATACATTTAAATGTGATTTCCTTCACAAGTGGACTGTTTGATGAAAATGAAGCGATTTCGAAGTCATTTTATCCTATAAATAGGTTTAGGTTGGTCTTTATAAGCCTGATAGCACCAAATATAGATGCATATTGAAAATTACCTATGTAATGGAAGTAGTTTATTGGTAGTATTCCACCAATTGCCCAGTGATTGTGATTATGTGGAGCCTTTCAGCAGCTCTGATGGACTCGTGGGAAACGCTAGAGGGTGTGGCGGTGCAACTCTTTTGTGAACTTAAGGTGACGGGTAGGGCACACTAGCGATGCCAATCTTTTTTAATTTTTAGTTACTAAACCGGATCTATTTTAAACAATTTCGGGGTTACAACCTCTTCGGCGAACACTTATACTATTTATTAAATAACCATGCACAAATGTTGGGTCCAACGCGTACACGAAAAATTGATTCACGCTAAAAGCGGCCACTTTTGGCGTGAATCAATTTTCCCGTACAAAAACGGACCCAACATTTGTGCATGGTTATTTAATAAATAGTATAAGTGTTTACCCAGAGGTTGTAACCCCGCAATTGTTTAAAATAGATTCGGTTTTGTAGCTAAAAATTAAAATCGATTGCCGTCGCTAGTGTGCCCTACCCGTCACCTTAATGGAGTATTCTGAACGACTTTTGTTGGACAACCTTGAAGGTTGGACACACCCGGGTTCGTCTACGCACGTGGACTGACAAACACGCATATCTTTAAGCGCAGTAGTAAATAAACGCGAACGGTCTTATTAAGATCTTCTTAGCGCCTGATCGTCATCCTCTTATCCTGATCCCAGGTTATCTGGTGTCAGCGCAGTATATCTTCTTCTTCTATACCTATGTCCTTGTCATTCGTCCTCGAATCTTTCACTTCCTTTTCCATCATACCATTTTCCATGCAATCTATCAATTCTTTATCAGGCTTTCTTTGGTTCTTCCAAACCTAATAAATAACATAACATCTTATAATTATATACTATTTATAATATGTCTTTTCTAGACACAAAAAGATGTATAACTCCTTTAAAAAGCAAAAAGTCGCCACACTATACTATAATTTTATTTTGATTTAAGACCATATCCCCCTTATTACAAATCCTGAACTAAGGATAGTCCAGTACATGGTAGAAATACCAAAAGTCCGCACAAAGAGGTTTGAATCCTGTTTCCTTATTCGTACTGCGAAACAGTGGAATCAGCTGCCTGAGGAGATGTTCCCTAGAGGCTACAATTTGGCGGTTTTCAAAGCGCGAGTGAATAGGTATCTTCTAGGTAATCGTGCTACATCTTAGACCATATTATCACTTACCATCAGGTGAAATATGGTCTAACGCTTACCTATCCAGTAGATAGGTAGCGTATCTACAGTAAAAAAGAAGAAAAAATAATAACAATATTCGTGCCAGCCCCTTTTAACATTGGGTGTTAGAACGGGATGACAAAAGCTTTAGTACGGTAATTACTTAAAATCGTGATTTATAATAAGGTGGTTTATGTTAAAGTGTATTTGTAATGAAAAAAATTAATCTTGAAAATTACCCTTTTTTTTAAACCTATCCTTTACGTTCCTATACTTGGTCCATTAAAGCACAGTTAATAAAGGAGTAGTAGCTAATGCTACCACTATTAATATAGTTACTTTTCAAATTTAAAAAAGTTAATATGGAAATTACAACATCTAAGAATATCGCCATACAAAACAGCAAATTCATACGTAAAGACCTAGTGTAAAGAGGTTAATTATGAAGACCACGTCAACGCTCATAGGTAAACCTAAAAAACGAAACACTTGCGCGTTTTAATCGACGCCCAGCGCCATCTATTGGTATGATTTGAAACCAATGTCCGGAAACGATATGAGGGCGGGTCGCTAGTTACATTGTAATAGTAGTAAAAACTTGATGGCGTTAGTATACATATCGGTATTTGGATTATCCAAATGAAAGTCTTAAATAGTTATTGCTTTAAAAGTACAAACACTCTTATTTCAAAAAACTGCTCTGATACCGGTTTTAATCATAAACTAGCAAGTTCAAGATTATTACGGAATAATGTTAGTTCTTAAATTTTTATTACTAATTCTCGACTAACCATAGACCACTTAGTACCGCAGGATAGTGTCAAGATTGATCGGATCGTTCAATTATTCGTTCAGTGACATTTCATTTTACATAACCTTATTTCGTTGTCTGAAGTAAAAATATTTTAGAATTGTTTTTAAGCAACAATATATTGACCTAAGTAAGGTTTCCAAGTAATATGCATAGGAATTCCTTATATTTTTGGGATAAAATCCAAAAAATAAATGAACTACATACTTTCTCACAAATTAATGTAAAACGGAATAACCTGTCGCAGGGATAGGTTGTCATGGTTACTGAATCGATAATTTGAGGTTATTATTTTAGTCTTCATTTTGAACTAGGGGCCTGGGTGGTTTAACTTAAGTATTCAAGTTGATATGCTAAATAACGTTAAACTTAGTTTTGTAATAATGTTTATTCTAGATCTTCAGTTGTTTCCAGTATTAATCCTAACATTTATTTTAAACCACGTTTTAGAATAAGAGGGAAAGAGTTTAAAAATTGAGTAACTTCAAATACTTTTAGGAGAACTTTCCTGCCATAACTTACCTGATAGCGAATGTGAGAAACGTGCAATAAGTAACAGCATAATATGAAGTCATACGAGGCTATTTCTGGCCACATGCGATGATTGTGGGACCCGCACACATGTCACTTAAGACCTATCGATCAGAATTTTAAAATACTTTGTAATTTATTTAATGATTCCACTGAATTTAAGTACAATGTCGTATACAAAAATATTATTATGACGGACGTCGTTGATAATATTATACTTATTCTAAGAACTGACGGTATTTGTAAACTTGCTATTACACTTTGTGACCGCTGGCGTTCGCCAATTGAGTGGTAGGTTCATAATAAAAATTTAAAACATAGGCATAATAAAACGGGCATGTTTTTATTTAATGATTTGATATAAAAGCACACTAGGCACCTAACATCTTATGTATGGTCTCTTGCTACCATACATCTGTTCTTGCTCTGCTTGGTGGGTGTAGAAGTTAAACTCGTTGATGAGAAAAACTTAATTATTTATTACGATTCCACAATGTTTGATTTAAACTAAATATAGTTATAAAATACACGGCTGTCTTGCAAAGCTGTGTAAAACGCACTTAAAAATATAAATTTAATTATAAGTAAAATTAGGTCAGCCACGCATAACAACTGATTGCTGACCAAACAGAATGTGCGGTGTATGACACACCATACATCTTAATTCCTATTTTTAATAAATTGAGACAACTTTACTTGCAATCTCCTGGTCTCGTCCTAAACTATTGATGCTCAACGCGGTTTAGTGTATCGTAGCGCCGCAGTGTGGCGTTGCGTGACGCGGGTGACATGGTGCGGCTCATTGTGACACAATGTGTCACAGGGGCTGTCAGGGCCCCTTTACACTTTTAATTATCTTTTTTATATTGTATAATATTAAATTATAGTAACAATTTCCATGAATCTCCCAATTAATAAATTTTGTGTTGTCCAATGGTGTATGTCAGTGTTTGTTTTAGGTGGTGTTTAAAATAATAACCCTAACTCAATTAACTAAAGAGAACCAGCTCATTAATCCAATTTCCAAAGGAAAGTGTCTCTTTAATCACTTGACATTGGCAGAGTTGTCTCATAAGAGCAACACCAAGCCTTATTGAAAAAAAAAAATATGTTGACATTCCTCATCTTTTTTTTTTATGGGCCTAATCCCGCGCACGGTGACGGCTGTTCCTCATCATTATTCATTATATTTGTAACTCCCTGACATTTACACTGTGACATTGACATTACCCTTCAATTTTTCCATTTTTATAGTATGATTGCTGCTCAACGCGATTTAGTGTGTCGTAGCGCTGCAACGCCACCCTGTGGTGGCGTCGCGTGGCGCGGGTGACATGATGCGCTGCGACGCAGTGTGACACGCCCTGTTGGTCTAGTGGTTTAAGTACCGGCCGTGATCTTGGAGTCCTGGGTTCGATTCTTGGGTCGAGTAAAGTGTGTTTTGAATTTTTCGAACATAGCTCGGGTTTGTGATCACCGAAAGTCACGATCAAGAAACGAGGTGATTAAGCCTAATCCCATTGTAGTAGCGATGACTTGATTTCTATGATGGAGCCCTTTGCCCTGCAGTGGGACAATTATAGGCTGATAGTTATTTTTTTTACTTTTACCCTTAAATTTTTCCATGTGTATATGATTGCTGCTCAACGCGACTTAGTGTATCGTAGCTTTGCACAGGGTGGCGTTGCGTGACGCGGGTCACATGATGCGATGCGACACAGTGTGACACAATGTGCCGCAGGGTGGCTGAACGTTACTCAAGATAACATAATGTGTCACAGGGGGTTTCGGGGCTCGGACATCTAATCTTATGACATTTCTTTGGACCCTTTAGACCACCCCACCCTGAGATTACTTTGAATTATCTATGTTGACATTACTTATCGTTTTTTCATTATATTTTTAACCCCCTGACATTTACACTGTCAAAGTTTGATGTTACCATTTATTTTTTCCCTTAGTATAATGATTGATGGTCAACGCGACTTAGTGTGTCGTAGCGCTGCACAGGGTGGCCATACGTGACGCGGTGTGCGCGGGTGACATGGTGCAGTGTGACACAACGTGTCACAGGGGGTATCGGGGCCGGGACACCTATTAGTCTTATGACATTTATTTGGAACCCTTTACACCACCCCATCCTGACATTACTTTCATTATCAGCCTATCGCAGTCCACTGCTGGACGTAGGCCTCTCCAATTGTTCGCCACTGCGATCTATCCATGGCTTCTCGCATCCAGCTCTTGCCAGCCATCCTGCGCAAATCGTCCCCCCACCTAGCCAGAGGGCGCCCTACATTTGCCAAGACGCAGTCTCCACTCTAGAACTCGTTTACCCCATCGGTTGTCGGTTCTGCGGCTAATATGGCCAGCCCACTGCCACTTAAGCTTGCTAATCCGGTGAGCAATGTCGAAATTCGACATTACTTTGAATTATCTTATCTTGACATTCCGTATCGTTTATTCGTCATTTAGTTTGATATCACCCTTTGATATATGATTGAACTGTGTGGAGAACATTGGGGGAGGCCTATGTCCAGCAGTGAACGTCTATTGGCTGAAATGATGATGATGATGATGATGATGATATGATTGATGGTCAACGCGACTTAGTGTGTCGTAGCCACAGATCACCCCCAATCTGTGGTCCGTCACACTGCGCCGCAACATGTTACCTGTGTACACACACACGTCACAGGGGGTGTCGCAACGTGACACAGCGCGTCATAGCGCGATTCACTGCGTCGTAGCGTTATTTTATTTAACATTCTCTGTTTTTCTGACATTATTATTATCATTATTACCTTTATTTTGACATTTTTAGTATTTAATATTAAAAATAGGGACTTTTGACCACGGTTAGGATAGGTTAGGGTAATCTTGACATGTTTCCCGCGGCCTGCGCACTCGCCTCCACCCCGCCATAGAAGTTGGAGGCTGGAGTGCGGCTGGCGATCCCCTCTGCCCCCGAGAAAGGGAGGCACTAAGGAAGGAGGGTTGCCAGCAAATGGTAGAGGCATGGACGGCCTCTCTCCAAGTGGAGAGGTACGACCGTCCCACGCTCGCGGCGCTCGCCCCGGTCTTGGATCGGTGGCTCGAGCGCCCCCACGGGTTTTTGTCCTTCCGGACGGTGCAGGTACTTACCGGGCATGGTTGCTTCGGTAACTACCTGCACCGTATTCAGCGGGAGGACACTCCTTCGTGCCACCAGTGCGGCGCTGCGGAGGACTCGGCGCACCACATGTTGGTGGTGTGCCCGTCCTTCGACCAACAGCGGTTAGCGCTGGTCGCGGAGGTCGGACATGACCTCTCATTGCCCAGCATAGTTGAAGCTATGCTGGATAATGAGGGGGCGTGGTCGGCCTTCGCCCACTTCTGTGAAGAAGTGGTGGCGCAGAAGGAGGCGGCGGAGCGGGAGCGCGAGATTAACCCCCTCGCAGGCCCGCTTCAAGCAAGGAGAGGACGAGTTCGGCGAAGAACTCTTCGTCCTCTCCGTGGAGGTGGCCAGCCGGCAACAGGGACGGGGGTCCCTGTGCCGGCACTGCCATTGGCACCTCCACCGCTCGTTGGGGACGGCTCAGCTCTTCCGGCTGTCCCCAACCCCCCTCCTCCCAGTCTGAGGAGGGGCGTGGCCGCACACCCCGTGTAGGGGCCTGTGGGGGAATGGGGTTGCGGGGAATAGCCTAGTGCAGTTCCCGTGACCCCATTCTATACCCACGAGTGGTTGAGCCCCGGGAGTTTTAGTGGGTATGCCCTCAGGCCGCTTCTTGTTAGAAGAAGCGGCCCGGAGGGTGAGTCCCACAGTACCCTGTCGCCCCCCGGCGGCAGTGTCTGCGTAATGCATTTCTCCCGGGAAAACAACAAAAAAAAAAAATCTTGACATGTTTAAAATTCGAATTTAATTCTAAGACACAGATTATAAGGCAATGTAACCGACACCTAGCGCCATCTAGTATAAAGTGGAATTAATGTCCCCAAACAAAAAGAGCCTATTCATTGGCCTATGTGTCGTGTCAGTTTATTGATTTGAAGCCTGTCTTGTATTTGCAGCCATTATCTTTAGCCTTGGGTAAATTGATTTATCTATTCTTGGAAATCGTATTTAGTCATAATTGTAGATTCATGTTCATGTATAGACAGCCACACATCAGGTTACTACAATCTGTCAATTTCCTCAATTTATATTGAACCGAACGTGTTTGATTTTAAGGTGAGATTCGTATGACAGAAATTTGACAGATTTGTATACTTTGATGTGTGTCTCCGCTTATGCATCTTCTTGGAGCCGTGTGGTCCCCGGCAGAGTAGAATAGGCCACCCTAACTCTTACCGAGGTGTAGTATAAGGCGACTAAGGTAAAGCTGCTGGCATGATCACCAGCACCCAGAGAAGGAAATCTCTGCATTTATATTAAAACCCTCGCTAACCTGTCTGCCAAGCGTTGTGAGTATGGCCTCTGATGATACCTCTCATGTGATTGAGAGCGGCCCGTGCCCCAGCACTGGGGACTTAAATGGGCTGATGATGATGTGTGTCTGTACGTACCATCTAAGTATAAGTACTTTATTGAAATAAAAAATTAATGTTTCCTAAATGTCATAAAAAATCATGTGCGGAAATAAATAAATATAACCCATCCCCCTTTTACCAACCAGAAAGCAGACGAACAGCGGGCTATCACCCCCTTCTTGGTACAATTAAGTAGTAAATGACTTCAAGGCGACGGGTAGCCCTAAGTAGCGACACCATTCGTTTTTAATTGTTAGCTACTAAACCGGATCTATTTTAAACAATTTTGGGGCTTACAACCGCTCGGCAAACACTTATACTATTTATTAAATAACCTGTAAATTGTTTAAAATAGATCCGGTTTAGTAGCCAAAAATTAAAATCGATTGGCGTCGCTAGTGTGCCCTACCCGTCACCTTAACTCCTTTGTAAGCTAGGTCCATCGTAAGCGGTGAGTTATTATTACTTAGTTTAATGCCTATGATCAGTGAGTTATAATAACTACTACATAAATAATAGTTCAATGATCGTAAGCTTCTTCTTAACTACTTTCTATATTATCTATTTTCCACCGATTAATTTCTCTCTTTATATCTGAAAATTCTGTATGATTTGGCATGGTGCAGCTTATGGGTAAACGCATTGTTCAGGCTATTCTATTAAACACATTATACTTAGGTACTTTTATTAATTGTATAAATAAGGGAAACCTATTATTAGCTTTACTCTTTGTAACTTAAAAAACAATGTTTATGCAACCTGTAATGCTGTTGGTTTTCTTAATAAATAAAAAAAAACTCCAGGGTTTAGAGTGAAGCCAGTATACAGAGTTCAGCGCCATAAAAGCTCGAAAGTTACGCTCTTCCTAACTCGCTTTTTGTTTTTTTTTTATGTGATGGGTGGCAGAAGAGCAGATATAACACCTGCTACAATTCTGCAACACCAGAGCAGCACCAGTTGCCAACCTTTATAATTCCCTTTCATATTAGGCTTCTGGTACTTCGACTCACTGGAAGCAGCTCTAGATCTAACGGTGAAAAGCTTAAATCAAGTCATGAATACAACTAAAATATTTTTTTTTCATAAAAACAGTAAACCGCTTTCGTGAACTGGGCGTCAATAGCAACAGATCACCGTACGCGTGATATGCGCTTAGCAACAGGCCTGTTATAGTTGTTCTAAAATCGTGCGCGGGCGCATCCCCCGCGCGCGCCGCGGTGGCAGTCTCGCGCTTATTTGCATATACGATGCATCAGGGTTGACACATGGAGAAAGATTAAGTTGAAACATTATTTTCATTTTGGTAAACTTCGTCAAGTCTTCTCGTCACCCATCCCTCAAAGTCTTAAGTCGAAAGTCTTCGACCAGTGCGTCCTTCCGGTCATGACTTACGGTGCCGAGACGTGGACACTCACGGCTGGACTAGTCCACCGGTTCAAAGTCGCTCAAAGAGCTATGGAAAGGGCTATTCTCGGAGTATCTCTGAAGGACCGCATCAGAAATGATGTAATCCGACAGAGAACCAGAGTCACCGACATAGCCCACCGAATTAGCAAACTGAAATGGCAGTGGGCTGGTCATATTAGCCGCAGAACTGACAGCCGTTGGGGCCGTAAAGTCCTTGAGTGGAGACCGCGACTCGGTAAGCGTAGTGTAGGACGCCCTGCGACAAGATGGGATGATGACATTCGAAGGCTGGCTGGTGTGGGCTGGATGAGAGTGGCCGAAAATCGGGAGAAGTGGCGTGCATTAGGGGAGACCTATGTCCAGCAGTGGACGAGTGTGGGTTGCTGATGATGATGATTATTTTCATGGTTCTCCTCGTCTTAGCGTGTAATTCCCAGTTGCGTCCAAAGCAGTCGCTTCGTAGCCCCGGGTTCGCTTGGACCGTGGATCCAAGATTTTGAAAGTCTGGTGATTACAATGAAGCGATTGCCGTCTGTCCTTCGCATCCCTTGAACAGGGGAACCAGACCAACTGGATCACGGTTGCACGTTCAGATCATTGTCTTAAATATTATGCGGACATATATTGCACGAGACAATAATCGTGATTCGATGGTGTCAATCCGTATGAGCAAAAAATCCGATTATCGTGATTCGATGGTGTCAATCCGTATGAGCAAAAAATCCGATTATCGTGATTCGATGGTGTCAATCCGTATGAGCAAAAATTCCGATTAGTTCATTATGCAATTCATAAGATATTTTTTACAAATTTTATTGTTAATAATTATTTTTAGTTCTTGTTCAGATTAATTGAGAAAGATTAATACTTGTTATTTTGGAGGAATAAGAACACAAAAAAAGTTAATGATTTTTTCAACTTAATACTTTTATTTGTGGATGCATAATACGAAACGTTTGAACTGCCCTATTCACCTTCAGATACTGAATGGACTACTTATAGCTAATGTCTCAGGAGTTAGCAAGGATTAATATGACAGGATCAGCTAGACCAATGTGACAGCCCTGTAGGGACATCTGACTATTCCGGGACACGCGTCCCCCTTGCCTTAGATGGGCACCACGAGGGCTAGATCTCTTTGTCTCTACCGAGCGGTTTAATTTTAACGCCATCGGGAACACGCGAATAGACAGGACCGCTTCCTTATGACAGGCGAATGGACTCTCACTGGTTTTAGAACTGGAACCAGCTACACTAGAAACTGACTGGGTTGTTGGAAATTCTTCACTCGGAAGGTGAATTCCCTTCTGAAGAATGAAGTGTGTCCTTATTTATTATATCAATTAACAGAGGTATCCTTGATGCTGAGCTTCAG
This sequence comes from Marasmia exigua, assembly GCA_019059595.1. Taxonomy (NCBI): domain Eukaryota; kingdom Metazoa; phylum Arthropoda; class Insecta; order Lepidoptera; family Crambidae; genus Marasmia; species Marasmia exigua. The sequence continues at coordinate 29,053,461 of CM032463.1, read as the reverse complement.
ACTTCTTCTCCTCATTCCCATGTAATACTCGCGTGTAATTCCCAGTATTTTTTTTATGTGATAGGTGGCAGCCGAGCAGTTGATGGTAAACAATTGCCGCCGCCCATGGACACCCGCGACACCAGTGAAGTCACAAGTGCGCTACTAACTTTTAAATTCCCCTTTCCCCCGGATTGGGCCTCCAGTACCCTCACTCACGCAGCGAAACACAGCACAGTGCTGCTTCACGCTGGATTCCCAGTTGCGTCAAAAGCTGTCGCTCTAGAGCACGGGGTACGCTTGGACCATGATTCATTTGGAGAGTCTGGTAAGTAATTACAAGTAGGTAGGTAAACGGTTCCCAGACCTTTGCAACGCTTTTACAGGGGAACCAGACCAACTGAATCATGGTTACATGTTTCAGAAACTATCCGAAACATGCAGGTTTGCTCACCATGCTTTCCCTCATCGCCGAGCTAATGGTAGAAATACGCACATAGATTTGAAAAATCGAGAGGTACAGATTTCTATCCTTTCCCATTCCTCATCCACTCATATACAGCATGCAATCCAATGAGTGGCAGAGTCAAAAAAGGGAAGCGTTAAAAATAAAAGTAAAAAAACGTTGTCAAAGGGTAGTATATTTAACGTGTGACTACGCCTTTCCAAACATGAAATGTTATCTCTACATAGTGAATATTGCATAAATTGACAACGAATGCTTGTTTTATACTTTTTCAGCGACGTTTTTTGTCGTAGTTGGGTTTTAGTTTTTTTACTTTTATTTTATTTGTACTATTTTGGTGTCCAAGTGCTAGTAATATATATATATATTCAAAATGTACAAGTCAAGCGCTTTCAAATGATACCAAACACGGCATATTTATCATAACTTTATTTTTTTACTCTGTATGTTTTGTCCGCTAGAGGGCGCCACATTAGATTTTGTGAAACTTCATATAGCCTATAACCAGCGGACGATCAAGACGCTTATAATGATATGTCATTTGTCGAATTCTGATAAGTAGTTAAGAAGTTACGTGGAAACAGATGAACATACATACATACATACATACATACATACATACATACATACATACATACATACATACATAGCCTGTCAAAATCATAACCCTCCTTTTGCTTTGCCGTAGTCGGGTAAAAATGTCAATAACACTGAATTTGTTATCCTCTCCTGTCCGATCCCGTGAAAGCGATTTAGGCATCATTTGTAGTTGTATGCGAGACAATGAAGAACTTGGTTTGTCTCGACCGTGATGAGAGCACAGAACCTTAGCAATTTAGCAATAATAATATTTAATATGTCGTATCGTGACTCCACTGGTGTCTCTGGTGTCCATGGGCGGCGGCAATCGCTTACCATCAGGTAATCCGTCTGCTCGTCTGCCACGTATGACATAAAAAAAATGAGGACCAAATTCGAAACATTCGTATAGTTGTTTTATACTTTAAAAATATATTACCAAAATGTAAGAGGTTTACGCATGAAAACTCATAACTTTTATTGTAACCTATTGTGCTTAAATTATGATATTATTGTATTAACAGAGACCTGGTTAAACGACAGTGTTCGTGATTCAGAACTGTTCGACAATCGTTACATCGTTTTCAGACGTGACAGAGTTACTCTTAACAGGAAAGGCAACATTAAGAATGGAGGTGGTGTACTTATTGCAATTTCCAAAAAATACGCAAGCAGTCGCATGAAAATATACGAAAGTAGTACAAACGAAGATCTGTGGATCAGTTTTAATGTGAACAATAAAGTTTATACTTTGTGCGTAGTGTACCTTCCACCTCCAGTCAAAAAAGCTGATCTTGAATCATTTGTTAATAATTTTAATAGAGTCACCGAAAATAAAACTATTGAAAATGCTATATTGATTGGGGATTTTAACCTGGGTTGTATAACGTGGCCATGCGCTCCACCAATGACAGACTTAGTTCCTAAGCATAATGGCTCTAGTCTTGCTCAAAGTCTAATAGATTTTGCTTCCCTTAACAACTTCACTCAATTCAATAATGTGGTCAACTCTAATCAGAGAGTACTCGACCTGGTATTTTGCAATAATGACGTAATTAGCGTAGCTAAAGCTGTTACCACACTTGTAAATGTAGATTGCCATCACCCCCCACTTACTGTCGATGTATCAATAAAGAAACAAGATAATTGTCTCCGCAGTGATTGTCAATCTTTTAGATATAACTACTACAAAGCTGACTTTGAGCTGATTACAGATGAATTAGACAGAATTGACTGGCTTGGTGAACTCAATCATTGCATTGATGTCAACGAAATGATAGATGTATTTTATGGACATCTCAATACCATTATTAGTAAACACGTTCCTAAAACCATAAAAAGAAATGGAAAATACCCTAATTGGTTTCCTAAAATTTTAATAAAGCTGCTAAAGGAAAAACGTAAATTATTAAATAAATATAGAATCCATAAAAACCCACTAGATCGCATTTCTCTACTCATAATGAATAAGCGCTGTGCAGCATTGACTACTCGCAGCTACAAATGTCATATTCACAATATCGAACAAAATATTGGAAATAATCCTAAATACTTCTGGTCCTACATGAAAAGCAAGAACAAATCAGACTCTCACTATCCCTCTGAAATGATTTACAATGATCAAATAGCTTCAAATGGATCGGATATCTGTGACCTTTTTGCTAAAAACTTCCAATCCGTTTATTGTAAGAATTCAGCAAATATTAACAATGCTACTTTACCACCAGATACCGAGCTTAATACCAACCTTATGCCCTGTAGTGTCTCTAAATTACATATTACAATGGAGTCCATCCGCACCCGACTAAAAAGACTTGACCAATCGAAGGGCACCGGTCCTGATGACATTCCACCTTACTTCGTCTCTCAATGTGCTGACTCTCTCGCTGTTCCTCTTTATATAATTTTTAATAAGTCTCTTAGCACTGGACAATTCCCATCTCTTTGGAAGGTAGCTAAAGTCGTTCCAATTTTCAAAAACGGTGATAAGAAAAACATTATTAACTACAGACCGATCTCTATCTTATCTGTTATCCCTAAGGTTTTTGAAGCGCTTATATGTCCTCTTCTTTATGCTCAAATAAAGCATCTAATTACTGATCGACAGCATGGGTTCTTGAAGGCGAGATCGACCAGTACAAACCTTCTTACTTTCACCAATGTCGTTGTCAATAATATGGACTCCCAGCAGCAGACTGACGCTATCTATACGGACTTTTCGAAGGCATTTGACAAAATCTGTCACGAAATCTTGCTAAGGAAGTTGTCAAAATATGGATTTGGCGGTTCTCTGTTGCTGTGGTTGCAGTCATACCTGATCGATCGCTCTCAGTATGTGGTTTTGAAAGGATACCGTTCCGACCCGTACTTTGCCACGTCGGGAATCCCCCAGGGCTCACATATAGGACCGTTACTCTTCGACATTTTCATAAATGATGTCGTTGACGTAATTCAACATAGTGACGTTTTTCTTTATGCGGATGATCTTAAGCTAACTAAAGTTGTGCGTGGTGCTGAGGACGTCAAATTTCTACAGTCTGATATTGATAATTTGGTAGAATGGTGCAAAGATAATAAAATGTCCCTTAACATCCAAAAGTGTTACCATATTAAATTATGCCGAAAGCCTCTGCCTTTTAAATCCCTCTACAGAATCAATAACTCAGTATTACAAGAAGTTAATGCCATCCGCGATTTAGGTGTGACAATAGATTCCAAATTAACGTTTATTCCTCACATCGACGACATAGTTGCTAGAGCATCAAAAACCCTCGGCTTTGTTATTAGAAATACCAAAGTATTTAAAAATCCTGCAACTAAGATAATTATTTATAATTGTTTCGTCAGGAGTTTATTAGAGTACTGTTCAGTTGTTTGGTCTCCTCAGTACAGCGTACACCAGCTTCGTATTGAACGCATCCAAAAACGCTTCACACGGCATCTCTCATTTAGTAGTGGACTAAGTGTTAAAGCTTATAGCTACAACGAACGTCTTCAACACTTCAAAATGGATAGTCTTCTTACGAGGCGTAATATTCTGGATGTAACTTTTCTATATAACGTCGTCAGAAATTTAGTAGATTGTCCCCAACTTCTCGGTATCGTTAACATTAGAGTTCCCCGCAAACCGCCTCGCCATCCAGCTCCAGCTTTATTCAATAAACCTCTAGCCCGCACTAATGTTCACACACACGCTGCAGTATATCGCTTGCCGGCCGCCTACAATCGATTACACGACAAGCTAGACATCTTTCACGATTCCTTTCAGCGGTTCCGATTGAAAGTGACTGAGTTGTTGAGGGAGGCATAGTCTTGTGCCCACCTTGTTTTAAGTTGTTTATGCATTGTGTTATCTATGTTTATGTTTTATGAATCTGTTTTGTAATTTTTATTTAATTTCAATACTTTAATTATTATTTCAAATTGTTTACTTGCATTGCTTTTATAACTTGTTTTGATTTGATGTCTCACATATTAATTATGTTAATACTTAATTTTATTTTCGTCCATAATTTTATTTTCGTCCATAGATTTCTAAGCTTGATGTGGCAGCCTTTAAAAGAATCTTACTTTTTAAATGTAATTACTTTTGTAATGTTAATTTTGTGTAAGAAATATTGTAATTTTCTCTGGCAGTCCAAATAAATAAATAAATAAAAAAAATAAATTGTTATGAAAGCACGAACTTTGCTCTCGTGTATTTTTAGGCGGCTCTTACCTAAATGTTAGTCGTGGGTACTCGCTTGACGCAGTGTGTCGTAAACACTCTAAATCCATAAAACTTGAGGTTTCCTGAAACGACGCGGCCTCGACTGTCACGCACGGTGCCAAGTTCATAATAATTGGAGGGTTTTAAAAATAAAATACATTGTTAAATGATAAACTTCATATACCTAACAGTTCTTTTCAATTCCAAGTACAGTTTACTCACAGGCATGTGCAGTGAGCACGTGCAAATTAGTTATTTTCATCACGAGATTCTCACCTTATAGCATCTACTTAGATTTAAAATTAAATTGAAAATTTAAAAAACCATCTTGGATTTTAAATTTATCACAATAAATATTCTGCTAGCCCTTTTATATGATACCCATATTGTGAGAGTTGTGTTATAACATAAAATCCATATCTTTGTGACGGCGGCCATCTTGGATCGATTTTTATCCAACATAGCTAAGAACACTCCCCCTTATTCATTTTTCAAACAAAATCTAAATTAGTTCATTCGTTTGGGAGCTACGATGCCAATAGACAGACACACTGACACACGAACACACACACACAGACACGTCAAACTTATAACACCCCGCGTCGTTTTTGCGTCAAGGGTTAAAAATAATATTATATTATATTTTGGAGTCTTATCAATAACATTAGATCACCATTGCTTTGGGGGCTAAGTCTCACGTAGGCACCGCGAAGGTATCGTTTCATCATTCGCGATAGCCGACGACGTCCATTAGGTACACATTACTTATCTACTCGTCGATGTAACCTGTATATGTTTGTATAGATATTATATAGGTATTGATGAATTATATTGTTTTAAACTTTCATGGTCACTAACATTAGAATAGTTATTTACAGGATTTCTACCATGTACCTTATTTTTGAGTTTCCGATATTTCAGCACGATATTTGTCAATTGTCTGGAATCCAGTGATTCGGAAATATAATATCCGGATAACTTAACAAATTGTCGTTTCGCGGCCAGATACTGTGAGTGTTGTGTGTCAAGAACAGGTGCGAGAAAATAGTGAGTAAGTGAACAGTGGTACCGCAGGTGCGTGTAGTAAAAGACTGCGAAGGAGGGTACACCGATTTGTCTGCCAGCAACAACTTACCCGCAAAAACTTCAGTTACTCCGTGCCGTAACCGTGGCTCTTGCAACAGTGCCGAAATATCAGGAATTCAAAAATAAGGCACATGGTAGAAATCTCGTAAATAAACTATTCTCATTTATGAATTATATACAGAATTTTCAAAGATCGTGCCACCTGTGTTTCAAAAATACAGCATCATTTCCCATTCCTGATTTTCATACTTGTCACACTGGACTGAAAATCGTCACTCATTCAATTCTCAAAATGAAAAAAAAATAGATTTCTTTGTCGTGATAATTTCGATTATTTTTCTTTTTTTATGTGATAGGTGGCAGACGAGCTGACGAATCACCTGATGGCAAGCGATCGCTGCAGCCCATGGACACCCGCGACACCAGTAGAGTGCGCTGCCAACCTTTAAACCCCCCTTTTCCCCCGGATTGGGCCTCCGGTACCCTCCTTACTAACGCAGCGAAACACAGCACAGTACTGCTTTACGCCAGTTTTCTGTGAGGCCGTGGCTCTCCCGGTCTCCCACTTAGTAGCATATTAGCTTAATCAAGATTAAGCTAATATGGTATGCTAAAAAGTCCTTGGTCCTACCAATCAATGCAATCTTACTGAAGTTTAATTCTTATATCCTCGTCGTCCAGTGAATAATCGCAGACGCGCCCACTCGCCGCACCCACGATTCGAGTATATCAGCACCCGAACAGGCCAAGGCTTAGCGGGAGCTTAGCTCAGACCTATTCTGAAACTAATTGTACTTATAAGGTCCTGTCATTGGTTTAATAGATGAATATAGAACAACTAATATCAGACAACATCGAAGTAGCCTAAGCACTTGTGTTATTATTTGGCACCAACTACTTACTTCGATATCAAACACAATGAAGTTACCTATCACAAGTATATAGGTACCTAAACATTGATGAAACGAATATTTGTACAGGGTGGGAATCGAATCCATGGCTCTTAGCACGTGGGACAGGAATACTAGCGAGTGTGCCATCGGATCATTCCAATATGAAAAACTAAATCTGTGGCGCATATTTTTTTGTTATGGCAGACGAGCAAACGGATCACCTGATACAATTGCGCTGCCAAACTTTAATCCCCCTTTCCCCGGATTGGGCCTCCGGTACCCTCACTCACGCAGCGAAACACAGCACAGTGCTGCTTCACGCCAGTTTTCTGTGAGGCCGTCCAGGCCGATACCATTCCGGTCGAGCCGGCCCATTCATGCCGAAGCGTGGCTCTCTCACGGTCAGAAATTGAGTTTTCATAGACTATTCGACTTTCCCTTTTTACCCGACTAGGCGAAGCAAAAAGGAGGGTTATGGTTTTGACCTGTATGTATGTATGTATGGTTGTTCATCTGTTCCCTCATAACTTCTAAACTAGTTATCATATTTGAACGAATGAGGTGTTCTTAGAAGCGTCTTGATTGTCTTCTAGTGAATGGTGGTGATAGGCGACATGACGTCTCGTTCAATTGACTACAGCCGCCCTCTAGGGGACTTAGAGTAAGGAACTAAAAAACATTGCTTGACGGTACCGTGTGGGGTATCAAATGAAGGAGCTTTTTTAGCACATTTCAAATATGTAATTTAATTTACATAACTAAAAATACGTTTAATAAAAATAAATTTTAAAAACTAAAACCCGCCTACATAATAATTTCAGCAGAGACAATTTTCTTGTTTCGTACTTTTAAGAGCGTGTTTTTTGGTAGTTGGGTTTTAGTTTTTACTTTGTTTTTAACTTTATTTTATATCTAATCTGGTTCTATGGTCAGGTTTCAAACCGACCCCAACCTTAGATACCCAAGGGTGAATTTATAAAGTATCCAAATTTAAGATACACGCAAGGTGCTTTCTTCTTTATCATTGGGTTTAAGTCCGCATGTCACCTATGTTTACCTGTGAATTAATCAGAAGAATAATACATATTAAAATTTCATATGAAAAACCAACCAAGTTCAATACAGTTTTGGTTAGTTGCAGAATAGAGCATTGTTCCTTTGTAGCAGTCAGCATAATGGATCGGTCCGGGAAATGCATTTGTCCTCGTTTGCGAGTACGGTCTGCAGCCGTAGGTAGCTACTTCAGCGGGTTATTAATGGCCTAGCCGGAGCCTGGCGCTGGAAGATAAAAGGACGTCGAAGAATTTGCGCTTGCGGCGACGCCTACGCGGGTCCTTGAAAATTAAAGGCTCTAGAAATATTTAAATTTGAAGCAGCTGTGTGCACCAGGCTGCAAGATAAGCAAGCAAGTAGCGCTGAATAACTGGCCAGGTTGGTGCTCAATAAAAGCTTCCACATCGGTCTGTCGTGCGTGCGTCATCTCCCTTCAGACAAGTTGAAGACACTGACACATATTCCAGTATGTCATCATCAGATTCATCAATTCAGTCTGACTGTAACATTACAAAGAATTGCATGCCTCAAGTGGCAATGGGCAGGGCACATAGCGAGGAGAACAGACGGCCGTTGGGGCGGAAAGGTCCTTGAGTGGAGGCCACGTACAGGAAGTCGCAGCCGTGGCAGCCCCCCACAAGGTGGACCGACGATTTGGTGATGGTCGCGGGAATCCATTAGATGCGGGAGGCGCAGGACCAATATGTGTGGAAAACATTGGGGGAGGCCTATGTCCAGCAGTGGGCGTCTATTTGGATAGTCCAGGATGAAGCGAATGCTGTCTGTTATTCGAAACCCTTAGGCGACGGGTAGCCCTAACTAGAGACACCAATCGATTTAAATTGTTAGCTACTAAACCGTATCTATTTTAAACAATTTCGGGGTTACAACCTCTCGGCAAACACTTATCCTATTTATTAAACAACCATGCACAAATGTTGGGTTCAACGCGTACGCGAAAAATTGATTCACAATTGTAGACAAAAACGGATTCAACATTTCTACATGGTTAATTAATAAATAGTATAAGCGTCTCTAGTGTGCCTTACCCGTCACCTTAAATAGAAGAAGCAGTCAAAATGCTAATTATAAAGATTATGCAAAGTTGAATCCGCATTTAGCTGATTTTGCTAACGTATCGCATCTCAGATGGCGAATCGCGCAGTCTTACGGGAAGCGCAGTAGACGCTGCTTCCTAGCCCCTTTGTGATGGCTGCCATTACGCCGCTCAATTTCCTGTCGTCTGTCAATTAAACTTGACGTATTGTTTGATCTGTTGTCGGTGGGATTGAGATATATAACATTTTATGCGATATGCTGCAATGATCGTCATCCTAGCGTGTAATTTCCGGTTGCATTCAATGCTCTCTCTGTACACTTGGAACATGGTCCAGGATTTGGGAAATCTGGTAATTGCGGTACACAGATAAGGCCGGCCGGCTTTAGGTAATTACAGTCTAGCTTTAGTCAAAAGTCGCTATATCTACCCTATATATAATCTTATCTTAATGGCGAACGGTACTTCATCATACCAATCATACTAAGAATATGATTTTTATTTTTTTATGTGATAGGTGGCAGATGTCAGATGAGCACACGGATCACCCGATGACAAGCGATTGCCGCCGCCCATGGACACCCGCAACACCAGTGGAGTCACATGTGCGCCACCAACCCTTAACTCCCCTTTCCCCCCGGATTGGGCCTCCGGTACCCTCACTCACGCAGCGAAACACAGCACAGTGTTGCTTCACGCCGGTTTTCTGTGAGGCCGTGGTATCACTCCGGTCGAGCCGGCCCATTCATGCCGAAGCGTGGCTCTCCCACGGTCAATAATAGGAATAAACTGCTAGTATCGTTCATTCTTCCGTCATCTTTCCAGCGCCTCTGTAATATTTTGTATGCTTTTGAACCCACACAATCTTTCACAAACAAGCTAGAACTTGTTTGTACTCTAGGATGTGTTTGCCCACCAAGTACAGTACCTACAGTCAAGCCTTTTTTTTTGATGACCCAGTGAAAATGCTCCTTATGCACGCTGAGAGGGGCTCTCCTCCGGGTTAGGTCTCTGGTAATCAGAGACCGTCCGGAGGCATACCCAATAAAAACACTGGGGCGTTTCCATCCCTCACCCAGGAAACACTCAGACCGGGGTGAAGGACTGCCACGGAGGCTTCATCCGTCGCCCGGTCAGGGCGAAGAGGCTCGCCAGCTCGGCCTCTCTCCCGTCTCAACCTCCCGGGTAGCACCCACACTGCTGGCTGCAGTGCAAGCACCACCGAGAGGAGGACTGCGGGCACCCCTCCCCGCACACACACTGCTGGTTGAAGTGCAGTGCGAGTAGCAGTGCAGTGCAGTTCAAGCCTACTTTTACTCGTATTTAAGGTTTGCGAATGTCATTGGTCTTCTTTTTTTTTTTTAATAATGGCTCTGCGTCTTGCCGCAACTTGCCAATGTCAAGTGATTAAAGAGACACGTTTCTTTTTTGGTGAAATTGGACGGTGATGCGAGTTGGTGTTGATGAGTCTCTTCAATTGAGTTTGTTATTATTTTAAAAAATAAATAAGTTTAAATACAGACAGAACACCACCTAAAACAAACAACAGTACAATAGACAACACAGTATAACTTGGGAGATTCTTATTATTTGTTGTTATAATCTAATATTATATAAGTAAATATATTTACATAAATATTTAATAGCAGATTTATGGGAAAGGGAAAGGAGGTAGGGGAAGTTAATGGGGTCATTGGTCTTCACTTGTGACGATCCAAGAACTGATTGACGTGTGTCCTGCATTTTTTTTTACCTCATCCATAGTACCTATGTAGATAATACTGGTGAATTCCAATAGTTAGGTGTTATACTAAGCCGTTAGTTAGACGCGATAGTTTACACAGTGTAATGTCACGGGTGCGGGGTTGTTGCACCGCGCACAAATAGCGGCCGGCGCGCGCGCACGCGTCATTTGCGCGCTGCGCCCGACTCCGCGCCGGATGTCGTCAGATCTGTTAACTATTGCAAGAACAAATGCGCGATTACTTATGAATCGTCACTGTTACACAGTGTTTGACATTGTATCGAGGAAAGAAAAGAATTTTTTTTTCGTAAAAGTCCGGACTGAAGGACCAAATTTATGACTTAGTTATCTGTATTTTATATAAAATACCGTCCACTAATGAGCGCTTTAGTCGGCATTCCCTAGAATGCACCTCATCATTGTGGAATCCATTTACCACTGCGGTGTTTCCAGACTGTTATGACATTAAATCTTTTAGAGATAAGACAATATCTTCCTAAAAGGCCGGCAACGCATGGCATGCCTTCTGGTATAGATGATGTCCATGACCCGCTTACTCGTTTGACTTCGTATCCCATAAACATAATTAAGGTAGTCAGCACCAGTAAAAGTTTAACATTCTGTTAACAAAATATAGGTAATTCTTTAGATTTTCGCGTTGCATTATAGCTATCACTGGAAAAATATTGGTATTTAGATTTCCTTCACTTCTTCAAAGAAAGAGATAAAAGCAATTAGATCGTATCTACAGAAATAATCCTATTTTAATGATAGCAACAAACAGACCACCGCGACCCAATGCCCAATAAACTAGAAAGAAAACAAACGATCGAAACGCATCAGATGCCGGGTTCGATAGAGGCGCGCCGCCAGAGCGCGTCGTGCTTGGAGTGCGGCCAAGTGTTCTTAGAACCCGGGACATTGTCAGACGGTCTGGTTCTGCATACAATACATCTACTACTGTATAATGTAGGGATTGTAATAATTGTAATAAGAGGGCAGACTGGCATACTTACCTAGAGTCCGTGCCTCCATTGAAGTCCCGTGAAAAACGCACTGCAGTCGCCCATCAACATTCAAATTTGTACTTTATATGCATAGACACGAGGAATCTTAGTTTCGTGTTTTTACGCGGGACTTCATGCGTGTCGCGGACTCTTACTTATATTTATGACTCCACCAGTTAGTGAAAAAAAAAACTCGTATAATCGTATCGTTCTGTGATGCCGGTTTGAATATTTGAGGCACTTCATCATAACCTACAATGTTCTTTTTTTATTTTTTTATATTATGATATTTATAATTCCGCTGTTGGTTCTGATATCCGTGACACAGGTGCTTGAGTTACTTATCTCGGAATCAGATCAATGTATGCGATGTTGCGATATATTTATTTGTTTATGTCAGGGGGAATGCTATCAGCTCTGGACGCAATGCCGACTAACCTTGTGGCTAACCCGAGCCTTTTGGGTTATTTGGGATCTCCATCTGAGGTGCTAGGTACTACGAAAAAGATGCATCCCAGAGGACACTAAACCGCTGGAACCAACCTTCCAATAACTATAATATGGCATTTATTTACGACTAGTTACAAGATGGTATATTTATTGCATGGTCGTGAATAAAGTTCTGGAGACGGAAATTTACACTTAACATCCTTAAAACGGTTTAGATCTATATAATTTTTGATGTGCATGTTGACGCATTCAGTTCTAATGCTAATTGCACTGGCAAATAGGTATGTCGAGTCGTGCACCTATTTGGCAAATGCAAATCATACTAATATTATAAACGTGAAAGAGGGCATGTCTGTCTATCTGTCTGTTTGTCCGTCTTTTACGGCACGGCAAAAAGAAGGATTGACATGATTTTTAAGTGGAGATAGTTGAAGTGAGATAGGCTACTTTGTGGCAAACTAAATTCCATACGAGCGAAGCTGCGAGCGACATATAATGTCTTATGTTAATTAGTTTAACTCATAAAATAAAAACTGTCGATAGAATTCCTATATGTTCAACCTCCTCTCTATTAATATAACATCATTGTATATCTCGAATTACATTACACAACGGCCAATACCATCGGGGCTTCTGGTAGGATTTATTGAAACATTTACAGACGTGGGTGCTGACGTAAAGGGGTATTCACATACACAAAAAAAATCTTTAACTGTTCCAATTCGAAAAGCTTTTGGTCTCCGCCTAAATTTTTTGACGTTCGTTGGTCTGGCGACTCTTCATCCCTACTTTTAAATTAATATCATCTATCACACCGGCGTTATAAAGATCAATGAATGGCACGTTAAGCCGTCAGCCCCATCACAGCACTGAGAATGAAACAACGAACCACTCGTTGACACCAGACTTATCACTTCTCTCGGTAATCAGTACGTCTGGTATAAGGTTGAATGAAACCTTTTACAATGTGCCGATTAAGGAGGCTCAATGTCACCCAGGGAGCAATTGAGAAGGATATGCTCGGAGTCTCCTTGCGTGATCGTATCAGAAATGATGAGATACGCAGGAGAACTAAGGTCATAGACATAGCCCAAATTATTGCATGCCTCAAGTGGCAATGGGCAATGCACATAGCGAGGAGAACAGACGGCCGTTGGAGCGGAAAGATCCTCGAGTGGAGGCTATTTACAGGAGGTGGCAGCCGTGGCAGGCCCCCAACAAGGTGAACCGACGATCTGGTGGAGATTGCGGGAATTCATTGGATGCGGGCGGCACAGGACCGATCTGTGTGGAGAACATTAGGGGAGGCCTATGTCCACCAGTGGACGTCTGTTGGCTGAAACGATGATGATGATGATGAAACCTTTTATGTCATTAATTTGTCAATGATTATATGACACACGGGTCACGTCCAGGCGCATGCCATGTCGCTGACATGATTTCCTTTCACATAAAGCTACCAACCTTTAAACCCCCCCTTTCCCCCCGATTGGGCCTCCGGTACTCACGCAGCGAAACACAGCACAGTGCTGCTTCACGCCGGTTTTCTGTGAGGCCGTGGTATCACTTCGGTCGGGCCATTAATGCCGAAGCGTTTCTCTCCCACGGTGAAAATATGCACATCGATTTGAAAAATCTAGAGGTGCATGCTCGGATTCGAACCACGACCTCCGTATGGAAGGCGCGTTCTTACCCACTGAGCTATCGTGAGCTCATTGTGTTCCTTATATGTAATGCCTCATTGGCTCAGTGGGTAGTGCGTCGCACTTTAAAGCGACGGCTGCGTTTGGGGTCCCGGGTTCCATCCCCGGGTCGGGCCTTTGTACCTGATTTTTCTTGTTAAGAAATGCTCAGTGTTTGCCCGGAGTTTGGTCCTGCGCCTGATACCTCTACGGTCGTGTCATCGGAATGATGAACTGATGTCCCATCGGAATATGAGGGCAAGGAAATAGAGAGTGCATTTGTGTTTGCGTACACACCTGTGCACTATATCTGATCTGATCGTTGAGATTGGCCGCCTTAGCCGAAATCGATTGCAGGATATTAAGTTTGTTGAAATTGGATGAGTCTGGTGCAAATGCCACTTTATAATGCGGTTTTATACCTAGGTATCCTAGGCACGTAAGAGATTTCTGTGCAGCTTGAACAGGATTTGCGTCTGCCCACGTAAATATGCCGGGAGGGAACCGGCTGATTGGAAACGAGACGCATTAAGGAATGGTGGAATACATTCCAGATTCTGATCTGGCCCTTGGATTTAACAGTGGGAACGTGGTTACTTTAGAATTTTTGTATTTTTTTTATGAGATAGGGGGCAGACGAGCAAATAAATCAGCTGATGGTAAGCGATCACCGCCGCCCATGGACACCTGCAACACCAGAGGAGTCACAAGTTACTTTAGAATTTTTGTATATTTTTTTAAGAGATAGGGGGCAGTCGAACACATGGATCAGCTACCTACAACATCAGAGGAGTCACAATTTACTTTAGACTTTTTGTATATTTTTTTATTAGATAGGGGGCGGACGAACACATGGATCAGCTGATGGTAAGCGATCACCGCCGCCAATTGACACCTGCAACTCCAGTGCAGAGGAGTCACAAGTTACTTTAGACTTTTTGTATTTTTTATGAGATAGGGGGCAGACGAACACATGGATCACCTGATGGTAAGCGATCACCGCCGCCCATGGACACCTGCAACACCAGAGGGGTCACAAGGGCGCTGCTGGCCTTTTGAAAGAAAGAAAGAAAGAAAGAAAAATCGTTTATTTTTGCACATTTACACAGTTCTCACTACATGCATGGTTCAAAAGAATGTACAAAAAAAAATAAAAAATAAAAAAGGAATACGCTCGAATCTTTTCTCGAAGGTTTACGGGTCGTATCGGTCCGGAAATACCGCAGGCGATGACATACTTAATGTCCTATGTCCCCTAGGTGGGCCAAAGGACGTCCACAGTGCTCGAAATCTCGAACGGTCTTGAGCTTCGCGCATTACTTAGCTCCAAGTTCGTCCTAGGGTTTTCGCCTATGCAGTGATAGTCCGCCGCCAAGTTTATTCAGGGCGGTCAGGTTTTCGTTTTCCTTGGGGGTTCCACTCTAGGGCATGTGGTCTGATTCCTTCGGAGCGAGTGGCCGAACCAGTTCCTGCAAATGGAACTGGATCGGCCACACGCTCCGAAGGGAACCAGGGAATTTAATCTGCTAATCGATCGGAGTCTCACCGCAGCGATCCCACAGATCAAGGTTCGTGATTTTCTCGGCGCGCGCGCTACCTAATTCTAATTTATTTCTTATTGATTCTAGCTAACTTTCCTTATTCATTAAGAGGTTTTAAGGGCAAGGTAGGCAGAGTTTTCACAAGCAGTTAGGTCTCAGCTCACTTCTGATTTTGTAAGCTTCGATAAGTCTCAGTGACCCTTTTCCATCTAGAGAACTTGTTTGACTTGCATCCTTAATAATTGGAAGAAAAATATTGTACCTGAGTCTACAATATTTAAATCATATGACAAAGTACAACCATTTAATATGTGCCATTGAGTGATCTTTTTACCATCTGGTGACTCGCTTGGTCATTTGTCTGTTTATCATTAAAAATCATATTATTCAATCTGTTTTAAAAAACATTGAAATGACCATCAAACATCTTTTACAGTTTTAGTACTGTATAGCTGAAACATCAGACTAACCATAAAAAGCTTAACAATTCTCAAGATTTTGCAGTTTAATAAGAACTAACGAGCCTGGCGTGAATGTCTACTGATTATGAAATATCCTAACGACCAGGCGTGTTTACTGCGGCCATTGTTTGCAAGAACTTCAAACATGCAAAAACAATATTAGCTCGGAAAATTCAATCTCGCACACTGCCCGGCGATATTCCACTACTCATTTACTATTGATGTAGTTAGTGAAACTTATAATCATTAACGCCCCTTTGTGAGTAACGCTCAAAAATAATTTATATTCAATGTCTCTCAACTATAAAAAAACACCGAAATTTTTAAAAAGTAGTCATTACATTAACCGTGTCGTTTACCTAGGTACCTTTATACTCTATTATCAATATGTTTACGATTGGTGAGCCTATAATGTCCCTCTAACCGTGCAGAAAACCTCCTGATCTTGGTCGGTCTTTATGTATTGGATAATTTTGTATCTTTAATTTTGTTTTGTTATCTTCTGTATTGCATGTCAATATTTTTATTTCTTGTAACGCAAAGGCGTTAACCCAGGTCCAGCCTGAAAACCACCGCTGCAGCTGTTGCTTACGGCAGTTGCAGCATATGCTGAGGCTGAGCATTGTTGGTCGCAACTTTTATGCTCTGTACCGTTTTTATTTATAATTTGTTTGCTGTATTATGTGTTGTGGTCAATAAATAGTTTTCTTTCTTTAAACTTTCTACTTCTTACAACTCTTTTGGTCCACAGCTGCAATGATGCAGAACTCTAATAAGTTGAAGTCACCTCGACTTGTCATAATAATCACCTCCGTTTTGGTGCTTCCACTCAATGACTATTTGTCAAGGCAATTATTATATTTTTTAGCTATTTTTACGAGTTCCTCGTTATGCTGTCATAATTACGTTGGTCCGGTTCCATCGAGGAAATTATCTACGCACAATGGTGTTGAGCTTGTATTCGTATTGGACATTATCCAACTGTAACAGACTTCAAAACTAGCTAATAGTTGCTAACCTAGCCGAGGAGCTGCGGATTACTCTATTATACCTCCTGCCAACGCCATTTGGCATTATAAAATAACTTACGCATAGTAAACAGTATATTTTTATCTCCGCATTCTCCCGACGGAAAACAAGATGATACTATGAAGGAAAATTTTACGGTATGTTTTATTTTTATTATATTTTGATTCTTTTTACTTTTTTATGGCCTGTTTGGTGGCGGTAAACAACGATGGCGCCAGAATAAAGAATTGTTGGATTACTTGATTCTTTATTTAAGACTCTTTAATTTGCAAAAAAATGAAACTTAACTACTTATTTTAATTAGTTATATTCCCAAATTATTGCTACAAAAGAACAGAAAACAGGATGGGCCCTGTTTACTTGTAATTGTCAAAATGCTCTCAGAAGGACAACTTAATGTCTTCAGATAGAATAAACTTTTATAAAACGATTGTGTTACAAGGGACACCCTCATTCTTGATCCAAATGCCGGCCAGTACAACATTTTTCTGTATTCTGTAGGACTTGTCCCCCCTGAGTATTTATTACTATAGCACCAAAGCTGTAGGTCATTATCCTTGGTTTAATTCAACTGTAACTGTAACAACAAAAATCAACATCTTCATACTTTAATTTCAGAGAATTAAGTAACGAAAAATGTTTTTTCGGTATGCCAAATCTTGAAATTTGAACACCAGGGCGACAAGTCCTGACAGAATACATCAATTATTTTTTTTTGATCGGCGCTTTCATATTTGGACCAAAAAAAACATATGATAGTCTGCGGACCTCCATTTCACATTGCATTTCTTTTCAGAGAACACAAATCACATCATCAACAAGCAACATCAAAAAAGAGTTCCAACACCTCGACCAAAGGGAATGCTCAAGCTCCGAAGGCTGAAGACGCGGCCGATGTCCCTCGCATCGAGATCGAAGTGATTCCTACACCAGCACCGAAGACTCCATCTCCAGAACCAAATCCGGTGGAGTCTCAGGAACACGTTGAGGCTCCTGCTGAGGTGTTCGAAGAAGCAGATGCTGAAGTTCATGGCGAAGGAGAAGGCGATGTGGAAGACTGATTAAAAGACTTTTATTTTCGTAAAACATTTATGCAGATTTGTATCGATGTTGTTTTGTAATTTTGATAGTTATTTATTTATTTGTTTGTTAATTTAATAAGTTTTATTTGAAAACGATTTTATTGCTCCCGAAGACATTGTTAACAGGAACCTGTACCTATCGCCAATCGTTCAGTCGGTGCCAGCCACCCCATGGCCAAGAATTGCACTTTTGAATTAAGAATAAGTAAATTGACTTACAAAGATAGCTATCCTAATTCCAATGTCTTTGGACAATTCGAAAATTTTGTAGCACAATGTAAGTACAATGGATTTTTTTCATCGACCCAATAATATCCGAGTCTTTCGTTTTCTTGTCCTGTCTTCAATAAATGTCTTAGTAACAGTATTTGTCAGTTATTTATCTGTTATGAACAACCAGAATCATACATTATACATTTTCGCCATTTGCATGCCGTATGGAGATCAGAAAACATTGCAAAAACACATTTGAACGATCGGATGTCCTCTTCTCTATGACCATATCTAATGGTACAGCAACGCGTCATTGGAAATGATCTCTAAAATATACGCAGTGGAGTTTAATTTTCCACGGCATGATGATGTAGTATTGTTTCAATATGGTACACGAGATTATTAGGGCTGTCATTGATTTAAATCAAATCAGAATACATTAATATTTTGAGTGCAAAGTTTGTGTTGGAGTATTCTTTGGACTTAACTTTTCTAAATAGATTTTGATTTTTGTTTAGTCTTCGAACGTTAAGTCTGCAAAGCCACTTTGAATTACTTGAAAGAGATCTTCGTATATTTCTTGTATTTATGTTCCCCTTACAACCTACTCCTTGCTAGTACCTTACTGTAGCATACGTAGGTAGCAATGTCTGAAAAATTATATTAAGCCTAGTTGTAACGATTGTTGTGTTGTTTAGACATTCCAATAGTTCTACAATGTTCTATGGACCGCGAGAGATCAATCATGTGCCAACTATTCCGCTATCACTATCGTTGTCGCACGTCGTGACCAACATTTTTGGCAGCCAAAAAAGTAACTGTCCAGATTAAAACGATTGCCTGCTCCGTACGAGATATGAAGCGAAATATATGCTAGGGAAGAAATTAAGACTTAGGCTATGGTAGTCTAAAGCCGCATACAGACGGTGTTCGCGAAAAAAACGGCTGTAACATTACCGTGTTGAGTGACTTGTAGCGTAACAGGTAGTGTAATATGTAGCGCAGCATGTTACGCGACACATTGCGCAACACCATTTGCGAAACACTTTGTGTTCAAAGTGAAGTTCAAATAATTCTTTATTTGCATAGGCTTACACAGCACTTACAAATCGTCATACATTTGAGTATTTTAAAACTATTTATAAGTACTTATGCGTAAATTACATGTTAATACATATATATGATGATGTAGGTACATAAAATATACTAGAAAAATAAATAAACATAATGCGATTCTACCACCGGCTCGGAAAGTTATTTCTGGTCGAGAAGATCCGGCAAGAAACTCGCCAGTTACTCTTTTTAATCGCCAAACTATCATACAATTTTGTGTCATCATCATACCAAGCCGTACAGTTTAATTTTTTTTTTATGTTAAAAGTTGCAGACGAACATACGGATCACCTGATGGTAAGCGATTGCCGCCACCCGTGGACGCCCACGACACCAGTGGAGTCACAATTGCGCTTCCAACCTTTAAACCCTCCCTTCCGCCGGATTGGGCCTCCGGTACCCTCACTCACGCAGCGAAACACAGCACAGTGCTACTTGACGCCGGTTTTCTGTGAGGCCGTTTTCTGTGTATCACTCCGGTCGAACCGGCCCATTCATGCCAGAGCGTGGCTCTCCCACGGTTGACCATTCATGCCAAAGCGTGGCTCTCCCACGGTCAAAATAAAATAGAAGAAATAATAAAATAAATATTATGAGGTAAACCGGAGCAGACCAGTCCCCAAAGATGACACCTGTTCACAAGTATGACGTATGTATCAGCCATCATTTCACTCAACCATATTAGAGGGGCGAAAGATTTATTGAAAGATTTGTTGAAGGGAAACCAGCGTGTGGTCCCCGGCGGAGTAGAATAGGCCACCCTCACTCTTACTGAGGTGTCGTAAAAGGCGACTAAGGTAAAGCTGCTGGCATGATCAACAGCACCCAGAGAAGGAAAACTCTGCATTTATGTCAAAACCCTCGCCAACCCGTCTGCCAAGCGTGGTGAGTTATGGCAATTACCCCTCATGTGATTGAGGGAGGCCCGTGCCCCAGCAGTGGGGACTTAAGTGGGCTGATGATGATATTAGAGGGAATGCAATGAGGGTCTCTCACCGGCGGTTATCCGGATGGGCCTGAGACGGTAAGGGCCCTGCTCCTCCCGCTTTGCCTTAGCCGGCACGGCGGGAGTTTGAGAAGTGAGTAGTCTTCGGACGTAAATCCCGGGGACTCCCACGTCCCTCGGCCGGGTCGGACGGCAGGAGTTCACGCCTAGTGCGACTAGGGTGAACCCGCCCCTTGTTTATCCTCCTCGACATGCCGTCTCCGACCGGTGGAGGCCCTACGGCCACTCCCGACGAAAGTGGATTGCTGCCGAAATTGCCTGCGCACTTAAGGTGGCTCAGGACCAGTGGCAGCTGGGGGATTTCGGACGACTGAGGGCTTCAGTGTCCAGTCACGCCCTCCAGTCTGGGCCACGCTTTCGTCAGGTGCCACCCCCTTCCGGTAGGGAGAGCCCGCGGGCTCGGTGGCCGAAAGGCCGTGTTTCGGAGGTTCTGCGTCGAGTTTCTCAGCCAGAGTGGCTCGGCGGCAGTCCGGCGTTGCCAATTTTCCTGGCTCCGCATCCAGCGGAGTTGGGACTTGCGGCGGCTTCGTTTTTTTGAAGCCTGCAGGTTTTGTTTCCCCAACCCACTCTGCACTGCAGCCAGCAGTGTATGGGTGGGGAGGGGTACCTGCAGTCCTCCTCCCGGTGGTATTCCTGCACTGCAGCCAGCAGTGTGGATGCCACTCGGGGGGCGGAGTTGGTGGGCCGTGGGAGAGGCCTTGGGTCCGATGGACCAGTGTTTTTGGAAGGAGGCTGTGCTGGCGAGCCTCTTCGCCCAGGACGGTACGCGGGTGGCAGCCTGGTGGTAATCCCGCGTTCCGTCCCGACTTAGCGGGCGTAGAATGGGAAAAGCCCCGGTGGTTTTAGTGGGTATGCCCTTGGACGGCCTCTGATTAGCAGAGGCCTAATCCAGGGGAGAGCCCCACACTACCCGGCCGCCTCCCAGCGGCCGGGTGTGCATAAGGCGGCGCCGACCAACCGGCGCCGACGTCGGCTCACAGTGTTGCTGGTGTCCAATTTCTATGGGGGGTAGCAGTCGCTACTATCACGTGATACGTCTAATCCGCTGCCTCTTCCTCTTCAACTTAGCGTGTAATTCCCAGTTGCGTCCAAAGCTGATCCTAGCGTATGGCTTCAGGGCCATACGCTGGAATCAAGATCTAGGAATCGGGAAGTCTGTTAATTACAATGAAGCGACTACCATCTGACCTTAGCAAACCCACAGACAGGGGAACCAATGGTAGAAATATGCACATAGATTTGAAAAATTAGTGGTGCATGCTCGGATTCGGACCACGACTTTTCGTATGGAAGGCGCGTTCTTTTCCACTGAGGTACCATCACTCCATCGTCCATACCATCCGTCTGTTCGTCTGCCAGATCACATAAATAAGCTTTCCTTAATGTTTGTTGGATGCTCACTGACTCCGATGGCATGGCCACGTGGAAAGGATACCTATCCTTTCCACGTGGCCATGCCATCGGAGTCCTTACCTGAGGATCGCAGTATCAAGAAAACTTGTTCGGGCCGGGCCAACCGGTCGACGCCTCCGGTTGGCCACCCCAGATATGTCTGGGAAGATGTCGTAGAGGCAAATTTTCACGAACTGCGAGCCAGCGACAGGCTTAAAACCGCAAATTATCGGAACCAGGGGAGTAATAGTATCCTCCCCGATTACCGCTATGGCGGCCAATGTGAGCAATCAGGCACTTACGCAGAATATGTTATAGTGTTCAAGTGTGTGCGCAAACACAAGTGCATTATCTATTCCCTTACCCTCACATTACGATGGGACACCAATTTAACACAACCGGAGAGGGATCGGGCGCAGGACCGACTTCTTAACGTGCTTTCCGAGACACGGGGGTACAAGATCACCAAGTCCAGTCTCCGGGCTAACAGTAAGAATTTCTTTACTGAAAACTTAGGTACAAATTTTTGGCCCGACCCTGGGATCGACCCGGGACCTCTTGTGCAGCCGTTGCTTTAAAGTGCAACCCACTAACTGTGCCACCTAGGTAGTCTTGTATCGGAGGCCAAGACACATTTTGGGTCGCTGAGCCATCGGAGTAAGTAAGTAATGGACAACATTTCATATTTTTAACATGTCCATATTGTTTTTTTATATGAAAATAGACATGAAATGAACAAACCCATATTTTTTCTTTTTTCAAAATTTGGCCATTTTCATGCATAAAATAATTATTGAAATTCTTTATATTCTAAATAGACGTAAGCGCCAAATGACGTCATCGGACGGCTGAATACAGCGATATTCCTTTGCTTATCATTGTTTTAATAAAAAAAAGGTACTACTGTCAAAGGTAAATAATACTAGTGTCAACATTGTCAATGTCATTCATACATTCAACGTTGACAAGTTGTCTTTTTTTTGACAGTTACATGTCATGGGTTTGGCATTTCGTAAATTTAAAACTATAATGTGCTAAGCAAAGAAATATTTTACATTCTGCCGTCCGATGACGTCATCTTACGTTTTTTAGTTTTTAATTTTTTTCCCAGTAAATAAGCAATATAAAAAATGAATAAATATATATTCGAGCAGCGGAAAAGTAAACAAAGAATTGGTATTTTTTGTTTCAGAGCTTAGCAATTTTGAAATGTTGTCCATTACTGGTTGTTGGCAGCCCTAAGATGCAGCGTGTGGTGCGCAACGCTTCGCAGTTAGCACATGTTTGTCTGCGGCGCGAAGGTCTCCAGAGGTGATAATTCACTTACAGCATCAGACGGCTGGCGACCTTCAGGCTTTTCCAGTCAAGTTCAATGGCAAATTCTAAATAGGCTACTAAAATTTTCCAGACAGCAGTATAATGGCTATCCTATTAAAAGAAACTTAGTATGGTCATTTCTGATGGGATCAATAGTGGAACCGAAAAAAAAACCGCCGTCAAAAACCACGAACTAAAAAGTGTAAAATAATATTTTGAAAACTTCAAAAAACATTTTATAACAGTACACTCGAGAAAAGCCGTTACCGAAGTCGGCGGCCAATACTATCTTGTAATACTAAATAATACTACAAAATACTAATCTACATTCAATTATTCAACCGGGATTATTTCCCACTTTTTAGTTCGTGGTTTTTTTTATAGAATTTTTATTTTCATGATTTTTAGTGTTTTTTTTGGCAGCCTCTCCCCCCCCCCCCCCCCCTTCCTCCCCACCCCCGCCAAATAACTTACAAACTAATTGTGAGTACAGTATTGAAAAAGTTCCTTATTCTTTAATTCCTTACCGTTGAGGAGTTGACTTTCAATCATCAGCTAAACCTCATATATTTATTATGACCAGGTGTAAATACTAGTGTAACTTTGAGAAATATACAAAAAACTTTATGTATGCCTATAAATTATGAGGGTTGCCTTCGATTTCTCTGGGATTCCATAATCAGACCATAACATGCTAACTATGGGACCAACCAGATACCCTTTCAAACAAAAAAAAACAATTCTAAAATCGGTTTATAATTTACGGAGCTATCGCGTAACATAATACATACAAAAAAAGAGCTACATTCAGATGAATTGAGAACCTTCTCCTTTTTGAAGTCGGTTAAAAAGGACCAACTGACTTTTTTATAACAATGCTTCGATAGAAAATGTCACCCAGTATAGCAAAGATCTTGATGATTTAAGTACATACCCAAGGATGCAATGGATGGGTTGCATCCTTTATACGGAAGAAAAGGTCTTCATTGAGGATTTAACATTATGAGAATCAACATTTTGAGAATTCAACATTTTGACTCGAGGTCTGGATTTGAAAGATAACCTATAGCTACAGCGACGGGCCTAATGGCGCAGTGGCTAAAATAATTGCGCCCAGGTGTGGATGGTTCGATTCCCGGACAAATTACGAAACAATTTTTTTCTAAATTGCTTCGGGTTGGAGCGTGCTGAAATATCCCCAACTGTTTTGCCATCAGTAGTACCTACCTAGTAGTCTAGTAGTTGTAGTAGGCTAGTAGGCTGGGACGTCATTAGTTTGAGACTACTAGGTTAGCATGGATTGTCTGGCGTGTTATGTTTTTATATATTTGTTTACACTGCCTTGAAGGTCTCCCGAGGTGATAATCCACTTATATCGGTCACGACATCACCGGGCGAAGGCGACCTCGAACCAGTTCGTCAGTCGAGTTCATTGCCATTATTTTTTACATAATACCTATATCCTCAACCACAGTGGATAAGAAAGAAACCCAGTGGAACTTTCACCTTCTTAACGGGAGTTCAAAGAGTTCGAGCACGCAACCAATTCATATTAATGTGCGTAGTTGTACCACTTGCTTGGCAGTGAAGGAAGTCGTGAGGAAACCAGAACATTATGTAAGGACTATCCTTGGGATCCTGAATTTGTAAACATGATCCACTCTGGGTATTGGGGTTCCCCTGTCCAAGTGTTGCAAATCATAAGCCAATCTCTTTAATTGAATCTCTATGAAAATTGGTCCGATTATTCTTGTTCCGACTAGGACCCAGGATCAAGACGGGATGTGATCGGGCAGACCTCTCCGACCTCGGTGTGTTGACACCTTTGAAAACATATCGTTAGGAAACTCGTCATTCTTTTTTCTCTCCTCAGCCTGATGGTAAGCAAGAGAAGAGCCCAAGTTGCAATTACAACGGAAGCGATGTCAAGGCATCACCTCCATTGGCACCGCAATACTGGCCCGTGAGATGCTCTCCTCAGCCTGATGGTAAGCAAGAGAAGAGCCCAAGTTGCAATTACAACGGAAGCGATGTCAAGGCATCACCTCCATTGGCACCGCAATACTGGCCCGTGAGATGCTCTCCTCAGCCTGATGGTAAGCAAGAGAAGAGCCCAAGTTGCAATTACAACGGAAGCGATGTCAAGGCATCACCTCCATTGGCACCGCAATACTGGCCCGTGAGATGCTCTCCTCAGCCTGATGGTAAGCAAGAGAAGAGCCCAAGTTGCAATTACAACGGAAGCGATGTCAAGGCATCACCTCCATTGGCACCGCAATACTGGCCCGTGAGATGCTCTCCTCAGCCTGATGGTAAGCAAGAGAAGAGCCCAAGTTGCAATTACAACGGAAGCGATGTCAAGGCATCACCTCCATTGGCACCGCAATACTGGCCCGTGAGATGCTCTCCTCAGCCTGATGGTAAGCAAGAGAAGAGCCCAAGTTGCAATTACAACGGAAGCGATGTCAAGGCATCACCTCCATTGGCACCGCAATACTGGCCCGTGAGATGCTTCTTCACGCTTCGTTTGAAGGAATCCATATTGTAGGAAGGAGGAAATACATGCGCCGGCAACGAGTTCCATTTCTTGATGGTGGTTAAAATGTAAAACATGTCACCATACAAATAAGGACAAACTATGCATTATTTCTCTTTGTTGGTACTTAGGTACGTACGTCTTAGTGTTCATATGAGTAACATTCATGAATACCCATAAAACTTGCAAAAGCGAATTTCAGTAGGTACCTACAAAATATTTCCCCTTAGGTACCCAGGTACTTTAAATTATATGCAACTTATTTGAATAAATAAAAACATTTATTTCGACCATCATGCGGATCATATATAATAAAATACGGAATACAGATATAGATTTAACAGAAATACACAATCCTAATGTCAATCAAATTACGTAAAACTACTTCTTTACGTGATGGGGAAACAAACAAAATAAATATATTAAGTAAGTAGGTACAGTGAAATGAAATTAAACAATGGAATTGAACAATTTTGAACTTCAAATGGCAATATTTTCAAAATCAAAATCAATGCGGTGATTGAAAACATAACCAAAAAAAAATTGTAATGGTAAAATGGTATGTAAGTATGTTTCAATGAATGTGTTATAATAACATCATGGATCGAATTCAATGCGGTGATTGTGACACACTGTTCGATCAGGTAGGCATCTCGAACTACTGATCCTCTATTGATTTTTTAGTCAAAGATCATCAATCAAAATAGCGTATTTTTAGGTGAAATCATCAATCCATCAAATACAATCAACGTCTATCGATAGTGGCTATCGCGTCATCTCGCACTCACGGTACAGGGAATGCCTCAATTTGAAACTACTTACTCGTAGATGATCGATGTGAATAATCTGGCGCATTTTTTAATATAATTTATACTGACCAAAAAACTTTTACCAGCTGTCCAAGGGTTCACAGCCAAAATTGCGCTGAGATGGACGCCCTAGTTTTGGTTTTGGACAAGGATGCGCTCTTCGACAAGGGAACCAGACTAACGGAACATGGTCAGACATTCAGAATCATCTCAAATTTGTGTGCACAAATTAACTCTTACTTGTATTTACCAGAAAGAATCATAAACATGTGTCCTTTGTCCTTGCTCCAGAGGGTACATGCCGGAAACGGGACCTGACACGCAGAGAGGGCCCGAGGCGGAACCGTGGCCCCCTACCCCTAACCTTCGTTAGTGGAAGTTTTATGCAACAGCAACCTTCCATAAACCAAAGCTTGGTAAGCTTTTATTGTAGGACCAACAACACGATCGACCTTTAGATCTACAAACAGAAACGCCCTAACAAAATCCACTGACATCAGATAAACAGCAATGATGTGGTGCAAGCCCGTCTATGAAACAACACCCTTGGATAGACGCGATCTGGATGCGCTGGGAGACATCCCTAGCTATCCCCTTTTTACTTAGTCCATCAATAATGGACAACATTTCAAAATTGCTAAGCTCTGAAACAAAAAATACCAATTCTTTGTTTACTTTTCCGCTGCTCGAATATATATTTATTCATTTTTTATATTGCTTATTTACTGAGAAAAAAATTAAAAACTAAAAAACGTAAGATGACGTCATCGGACGGCAGAATGTAAAATATTTCTTTGCTTAGCACATTATAGTTTTAAATTTACGTAATGCCAAACTCATGACATGTAACTGTCAAAAAAAAAGACAACTTGTCAACGTTGAATGTATGAATGACGTTGACAATGTTGACACTAGTATTATTTACCTTTGACAGTAGTACCTTTTTTTTATTAAAACAATGATAAGCAAAGGAATATCGCTGTATTCAGCCGTCCGATGACGTCATTTGGCGCTTACGTCTATTTAGAATAAAAAGAATTTCAATAATTATTTTATGCATGAAAATGGACAAATTTTGAAAAAAGAAAAAATATGGGTCTGTTCATTTTATGTCTACTTTCATATAAAAAAACAATATGGACATGTTAAAAATTTGAAATGTTGTCCATTGCGCCAGACTCTATTCACACTTTAAACTAGTCTCAAACCAGGACATTCCCTGTACTATGAGTAGGTACTAACTGAGGATAGCAATGGGTGTCTTCTAGCGCCGTGATTGCGTTGAGATGGACACCCTACGAGTTTAGATTTAAACTCAGCATGGAAGGTTAAAAAACATTGTTTTCGCACTTGTGCCGTGATAGATAAGATCCAAAATCTGATGGTATCTATTTCGCATAACTCTGGTTGAGGCCTAAGTTAATGTTAGGGTCAAACCCACCATCTCCTTACATTTCCCGAATGTGACAAAGGGATGATAGTTTCCCCTGGGACGCCAAAAAAGGGCGGCGTCATCAGATGACCCGCTTACTCGATTGCCACTCTTGCTTGACCAGCATAGCTGCTTTTATAGTCTGAAGAAAACGCGCAGATTTTTTCTGGTGCGTTGTAATTACGAATACTATACCTGAGTTTAACTTGCACTTCTCTTCGTCTCACCATATCTTAGCCTGGCGTTATCCGTTGCGCCCAAAACTGCCTCTTGAAAGCCTGGGGTGTGCTTTCGTAAGTCTGATAATTACAATAAAGCTACAGCCGTCTCAACTTCTCAACCTTCAAATATTATGGGAATCCTACACAGCTTCAGGATCTCTTATCACGTAGTAATCCCTCACCTAGGTGCTTATGGTAGAAACCAGCTCGCACTTGTATTTATAAGAAAGATTATATATTCATTGACTTGTGTCCTTATGTCCTTGCTCCAGTGGGTACTTCCCGAGCCCTGAGTTCACCCAGTCAGCTGCCACACAAACGCCAGGAGTAGCCGTTGCGCCCCCGCCGCCCAACACCTCCCCTGCCGGCAATGTGTCATCCATTTAGGTAAGCAATTTGGAGTTTTTCCATATAGGATCTATCATAAAAGGCCTCCAAGGCGTCAGCGATCTCAATGTTCATGGTATAAATAGTATAAGTGTTTGCCGAGAGGTTGTAACCCTATAATTGTTTAAAATAGATTCGGTTTAGTAGCTAAAGAATACAATCAATTGGCATCGCTAGTGTGCCCTACCCGTCACCTTAATAAATTAATTAAGGTACGATTTGACCAATATTTATCCAAGAATCATCGTCATCGTCAGTCCATTTAAGTCCCCACTGCTGGGGCTTCAATCACATGAGGGGTAAGTAATTGCCATACTTACCACGCTTGGCAGACGGGTTGGCGAGGGTTTTGATATAAATGCAGAGTTTTCCTTCTCTGGGTGCTGACGATCATGCCAGCAGCTTTACCTTAGTCGCCTTATCCAAGAATAATATATGGTAAGTATAGGTACCTACCTAACGCTACGAATCGTATAGTAGGTAAGTATGACAGCATTATTTCATACCTAAAGATTTATTCTTGGATAAAAAGATTGGTCGAATGTCACTTTTCAATGGCCACATGTCATCTTTACTTAGGTTTTTAGTAGGTAGGTACGTGGATAAGATAAATAAGATACCTACACAATTCTTAGGATTCGTAATACGGTATTGTATTTATGGCAGCTCCCTGCATTATCGGCAGAGTTCGGCACCACTCTGTTATGTAAACTGTTTAATGTGCAAAATGTCGTTAAATTCTGGTTGCTTAGGTAGTTTTAAATAAAGAGATTAGGAGAAGCAAAAACAACTTGACATGGAAAAGATGGTAGAGAGGTGAAAAAATGCAGTGACATATTATCGGCGGCCGAGAATATGCCAGGCCCAACATTATGACATTTTTCCGTTGTGTTACATACTCCACAGGAGACATTTTATTGAATAGGACGAAGGGCTGAACTGAATAATCGTTAAGAAGTTTACCTACCAACATACCTCTTCTTACTATACTAGACTTGAAGAACGTCCTCGTCAGAGTCGACTCATTATAGTTAGTATACAAAATGTTGGTATCGTTTAAATGCATTGTAACCGAATGATTTTCCGCCTGCTGTTTACAAACGGCCTTGACTTTGGAAATCTGGCAGTATTCACGGGCGGACGTAATCAATATTATCTACACTTCACGAAAATATCTCACTTCGGAATATAAAACAAACTACTTATATTTCAACGCTTATTTTTAACAGCTCCAGTGAAAATGATTGGAACAGTATATTTTTGTTACATTTTGTAAATGGACTGGTAAATACATTAGGTACAGCTCGAGAATAGTGTAGAGAAGACGAGTGAAACAATTTCGTGCATTAGTAGGTACATCCGAATTCGTGAAACCAAGATTGTTTTTCTTTTAAAGAATTTAAAGTTTCCTGGGGGCTGGAAAACTTTGTAACACAGGACTAGTACTGGTACCGGTATCTCGCGATATCTAACTTGTCTATGTTGTACTAGATGACTTCTCATAGATCAGTCGGCTGTACATTCGATAGGACATAGACACGATACGTCAAACAAATCAATGCGTCACACGCACAAAATACCTACGAGTGTGTGTAATCACTTATTCATACAACTTTAAACATGCATATGAGCATATAATGTGTCATCATAATATAATACTAAAGCTATGCAACCAGTCATCGGTTGTCACAAGCAACGATATAGTTCAGTAAAGCATATCTTATTGGTTTTGGTAATCAAAATGGATTTACCTCATTGGCTCTCATTTGACTGTGATCGAGTATAATATATCGCCTGTACAGTCAAGACCATAAATATGCACATATATTTCCACTTTATTCAATACAATAAGGCTCATAGTAAGTATGCAATGTATGATGTTCGAGGGTGTACAGTGAGTGACGCACGCGCAGACCCGGGAGGCGCGGCCGCAGAAATAAACTCGGTTATGATGGTATGATTTATTTTGTCCCGAGTGCTATGGCTTGGAAAATATTTACATACTTGTTAGATAATCATGCGTTATTTATAGTTCTTTCCAATTTCCAATGGCAATTTCCAATTTGAGGCGCCCAGATAAGTATAGGTTATCGTGATATAGAATATACACTCATTTTGTTATATTTAATAATCATTAGCTTGTCTCAATCCATTTACTTCTGAAAGGGATGTTAGATAGCAGTGGTCCTGTCAAATTGCACCCAATCGTGAGTTTTTGTAGAAATGTCTATATATAGGACTCCGACGTCGCGTCACGTATGACCACATGGGCAGTTCTCGTGCACTCGTCATTAAAGTCGAATTTAAAGATTTCATACATTCGTCCATTCAAATCTCTCATTCGATTTCGGCCGTGAGGTCCCCGGCAGAGTAGAATAGGCCACCCTCACGCTTACCGAGGTGTCGTAAAAGGCCACTAAGGTAAAGCTGCTGGCATGATCATCAGCACCTAGAGAAGGAAAACTCTGCACATAGATCAAAACCCTCGCCAACCCGTCTGCCAAGCGTGGTGAGTATGGCAATTACCCCTCATGTGATTGAGGGAGGCCCGTGCCCCAGCAGTGGGGACTTAAATTGGCTGATGATGATTCGATTTCAATGTCAAGTGGACGAGAATAAGGCCTCAGAAGTGCAAACGTCTGAGGGCCAATTTTTTGATCCGTAGTTTAACTGAACTAATGGTTAAAAAAGTAACCAATGGTCAAATATCGCCAAAAAAAGGTTTTTTTAACCGATATTTATATTACAAGGAATTACGTCACTTGACTATTGGTTAGACAGTAACTATAGTTAATTCAACCAAAAGGTAACTACGGATCAGAAAATCGGCCCTTGGTCATTATAGTGCCGAAGGCCTCTTTCATCGTCAGCCCATTTAAGTCCCCACTGCTGGGGCACGGGCCTCCCTCAATCACATGAGGGGTAATTGCCATACTCACCACGCTTGGCAGACGGGTTGGCGAGGGTTTTGATATAAATGCAGAGTTTTCCTTCTCGGGTGCTGATGATCATGCCAGCAGCTTTACCTTAGTCGCCTTTTACGACACCTCGGTAAGAAAGAGGGTGGCCTATTCTGCTGTGCCGGGGCCACAAGGCCTCTTTATGTTTATTCTACTTCTTAGTCGTTCACTCCTGCCTGACGAAGTATGGATTGTCCGTAGTATTGGGTAGGTAGCGGATTTTTCTCCGTCTTTCCCTGTTTTGCGGCACGGCGTGTACCTACATTCAGTTAAGGAACTGTGGTAGACTTAATATTGTATGACCATCAGATGATCTGCAACGGGAATGTTCTAAGATGCTCTCGTATTATATATCCAAATATCGACGATAGTCTTCGCTTGATACCAAGCTCTCATCAACATCATCATCATTTCAGCCAATAGAAGTCCACTGCTGGATATAGGCCTCCCCCAATGTTCTCCACACAGATCGGTCCTGTGCCGCCCTCATCCAATGGATTCCCGCAACCTTCACCAGATCGTCGGTCCACCTTGTGGGGGGCCTGCCACGGCTGCGACTTCCTGAACGTGGCCTCCACTCGAGGACCTTTCCGCCCCAACGGCCGTCTGTTCTCCTCGCTATGTGCCCTGCCCATTGCCACTTGAGGCTTGCAATCCTTTGGGCTATGTCTGTGACCTTAGTTCTCCTGCGGATCTCATTATTTTTGATACGATCACGAGACTCCGAGCATAGCCCTCTCCGTTGCTCTCTGGGTGACTTCTTTGGTTCCGTAAGTCATCACTGGCAACACACACGCATTAAAGACTTTTGTCTTGAGACACTCCGGTAGATGGGCCGAAAATATGTTGCGTAGCTTCCCGAACGCTGCCCAGCCGAGTTTCAAGCTCTGCCAAAATGGAAACATTGTGGTACGATAAGCAGTCCATTTTATTATTCTGAGTATGAGCTGACGTGCTAAGGCAAGCCTGAGCCACCTAATTGTTAATTAATATGAAAACCCTTTTGGATTTATACCTATTTATGACGATAACATTTGACCCTTGATCGTTTTTTGTTTGCATCACTGACAAAAATGAAAATACAAGTAGGTAGATGCAGCAAATGTATTGCATGTCGTTTTGAAAACTTATGTAACGCTACAGCAGTATTTTGACCAAATTCTACCGAGTCTACTATTGTCAAAAGTGGATCGTGTGCCAGCGGTCCGTGACCAATTCATTGTGTGAAACCAGAGTAAAAAGGTGTCTCGTAAACCAACTGGCGTTTTGAAATCTGACTTTTTATTGATTTATTTCCATCAGTTAAGTAGGTATACTAGGTGTCTCTTGCTACTGTTTTTTTTTTACCCGACTACGGCAAAGCAAAAGGAGGGTTATGATTTTGACAGGCTATGTATGTATGTATGTATGTATGTTCATCTGTTTCCACGTAACTTCTTAACTACTTATCAGAATTCGACAAATGACATATCATTATAAGCGTCTTGATCGTCCGCTGGTTATAGGCTATATGAAGTTTCACAAAATCTAATGTGGCGCCCTCTAGCGGACAAAACATACAGAGTAAAAAAATAAAGTTATGATAAATATGCCGTGTTTGGTATCATTTGAAAGCGCTTGACTTGTACATTTTGAATATATATATATATTACTAGCACTTGGACACCAAAATAGTACAAATAAAATAAAAGTAAAAAAACTAAAACCCAACTACGACAAAAAACGTCGCTGAAAAAGTATAAAACAAGCCTTCGTTGTCAATTTATGCAATATTCACTATGTAGAGATAAAATTTCATGTTTGGAAAGGCGTAGTCACACGTTAAATATACTACCCTTTGACAACGTGTGACTGCGGATTTCCAAACATGAAATTTTATCTCTACATAGTGAATATTGCATAAATTGACAACGAAGGCTTGTTTTATACTTTTTCAGCGACGTTGTAGTTGGGTTTTAGTTTTTTTACTTTTATTTTATTTGTATGTTTGTTCGTCGATTACTTTGCCATTTATGAACCGATTTAGATAATTATTTTTTAATTGGAAAGTAGATAGTCCCGGAATGGTACCATGATAAGGATATCAGGATTGAGGGGAACCCCCCAAATTTTATGGGAACACGTTATGTTTTTGTATCCTTTTTCAAAATTGCAACAGTATTTACGCCTAATTGTATTAATTTTGTGGCTCTGATGGAAGGTCAACTCTCCTCAACGGTAAAGAGTTAAAGGATATCTCTTTCAATACTGTACTCACAATTAGTTGGAAGTGTGTTTGGTGGAAGAGGGTAGAGAATGCCAGAAAATGAGACCACGAAATAAAAAGTGGTTTTTGAAGGCGGTTTTTTTGTACCATCTATGTATGAAATATGTATTAAGCAAATAAATAATGTTTCTGTTTCTGTTTTCCATCACTACCGGGCACACTATGTTGCCGTTAGTGACGTCAACAGCACGATATGGCAACTATAAACTTTATAGTTAACTTTCCTTTGTAGGTATTTTTCACTATTCTTACACTCGTAAGAATAGTGACTATTTGTACTTAGGTACTCACCTAAGTACAAATAGTGAAAAATAAAAATAGTTCTCTGTTGTTTCCCATGATTTTCTCACGTTAAAATTGTTACCTATTTTGTTTCTATCAGTGAAGACCAGGAGCCCAATTCTCGGGCTCGTGACATTTTTTTCATACGACATATATCACTAAAACATAGTTTTTTGTATGGATTTCAGGTGATATCCGCCATGTTTTTTTCATATCGAAATCTCCATAATTGGGCTCCTGTTATTAGCTTTAAGATATTAATTGTAAATTGCTACCTTATATAGACAGTTATTGGTTTTCCAAATAAAATAATACCTACACAGTTTCTTCGAAAAATTACATACTAAAACGGGAAACGAATGAAGATTTGTCAGTTTGTAGTAAACCTAAGTGTTGTTGTCTGCAGATCAATGTAGACCTGTAATGTAGGTACGGACAGCGGCACAATAAAGTATACAAATCTGTCAAAATTCTTCAACTAATCACTTTATCACCTTAGGATGAGTTTACCAACTTTTAAAATAGATATTTACCTAAACTTGACAGCTTGCTTGACGTAGGTATTTATAAATGATATATTGTCAAATTCGTTCTTTAAATTTAAGTAATCAGTTTCATCACTGATATTAGCTTATATTACTAATCCAATATAACGTATTTATTTGTGTTACCGATAGGAATGTTAAATCCCTAGTAACATTAATACGGAAAGACATTGAATGGGACTTACCTACAAGTCAACCGTTAAATGTACTGAAGCCTATCAAAATCGGCTGAGACGACCAACGATAGCACTGGGAGACAATCCTCGAGACTTCCACACTATCAATATGTAATTACCTACTTAACTAAACGGAATAATAAGCCCTGACAAAAAATAATAAAAAGTATGAATTTAAAAAGTACAAAAGTAAGTTGAAACTGCTAATTTAATGTTCTACGTATGAAAATTTTTGGTTTAATGTTGCGGCGTAGAGGGACCGCTATAATTTACAAGATGGATATAGCTATCGTTAATCAGCAGTTATCCGATTTAGATCTGCAATTTTTGAAGAAATCTTAACATGGACACACCAACGGCGCTTAGAAATAGATGAAAATTTCAATAAGAGTTGCATATACTAAATGTAAAGTTTAACTTACTTACAATCAATATTTAAATACTTGTTGTAATTTTTAATTTCTGATAAAAGGGAAATGTATTTTACAGGTATAGAAAATTTCCGGAATCTCGAAAACCCGCGGGCGTATCCATACTAATGTAATGTTTGAGGACGTTGACCCTAAATTACTCTACCAATACCGACCACTGTAATTAATCAGGCATAATGAGGTTGTCTAATTGTGAAGTAAAATTATATTATTATCTTTTAAGTTATTCGATGGCGCGAGAATCGCCCCCTGGTGAGCCCAACTTTCGGTTTCACGGGTCGACAATCAATATTTTAATACGTAATTTTTGAAAGTGAAAACTTCAATAAAACTTTTATTAACTTTCACAAAAGTCAGTTCTTTCAACAGCTCTATATTTACAATACATGCATTATAATAACCGATAATCGATAACAATACATTGTCTGCAACGGCAACTGAATGGTTTCAGCGAAAAGCTTCAGAATTACGATCGCGACAGCCGCTCGGTTTTCTCCGACCAGACGTGAAATGCGGTTTAGGAGAGGCTGCATGTCCACTGCACTTAGTTACTGCAGTATGGTATTATAACACATATAAAAATAAGACTGGAATTGTTTTTGGAAACTCAGTTCTTTTTAAAGACTCAAATCCAAGTCTCTGTCTCAGTTCCTTTTAAAGAGTCCGACTCTTAATCTGAGTTATTTTTAAAGGCTTAATTTTCTTTGTTCAATTTTAAAAGGGTTTTTATGCTAGTGGCGACAAAGGAGCAGGTGGGTCACCTAATGGTAAGTAATCAACGCCCCCATGAACATCTACGAAATCAGAGAGAAGGCTAATGCGTTTCCGACTTTATATAGGAATACGCTCTTCTCTTGAGTCATGATAACTCAGAGATGACTCGTGACTGAGTATTATCAAAACAACTCAGAACTGAGTTGATTCTCTGAGTGACTTAAATCAAGACAAACAAAAGCCTGACAAAACATAAAAGAACTCGAAAAGACTGAAAAGTCTCAAAGAACTCAAAATACTCGAAAGAACACAAAAGACTCGAAAGAACTCGAACGGAGTCAAAAGACCTATCCAAGCACTATAATTTTTTTATATCGGCCAAAAGAGATGCGCCAAATTTTTAACAAAGACCCATTTGAATAATAATATGAAGCTTGACTTCCATTAGTTAATTAACGAAAAAATATTACGCAATGATTGTTTATAAACACAGTATGATAATGGACGAGTTATTTGGCACGACGACAAATAGGGTACGGGCCTCGCCTGTTCTAGCGCTGCCATAAATAAGGCTCGAAATATCGACCGCTGTTTATTACGCGCGGTTATTACACGCCAAGAGAGGATACATTCATAAATAAGGTATATTCCATACTAGCTTTTGCCCGCGACTTCGTCTGCGTTCACACAATATCTTTATAAATTATAGCCTATGTGTTATTCTGATCTATAAGCTACATTACTGTAAAGTTTCATTAAAATCCGTTTAGTAGTTTTTGCGTGAAAGAGGAACAAACATCCATACATCCATCCAAACAAACTTTCGCCTTTATAATATTAGTAAGGATGGGACGGGTCGACATACGATGGTATGATCTACAAAGCCATTCAGGCATCTTATATGACCAGGAAAGCTCATGACCGCGCCGAGTGGAGGTGCTTCGGAGAAACATATGGCCCACGGTGGGCGAAAGAATGCTAATGAAGAAGAAGATATGGGTAGGTCTTGCAAATCATTTTCGAGCTCTTCAAATCAGCTACATATCGGAAAGCCTCTCGGTGTTTTACGAAATACATTTCAGGAATTGTCTGACATGATCCCCCCGCAGACAATTCTACAACAATACAATTGCTATAAAAATCTGAGTTGCTTGTTAGTTGTACGCAAGGTAGCAAGCTTATCGATCTTCTATCGGATACATTTTGGAGAGTCCGCCACGGAACTGTCCAATGCCACTGAAGCATCTCCGTTCTTCCACTACTCCACCAGGCAGACCCGCAATCGACACCGGTACATGGTAGAAATTCCAAAAGTCCGCACAAAGAGATTTGAATCCTGTTTCCTTATTCGTACTGCGAAACAAAGGAATCAGCTGCCTGAGGAGGTGTTCCCTAGAGGCTACAATTTGGGGTTTTTCAAAGCGCGAGTGAATTGGTATCTTCTAGGTAATCGTGCTACATCTTAGACCATATTGTCACTTACCATCAGGTGAAATATGGTCAAACGCTTACCTATCTACAGTAAAAAAAAAAGAAAAAAAGTTACGCCC
Source organism: Marasmia exigua (assembly GCA_019059595.1). NCBI lineage: Eukaryota > Metazoa > Arthropoda > Insecta > Lepidoptera > Crambidae > Marasmia > Marasmia exigua. The sequence continues at coordinate 29,016,293 of CM032463.1, read as the reverse complement.
ATGACTTCCCTGATCATGTGATATACACCGTTATTTTTTATCGTTTACATCCTGAAATCCCCATAATAGGTATCGTGAATAAAGTCCACCAGTTTGTTGATCTAACACACTGAGTGTTAGATCAACAAAATAAGTGAAGAAAAAACAGCTGTTCTATACATAATTGCTGGCTGGATATTCTATTTTATATGGAACAGCTGTTTTATTTTCTCTTATACTGCTGATCTAACATGCTAAATGGACTTTTATTCACGATACAACGAGATTTTGACTGTAGGAGAGCCACGCTTCGGCATGAATGGACTCGACCGGAGTGATACCACGGCCTCACAGAAAACGGCGTGAAGCAGCACTGTGCTGTGTTACGCTGCGTGAGTGAGGGTACCGGAGGCTTAATCCAGGGGAAAGCGGCTTTAAAGGTTGGCAGCGCGCTTGTGGAGTGTGAAGCGACACCAGTGGCGTCACCACTGGTGTCGCGGGTGTCCATGGGTGGCTGCAATCTTACCATCAGGTGATATGTTTGCTCGCCTGCCACCTAAAATAATAAGAAAATAGGTATATTAGGCCTATTGCGGTTTGCAAAACCATTCTAAAAGTGTGAAAATTACGGTCGCAGCTGAGAACAAACATGACTGTGCCAGAAAAGAGTGTAGAACACATTTTTGAAAATCGACATCGAAGCTCATAATTTGGCAACGATAGGAGATAGATACAAAGTGCAAAACAAAAAGTTGTAGAGAATTTAATTGGCTTTTATTATTTAGTACAACAAAATTTCGTACGAAGCACCGTTTTCGAGAAGTAAGCAAAAAACCAAAAAACGGGACCTTCTTCGTGCCGCCCCCTTCGGGCTCACTTCAGAGGGGTAAGGACTTTCAGTATGCTTATCTCCTAACTAGTCCAAACAAAGTTACTAAGTCAAAGTTTCTGCTTTCGACTTTTCCATCCACAAATTATTCGTTGACTAGGCTATTGGTGGGAATACGGTCCTCGTTTCCGTGGTGTGGTGGAGACGGTCGCGCGCACAGGGTCGACGGCCGGCTGACTCACGGCCTCCTATTACGGCGCGGGCGCATGCTCGGATGTCGCTGCGATTGCTATTCCATAATACCTCGAGGAAGTGGGCGCAGAGGGCTTTGAACGTTTTCGATCAGCGCAAGTTGAATTAGTGTAGGTGTGACGAGATCACGAAATATTTGACATTCCCCTGAAGTCTTTTCAAATGATGCAACAATCAATTTTATGCTGACAGACAGGATAACAGATGACGTGACCTCGTATATGCTCGTCCTTTAATCTCGATTGATTTTTCAAAAAATCAAAAAATATAAAATATTGCAATAAAGCCTGTTACTTTTTTTAATATATAAAATCCTAATTGAAAAAAAACCCTTAAAATAGCTTGGCGCTGTTAAAACACTAGATAATGATCTTTATTTAATTTATCCTCACGACTATAGGATATTTGATTAAGCTCGAGATTTAACTAAATATAAATATTTTATCAAAATATAGGTAAATATGTGCCACTAGCAAAAATTCTCAATTAAAAATATAACGTCTAGCCGGATTTATGGTCCTTCAAAGATTCATGGTCAAGTCCATTTTAAAAGTAGGAAATTATTAAAAAATAATTATACCTTTGCATAACCCCTACAATTTGCACCATCATAATAGAACAATTGATATAAACGAAACATTTGATATAGCTACCATACAAAATTCAAATGAATTGCATACAAAATACTTAGGTGTGACATCACACCTTAGTAGCCATTTGTATGGAGCGTTTTGGGTTTGCCCAAAATAATGTGATTTTAGAGTTGTGATATCTCAGGTAGTTTAAATGAGAATCAAGTAATTCTTTCAACGATGTTTCTATCATTGAGAGGTCTTTTGATTACAAAAATAAATAATAAATAGTCAAATACCGTATTTAGGTAGGTGCAGCGCACGTGTTGCCGAGGTAGACACATTTTTTTTTTGTTTAGAGCTGTATTTATTATAAATCGCAACTACATGAGGTGAAATCTGTCACCTACCTCATCATCATCATCAGCAACCCACACTTGCCCACTGCTGGACATAGGTCTCCCCTAATGCACGCCACTGCTCCCGATTTTCGGCCACTCTCATCCAGCCCACACCAGTCAGCCTTCGAATGCCATTCCCGAATCCCATCTTGTCGCATCTTGTCGGCGTCCTACACTACGCTTACCGAGTCGCGGTCTCCACTCAAGGACTTTACGGCTCCAACGGCTGTCAGTTCTGCGGATAATGTGACCAGCCCACTGCCACTTCAGTTTGCTAATTCGGTGGGCTATGTCGGTGACTCTCTCAGAAGGACCGCATCAGAAATGATGTAATCCGACAGAGAACCAGAGTCACCTACCTCACCCACCTAATAATCTGGTGATTACCCACCCAGAGGAATGCAACAAATCACAGAATTGCACTAAATCGTTGCATTATCTGCGGGGGCTGCAACCAGTCGGTCAGGATACAGTACAATAAATTACGGCATGGAATTTAGAAACAACCCTATCTATTTAGAATTTAGTTTTTAAAAACTGTAAGACGCCCTGCGGCATTATGCGAATGCGGATTCTACCACCGGCTCGGAAAGTTGTTTCTGTTCGAGAAGATCCGGCAAGAAGCACGCCAGTTACTCTGTTTTTACCCGATTACGGCGAAGCAAAAAGGAGGGTTATGATTTTGACCTGTATGTATGTATGGTTGTTCATCTGTTCCCTCATAACTTCTAAACTAGTTATCATATTTGAACAAATGAGGTGTCCTTAAAAGCGTCTAGATTGTCTTCTGGTTATGGGCTACATGACGTCACGTTAATTGACTACAGCGCCCTCTAGGGGACTTAGAGTAAGGATAGAACTCCTCTTACTTAGTTATCTATCTATGACCGGTCATAGAACAACGAGATGTCCGGACATCTATCTTTTTTTTATGTGATAGGTGGCAGACGAGCAGACGGATCACCTGATTGTAAGCGATTGCCGCCACCCATGGACACCTGCGACACCAGTGGAGTCACAGGTGCGCTGCAGATCCTTAAATTCCCCTTTCCCCCGGATTGGGCCTCCGGTACCCTTACTCACGCAGCGAAACACAGCACAATGCTGCTTCACGCCGGTTTTCTGTGAGGTGGTTTTACTCCGGTCGAGCCGGCCCATTCATGCCGAAGCGTGGCTCTCCCACGGTCAAAATGTCGTTGTACATTGTTGATAGAAAGTTACCGCACTGTTTCGTCATATCGTGGTGCATCCAAGTGCACTATTGGTGCGAAGACGAGGCGCGTCGCGCTAGGCGCTTCCGGCCCTGTCTCCATATATTTTAGTTAGGAATACTTGAGCTCGTAATAAATCAAGACCCAGCTCTAGGTGTGTTTTATAAGGCAACTACGTAGGACTAAGTCTGGATTACTCTTTGAAGATTTCTTGTTATAGCAATATTTGCATAACTCATAATATGCAAGACTGCACTAATGATCTTTTTGAAGATTTAAAGAACTAACTACACGTGGCCAATCGTATTAATTTACTTTCATGACCATACACGGTATCCATAGGGGGTAGAAGTAAGTAAAAAGTTTAAAAACTAAAACCCGACTACCAAACAAACACGCTCTATAAAGTACGAAACAAGAAAATTGTCTCTGCTGAAAATATTATGCCGTATTGCCGTGGTCTTATGCCAAATCAGCTAAAAAACCTCTTTCATTTGATAGCCCACACGGTACCGTCAAGTAATTTTTTATTTTATTTCCTTACTCGTAAGTCCTCCAGAGGGCGATGTAGTCAATTTATCGTGATATTATCGCCTATAACCAGAAGACAATCAAGACGCTTCTAACGACACCTCATTTGTTCAAATATGATAACTAGTTTAGAAGTTATGAGGGAACAGATGAACAACCATACATACATACATATAGGTCAAAATCACCACCCTCATTTTTGCTTTTAAAAAGTCCGGCAACACATTAGCGATCTCACTGATTTCGCAGATGGTAATTGGCGGCGTTTATTAATTTCCATTCAGTGACTCGCTTGCTCGTTGGTCGCCCCTACCAAAAAAAAAAAGTCAAGTCAAATCATTTATTGCATCATGGGTTTTACATTATATGTCGATGTTGAAATGAACCTAAGTATCACCATGAATCCTTTAAGACCATATTCATCATCAGCAACCCACACTCGTCCACTGCTGGACGTAGGTCTCCCCTAATGCACGCCACTGCTCCCGATTTTCGGCCACTCTCATCCAGCCCACACCAGCCAGCCTTCATCCCATCTTGTCGCAGGGCGTCCAACACTACGCTTACCGAGTCGCGAGACACATGAACTTTAGCGTGAGCATGGGTGTCCACCAAATCCGCCATCGTAGCCTGGTGACCTTCAAGAAAAAAAGCATTTTCCTTCCTTAAGAGGCGGAAAAGTTTCTGCGATGCATGGGTGTTGCAGATATTTAGGGGTTACTTAACATCAGGTGTGCCGTCTGCTGGCTTGTTCCCGCTTTAATGTAAAAAAATATCATTAACCTTCAGAGCATTTAGCACTATAGGATATAACTACGGTCTTACGACTCGTATTGGAACAGTGGTAGTAAACGCTGCCTTATTTTCCAAGGGTGGCATGTTTCGTTCCCCCGCACAGTACAGACATTTGTGTGCATGAACTTGTCTGTTTTGTATTGGTCTGGGTATTTTCTATGTATTATTAGGATTATATTTACAAAAAAAAGGTTTTTTTTTATGTGATAGGTGGCAGACTATCTGACGTTCCCCTTTCCCCCGGATTGGGCCTCCGGTACCCTTACTCACGCAGCGAAACACAGCACAATGCTGCTTCACGCGGTTTTCTGTGAGGTGGTTTTACTCCGGTCGAGCCGGCCCATTCATGCCGAAGCGTGGCTCTCCCACGGTCAAAATGTCGTTGTACATTGTTGATAGAAAGTTACCGCACTGTTTCGTCATATCGTGGTGCATCCAAGTGCACTATTGGTGCGAAGACGAGGCGCGTCGCGCTAGGCGCTTCCGGCCCTGTCTCCATATATTTTAGTTAGGAATACTTGAGCTCGTAATAAATCAAGACCCAGCTCTAGGTGTGTTTTATAAGGCAACTACGTAGGACTAAGTCTGGATTACTCTTTGAAGATTTCTTGTTATAGCAATATTTGCATAACTCATAATATGCAAGACTGCACTAATGATCTTTTTGAAGATTTAAAGAACTAACTACACGTGGCCAATCGTATTAATTTACTTTCATGACCATACACGGTATCCATAGGGGGTAGAAGTAAGTAAAAAGTTTAAAAACTAAAACCCGACTACCAAACAAACACGCTCTATAAAGTACGAAACAAGAAAATTGTCTCTGCTGAAAATATTATGCCGTATTGCCGTAGTCTTATGCCAAATCTGCTAAAAAAGCTCTTTCATTTGATAGCCCACACGGTACCGTCAAGTAATTTTTTATTTTATTTCCTTACTCTAAGTCCTCCAGAGGGCGATGTAGTCAATTTATCGTGATATTATCGCCTATAACCAGAAGACAATTAAGACGCTTCTAACGACACCTCATTTGTTCAAATATGATAACTAGTTTAGAAGTTATGAGGGAACAGATGAACAACCATACATACATACATATAGGTCAAAATCACCACCCTCATTTTTGCTTTTAAAAAGTCCGGCAACACATTAGCGATCTCACTGATTTCGCAGATGGTAATTGGCGGCGTTTATTAATTTCCATTCAGTGACTCGCTTGCTCGTTGGTCGCCCCTACCAAAAAAAAAAGTCAAGTCAAATCATTTATTGCATCATGGGTTTTACATTATATGTCGATGTTGAAATGAACCTAAGTATCACCATGAATCCTTTAAGACCATATTCATCATCAGCAACCCACACTCGTCCACTGCTGGACGTAGGTCTCCCCTAATGCACGCCACTGCTCCCGATTTTCGGCCACTCTCATCCAGCCCACACCAGCCAGCCTTCATCCCATCTTGTCGCAGGGCGTCCAACACTACGCTTACCGAGTCGCGAGACACATGAACTTTAGCGTGAGCATGGGTGTCCACCAAATCCGCCATCGTAGCCTGGTGACCTTCAAGAAAAAAAGCATTTTCCTTCCTTAAGAGGCGGAAAAGTTTCTGCGATGCCTTGGGTGTTGCAGATATTTAGGGGTTACTTAACATCAGGTGTGCCGTCTGCTGGCTTGTCCGCTTTAATGTAAAAAAATCATTAACCTTCAGAGCATTTAGCACTTAGGATAATAACTACGGTCTTACGACTCGATTGGAACAGTGGTAGTAAACGCTGCCTTTTTTCCAAGGGTGGCAGGTTTCGTTCCCCGCACAGTACAGACATTTGTGTGCATGAACTTGTCTGTTTGTATTGGTCTGGGTATTTTCTATGTATTATTAGGATATATTTACAAAAAAAAGGTTTTTTTTTTATGTGATAGGTGGCAGACTAGCTGACGGATCACTTGATGGGAGGCAATTGCCGCCGCCCATGGACACCCGCGACACCAGTGGAATCACAAGTGCACTGCCAACCTTTTAACCCCCGTTTCCCCCGAATTGGGCCTCCGGTATCCTCACTCACGCAGCGAAACACAGCACAGTGCTGCTTCACGCTGTATACAAATTTGTTATATTTGTAATCCCACTGTTGATTCTGATATCTTTTACACAGGTGCTTGAGCTACCTAGCTATCTCGGAGTCAGATCAATGTATGTGATGTTGTGAAATATTTATTTGTTTCTTAACATCAATGATTTTATTTGTTACAGACACAGCAGACAAATAGAGAGTTTAGTCATTTCACTACATAAAGTAAGTCAATTTATAATTTAACGCCATCAACATACCTAATAAGGAGGATACTTACTGCCTGCTGAGAATAAACGAACTATCTAAGTAAGAAAATGGTGCAAATCTCTAACCAAAACTATTAGAAATTGAATTAAAACATAAGCCTTTAAGCTCGACATGTTTTGGTATACGAAATAATTTCTCATTGTTATTTTTATCTACAAAAATAATATATAATAAATTGTATATAGAGTAGTAAAAAGACCAAAAGTGACAATGAAGCATCTAAAGTGCCCCAAATGTGTATTCTTTCGGGTATACCATGGGAAATGGATAGAATAAATATCTTACACTACAAATTCATCTTTTATTTTTTTTCTCTGTGACTTAATATCCTTGTAAAAATATATCTTAAATTAAGTAGAAACAACATAGAACTGCTCAGCGGAGCCATGAAAGTGAACTCTTATCAAAAAATCTCTCTCAATAATTGTCAGGACTGAGACATTTCAGGATGGCCGAGTCCAACAGACTTTCCAGAATATACTTTTAACAGAACCTTCGCTACTTTGCCTTCTTAGCCTTTTAACCGAGGGAGACCCACAATTCGGCATGAACGCGCCGGCTCGACCGGAGTCACAGAAAATCGGCGTCTGCCACCTATAAAAAAAATAATAACTCGGGCCACGTAAACAACCAAACAGTCACAAATTAGTGGTTGGCAGGGTAGATGGAAATAGAGAGTCCACGAGGTTGGTATGACTCGGTGCAAACGGTACTGAGGGTCACTGTGTTGGAAGTGTAGGTAAAGGAAACATGTTGCTCTTGTCTATGGACTGTTTGCGAGCTGTCGATGTTACGTGGGATTATGGCCATTGGAAAACTAAAATACAAACGCTGACTTATTTGTACACAAATTTGCGCCACCACCACTCTGCTAGCTCACTATAGTCAAAGCGCTCCAACAAGCTGATGGATGATAGGAATCGTAGAAACAGCTCGTCTACTCCTCCACCAGCATTTTAGAAAAGCATGACCTTCAGTAATGAAGAACATGACTAAGATAAGAATAGAAGCCCAGCACTGGTAGTAACACAAAATCGTAAAGGTCAATGATGATGGGTTAAGTAATGGAATAAAAATTGGGCACGCCATAAAAGCAGCTATTTTTGATACTCAGCAAGCATCCAAGTACCAATTGCAGCATAATGGCAAGATTCATGTCGACAGTGTTTTATGTTGCAGGCATAAAAGATCTTCTAAAATGTTTGGGAAAAAAACACTCAGATCATATTAGATGTGAACGTGACGTCTTTACTGAAACGACTCAGTGATCCGACTCAGCCAAATGATACACTGTTCCGAATCTCTTAATGTTCGCTCCGAATATATTATTCGACTCAAATGGATCTCGAGTACGAGTGAACCGAATGATCCGAAATTGCTAATTGATCCGAGTGTGTCGAATGATTTGAATGAGCGGAATGATCCTATGAGCCGAATGATCCGAATGAGCTGAATGATCCGAGTAAGCCGCATGATTCAAATGAGCGGAATGAATCTATCTGAGAGTCGATGTTCCAAATGAAGCGTTTCACTGTTATCGCGAATCTCTGCACTGATCCAGATACTAATATTCCAATCTTTTGAAATATACGTTTCTGCCAGGTCTAGTTCATATAAACACTAGCTTACATTATGAACTCTTATGTGATAACGAAAATACAGTACTTTGGTAAGTATATCAAGTAATGAAGTATTATTAATAGATCGACTCAACCATAGTGATAATACCACGGCCTCACAGAAAACAGCAAGCGCTTGCTCTGCGCTGACTGTTTTACTAATGATGATACTGGGACTTAAGGTTCAATCAGGGGGAAGGGTAATTTAAAGGTTGGTAAAAGCGTACTTGGTGTTGCAGGTGTCCGTTCGCTTTTAGACAGGTGATGAAATGATCCGTCTTATCGTCTGCCACCTATACCTTCATACAAAAGCCATTACCTTACCTAATGAAGTTACCATACATTACCTTACCTAGTTTCTTCCCCTCTCTAACTCACAGGAAGCATTTCCTGCTCGCAGATTGCTCAATACTTCGTCTAGAAAGAATCTAGAGTAGCTTTTCGTCAGAAAATCTTCTTCTCTACCACACATCGACTCGCTTACCTCGTGGAGCTTGTTCATTGCTCGATATGTTTCACAAATAATCTAGAATAGATTTTCGTCAAAAGGACATTGTTCTCTCCCGCACTCCGACTCCCCGGGGGGATCGGATGCACCTCATGAACCTGGCTAATTGCTCAATGCTTCTATTTATGAAGAATCTAGAAAAGCTTTGCGTCAGAAAGTCGTTTTTCTCTCCCGCACTCCGACTCGTCGGGAGGAGCCGGAAGCACCTCGTAAAGCCCCGCTGATTGCGCCGCCCGGCCTACGCTACACTCCTCGTCTGGATACAACCGGATCACCCAGTCTTACGCTTAACTAGGGTTTATATGCGTTGAAAATATCTAGGTATTACCTGGATTTGCCTGGATGAGCACATCAAGTTAATAGAGGATATAACTGGCGCAGGGCATGAGTCATTGGCAAGCACAAGAGGAGCCCTATACCCTGCAGGGACCAAAAACAGGCTAATAATGATGATTATGATTTTTTGGCTATAACAATTTAGGTATGTACCTAAATATAATTTAATGAAACTATCCTAGGTTCACGGCGAAGAAAAAAGCAATTACAAAATTCGTCGACTTACCAAGGTATCCGGTAGCTTAGTCGGTAAAGCAGTTGCCCGGTTAGCAAAATATCGTGGGTTCGAGTCCCACCCGAAGACTGTCGATAAATTTTAAGCAATTAAGTGCATTATTCGCTTAATGCTGATGATTTCAGATGTAAAACCATGGCGAGATTTGCCTAGTCTTGCCCGATGTTGGCTTTGGGCTTTAATAAATGGACAATGGACTATAACGTGTGAAACATCCGCTAAATTATGTACAATAGGACTAAGGTCCATCTACAAAATGTTATATTTTTAAAATGAAAATTTGATGAACGAAACACCGATGTAAAGTTGGAACTCAGTCCAGCTGCCATTCAGCGGATTTTTTACTTGCGGTAGCCCACATTAAAAGGCCAGAAAATAGTCCTCAAGAGGAGAATTACATCTAGGTGGTTGAAGACAACTATTTACCGATGTCCTATAATGTCTACTGATTCAATGATCTCTAGATTAGCTTTACGAGCACCGTCAATATGATACAGATGACAAATGAATAGCATTTACGAGTAAATGAGTTTCGTATCATCATTTCAGCCAAATGTCGGAGTCTCCATTGCGTGATCGTATCAGAAATGATGAGATCCAGCAGGAGAACTAAGGTCACAGACATAGCCCAAAGGATTGCATGCCTCAAGTGGCAATGGGCAGGGCACATAGCAAGGAGAACAGACGGCCGTTGGGGCGGAAAGGTCTTCGAGTGGAGGCCACGTACAGGAAGTCGCAGTCGTGGCACAAGGTGAACCGACGATCTGGTGAAGATCGCGGGAATCCATTGATTGCGGGCGGCTTAGGACCGATCTGTGCGGAGAACATTGGAGGAGGCCTATGTCCAGCAGTGGACGTCTATTGGCTGAAATGATAAGTTTCGTATAACCTGGTTGAAAATACGTGACCCTTCACGTAATGGGTCTATTTGTCTAATAATATAGATAGTCTACAATCAGTCAATACCTCGCACTACCTACCTATTTGTGACAAGTTACTGTGGGTGCTTCAGATAGCGTCGTGATTAGATTGTCGCGCCTCCGACCGATGTAAAACCCCAATTGATAAACAATTTGCACAGTTGGTAACAGAGGAATAAGTCGAGGAAATTTTCATTTGCATCAGTCCTATTCAGACCAGAATAACTTCCACCAGTGGATTACTGAGAAGGGAGGCCAACTGTCAAATATGCTTAACAGGAGCGTTGTAAGACTTGATAATGCAGAAAAGTGGCGTAGTGGTGCAGAAAATAGTTAGGTGACGGGTAGGGCACACTAGCGACGCCAATCGATTTTAATTTTCAGCTACTAAACCGGTTCTTTTTTAAACCATTTCGGGATTCCAACCTCTCGGCAAACACTTATACTATTTATTAAATACTTATACTTAACTTTTGGGTCTGCTTTTGCACTAGAAATGTGAATTACCGCCAAAAGCGGACCCTATTATAAGCGTATTATCAGTATTATTATTCGAAGTTCTGGGAACGTTCGTTGCCGAGTGGTCACTGCGACCATATTTGATCTATTGTTACCTTCGGTCCCACTTATAGATCGTCTCCGAGACCCACGGTCAGCATAAACCGTATAATGGCCTGGCAGCGATAGCCTTAACATTCTCCAGGCAGATGTGGTACCTGCCCAGTGTTCGGCTTCTTGGGTGCCCGAGGGCATCGAATTGCCAAAGGACGTACATCGCAGTCTCGTCCTCTGCCTTACAGAATCTACAGGTGGTGTCTCCGGCCAGCCCGGTTCTAGTGCCGTGTTTGTTCAGCCTGCAGTGGCCAGTAATGGTTCTTGTGAGGATACTCAGCTGTCCGCGAGACAGCTCTAGGGACTCTAGGCGTGAACTTGCTGAAGAATCCTGTCATCCAGATCTTGGCATGTGCCTTACCTGTCGATCTGAGCCAGAGCCGTTCACTCTGTTCGATCGACAAGCAGGTAGGTACCTATTATATGATATATTTTTATATATCCATCATGTATAGTGGTGTAAGTTAAAAAAATTGCTGTCTAATGTTCATCATACAAAAGATCAGCTACGTGATTTTTGCCTATATCATCTTAGTAGTTCTAACAATCTTCATTAGGCAATTCTAAAATGTTGGAATGGTAGATTAATCGCAGGTATTATAATTGAGTCACAGACAGTCGATACCGTTATCGGTGATAAGGACTGTCAACGTCAAACGACGAGTGGTTCGTGAAGGTTCGAGCATGGTTTCACGTTTTGTTAAAGTTTTAACTAGAAAATGGATCCGACTGTACTTCGTGGCGTTGGTCACACTGGTCCTGCTTCTGGTTGTGAAGATCAACATATATTGGTGAGTAAGTGGAGTTTTATCTGATAATACCTTTTAAGTACCTTGGTAGATATTTAATACAGTTTTCATTTGTTTACTTACGGCCACATTTAAGTCAATCTTTGTGCCTCCCCCCCGTACACAGGATCCGCACCCCTACTAGACTTCCCTGGCTTATAGACGTACCTAGCAGGTACCTAGTAGGTACTTACGTCGTAGGTGGGATACTAAATGTAGTTCGTACCATGGAAGAGAGGTCGAATTAAATTTGAATCCACGTGGAACCCCAGGGGATTCTAGTGTCCTTGAATTATTTGGGGAGTTCTGAACATTAAAATAAAATGTATATATCCTGGGTTCTTGTCAACCGCGCCAGGCGATCTCAAGAACTTCTTGAGATCGCTTGGCGCGGTAGACGAAAAGTGCTGATCGAGAGGGTTTTTTTTTTGGTTTTCGGGACACTTCGACAATGCTTCTAGTATTTTTTCCTTAGATTACTATTAGGTATCCATATTCGTAGATTTGTATGAACGTCATTGCCAACATCAATTAGGTAAACGACAGAATACCTACCTAGGTATACATGCCTTTACCTGCCTATCTACCATAGTTCATCGTTTGTTTGTTTTTGGCGTGTCTCTTATCGAGTGGAATTTATTGATATACGTATATACCTAATTATTATATTTTGTATCACGTAGGTATCTCTTACATAATTTACTTAAAACTCGATAATCGCGGTCATACGATATAGTAAATAACAAATAACAGTAGAGGCAACATAGTTACTTGCAAAATTACTATACAATGTCTTTAATTACCTAGTAATTTGATGAATGGGACTAAGATGATAAGTATTCAAGTAAATACCAAAAGGTCCCATTCATGGCTGATAATTCCTGGAATTTGTAGTAAGCAAGCCAAACATTGACTCATTTGTATTGGTGAATATACCCGTTCATACATTTGTAGAAACAGGAAAGTTAGGGACTGAAATTATGCTCATTGTAGACACAATGGGAATTATTAATAATTAATTTAAACGATCATTTGTGTTTGACCGTAATTTGAAATTTATCCTCCTGCCTATAAGTATTTTTGCACAGAATAAAACCAAAGCCTACCTATTTATTTAAGGTGACGGGTAGGGCACACTAGCGACGCCAATCGATTTGAATTTTTAGCTATTAAACCGGATCTATTTTACACAATTTCGGGGTTACCACCTCTCAGTACATTACTACTACAACACTTATACTATTTATTAAATAACCACGCACAAATGTTGGAGTCCGTTTTTGTACGCGAAAAATTGATTCACGCCAAAATTGGCCGCTTTTAGCGGTAATTCACATTTCGAGTACAAAAGTAGACCCAAAAGTTAAGTACATACAACTCATATAATTTCCTTCCCATGAACATTCAAAAAAACTTTTGGTTACGTAAAGTTAATAGTAATGTAACTAATTAAAAGTGACTGTTAAAATCTGGAAAATAAAAATGATTCTAAGTACTTAGTTACATTTCTTTAGTTAGAGCTTCTTCTTAACCGACTTTCAAAAAAGGAGGTTCTCAATTCGACTCGTATATTTTTTAAGGTTCCGTAGCTAAATGGCAAAAAACGGAACCCTTATAGATTCGTCATGTCTTTCCGTCTGTCCGTCCGTCCGTATGTCACCTGGGGATCCCTATACTTAGAACTGATTTTTTTTTATTTTCATCAAACCCATACGTGTGGGGTATCTATGGATAGGTCTTTAAAATGACGTGGAGGTTTTTAATATCATATATTTTCTAAACTTAATACTTTGCCCAAGAGCCGCTCTCAAAGTGGTAAAATGTGTGTAAATTACAAGATAGTATTGGGCGCCGACTTCGGTAACACCTTTTCTCGAGTGTACTGTTATAAAATGTTATTTGAAGTGTATAAAGTGATAAAAATATTATTTTACACTTTTTTTGAAGGCGGTTTTTAGAGTTAGCTTTCAAATGTTTTATCAGCTGTTGGTTTTTTTATCAGTTTGGCAATGGTGTTATTATATAAAACATGAAATACCTATGTATCTATTGTTAAAAGAAAACTAAAGTGCTAATAAGACAGATGCGGCCCATTCGTCGTTTGACACTTAACGAAAAAAACTACACGTGCTTGCCAGATTTGCTCGGAATTTTCCCTAGAAGCTAAGATTTTTTCATGGAAGTCCAAGCTTATTATTAGAAGAAAAAATTAGGTACCTAAATCAGCAACTATAAGATTCTTTAGGTTTATTTATCTGATGTTAACTATATTAATTTTCTCCATTAATCAATCAATCAATGATTTATTTTTGTGTAATATAGGTCGTATTTACCATTGTGAATGGTAGGTAACATGCAGTTCCTCTATATACTGCCAATAGGCATACAAAAAAAAATAGGTATAAGTAAGTACAAAACATTCAATTACAATTCACGTATAAATAATCCATTAAATTAATATCATCACATAACTAAGATTGCAATGTCAAATTTATAGAAATGAATGAATAAATTAATTAATAACAATTAATGACTGTAAGATCGGTAAGTATAATGCAGCCAACTATCGTCCTTATGCTGAACGTAGGTCATCCTCCCTAAATAGCACCAACCAGCTAGGTCCTGTCCTTCCAAATATTGGTTCTACTATCTCTGTCTGTCTTGAAGACATTTACAGAACTGATCCGTTGGTAACTTGGTTGTCAAATAAAAATGTAGTCTTAAACCAGAGCATTGGTTTTCTATGATTACTAGATGTCGATCGCCAGGGGCGTCTCCCAGCTCACCCTGACACGAGGGAGTAGGTACAGATAAATTTCCTTATCTGACTCCTCCGTACCTAGGCTTCATCGACTCCATCGACCTTTTACTGTTCTACTGCGCCAATGAGCATCTGACCTTTGGGCCCCGATCTCGGTGGGACTCAGCCATGACGCCCTTCAAGGTCGAACTAACTAGCTAGGTTGGCGCAGCGACCCATAGTGAGTCTTGGCCTCCGATAGTAAGAGCCTCCATCTGGGTCGGTATTGCGCCACTTCCTGCCAGTCATCCACCAACACTCCACGAAAATCCTTATCGACTCGTCTTTGGACGTCCGACTAGACTTCATCCATTAGGACGTCCCAGGTACGCTCTCTTTACTGCACGATCTTCTCCAATTCTCTCGAAGTGACCAAGCCAGGGAAGTCAATGCGCTTTTGTCTCGCCAATGATGTTAGGCTCGCTAACCTGGTTTTCCAGCTCCCTGTTTTTAAGCATCCTCCACGCACCATCCGGTGTTTCTACAGGTCCCAGTATCATCCTCCAGATCTTACGTTCTGCCACTAGAAGTTTGGTCTCTTTTTTAAGGGTCAGTGTCCAGGCTTCACAGCCGTACATCAAGATTAGGCATATTACTGTCTTTTATATTCGGATTTTTGTGCGTTTGCTTTGAAGCCTGGACACCAAAACCCTGTGTAATGCTGCACTACAACCAAGGTCGAAGCCAAGGTAATTTTATTAATTTTGTAATAACTGAAGGCTGGGGCAGTATTACTGAATGGACCAGGTTGAAAAGTACCTCTGTCATCTACATGGCCACGTCGGTTTTGGCGATAGGTGCCTGAGGATAGGACATAATGGCGAATTCTCATGTCGGAGGCCAAAATCCGTTGTGACCGTTGTCAGTTTAGGTAGGTACCTACTTACTGTACTGCCATAATAATCCTCGCATGTCTTTCCGACTTGAGTCCAAAGCTCTCGCTTCGGAATCCGAGGTAGACCTACACATGGACCATGATCCAGGATTTGGGAAGTCTGGTATTACAATGAAGCGATTGTTATGTCCTATCCGAAACATGTAGGTTTTCCACACGATGAAATGGTAGGAATTGCACACATTATCCTCTTATCTTACCCATTTCCGTTCAGTTCAGTTCATAAAATAAAACTCTAAAGGTGCATGCTCGGATTCGAACCTACGACCTTTATATCTACTAAGCTAATCAGCTACACCTATACTGCAGTGGGGTTATTCCACAGATCTTTATTTAGAATCCCTATCAAAGGGAATTTATGAACTTTTTTCATAAATCCCCATTATAAGTACTGCGACAATCATCTCTCGGCACCCTGACCTCGGCGGGACACTGACATTAGCCTCTCGGCCATGACGCCCTCCAAGGCCGAAGACGATCTTATTTTCTGACAGCCAACCGCCATTGATGAACGAGCGAGTGGGAGGAGGCGTAAGATGAATTACCGATACGCATTTAGAAAGTGACGAAAAATGGTGGAAGTATTTACCTAAGCACCTTATCCGTTTGGCACGATATCGTTGGTAGGTATTACCTAAGATCGACTTGAACAAGATGTAAACACTTTAGTACTTTTTGTCATATGATAATATGATAGCGATCTATATGACTTCTACTTAACACATAGGATTTGGCATGCTAGATGGCTCAAAGTTATTTATTTATTTATCAATTACTTCACGACACTAAATGCATTTCGGCTAAGCGTAAAGCGGTGTGACGAAGAGTAATAGAAATTACTGGTAGGTTAGTCACCAGTGTGTCAAATTTGGTGTCACACTGGTGTGACTACGAGTCAGGAGTGCATACCTATAACTTACCTTCAATACAGGTAGGTAGGCTGGGTTACAGAATTCGTCTTTATTCATCTGATCCTCGCCTTCTGTTGGTATTATATCGATTGGGGACAGATTGTTTGTGGTAACCCAACGTACGTGTGATTATCTGTACAGTTGGCGCCAATAATATATTATCTTATCGCCCAAAGTAGTTAAAATGCTTACTTCCTACTTGCTTACTTTAATGCGTTCCAGGACCAACATGGATATTTGAACTTTTGAATGTGTCAGCCTTTAGTAAAAGTTCTCAAACGATTGTTAACTCAACCAAATATTTGTAAAAGTAGGCACCCAAAAGTTATAATCAATTTAAGGCGGTCTGTCAATCGTGCATAACCAATATCCATATCTCATAATCTAGTTTTAGAAAGATATTCGATATATGAGTGTGACTGAGGAGAGTTCGTTAGCTAACGTATTTTTGGCTCTGAAAGACCGCTACATACAAGGTGTATTTGTGAACATTTACATCCCTCTGCCCACGTGTTCTACCAACCAATCTGAATAACATTTGTTCAACGACTTTTCGAAATTCATCGAAAAAAATTTTTAATCCCTATAAAAAATGACGAAGTCACGTGACCGACTTTGTATGAAAAGTTGAGATTTTTTCATGCGAATTTCCAAATGTGACAGAACATATGTGGTTCATAATGGTTTATAGAACACCTGATTAAAGGGATGTAAATGTTCACAGATACACCCTGTATAGGTTTAGTTAGAATGTTTTCCACAATCCTCATTAGTACCTAACAGCGAACGTAGTTACAGGGGAATTTGTCGTGAAAACGAGGATGGAGCAGTAGATACTTACTAGGGGCTCGCTCAGTTATATTTGGCTTAGTACCTCACCTAGTCGTAATACTTACGTCAATATATAACTTCGCCGCCATCGCGTAAACAAACCACGAAGACTGCTTTTTATTATAGCTTTCCCGAATCCGATTTGTGGATAAATGTCTGACTGAAATAATGTGTTAGTAGCTACACTATTTTATTACCAGGTTCATGCGGGATTCGAACCCGCTATACCTACTGTAAGCGTTGCAATTTAACATTTTCTTGAAGCTCACACTTGCGCCCACAAGAATCACATTAAAAATTCTATCCTTTTTCATTTCGACTCCTTTTTTTCTTCATACATGTATGAGATAAATAATAGTAATAACATCCTCGATTACGGCTACGGCGGCCAATCTAAACGATCAGCCACGTACGCAGGATATATTATAGTGCTCAAGTGTGTGCGCAAACACATGCACTCCCTATAGACCCACCACAGTGTCACCCGGAGAGGTATTCTTGCTTGCTTAAAGTGCTTTCCGAGGCACGAGGGTATAAGATCGCCAACATCCAAAATCCGTGCTGACACTAAGAATTTCTTACCGAAAACATAGGTACAAGTTTTTGGCCCGACCCGGAAACGAACCCGGGACGACTGGCGCAGCTGTCGCTTTAAAGTGCGATCCACTAACCACTACGCCACCAAGGCAGTCGATAATCGATATGGGATAAATAACAATATGAATGAATGAATGAATGAATATACTTTTATTGCACTCAAAATAAAGTATGAAAACTTAAAACAAATTTCAAATTTTCAAATTTCAAATAGTTTTATTGCCAGTTAAGTGTTACAATGGGGTGTTACAATAAATAATGCTGCTTTACTACTTAACCACCTTTTACAGGCATTGCAATATCTAAGTATGCTTATACATTGAGTTCAAAACCTACTAAATAAAACTAGATATTACAGGATGTGTACAACGAAGGCGGCCTTAGTGCAATAGTGTGAAACAACAAGTTAATTTTGTGGCTAACGTACCTACTTACTAAGTAAATGGATACTATTCCTGGTCACCTTTGGGGTACCAGAATACTTTCCACTATTCGCTGGAAAACTATGAGCTAAGTAGACCTACGGCAAACAATCGAACGCACCTACCTACTGCAGTAAGTTCTAAAAACTAAAAAACACGTTCTAAAAAGTACGAAACAAGGGAATACGGTATATGACTTTTTTTTTGCAATCAAAAGACCTCTCAATGATAGAAACACGTTGAAAGAATCACTTGATTCTCATTTAAACTACCTGAGATATCACAACTTTAAAATCACATTGCACAATCACACATGCTGTGTGGTCCCGGCAGAGTAGAATAGGCCACCCTCACTCTTACCAAGGTGTCGTAAAAGGCGACTAAGGTATAGTAAGGGTGGCATGATCAACAGCATCCAGAGAAGGAAAACTCTGCATTTATAGCAAAACCCTCGCCAACCCGTCTGTCAAGCGTGGTGAGTATGGCAATTACCCCTCATGTGATTGAGGGAGGCTCGTGCCCCAGCAGTGGGGACATAAATAGGCTGACGATGAACGATGAAAATAACATTATTTTGGGCAAACCCAAAACGCTCCATACAAATAGCTACTTAGCTGTGAGTCACATAATAATTGGTGCAAATTGTATGGGTTATGATATGGTATAATTATTTTTTAATAATTTCATAGTTTTATAATGGACTTACCCATGAATCTTTGAATGAGCATAAAACCGGCTAGACGTTATATTTTTAATTGAGAATTTTTGCCATTGGCACATATTGACCTATATTTTGCTAAAATATTTATATTTTGTAAAATCTTAAGCTTAGTCATATACCCTATTGTCTCTGATAGATAGATAAAACATTTATTCGCATTTAAGTTGACACAAATAAATACAAAAAAAAAACTTTTTTATGAAATTCTTCAAAAATTTATGAAATTCCTCTGCTGAAATTATTATGCCGTACTGCCGTGGTGTGGTATGCCACATTGATTTTACAGTACAGTAGGTGCCATACGACCACGGCAACATGGCATAATAATTTCAGCACAAACAATTTTCTTGTTTCGTACTTTTTACAGTGTGTATTTTTTTTGTCGGGTTTTAGTTTTTAAACTTTTTTTGTATTTAAAATATTTTAGTTATATTTATAAAATGAATAAAATTTTATTTGATACCCCACGTACTGTCCAGCATTTTTTTTTTAAATTCCGAACTCTAAGTCCCCTAGAGGGCGCTGTAGTCAATTTAACGTAACTTCATGTCGCCTATAACCAGAAGACGATCAAGACGCTTCTAACGACATCTCATTTGTTCCAATATGATAACTAGTTTAGAAGTCATGAAGGAACAGATGAACAACCATACATACATACATACAGGTCAAAATCAAAACCCTCCTTTTTGCTTCGCCGTAGTCGTGTAAAAAGTGACGAGGCGGCGCCTTACTGCCATACCTTTATAGTACATGGCTCACATTAAATCTGTGGTATGGCTACATACTGTACAAAGAATACCATACAACATGAGATTCAGTATAGGTACCTATCTGCTGAGCTTTCATCTCATAATGTACAGGGTGTTCCGACCCAGCGATGCATTATATCAGCTAAGACAATGCGGGCTATTTCACGGTCCGCGGGCCCATTACGAACCGGAATTATAAATCCCATACATCATCTTTTCATGAGTTGAAGATGCTCATAATTTGGTTACATATGAATACATATTGGCAGTTATGAGTTTTATTGAGGATGAAACGGAAAGGATGTCTAATAAACTGTAAATATGGTTGTGTATGTAAGGATATGTTTTAAAATAAAACTATGTAGCTTATACAAGGTTTGTTGCTTTGATTATTTGTTGCTTGACATTACGGTATGTCACAAACCTTCAAGAAAAGAGCGTACTACTCCCTTTTAACAAAGGCCGGCAGTGCATCTGTGACTCTTTTGATGTGGCAGGTGTCCGCGTGGGCGGCGGTAATCGTATTTTTTTCAATGCAAAGGCGTCACCCAAGGTTCAGCCTGAAAATCAGCGCTGCAGCTGCTGTGTGTGGCAGTTGCAGCATATACTGAGGCTGAGCCTTGTTGGCCGCAACTCTTTGTCTCTGTACCTTGTTTTCTCTGTTTTGTTCTATGTGTAATGTGTTGTGGTCAATAAATTGTTTCTTATCTTATCTTATCTTATCTTAATCGCTTACCATCAGCTGATACGTCTGCTCGTCTGCCACATATTCCATAAAAAAAACATTATGGTATAGCTGTAGTAAATTAAGAACGGTCGTAGGTTCGAATACGAGCAAGATTCTTTGAAATTTTCAAATCTTTGTGCGTAGGTATTTTGATCAGCGTAACATGAGCGTAACCTATAAAGGGGAATCCTACCTACCTACACGTTTCGGAAATTATTCCGAACGTGTAATCCAGATGAGCTGGTTCCTCTGTCCAGGATTGCGTAGATCAAACGGCCGTCGCTTCATTGTAGTTAGGTACCACACTTTCCATATCATAGCAGGGAGTTCAAGCGTACCCCGGGATCCGAAGCGACAGCTTTGGGCTCTCCTGGAAATGACACGCTAGGATTATGAGTTCATTACCTAATAGGTAGTTACCTAATAGATGATTGGTTGCTGACATCACGGGCTCGTTTCTAGGTTTGTGCCCAATATGTGGCTGGGGAACACAGATGCCAAGCGGTTGTCCGCTTTTGGGCAAACCGTCCACCAATTTCTGTGTTAACAGAATTGAATAAAAAATCTCCAGGAATATACATATAATTAATAAGCAATAGGATACATTTTCCACATAGTTCAACTGCACCTGTGAATGTTGCACCTGTTTGAGAAAAATAAAATGGCCTGGCTTGAGAAAAATAAAGTGGCCAAACGGATCACCCGATGGTAAGCCATATCCGCCGCCCATGAACACTCGCACCCAGTGGAATTACAAGTGAGCTGCCAACCTTTAAACCCCCTTTTCCCGGTTCGAGCCTCCGGTACCCTCACTCACGCAGAGACGCTGCTTCACGCAGGTTTTCTGTGAGGTTTGTGTGTGTAACATTCAATTACAATAATTCATTAGATATGTAAAACAACGAAGATACCAAAAAGCTACGTTGCTAAAAGCAAGCTTTGTTTCATCAAGCCATATTGTTTGCTCGAACCGGACGCTAACCACCGACCTTCTGGTCAGGTTATGACTACGACCGTAGGCTTCGCCTAAGTCAACAGCGGCGAGCGTCGTTGTAGGGTTTCTAATGGGTATACCTCTGGGTCACCTACCCAGAAGGAGTCCCAAGCACCCCGCCAGGTCTCCCGACCTGAGGGCCAGTGCGCAAAGCATTTTACCCTTCGAGACCAAAAAAGGTTAGATTACGTTACGCCACATTCATAATAATTGCCTTATTTTGAGCCTTACTTACTTATGAATCAAACGGAACCGGAAGTATAAAATCTCGGCGAGACGAGACACCCATAGATACCACAAATTTTGTAAGTGTTATAGTTTTGTAGCAGGGGCAACCAAGCCAATAAATTCCATTAAACCTCAAATATACCAAACAAGCACTACAAAAAACAACCTCAAATATACGAAACTAAATAACCCTTAAATTTAGCATATTCTCAGTTTATTCGCATAATTGTCATAGACTTTTATCCGGGCGAACCGCTACGTGCGAAGGCCGCGGGCCGCAGTCATTGCCAAGGCTGGCGCTTCCCACGACCGGTTTTTGTCCAATGTCCAGCCAATAACAATGGACTACGTGGACCGTTTGTTGTACGCATCACTGGAGAGGATAATTACTTACTAGGGTTTGGAAACGAATCGTAATCAGTTACCAGTGGGTAACCAAAGGAGCACAATTTAAATGTATTATTTTATAGGGAAACGAATTATTATGAGTTTCACCACTTACCTACTTACATAACTTATATGAGAAGGTGGTTAGGTACCTACTTAAATAACACTTAATTACATAGATACTTTTTAAAGTTAAGAACAGTGAGTTGTAACTAGGTACTGGTACAGTGGCGGATAGGTCAAGCTATACAAAACTGTCAAATTTCCTCAATCGATTTCAAACTCAATGAGTAACAGTATAAGGTTTATCATCGAATGAAGAAATTTGACAGTTTTGTATAGCTTTATGTGTCCGCCACTGTACATAGGTACCTATATCTACTTCAAGAAGTAAAAGTGTTGTCATTACGAATAATAGAAGAATCATGGAAATCATTTAAGTTCAAAACAAGTATGTAACCTTAAGATTATTCTTTAAAATAAAATCAGATCTTCCCAAATTACGCATACACCAACTGCATTGCAACAGAGACAAGGTCAAGTTCACAGGTCATTCATTATACCTGAGTACGCGAGCAAAGGCGGAGACCCCGGCCGTTTTTATGGTTTCCCTTCGCCACACGCAGCCCGGGGGCAAGTGGGGCCAAGGACACGCGGTCAAGGACGCCCTACTCGTGCCCGGTACGGCTTTGCATAGAAAAGTAGGTCGGTTTCATTCATAGAGTTCTTTAACCAAAAAAATTTTAATCACAAGATGGCTTCTAATTTGAATAAAAATGGCGCATCAGTTTCCCATAAAAAATATCCTCTAGCTACCAAAAATGTTAATAAAACCTACTGCTGTATAGTGCTAGATAGATAGGCTAGATAAACTACGAAATGACTACGAAATTCGAGAAATCAATGGAGGTTAACAAAACTGCGAGTTACATACTTCAAAAGTCACATGATTTTCCGCGGGCAGAACAATTTCCGTTTCCTGTTAGAGGTGGGGCACGGCTAAGCCATTACGAATAAAAACTGGTGCTTTATTATGTCCGAGATCTATATTTTTAAATAACTGGATTGATAGGAAGAATATTACAATTTAAATACTAAACAACGAACGGCAAAATAAATATAATAATTCTAAACGTTATAAAAATGGTTCAGGGTGGCGCGACTCTTTGAGTTATGCAATGAAAGTGAAAAATAACAAACTTGACATTGGCATCGACGTGATACGGCTTACGTTGATGTCTTGGCCCTGGTCCAGCCACAAAAAAGAACCAGCAACAATCTAAATTTAAAATTTCCCACCAAATCTCTAGAGGTTGTTATAAAAAAGTTAAATCGATCGATTGTATTTTTAAGTTAAAAACTATACATTTTTATTCATTAAGCTAAAGTAAAGATGGCTTGACTTTTTGTACAATATAAAAAGCCTTATAATGATTGGACTATGTGTGTCAATGTTTTTTAAAGTTATTTTTTTATTGATCCTGGTAACTCTATAATTCATAAGAATTAATCTATTCATAAGAATATTCACGTGTAAATTTAGATTTGTATGTTATCTTTGAAAATTTGTTTAATAAACTCCATGAGAAGGCATATATTAGGTATTTATTTACAGAACAGTTTAGATAAACTGAAATTTATTTGTATTTTATATATATATTTTAATTCATTAACAATTTATTTTAGAAGATGGTTTAATAATAATATTTTCTTATTTAATTTAATTATAATATTACTATTTCTATTTAATTATAATATTACTATAGTCACAAAACTTTAACTACATAGACTGTAAATAACACTGAAATATAAAGGTTAGATAAACCTACTTACTACTTTTTCTGCGGTTTCCATCAATTAACACATTTTCCTTATTATTTAAAGTAGATAATTGTTATAAAAATATGTATGTAAATATCTAACTTTTTAATAATTTTGTATTTTAAACAGACACCGCCACAGGATAACCGTTTATAACGCCATCCCCAAAATGACTTTAGCGCACTGTCGAACAAAAATTTGCTCACTTTAAATTTCTTTTTTGGTTAATAGCTAGTATGCGTAATTAAATAAGTGAATAAAGACATCCCTACAAGTGAGATATCGTGATCTATCAGAGATGAGTGTCTATACTATCGTGCCAGATTATCAATTAACTGCATAGCAATAATCCTTGGATATGCTTCATTTGTAATGGCGCTCCTAATGATAGTCAAAATCTCAACTGAATGCGAATATGGCGACCAGTCAGCCGGCCAGGCGAACATCACGGCAGCAGCAAGGCCAAGGTTGACAGAGGAAGGGCTGCGGTGCGGGCGCGGGGCGACGCGGGCTTAACGCTCCGCGCGCTCCCGCGGAGACCATTCTGCACCTCGCAGTCGACTCTGACGGTTGTTCAAGCGCCAGGTAAGCCGTGGCCACTTACAATTATAATCTACCGTCGAAGCCCATACGTACCCGACGGCTATCGCGCCATATCACTTTTCCGATCGGTTACGTTTGATGTGTGAGAACTTAAACCTTTTTGAGATGTGAATGATAACGTCAAGTGGTGCATTTCCCCATATCAGTGATATTGTTGAAGAAAGGTGCTACATTTGATCATCGCCCGCTGAGGTAATCAGTAGTTAGCCGGGGGAAGTTTCCCTCCGAAAAGTTTTAAAGCGGTTCCCGAAGGGCGGGAAGCGTAGGACCCGCGTGCGTGGTGCGTACCGCGCATCGATCGGCCGAACCCTCGCCCTCACCACTCCCGGCTCCGATACATTCATTTGGACAAAAATCATTCCATTTAGTAATTCCACATTCCTTTTATTTATTTGCAGTAGTTTTACGTGATTTAGTGCATGTTTTAGCGGCTAGTATCATATAAATTAGTTTTTGTGAAAATGGGTGGCTGTGCAACGAAAGAAAACAAGGAAAACAAACCGGCAGAGGATGCCGACGGGTGCGTATTGTCTCCGGCCGGCATTTATCTCGTGTCAGATGCGTGAACTATTACGATACGGGCTCATAATTGCATGCTCTTTTAAAATTGCACTCAGTTGCTCCATTCATAAATCTCAAGTGCACATCCAAAAAATATTCTAATTCCAGTGAGCATTTCCTCTGCCATCTGCCGTTAATAATATAATCAAACCACTTGTGCTGATTAAATAACTCTAAAATGTAGGGTAGCGGGTGAATATTTCCAAATGCGATGATTCCGAAGTGAAATAGGATATCAGTGAAATTATTACGAATTTTTTTGTCTCAATGTATTTTGTAGGTAATTTTAAATTGTCAGCGACTGTCATAATTTATCTTGTGCCGGCCTTGTTTTTAAATCTCAATTTTTTCTGATTCGGATTTAGAAAGTATGCAATCGGTGAAAACGCAAGACTTGAGTGTTATTACGAAAATACCGCCAGCGGTATTTTCGCATTCTTACCGGTACCTACTTACACGTTATGTTATCACATTCGATATCATTCGTGGAACGATAAATGGATACCGTAATCCGATGATGCTTAATTATTGCAACACCTTCTCGGATACAAATATTGGAAATAAGTAACAAGAAACTCGCGATAACACGTTCGTTCACTGCTCGCGAGTGGGAGGTACGGCTGCGCTCTGTGAAACAGCACCGGTGCGCAGTGAGCTGACACATCCGTTCGACTTGCGCGTGTCGGTCAAGGCGACCTCTGGCTAAATTACGTAATTCCACCACAAAATCAAGTGAATTCTTGGGTGTGTTCGAAAAACAATCCCTGCTCCGCCAGTCCGCGAAACATCTCCCTTACCTCTAGTTGCTAATACCCTATACCCACATTGTATCAGTGGCTTGGTTTAATACATTAACATGAATTATAAACTTAAAGTCACAATCCCAGTGGTCGTATGCGGTGGCGCTGTGCTTGCATATTACCTCATCCGGAGGTTCGTAAAATAATAATTGCATAATAAAAGTGTTAATTTTTATTTTGGACGATTGGATTTTAACTATGAAAATACCCTCATTTCCTAAATACTTTTTTCCAACGATATTATTTTAAAATTTTGTAAATGAAATGTTGAAGTGATTTTGTTATTAAAAACTTTTTGTATTTTTGTTAGTTTTTCGTCGGTATCGTCTATCGATTCAGAAGATAATGGGTACGTCCCTATTTTCCAATTTAAAAAAAAAGTGCTGACGTCATTCTATGAAAACCGCCGCGATTTTTCGAGTTTTGAAATTACTGTTATTAATTTGTGTGAAAAAACTATTTTATTTAATTTTTTTCAACGAAAATGTGTACTCGGGCAACATGTGCAGCATTAAAAGCGTTAGGACCCATAAATTCGATTTATGTAAGATTTCTGTCGAGAGAAACGTTGTGTAATGGCATGTTTTGTTTGCAGGAAAGCCGCAGCAATGGTGGACGCCGCAACCCTCGAGAAGATGGAGGCTGGATTCAGCAAGCTGGCTGGATCCGACTCCAAGTCGCTGTTAAAGAAGTACCTTACCAGGGAAGTCTTCGATGCTCTTAAGAACAAGAAGACCTCCTTCGGCTCTACGCTCCTGGATTGCATCCAGTCGGGTGAGTTAGGACTTGCACTCATATTTCCGAAATTCACCTATGGTTAACTGGACCAGCTATTATAGTAGGCTAGACGGTAAATGTTCATATATTGCGGTAGTTACGTACTACACCTTGCGCCTACCTGGTACCTGGAAATGCAGAGGTCATCTACTTAGGTACTAATCTTGGGTATGCTGGTTAAATTTTTATATTAGTCCACTTGTTTAGTCCAGCCCATTAATCAGTTGTCATACCAACTTACAATATACTTACTATGCAAGGAATATTTGAAATAAAAGTTTGCAGACCTAGGTACAGTTGACGAATTTTCCGGTATACCAGTGCTAGGCGATAATCGCGTGCAGTGGGGTGGCCGAAGCTAATCCCTGCACTTATGCTTAGTGCAGTGTGCAAGAGATTTTGATGGCTAACTGAATCACTGCTATGTTCATTGAACATACATTATCTTCTTAGCTACAAAAAAAATCATATTCATAGATACTTACAATTAACATAAGTACATCTTTATTTTACATACTAATTTCAAAATCAAAAACAAGTATGTAATAGAAACGGAGTGATCAAAGTTCTCTATAATACCTATTTATCAGTCTGATAATAGTTTGATAATTCAATAATTTTATCTGATATTGATGATATGCTTATTATTGTTTGATTTATACTAAGTAGCTTAGCTTTGAATAAATTACATTCTAATGAGACTTACTTTCTTATTTTTAAATAATAATTCATAAAAACACGTGCCCAGTCTTTCAAAGGAGATATAGTATGGAATAATATTTGTAGTTCTCATTCAAAATCTATTTACTTGAGACTACATCACAGATGTATAGAATAGTCTGTGGACTACATTATAAAATATGTGACGTTAAAGCAATTGGTAATTATTTTTTTCAATTTATTTCAGGTGTGGAGAACTTGGACTCTGGTGTTGGAATCTACGCCCCCGATGCTGAGGCGTACGTAGTCTTCGCCGACCTGTTCGACCCCATCATTGAGGACTACCACAATGGTTTTAAGAAGACCGACCAGCACCCCGCTAAGAACTGGGGTGATGTCGAGACCCTGGGCAACCTGGACCCTGCCGGCGAGTTCGTTGTTTCCACCCGTGTGCGTTGCGGCCGCTCCATGGAGGGCTACCCCTTCAACCCTTGCCTAACTGAGGCCCAGTACAAGGAGATGGAAGAGAAAGTCTCCTCCACCCTCTCTGGCCTCGAGGGCGAACTTAAGGGCACATTCTACCCCCTCACTGGCATGTCCAAGGAAACCCAGCAGCAGCTGATTGATGACCACTTCCTCTTCAAGGAGGGTGACCGTTTCCTCCAGGCCGCTAACGCTTGCCGCTTCTGGCCCTCTGGCCGTGGTATCTACCACAATGAGAACAAGACCTTCCTGGTCTGGTGCAATGAGGAGGACCACCTCCGCCTTATCTCCATGCAAATGGGTGGTGACTTGAAGCAGGTGTACAAGAGGCTGGTGACCGCCGTCAACGACATCGAGAAGAGGGTGCCATTCTCCCACAATGACCGTCTTGGTTTCCTGACCTTCTGCCCCACCAACTTGGGTACCACAGTCCGTGCGTCAGTGCACATCAAGCTGCCCAAGCTGGCCGCCGACAAGGCTAAGCTGGAGGAGGTCGCCTCCAAGTACCACTTGCAGGTGCGCGGAACTCGCGGCGAGCACACTGAGGCCGAGGGCGGTGTCTACGACATCTCCAACAAGCGCCGCATGGGTCTCACCGAGTACGAAGCAGTGAAGGAGATGTACGATGGCATCGCTGAACTGATCAAAATCGAGAAGTCGTTGTAAGAAGTTTTCGATCTCGCGTTATCAGTATTTTTTGTATTATTTATCGTTTCATGTAAGTATTGGACGTTGGAGGGCAGCGGCAGAACTAGTCAGGCGCCTCCGCGGCGCCCGGGCACGCGGGCGGCCCTATATACTGTTTTGAGTAAAAGTATTTTCTATAAGGAAATGGAAAATAAAGACAGCTAGCATTAAGACCAAAAACTGTCTCTTATTTAATACACATCCCTATAATAACTGTATCTTGCCCACGAAACTCAAACGCTTTTCAACTTTTAGGAACTGTTGAAAGATCATGCTATTCCTTCCTACCTAAATCAACTTTCTGACCGAGACATGTTTGAGCAGCTTTCTAAGTTAAGAAGCGTGAGTATTTTGAGCAATACTCATACAAGTCTTCATTTTAGCGTGTAATTCCCGGTTGCCTCCAATGTCGTCGCTTTGGAGCTCCGGGAGCGCTTAGACGAAGATTCAAGATTTGGGTAGTCGCAATTACAACGAAGCGACTGCCGTCTAACCTTCGCAACCCTTTAACAGAGGAAGTAGAAAAAATGTAAGCATTTACATGTTTTAGAAACAATTCAAAACATGCAAATTTCCTCACAATTTCTAGGTAATCATGCTACATCTTAGACCATATTATCACTTACCATCAGGTGAAATATGGTCAAACGCTTACCTATCTACAGTAAAAAAAAAATACAATGTTTTCCCTTACCGCCGATCTAATGGTAGAAATACGCACATAGATTGAAAAAATACTCTTTCATACTAGTGACGTTCACATACTGTTACTGGGTAGCCTACTCGACCGAGCTGATCTTCATACAAAATATATATTTTAGAATTTTTCTGATTACAAACCTACATAATACAGTTGAGCTATTAAACTCATCTTGGCAGAGGTTCTGGGTTCGATACCGGTTTATTCAAACCCACAATATTATTTACGGAACTGAATTATTTTCACTCGATATTCTGTCACTATTATTTTATACTATGTAGGAATGAAAAACGTGACGTGACCGTTACCATTGCGAATTATTATTATGTAACATACCGTTACCTTTGCATATTATGATTGGGTTGAAGAGCATAGATTATCTTCTTGTCGAACCTAATACCTAATTAAAATTGTAGTCAAGATTTTAGTGAATCATAATTTTGGTAGATACGGGTTGAAACCTTAGAAATATGAAACAAAATGTACTCACTACTATACAAACTCAACTTAAACTGTCTTAAGAACTTTACAGCAAAATAACTGTTTATTCGCCTCGTAAATACTTGGCATTTTTGGCTTTGGCCAATGTTCGACCCACACCATGCAAGGCAATAACTAGCTAGAGTCCAGGCCACGCCACCAAAAAAATCCCGTAAAAATGAGCTTCAATCGGCATCAACATTTAAATTGAGCTTTGTATCTATAAATGTTTATTCCGTGTTCTGCCGTGGGACTTCTTTCGTGATGCGGCGCATACTTTGGATTTATTTCAAGGATCTTACATCACTAATGTAAAGCACCAAAAGTAATACATCATAGACAAGTTGCCTCATGTCACCATTTATAATAATAAATTTTAATTCAAATATTATTCCGTACAAGGTTCTGAAATATATAAACTTCAATAAATATAAAGAAGGTATTGCTGTGAAAATTCGAATTAAACCCGTTATATTTTAACTTTCTTTTATCTTGATTGTAAACACCGTCCGCTATGGTTCTACGTCACCATTATTATTGCAAACAACAAAACGTTAAACGCCAGTTTCAGGTTTTTTTTTAATATGGTTCTACCCGAAGATATATTTGCCAATGTCAAGAAACTTATTGAAAATAAGTAGGTAGTCAACAGTCGAAGTCAGTCAAAGTCAGAGTCACTCAATAAAACGCCGGTGTTTTTACGTTTAATCGAGTTACGGATTCAGCGAATATCACTCTAAAAGCGATTGCGGGTTTTAAGACCCTATTAGATCCAAGCAATTTGTCGCTAGACAACCCACTCAACAGTCAACACACAATAGCAGTGTTAAAAACGATACAATCCAACGATTTTTATTATTAAGATCACTTTTCGACACTTCACTGCACAAATAAACACCGAATTTGTACACTAAAAACCACTAGACACTAATTTGAAACCTTTAAATTGCATCAGCCTACGCGGCTTGTTTTAGCCCTACCCGCCGAATCCCAGTTTCAGGTTATTCGTGGTTTTTCATTTATACGCCTAAGTTCATGACAGTCACGCTCACGCGTATTGCTTACAATAACAGTGACGTCACGGCACAGATAATTTATAGACCATCATGGCGGATGGCTTTTATGGCTGTATAGGGAAATATTATTTAAAATATATCAGGAAAGTTGCTTAAAAAAAAATTCATACTTTTTAAGGCATAATATAATCATAATGAGCAGTTCTACTATCAAATAATAAAAATAGTGGCAACTAGCCTATTACAAATGTTACTCAAAGAAAAAAAGCCTATTATATGACAGCATAATAAGTGATGATAAAATCATCAAACATTATTATGCTGTCACATCACTCACTGCTTTAAATTTTGTATTTTGTTTGCCTGCACAGCTGTCAGTGTGACGTTACGTACGAAAATCGTAAACAAAGATACGGATAAGATGGCAACGCCGAAAGCTGAAAAAGACTTGCATTTACCATTGTCTAGAGTAAAAACAATAATGAAAAGTTCTCCTGATGTTGAAGCCGTTGGCCAGGAACCTTTATATCTGGTCACAAAAGTCACTGTAAGTATTATTGTAGTCGGACATAACCTCACTAAAATGCGCGCGTTTTCTTATAAAAAGTAGTTAATTACGCTCACTTCCTTTGTATACAAGGTTTTATAAGTATATAAATGCACATTTACTCTCCTGAACTTAAAAGTTTGTGTGTGAAAGTTTACAATATTTTTTAGGAGCTCTTCGTAACTGACTTAGCCAAAAGGGCGTTTAAGAACAGCAAAAATACCTTCCTGGAGTACAAGCACATCGCGCATGTGGTTCAACAGGACGATACTCTCGACTTCCTGCGAGAGATTATGCCGAAAAAGATCACGGTGAGGCAGTTCAAGGAAATGATGGCGAAGAAGGCGGCGAAAGGCGACAATTCTGATGATGAAGAGTCCAGCGAGGAGCAGTCTAGCGAGGAGTCGAGCGACGAGAGCACCAGCAGTAATGAACAAGACTGATGTTAGTATTTACTATTACTTTAACCAGGTTTAATTAATGTAATGCAAGCATATGAACTCTTTGTACAATTTTGTTTTAGATTTTTTTAGTATATAATTAATTACTGTTAAGAATTAATAATGTGGATATGACACTAATAGATAGAATAATGAAATTCCAGTTAAAATGGTCAAAGCAGGATCAATTACAATAGAATCTGGTTATCAAATCTTCCACACTTACATGAGCACCTCAAATGATGTATCTTAATGCAACAAATAATAAAATAGACAAATGTAGCACTAAAATAGCTAGCTAATTACTCTCTATTAAATCAAATAGTGACCCGCCGATGGCTAGAATATCTTGACAAATATGTCTTTTAATCTCATAATAATACTAAGCCTTGACTGCATTTATTTATAATACTGAAAGATCACTAAATATAAACTTCAAAAATTCATAACTTTTTAATTTTAACTAATTATGTAATTGTTTCAAAACTGTTCATATTACTAGCTGATAAGTTGTTGAAAATAAGATCAAAGATGTACAATTAAAAGATTAACCCCTGAAGTTCTACAAAGCAAAAATTTAATTTTTTAGAACACTATCTTAGTGTAAAAAATAAAAAAATATGTGTTTATATTTATCATAGTCATCTAGATCGTCATTGTAAAAATAATTAAAGAATTCCGTAATATAATATTGATACTACCTATGTATGTTAATTCCTTTTTTTTTAATTTTAATCTTATGTTGGAAGCTGCTAGTGACATCTATAGGTTACGGCCCCCATACACGAATGCTTAAAGGTATCTGAACATGGCAGCACTTGAGAATACATTACATACATATAGTTAACTAACTTTCTGTGAGATGAAGCTATACACCAAAGAGGGTTAGTACAGTAATGCATCTCTAGATGTCACTACAATTTTTTATTTGTTTATTAGAGGTATTCTGAATACCTCTACTAAACGAATTGAAGAAGCTTAGTCTAGAAAACATACTCAATGTGTAACTCATATCACTAGCTCGGTGGTAAAGGAAAGTAATGGAAGGTAACTAGATAGTTTCTCATTTGGACCGGTAGCACAGTTGCCTATGAAGATACTATGGAACGGATCATGGCAGAGTTGCCACTTGTCCCGATTTTCCCGGGACTGTCCCGATTTCGACCACATTGTCCCAAAATGTCCCGGTTTTATCCCGATTTTTGACAATATGCGATAGGTTCAATCAATTCATTCACGGGTACCCAACAACATCGCGTACCCAGCGCCATCGCGCCATCTACCGCGCGCCGCATGTACCGCGTTCGTCTTCGCCTTCTGCCGCACGCCCATTGTACTAAACTTTGTGCAATCAAATTTAAAAAAAAGTTTCCTTTTCCTTAGACTCTCTCAGATGGGTCATATTTTGATTGGACCAAACTACGAACGTCTGATGAATGCCCGATAGTCTGATGGGCACTAACTGGTTCCAGCTTACTCAAAATAGATCTGAGTGGAGGAGGCCTATAGGTACCAATGTGGTATAAAGTTGATGATGGGTCAATTTGGTAATGCCGGATTCCTCACGATTTTTCCCTCGCCGCCTAACAAAAAAAGTTCCTTTATCGAAATCCCGATAAAAAATTAAGTTACATACTCTTCTAATAATAAGCGAATCGGGGCCTTACCTTGCCACTGACTCGAAATAAATCTTCCACCGCCATTACCAAGTTGGTGTAGTGGAAGTATCACCAAACGCTCTTAGTACGATGAATAGGCTCGAGTTGTTTACTTGACAAACAAACCTTTTGAGCAGATTACAAGTTGAGTGGTCAAATAAGTATCACTCTTGACCCCAATCTTACAACTACAGTACGAAGTTTGCTGTCTGTGACATAATGTTGGTTGACCACGAAGCAGATCGCGCCGCCTTAAACGTCACAAGGTGACACTATGTGCAACACGTTAATAACTAAGGTAAACCCATAGAATTAGGCAGTCATCGTCATCGTCAGCCCATTTAAGTCCCCACTGCTGGGGCACGGGCCTCCTTCAATCACATGAGGGCTAATTGCCATACTCACCACGCTTGGCAGACGGGATGGCGAGGGTTTTGATATAAATGCAGAGTTTTCCTTCTCTGGGTGCTGATGATCAGCCAGCAGCTTTACCTTAGTCGCCTTTTACGACACCTCGGTAAGAGTGAGGGTGGCCTATTCTACTCTGCCGGGGACCACACGGCTAATTAGGCAGGGCGGCATTAAAATTTACACACTAACATTAACACAGACATAGATAAATACTTCTTTAATCCGAGTAACAGCAATGAAACTTCGAAATACATATTCTCTAATTGCAAATTATTTTGGTATTACGTTTGTATGGGAAATACGTTGTTCGCCGGCCCCTTAACGGTTGGCTCCACTGGTGTCCATGGGTGGCGGCAATCGATTACCATGTGATCCATCAGCATGTCTGCCACCTATCAATGAATAACGTTACATACATTAAATTCTAAATGGGCTTATGAAAATCCGGGATAAATCTATTGGACAACGGTGTCGGATTAGGGATACCAGACAGATACTTAAGGACGACAGTGAAGTGTACCTCGGGTCGTATTTATTTTGTTACAAAACTAAGTTGGTTTTCAGCATCCCGGACAATAAGGTGTGGATTTCTCGGCCTAGTAACTAATTCCTCATCATTCCTAAGCTGTAAGCAATAATGCTTACTTTCAAAACAAGGAAGTCTACTGAGCTGCAAACCGTCACGTGTCGATGCATTAAAGGATTTCTCTGTGAACATTATCTACTTATCTTTTCACTACGCTAAATGCACTTTGGGCATGGGCTTTATCAGGACTTAAAATCCTATTATTTAGATTTTTGTCTCGTTCCGCTGGTGTGACTGACTACATCTTATGAAATACCGGGGCTATGTCTTGCAAGAAGTGGTCCATCCATATCATTACAGTAAAGGGCGGTAAGTCGTAGCGGTTAGTCACTTATGACAATCTACGTGTGTCATTAAGAAAGAAATAGTGCGTAAACACGCAAGGGAAAACATGCCATTGCGTGGTGAGCAGGCTGACGTATACTGAGCTTCTTTCATACATAATCTGTGCTAAAACTATGTTAGATCATTAGCCTGAGTTCTCTGCAGGACACAGGCCTTCCAAATGTTCGTAATTTCACCCTGTCTTTGGCTGGACGCATCCAGTCTCTTCCAGCGGCACCCCTTCTGAGTTGCGGTCTCCACTCAAGGTCTCGTCTACCAAAAGGTTATCATAGTAGTAGCATGCTTATAAAGCATGCCAAATGTGAGCGTGCTTAATGAACTGTCCATACGTTGTTGGCTTACCCCTTATCCGCACGAAGCGATTTGCTTCCACGTTCATAATGCAGACAGCTAACGAATGGAACTCCTTGCCAAGGTCTGTTTTTCCGGACCACTACTATCTGGACATCTATAAGGCAAGAGTGAACAGGCATCTTCTAGGCGAACGCGTTTCATCCTAGACCTCATCGTCACTTTTCATCCGGTGAGGTTGTGTTCAAGCGTTAGCCTTGAACACAACCTAGTTCTTAAAAATATCATTTGCTATCAATAAGCATGCTATTAGCCATCTATTAGCATGCTTAAAAATAAGCAAACCTGTTTACACGTGCTACAGTACTCCGCCACACTCCCTCTTCCACCCGCACTACAGGTAGCATGCTTTTAAAAATCGACTGTCATGCGATTTTTGAGCATGCTTATTAGTAGCTCGTCCGTCCACACATGCTAGTAGCATTTTCTCAAAAGCATGCTTTGAGAAAATAAGCATGTGTAACCAGGGGCGGATCTAGCCCAAGAAGCGACCGGGTGCAATCAATAACATGGCGCTCTTTTGTTTTAAAATGCGCGAACCAAATTAAATACAACATGTACCTACTTACGGGCAGTCGCTTCATTGTAATTATCAGACATCCCGAATCCTGTCTCATGGTCCAAGCGTACCCCGGGCTGCGTAGCGACCGCATTAGACGCAACTGGGAATCACACGCTAAAATGAGGAGAGGGTGGAGGCTCTATGTGAAGCGGGGGCTCTTGGAGCCCTCTAACTTTCGGCGCGGTACACCGCACCAGCAGCACTATTAGGTAAAGACACCCCTGTGTGTAACAGTAGCTTAACTAAAAGAGCACTTAAGACTTTTTTTTTATTGCTAATTATTATTACAAGCTCGTCTGCCTATTGGCTGACGAGCTTGCGGCCAATCTGATGGTAAACGGTAACCGCCGCTCATATACATCAACAATGCCGGAGCACAGTCATGCCGCTCCCTACCGTAAAAGAAGTACTCTTTTCAAACCTCGTAAAAAAAGGACATGTCATAGCGATCAGGGAACACCGCGGCTGGAAGCTCACTCCAGAGTTTGCACGAGCGTGGGAAAAAGGAGCGCTGGAAACGAAGCGTTCTGGAAAGACATACCAGAGAGTACGCACCAAATGCTGTGTAAATACTACTCTTTGTGTTGTGACCTATGAGAGGAACCTACTTAGTCATGCTCACTCAAATGTCTCTGAGGTGGTGGCGCTATGTGGCGGGTCAATGCATTCCCTCTAATACTCGTATGGTTGAGTTAAATGATGGCTGACACATACTCATACTTGTGAACAGGTGCCACCGTATTTTATTATTTATTTTATTTTGTGTTACAATTAAACTGTATGGCTTGGTATAATGATGACACAACATTCTATGAAAGTTTGGCGATCAAAAAGAGTAACTGGCGAGTTTCTTGCCGGATCTTCTCGACCAGAAACAACTTTCCGAGCCGGTGGTAGAATCGCATTATGTTTATTTTTTTTTTAGTATATTTTATGTATCAACTTATATAATATGTATTAACATGTAAATTATATAAGTACTTATAAAATTGTTTTAAATCATTCAAATGTATGACGATTTGTAAGTGCTGTGTACAAGCCTATGCAAATAAATAATTATTTGAGTTGAGTTGTGGATTAATATTCTGTGGCAGTGGCCTAGTGTGCGGCTACGCTTAGGATGATAACATAGCCAACCACAAGCCTATTGCTTAGCCGGCAGATTGCTAGGCCATAGCCCCTAATTTAGTTGCACTGAACGCCTAATTGAGTGTACAAATGGTTTATTATGTTACTGCACAATGATGAATGCCAGTTAGGAGTTTGGCGTAAGATGCTGACGTTAATGTCGATTTAACCTCACTCAGCTACTATCCTGCTTTGTTGTGGTAGTTTTCAATTAGTGTTTCAAATTACTTATAGTTTGAACTGCATAGATTAGAGTTGACTAAGCACTGGCTAGTGAACTTTTGGTAGTTGGTAGGAAACGAGCAGACGGATACCTGATAGTGCCGCCGCCCACGGAAATCCCGCAAAACCTGGAGTCACCAGTAACCCCCTTTCCTTCCGTATTGGGCCTCTGGTACCCTCACTCATGCAGAGAAACACAGCACAGACGCTTAACGCCGGTTTCCGGTGAGGCCGTGGTATCGCTTCGGTCGAGCTGGCCCATTCATGCCGAAGCGTGGCTCTCCCACGGTCATCTCCCACGTAGCAGTATTTCAGTTAGCGAGCAAAATCGCTTGTAGGTAGGTACAAAGCGTGAGGCAGAAATTAGCTTCTCCCACCCGCTACGCTTGCAAGCGATTATTGCCTAGCGCTGATACACCGAAAAATTCGTTGACTGTACTTTCACTAGAAACGAATTGATTATTTCTTTATCGTTTTCTTCATTACTGAAGGTCGTGCCTTTATGCCTTTATCGAGAGGCAGTGACAAGGATTTTCCATTCTTTCCTATCCTCGGCTTGTATTATCTCTCTTAACGGCAAAGTATCCTAGACGGCATCGTCACTTTCCATCAGGTGAGATTGTAGTCAAGCGTTAGCCTACAGTTCATAAAAAAAGTACCTAAATTCGGTTACATCCCTAATATGGTCTACCTTTCGTAATACTATCATTTTATCATACCGGGAACGGAA
Organism: Marasmia exigua; assembly: GCA_019059595.1. Taxonomy (NCBI): domain Eukaryota; kingdom Metazoa; phylum Arthropoda; class Insecta; order Lepidoptera; family Crambidae; genus Marasmia; species Marasmia exigua. The sequence continues at coordinate 28,978,529 of CM032463.1, read as the reverse complement.
GTAAGTAGGTATACCATAGGTGAATATTTCAACTGTCCAGTTAACACAATTCACGAGACAGTGCTCTCCTAATTTCGTTTCTACTCTTCGGATACGGAACCCTAAAAACTATAAAATACATAAGCGTAGCTCGCTGTATTAACAATGAAATAAGTAAGACGACAATGTACCTATAGGCAAGTACATAATTAATTAATTTCTTTTATAGTATAACTACTTAGGTAGTATACTTACCTACTTCATTGAGTCCAAGTACGGTCAGCTCCAAATATAATATCCTCCAACCGATTACGGCTACGGCGGCCAATCTCAACGATCAGCCACGAACGCAGGATATTTTATAGTGCTCAAGTGTGTGCACAAACACAAGTGCTATTCCCTTACCCTCATATTCCGATGGGACACGACCGGAAAGGGATCGGGCGCAGGACTAACAGCTTAACGTGCTAGCAGGCACGGGGGTAAAAGACCGCCAATTTCCAGACTCCGGGCTGACACTAAGAATTCCTTACCGAAAACTTAGGTACAAATTTCTGGCCCGACCCGGGGATCGAACCCGGGATCTGTTTCCGCAACCGTCGCTTTATAGTGCGACCCACTAACCACTGCGCCAGTATACACTGTAGTACCTTGTGAGGGTCTCCGCGTATGAAAAATCCGCTAGATGGAGTAGGTACTTTAGGCGTGTGGTCCATATACAATGTGATTGGCTATTTTTAAACGTGATCTGTCAAAATGTCTATTTGACAAACTAAACAACCAATGCGGTTGATGCTGGACCTCAGTCCAACAGTACGCCATCTAGCGGATTTTCCACACGCGAAAACCCTCACCAGAGATAGGCTGATAAGACAAGATAGTAAAATTTTTACATTTCTGTGCAGCCGACCGTACATTTAGTTAGAGTTTATTCTAATATCTTTTTTTTTGTAATTGCAAACATCTCGTTACTTAAATACATTCACTATTGCAAAAGTACAGTAAAGCCGAAGTCGAAACTTAAAACTGTCTACCTATGTATTAGGTACTTATTTCTCTTAGTCTATGATATTGATTACATATTAGATAGGTACTACTAAGTAACGGCAGAGTAGAATAGGCCACCCTCACTCTTACCGAGGTGTCGTAAAAGGCGACTAAGGTAAAGCTGCTGGCATGATCATCAGCACCCAGAGAAGGAAAACTCTGCATTTATATCAAAACCCTCGCCAACCCGTCTGCCAAGCGTGGCGAGTATGGCAATTACCCCCCATGTGATTGAGGGAGGCCCGTGCCCCAGCAGTGGGGACTTAAATGGGCTGACGATGACGATGACTAAGTAACTGACCCACTTAGTAACATTAAGTAAGTATGTAAGTAAGTTCTTTATTGTGTATGGAAAACAAGGTTACAGAAATGATCTTAAAATAGTTAAATATATTACAATCACTTAATCCTACCTTTTCATGCATGTACACATTATGGTTATACTCAGTTATAAACCATGACCAAATTTGTTTTTTTATAATCTATAAAATATAAAAAGTAAGGGGGGTTAAAAGGTAAGCAGCGCACTTGTGACACCACTGGTGTTGCAGGTGTCCATGGGCGGCGGTAATCGCTTACCATCAGGTGATCCGTGGGCTCGTCTGCCACCTATATCATAAAAAAAAAATCTAAATATTCGTGGAAACTATAAAAGCAATTTTAAGTTAACCATTCTTTTACCTACTTCTTTTTTAAAAATTGAGAACTTTAACGACTTGAATTTGTCTGGTAATTTATTATAAATTTTTGTGCACATAAAATAGGTTCACATTTCAGGCATATTCGCTGCCATGCCACGGTACAATTCTATAATGTAATAAATTAAACAAACAATCATACGTTTCTAAATTCATTGTATGGCCGCCAAACAAAATAATTAAGTTTGAGTACTTATTCTACTTAAGTGGTTAAAGAAAAAATCACTGCGTTATTATAGACGAACTGGCCAATTAGATTACTACACTAGACTTGCGCAAAACAGTTCACTCAAGAAAAAAGAGTACTTTTATTGTGAATCTAAAGAACTGTATCACACAAATATCTAGTTAATTTGAATCAGTAACTCAATAATTGAAGTACAGATGGCACAGAATTTAGGACATTTTTCTTTAGAAAAATATATAAATTGAAAATTTAAAAAACCTCTGACGACGGTCATTTTTTATGTGAAATTTGTCACTATAAATATATTCTGCTACTAAGTCCTTTTAAATGATACCCATATTGTGGGAGTTGTGTTAAAACATACAATCCATCTCTTTGTGACGGCGACCATCTTGGATTGATTTTATTCAACATAGTTAAGAACGATTTTTATCCAACATAGCTAGACACGTCAAACTTATAACACTACGTCGTTTTTGCGTCGGGGGTTAAAAATTGATATTATACTCCTGTTAATGTCACTTTTAGGCCAAAACATTCACCTCATCGTTTGCCGTACTCATCGACGTAAGTCACATTAAAATGCTTCACCTGAAAATTTTGCTAAATGTCAGTTACGTCAATTAGTAAGATTAGCGAAGATCTGATGGCAAGTGATGGCCATAGAATACATATGCGATGACTGCCGCCAATTGACCCGTCTGCACGTCTGCCACCTGTCACAAAAAAGGAGTGAAATGATTTGTGAAGTTAACTAGTAAAATTTAACTAGTTACCCTGGTAACTAATTCAATTTTACTGGTACTAACTACGAAACTCACAATTGCGCGGGAGCAAATAGAATTGCGATATTATAAAAATAAACCCCGACGATGTATGCCTCGGTTATAGTGCAACCTTGCAACACAATGGCCTCTACATAGATACATGCGACTGATTTTAAGATCATAATTCGGAAGTGTAAAAATAAACCAATGTTTTATAATACTCACCTAATTTTTAGTCACACAAAATTATGTTTGAAGACAGTGTTATTCAAACATTCTTGCGTAGGTATCTCGGAAAATTTTACATTGACGACCGCACCCCGTTCGTGACCCATTCAATACTTATGCTGGAATTTACCGCAACTTCCAAAATATTAATAGTCCGTGTATTCAACTAACGGCATCTTTTTAGTATATTTTAGGGTTCCGTACCCAAAGGGCAAAAACAGGACCTTATTACAAAGACTTCGTTGTCTGTCTGTTTGTTCGTCCTTCTGTCTGTCACCAGGCTGTTAGAGTACCTATCTCAAGAACCACGTTAGCTAGACAGTTTAAGGTGACGGGTAGGGCACACTAGCGAACCCAATCGATTTTAATTTTTATCTACTAAACGGGATCTATTTTAAATAATTTCAGGGCTACAACCTCTCGGCAAGCACTTATACTATTTATTAAATAACCATGCACAAATGTTGGGTCTGTTTTTGTACGCGAAAAATTGATTCACGCCAAAAGCGGCTACTTTAGCGGTATTCCAAAATACGAGTGCAAAAGCAGACAAAACAGTTAACTATAAGTATTAACAATAACAATTTTTCGCGTACGCGTTGGACCCAACATTTGTGCAAGGTTATTAAATACCTACCTACCTACCCGTCACCTTAAAGGGGTTTGGTACTTTTGGCCCACTACCTGTATTCGCTATTTTGATTGTTTCTCAAAATAACGGCCAATAACTTAAGAAATAAACCTTCAACTAATCGATAGATCACATGAAAATATATGAAAAGGTTCTAATATAAAACCTTACCTTAACACCGTGTTGCCAACTCGATGCCAGGCTTTCAAGCTAATTGGTTTTTCAAAAAGGGCTAGATTTTGCTAAAAATTTCAATGTTTTTTAGAAATTTTTTTTATTAATAAAAAACTGCTCAAATATCAAAATTCTCATCAGGAGACTCTACGCCCCACAAGATTTTACCTAACTCTATCTTTTACTCTTACTTTGTGTTGACGAAGAATTGGGCTAGGAGCTAAATCATTATTTTTAGGGTCGAATAAGCATAAAATGGGCTATATAGATCTAAATTAAGTATATTTAGATCTAACACTAAAAAGGCTAAGTTGGCACAATAAAAAATAGACATTTAAGGCTTCCAAATACAAAAATCGCCATGTTTCTCCTATTTGGTACGAAACCCTTCATGCGCGAATCCGACTCGCATTTGGCCGGCTTTTTAATTAATTTTGATTTTTATTCATTCGAGCAAGGCAAGGACGCAACTTCCTTCCGCAGTGCCAATTAATCCAAGGTCTATTTATTTTGCGATCCAAGCGATGTGCGATTCTCGTCGTCGACTATCAAGCATTGGTATCAAATATTGACTGGTATACGGAATCCAAAGTATCATTGCATCTTACAATAGGTACACTTACTCCAATCTGTATTTTTTAATAAAAAGCATTGAACCAAATATATTTAAACGTTAAGATTGTGTAACCCAACGTGTGGTTGATTCTACATGAAGCTGAAAATCAACAGAATAACATACTTACATTAACAGAGATAACTAGTTTAGGTGGTACTTATAAGGTAACAGATGACCATTAATACTCTTTTTAAAAAGGCCGGCAACACAATAGCTATCTCTCTGACTTCGCGGATGTTCATGGTCGGCGGTGATTACTTACTTTCCATCAGGTGACACGCTTGCTCGTTTGTAGCGTCTAGCATAAAAAAGATACACATAACTTACCTACATACAGGTCAAAGTCTTGGCCCTCCTATTTGCTTCCCCGTATTCGGGTAAAAGCTTACGGCATCTATTATTCACATGGCTACAAAGCGAAAGCTTTGGACACAAATATTTCTGTTTGCGTCCAAAGCTATCGCTTTGGAGCCTGTAATATTATTGGCCTATGGTTCAAGATTTAGCGAGTCTGTTATATAAAAAAAGAATAGACCTACGTAACTGTATCTAAATTTAGTTTGATCGATACATTTAGTGATCGCCATCGAAAGTTTAAGGTTCTGGCAGTAACCTTGATTTGGCAGCAAAGGGTGTGCAATCAGTAACTCAACACTTCCAGTAGAAATCGGCAGCGCGATCCGTTGCGTTGCGCCAGCGCAACCAGCCCGGTTCTCTCATGCGTGCACATTAAAAATGGACTCTTACGTACAACTTTAGATGATCATAAAGAAAGAAGAAAGAAAGAAATCAGAAAGAAAAACTTTAAAATTTAATTATACGATACTTATATTTCGATTTCAAATCTATCATAAATAATATAACATCAAACAACTCGTCGTCGCAGTATATATTATGTACAAGCAATCTCGTCCTAATGGTCTGACATAAATTAGGACGCTACCGTTTGCCACATGTCATAGAAGTTAAAAAAGGAGCGGTGTGAAAGACCTGGATGAGGCTGGCACTGTTGTGAATCGCGAGCATAGGAGGAGGCCTATATCCGCAGTGGGATTAAGATATAGAGCATTGACGATTATTATTTGAAACGCCGCAGGACTCCACGCCGCGAATTGCGAAGCTCCATCTTTATCTCAGGACTTCAATCCAACCATATAAATTAGACACTAAAAAGCTTGAAAAAAAATATTCTGCAAAAAAGAAACCGCCATCAAAAACGTGTAACCACGAACTAAAATGTGTAAAATAATATTTTTAACACTTTATACACTTCAAATAACATTTTAAAACAGCCTACACACGAGAAAAGGTTTTACTGAAGTCGGCGCCTTATCCCTGTTGAATAATTATATGTTGTATTAAATTACAAGATAGTATTGGGCGCCGACTTCGGTAACACCTTTTCTCGAGTGTACTGTTAATAAATGGTTATTTGAAGTGTATAAAGTGTTAAAAATATTATTTTTAACCGACTTAAAAAAGGGGGTTCTCAATTCGACATGTATATATTTTACACATTTCAGTTCGTGGTTTTTGAAGGCGGTTTTTTTTTCGCAGAAAATTTTCTTCTTAGAAAATATCTCTCGACATTAAATTTTTTGTTGCTTGCCAATCCTGACATTGGTGATATAAATCGTCCCGCCATCTTTTTCTGGGTTTTTCTGGTGGGATCGCAGATGTCGGCGAAAAATCTGCGAAACTAAAATGGAACTGGGCGGGTCATGTGTGTAGGATGCACCCGGAGAGGTGGACTAAAATCGTCACACAATACCAGCCAGATGTGCGACGGTTGGGAGGTAGGCTCAGAAATCAATTTTATTTTTATTTGTTTATTTCTTGCACCATATGATATACAAGTTACATAACATACATAACTGTCGTAATACATGGACCCTAAATTAATACCTTATTTAGTATCTCTCTCTAATTTAAGAGCGACGCTCTTAATGTAGGTGGAGTAGTCTCCACTCCTCTCTCGACTCTGCCAGTACATTTGATTCCTTGTACGACATGACATTTGATTTTTCCTTAAGTTGTTGGACGTAATTTCTTCTTGGTCTTCCTCTTCCTCTCTTTCCTTCCACTTTTCCTTCCATTATTATTTTGATGAACATGTCATGTCGCACCAGGTATGATATCTATAGTTACGAGCAAAGACCGCTTCTCCCCTACCATTACCTATTTAGTATAAAGGGAGCTATTTTACAAGTGCGCAAACATCCCTACTACTAACACTTTACTTAAGTGCCGCGGCCTATAATTACTATTACTTATTATCATTTATGTTAACGCAATGTCGAGCGCTTAAGTAATCGCTTCCATATGACCTTATAAACCAACAAGTATACCCGTCATAAACTTGCAACGGCCTTTAGTTAAACCTTGGTGGCATTTTTTGAACTGAAAGTGCGATAGAAAGTAATTTAGAGTGGAACTCGTAGTAATAAACAAATTGAAATCTTGCCTTGGGCGCTTCAATAACCCGGTTAAGGTGACGGGTAGGGCACACTAGCGACGCCAATCGATTTTAATTTTTAGCTGCTAAACCGGGTCTATTTTAAACAATTTCGGGGCTACAAGCTCTCGGCAAACACTTATACAATTTACTAAATAACCATGCACAAATGTTGGGTTCGTTTTTCTACGCGAAAAATTGATTCACGCCAAAAGTGGCCGCTTTTGGCGTGAATCAATTTTTCGCGTACGCGTTGGACCCAACATTTGTGCATGGTTATTTAATAAACAGTATAAGTTTTTTCCGGAAGGTTGAAACCCTGAAATTGTTTAAAATAGATCCGGTTTAGTAGCTAAAAATTAAAATTGATTAGCGTCGCTAGTGTGCCCTACCCGTCGCCTCAAAGAAAAGATTCGATGAGATAATTTTCGCAATTATTGGCTAGATTCTAGCGATGTTACGGAGGCCGTCCGACAGTTTTGAATCGGACGTTATTACCCGAGGTCGAAGCACAAAAAAAGATTGGACGGATATAAAGCTGACAGACTTTTAAAATACAATTGCTACTCTTGGAATCATCATCATCATCATATCCATATATCATCACCATTTTGGTTACACGTCACGGCAAAGTGTCTCTTTGTTTTATATTTTATTCTCTTGTACTATGTTTGTGATTTGTTTACCAAATAAAATTTTATTCTTATTCTATATCAGCCCACATCCACCCAGTGCTGAGTATAGGCCTCTTCTTTATCCCGCCATTCCCTTCGGTCCCTTGCCAGCCTTATCCAATATTTCTCCACTGCCGTCACAATATCGTCGGACCATCGGGCAGGTGGTCTGCCCACAGGACGTCGTCCCATTCTTGGAATCACTTCATAATATTTTTTATGAACTAAGGCCAACGCTTGACCACAATCTCACCTGATGGAAAGTGACGATGAGGTCTAGGATGCAACGCGTTTGCCTAGAAGATGCCTGTTCACTCTTGCCTTAAAATGTCTAGATTGTAGTGGACGGTGGTATGGAAAATTGTACTTGGCAAGAGTTCCTTAGCAGTCCGCATTATGATAATGGAACCGAATCGATTCGTGCAATGTATTACTAAGCATTCGGTTTATTTAATATCATAAACAATTTCATAAAAATATGAGTAGTTAATTGGAACTTTTGTATACTTCTGCCTCCGACTCCGGTTCTGACTTTGACTCCGACAAACCTAATTTAAAAACTCCGACTCCGACTTCGGTTCCGATAATATCACCTCCGTAACATGCCTACTAGTTACCACGACGTCATGTGGAGATACCCTTGTTGGATCTTGTTTGGAACGTCCTTACGTCTGAAACACAAAGTGCCATTTTTGCACTACGAGCTCTTCTTAAAGTGGGCATTGTCCTTTCTGATATATATGCAATGAAATAAATTAAAATTGTAGTAGTGTCGTAATCTATACGTATTTTAGTTAAAGTTTACGACAACCATTTAAAATAATCTTTTGATAGTCTGCACCATAGAGTAAGATAATAGACTAACCAGACAGTTAGTCTCCATTCCGAATAGCAAAGTACACTCCACTCAGAATAAATGCATAATAAAACCCGACTACACACAAATACGAAACAAGAAAATTGTCTCCGCTGAAATTATTATGCCGAATCGCCGTGGTCGTGTGCCACATTGATTTTATATATCTGTTTTGCTACAGTAGGTGGCATACGACCATGGCGATACGGCATAATAATTTCAGCAGAGACAATTTTCTTGTTTCGTTCTTTTGGGTAGTCGGGTTTTAGTTTTTAAACTTTATTTTATTTAGGTAACCTATTTTTAGTTACGTAAATAAAATGACATATTTAAAATGTGCTAAAAAAGCTCTTTCATTTGATACCTCACACGGTACCGTGAAGCAAAATTTTTTTTAGTCCCTTACTCTAAGTCCCCTAGAGGGCGCTGTAGTCAATTTAACGTGACGTCATGTCGTAACCAGAAGACAATCAAGACAATTCTAATGACATCTCATTTGTTTAAATATGATAACTAGTTTAGAAGTTATGAGGCAACAGATGAACAACAATACATACATACAGGTCAAAATCATAACCCTCCTTTTTGCTTCGCCGTAGTCGGGTAAAAAGAGGATTTTTAATATTAAAATAAAATAATATCACGTAAGAAAGAAGTGACGCGTTCATGTCTTTTGTACTGCAGAGCGCCAGGTCGATCACCGCCAGCGGCGACGCGCAGTCGTGACGAAAATTTTGGACGTTAACTCGAGATTCATAATGCGTCGTACATATCGTGTCGAAATTACATAATAAAATATATCAAGTATTATTTCTAAATGTCACTACATGGTATAAAACAAAGTCGCTGTCTGTCCCCTATGTATGCTTAGATCTTTAAAACTACGCAACAGATTGTGATTTTTTAATAGAGTAATTCAAGAGGATAATGTGCTATGTGATAACAAGGGTAAAATAAATTAACTTCAGGAGAATAAGAAAAAGTATGAAAGCACGTGAGTACCCAGTGGATGTTTATGAATCTAGTAAGATTTAATTTATATGTTATTTATGTTATTCATGAGTAGCGTAGCGTAGTGGGGACGAACCATTTTTAGAAGTAGAAGAAGAAAAGGGGGTTCCAACAACACCACTGGTAGTAGCGTAGCGTAGTATGGGCGGGAGAAACTTTTTAGGTTGGGGAGGCGGCAAAATCTAAGCTTCATAATGGGGAGCGGGGGCTGAGGAAGAAAAGTGGACGCCAAAATAGTCTTTCGCTTCGAGCGCCACCCACGGTACGACACTGTTCATCTTCGTTCTCCCCCCAGCTCCCAGGGTATCCGGGTTCGGCAGAGCACAGTAGCTACAACAATGTGTATGGGCCTAATAAGTAGGTATGTACATAAAAAAATCTTTGTGGATAATATCCTCCAAACGGTTACGGCTATGGTGGCCCATCTCAGCAAAGTACGTAGGACATATTATAGTGCTCAAGTGTGTGCGCAAACACAAGTACAGTCTCTATTTCTTTTCTCTCATATTCCGATGGGACACTACTGTGACACGACCGGAGAGGGATCGGGCGCAGGACAAACAGGCCCGGGGGTACAAGACCGCCAACTTCCAGACTCCGGGCTGCCACTAAGAATTTCTTACTAGAAACTTAGGTACAAATGTTTAGCCCTACCCGGGGATCCAACCCGGGACCGCTTGCCGCCGTCGCTTTAAAGTGCGACTCACTTAACCACGGCGCCACCGAAGCAGTCAGAGCCATAAAATTTAACTTGAGATGCTCTATCGAGATGTAGCCAATTTCCCATCGGCAGCCCGACCAGGTGAATGTGGCAACGCCCTAATTGAGCCATTCCCAAGCCATATCGTCCATAAACGGCGTTCTATCTGCCATTGGGCAAGCCTTACGTAAGCCCTCGTAAGCCAGATGTAACCCAGACAGGTTCGGAATACCACTAGACTGGACGCCAGGTATTGATAACATTTTAGCACCTGTATACGTGTTTGTTTCACGTTTAAATTTCTAAAACACAGCCACCAGACAGTTAGAAGTGGCCACTAAAAATTTAAATCTCGAGTATTTATTTATTTTTATTTATTTATTTATTAAGGTACACCAACGATTGTTACAACTATACTTATGTAATACTTCAAGCTAAATACTTATAAACTAATGGACAACATTTCAAAATTGCTAAGCTATAAAACAAAAATACCAATTCTCTATTTACTTTTCCGCTGCTCGAATATATATTTATTTATTTTTTATATTGCTTATTTTCTGAGAAAAAAAATTAAGAACTAAAAAACGTAAGATGACGTCATCGGACGGCAGAATGTAAAATATTTCTTTGCTTAGCACATTATAGTTTTAAATTTACGAAATGCCAAACTTATGACATGCAACTGTCAAAAAAAAACAACTTTTCAACGTTGAATGAATGAATGACGTTGACAATGTTGACACTAGTATTATTTACCTTTGACAGTAGTACCTTTTTTTATTAAAACAATGATAAGCAAAGGAATATCGCTGTATTCAGCCGTCCGATGACGTCATTTGGCGCTTACGTCTATTTAGAATATAAAGATTTTCAATAATTATTTTATGTATGAAAATGGCCAAATTTTGAAAAAAGAAAAAATAAGGGTCCGTTAATTTTATGTCTATTTTCATATAAAAAAACAATATGGACATGTTAAAAATATGAAATGTTGTCCATTGCTCAATCAATTTTATAGGTATACACTGCATGCCACTATATTTGACATTCTACTTATATTAATACTAATGTTGTTATATTATTACCTACAGCATTACATACAAAACATAGCAATCACATATTTTTTGTATTTTCTAAAATTGTATGACGAAATCTTCCAAGCGTCATAGAGTGCACATCAACACAAACCGACTCTTTGTACTTATTGTAAAGTTTACTTAGTCAGGATATAGGCGACTTTGTACCCATTACGGACGGAACTGAGTATGATGATTGTAACATGATTACTGGTACAAAATAATATTCAAAACTCACAAATATATTATATTGAAAAGAGTTCTTTCATGGTAGTCAGCGGCATGACTGTGCTCCGGCATTGTTGATGTCTATGTGCGGCGGTTACCGTTTACCATCAGATGGTAAATGGCCGCAAGCTCGTCTGCCTATTTAATGCAATAGAATAAAAATAAATTCTACGCTTTAACGTAGAATTTTAGACTTCGAATGAAAAATTGTTCACGGCAATGTCAATTGAACATTTTTTCATTTAAAGTTTTAATGAAGTTAAGACAAGTAATATTAAAGTCTTGACAATTTATAAAAATCAAATATCGAGAGCGATGGTAGCTTAGTAGATAAGCACTCTATATTCTAAAGCTATGTGCGTATTTCTACCATTAGCTCGGCGGGAAAACATCGTGAGGAAACCTGCACGTTTTGGATAATTTCTCAAAAATTGTTGATAGTCGTACCTACAACATTTGAGATAATAATTATGAACGAGTAATCATGATCCAGTTGTTTTTTTTATTGAATAATTACATACCACAGACTCTAGGTCCGTGCCTTTGTTTGCTACTATCCAGTTGGTTTTAAAGCGGATGTTCTTAATCCTTAACCCTTAACCTAACCCTTTAGATAGGGGAACCCCCATCAAAAGGGATAGGCTAAGGGTTGCGAAAGTCAGACGGCAGTCATCATCATCATCATCATCAGCCTATCGCAGTCTACTGCTGGACGTAGGCCTCTCCAATGGTTCGCCACTGTGATCTATCCATGGCTTCTCGCATCCAGCTCCATCCTGCGCAGATCGTCCCCCCACCTAGCCAGAGGGCGCCCTACATTACATTTGCCAAGACGCGATCTCCGCGGTCGGTCGGTGATCCGACAGAGAACCAAAGTCATCGACATTGCTCACCGAATTAGCAAGCTTAAGTGGCAGTGAGCTGGCCATATTAGCCGCAGAACCGACAACCGATGGGGTAAACGAGACGGCAGTCGCTTGATTGTAATTACTAGACACCCCAATTGTAAATGTATGTGAATAAATGATAAAATAAAATGATAAATCCTTAATCATGATTTAAGTATACCTTCGACTCCAGAGAGACGGCTTAGTCAACCGGGAATTACACTCTAAGGTGAGGAATAAAAGTCAAATGGCGGAAGGTATGGAAGCCGCGTTCTGAGCCACTGAGGTACCATCGCTTATTCTCTTTATCTATCAGTACTTAGTACAAAAAGGTAGGTGGTCCCTGCACCAGGAAATACCAGCGGTACTAATTAAAGCTTCCAACGTAACAGCGAGACTACGGACACTCAATCAGGATTGCAACGCGCAACGCACCGAGCTCGGTCCGAGCCAAATGCCGCCGATAACTACTAATGGCATGCCAGAAACTTGCAAAACGCGGGGCTGGTGATATTTTTTGGGAAAAAAGAAAGAAAATACTAAAAATAATAATAATTTTAAAATTTACATCATCGTCATCATCATTTCAGCCAATAGTCCACTGCTGGACATAGGCTTCCCCAGATCACCAGACCTTCACCAGATCGTCGGTCCACCTTGTGGAGGGCCTGCCACGGCTGCGGCTTCCTGTACGTGGCCTCCACTCGAGGTCCTTTCCGCCCCAACGGCCGTCTGTTCTCCTCGCTATGTGCCCTGCCCATTTGCCACTTGAGGCATGCAATCCTTTGGGCTACATCTGTGACCTTAGTTCTCCTGCGGATCTCATCATCATCATCATCAGCAACCCACACTCGTCCACTACTGGACATAGGTCTCCCCTAATGCACGCCACTGCTCCCGATTTTCGGCCACTCTCATCCAGCCCACACCAGCCAGCCTTCGAATGTCATCATCCCATCTTGTCGCTGGGCGTCCTACACTACGCTTACCGAGTCGCGGTCTCCACTCAAGGACTTTACGGCTCCAACGGCTGTCAGTTCTGCGGCTAATATGACCAGCCCACTGCCACTTCAGTTTGCTAATTCGGTGGGCTATGTCGGTGACTCTGGTTCTCTGTCGGATTACATCATTTCTGATGCGGTCCTTCAGGATCTCATCATTTCATCTAAAATTTACAGTTTACCTCTTTTTATTTTTATTTTGTTTTTCCTTATTGAATATTGCACCACCCCCTCCTCTACTATTAAATGTCCTTTAACCCGATGGTTGTCTGGTAGAAATCGCTTTCAGCGATAGAACGACCGAAATTGTACACAAAATTTCTGTAATACCTAGTACTTAAATTGTGTATTTTGTGCAATAAAGTATATCTATCTATCTATCTAAATACATTTATTGACCATCACAACACAGATAAAATAAATACAGCAGGCAATGGCATAACACGACACAGATACAAAGAGGAGTGTATGGTCAATCAGGGCCCGAAGGCATTTGGTTGTCTAAAAAAGATGATGTGACGATTTCAATACAAGTCCAAGAATGGCAAGTGCATTGGATAGGGAAGAATGGAGAGACTTGGGGGAGGTTTACCCATTTGTGAGACTCAGTAGACTAAATATATGGATGTCTACTTGTTTTTTTCTATAAATCATAGTTTTGCCTAATTCATACACAACTAAAGACTACGTTTACGCCTTTTAGTACAACGTTTATAATAATATAAAAAGACTTCTTTACCCAGATGTGTTAGCAATTTAGAAAATAATTTTGACCGCGTACAATGTAAGGCTTCTCGAATTGTCGGTGACTTGACTCTCTCTAGTTGACTTGATCCGCTAGAACTGCGGCGGGATATAGCTTCCCTCAGCATTCTATACCGCATCTATCATACGGAGTACTCTGATTAACTGTTTGATCTACTCTCTGCAGCTGAATTCCTACATCGAACTACACGCAAGCGATTGTCATTCCATCAACATCATCTCGATGGATGGCGGTCTAATACTGTGCGTTTTTCGCGGAACTTTCTACCACGTACCTCATTTCTGTGGAACGGTTTGCCTGCCTGGACCTTTAAGAGAAGAGCGTACTGCTTTTTAAGAAGGCCGGAAACACATAAGCGATCTCTCTGATTTCGCGGATGTTCATGGGCGGCGAAGATAAATAAATAAAATATAAATATTTTACAACATCACATACATTGATCTGACTCCGAGACAGGTAGCTCAAGCAGCTTTGTTAGGGATATCAGAGTCAACAGTGGGATTACAATATACATATAATACTTTACATACACTACATAACACCCAGACCAATACAAACAGACATGTTCATGCACCCAAATGTTTGCACTGTGCGGGGATCGAACCCGCAACCCTTGGACCAAAGGCAGCGTACACTACTACTATTCCAAACGGGTCGTCAAATTACTTTCGACTCGCTGGCTTGTTTGTCGCCTCTAGCATAAAAAAAATTGAAAGTTTCCTCTTTACTTTGATAATTTAAAAATAGGAACATTCCATATACGCGTGATAGAAAAAAAAATTCACTAGGCCTGTTTTTATTTATTGTTCCATACCTACGAGTAATACTAAGGAGTTTTACGTACGTACGTAATGTAATAAAAATGTTAAAAATACATACAAATCTGGCAGTTAAGTCTCAAAAAAATTTTAAAGTCGCTATTTAGTGAGTTAAAAACCAATACCTATTTACACATTTTATTCTCTTTCTAAAAACTTTTATTCTGTCCCTGCAGACAGTCGTCTTCAGCCAAAAAAAGTTTGTTATAAAGTTTCATTCAAGACATAGCTTCTGATAATATGATATGATAAATAATTTATTTCGAAGAACATGGTACAGAAGATTTTCAAGTTACAAATAATCGTACCAAAATACTAAGATAGTGCTATAAAAAAACGTTATATGTATAAATAGGCATTTACTCGTAGTTATATACAACTACAATTATAATGTAGGTTATTATAATGTACCTATTTACTCATCGTTACATTATTTGCTCAATTCCATCCTAATATTTACAGACTGCAATCAAAGATTTTGATTCCGCACACAAATAAATCTGTTCGACCCAAATTTTATCGGCGATCCGGAAAATCAAGGTAAGTGGCTACCTAGTTGTCAATGAAAAGAAAATGTTGTTTCGCGCGATAGTGAGTAGCGATCCGAGCGCGTTTCCGAACGCACGCCGACAGCGACTGCGCGGCTTCCAACAAATTCAAATTACGAACTAAAGTTTTAATTTCGAATCGTTTTTTGTTTTTCAACGTGATTAAATTTTCGGCTAGTGCGAAAGTTGTGGAAGTTTTTCATGAATTTAAGTCACTGTTTGGGACGATTTGTGATTTAGAAAAAATATCAAAATGACGATTTACAGCAAAATTGTCCAAATTATACTCGTCAGTGTTTAGAGTATAGATGTTTGGATACCAAAAATCAGGTTTGTCTTATTTTGTTTGTTTTTTGTTGGAAATAATAGTAAATTTTATCATTATCAAATATACCGTATCTACCGTGAGAGAGCCATCCTTTGGCATGAATGGGCCGGCTCAGCTAAGTAAATGTATTAATGCAAGAAAACAATTTTTTGTGCGCGGAGAACTACATATAACTATAAGCAATCAAACAAACTATGTAACTACTAGCAAACAAACGGTCCTAGATTCTGTGGTATGTAATTAAACAATAAAAAAATGGGCCGGTTCGACCGAAGTGATACCACCGCCTCACAGATAACCGGCGTGAATCAGCGCTGTGCTATCCTTTGCTGCGTAAGTGAGGGTACCGGAGGCCCAATCCGGGGAAAAAGGGGTTCAAATTTTGGGAGCGCACTTGTGACTCCACTGGTGTTGCGGGTGTCCATGACCGGCGGCTGTCACTTACCATCAGGTGATCCGTCTCCTCGTCTGCTACCTATCACATAAAATATATCCCGTTACTTTTTAGTCTGATGAATGAGATTTCTTCTTCTTCTTCTTCGAGCGGGTTTTTCCGCAATTAGGCAGCAGTTGTGTCCATTTCGCGTGCGGAGGGTGAAGTCGGCCGGTGTCACTCCAACTAGCCGAGTTCTTCAAGGAAACATATCAGCACAGTGTTGCTGAAGATTTCATGGAGACTGCCTGGGTTTCCCAGGTTGTTGGCCACCCCTATACACTCTAAGAGTACATGAGTGGCTGTTTCTTCCTTCTCCATGCATGCTCTGCATAGAGGGCTGTCTATAACACCTAGATTAAACAGATGTTTATTAAAACTGCCATGCCCCGTTAGAGCACTGTTCACTAAACGGAGGTTCGGACTATAAAGTTGTAAAAATTGTCTGCAGAGACGGTGATCCAATTGCGGTAGGATTAGTTTCGCCTCTCTGCATGCCTCCAGACTGCTGCAATAGTTGTTGTGTAGAGATTTAGTATAATTCTACCTTTCCACAACGTAGGGTCCTAACCACTAGACGCTCACGGCCAAACGCCCTGATGGGTGGGTTAAGTACCGGGCCGTGATCTCGGGGTCCTGGGTTCGATTCCCGGGTCGAGCGAAAAGTACGTTTCGAATTTTTCGAACATAGCTCGGGTTTGTGATCACCGTGGCAAGCGTGGTGATTAAGCCTAATCCCATCATAGTAGCGA
Organism: Marasmia exigua; assembly: GCA_019059595.1. Lineage (NCBI taxonomy): Eukaryota > Metazoa > Arthropoda > Insecta > Lepidoptera > Crambidae > Marasmia > Marasmia exigua. The sequence continues at coordinate 28,961,666 of CM032463.1, read as the reverse complement.
TAACTTGATTTCTATGATGGAGGCCTTTGCCCTGCAGTGGGACAGTTTATAGGCTGATACTTTACTTTACCTTTCCACTAGTTATGGGGAAGAGGGAGGTTCGGTTATGGCCCCACTGGGACCATATTAGATCCTCTTCTTGCGAGTAGGTCGGCTGCGTCGTTTCCTCTGCTGCCGCTGATGAGTGAGATTCACAAACTAAAAAGATGAGAGCTTTAGGTTGCAAATTATAATATGCATCATAGATTATATTTAATTTATCTATATGACATCATAACACATGAACTAATCATTCAATTATATCATCTGTAGTAAACCCAATGTGTGGCAAACAACGACCTGTTGGTCTAGTGGTTTAAGTACCGGGCCGTGATCTCGGGGTTTTGGATTCGATTCCCGGGCTGGGCAAAAAGTATGTTTCGATTTTTTCAAACATAGCTCGGGTTTTTGTTCGCGAATCCGCATTTGGCATGCGTAGTGATTAAGCCTAATCCCATCATAGTAGCGATGACTTGATTTCTATGCTGGAGGCCTTTGCTCTGCAGTGGGACAATATATAGGCTGATACTTGATTGCGCAAACTTACTGGCACTGTCTGGACATGATTGAATATGGTTTTGTTTTTTCCTTTGTTTTATTTATATGTATTTTTAATTGTTTTACGTTTTGTTTTCTGTTTGTGCCAAATTGTGTTCTGTTTACAACTGCTATAAGTTCTGTGTTGTGATGTCTATAATAATAAATATTTTCTTTCTTTCAAACCCAAGTGCACTCTCTATTCCCGTACCCTCGTATTCCGATGGGACACCAACGTGATACGAGCTAAGAGGGCTCGGGTGCAGGCCAACGGTTAACATGCTTTTCGAGGCACAGGGGTACATGACCGCCAACTTCCACACTCCGGGCTAACACTAAGAATTTCTGACCGAAAAATTAGGTACAAATTTCTTTGGCCCGACCCGGAGATTGAACCCGGGACCTTAAAGTACAACCCGCAGTCACTGCGCCACCGAGGCAGGTAGATAATAATTAACGATAGGGCAGTGCAGTAATAAATTGACTAAAGCCTTTATTGCAGTAATGTGGGCCAAATACCTAAGTCATGTTATGTAACTCTATCCCCTTCCTCGTACCACGAAACAGTTAGTACTCAGACAAACTTGTTCCAGGCTTAGTTATAAGCTTTTACCACCTGTTATTGTGATACGAACGGACAGCCACACGTCAGGATGGCGTACATGGATCACCTATGTAACTATTAATAGGAATGATGGTAAGCGATTGCCGCCGCCCATGGACACCCGTGACACCAGCGGAGTCAAAAGAACGCTGCCAACCTTTAAACCCCCCTTTCACCTGGATTGGGCCTCCGGTACCCTCACTCACCCAGCGAAACACAGCGCATTGCTGTTTAAGGCCGGTTTTCTATGCGGCCGTGGTATCACTAGTCGAGCCGGCCCATTCATGCAGAAGCGTGGCTCTCCCACGGTTACCACAATATGTCAAATTTCCGCAATTGGTATTGAACCAAACGTGTTAGACATTAAGGTGAGAAACGACTAAAGAAATTTGACAGATTTGTATACATTGATGTGCGGTTGTCCGTATCTATGTACAAACATATCTTGGTGGTCAATAAATGTCTTAGTTACTTACTTAACTGATTACAAAACCCGATCTTTAATTATTTATTACCGTACTTAGCTCATGCCATCCCGTTCCAATACGCAATGTTAAAAGAGGCTGGAGCGATAATCATTTTTTATCTAAATTTCCTCTAAGTTTTGACGTATTATTAGAAAATAATGGCCCGATGGTATTCCGCGATGCAAAACAACATAAAATATAAAAAAACAAATATTTTTTAGACAAAAATATGTATGCATGCGCTCATCAGTCACTCATCCACCACTATCCAGCCTTAAGTAAACATAGCTGCACAGTAGTTGGTATATTTAAGTAATAGCAAAATGTTTGCAATGTATCCACACTTGAGAGTTGTATCTCTCTCGTGTTCAGGCGGGACACGAGATAATAATAAATAAATAAATATTTCACAACATCACATACATTGATCTAACTCCGAGATAGGTAGCTTAAGCACCTGTGTTACGGATATCAGAATCAACAGTGGGATTACAAATATATACGTATAATACTTTTCTTTTGTAAATACATACTTATAATATAGGAAACACCCAGACCTAATACAAACAAACATGTTCATGCACACAAATGTTAGTACTGTGCGGGGATCGAACCCGCAACCCTTGGACCAAAAGCAGCGTTCACTACAACTGTTCTAAGCGGGTCGTCAAATCGTCAAACAAGAGATAAAAAATTTAAGTGTGTTATTTCCTTAAGAATAGCTGCACAGGTCTAAAGCTTTGACATTTTTGTAGGTCGTGGGCATAGAGCAACACGACACGTTACTGTGTTGAGTGGGAAATTTTCCCACAGTAAAGTTCTCAATGTCAAAAGATAAAATAGCGTAAATTAAAAACATGTATGTTTTGTACAGACAGCCACATATCTGTATACCACAATCTGTCAAATTTCCTGAATTGATATTGAATTGAACGTGTTGGATTAAGGTTAAATTCGAATGAAGAAATTTGACAGTTGTGTATACTTTGTTGGTTTTTTAGTCATTGGGCTGTAGTACAAGCATAGTTTATTTAATTCATTTGTCGGTATCTTCTTGCAATTATTAGTTGACCTCGTGGCAAATAATTACGCGGGTACTTCCCTTATTACATTACATTGTCGTGTAAAGGTGGATTTAATAGCTGTAATGTGAGTGAATCATTACAAATCACCTCTGATCTAGGGTCTAGATAAGTTACTATTCCTCGTGTTACTCGTGCCAACAGTGCCTACATAGTAGGATTTGAAAAAGTAGTTCATATTGAATGTAAGGATCATGAAAGTAAGCTTTTTCCTCACAAAATACATCCCAATCCCAGTGCAGTGGGAGAGTCTCTGGCCATCATCTAGCTTGTAGGTACTCATAGTACAGTAAAAAGCAGATGTTTCCTATTTTGTTGCTCTTATTCCGACGAGCATAGAGTCAAAACCAGATTAAAACTGTGCATCAAATTTTGCTGTTGGCTGTACAGGTATAAGGCTATAATACCCTAGCCTCGTTTAAGACTGTTGATATATTGTCTGGCGAATTAATTTAGAAGTTAAAGGTGATAATTCTAAGAAATAGTGATTTGGCTAGGATAACTTTTCATCACTAAATAAAAAAATATATTCGATTTAAATTACTGAGCAAATATACGTTTTCGCCCTTATACTTTAGATTTATAAGAAATCATCACCTAAAAGTATAGGAACTCCTTTGTAGATTGTACATAGGCACCACTAAGAATTACGTAGGATAATGCCGGACGTGGGTAATATTGCAAACATAATTAGATAGGCGTCTTTGAGCGGAAATATGTTTTTTATGTAATTTACCACTTCACATAAATAATAGCAGTCATCATTCACCTTCAGGCATGATGACACAAGTATCATAATCTTATGCTATAGAGGTTCAAATCTATGACAAGTAGCATTACCTTATTTTGGTAATTTGACTGGACTTTATGATTACTAACTTCTTTTTTTTTTCAAAATTCGTGCTAGATAGGTTTGTAAGTAAGTACATCCCATGAAGAATTTCAGTAGGATGTGTGTCACGATAGAGATATTTACACAGTCAGCTGTTAACACTGGTCGACCCTAATTATAATTCATACGTTGCGCATTTTGCGTCTTCTAATACAGGCTTACTTTCCTTAGCTTCTACTATGGTATAGAGTACCCCTTAATTATATAATTAGACACGTTCAGGTGTCTTGCATCGGCATTTAGCTGTGAGTAATAAAGGAACCCAGTACTGCGCAGTTTTTCGAAAGGCAGATTAGAAAATTGCATTTAAGGGCCCTTTCATATTGAGATTTTTTAGCATTTAAATGCGTATTTGACTATCATATTTTTTTAATGTAATAGGTGGCAGACGAACATACCTGTTGGTAAGCGATTTCCGCCGCCCGTAGACACCCGCGACACCAGTGGAGTCACAAGTGCGCTGCCAACTTTTAAACCCCCCTTTCCCCCCGATCCGGCCTCCAGTACCCTCACTCACGCAGCGAAAAACAGCACAGCGCTGATTCACGCCGGTTTTCTGTGAGGCCTTGGTATCACTCCGGTCGCCCCATTCGTGCCGAAGCGTGGCTCTCCCACGGTAAAATTATTAGGTATTATGACTTTATCTCCCCACCAGAAATCAACAGAATCTCTCATCTTAGCGTTTAATTCTCAGTTGCGTCCAAAGCTGTCGCTCTGGAGCCCGGGGGGTAGGTACGCTTGGACCATGATTCTTGATTTGGAGTCTGCTAATTACAATGAAGCGACTGCCGTCTGACCTTCGCAACCCTTTATCGGGAGAACCAGACCAACTGAATCATGGTTACACGTTTCAGAAACTATCCGAAACGTGCAGGTTTCTTTACGATGTTTTCTCTATCTATGTGTGTATTTCTACCATTAACTCGGAGGTGAGAGAAAACATCTTGAGGAAACCTGCACGTTTCGGATAGTTTCTGGAATGTGTAACCATGATTCAGTTTGTCTGGTCCCTCTGTTAAAGGGTCGCGAAGATCACATGGCAGTCGCTTCATTGTAATTACCAGAATCCCCAAATCCTGAATCATGGTTTTAAGCGTATCCCACGCAACCGAGAATTACACGCTAAGATGAATTACACACAGAACTACACGCGCCGGACAACGCTGTCACCGCTTCACAGTGGGAAACATTCCATCACAGACTAAAAAATTTGGCAGTTCCTATTTCTGCCTCACGATCAAGAAATGGAACTAGTTGCCGGCGCATGTATATCCTCCTTCTTACAATATGGATTCCTTCAAACCTTCAAACGAGGCGTGAAGAAGCACCTCGCTGCGCGGGTCAGTATCGCTTCCGTTGTAATTGCAACTTGGGCTCTCCTCTTGCTTACCATTAGGCTGAAGAGAGCCAATATACTGTGCCTCTATAAAAAAAGACAGTTGGCGTCCTAGGTCTATGTATAGTGTGCCTAAAGAGGCCGAGATAAACGACATTTAGACAGCAAAACGCCTAAAGGGCAAGGGACCATTATCCCTTGATCGGGTTAGTTATTATTGTGCAAAATGCCAACCCAACTATTCGACGTTGAGATCTATTTGATCGATCTTAGCTCAAATAAATAGCTTTTTGTTTTTACGCTATTATAGACCCCTTGCAATAGAATGCTAACAGACACACAAGCGAACTTATGTCATAATGACGGAATTTGTATTGTAATGGGGAACATCCTATTTTATTGATTCATTTTTCGTTTGTTGTTTGGTTCGTTAGGCTAAATGTTCATTAACTTAACTATAGATACTCTTTATGCGTATTAAAGTAGATGTAAATATTTTTCTTGTAAGTTTTAAAAGTTATTTCTCTTACATAAAAACTTTTCCGTTGTCCCAATTTTTCTTCCTTCCAGCTTCATCCCAAAATATGTTTTATTATTATTTAATTTCTACTTCGTCTCGTTTTCATATTCCTTTATGGCTCATATTTTGTTTTTGGGTATTTATACTTTGTACCTATATTTGTATGCTATGATGTATTTTTAAGTAAATAACACACTTAAAAAGTTAATCTCGTGGTCAAGCGGGACTCGAACACGCATATTCCACAATCCTGCTCTACCAGTCTCATCTTAACTGATGTTCATATATTTGTAAATTTATTTTCACTGGATATTGTAAATAATACCTACAATATTGATGAGACAATCGACAGCTCATGTCGAATCAAGCACTTACAAAGGCTTATAGTAATCCGTTCAGTGGTCTAATTGGTAGATCAGACACCCGGATTGTGCAAAATGTGGGTTCGAGTCCCGCCTGAACACTAGATGATTTTTTTAAGTGTGTTATTTACTTACATAAGAATAAATTGCAAAACATTGCTATAAAATATAGACTATTGTATGATATGTAATCAGCAAGACATGATGATTATGTAATTTCCACCATGAATTACACCGTTTTACCGTGTTTTACGCAAATAACCTTGAATTTTAATTAATATCTATTTATTGATAACTTGACATTAGTTTAAATTTCTTGACAAAGTTTAATTAGCCGTGTGGTCCCCGGCAGAGTAGAATAGGCCACCCTCACTCTTACCGAGGTGTCGTAAAAGGCGACTAAGGTAAAGCTGCTGGCATGATCATCAGCACCCAGAGAAGGAAAACTCTGCATTTATATCAAAACCCTCGCCAACCCGTCTGCCAAGCGTGGTGAGTATGGCAACTACCCCTCATGTGATTGAGGGAGGCCCGTGCCCCAGCAGTGGGGACTTAAATGGGCTGACGATGACGATGATGATGACATTAGTACATACTTATTGTTGATTTACCTAATCTTTACATTTAAAAATCCCACATGATTTGCTTTCTTCTCTTGGCTGTATTTTTGTAGAAGTAGTCATTTACAAAGGGGCGCAGGCGCAGTGCAATAGACGTCAACATTTAAAATTTGAACTTTATGTCCGAAGACATAAGGCATTTAAAATTTTAGTTTCGTAGTTTTTCCCGGGACTACTTTCGTGTACAACCAATTTTTTTTTCTATAGAATAACTGCCAGTATCTTCTTAGTTCGTGGAAGTGGCAAAAGCTTTACCACTAATCTTACTAAGAAAAAAACAAGCTCCCATGTTTTTGTATAATGTATCAATAAAGCTGTGAAAATAAATGATGGCACTGTCGCCATTATTTTATATAGGCCTGTTCAAGTATTATGTAAGCATATTGCTCCCCCATTACGTCATCGATAATTATTTTCTTTTTAACACAAATTTCAACCCTCACATTCTGTTTGCTTCAAAACGAAACGTATTTTCGGGGAATTACCTACAAATAAATGCATACAACCCGTGCGGATAAAGAATGGGATCAGAAATGGCGGTGCATCTATTCACTTCACATATTTGCGTCTATACTCGCACTCGTGGGGTGCGAGTATAGACGCAAATAGTGTGCGAGCGAGAAGTGAATAGATGCGCCGCCATTTCTGATCCCATTCTTTATCCGCACGGGTTGTACGATTAGTAGGGTTGGCGAGCTGTGACAAAAAAAAATCTAAAAATGTTTACGTAAGCATGGGGGGAGGGGGCAAGCTGAGAGCTTTGCTTACTTTTGCTGACAAGAGGGGTAAATAACTGTAATAAATCTGCTTAGGTACGTAATACTTTAACGTCCCTATAATAAGCCCATTGATTATAAATCATGGAAACTACGTTAGTTCATCAAATATCAAATAATTCAGTTCATAACAATAAACATCCATATGGCCTTCTTCTTGACATTTATCACGGCTTCTATGTTTTGGGTAGAAGGTTTCTCATACTCTAAGTGCCTGTAGCGAGGACACAGACGCATTAATTCTGGCAATGTCGAGTTGTAAAAGTAACGTTAATTTTATAATTGACCGGTATGGCGAGCCTTGATCTTCTTGACCTTTATTTTAACTAAGTTGTACAACACCTAAAACAAAACTACACATAATCACGACTGCATACAGAAAAAAATAAATTGTAAATGTTTATTTGGAGCATATTACAGTTATTAGGAGGTATAACTTTTTGTTGTTCTATAATAATTACATTGTTACGAACATTATTATTAGAATCTTATAATAAAATAGGCCGTGTGGTCCCCGGCAGAGTACAATAGGCCACCCTCACTCTTACAGAGGGTCGGTAAAAGGCGACAAGGTAAAGCTGCCGGCAGGATCATCAGGCACCCAGAGAAGGAAAACTCGCATTTATATCAAAACCCTCGCCAACCGTATGCCCAGCGTGGTGAGTATGGCAACTCCCCCTCATGTGCTTGAGGGAGGCCCCGTGCCCCAGCAGTGGGGACTTTAAATGGCTGACGATGACGATGATGTGAAATAGTGCATACTTATTGTTTGAATTTACCTATTCTTTCATTTAAAGCTCCCACATATTTTGCTTTCTTCTCTTGGCTGTATTTTTGTAGAAGTAGTTCAATTTATAACAAAGGGTCGCAGGCGCAGTCAATAGACGTCACATTTTAACATTTGAACTTTTATGTCCGAAGACATAGTCATTTAAATTTTAGTTTCGTAGTTTTTTTCCCGGGACTAATTTTTCGTGTACAACCAATTTTTTTTTCTATAGAATAACTGCCAGTATCTTCTTAGTTCGGGAAGTGGCAAAAGCTTTACCCACTAATCTTACTAAGAAAAAAACAAGCTCCCATGTTTTTAGTATAATGTATCAATAAAGCTGTGAAAATAAATGATGGCACTGTCGCCATATTTTATATAGGCCTGTTCAAGTATTATGTAAGCATATTGCTCCCCCATTACGTCATCGATAATTATTTTTCTTTTTAACACAAATTTCAACCCTCACATTCTGTTTGCTTCAAAACGAAACGTATTTTCGGGGAATTACCTACAAATAAATGCATACAACCCGTGCGGATAAAGAATGGGATCAGAAATGGCGGTGCATCTATTTCACTTCACATATTTGCGTCTATATCTCGCACTCGTGGGGTGCGAGTATAGACGCAAATAGTGTGCGAGCGAGAAGTGAATAGATGCGCCGCCATTTCTGATCCCATTCTTTATCCGCACGGGTTGTACGATTAGTAGGGTTGGCGAGCTGTGACAAAAAAAAATCTAAAAATGTTTACGTAAGCATGGGGGGAGGGGGCAAGCTCGAGAGCTTTGCTTACTTTTTGCTGACAAGAGGGGTAAATAACTGTAATAAATCTGCTTAGGTACGTAATACTTTAACGTCCCTATAATAAGCCCATTGATTATAAATCATGGAAACTACGTTAGTTCATCAAATATCAAATAATTCAGTTCATAACAATAAACATCCATATGGCCTTCTTCTTGACATTTATCACGGCTTCTATGTTTTGGGTAGAAGGTTTCTCATACTCTAAGTGCCTGGTAGCGAGGACACAGACGCATTAATTCTGGCAATGTCGAGTTGTAAAAGTAACGTTAATTTTATAATTGACCGGTATGGCGAGCCTTGATCTTCTTGACCTTTATTTTAACTAAGTTGTACAACACCTAAAACAAAACTACACATAATCACGACTGCATACAGAAAAAAATAAATTGTAAATGTTTATTTGGAGCATATTACAGTTATTAGGAGGTATAACTTTTTGTTGTTCTATAATAATTACATTGTTACGAACATTATTATTAGAATCTTATAATAAAATAGGCCGTGTGGTCCCCGGCAGAGTACAATAGGCCACCCTCACTCTTACCGAGGTGTCGTAAAAGGCGACTAAGGTAAAGCTGCCGGCATGATCATCAGCACCCAGAGAAGGAAAACTCTGCATTTATATCAAAACCCTCGCAAACCCGTCTGCCAAGCGTGGTGAGTATGGCAATTACCCCTCATGTGATTGAGGGAGGCCCGCGCCCCAGCAGTGGGGACTTAAATGGGCTGATGATGATTATAATAAAATAATAATATAATATCCTCCAACCGATTTCGGCTAAGGCGGCCAATCTCAACGATCAGCCACTTACGCGGGATATACTCGTATTATAAAATATACTCAAGTGTGTGCACAAACACAAGTGCACTCTTTATTCCCTTGCCCTCATAATCCGATGGGACCAGTGTGACACGATCGGTGAGGGATCAGCGCAGGACGTGCGTTCCCGAGGCACGGGGGTACGAGACCGGCAACTTCCAGACTCCGGGCTGACACTGAGAATTTCATAACAGAAAAACTTAGATAAAAATTTTGGCCCGACCCGATGATCAAACCCGGGACTTTCAGCGCTGCCGTCGCTTTAAAGTGCCACACACTACCCATTGCACCAACGAGGCAGCGAATCAATTAGAATCTATGTATGATGTATATACATATGTTACTAACAAAATGGACCCAAAGCCATGATGCTGATATTCAAAGCCCTGTCAAAATAAAGTAGCTTCACAAGACTGCCGCCCGCTAACTAAAAGGTCTCTATGCCACAGCGACTCCCTGTGGCTTAGCAACCTTTTAGTAAGCAAACGGCAGAAGAGACGGCTAACGCATCAGTGACTCCTCTAATCTCGCAGATATTCAAGCTTACAATCAGGTGACCCACTTGATTGCCTATAACTTAAAAAAAAATCTGTGAGAAGTACTTTTTAATGGTCGAGGCGACAAACGTGAAAGAAGACTCACCTAATGGTACGGTCGGAACAAGTAATCACCGCCGCCCATGGACTTGAACATCTGCAAAATCGGAGAGATCGCTTATGCGTCGCCGGCCTTTTAGAAAGGAGTTTAGTCTTAGTCTTAGGAAATCTACTTAACCTAGGAATTACTATTTCATTTGCTTATTTCCCAACACTTGACCATATATTTTCTGTGCGTGACGAAATGACGTAAAAGCTTTTTTGAGATACGAATCATTACGACCTTATGTCACTAACAAAGTACACAGATATTAACAAAGTACCTCCTTCATGACCACATAGGTGTGTGGAGGAAAATCAGCTTAATAACTGAGAACAGTAAGTTGTCGCGCACTCGTCATTACCACAATTTTATTGTTCTAGTTACAACGCATTGCAAAAACAACTCGTTTACCGCCATTTTGTCGACGTCATTATATCATTAGTGTCATTAATCATCCCACAGAAGACACTTAAGACAGCATTAACTTCCATGTGTTAACTTCCAATTGTGGGATAATACAGGCTGTATCGGTAAACATTTACATCCCTTTAACCACGTGTTCTACTAAGCATATTGAACAACATTGTTATATGTCGAATTCATTGTTAATAAAATTCCTATTAAATGAAATTCAACTATTTAAAGCCGGTCACGTGACTTGGTCATTTTGTATCGGAAGTCTGAAAAAATTTCGACCATTTTCCTAAAGTCGTAAAACAAATGTTAACATTTGGTTAATGGATGTAAATATCCCGACCCGATGCCCGATCCCGATGGATTGACAACCCGTTTGGAACAGTGGTAGTGAACGCTGCCTTTGGTCCAAGGGTTGCGGGTTCGATCCCCGCACAGTGCAAACATTTGTGTGTATGAACATGTCTGTTTGTATTGGTCTAGGTGTTTGTATGTATTATAAGTATGTATTTACAAAAGAAAAGTATTATATGTATGTATTTGTAATTCCGCTGTTGATTCTGATATCCGTAACACAGGTGCTTGAGCTACCTATCTCGGAGTCAGATCAAAGTATGTGATGTTGTGAAATATTTATTTATTTAAATATCTACCAATACCGCCAACACACCCCGTATACATACTACGACTTCAGTTTAAAGATAACATGAAGCAAGACATAGTTTCGACGTAGGTACAAACAGCCACACATCAGGTTATTACAATCTGTCTCCTCAATGACATGTTTGAGATTAAGGTACGATTACAAATGTTCGTTAGATTGTGGATAGTTCAATCCACGAAGAAGCGCCCCACCCTTTCTCATTATCGCTTACAAATTAGCAATGAGTGCTCACGCACACTATGATAAATTGACCGTACGTCACGGGGTATCTGAAAAGATACTCTACTTGATTTTTTTTGTGAAAAGTGTTCATATTATTTAAATGATTAATTTGCGTATCCAGGTAAAGGCAGGGGGGAGTGGTGGGGCGAGTCTTCGTGACTTAAAATCTGTACATCGATATGTGATACAATGCCGATCCGATGACCATACGCATAAACGAAAACTTAGGGTTAAAACATCATCATTATCATATTAGACCACATAATAGTACGTACTCACTATTTGGTAGCCTCTTTTATATTCCACCTCTCCTTCCAGTCACCAGTCCTCCGCATCGACTGCTTCCCCGTCCCCTGTTTCAGTCCCGATGTTTGGAGGTTTAGGTCCGAATCCGAGCTGAGCGCGCTCAAGTAGTCTAATACTCGTCCTTGTAATATTTATGAAAAAATCGATATATATCGGTAAAACATTTATGACATATGGAGCCCAATTCACGTGCGCGTCATATTTATTTTCATACGGCATATATCACTAAACATAGTTTTTTTTGTATGGTTTTCAGATGATATCCGCCATGTTTTCAAAATATCACGAGCACAAGAATTGGGCTCTTGCCAAATTTTTTCATACCTATCGAAAATACTTAGATTTGGGTTCCTTTTAGCCTAAGTTAGGGTTGTGTCGAACCATAGAACACTTTTGTACTTAACTTGACATTACGTATAGGTTAAAATAAATAAAGCATTTATATGTTGCTAAGCATATAACCTACTTCCTTACTAAAGTAATTTATTACAGTCACTTCAATAACTTGTCTCATGGACCTCATTCTAATTTCGTGAGACTGTCCACGAAGTCGTTGCTTCATACATAAACTAGATAGATAATACTCTTCATTGCACAACATAACATTCGTTAGATAGGTATCTAAAGGTAAGGTAAGCTTTTATTTTATTTTATCTAGGTAGGTTACCTAGAAAAAAAATAAAAGCTTAAACTAGGTATTACGTATGTACAGAGAGCAACAATCTGTAAAAAAAACCCAATTGATATTGTACCGAACGTGTTCGACATTAGGGTAACAATTGATTTAAGTTTGACAGTTTTGTATAAGTACTTTGATGTGTGGCTATACGTACAAAGGAGGCCTCATCCCTAAGAGGTCTCTTAAAGTTCCTGGCTCCCTCAATGCCCTGAAAACCCTGAAGTAGTGAGGGAAGTTTAAATATGCAGGGAAATTAAACACACCTTTGTACCTATGGTACCTACGAATAATTTATCAAATCAGGTTTACCAACGAGCTGGTTGCCTCTAGTATTTTAGGTAAGCCGATGCCGTAATTTTTCCTGACACCTAAAAAGTAAATAGATGAAGTTACCAAACTTTACAAAAATGGTGCCGTGGATTGCTCCATTTATTTTTCACGCTCAATCTTGCAGTTTTTTAGTATCATTGCGGTAACAAGAGTTTAAAGTAGCCACAATAGACATGTACCAAATAAACAAAGTGGTCTATTATCGAGCAACAATCTATTAAGTAATAGAGATTGTATTCGTAAAGTTAAAAAAGGACGATCAAAATTTGAGCGTGCAGATATTGACTCTACAGTTCATTCAACTGTAACATGAAATTGTTGTAATTTGGTTACAATTTTTTTATCACAATGCATTTTTACGTAGATTCCTAGGTAGTCAGTAATAGATGTACCGCAGTCACATATCAGGTAACTACAATTGTCAAAATTCCTCAATTGATATTAAATCGAGCGTGTATTACCTACACTGAAAAAAAAGATGTTTATTATAATAGATAGATAGATATACTTTATTGCACAAAAACACAACTAAAGAAGCAAAAGCTAGTCTATAAATATATAAATTTAAATTGTAGAATTTTGTAATTTTTTCATTTTATTAAGTTAGTATTGTTTTTTTTTATGTGATAGGTGGCAGACGAGCAAACGGATTCCCTGATAGTAAGCATTCGCCGCCGCCCATGGGCACTCGCCACACCGGTGGAGTCACAAGTCTCTTTTAATATGTATAATCTATGGTCACAAGTGCGCTGCCAATCTTTTCCCCGGATTGTGCCTCCGGTACCCTCACTCACGCAGCGAAACACAGCACAGTGCTTCACGTACTTCACGCCAGTTTTCTGTGGGGCCGTGGTATCAATCCAGTCCAGCCGGCCCATTCATACCGAAACGTGGCTCTCCCACGGTCAGAACTAAATATTAAATAAATAAATATTTCACAACATCACATACATTGATCTGACTCCGAGATAGATAGCTCAAGTTACGGATATCAGAATCAACAGTAGGGATTACAAATATGTACATTTAATACGTTTCTTTTGTAAATACATACTTATAATACATAGAAAACACCCAGAACAATACAAACAGACTTGCACACAAATGTTTGTACAGTGCGGGGATCGAACCCGCAAGCCTTGGCCCCAGTAGATATATACTTTAGCGTATATATCTACTGTGCCTTGGACCAACGGCAGCGTTCACTACCACTGTTCCAAACTGTTTTCGATCCGACATGACATGATGTTTCATTTTACCTTATTTCTTACCCAATAGAAGAAGGAAACCTTATCCCATCGACAAACATTACTAGCAGCTTTAGCTAACATCTTAGACGACAAACTTTTACAACAAACAGACTTTGTTGAATTTACAAAGTGTTTGTTCAAATTACAATTTTACTTGGTTGATTCAGTTATCCTGGTATATTAAATCAACCAATAGTCTAATTTGAATCAATGAAGTTAAAAACGTAATTGTTTATTTTAGAAAAATGTATTTTCTAGTGATGAACAAAATGAAGTTGTTCAGTTAATATTAAATCTTATTACGAGTAAAAAAAAAATATTCCAAACATTTTGAAGACAACTAAGAATTGAATATATAGACAACTAAAATGCATCTTAGTTAGACTGCATTTTTTCAGTGTACAGCCACGAGCTTTAATTTGGGACCCACCCAAGGTTGAATGTCGTGTAGCAAACTTTCGCTATTAAGAGCTAATATTTTAACGTGTCAAAGTCATAATATTTACCATCGACTACTTTACTTTTGCTAGGGGCAACCGTGCAAAAACGTCAACTTGAGTTGAGCGATGTTTTCCGAATTTACTATTAGTAAATTACTATTTGTGAAAATGTAACAATAAACTATTTTCTTAACTGACACTGACACAAGTGACACAACATATGTAAGTAATAAGAAAACCACAATGATAGCTTTTTGCAAAGAGGTTATCGTTTCAAGGGTCTATTAGATAAGACATCTTCCACGTTATTATAAATCGCGATCTAAAGTTATTACTCATGTCATCCCGTTCCAACACGACATGTTAAAAAAGTATAGCACAATTTTTGTTCCGGGACTATCCTTAGTCCGCGATTTGTAATAAGGGGGTTTATGTCTTAACTTGACATTCAACATTATTCCACTAAAGTTTCGACCTTGTTGCATTATGAATGTTCTAAATACATTTAACGGAAATGGCTCCCAAATTAAAGGTCGTTACTACACATATACATTATGGTGAGAATCGACTGAAGAATATTGACAGTTTTGTGTACTTTATGTGTATGACGTACTAAAGTTTCCAAGTTGCATCGCGTGACCGCATTTAAGATACCGCATTGTTTTACTTATTAGGTAACAATGTAACATACTATAATACTTCTATTACATAATATGGCCCAAAACGGGGACGTGCCTTTTTAACTTTACATGGTAAAATTTTTAGAAATCCTCTAACTCTAACTGATTTGGTAAAACACACAGTACCCAATCCAACTCGCAGGAAGACAGTTTCAATTAGCGGTGGGCGATTATGAAAGGTTTATTCCCGCTGTCCACCCTTGTCCACCCCGGGTGGACAGTGAAACAATTGTTAAAAAATTCCCGCCGTCCACCCCCTCCTTTAACCAAGAAGAAAACCATTATGAGATATACTAACGAAATCATTCGATTATGAAAATGTCTCGAGACATCTCGATTATAACAATTAGTAGTTTTTATGTCTTGGGTGAGTGTCACAACTTTGTCAATGTCAAGTGATAAAAGAGACACATTTCTCGTTGAAATTGGACAGTGAAGCGAGTTGGTGAATATCTTTATTGAGTTTTTATGTTAACATTGGAAAGAACAACCTCCTACTACTGAAGTCGCGGAGCAACTGTCAAAGTATCAATTGACTTCATAAAACACGATTAGTAGTACTAATTAGTAACATCATTAGATTATGAAAACATATTAGTCACTAATTTTGTAATCGATTATTATTAACGTTAGTAGTTCAAAATAAATCGATTATGCCGATCATTCATAATCGCCCACCGCTAGTTTCAATTAAGTTCTATAAAGCGGCATCACTTATAGGTAATCCGAAAACACGAAACGCTTGCGCGATGTAATCGACACCTAGCGCCATCTACTGGTATAAAGTGGAACGAATGTCTTGAAACAAACGGAGGGAGGCCCACTGGTAATTGATAAACTCCTCGCCGCTAATATAAGCAGAGGTCAGCAATGACCTTATTAGTCAGTGCTGCAGCTCTCACTCGCGACTGGAAGGCGGGTCGTTAACCTCAGACCGGTCGTATCGATCCTAGTTAATAACATCCAGTAATCACGCTAGCACTCGCTTAGAGGCCTAGGGCTTCGTTTTGAAACATGCATTTACTATAATATTGAATTAATAATATTGGATTCAATTTACTCTTAGAATTTCCTAAAAGAGGTACGAGTATATGCAGATTGACTATGATAAACATAAGATACGTATAAGAGCTTACTGTTTACTCTATCAGTTATAGGTGCTTATCTAAATTCATTCTTTGATCTTTTTCTTTATTTGGTATTCGTGGTTTTCCCGTGAATTTCCCGGTTAATTTTCCGGGAATTACACTTGAAGGTATTCGTGATTTTGACATTGTTCTTTTAATCTATATGATCCGTCTGCTCGTATGCCATCTAAAAATATTCTATACATAATAATAATAATAATAACCATTTTGAGACAAAAGATTTACAAAAAAAAAAAAAAATCTCACAACATCTCATACATTGACCTGATTCCGTACTAAGTAGCTTAAGCACTTGTGTTACAGATATCAGACAACAGAGGAACACAAATATATACTTAAATACATATATTACACCCAGACACCGAACAAACACAAGTGTTCATCGCACGAATGTTTGTCCAGGGTGGGGATCGAACCCACAACCTTTGGCGTAAGAGGCAGGGTCACTACCAATTGCGCCATCCGGTCAGTCAGACATAAAGAGATAAATTCTATAGAAAACTACAAGGCTTAATTAAGTACGAGTAACTAATAAATTATAACGTAATCTGTAAAAACGAAACTCCAGAACGCTTTAATCGACACTATATCTAATCGCCATCTATTGGTGAAGTACCCCAATATCAGCTCCTCCCTTTTGACTGCGTTCAACGTCGTGCAACTCGAATAGTCGACGACGAGAATCTCACTGATCACTTAGACTCTCTGGCTCTGCGGAGAGAAGTCGCATCTCTATTTGTCTTTTACCGCCTTTACCATGGTGAGTGTTCCGAGGAGTGGTTTGAGTTAATACCCGCTGCTGAATTTCACCACCGTACTACAGTCTACACACCGTAAACTACTTACTTACTTACTTATGTAATAGGTAGGCAGACGAACAGACGGATCACCTGATGGTAAGCAATTGCCGCCGCCCATGGACACCCGCGACACCAGTGGTGTCACACACAAGTGCGCTGCCAATCTTTAAACCCCCCTATTCCCCGGATTGGGCCTCCGGTACCCTCACTCACGCAGCGAAACACAGCACAGAGCTGCTTCACGCCGGTTTTCCGTGAGGCCGTGGTATCACTCAGGTCGAGCCGGCCCATTCATGCCGAAGCTAGACTCTCCCACGGTAACCACACGGTATGGATACTAGGAACTAGGGAACTAGGTACACGGTAACTAGGATTCCACCCGTACCATCTGGATGGGTGGAGATCCACCACCGTGCACTTTACACGTCATTTTTGCCAAGCACCTCCTCTTTGTGGAATCAACTTCCCGCAGCGGTATTTCCGAACCGGTACGACATTGAGATCTTCAAGAAACGAGCTTGTAACTTCCTAAAAGCCCGGCAACGCATCTCCACAATGAGGAGGTCATTGTGGAATCAACTTCCTGCAGCGGTATTTCCGAACCGGTATGACATTGAGATCTTCAAAAAACGAGCCTATACCTACCAATCAATCAATCAAATAATTCTTTATTTGCTTGTACTTACAAATCGTCATACATTTGAATGAAGACTATTTATAAGTACTTATGTAATAATTTACATGTTAATACATATATATGTTGATACATAAAATATACTAAAAAAAGTAAACAAACATAATGCGATTCTACCACCGGCTCGGAAAGTTGTTTCTGGTCGAGAAGATCCGGCAAGAAACTCGCCAGTTACTCTTTTTAATCGCCAATTTTTTTACAATGGTTTATTACCCTCATACCAAGTCATACAGTCTAATGCAACACAAAATAGAATGAAGCAAATTAAAAGCTAAATATGAGGTAAACCGAAGCGGACCAGTCCCCAAAGGTGGCACCAAGGTGGTACCTTCCTAAAAGGCCGGCAACGCATCTCCACTCCACGGGTGTGGCTGATATCCACGGGCGGCGGTGATCACTTACCATCAGGTGACTCGCTTACTCGTTTGTATCCCTTTCTCATAAAAAAAAAGAAAGTCATTAACAAAATTGAGCACCCATATGAATTGAGGGCGGCCACTATAAATGTTACTACTAATAGGTAATACTTTTTAATAGAGTTGTTTTCATAAGTAGAGCTATGATGAGTCCAATCTCATTATAGGCACTGTCTAATCTGGAAGATTTAATAAAACTATTTTCAAATTGTTATGCTGGATTGTAATAGGGACTTTTACTTAATAGTAGAGATTTAGGACCGCATAGGAATCAATAACCTACCTACCTACACTTTGTAACACCGCGTAAATTAAATAAATAATATTTTAAAAGTAGACAATAACACATACCTATTACCATATTGACTTGACCCCAAAGGCAGTAGAAGCAAGTTAAGTAGCTGAATTAGCGAAATAACCAAAAATATTGACTTTAATAGATTAAACTTATAGCTAGCAGCGTACGGAATATTTGTCTGCACGCCACATTTAAAACAAATATGCACACGCTGATGCACAAAACGAGGCCTACTTCGCCGCTCCGCAACCCGCCAGCCTTGAACGGTGATGCAAGCCCAAGAGATTGATTGAGTTGAGCCCTTTATCTAATCTCCAAATTAAGTCCGGCGCCGGTCCGATACGCGAAGGCAAACCGCTAACCGTGTCGGCCATCCAGAGACCTCCACCAAAGGCCGCTACCTACTTTTGGTTTCAAAATTTAACACATAATATTGTTGAAGGTGAACTGGTTGTATATAAAAGTAACGAAATATGCGCGATGTTTCTGACATTTTTATGTATAAAAACGAGAAAGGACCTAGTTTAAATCCTTGTGACACTCCGCGGTTTTTTAACGCAGTTAATCAATAAAATTAAGTTTCTGATACCTACCAATAAATTATATTTACCTTATATTTTGTACAGGCTTAACATCTTTCTATACAAAAAAAGTTAACTTCAAATCCGTTCTGTAGTTTATATTATCCGTTCTGTAGAAACTTACAGCTATTAATGTTTCATAAGGCTATAATTATTCATACTTTAGCTAATTGTTTTCAATAGTATTTTATACATTTTGTTTTTAGACACTAACATCCCGTTATAAAATCCGAGTTAGTTTCCGAGATTAGCGCAAACTCACATATAGACAAAAGTTTAGAAATTATTCATTTATGTTCTGTTACTGTTTTTTTATCGCCTTAAGTTCGTTTTAGATAAATATACTCGATGCATAGACACAGTTACTTACATAATTACTATTATGTATGTATGCATACCTCATATAAAGTAGATACTTAGGTACTTTATAATATCTGTGATTTTAGGTAACTAATGATTCAGTTAGCTTCTGCTACGACTATGCCGTAAAAGTTTACTGCGACTAATATGGGTTTTACTGCATGTAATTGCTGATAAATCATCGCTGTCAGGATCCTTTATTCATCTTTATGTGAGGCGTCTCGGTACATATTTATGGGATATTTACAAAATATAATAATGCAGATAACGTTGAATTGCCAATTGACAATCAAGCTAACATTAAGTGCGAAGTCTCCTACTCATTAAGCAATTTAACTCTCTCAGAGGACCAAGTTTTGAAACGTCTTGAATCCCTGGACAGAAACAAGGGAGCTGGTGCAGATGGTATTCCTTCGGTCTTTGCCGTCAACTGTGCTAAGCAACTATCCTCGCCTCTTACATCTATTTTAATGCATCGCTGACAGCGGGCCTGTTCCCATCAGTCTGGAAGACGGGCCTTATCGTTCCTATCCATAAACTACGCCATAAATTACCGGCCCATCACCATCTTATCAGTATTTGCAAAATTATTAGAATCTCTGCTATGTCCTTATATAACATGGCACATTAAAAGTGTGTTGACAGATTCCCAACACGGATTTGTTGCTGCCCGTTCAACTAGCACCAACTTAACAGAATTTGTTGATGAGGTATCCCGCTCAGTGGATGGTCGCATACCAGTCGACGTCATTTACACGGATCTATCAAAGGCGTTCGATAAAGTTCCCCATTACAGCTTACTTCAAAAATTATCGCAGTTTGGTTTTGCTGGCGCTTTTTTGGATTGGTGCAAGTCTTATTTAAGTGACCGTACATCTAAAGTCGTAGTAAGTGGTTTTACATCCGACCCCTTTCCAAATTTATCAGGCGTCCCTCAAGGTTCCCATTTAGGACCTATATTCTTTAATATCTACATGAATGACGTGATCTCTTGCTTCAGATATAGCAAACCATATCTTTATGCAGATGATCTTAAGTTAATGAGACCAATTAGGAACGGGCAAGATAAAGCACTACTTCAAGATGATTTAAATAGACTTGTTCGCTGGTGTGAGATTAATGGGATGGTCTTGAATGTGGACAAATGCTGCTATATCAGTTTTACCCGTAAGCTCAGTGAGTTACCGGGAATTTACACAATTGACGGCAAAAGTGTTCGACGCGTAGATTCAATACGAGACTTAGGTGTTATACTGGATAAGCAATTAAACTTTAAGGAACATTACGACCACATAGTAAATAAATCTTTAAAATGCCTTGGTTTTATAATCAGAAACACCAAAACCTTTAAGAATAAATTATGTATCATAAGATTATATGAGAGTTTAGTTAGATCCATGCTAGAATACTGCTGCGTGGTTTGGCATCCGCACTACGAAGTCCACTCCAATAAAATTGAACGCGTTCAGAAAAGGTTCATGTACCACTTGTCATACAAATATAATTTATGTAAAAAACTTAAAAGTTATTTTGATCGTCTTACCTATTTCAAACTAACACCTCTTAATAATCGCCGTAAAATTTTAAATCTATCATTCCTTCACAAATTAGTCAACGGTAATATAAATTGTCCCCAACTACTTAAAAAAATCAATATTACAATAACACATAGTCTACCACGTCTTTCCAGATATTCACTGTTTAAGCCAAAGCGCTCTAAGACAAATCTTGGTCGTTTTTCCCCTATTAACAGGCTCCAAACCGAATATAATTTGGTTTGCAAAAATAAAGACATTGATGTATTTAATCTTAGTTTACCTACATTTAAAAATAAATTACGCCTACTATTGTCTAATAATAAGAAATAATAAGATAAGATAAAATCTCGATGATTCACTTGTCGAACGGCCCAATGGCGCTTTTGGTAGTGACACTGCCTAATGCGCCAATGGTCGTGCGTTCGATTCCCACTATGGACAAACATTCGTGTGTTGAACACTTGTGTTTGATCAGTGCCTGGGTGTAATTATTATTTAACTTTATATTTTTTCTTTACATGCTAAGGAAAGCCTTATGCCCCCAACTACTTTTGTTCACGCTTTCCGTGGCAACCTATGATTAAGGCAGCACCAACTCATGTACGTGACAATTTGTATCCCTTAGTTTTTAAGGTGTATGTTCTTGTTGGTTGTCCAAATAAATAAATAAATAAAATAAATAAATAAATAAAATAATTATCCTAATATTCTTGACATTTTTGAAAAGTCAATGAAACCGCCCAAATAAATCAGCTCTTATAATAATTAATGGTTCTATTAAATATAATAATATTGTATCTTATTACAAAATCCGATTGTCGCAGACGAAAGAAAACGCGCATAAAAATAGTGAAAGAATATATTACAATAAATTAATAAAAAATACAAACCAAATTTGTAACCTTTCCAAGCAAAATTTTACAACAACATAGAAACAAAAAAGAAATGACAACTTCTGTAAAAAATATAAAACTAAACTAGACCCAAGGAGTCTGTACTCGACAGCGATCTTAAGGTAAGGCACACTAGCGACGCCAATCGATTTTAATTTTTATGCCTTATGCCACTAAATCGGATCTATTTTAAACGATTCCGGGGTAACAATCTCTCGGAAAACACTGATACTATTTGTGCATGGTTTAGTAGCTAAAAATTAAAATCGATTGGCGTCGCTAGTGTGCCCTACCCGTCATATTAAGTTATTTATTACCGTACTAAAGCATATGATATCCCGGGTCCTTTCACGGTACAGTGGCGCCACCAACAGATTTTTATTGATTGTAATAAAATTAAGACAATATATGAAAAATTAAAGACATTTAAATTTAAAAACGATTTGTGATCTTTCATGTTTATTTTGCACACTTCTGTCACATTCATCTAGCAAGATTAAAATTTTTAGTGGACACTTTATTGAACCGAAAAAGGTCTCTTAAAAGGGGCCGGGACGAGTATAGCTCCAGAACTTTATTAAGTAGCGATTTTTAAAAAGGGATGATGAACTTTAATCTAAATACATTAGCAAATTTAATTCGTATGACGTTTCATTTATTTAAATTGCACAAATATATGGTATAAATTGCAAAATTATCTCATTAGGTACCCTAGATGTGACATTCGGGCCGTAAACGAAACATTCTAAATACTCCTAATTGATTTTTAATGATGATACGATATTCTACTCGGGTCGTTTACACATTTGGCATTTAAAATTAAAAGCCCTTTACTTCTAAACATATAATTATTATAATATACTGGCCCTTAACCTACAAAGCGCCTGCGTGAGTAGACGTATAAAGGTCTGTTGTAACGTGGCCCAGCGAAGGGCACGATCAAAATGATAATTTTTTGTTGCTACATTGTGGAACCGCTAAAATCGAAGGTTGCTCAAAAGGCATCGCCCACGGTGTTGGCCAATGGCTATTTGCTTTCGGCACGCTTTTGTGGACCTTCGTCTTTAATTGCTAATTACTTCTCTAAATAGTCCCTAAGGTATGTGATAATCTCGCAAAGTGAATATGTACTTCTAGTAGGTATAAATAACAACGGCGATACGACGACCCATTTGGGACAATGGTAGTGAACGCTGCCTTTGGTGTAAGGGTTGCGGGTTCAATCCCCGCACAGTACAAACATTTGTGGGCATGAACATGTCTGTTTGTATTGGTCTGGGTGTTTTCTATGTACTACGCACTCGTGGGGTGCGAGTATAGACGCAAATAGTGTGCGAGCGAGAAGTAAATAGATGCGCCGCCATTTCTGATCCCATTCTTTATACGCACAGGTTGTATTGTAAGTATGTATTTACAAAATAAAGTTTTAAATGTATATATTTGTAATCCCACTGCTGGTCCTGATATCCGTAACACAGGTGCTTAAGCTACCTATCTCGGAGTCAGATCGATGTATTATTATTTAGTGAACTAGGTATATTATTTATTTTTTTATACATTTGCGTAACCCCTAAGTAAGTAGATCACTGTTTAATGTATGAATGTCGGAATTCTACCTAAGGAATAAACCAATGGGGTTATTATCATACTCTATGACGTAAACCGCAGTGACGCCATCATTAATTTTCACTTTATTATACTTTATTGACAAATGAATAGGTACCGCAGTTCATAACCCACAATTTACCTAAGCGTTAGAACATATCTAATATTTATTTAAAATTAGTTCTTATTAATAATTTTACGATTTATCTAAACGATATTGATTATAAGCATTGTATATCATACTGTCACTGTAATCATAATTTGTATAAGAATGAATATTGTAATTACCATATTATTTGAAAAGAGTAACTACTGAGCTTGTTGCTGATTCTTCTCGGTAGAAATTGACATTCCGAATCAGCGGTACATTACATAATATTTGACATTCATAAATTGAATAAAGACATTTTTGATTTTGATTAATAATTTATCTATTATATAGGTGGAACTCGTTGCAATATCCTATGCTATAAAATTTGCAATCAATATGGAATTATTACTTAAAAGTAGTATGATTACTTACTTACTAACAGATCGTAAAAATGCTCTTTACGGTGACGGGTAGGGCACACTAGCGACGCCAACTGATTTAAATTGTTAGCAACTAAACCGGATATCTTTTAACAATTTCGAAGCTGCAGCCTCTCGGAAAACACTTATACCTACTATTTATTTCATACTTATACTTAACTTTTGGGTCTGCATTTGTACTCGAAATTTGAATTACCGCCAAAAACGGCTACCTACTTATGGCGTTATTCCAAATTTCGAG
Source organism: Marasmia exigua (assembly GCA_019059595.1). NCBI lineage: Eukaryota > Metazoa > Arthropoda > Insecta > Lepidoptera > Crambidae > Marasmia > Marasmia exigua. Next base: position 28,937,302 of record CM032463.1, on the reverse strand, counting down.
TGTAAAAACGGATCAAAAAGTAGTGCACAATTATTAAATAGTATAAATGTTTGCTTAGTTAGAGACTCCCGCTCCGAAATTGTTTTAAAATAGGTCCAGTTTAGTAGCTAACAATTTAAATCGATTGGTGTCGCTAGTTAGGCTACCCGTCGCCTTTACATATACCTCGAGTAAGCTTACTTACCCAAGGTCAGTCGATTGTTTTTGTTTTAAGATTGCATAAGTGGTATAGGGCAGTGAACGGATTTTTTGCGTTCACTGGAATAGGGGCACTTTTGCTTCGTCTACAGGCACATTGAGTTAATCTTCAAGAGAAGAAAGAAAGAAAGAAAAAAACATTTATGAATTTGGACACTACAGCACAATAAATACAAAGAAATTACACGCATTAAATACAAACAAACAGAAGAATGATTAAAAAAAGAGAAAAAATAAACAAATAAAATTAGAATAACAATACAAGAGCACTTTTACTTAATAAGTAGGTAATCATACTTAGTTTGACTGTGTGAGAGCCAGGCTTCTGCATACATGGGACGGCTCGACCGGAGTGATACCAAGGCCTCACAGAAAACCTGCGTGAATGCAGCGTCTGTGCTGTGTTTCGCTGCGTAAGTGAGGGTACCGGAGGCCCAATCCGGGGGAAAGGGGGATTTAAAGGTCGGCAGCGGCAATCGCTTACCATCAGGTGATCCTTCTGCTCGTCTGCCACCTATAACTTTAAAAATATCATTTAAAAAATCGCTGGTGTTGCTAATAAAAACTTCTGTTATCAGCAAAACTATAGGTAGTGTAATTACACGGCTGCACAGGTTTACTCACAGACACTAACGATCAATTCATAAAACTAAAAAAACAATACATATATCAAAATAAGTAAAAAGTATAAAACATTTTGCCGTGTGGTCCCCGGCAGAGTAGAATAGCGTGGTGAGTATGGCAATTACCCCTCATGTGATTGAGGGAGGCCCGTGCCCCAGCAGTGGGGACTTAAATGGCTGACGATGATAAAACATTACGAAACACGAATTATAAATGGGAATATATTAAACCAACCCTCTAAAAATTATCTATATATTTGCACACCAAAAATACTAATTGCACATCAAACGGTGATTTTGATTTGCACTTAAATTTTTTTGGTGTGGAAAAAAAGGTATGCGTAATGCATTTCCACAGGGTAAAAAAAAAGGTTAGCAATTCATTAATTTTGGAACGTTAAATACGACCCATTATAAATCTTATGTCAACGAAATTATATCGAAATACATAAATAGTTTTAAAATTTATTAAATTTCTCGTTAGTAAGCCGGGCTGTATCATACCCAATACAATAACCTATTCATATCTAATTAATGCTACGGAAATAGTGTAGCTCAAGACAATACCTTCATGGGAAACAGGACAAGACACGGAGACAGCGCAACAATTCTATTCTCCAGCTATTGTCCTCGCGGTAAGGTTTTTTCGCGGTACCAGTTACGGGGAATATAAGTAATGACAATCATAAAACTGGGAGAGCCACGCTTTGGCATGAATGGGCCGGCTCGACCGGAGTGATACCACGGCCTCACAGAAAACCGGCGTCAAGTAGCACTGTACAGTATCTCGCTGCGTGAGTGAGGTACGGGGAGGCCCAATTCGGGGGAAAGGGGGGATTAAAGGTTAGCAGCGCACTTGTGACTCCACTGCTGTCGCGGGTGTCCAAGGGCAGCGGCAATCGCTTACCATCAGGTGATCCGTCTGCTCGTCTGCCACCTAATCACATAACTCGATCGATTCTAATTTTTAGCTACTAAACCGGATATATTTTAAACAATCTCGGGGTTACAATCTCTCGGCAAACACTTATACTATTTATTAAATAACCATGCACAAATGTTGGGTCCGTTTTTGTAGCCGAAAAATTTATTCACGCCAGAAGTGGCCGCTTAATAATTCAAATTTCGAGTACAAAAGCAGACCCAAAAGTTAAGTATAAGCATTTAATAAATAGTATAAGTGTTTGCCGAGAGATTGTTACCCCGAAATTGTTTTAAATATATCCGGTTTAGTAGCTAAAAATTAAAATCGATTAGGCGTCGCTAGTGTGCCCTACCCGTCACCTTAAGAGAAACACTGTAGGTATTGTAATTTTTATGCTATATTATATGTATGTACAGTCAGCGTCAGATCAGGTTACCCCCCTGCAGTGGAAAAATAGCACTTGTGCTCCCAGACATAAGGACGGTCCAAAGGTCAACAAGGGTAATTCGATGTCACGCCGTGTGTACAAGGCTAACAATCTAAGTTCATCATATTCGTGCTACCCGATCTTAAATTATAAATACATATCTGTAGCCTTAGGCTGGCAAGTAGTTTCGAATTTCAATTAACAAGTGACCTTAACATTTCACATTTACAATGTATGTACAGTCAGCGAACGCAGCAGTGATCCAGTTAGCCAGCAAAGTCGCTTGCACTGCGCTATGCGTTTACGTAGGTATTAGCTTCGCCGACCCCGCTGCGCGTGCAAGCGATTCTCGCCTAGCGCTGATACAACGGAAAATTCGTCTACCGTACATTTTTAATATTACCTTACATACTTTACTAGCTATGCTTACAAATATCAAATATACAAAATCGGACTGCCTCGGTGGCGCAGTGGTTAGTAGGGTCGCACTTTAAAGCGACGGCTGTGCAAGAGGTCCCGGGTTCGATCCCCGGGTCGGGCCAAAAATTTGTACCCAAGTTTTCGGTAAGAAATTCTTAGTGGCAGCCCGGAGTCTGGAAGTCGACGGTCTTGTACCTCCGTGCCTCGGAAAGCACGTTAAGCCGTTGGTCCTGCGCCCAATCCCTCTCTGGTCGTGTCACAGTAGTGTCCCATCGGAATATGAGGGTAAGGGAATAGAGAGTGCACTTGTGTTTGCGCACACACTTGAGCACTATAATATATCCTGGGTACGTGGATGATCGTTGAGATTGGCCGCCGTAGCCGTAATCTGTTGGAGGATATTAAACAAAATCAATATTTTAAACTTCATTTAATATTAGGCACTTCTGTGACAGTTTTTCCTCCCACATGAGTAATATTGAATACAAAGTAAAGTGTACCTGTGAACTTGACCCACAGACATCCTGACCTCGAGTTAAGCAAATAGTGTCACTCTCGAAGTGTCAAGTAATCTCTTACCGTACTGTTACGACCGAGTAAGGTTTCTCGGGTGAATCTGCACAATAATCTTACATAATAATCCGTGGGAGAGCTACGCTTCGGCATGAATGGACCGGGTCGACCGGAGTGATACCACGGCTTCACAGAAAACCGGCGTGAAGCAGCATTGTGCTGTGTTTCGCTGCGTGAGTGAGGGTTCCGGAGGCCCTAATCCAGGGGGAAAGGGGGGTTTAAAGGTTGGCAGCGCACTTGTAACTCCACTGGTGTCGCAGGTGTCCATGGGCGGCGGCAATCGCTTACCATCAGGTGATCCGTCTGCTCGTCTGCCACCTATCACATGAAAAAAAATAATGGAAATTGAACAATAAGATACTTATCGCAAAGTGAACTTAGAAAAAAATCAGTGAAAGCCAGCTCAATGCTTTCGTCACTGGAAGGGTCCATTCTAATTGATTTCTTTGCCTTAAAAATGCCTATTTAAGGTGCCGGGTAGGGCAACGCCAATCGATTTTTATTTTTAGCTATTAATCCGGATCTATTTCAAACAATTTCGGGGTTACAACCTCTCGGCAAGCAAACACTTATACTATTTATTAAATAACCATGCTCAAATTTAATGTTGGGTCAATCAAGTACGCGAAAAATTGATTCACGCAAAAAGTGACCGCTTTTGGCGTGAATCAATTTTTCGCGTACATAAACGGACCCAACTTCGTGCTAGGGCTAGTGTGCCCTATCCGTCACCTAAAGCATATAGTGTCATACTCAAAGTGTCAAGTAATCACTTACCGTACTGTTACGACCGGGCACGGTTTCTCGCGGTAAACTGTACAATAATCTTACATAATGGTGATAATGGAAATTGATAATGATAGAATAGATAATGGTGATAATGGACTGCCTCGGTGGCGCAGTGGTTAGTGGGTCGCACTTTAAAGCGACGGCTGTGCAAGAGGTCCCGGGTTCGATCCCCGGGTCGGGCCAAAAATGTATACCTAAGTTTTCGGTAAGAAATTCTTAGTGGCAGCCCGGAATCTGGAAGTTGGCGGTCTTGTACCCCCGTGCCTCGGAAAGCACGTTAAGCCGTTGGTCCTGCGCCCAATCCCTCTCTGGTCGTGTGACAGTAGTGTCCCATCGGAATATGAGGGTAAGGGAATAGAGAGTGCACTTGTGTTTGCGCACACACTTGAGCACTATAATATTTCCTGCGTACGTGGCTGATCGTTGAGATTGGCCGCCGTAGCCGTAATCGGTTGGAGGATATTAAATTAATGGAAATTAAAGAAGATACCGCAAAGTAAATCTAGAAAAAATCGGTGAAGGTCAGCTCAATGCTTTCACCACTGGAAGGGGGTTGCATTCTAATGGATTTCTTTGCCTAAAAATACCTATTTAATGAACGTCCACGTAAACCAAAACGTGTCTTCGCATTAAAAATGGCTATTACCTAAATAGTTACGTGCGTAGTTGATACGTGTTCCAGCTAGGGTAATGATATGACCAGACTAAAAAGACAAGGAGCAGCATACAAATAGTTGTATCGTATGCTGCTTATAGTCTTTGCGAATTAGCCATGGGCAAATCTAAACTCATACTACAGACTGCGGCAATGCTTATAGGGAATCCGAAAAACCCTTGCGCGATGTTATCGACACCTAACGCCATCTATTGGTGGAACTAATGTCCCGAACCGAATTGAGGGCTAGGCCAGTACTTATTATAAAAAGAAAAGAAGAGTATTTGTAACGAATAAACTTAAAACCACTAGAACAATTTCAATATTCGTTTGAGCATTTGACTGACCGGCGGCGCATTTTGGTCGTGACCCTGCATATTTACGCCTAAGGTCGTGGATTCGATCCCCACCTTGGACAAACATTCGTGTTTCTGAGTTTGTTCAGTGTCTGTGTGTAATATGTATTTAAGGTGACGGGTAGGACACAGCGACGCCAATCAACTTTAATTTTTAGCTACTAAACCGGATCTATTTTAAACAATTTCGGGGTTACCATATCTCGGCAAACACCTATACTATTTATTTAATACTTATACTGTTTGGTCTGCTTTCTCACTCGAATTTAGGATTACCGCCAAAAGTGGCCGCTTTTGGCATGAAACAATTTTTCGCGTACAAAAACAGACCCTACATTTGAGCATGGTTTTTTAATAAATAGTAAAGGTAAGTGTTTGCCGAAAGATTGTAACCCCGAAATTGTTTAAAATAGATCCGGTTTAGTAGCTAATAATTAAAATCGATTGGCGTCGCTAGTGTGCCCTACCCGTCACCTTAAGTACCTATAATAATAATTCTCACAACATCTCATACGTTGACCTGATTCCGTACTTTGCTTATGCACTTGTGTTACAGATATCAGACAACAGAGGAACACAAATATATACTTAAATTGTTCGGTGTCTGGGTGTAATATACACGAAGACTTTTAACCGGTGATCAGAACCTACAGATTCCGACTAGGTGGATGATGGCCATTGCTATAGTAATAGTAGTTACATGTCAGCGTTCCATTTTTTTTTCTTGTCTGGGACTTTAAGTTAATAACTATGAATATGGTCATCCTACTCCTCGTTGTTACAAATAAAACCTCTTCATAAGTACAGGTACAGTGATGATAACAAACCTCATTAGAGATTTAAAGTTTTTCATGTTATTGGTAGAAAACTGTCAAATGGCAGACAAACGTCAAATAAAACAAAGAAAATTAAAATAGCTTTCTATACTTCATAAAAATGTAGGAAGACCATACATTCCAATTAAATTTAGATATCTAATAAAATTTAAAATAAAACCTAAACAAAAAGAAAACATGTAACTACTATTACTATAGCAATGGCCATCATCCACCTAGTCGGAATCAGTAGGTCCTGATCACCGATTAAAAGTCTTCGTGTATATTACACCCAGACACGGAAAAAACACAAGTGTTCATCGCACAAATGTTTGTCCAGGGTGGGGATCGAACCCACGACCTTTGGCGTATATTACATTTGTAATAATTCCTCTGTTGTTTGTTAACACAATTACTTTTGCAACTTAGTACGGATTTAGGTCAATGTATGAGAATATTGTAATTTATTTTACTACGGGAAAACCTCTCTATATTACGAAAACAATAATTATTCCACGCGGGTGACGCCGCAAGCGGATCGGACAGCTTGAAATGAATTAATCCTTGAGTATGGCGCAATTCCAAAATCAAGGCTATTAAGGTTTTAAGAAATTGGTAAAGCATAAATGATGCAAATTGCACCTTTAAATTTTTTAATTCCTTTACATGCCCATAATTATACAAATTTACACCACTTTATAATAAATCGACAGTGTCGTGTCGTGTCGTTTTTGACCATGTGAGAGCCACGCTTCGGCATGAATGGGCCGGCTCAATCGGAGTGATACACGTGAAGCAGAACTGTGCTGAGTCTCGCTGCGTGAGTGAGGGTACCGGAGGCCCAATCCGGGGGAAAGGGGATTTAGAGGTTGGCAGCGCACTTGTGACTTCACTGGTGTCGCGAGTGTCCACGGGTGGCGGCAATCGCTTACCATCAGGTGATCCGTCTGCTCGTCTGCCACCTATAACATAAAAAAATGCGATTAAAGTAGATTTGAAAAATACAAAGGTGCATGTTCGGATTCGAACCAGGAGCACCGTAAGAAAGTCGCGTTCTTATCCAATAAGCTACCATCGTCCGGTCCGAGCTCGATGCACAATAGCAGTTACAATCCGGCAACTAGAAGCAATACATTTTTTATTTACACATACATATATCATCACCTATCCCGCGTGTCCTTACCGCACTCAACACACTGTATGATTGGAGGACTATATTGTTAGAATGCCTGAAGTTTTGTTAGATGAATTATAATGAAGTTCTGTTTTGTTTTGTTAGATGAATTATAATATACCTACTTGTTCAGCTGTGTGGTCCCCGGCAGAGTAGAATAGGCCACCCTCACTCTTACCGAGGTGTCGTAAAAGGCGACTAAGGTAAAGCTGCTGGCATGATCATCAGCACCCAGAGAAGGAAAATTCTGCATTTATATCAAAACCCTCGCCAACCCGTCTGCCAAGCGTGGTGAGTATGGCATTTACCCCTCATGTGATTGAGTGAGGCCCGTGCCCCAGCAGTGGGGACTTAAATGGGCTGACGATGATACCTACTTGTTAATTTTGTTTTAATTTTCTATTTGTGTATAATCTTTGTGAATTTGTCTAATTAATGTAATTGGTAAGCAAACTACCGTGTTAATTCATAATCATAATCATCATAATCATAATCATTTATTCATTCATAAACATGGGTAAGTATTACAAGACATTAAATAAAATATTGTTAGGTACAGCCATGATTCACCGTAGAGTTACCTATATGAATATAAATATTATAATTTATTTATTGACTATAATTAATATAAATATTATAATTATAGTCAATAAATAAATAAATAAATCATATATATACATTATATACATACATTATATACATACATAATCCGGCAACTAGAAACAATATTTTTTTTATTTATACATACATATATCCATGTTTGTACCCTACCTAGAAAACGACATACGTTAGGAATTCGCGTAAACAGGTATGTGGGCTATTTACATATTACACGATACCTAGGTTACCGCAGCTGCACGCAACTTAAACAAAACATCTTAAATCATCATAAAATGGCTAACAGCAGTGATGGGTCGGCTCGAGTAAACACGAAATCTTAAATTTTAAATTCAAATTCAATTCAAAATTTACTCAGGTTAAAAACTTTACAATACCAAATCAAATGGCCCGGCTTACTCAATGGCCGAACCCCCGACGCAAAAATGACGGGGTGTTATAAGTTTGACATGTCTGTGTGTGTCTGTATATGACATCGTAGCTCCCGAACAAATGAATCGATTTTGATTTTGTTTTTTTTTTGTGTGAAAGATGCGCCGCCCATGGACACCTGCAACAACTGGTTGGCGGTCTTCAACTGTGCAATTCTCCAGAAACTTTCTACCTCGAACGACAAAACTGTGGAATGAGCTATCGTCTGCAGTGATTGCGGACCGATACGACCTGCAAACCTTCAAGAAAAAAGCGTTTAAAGGGCCGGCAGTGCACCTGTAATTTCTTTGACCTGGCAGGTGTCCATGGGCGGCGGTAAAGTCTGCTCGTCTGCCCCCTATATCATAAATAAAAACATTGGAGTCACAAGCGTGATAAAGTTGATATATTTAAACTCCCCTCCCCAGAGTATGACCTTCGGCATTCTCGAACATCCACGGCAAAATATAATAATCAAAATCGCTTTTACTCCGAGTTAGTTTCTACAGCTCTAACAATAAGACAAAGCGCAGAATGCAATTTGCGTGCTGCGCTGGAGGTAATGATGACTGATGATCGGGCTACCTGATCATTGATCGTTGCATTCACCTTGGGAAATTAGTGTCAAAATGTAAATGCACTCTACCATTCACTACTACTTACTTAGGTACACCTGAGTCATATTCTAACACTTAATGGCAGTTAACGACCTTTAAAACTTGCCATTAATTACCAGTATCCTTATCCAAATTTATCTGCTTTATCAATACACTAGTAAGAAAGCTGCGCTTCGGCATGAATAGGCTGGTTCGATTGGTGACACCACGTCCTTACGAAAACCGTCGTAAAGCGAGGCCTTTTTCTTTTAATCAAATAAATTACTTATTTATTAAACACTATTGGCCCACCCTCACTTCGTTACAGGACATCAGTCCCACTTTATACCAATAGATGGCGCTACGTGTAGATTACATCGCGCAAAAGTTTCTTATTTTCGGATTACCTATAGGCGTTGCCGCTATCTGTAGAATTTACCTTTTTATTAATAGAATAGATAAAAATATGTGTTTTTTTTTGTTATAATAGGCCAACGCTTGCCACAAACAATCTCACCTGTACTGATGGAAAGTGACAAAGAGGTATAGGATGTGTTTTGGAATTTGAAGAATTTAAAAACAAAGCGGCAAAGCGCAGAAAACAATTTATTTGCATGCGGCGCTGGAGTTAACTGATGAATGGGCTACCTGATCATTAAACTTCCATTCACCTTGGGCGATTAGTGTCACGATGCTAAAGCACTTTTTTATATTATGGCTCTACCCGAAGATATCTTGCCAATGTTAAGTATCTTATTGAGAATAAGTGGAGTACCCACTTATTCTCAATAAGTTACTTGACAACAGTCGAAGTCAGTCAAAGCCACAGTCACTCAATAAAACGCCGGTGTCTTACGTTTTATCGATCTACGGATTCTGCCGATACCACTCTAAACACAATCGCGGGTTAAAACCCGAGACTCTATTAGGTCCAAACAAGTGGTCCGTGACAAATTACTCGACACACAAAAGCAGTGTTAAAAACGATACAATTCAACTATTATTATCAGGATCACTTCGCGGTACTTCATTGCACAAATAAACACCAAATTTGTTCACTAAAAACCAATAGGTAGATACTAATTTAAAACCTTTGAATTGCATCAGCCCACGCGGAGTGTTTGAGTCCTAGGTACCGCCATAATCTTAATGCACTTTATCATCCACTATTACCTCTGAATCTTAGTCTAACAGATATTATGCTTGTTTTATCAATAAACAAAAATAATACGGAATAAAGAGGCACGTAGTCACGAGTAGTGGTAGCTCAGTGGTTCAGAACGCGCCTTCCACACGGATTCCTTCCACAAGCATGCACCTCTTGATTTATCAAATCTACGTGTTTATTTCAACCGAGCTCGGCGGTGAGGGAAAACATCGTGAGGAAACCTGCACGTGCCGGAGTTTCTGGATCGTGTAGCCATGATTCAGTTGGTCTGGTTCCCCTATTAAAGGGTTGCGAAGGTCAGACGGCAGTCACTTCATTGTAGGAGTATGTCCTATTTTTTTCTCTTGTTGGTAATATAAGAACTTCTCAAAAGTGAAAACATCGGTGAATGAATGGATTTGTTAGCTTGGAAACTTTTCGGGATAGGACAATTTGAAAATCACTTAAAATAGACTTGCCCAAAACGCTCCATACAAACAGCGACGCGAGGCGTGACGTCAGCCCTTACTAGTTTGTGCGCATCGCGAGAATACTTTGTTCGATAGCTATATGAAATAGTGCGTTTATGAAAATGATTTCTTAACAAAAGTTGCTATAAATTGAATAAAATATTGATTGCTATATAAATGTTTCGTAAATTTAAGACTTAAAATTTACTTGCCTGTCTTTGCCTTTGAGGGCTCATAACAAAAATAATAGATAAGGTTTCAAGCTGAAATTTTGTACATAGCTCCTTTTGACCGTTATTTCTCAATGATATTTAAAAAATCTGCCAACCTAGAACTAGTAGACCTAGTACAAAGCCAGACTCCCCAAATCCTGAATCATCAGAGTAACAACTTGGGACGCAACCGATGATGACACGCTAAGATGAGGGTAGAGGAATGCAGGTACCTAGTTACCTGAATCTTAATATAGATACGAAATCTATGGTTTAGCGCTTAGATTATATCAATTGGTTTAATCTAAGGTACCTAGGTAGATATAGCGCTGTCATTCTATACAAATCTGACGTCTACTAAAGATTTATCTACTAATAAAGATTAGTCGACTCGGGCCTAAGTTGTAACCTATACTAGGTACCTAACTATCGTCATGATATAAATTTTCCTATTCAATTAACTAGCATGACTTAGGTACCTATTGTTAATGGAATACAACCTATTCATTTAGCTGCAATCAGAGGTTTCCTACACATAAGATAATATTATACCTAAGCTACGTAATGTTTTTTAATACTACAGAATGTACCTAAATAACAAAACAATCATCATGTGAATGACAAATCACATTACCTACCATTAAAATGTATTTATAAACGTAGCTTTTTGCTTATTGAGTTTTTCTTACAAATTGTAATAAAGATCACAAGAACATGGGCACAGATGGGGGTATTAGGAGAACAAAAAAAATTACCTAATCTTTGAGTTTAAAGTCCGCCGATATTAAAGATCTTTGATTCGGCAAAGCTTAAACTGAATCATTTTGATATAATTTAAGCGTCAAAGATATACCAATAGCTTCAGACATTGAAAAGTCAAATCTGAAAAACTTTAAAAATTGGTACACTATGCTGTGTTTTGCTGCGTGTGTGTGGGTACTTGAGGATCAATTCGGGGGAACGGGGGGCTTAAAGGTTGGCAGCGCACTCGTGACTCCACTGGTGTCGCGAGTGTCTATCGACGGCGGAAATCACTTACCATCACGCAATCCGTCTGCCTCCTATCATATAAAAAAAGATACAAAGGGTATTTAAGGGGCCGTCAATCATGTGAGGTTTTAGCGACTTTTTTTACCCCTCCTACCCCCTGGTCATTTATAAGGTGAGGTTTTTGTCACACGTGTGCGGCCGCACTCGTGCGCGGTCACAAAAGTATGGGCAAACATTTTAGCACGCACCTTAAGGGGACGGGTAGGGCACACTAGCGACGCCAATTGATTTTAATTTTTAGCTACTAAACCTGATCTATATAAAACAATTATTATTGGGCAACAATAATTATTATTGGGCTTACAACCTCTAGCCAAACCCTTATACTTTTTATTAAATAACCATGAAAAAATGTTGGATCTAAAGCGTAGGTACACGTAGGTTTTCGCGTACAAAACGGACCTAACATTGGTGCATGGTTGTTTAATAAATATTATAACTGTTTTTCGAGAGGTTGTAACCCCGAAATTGTTTAAAACTAATCCGGTTTAGTAGCTAAAGATTAAGATAGATTGGCGTCGCTAGTGTGCCCTACCCGTCACCTTAAGTAAAATAATTGTTTAACAGTAGTTAATTTATATGATAACAGTATAATTTGAACCGTGTTTTTTCATACGTTTTGTCGCGAGTGTCCATGGTCATTAATAAATAAATAAATATTTCGCAACATCACATACGCCGTGTGGTCCCCGGCAGAGTAGAATAGGCCACCCTCACTCTTACTGAGGTGTCGTAAAAGGAGACTAAGGTAAAGCTGCTGGCATGATCATCAGCACCGAGAGAAGGAAAACTCTGCACTTATATCAAAACCCTCGCCAATCCGTCTGCCAAGCGTGGTGAGTATGGCAATTACCCCTCATCTGATTGAGGGAGGCCCGTGCCCCAGCAGTGGGGACTTAAATGGGCTGGCGATGAACATCACATAGGTACATTGATCTGACTCCGAGATAGGTAGCTCAAGCACCTGTGTTACGGATATCAGAATCAACAGCGGTCATTGACGAGGAATTTGACATGTTGTAATAACCCAGTATGACTGACCTTTTAACATGATACTACTAACTAGACCTATTTGTAAATAAAGACCTTGAATGCCAATTGTTTCGCATATTTTTTTCGCAAATCTGACTGCTAACAAAATTATGGCCTGGATGGCCTTAGCACTAAAATTACGTTACATTTATTTATACAGTGACAAGGCCTTTTCAACCGACTTCAAAAAAAGGAGGAGGTTCTCAAATCGACCCGTATGTTTTTTTTTCTATGTTTGTTACGCGATAACTCCGCCAATTATGAACCGATTTGAACAAATCTTTTTTCGGTGTATAGGTAATATCTTAAGGGTGGTTCCATTTAAATTTAATAATAAAAAAACAACCCCCAAGTGTGGAAAATTGGGGATGAACTTTTTTATACGCAAAATCACTACCGCTGATCTAAACGGGTCGTCTAAAGAGGGCACTTGTGTTTGCGCACACACTTGAGCACTTTAATTGCGTACGTGACTGATCGTTGAGATTGCCCGCTGCAGTCATAATCGGTTGGAGGATATTAGGAAAAGATTATTAAACTGGATCTTTCTTACTTCCAGGTCGCAATGTCAGAGATGGTGGAAGGCGGGGCGTCCCTAGCGTGGCGGCTGCTCGCGACGCTGGAGGGGGGCTCCTTGCTGCTCGCCACCTCGGCGCTCCTCGCCTACTCCGCCAGGAGGCGCGTGGCCAAGCTGCAGCGCTCTAGGAGACCAGTTCGAAGTGTTTTGGTGAGAAAGGCTTCAATCTAGTGGCTTCCATCAGCATCTGACCAGGGTTTTCAACAAATAGTTGTCGTTTTAATGTATCAATACGGGGATTAACACGATATTTATTATGTGAAACAACATTGTGTGAACGAGCGGACACTAGCGGTCCGCTCGTGACCACGGCTGCTGTAACGTAGCCGAAACGTCGAGCCAAATATGTGAGTACACTATGTTGTTTCACATAATAAATATCGTGTTAATCCCCGTATTGATACATTATAGTTATAATGCAACGCGAAAATCTAAAAAACTAAATAGTTGTCGATTAAATTAATGCTGAAAAATACTTGGTAAGGCGTTAATTGAAAAATTGTATTTGGATTTTTGAAGCTTAGGTATTTTGTACATACTTACACGCCATTCATGACCACAATCATCATACTCGAAAGTCACAAGTGTAAATTTTTAGTGACCACTTTCACCTTAAATTTCGAGTATGATGATTGTGAACAATTCAATTTCATCGCAGTCACACACAAATTTCACGAAAAACTGGTCACATTTAGAAACCCTTGCAGCATTTAGTAACTTGTAGGTACACTAGAACATCCTATTTAAAAGTCACTGTTTCATTTCTTGCAGCTAACAAACACATCGAATTTACTAGGAAAAGAATTAAAATCTAGACTAGAGTCACGCGGCTGCGTTGTACACACAACACCTGACGTCTTAGTTAATAGAGCAACGAGCGGAGCGAGCGACGCAGCCCTCAGAGCGAGCGAAGCGACTCTCAGAGCGAGCATAGAAGCCTCCGGAATTAGCGAAGCTGCCTACAGAGCTAGCGAAGCAGCTCTCAGAACGAGCGAAGTAGCCCTCGGACTGAGCGAAGCGACCCCCGGAACGAGTAAAGCAGCCCTCAAAGTAGATGCGCTAGTCGTAGTAGGCGCCTTCTCGCCCCCCAAATCCGCCGGCTTGCAGGCAATGGCGTCATTAGTCAGCGAGGATGTGTACAGTAACTTAAAGGTAACAAAATATTGACGCATCCATTAGTTAATAAATCATCTATCCTCTAAAGTTTAACCTTGTTGTATTGTAGGTAATTCTAAAATGTGTTGTCGAACGCCCTGTTGGTCTAGCGGTCGATTCTCGGGTTGAACAAAAAGTATTTTTCGAATTTGTCGAACATAGATCGGGTTTGTGATCACCAATCCGCATTTGGATTGGTGATCACATTTTTTTGGATTATGCCTAATCCCATTATAGAAGCGATGACTTGATTTCTATGATGGAGGCCTTTGCCCTGCAGTGGGACAGTATCTATATACTGTCCCACTGGTAATAATGTGGCAGCTGCAATAGCTTAAATTATTTAAAATGGTTAGTTATGAGTATATAAATAAATAAATAAATATATATATATATATATGTGCTCATGGACACCGATACGCTTAATGTTCTGACATATAACGTCTACACTCTGAGAACTGAAGAACGTTTTGTAGAACTTGAAAATGCACTGAAACACATAAATTGGGACGTCATAGGTATGTCAGAAGTGCGAAGAAACGGCGAAAATGCGGAGGAAAGGAATGGTAATGTATTTTACCACTTCGGGGAAACCAATGGGCAGTATGGAGTAGGTTTTTTGGTAGCCAAGAAGTGGAAAAATAATATTATCGAGTTCATTAGTTATTCGGAGCGAGTGGCAGTCCTCAAATTACGCATTAAATCAAATAAGATCCTTACTCTCGTACAGGTTTATGCACCAACTACAAGCCACAATGATGAAGACGTGGAAGACTTCTACGACACTCTGAATAAAGCATGTGATGAACAGCGCGGCACATGGACCATGGTACTTGGTGATTTTAACGCAAAAATCGGAGTCAGGCAATCCACCGATAATGAAGAAGTGCATGGTCCTCACGGTTTGGGAGAACGTAATGTCCGGGGATGCCGTTTGCTCTCTTTTGCCTTTGGACAAAGCCTCCACGTTGCCAATAGCTATTTCCTCAAAAAACCACAACGACGCTGGACCTGGGCGTCACCTGGAAATAAGTACAGAAATGAGATTGACTACATATTATCCTCTGATCGCAGCATTATTAAAGATGTTAGTGTAATAAACCGTATACAATTCAGTTCAGATCATAGACCCGTAAAAGCAAAAATCAAATTCAATTTTAAAATCCATAGAGCCAAACTATTTCAACGCCCAATAAAACCATTAGATTATGTTAGTCTAAGCAACAACTTCGAAGAGTTTAACATAGAACTCAAAAATTATTTTGAAAGTCTGCCTTTAGACGATCCAATTAATGTTGATGATCAGTATAATGCCATCTTAGCTGGAATAAATAAAGCAAGTAATAAGATTAAACTGGAAAAATTAAAAACATCAAAACTCAGTAAACAAACTAAAGAACTAATCGAAGAAAGGGAAAAAGTTACAATAGGTACATTAGAATATAGAAATATAGACAGGAAAGTAAAGAGAAATATTAGAAAAGATGTTAGAAACCATAATACTTATTTAGTTAAAATAGCCCTACAAAGAAATACATCGCTCAGACATGCTAAAGAGGGAAGTATGAAATTAAAAACCTTAATAACCAGCCTTTTGGACGGGGTCGGAAGCGAGCAGCGTAGTCGTGATAAGATTATGAGCATTTGTACAGAATTTTATAAATCCTTGTATTTTGATTCCAACAGCAGCATTCAACCAACAGATTACCAATATTCAGATTTTGATATACCTCTAATAACCCAACAAGAAGTTAACTCCGCTATAAAAAGCCTGAAATATAACAAGAGCCCAGGAGACGATGGTGTTACGACGGAGGTACTAAAAGTCGGCAAACCCAGTCTGCGACCTCACCTTATCGGCCTATTCAACACAATACTGAGAACAGGAAAGGTACCTAAGAGTCTTTGTCATTCAAACATCATTTTGCTACATAAAAAAGGAAATAAGGCCGACATTAATAACTACAGGCCTATTAGCCTTATATCAAATATTTACAAAACATTTATTAAAATTATTCTAAATAGAATAACTCGTGAGTTGGATTTGCATCAACCCCCTGAGCAAGCTGGTTTCAGGTCAAAATTTTCAACAACGGATCATCTACAGACAGTAAACCAAATAATTGAAAAAGTCAACGAATTTAATAAGCCCTTATATATCGCTTTTGTAGATTATACTAAGGCATTTGATAGTATAACACACCATTCAATATTTTCGGCACTCTCACAACAAAACATACATCCGACGTACATAAAGCTCCTCCAAATAATCTATCATAATAGTACGGCAAATGTCAAACTGCACTCCCTTGGTCCTACTTTTAGCATATTAAAAGGTGTCAAGCAAGGCGACCCGCTTTCACCCAAGCTCTTCACAAGTGCTTTACAAGAAGTATTTAAAAAGCTGGAAAGCACCTGGACCACGAAAGGTATCAATGTGGACGGGATTCAGCTGACGAACTTACGCTTCGCTGACGATATCGTTTTGTTTTCGAACACATCTGCGGAACTCGAAACCATGCTCGAAGAACTGAGCGTGGCAAGTCTTGAGATTGGACTGAAGATGAATAGGTCAAAAACAAAGCTTATGACCAATAGCACGAATAGTAACATAATGGTTGATGGGCAGTTAATAGAATACGTCGATGAGTACATCTACTTGGGCCAGATAGTCTCCTTCCACAATAGGCAAGAAAAAGAGATCGAACGCCGAATCCAAAATGCCTGGAAGAGCTTCTGGTCCATGAAAGCGTACTTGAAGGGAGACCTCCCTCTGACACTTAAGCGCAAACTCATCGACGTCTGCATTTTGCCCATCCTTACTTACGGTGCGCAAACCTGGTCGTTGACAGAAAATCAGAAGTCCAAACTCAAGATTTGCCAAAGAGCTATGGAGCGTAGCATTCTGGGGATCAAAAGATCAGATAGAGTGCGCAACTCTGACATACGCTCCAAGACGGGAATCGCGGATGTGGGACGAAAAACTGCGAAGTTAAAATGGGAGTGGGCGGGCCATGTATGCAGAATGAACCCTAAAAGATGGACAAAAATCGTCACCCTATGGCAACCGACCGATGGACGTCGACTACGCGGCAGGCCCAAAAAAAAATGGTGTGACGATTTCAATACGTATGTCCAAGAATGGCAAGTAAAGGCATTGAATAGGGAGGAATGGAGAGACTTGGGGGAGGTCTTTGCCCAGCAGTGGGACTCTACAGACTAATTAAAAAAAAAAAAAAAAATATATATATATATATATATATATCTTCTTCTAATATATAAAATTCTCGTGTCACAGTTTTCGTTGCCATACTCCTCCGAAACGGCTTGACCGATTTTGATGAAATTTTTTGTGCTTATCCGGTATCTATGAGAATCGGCCAACATCTATTTTTCATCCCCCTAAATGTTAGGGGTAGTCCACCCCTAAATTTTTATTTTTATTTTTTAGACAAAATTTTTAATTTCTCTTTTTTTATGATACAACATACAAAAATACATACAATCCTCAATTTTCACCCTTCTACGATCAACCCTTTTATTTATATGGCAAAACAACGTTTGCCGGGTCAGCTAGTATATATATATATTTGTGTTGTCTGATATCTGTAACACAAGTGCTTATGCTACTTAGTACGGAATCAGGTCAACGTATGAGATGTTGTGAGATTTTTTTAGAGATATAAGATTATATATATATATATGTCATCATCAGCCCATTTAAGTCCCCACTGCTGGGGCACGGGCCTCCTTCAATCACATGAGGGGTAATTGCCATACTCACCACGCTTGGCAGACGGGTTGGCGAGGGTTTTGATATAAATTCAGAGTTTTCCTTCTCTGGGTGCTGATGATCATGCCAGCAGCTTTACCTTAGTCGCCTTTTACGACACCTCGGTAAGAGTGAGGGCGGCCTATTCTACTCTGCCGGGGACCACACGGCCCTATGTATATATATATATATATATATATATATATATATATATATATATATATATATATATATATATATATATATATACTCTTATATCTCTAAAAAAATCTCACAACATCTCATACGTTGACCTGATTCCGTACTAAGTAGCTTAAGCACTTGTGTTACAGATATCAGACAACACAAATATATACTTAAATACATACATTACACCCAGACACCGAACAAACACAAGTGTTCATCGCACGAATGTTTGTCCAGGGTGAGGATCGAACCCACGACCTTTGGCGTAAGAGGCAGGGTCACTACCGATTGCGCCATCCGGTCAGTCATTCAGTTATACCATTCATAACTAATGATCGGATAATCGGGAACTTATTTACCTAAACACTGCAAATTAAATATATCAATCTTACAATTGGTTTCTATCAAATATTTCCACTTAGGTAACATTAATAGCTGTAGTAAATTATTATTGAATGAAATACTCTGCCGCGAGTATTTGTGTAGGTATAAGCAGTACGACAAAACTGTTCGCCATGAAGAATGATTTCGGTAACAATGTTTCATCCCTGATTTCAGTTATTGGAGTCGCTGTCGAGGTCGGTGCACCGCGGAGGCAGCGTGGCGTGGGCGTGCGCGGGCGCCGGCGACGCTGGCGGCTGGACCGGCGCGGGCGACGCATTCGACACTATGCTTCAGGCCAACCTGCACCATGTCGCTAAAATGTGCGACTTTAGTTCCAATGTTTTTTATTTTTTATCTAGTATTTGCCTTGTCTACGCACTGAACTCTAGAGCTGAGAAGAAGCCTACGATGGAACGAGCTTACCCAAAAGTAGCCTATCCATTCACTTTAACTTTAAGAATTTTGATGCTGTAGTCACATGAATAATACTACTGTGTGGTTATAGTTATTGGGGAAAACAGGACGTTCCACAGGCAGGCAGTGCGTATCAAGATGCTGCGATGGAGGAAGAAAAAGCGCTTTGCACGCTATCGAGAAATATTCATAGAAAGAATGAGAGCCCCGATTTCGTTTGCTTTCTTGATGGTAGAAAGGGGATGAGCCAGCTCATCTATACTATTTATAAAGAGGTGAATGCTATGGACAACAACAAGGCTTATTAGGTAAACCGAAAAGCCTTGCACGATGTAATCGTCCATCGTCGCTTCGCTCTGAGGGCTGATTCGCTCGCTCCGCTCGTTGCTCAATTAACTAAAACGTCATGTGTTGTGTGTACAACGCAACCGCGTGACTCTAGTCTAGATTTTAAATCTACACCTAACGCCATCTATTGGTAAACTTTTGGAATAATTCTTAAAAGGTCTACATCACTGACAATGACATTTATGATGTATGAACTATTTCAGGTCGCACTGCAACCCCGTGTGGGTGGGCCGATGTAGCGACGCTGCGCAGGCGGCGGAGAAGCTAGTCGCAGCTCTGCTTTCTAACGAGACACAGCAAGCATCCAGGTTCTCGATAAGGCAAGTCAGAAAGCATGCTGTAACATAATCCACATTTTAAAATAACGCCTATGTTGCATTTGTAGGTAAACACTTGTTGATTTGTAGGACCGAGGGTCTACAGTGAAACGGATAGCTATGAAGTTCTGTAACTACTCTTGAGGTGGCAAGTCTATCGTACGAGTAGGTTGCAGATTACTAATACTAATCAGGGATAGCTCCGGGTTCAATCACGCATAAGGATTGCCAGAAATGCCCGATCAAATGTCTCCTACTGTCGGGAGGAGAAACCAATTATACGGGATTTAAGGCAATTTTGTTGGGAAAAATAAAAATAAAAAATATTATTTATTGGATACGATTTTTTACGAACTTGAGATGACCAAAGTAGCTTTTCAGTAGATTTTTTACTGAACCGAGAGACATTAAAAAATCGGGAGAATACCGCCAATTCCCAACGATCTCGCATGCCTAGTTGTGGATGCGGTAGGTAGGCCTATACTCTGCCGTGAGATGATAGGGCTAAGATGATGATGAATGGCTGTTAACTTAGAGAAATACCACCTTGAGCAATACTCGTCGTAGCAAATGATACCTACCTACGGACGTGTTGCTGGAGGAAAACGACCAATAGTCAACGGCTATGTAGTACGGCCACCTTAGAGAATCAGTCAGGGAGACGTTTAAATAAAGTGTCAGAAATAATTGTATTTGTTATATTACAAAATCCCCAATCTCTGGTTTATTTCCCATACTTTTTAAATTTCTTATATAGCGCGATGTAAAGTGCATAGTGACATCTATCGAAACAACGCCGGACCACCTTCTTGATTGCTTTTTAAAGCTACATCTGCTTTTTACAAACTCCATATACCTAACGAAAACCACTAAACTATTTTTTCCCAAAGTACTAAGTGAAATGACCCTACCTTTCGTGGCAAGTGATGCTACGAAGCCGCTGGGGGATCCCCCCGTTGCAAATGATACCCTCCGTGGCCTCCCCTCGGATGAATCCCTAACTAGGTACCTACGCCAATGGACAACATTTCATATTTTTAACATGTCCATATTGTTTTTTTATATGAAAGTAGATATATAAAGTGAACAGACCCATATTTTTTCTTTTTTCAAAATTTGTCCATTTTCATGCATAAAATAATTATTGAAATTCTTTTTATTCTAAATAGACGTAAGCGCCAAATGACGTCATCGGACGGCTGAATACAGCGATATTCCTTTGCTTATCATTGTTTTAATAAAAAAAAAGTACTACTGTCAAAGGTAAATAATACTAGTGTCAACATTGTCAACGTCATTCATACAGTCAACGTTGACAAGTTGTCTTTTTTTTTTGACAGTTACATGTCATGGGTTTGGCATTACGTAAATTTAAAACTATAATGTGCTAAGCAAAGAAATATTTTACATTCTGCCGTCCGATGACGTCATCTTACGTTTTTTAGTTTTTAATTTTTTTCTCAATAAATAAGCAATATAAAAAATTAATAAATATATATTCGTGCAGCGGAAAAGTAAATAAAGAAATGGTATTTTTTGTTTCAGAGCTTAGCAATTTTGAAATGTTGTCCATTGCAATCGCAGTATGATAACTACATTGTTTCTTTCTCGTTACAGACACGCTGCTCACAAAATTGGCGAATGCGTCGGCAGGTGGCTGAAAATTGTCACATGATCTTTCCATGATCTTCGATATAATAGCTAATTGTAACATACTTACTATACATTAGGTAGAAAAATATTGTAGTGGGTAATAAATCACATAGTTACAGATTTTATTATGTACGGATCGGTGTTCTTAGGGCCGAGTTCACCAACTTTTCAATCAACGGTAATCACGCAAGCACGGTTAAAATGTGATTATCGTCGTGTTTTAAAGTTGGTGAACATGGCCCTTAGTAGACATCTAAATGTAAGTTTGTAAAAATTAAACTATAAAATATGCCTATGGTTGTTTTGTTATTTATATTCTTCCTCAAAACAATAATAGTACCTACATAGTTATTGTTTATAGTTAGTTTCAAAAAGAAGTAATGTATCTGACTCCCTAGTTAGTACCTACAGTATTTAAGTTACTCTATGGTACCTACACTATTATATCGGAACGTACTTACACATCGACGGTGCTGCTGCCAACTGGTGCCATCCATATGAACTTAAATAATTTGCCCTGTTAGTCGATACGAAGTGTTATCTACCTATAGTTAATGTACCGTTCCCTATTATTTGATTTGTTTTTTGTTCGTTGATTTGATACTTTCTTTCTCAATCACCAGCACCATCCGTACCATCTGGATGGATAGCAGTCCACCATTCACCTCTTCACCGTGGAATTAAATAGTTTCGTGCTTTTATAAGGGCGCTTTTAATTACCGCTCAGTTGCGCTGCCATTTTATTTTTAAAAATTGTTTTAAGACATTTGAAGTAAAAAAGGATTTGTGATTTTATAATTTGCACATTCCTATCACAGATAACTACATAATGTAGTATACCATTCTTATTCATAATCTCTAAGTCTAACGGCCGCACTCAGAGACGTCATTTAAGCTAATGTTCATTAACTTTAGTTTTTTTTTTTTTAATAGTGGCTGCTACTGGTGTTGCCCGTGGCGAACACATAATAACTCTGCCAGTGTCGAGTGATTAGAGAGACACGTTATTTTTATGGTTATTGACCGGTGTGGCGAGTTTAAATCCTTTTAATATTTATTTTAATTGAGTTTTGCACCAAACACCATCTAAAACCAAGACAGAACAAAACATACACAAAGACGACACAATATTAAAGGGAGATTCTCATTTAACTTTAGTATCAATAGTCTTTATGCGTATCAAAATAAGTGTCAATATTTTTTCTTAAAAGTAGCCAAATGAGTTAATCAACGACTCTGAGTGTGGCAGTAAGCTTTGAACAATCATCTTGAGTAGAATATAAGTTTTAGTGGCCAATTTTATTTTAAATCATACACACACAAATGTAACAAAATTGGCGCCTATCTTCTCTTCTCAAAGTGCCTATCACGGGACTTCTATGGTGGCGCAAACTTTAGAGATGTGACGAAAGGCGTGTGCAAAACTTTGTGCAAAATATCCCGAAAAATTAGAGGTTCATGTGGGAAGAAAACGGCGCGGCCGCGTGCGGGAAATATCTAGTTATAAAATAAGTAAAAAATAATGCGCCTGAAAAAATGTTTAAGGAGATGGATAGGGCACACTAGCGACGCCATTTGATTTTAATGGATAACATTTCAAAATTGCTAAGCTCTGAAACAAAAAATACCAATTCTTGATTTACTTTTCCGCTGCTGGAATATATTTTTATTAATTTTTTATATTGCTTATTTATTGAGAAAAAAATTAAAAACCAAAAAACGTAAGATGACGTCATCGGACGGCAGAATGTAAAATATTTCTTTGCTTGGCACATTATAGTTTTAAATTTACGAAATGCTAAACCCATGACATGCAACTGTCAAAAAAAAGACAACTTGTCAACGTTGAATGAATGAATGACGTTGACAATGTTGACACTAGTATTATTTACCTTTGACAGTAGTACCTTTTTTTTATTAAAACAATGATAAGCAAAGGAATATCGCTGTATTCAGCCGTCCGATGACGTCATTTGGCGCTTACGTCTATTTAGAATATAAAGGATTTCAATAATTATTTTATGCATGAAAATGGACAAATTTCGAAAAAAGAAAAAATATGGGTCTGTTCATTTTATGTCTATTTTCATATAAAAAAACAATATGGACATGTTAAAAATATGAAATGTTGTCCATTGTTAGAATGATAGACGTCATCGGACGGCAGAATGTAAAATATTTCTTTGCTTGGCACATTATAGTTTTAAATTTACGAAATGCTAAACCCATGACATGCAACTGTCAAAAAAAAGACAACTTGTCAACGTTGAATGAATGAATGACGTTGACAATGTTGACACTAGTATTATTTACCTTTGACAGTAGTACCTTTTTTTTATTAAAACAATGATAAGCA
This sequence comes from Marasmia exigua, assembly GCA_019059595.1. Classification (NCBI taxonomy): domain Eukaryota; kingdom Metazoa; phylum Arthropoda; class Insecta; order Lepidoptera; family Crambidae; genus Marasmia; species Marasmia exigua. The sequence goes on along the minus strand of CM032463.1, from coordinate 28,913,649 downwards.
AAGGAATATCGCTGTATTCAGCCGTCCGATGACGTCATTTGGCGCTTACGTCTATTTAGAATATAAGGATTTCAATAATTATTTTATGCATGAAAATGGACAAATTTTCGAAAAAGAAAAATATGGGTCTGTTCATTTTATGTCTATTTTCATATAAAAAAACAATATGGACATGTTAAAAATATGAAATGTTGTCCATTGTTAGCATCTGAACAGGATATCTTTTTAACAATTTCGAAGTCGTCGAAGAATAAATAGTGTAAGTTCTCTAGATGCTGGCATCTAGAGAACTTACACTATTTATTCAATACTTATATATTTCATGACATGCAACTGTCAAAAAAAAGGCAACTTGTCAACGTTGAATGTATGAATGACGTTGACAATGTTGACACTAGTATTATTTACCTTTGACAGTAGTACCTTTTTTTTATTAAAACAATGATAAGCAAAGGAATATCGCTGATTCAGCCGTCCGATGACGTCATTTGGCGCTTACGTCTATTTAGAATATAAAGAATTTTAATAATTATTTTATGCATGAAAATGGACAAATTTTGAAAAAAGAAAAAATATGGGTCCGTTCATTTTATGTCTATTTTCATATAAAAAAACAATATGGACATGTTAAAAATATGAAATGTTGTCCATTCATTTTTTGGTCTGCTTCCTACTCAAAATATGAATTACCGCCAAAAACGGCAACTTGTAGCGTTAATCAAAACAAAATTTTTAGTGCAAAAACAGATCAAAAAGTTAATAATAAGTATTAAATAATAGTATATATTCTTTCCAAGTGGCTCGAACTTCGAAATCATTAAAAAATAAAGTTTAAAAACTAAAACCCGACTACCAAAAAAACACGATCTAAAAAGTACGAAACAAGAAAATTGTCTCTGCTGAAATGATTATGCCGTATCGCCGTGGTCGTTAATATATTCATCCACATTTTATATCATATTCATTTCACTTCAATGAATACAGAATAATGCTGATTGACGTGACCATTCACCACATTGGGGTCCAAGCCAACACCACCTGCCACCGCATCATCGCTGCATCTTGCTGACTTTCCCTTTCTGTGCTCTGGCACAAGCTTTTCCCTAAGGGATTCGCATAAACAGCGTCCAGGAGACTCGCCTGACTCCTGTGGCAAGTGGCTGTATAGGCTACCATGCCTTGGGCGTGCATGGAATATAGGCACATTAACAGAATGAATGGAAATTAGCTGAGAAACTCTCCAGGCGGAGGTTGGTCGAGGCTTTCTTGCAGGAGACAAAGTGAAAAGGCAGCAGATCCCGGAAAATCTGGTATAGCTAGGCCGGCTCATGGTCGTAGGCGTATCAAAAGAGTAATCACTCATTTTATTAGTGCCTATGCTCCACAGGCTTTTTGCAGTGACATTGAGAGGATTATGTTCTGGGATCAACTCAGTGGGGTCCTCCGTGGCATACCACTGTCGCAGAAACTTGTACTGTTGGGTGACCTGAACGTAGGCACATGACCCAGACTGATTTCTTGCTTACTCGGGGACACCATATCAACAAATGAGGCAACTGCAAGGTCATACTCGGTGAGAGTATCACGGCATGAAAACCGCTCCGATTTGGTGGACAGGCAGCCTTAAGACCTTGGAGGCAACCTGCTATGAAGGAAAGTTAGCGCTCATATTTCTACGAGTTGCTTAACAAGAAGCACCAAGAGGTGCAGTAACAAGCAACAACTCCTGAGAAAGTCTTTAAAGCTAAAGAATGGAAAGAAAAGAGAAACTGGAGACTGAATCTCATTACTCCTCTAGTAGAAGGTCAGGAATCAGAGCAGGAAAGCCAAGACGGCTGTGGTATAAGTCACGATAGGTGTGTGCTGTCTCGGAACGGCAACATGGATTCTGCTGTGGTCAAGAGACCATGGATCCTGTATTTGCCTTATGGAATACCTAAAAAAATAAAATTTCAAAACTAAAACCCGACTACCGAAATACACGTAAAAAAAAATATCTGCTGAAATGATTATGCCGTATCGCCGTGGTCGTATGCCACCTACTGTAGTTTAGAAGTTATGAGGGAACAGATGAACAACCATACATACATAAAGGTTAAAATCATAACCCTCTTTTTTGCTTCGCCGTAGTCGGGTAAAAAGTGGGTCAAGTGACAATGCTGTGTTAGAATAGTAAGATGCAAAAACCGCCTTCAAAAACGACGAACTAAAAAGTGTAATATAACATTTTTAACACTTCATACACTTCAAATAACATTTATAACAGTACACTCGAGAAAAGGTGTTACCGAAATCGGCGCCCAAGACTATCTAGTAATACTTCATTCAATTATTCAACAGGGATTAGGGGCTGACTTCAATAACACTTTTTCTCAAGTGTGCTGTTGTAAATGTTATTTAAAGTGTATGAAGTGTTAAAAATGTTGTTTTATACTTTTCAGTTCGTGGGTTTCGAAGGCGGTATTTTTTTCGTAGAAATTTTTTTTCATGCTTTTTAGTGTTTAATTTTTCTGTAAGTCGGTCAAAAAATCGGTAAACATATATAAAAAAAAACATACAGTCGAACATAGACCTCCTCCTTTTTTAAAGTCGGTAAAATGAGTCAAACGACTAAACAGTGTCAAATTATTGCAGCAAAAATGGTCGAACAGACGTTGGTTTAAAATAATAATTAAGTATAAACGGCCTAAGTTTTAAAATCCTTAAATTGCTCATATTTTATGTCACTTGGATCCTTGACTTAGAAAATTTGTACCTTTTTGCCGAGGGCGCCAGCGCCATAAAGGGCCCAGAAAAATTGGAAACCGACCACAAACGATAGAGAAAAAATCGCTGTATCCAAATATTACATAACTCATGCTCATAAGCCTTGCAACCGTCGATATAAAACGATTTCATAGTAAAAACGCAACGCATTTTTTTACTAGCAACCCAAAATTGATAGCTGTCAAACAAATGTCAGTTTTAGTTTCGAGATGGAGTGATGGACGTGTCCGTAAAAAATAAATCCTTTTTTTAGTTACTTGTAATGTATTCAGCACTATAATATTGGCTCCTAATACCAATTACGATTATGTTATTTTCGCGTAAAATTCTGCTTAGTTTAAATTTATTGCGAAAACATGGAAGAGGTGAGTGCTAGGTTACCATACTCTTATTGTGTCACAATAAGTGGTCGCGTTGCGTGGTGATTTTGCAATAGTGTGTTTTTCAGGAGCCTAACGAACATGAGCTAGAGGAGAGGCTGTATGCTATGCTACATCATGTGGACGAGACGCAGGTAAACGTGACCTCCGACAGCCAATATGATGCGGCACACTTCGTGGAGAGCGCGCCCCGGAGCACCCTCCGGCGTTACTGGCGCACGAGCGACTACACCACCCCGCACCAGAAGGTTAACACCCCGAAAGATAACGCTCCGGCTCCCGTCAACAAAACTCCGACACCTAACAAAAACATAAACAAAGTAACCACCCCAAACATAAACAACGCAAAACCTAAGGAAGAGAAATGTCAAGCTACACCATCTATCGACCTTTCTATCTTTCAATCACCGGCACAGATCATCAAGAAAGGTATAGAAATAATAGACCATGAAAATGACAGTGTTCTGCTTGAAACAAGCGATGAGGACGAAGTTATTGAAGTTGCTCTTCCGCCTAAACCAACCATTACTATTGAGAGCTCTGATGAGGAGGAAGTATGCATCGTTTTAAAACCAGACACACCCAAAGACCTAAACAAAACCAATGTACCCGGAAATGCTGCACCAAATGCAACAGACAGAGAGGTGTCGGCTAGTCCAGTTCCATCTGTCGTCTCGTCGGTGTCTGATGACTTTATCCGCAGTGACTGCATCGCTTTGAATATTTCATCACGTCACCCTGACAATCACAGTTTCGACTTTAGTCTTCATGGATCTGACCTTCTTGGACAAGTTACACCGGCTAAGAAAAAGAAAAAAAAGAAATCAAAGGAGGCTACCACTTCTACCCCTGTTAGTGTGATAGGGGAGAAGCCATCTACCACATCAGCAGACATATGCTTTGCAACACCTAAAAGCAAAGCAAAGGAAAAGAAACAGAAGACAAAATCATATACAGTATCAGAAAAGAGTGTTCCAAGTGTTGATGTGTATGATTCAGACAGCAATCAATCGGTAATTGAAAAAGAAAAATACACCGTTACAGAAAAAAGTTTACCAAGTACTGATATTTACGAATCTGATTCAAGCCAGCCAGAAAATAACACCATTGAAGATAAAACTAAACAAACAAATATGGAAAGATCAGATAGTAGTATTTCTCTAGACAACCCTGATGAGAAGACTGCTACTGGAACTAAAGGAAATAACACAAGTGAAGGAAATAAAACTTCTAATTCAATTGTGGACTTGACCGAAAATGACAACTACATTACATTAGACAGTACAGGTATATGCGAGAACATTGTTATGGCAAATGTTACAGGATTTACAGAATCTGAAGATTATGGAGATGATTCTATCCATAATGATGCTCCTAAGTTTGGATCGACCAAAGTTCCACAAATATTGTTCGACAATCTTGACTTTGACAATCTTAAGGGCAAGGATAAAGTATGCAAGCGAAGGAGGTACTCTCTTACAACTCTACGAGCCGAAATGGAAAAATTTTATAATGAGAGCTGGGGTGGAGAGGATTTTAACCATCGAGAGATTCAAAAATATATGTCACGTAAGTGTTATTTCCTTAATGATGCCTAAATTGACTTTGTCATCATTATGTAGGTAGTTACACAGTGATAAGTATATAATTAATATTGAATTATCTTGTATAATTGTATGAAATTTGTTAATGTGTTAAGTGTGTTTGTTTTAACAAAAACGTAAATTATTTTAGGTGACAAAAGTCTGTGGGTGATAGATCCCAAAGACAGAATGCCAACTTTGTCCAAAAGAAAAGTAACGTAAGTAGTATTCTCTTACTCATGAAATTAAAATGGTACACTGAAAGTCTGAAAATCTAAATTAGTGATAATACCTCACAATGTGTAATAATATGATATTTTTGCTATGGCAATTATCAACAATATGATATTTTTGCTATGGCAAAATAGAAAGAGTCTTTCTATTTTGCCATAGCAAAAATATCATATCTTTCTGAAAGACCAGGATCAAGACAGGACTGGAAAAATGCCACTGCCTCCTACCCACGAATTCGCGCCCCGTCAAAGAGGCCGCTACATGCTAATTAAAATTTGATTATATCCTGCCCAGGTGGTAAACTTAATCTAGAAAATCGAAACCTCGAACTTTGGTGTTCGAGGCCAAATCCGGTTCGTATATATTCATATTGTGAACAAACAATTTTATTTCGGTTTTGGCCAGTCAGATCATCTATATCCTATCTATTTTTATAAAAATGTAGAGGTAAATAAAACTTCAATGAAAAGTTTTATCAAACGTAATCTGAAAAGACAAAACACTTACGCGAAGTAATCATCCATTAGCTAAATTTGAACGAATAGCAAAAACCAAGTGCTGAAATGAAGTGAGGGCCACTATATATCTTAAAGAAGTGTTGCTTGCATTGCAGATGCAACTACTGCAACCGCGCCGGGCACCGAGACGACGCGTGCCGGCTGAAACCGCCCGTCTGCTACATGTGCGGCTCCACCGGCCACTACGAGCCCCGCTGCCCCAGCAAGATCTGCGTCAATGTGAGTACCAACACTTGGATCATATTACGTGTCACAGGTATTTTAAGAAACCCGCCGTTTACACACGGCGATGTCCAACGTTGATATTATAACAATGGGGACTATCGCGTGTGAAAAATCCGTAAGATGGTGTACTATAAGACTGGGGTTTATTATTATATTAAGATATTAAAAATCTGTCTCTAAATATATTTAAGGCGAAGTTGTATAAATGGCTCATTGACAATGATATCTATGATATAAAAGAACTGATCGACGGTAGATTTCAAACGTAACATGTCTTTAATTAAGTAAATTATTATTCCGTTTAACTTTTGACATTGATAATTATTATTTCTTTATCTGACATAGCTTAAAATGTATGTAACTATTAAAATTTTGTTTGTATTTTTTTTATTGATAACTCTTTGTTAAGATTTGCATGCCAATTTAATTGGCAAGACATGTGGACATTTTATTCTATGCACATCTGTATATACCATGTACTTATGCAAATAAAGTTTATGATTTTATGATTTATGGGGTCTTATAGTACACCATCTTACAGATGGTGATTGAATATTTTTAGACGTAATATGTCGAATTGACAATTAACGAATAAATCAGCAAATGATGTTGAAGTTGGACCTCAGTTCACAAGCACACCATCTAGCGGATATTTCACACACGATAGTCCCCATTAAACGAGTTATTGAGGCTTTGGCTTAATACAGAAAAGTATTAAATGTATGTATTTATAATTCTGCTGTTGGTTCTGATATCCTTAACGCAGGTGCATGAGCTACCTATTTCAGACTAGTGTAGTGTATTTACATAATAACGAGCGTTTCTAAATAGGCCACGCCGCGGTAAGTTTATTGGTAAACATGTGCATCGTAAAGTTAAGCCACTGTACTGTGAACATAATAATTTAAATGTTTCAGTCTCTTAGATATTGTAACTTGTTTTAGGGTTACATACCCTTAAATTAAAATCGACGACTTTTCGTGCTACTACCGGTGGTCGGCTCATCGTTTCGTTAACTATGGATGATTGGTAGCTTTTTCCATACCATCGTTAACATAGGATTTCCTATGACTGTTACAGTGTGGCTCGCCCAACCACATGTACTCGACGATGTGCCGCAACTGCTCGACCTGGGCCCGCATGTGCTGCGCCGAGTGCGGCCAGCACGGACATCCGGCCAGCCACTGCCCCGACATCTGGCGCCGGTACCATAACACGGTAAGTTAATATAAAAGTAAATAATAACCCAAACTCAATCATCTGAAGAGAACCAGCTCATTTCTCAACAAAATTTCTAAGGAACGTGTCTCTTTAATCACTTGACATTGGCAGAGTTGTCTCGTAAGAGCAACAGCAAGCCATAAAAAAAAAATAATATAAAAGTAAAGTATCCCACTGCAGGGCAAAAGCCTCCATTATACAAATCAAGTTATCGCTACTATGATGTGATTAAGCTTAATCACCACGCTTGCCAAATGCGGATTGGTGATCACAAACCCGGGTTTTGTTCGAAAAATTCGAAACATACTTTTCGGTCGACCCGGGAATCGAACTCAGGTCCCCGAGATCACGGCCCGGTATTTAAACCACTAGACCAACAGATATTTCGTCAAGTTTTCTTGAAATTTCAAACATGGGAGAACTACACTTTCAATGGGCCAGCTTGATGTGAGTGACACCATGCACTACTTTCATCGAGTGAGTACAGATATCGCGGGCGAAATCCAGAGGTAAGAAGAGCTTAAAAGATGGCAAGCCCATTTGTGACTCCGCTGGTATTATGGGAATCTTTGGGCGTCGGTAATCGCTTACCTACCATCATCTATCTCATAAAAAATATCTGTTCTCACTCTTAGACTATGACTAAATAAAATAGACAAATTCTATTCTAATATGTAAATAAATTACATAACAAAATGGCACAAAATTGATCAATCGCGTGTGGCCACAGAGAACTATATGAATGTGTTTTTGGAGTGTCCATTTTTGAATATTTTTGGCAGTATGATGATGTCTTTGTCCTTTAAGAAATATGGCTGTTGAATAAAGTGGTAGTTAGGTTTAAAGATATTTATTCTCATAAAGACAAAATACAGTCGCTTTACATGAGAACAAGCTTACTTACTAATTATGACATACTTTTTCGTGCGAGCTTCCAAAATACACAATCATTCATTGAAATTAAATAACACTAGTCACAACACAATTCAAACACTCAAAAAATACCTTTCCACAACATACTCAGCCAGTTTTGATTTGAATAATCGAAAAGAAGATTCACTTTTGATATCTGGCGGTAGAAGGTTATCAAGTTGTGCTCCTTCGTACGTGAACATTTTTCTACCGTAATTTGTTCTTGTCTTTGGCGTAACTATAAAACTTCTGCCACAATAGATTCATCTACTGGTCGCAGTGGCTATGAGACACAGGGCTCACGCCAATTTCTATCAAACTATAAAACTTGCTCGACGTGTACTGCGCTTGTTTACCTGCTTGACCTTGGTCAGTGTTAGATTAGTATGGAGTGAGCTTGTCAATATTTTACGGACAAGAATACAAGTGCAGTAAACATATAATTGTTTTATAGTCATTACTTTGGTTTCTTCATAAATTTTTGCTGTTGATGTTAGGTAGTTATAGTGAAAAAGAATCTTGATTATTTTATTTTGTGCTATTTGTAGCTCAGCAAGTTTTGTTTTGGGACCACTTCCCCAGACCTCAATCAGATAAAGTAGGTGCGGCTTGACCAGACAATTATATATCGTGAAGCGAATTTGTCGTGGAATACATCGTGTGATATTCTTAAGGGATGGCATTTAGTGACATTAATTTAGTTCGGACATGTTCGATTTGTGTGTTCCAAGACAAGCGACCATCCAGTCTTAGGCCCAAATATTTTTCACAGTCTTTTTCTTGCAATGAAATATTATCAATTTTCAATTGTGGATATATTGGTAAAGGCTTATTTTTGGCTTTAAAAGTTACGTAGCAGGTTTTGGATATGTTAACTGTTAATAAATTATATTGAAACCAAGAATAAAGTTTGTCCAAATCTTTTTGAGCTTTTTTGAATAGTAGTTGTTACATACAGTGCAAAAAAAAGAGATCATGCTACACCCTAACTTTTAAATTTTCTTTTAAGCAATCACTCACTATTATAAAGCCTGTCAAAATGTGTTTACTTTTGATTTCATAAATTGAAGATTATGATATGAATGTAGATATTTTATTTTATTCATACAACGGCTAAATAAAAAATTTCGGATTACAGATCAGCGGCAACATGCCGCTCGCGGAGAACCGGCAGGTGAAGAAGAGCTACCAGCTGTACTGCAGCGGCTGCACGCGCCGCGGCCACCTCGTGCACTCGTGCCGCGTGGCGCTGCCCTTCTCCGGCCTGCCCATCAACTCGCCCTACGTGGCGCTCTACCGCCCCGTCTACCGCGCCGACGCGCCCGGCCCCGGCGACGCCGCCGCCCCGCGCGACCGCAACAAGCGCCAGTCCAAGTCCCCCGCCCACGAGACCCACGTCAGCAAGAAGAAGAACATGACCATCACCGAAATCGTCGAAACCCCCGAGCGGAAGGCCTCCGAGGCGCGCCCGAGAAAGAACTCGCAGGGCAACAAAAACCAAGCCGACGAGCCCCGGACCAAGGAGTGTGCCCCCCGACCCGAGGCGCCGAGGAGTCAGCCTGCAGTGGAACCGGCCCCAGACTTCATTCCGATCTCGTCGACGAACCACGACAAGCGAGGCCAGATGATCCAGGACAACGAGGTGTCCGATACGAGCGACGTTGTCACTTCCGCCCGAATCTACGTCACCGGCGACATCATCGACCGCCTCGAGACCCCGGAGGGCGGCGCTTGGCTGCGGGAGACCACGCAGAAGCATAAAGTTACCGTCGATAATACCGGCATCAATTCGTTCTTAAGTATTAAGGGAAAGATCGACGATCAGGACGCTTTCCAGAGCGACCTTCGTGATTGGTCGAAACCCACCCCTGCCAAGGAAAGCACGAAATCAGACAACGAGGCTGACGCCTCGTGCGAAACTGAAAATGACCAATCATTCTACAGTAATAACATACCTAAAAACAGAAATAATGTATTGCGCAAACTGAGCAAGGCATTGGAATCGCTGCAAGATGACTTAGGAGATCCCAAAGATATTTACAAGGAGCTTAACTTTTTACAGAACCGACATGAGCAACTCTTGAAGCAGAAAGTGATCAGTCCCAAGCAGTTGTCCAATAACAGAGATCACATCAATGAAATGCTCAAGAAACTGAACATGGTGCTGCTCGGACAAGCTGGTCTCGCCGAGGGCTCCAAACATTTAGGTGAACTTCATTCGCTTTACGAGAAACTCACTCATTTGAGACAGAAAAATATACCGGCAACCCTGCGCAAGCAGATAGGGCAACACTACCACTCGATATTCACGGCGATGCCTAGAGACGATTACGCGGAGCTCCTCAAGATGTACCATGTAACCAGGAAGGGGAAGGTAATGAAGAAGAGAAACAAAGATAAATTCCAGTTAGCGAAGAAGCGGAAAAAGCAGAATACGAATATAAATCCGGTTGCAGTAGCTCAAACGTTTCCTAAAATCAAGAAGAGTTTTGAGAATAATGTTGTAAGCAAGGAGAATCAAAATACCCATTCCAGGAAAGCACAAGAGCATATAACTATAGGGAAGCTGAGCTTCTACCACCGGCGGATAATGAACGCACGGCCCGCAGACAGCGGTTTGAAAAAAACGCGACTCGAGTTGGCTAGGAAACTGCACTCGCACATCTCATCGTTGTACAGGAACGAAAGCATGTCTTCTAAAGCCATGAAGAAGGTTAAGAGGATTCAGGAACAGGCGGCGTTGTTCCTGAGTAATGTATAAAATTTAAATTAAGATGGATGGAGTTGTATTCGGCGGGCGGAGGACGAGCCGCCGACGACGCCGGCAAGTGTATGGAGATCGTGTTGAGCGGTCTATGGATTATACCTTGCCGGTCATGTGTAATAGCACTTCATTGTGCATTAAATAAACTTCTTAGTGTAAAGCATCTACAAAGTCATTTTATTTCTCCTTATTACAAGAAAATAAAATAGTCGTACTTTTTTTAGGTACTAAACGGGATCAATTTTAAACAATTTCGGGGTTACAACCTCTCGGCAAAAACGTATACTATTTATTAAATAACCATGCACAAATGTTGGGTCCGTTTTTGTACGCGAAAAATATTTTTCGCGTACGCGTTGAACCCAACATTTTTGCATAGCTATTTAATAAATAGTATAAGTGTTTGCCGAGAGATTGTAACCCCGACAATGTTAAAAATAAATCCAGATCAGTTGCTAAAAATTAAAATCGATTGGTGTCGCTAGTGTGCCCTATCCGTCGCCTTAAATAGTTACATCCTTTCACCACTGTATTATTATTAATATCTGTGACACTGCATAAAAATTATGAGTAAGACTGCGTTTCCACTGAAGCGGAGCGGTGCATACATTGACCAACCACTACGCTTGAAATATCCGCTGCGCTTCAATGGAAACAGGACGAACGGAGCTGAGCAGACCTGAACGGATTTCCATAGAAAACAGTGAGCCGATGCCGACGGAGGCTGGCGGAGAACAGCGGGGTGGTGCGGCGCGGAAAATGGCCTCTCCTCTCCGCTCCGCTCCAATCCGAAACACTCACCACTTTTCGCCGCTATTCTCCGCTTCAGTGGAAATGAAGCTTAGAGGGATACAACTGTTTCTTCATACTACAAATACCCTGTAGGTATAATACCCAATAGCGGTAATAGTTAATAAGGTACGTACAGCCACACATCGAAGTATACAAAACTGTCAAATTTCTTCATTCAATGCTCACCTTAATGTCATTACCCGTTAGATTCAATATTGAGGAATTTTGACAGATGATGTAACCTGACGTGTGGCTGTCTGTACAGAGTGCTGTTAGCTTATTCCAAAAAATAAACAACGGATATTACTGTTTTATGAAAACGGTGCCAGACGAATAGACGGATCACCTGATCATAAGTGATTACCGCCGACCATGTACGGAGGTAGATTGCAAATTGCAACACTAGTAGACTCACAAGTGAGCTGTCAACCTTTAATTTCGTCTAGTCAATATTTTTATTAATAATCATAATTTATTAAGTACTGGACTCGTCAAGTAACTGAAGGTGAATATACTTATAAACAGGATATGGGGTTCCACCACCGCTCCTAAACATAGTCCAACCATATATATCGAGTATTTTATAAACTAATATGCCGCTGGGTGGTTTGATCTGAACATAGGTAGACGTTGGGTATATACCCATGCCCCTGTCATGCACACATTTCCATACCATAAATATGGTACCAACGCTTGAGGAAATAAGCGTGCGGGCTGCACCGTGCCTGCGATCGCACGCATTATTTATATTACTATGCTGCACGCGCTGCGCGATATTAATTTGACTCTATGACGACTGCCCGCTGGTAACGCAAAAGTGACAACCCTAATCCAACGAAAGGTAAAGTGATAAATAAAAATAACATTTATAGTGATAATTACAAATAAATAACGAAATTATTTTTTTGTACATTCTTTTGAACCATGCATGTAGTGAGAACTCTGTATATGTGCAAAAAAAAATAAACGATTTTTCTTCTTTCTTATTATTAAAAAATCTCGTGTCGCTTTGTCAGCTCTTCGACCAAGCATAACTTTTAAGTTAAAAGTTAGCTTACATTAACATCACTATAACGATAACGTTTTTATCGATATTGGTAGTATTTGGTACGTCTCTTTACTTAACCTGTGAATGGTTGATATACGTCATCAGCCATACGTCATGTTCTCCCCGACTCGCTTTCCGTGATAAATTGATAAGCGGGGAAATACTTGTTGATCTAAATAAATCAATGTTAACAAACGCGGGCTGATTTGCCGAGCTTCGCGAGCTTAAATAAAATGAGATATATAAGTATTTTCGCACAAATCGCTAAGTTTCTAGTTATTTGGTGTTATACGATTCAATGTATCAGTGCGCGCAGAGTAAGTGTCTTCGCGAATTTGTTATTTATTGAGTTAATCAGAGAACGTGATTGAATTAACATATTTAAACACGTAGGTGCACTATCCTGACGATGGGTACTACGGGAACAACTTCTTCAGCGCCTCGTCGCTGGATATGAAAGTGCATGCAGCATTTCAGAAGCTTGAGCACAGTAAGTACTTAAATAAGTAATAAATAGGAGGATAACATTTTGGGGTACCTACCCCATAGGTAACTCCATAGAAATATGGGACTTGAGCCACGATAATGTTATGTCTACTTCAAGTACTTCAATTATTAAATAATAATTTAAATTCACTTCTTATAAGTAAGTTTTGCAAGTAAATATGTAACTTGAATGGAGTAAAATATAATATCATTTATTTGCATAAAATATGGTGTACATTAAGGTGTTAAAAAGTATAAAAGTGCACAAATTTTACCAATTATTGGCATGCAAAATATAAAATTACTTCAGTAAGCTTAATAAAACTTATTATTATACTTATCTACACACTACATTACAAATCTATTTTATTTCTTAAACTTTGTTTTATATCTTCCTCATTAGAATTAAAATTATTTTCTTTCAGCCATTTTGTTAAACTCTGTTTAAATATTACGTTTGTTAACAATTTCAAGTCTTTAGGCAAGGCATTGAATATCTTTATACACATTGCGTCACACTGACAAAGATAATAACTAAGGTTTGGGTTGGCATTGTACACTAACTTGTGAGGATCTCGAACATTTCTTAAATTAGTGGAGTTTGAGTTTTTAAATAAATGAATATTGCTTTTAACAAAATTTGGGACCTCGAGAATATACATGCAGGGTAAGGGTAAAATACCTAAGGACTTAAACAGTGGTCTACAAGATTCTCGTGGAGATTTGCCACACATTACTTTTAAACATTTTGCTATATGAATAGTTTATTAATGTCCACTGAACTACCCCAAATTCAACAATCCATAGTTCAATATAGATGCTGATGTACTGCGGAGCCTTTTCAAAACAAATACATACCTATTAATCTTATCTCGTATCGAATCTATGTGATGTTTCCAATCACAGTTATCATCCATGTGAATACCTAAGAATTTTGTATAATTTACTTCTTGTTTAGTTTGACTATTGTAATTTAAACTTATTTTGCCTAGTGGTTCCAAATTGCATTATGTTTGTTTTGTTTATGTTGACTGTTAAATTATTATTATGAAGCCACTGTATAATTAAACGTATTGTATTATTGGTTTCAGTTTCGTAATTACAAGTTAAGTTTTTATTTGGAATGACCACTTGATACATCATCTGCAAACATAATGCATTTATGGTTAGTTACTGCCTGGTAAATCATTAATATAAAGTAAGAACAACAATGGTCCAAGCATGCTACCTTGTGGCACTCCACTTGAATTAATTTTGAATTTGGATAGATTTGATAATACATCAGATTTATGATTTAAGCTATTGATTTCGACTGCTTGAGACCTGTTGTGTAAATAAGGATTGTATCCAGTCGAGAGCTAGTCCTCTAATACCAAGGTTATTTAATTTCTCAAGTAGTAATTTATGTGATATATAATCGAATGCACGAGTCATATCGAAAAAAAGTGTAGTTACAGGTATTTTGTCATTTACAATAATTGCCTTTTAATATTAAAACTAGAAGAAAACAGAAGTTTCTAAACTAAATACCGGATGTTTATTTTGATAATATCAATTTAATAATAACAAGTGACTTCTGTAGTGTCAAAAAATATTATTTTTAAAAGGACAAAACAAACGTTTGGTTTTTAATTCTACTCTTGTCAATCTTTTATTTCTTATAATTTTTTTGGACATTGTCATAGACATAATATACCTAATTGATATGCCTCAACAGTAGTACAAAGTAATATTTTGCTTGCAGCCATTATTAAAAAAATATCTCACATATTTGACATGATACTGCTTCACTCTTGAATGAAAACAATGCGGCTATTATTGTTATTGTAATTCATTTGTCACAGTAAAACAATTAAAAGTCTATCAACACTTTCACGAGGCAGGAGTGGAACAATGGTACAATTTATATATTATAATGTATGCAGCTGTATTTTCAATCTATAACTAGATTGGATTGTAACGTTATTAAGAGGAAAAAATAATTTCACAGTAGTTTGAAATCAACAACCAGCTAACTACACACACCCTATGTTCCAAAACTTAACAAGTTTTATCATCACCAATCTATTTTATTTATTTATTATTTGTTAGAAATGGGGTGAGCCCTGCGTCTCATAGCCACTGCGACCAGTAGATGATGTATTGTGGCAGCCCCATAACCTACTACAGCACCTCATGTAGCTCCAGTTCCAGGATAAACCCGAGAATGGAGCTGATGGGGGAGCTTTTGATCTCGTCTGCTGAGATCATGTGTGCTCCTATGTGCCGGCTTCTGCAGCGGTGCAGCGCTATGCACTCTCCGAGGACGTGGATAATCGTTTCCTCGTCCACGCGACAGAACCTGCAGATTTTGGTATCTGAAAGGCCCATGTTGTGCAGGTGCTTGTTTAATTTGCAGTGCCCTGTGAGGGTCCGAGTGAGTGCCCTAACATGTCCTCTACTCAGTTTTATTATTTCTACAGCTCGTCTCTGATCGAACGCCTGTATCAACGCCTTAGACTGATCTACTCGAGGTAGTCTTTTCCAATATTCAGTTCTTTGCTTATGCTCTCACTCTTTTAACTCGAACCTGACCATGCAGGCTGGAACGCCACTTATTGGTTCCGGTCCGAGTAGTGGGCTCTCTGCCCCGGCCTTTGCTAGCACGTCAGCGACTTCGTTGCCTCTGATATTGCAGTATCCCGATACCCAAATCAGATTTACGATATTGGCATTGCCAAGCTGGTTTAGGAGCAGGACACACTCGCTAGTGAGTTTGGAGTCAAGTTCACAGGATGTTAACGCCTTGAGGGCAGCTTGACTATCTGAGAAGATGAATATCTTCTTATTCTGGAGATTCATTTGCAGAATCTCTTGGACACAGCCAATTATTGCGAAGACTTCTGCTTGGTACACTGTGGTATAGCAACCCAGGTTGGCGAATTTGCGTATTCTGAAGCAATCATTACAAAATCCCGCCCCGGATACGCCTTGCCTCCTGGAACCATCCGTATACCAAACGATGTCATTCTGCTTAACATTTCCGGGAGTTCCAGCCTCCCAGTCTTGTCTACTAGGTAACAAGACTGTAAACCGCTTATCGAAGCGGTATTCACGGATCATGGAGTCAGAGGGCATATCCATGACAGGAATTTTCATTAGTTCATTGTAGAGGTCACTCATGACCCTAGATTGCCATCTCGTCCTCCCTCTGATTTTTGCTCTCGTAATGGCCATCCTCGCTTCCATCTGCACGTGAATGTGCAGAGGTAGAATGTTCAGGAGGGCATCCAGTACTGCAGAGGGAGAGAACGAAAGAGCGCCAGTAGCCACTGGCTATAAGGCAGGCTGTTCTTTGAACTTTGCTGAGGTTCTCCACGCAGTTGAGTTGGTGCGTCTTCTTATACCACACACAGCAGCCATAAGTGACGATCGGCCTCACTATGGTTTTATAAATCCAGAGTGCGGCCTTGGGCCATAGCCCCCATTTTAGCCCCACCAACCTACTGCTTGCCCCCATAGCTATTTTTGCCTTTCTAGAAATGTAGTCGAGACCAATCATCACCAATCTAATACTGTATCACTGCTGGGCCACCGGCGCACCAGCTCATGTTTTTTTATGTACAAACAGCCACATACCAGATTACCACACTCTGTCAAAGTTCCTGTATTGATGTTGAACTGTGATATCTATCTATTGATAGGGTGATGATAATCAATTAAAGAAATTCGACAAATTTATGTAAATTGTCCACAATTTCTTGTTGCCTAAAATAGAATACTACTATTTGTTATTATAAATATTCATTGTCAGTATTGAAAGGGATGTAGGAAGTAAAGTTGTCAATCAATTTGTTGTAGTTATTCTTCATTTTGAAATGAATAATTTTTTGCTCATACTCATTGTCATGTCAGTTTATAATGTTTAAGTGAATTGTTTGCTACACTCTCTACCAGTATTGACTAATAAATGAATATGCTTTTTCCTCATTCGACTAAAGTAAACATCTATATCGGGTAATATGTTTTCATGATATGCAAAATTATTCCATAAAGTAAGCTTCAGACAGAAGATAAAGAAATATACGATAGTAGCGTTCGCCCGCAGCTTTGCTCGCGTGGAATTCAGTTTGCCATAAACTAATCTTTGTTACTCTCGATCCCTTCAACTTCGTTCATAAACGATAAACAAACAGACAGACACATATAATATGAAAGTATCCAGTACTTGCTAGTATAAGTATTTTAAGTAACTGAAAGTATTCTGGGTGGTGGGTGAAATAATTTTCTAGTGCAAGTACTAAAGAAGGGTGCAACTCCATGTGATGATGACTAGATGTGGTGGTGCTTTAAATACTTTTCTTTTATTTTCATATTATCAGCACCAAAATGGGTAAAAGAATGGCCAGACCCAGCCATCAAGATGGGCCAAGTGTCCGGACTGGCTCTAGACGGCGCCGGGCGCCTGTTGGCTTTCCACCGGGACACCAACGTTTGGGATCAGGGCACCTTCTCCGATCGCAACGTGTACCAGAGCATAGGGGAGCCCCCTATACGACGGCCCACAGTGCTGGTGTTCAATGATACTGGGGAGTTGGTTGACATGTGGGGGCAAAACCTGTAAGTATTCTATTCATGGTTAATGCTTAAGATACCTAATACGGTATCAGGTCAAGGTAGTGTAGAGTTGAATGCAGCCTTCTCCAATATCCATTCTAGAAGTAAGTGGCAGGTACTAATATTCCATTATTTACGGATACACGCTTATCTCGATAGTGTCGCGTGTAAGTTAAAGTGTTTTGCATGGTACCAAAAACAACCAATAATAACTAAAAAATGTTTTTGTTAGAATTTCCATTGTTAAGAAACTTTAAAAAAATCTCCATTATTTCCTTCACCAGCCAGTAATCAATATGTTAGAAATGGGACTTGATCTGGATGTGATTGAACCCAAGTCAAGTCTCTTGATGTCCACAACGATAACATCAATCAGAACACTAATGTATATAGACACAGTGTGGACTTAAAACTGAAAAAAGATTTTTCCATTTAATTTTAGTTTCTACATGCCGCACGGCATCACTGTGGACCAAGAGGGCAACGTATGGCTGACGGACGTGGCCATGCACCAGGTGTTCAAATTCACGCCCGACCAACGCGAGAAGCCGGCTCTCGTGCTCGGCGAGAAGTAAGTCATCACCACAGCGTATCATTCCTGCTCCTCCATAGATACGGAACACGAAAGGGATCAACTGGATCATAAATAGTTACACCGTGCATACTTAGGTAGGTATACATTAAAAATCATTACTTATCTCAACACCCAATTTGGAAAATTAACCGAATCATGCAGGAATTCTCGATTTTCCCTCACCACGGAGCTAGTCTGTTAAGGTTAGCTGGAAGAAATAGCTACAAGCATATTATACTGCCGTTTGTTGTTGTAATTCTAGTGGTACTAATACGCACATAGTATATATAATAGTCCTCAGGTGCTTACAGATTAAAACGTACGATCTCCCATTTAAAAGGCTTTTTATCTGCTGTGCTAACACTACTCTCATATAATCATTATATACCTTAACAAAGTCAGTCTGTGTGTAGGTACCTATTATATTTGATACCAGAAAACAATACACGACCTTATGATCTTTCCTGTGTAGGTACTTATGCAACCTTTACTCAAAAGATCTGTGCCCCGGATGTTGAGGTGTTTTTTTTGTTTTCTGAATTAATTGGTATTAAAAAGTATACAGATCTAAGTAAAATACCAAGTCAGTCATTCATCATATTGTTCGCCATAATTTATTTATCTAACCTAATCTTATCACATTCTATCAAGATTCATCCCGGGCAACGACGAGCAGCACTTCTGCAAGCCGAGCGCAGTAGCGGTAATGGCGAGCGGGGACTTCTTCGTGGCCGACGGGTACTGCAACCACAGGATACTCAAGTTCTCTCCTGAAGGCGAGATCATACTGCAGTGGGGGAAGGGTGAGTGACCGGTTTATATCAAAATCAAAAATGTGTGTCGCAGATGGTCATGGGCGGCGGTAATTCACTTACCTATCAGGTGAGCCGTCTGCTCGTTTGTCTGCCATAATGTAAAAAAAAATAATCTTTATTCAATTTAATGTCCATACTGAACATTTATGAAGGTCAAATAGTTATGTAATGTACCTGCTGATTCAGAATGTCAATTTCTACCGAGAAGATTCAGCAAGAAACTCAGTAGTTACTCTTTTCAAATAATATGGTAATTACAATTTTCATTCTTATACAAATTATGATTACAGTGACAGTATGTACATACAAAGCTTATAATCAGTATCGTTTAGATAAAGTCAGTCAATGTTATGAAATTAAATTATACATTAGAGGACAGGTGATCAACCAGATCCAGGAATCCTTATCATTTAAATAATCATCTACTTTATAGTAGCCTATTTGCATTAGAAAGAAAATAAAGAAAGAAAGAAACATTTTACTGACCATTTGCAGTCTTTTACATGCAACTTAAACTTATGTACCGGTTCCGGCCCGGTCCGGTTAAACTTATCTAAGGTTCATTGATAGCAGCACTTCTGCAAGCCGATCGCGGTGGCGATGATTGGTGAGTGGGATTCCCTCCCACCAAGGATATCTTTCACGGCAGACGAGTCTAAGACCCATGGTTTCTTAGAGAAATTTTGTAGTTCGTAATGATGAATGTATCAATTGGCAGATTAAAAAAATACTGTTTTTTTCGGTTCCAGAAGCACAATTAAAAAAAAACTTTGAATGCATGATTTTTTTTTCTTTAAGGTGACGGGTAGGGCACACTAGCGACGCCAATCGATTTCAATTGTTAGCTACTAAACCGGATGTATTTTAAACAATTTCGAGGTTACAACCTCTCGGCAAACACTTGTACTGTTTATTAAATAACCATGCACAAATGCGGAGCCAACATTTGTACGCCGCGAAAAATTGATTCAGACCTAACGTTAGTGCATGGTAATTTAATAAATAGTATAAGTGTTTGCCGAGAGGTTGTAACCCCGAAATTGTTTAAAATAGATCCGGTTTAGTAGCTAACAATTAAAAACGAATGGTGTCGCTAGTTAGGGCTACCCGTCGCCTTAAGGTACTTTCTCTTTGTGTCCCATAATCTTGGGACATCCTAAACTGTGTATGACTCAAATATCAAAAACCGCCGACCTAAAGTTCCATAATATTATAAGTTTTAAAATAGAGTAATGGTATCAGTGGATAAGAACGCACTTTCCATATGGGGGTCGTGGTTCGAATCCCTCTGGATTTTCCAAATCTATGTGCATTAATCTACTATTAGCTGGTGGTACCGGTGGTGACGGAAAACGTCGTGAGGAAATCTCTTCTTGTATAGATAATTATTCTGAATGTGGAAGCGTGATCCAATTAGTCTGGTTCACCTGTCTAAGGGTTGAGAAAGTCAGAGACGGCAGTCGCATTATTGTAATTACAAAACCCCTCAAATCTTGGATCATAGTCGAAGCGTACCTTAACTCCAAAGGAACAGCTGGGGACACGCAATTGCTGAGATGAGATGAGAATATAATTGAATTTCAGGTGAGGTGTGGTCAAATCCTTGTTTGTCGTAACATAAAAAAAAAGCAGATGTAGGTAGCAGACGAGCAGATGGATCACCTGATCGTACGCCCACGGACACCCGCAACATCAGTGTGTTGTCGCAAGTGCGCTGCCAACCTTTGAACCCCCCTTTCACCCTGGATTGGGCCTGCGGTACCCTCAGTCACGCAGCGCAACACAGCACAATGCTGTTTCATGCCGGTTTTCTGTGGTATCACTCGGGTCGTGCCGGTTTCCCCCGGATTGGAGAATAATTGTTGCGCTGTCTCCGTGTGTGTCCTTTTTCCCATGAGGTATTGTCATGAACTACGCTATTTCCGTAGCATTAATTAGATATGAATAGATATTGTATGTTACAGCCCGGCTAACGTTAGTGTCTCTCCCACGGTTAATGTTTGTATATTCCAAATATCCAAAATGTATGTTCCAGCCAAAGGCACGGATCCGTTCGTGTTCAACGTGCCGCACGCGCTGGCGCTGGCCGAGGACCGCGGCGTGATCTGCGTCGCCGACCGCGAGCGCGGCCGCGTGGCCTGCTTCCGCAGCGACAACGGCACCCACGCCGCCAGCTACTCCAGCTGGCTCGTCGGCACCAGGCTGTTCAGTGTCGCCTATACGCCAGCCCACGGTGAGTGTTACCAGCGTGTGATGCGTAGACTGCTTCTCTAATAGTCAACGACGAGAATCTCGCTCGATCATCGAGAATCTGCGGAGAGAAGTCGCAATTCTATGTGATTCTATTGAGATCTTCAAGAAACGAGCCTATACCTTCCTAAAAGGTTGGCAACACATCTCCACTCCCTCTGGTGTGGCTGACGTCCATGGGTGGCGGTGATCACTTACCATCAGGTACACTTTCTCATAAAAAAAAAGTTAGCTCTTCGGTACGAGGCTATACGGTGAATAAATCACACTATCATGTGACGTCACCATTTCAACTTGAAGTGTGACGTTGAGTGATAGTGGCACCCGCGTGGCCACCTTACTCCCATCTAGCTCATTAGGACAAGGCCGTTTCCGCTCATGGTGAGTGATACTAGATTCGGTCATTATCTATAAAAACTAGTTTTTTTTTTATATGAGAGGTGACAGACGAGCAGACGGATCACCTGATGGTAAGCAATTCCGCCGCCCATAGACACCCGCAACACCAGTGGAGTCACAAGTGCGCTGCCAACCTTTTCCCCTTCCCCCCCGGTATATTGGGCCTCCGGTAACCTCACTCACACGGCGAAACAGCGCAGGCGCTGCTTCACGCCGGTTCAATAGATTTCTTCTTAAGGTGTTACCAGACCAATCGATCATGGATGCTAACCCCTTATCTTGTTCCTTCCAGGCGGCCTCCTGTACGTAGTGAACGGTCCATACGGCACGCTGCCCGTGCCGGTGCGCGGCTACGTCATCGACTTCACCACCGGCAAGCTCAAGGCGACCTTCGCGCCCGACGGCGGCCTGCACAACCCGCACGACGTCGTCGTCTCCCCCGACGGCAGCCGCGTCTACGTGGCGGAGATCGACCCGTACAAGGTGCACAAGTTCGAAGAGGAAGCGAGGACGGATGTAGTGGTGCAGCCTAACGTGACGCATCCGAAACCGACGGCCGTTGTGGGTGAGCATTTGAGTTATCTTATGGATTCGTGGTAGTCACGTATTCTGTAGTAGTCAGTGACGTCGGTTAAGTAGAGTCCACGCCAACGAAGAAGTCCCTTGAAAAGCACGCTTCAGTCGCCATCAAAGGACAAGTGCCAGCCAGAAACATTTTTTGCTGTATTCTGTTAGTACTTCGCTGTACATATCCTGTAATACCTAGTCTTAAGTTTTCATACAGAACTTTGAGTGCAATTAAAGTATATTCATTCATTCATACTTGCCGCAATTCATATTGATCTAACTTTTAATACGATTTATTTGTATTTTTTTATCTTTTTATGGTTGTACTTATTAATGAAGTAATTATCTTAATAGTATGTAGTTTATTATTATAAAAGAAATCAAAGGGGTTTGGCTTTTTTCTATAAACATTTACATTTTAGTTATTTTTTCGCGCGATAGAGACGGCGCCACCAAAGAAGTCCCTTGAAAACCGCGCTTGAGTCGTCAACAACATTCGAATTTGAGCAGTGGCGTAGCGTGCCTTGTCGGGGCCCCGCATAAAAAAAATATTTGGAGGCCCTTATATTGGGGTAAACATTTTTCACAAAAGAAAAATAAAATATTATGAAGAGAAATATTTATTTATCATAACATAATTTAACCATTTTACAAATAAAAAGTTTTGATCTTTTGAACGCACGCTTAGGCGGGAAAAAAAGTAATTGCTTTATAGAATTTTATCATTTGTAAAATAAAATAAATTACAAAGTTTTTATTTTTTTCCTTACACACTTTGGGGGCCCCGTGGCCCACGGGGCCCCGTATAATTGATACGGCAGATACGGCGGTAGCTACGCCCCTGAATTTGAGCTTTATGTTCATAGACACAAGGAATCTCAAATTTTATTTCCGTGCTTTTCCGCGGGTCGTCTTTCGTGGCGCGGACTCTAGTCGTTTCCATCGACGCGGAGCTGGGCGGAGTGGTGCTGAATGAGGGTTTTCGCGTCGGAAAAATCCATTAGATTGCGTACTGTTGGACTGAGGTCAAACATCAACCGCATTGGTTGTTTAGTTTGTCAAATTGACATTTTGACAGATCACGTTTAAAAATAACCAATTACATTGTATATGGACCTCACTCCTATAGTACTCCATCTAGCGGATTTTTCACACGCGAAAACCTTCATTGACCGATCACTATCACCGAAATATCTGTTCCGGATATTGGTCCGCCCCGTGATTGGTCAATTCAGTTCCGCTCCGCCCAGCTCCGCAAAAACGCACCCTAGCCTCCATAGCCTATATGGTATTTGACATTTTTTTTATTATTGTAATCGAAAGACCTCTCAATGATAGAAACATGGTTGAAAGAATAGGGTATTTGACTAAGCTCGAGATTCTACAAAATATAAGTAAATATGTGCCAATAGTAAAAATTCTCAATTAAAAATATAACGTCTAGCTTGTTTTATGGTCATTCAAAAATTCATGGGCAAGTTCATTTTAAAAGTATGATATTATTAATAAATAATTATACTATTGAATAACCCATACAATTTGCACCAACTATTATAATAGAACCATTGACATAAATGAAACATTTGATAGCCACCATACAAAATTCAAATGAAATGCATACAAAATAGTTAGGTGTGACATCGTCACATCTTAGTAGTTTTTTTTCAATTCAATTCAATTCAAATAATTCTTTATTTGCATAGGCTTGTACACATCACTTACAAATCGTCATATATTTGAATGACTTAAAACTATTTATAAGTACTTATGTATAATTTACATGTTAATACATATATATGTTGATACATAAAATATACTAACGAAATAAATAAACATAATGCGATTCTACCACCGGCTCGGAAAGTTGTTTCTGGTCGAGAAGATCCGGCAAGAAACTCGCCAGTTACTCTTTTTAATCGCCAACTTTTTTACAATGGTTTATTATCTTCATACCAAGTCATACAGTCTAATGCAACACAAAATAGAATGAAGCAAATTAAAAGCTAAATATGAGGTAAACCGAAGCGGACCAGTCCCCAAAGGCGGCACCTGTTCACAAGTATGACGTATGTGTCAGCCATCATTTCACTCAACCATATTAGAGGGAATGTAATGACCCGCCACATAACGCCACCACCTCAGAGACATTTGAGTGAGCATGACTACTTAGGTTCTCCTCATAGGTCACAAAGAGTAGTAGTTACTTAATCTAATACTAATAAACTGCAGGACGAGGTGTACAATAGTAGGTGGTTAGCATCTTGTCAATTATTGAATAATCAATATAAATCAATTTTATACAGTAATAAATGCTGCTAAGCCTAATTTATTAAAATTCAGTAATTATATAATATTAATGATTTTTGTTAATATATATGAAAATGGTATAAGTGTGCAAGCATGGAGGTCATTATGTCCATGAATCCTTATCATTTAAGTAGTCTACAATTTTATAGTATCCTTTACTCATTAAACAGGCTTTCACGTGAGATTTAAATTTATGCGTTGGTAACTCAATAACATTTTGTGGCAACTTATTGTACATTTTAATACTTAGACCAACAAATGAATTATTAATTTTTTGAAGTTTCAGATTTGGAATCGCGAGCTTGTGTTTATTTCTAGTGTTAAAACCATGACAATCAGATTTTTTCGAAAAAATATCCATGTTCTTTCGCACGTACAAAATACAGTCTAAAATGTATTGAGAAGCTACGGTTAAGATGTTAATGCTCTTAAATAATTCTTTTAGCGAATCGCGAGGTCTCAGGTTGTATATGGAGCGGATGGCCCTCTTCTGCAATACAAATATAGTCTGTATATCAGCAGCAGACCCCCACAACAAGAGACCATAAGACATTACACTATGAAAATAA
This sequence comes from Marasmia exigua, assembly GCA_019059595.1. NCBI lineage: Eukaryota > Metazoa > Arthropoda > Insecta > Lepidoptera > Crambidae > Marasmia > Marasmia exigua. Next base: position 28,888,643 of record CM032463.1, on the reverse strand, counting down.
CTAAAATAAACCAATCTCGCGGTTTCAATATCGGTCAGATGCCTAATCTTCTTAACCGCATACGCGGCGGAACTAAGTCTTCCCGCCAAGGCTGCGACGTGGGGTCCCCATTGTAATTTGACATCCATGGTAATGCCAAGGAAAACTGTTGAATCAATGACTTCAATACGTTCATTAAACCAATGGAGAACTTGTGACAGAGTGTCATTTACATCGTCAAACGTACTTTTTCTTCGGTCAACATTAAAGATCAACGAAGTGTCATCAGCAAATAGCACTACCTCACAAAGGTCTTGTGTAAAGTAAAGAAGGTCATTTATATATATCAGGAAAAGCAGAGGCCCCAATATCGATCCTTGGGGCACTCCCATCAATAGAGGAGTGCCTGAAGAATATGTCCCATTAATGTTTACTTTCTGAATTCTATCAGACAAGTAAGAATTTATCAAACTTAGTGAAATCTTGGACACACCATAATGAGCTAATTTTAACAACAATGTTTGGTGCGTAACGCAATCAAATGCTTTCGATAGGTCACAAAATACTCCAACAGCATCCTGCTTGTTTTCCCATGCATCAAAAATATGCTTGATAAGTGCAACTCCTGCATCAGTTGTTGACTTACCTTTAGTGAACCCAAATTGTTTATTATGAAGCAGGTCGTTAACTTTAAAATGAGACAGCAACTGAACGAATATGACTTTTTCAAAAATCTTACTCAGTGCTGGTAATATAGAAATGGGCCTAAAGTTAGAAGGATTACTTTTATCACCTGATTTGAATAACGGTATGATTTTGCTATACTTCATTAAGTTAGGAAATTGGCCTTCGCCAACACATCTGTTGAATATCATTGACAAATGGGGTGCGATATGCAGTATTATATTTTTTAAAATGTCTACGGATATTCCCCAAAGATCTTCAGTTTTTTTTTTGTATGGAGCGTTTTGGGTTTGCCCAAAATGATGTGATTTTAAAGTTGTGATATCTCAGTTTAAATTTTTCGTTTAAGTCAATGGTTCTATTATAATAGTTGGTGCAAATTGTTTGGGTTATATATATTTATAATTTGTTTTTAATAATATCATGCTTTTAAAATGGACTTGCCCATGAATGTTTCTATGACCATAAAACCGGTTAGACGTTATATTTTTAATTGAGATTTTTTGCTATGGCACATACAGGGTTTATCTGTGGACATTTACATCTTTTTAACCATGTGTTCTAGATTCTGAACAACATTTGTTCCACGACTTTTCGAAATTAGTCGCAAATTTTTTCGACTCCCCATACAAAATGACCAAGTCACGTGACTGACTTTGTATGAGAAGTTGACATTTTTTATGCGAATTTCCAAAAGTCATAGAACAGGTGTTGTTCAGAATGGTTGATAGAACACATGGTTAAAGGGATGTAAATGTTTACAGATACACCGATAATTTGATGAAATATTTATATTTTGTAAAATCTCGAGCTTAGTCAAAGATCCCTATTGTCGGCGTGCGTGTTGCAGAGGCGAGCTCGGGCGGTGGGGGCGGTGTGGGCGCGGGGGGGGGCGCGTGGGGGCTGGCGGGCGCGGGGGCGGGCGCGGGCGCGCTGCTGGCGCTGGCGGCGCTGCTGCTGCGCGGCGCGCGCAACCGCGGTAAGCCACCCGGGAGCAAGGAGCTAGCGCAGAGCTTGCTCGAGGACTGAGGCCCTAGATTATACCTAACTGTCTATACAGGGTGTTATCTGTGAACATTTACATCCCTCCAACCACGTGTTCTACCAACCATTCTGAACAACATTTGTTCTATGACTTTTGGAAAGTAAAGTATCAGCCTATAAACTGTCCCACTGCAGGGCAAAGGCCTCCATCATAGAAATCAAGTCATCGCTACTATGATGGGATTAGGCTTAACGCTTGCCAAATGCAGATTGGTGATCACAAACCCGAGCTATGTTCGTAAAATTCGAAACATAGTTTTCGCTCGACCCGGGAATCGAACCCAGGACCCCGAGATCACGGCCCGGTACTTAAACCACTAGACCAACAGGGCGTTTTACGTCACAGGGACTTTTGGAAATTCGCATAAAAAAATCAACTCTTCATACAAAGTCGGTCACGTGACTTGGTCATATTGTATGGGGAGTCGAAAAAAAATTCCACGAATTTCGAAAAGTCAAAAACAAAAGTTGTTGGTTGGTAGAACACGTGGTTGAAGGGATGTAAATGTTCACAGATACACCCTGTATGAGCAGACTAGAACTGAAGTTTGACATTGTCAAAAAATATTTTCTTTTAAAGTGACGGATAGGGCACACTAGCGACGCCATTTGATTTAAATTGTTAGCATCTTAACCTGATATCTTTTTAACAATTTCGAAGTTTGAGCATCTCAAAAATATTTATCCAATGTTATAATTGTCTTTTTGGTCTGCTTCCTACTCGAAATATGAATTATCGCTAAAAACGGCCACTTATGGCGTTAATCCAAATTTCGAGTGCAAAAACAGATCAAAAAGTAAATTCTAAGTATTAAATAAATAGTATATATTCTTTCCGAGAGGCTCGAATTTCAAAATTGTTAAAAAGATATGCGGTTTAGTTGCTATCGATTATCGATTGGCGTCGCTAGTTAGGGTCACCCGTCGTCTTAACATAAAGTGCGACCATGATCAGAAGGCATTTCAGTAACATTGACAGGGGGCGTTGTTTCAATGGCAAAATGTCAAAAATTCTGTTGTCTATAATATTTTGTAAAGAAAATATGACTTCCAATTTTCGCCATCTGCCAATTAATTGGAGGGCTATTAGAAGTAATATTATTGAGACCGTTAAGTCGAAACGCTTGCGCAATGGAATCGACTTCCAGCGCCATCTTTTGGTACTTTTCTCAAGTTAACTATTCTTATATTATTAAACAGCATACTATACATATAAAGCTCTGTTTTACCAGAATATGGTATTAAGCGTTTCCTCAGGGACGGACAAAAAAAATACCGCTTAACTCGAACAAAATCGCAAACATAAATATGTACAAAATAGAACATTTTGCCATGGAATTGGTTTCATAACAATATTTCCGTCCAAATTTATTTAAGAGTGGACAGTGGACATGCAGCCAACCTGGCCGGTACCGTGGGTACCCCCATGAAAATCGCAAAAAAATAAATCAACATATTTTTGGACAATGACGAATTCTAATAATCTTAGTACCCGGGACCTATCCTTGAAGGCGCAGCGTGGTCAGTACGATCTTCGCTGCGTCTCTAATCTGTACTTACTTTTTAATATATTTAATTCGAATTATTTCTTCGTAGATATCTCAATTTTTGATCCTCTGTAGCAAACGTTTGGGCAAAAATTTTGCATGGTCCTTGTGTCCTCTCCCTTTTAGCATAATTTTAGTCCAGTTTAACGTAAGACTTATTCCTAGTTATCGTATTTTGTCCAGTGAGATTGTTAACCGCCCGTGACCTGTACAGTTAAAGTAACTTTTATTGGATACAGGAATAACGTGGCAAAATAATGGAAGGCAGTATTTAAAATCGAATTTACTTTGACGCACTTAAAAATTGTCGCGAGTTCAGCCGGGAATCAAACCCACTACGTTGCGGCGGCTATTCTACCAATTAAACTACTGAACTCGTCACTAAGCCGACGAATTTTCTAAGTGCTTGATTTGCAATGAGCTAATGAATAGGCTCGCGGAATGGGGAGTTGGATTTCCGCCTGAACACTTATGATTTTTTTATAATATATTGCAAAAGTTGCTACAACAAAAATAAAACATAGTTTAAATTTAAGGTGACGGGTAGGGACGCCAATCGATTTTAATTTTTAGCTACTAAACCGGACCTATTTTAAACAATTTCGGGGTTACAACCTCTCGGCAAACACTTATACTATTTGGGTCCAACGCGTACGCGAAAAATTGATTCACGCCAAAAGTGGCCGCTTTTGGCGTGAATCAATTTTTCGCGTACAAAAACGGACCCAACATTTGTGCATGGTTATTTCATAAATAGTATAAGTATTTGTCGAGAGGTTGTAACCCCGAAATGGTTTGAAATAGGTCCGGCTTAGTAGCTAAAAAAATAAATCGATTGGTGTCACTAGTGTGCCCTACTGGTCACCTTAATTATGACGTCATAATAATAACATAGGTTACATATGCGACGCTTTAACTATTAGTCTATGTAGTATGATTATTGTGGGAACCTGGTTTATTTTATTGGAGCAACTATGAAAATATGGTAATACTACGTAAATTTGGTGGAGTGCGCTATCTATAAAAACGCACATGAATGAGTAGTTTAATAAAATTGACAAAATGACGTAAAATAATACCTATTCCATTTTATTACAAAACGCGTTAAAGTTATTACCGTACTAAAACTCGTGCCATCCCGTTCCAACACGCCATGTTAAAAACGGTTGGAACGTGTTTTGTTTCGGAACAATTCTTTGATCGCATTTTGTAATGAGGATAATTTAAAAAGATGTAAGTATAACTTACTTAAGGTGAAGGGTAGGACACACTAGCGACGCCAATCGATTATAAGTTTTAGCTACTAAACCGGATCTATTTTAAACAATTTCGGCATACAGTTACTAGCACTCGGCAAACACTTATGCTATTTATTAAATAACCATGCATAAATGCAGACCCAACATTTGTACGCTAAAAATGGATTCACGCTAAAAGTGGCCGCTTTTGGCGGTAATCAATTATTCGCGTACAAAAACGGACCCAACATTTGTGCATGGTTATTTAATAAATAGTATAAGTGTTTGCCGAGAGGTTGTAACCTCGAAATTGTTTAAAATAGATCTGGTTTAGAAGCTAACAATTAAAAACGAATGGTGTCGCTAGTTAACGGTAGTCGCCTTAACATTACATGAACGTAAATCAGTAGACTGACTGATCTCTATACTTTTAGATCTGACCTTTATTTGAGATTTATTTTACGCAACGAATTTTAATACATATTAAAGTTAAGTTTATGGAAATATTAACAAAAATGTTAATAATATTAATGAATATTTGGAAATCATTTTTGCTATTTTAGTCACAAGTTTTTAATTTATTTATGAAATTCTCTCGCTATAAGCATAATAGGAAAGCTGAAAAGCATGTATAATTTTGAAATGTTTAAGAATACAGAGTATCATCAATAACTTGTAAACAAGGCTTCTTTATGATACACATGAAAGTTTATTTTACTTTTTTTTTCGCCAATCAATTATCTATAAGTGCTATAGATTTTTATCATTTTTAAAGGGCCGTGTTTATTGTTTGATATTATAATAATATTTTAGTTTTTTTTTCTTATACTCGGTATTCTTAGTCATTTCTATGTCCATAGAAATTTGAAATTATTGCGATGCATTTTATACACATTATAGCTGTTATTTTGAGTTATGCTTGTTGTATTGTGATCTATTGTAAGTACTTAGCGATGTGATGTAAGAATATCTATACAAATATATTTATTGGAAGCAGCTTTTTGTATTTTTATTTAATGCACCTCCGCATGGCACCTTTTTCAGCTTGATCACTTTTTTATACAAATGCACTTTTTAAAAATTATATTTTTTTAATAGGTGCTTTTTAATGAAAATTAACTAGATATATATTTTTTATTATTTCAAAGCATAAAGATGATAAATAATTTTAACTTTCATAAAAGTAAAATAGATAAATAGTATAAGGTTTAGTAAAGTTTCTATCAGTGAAGATCTGAAGATACCTTTAAGAAGGCTTTAAGATATTCATTGTGACTGCTACCGAATTAAGACAGCTGGTCGTTTTTCAAATAAAAGTAAGTAGATCAACAAAATACTCAAAATATTTAGGAATTAAGCATTATTTCGGTTTTTTATCGATATTAGATACCAAAGGTAAGTAGCCACCTCATGCTGATACCACTTTATTATAAATCGCGATCTAAAGTTATCCCAGGACTAAAGCTTATGTCATCTCGTACCAACACGTAATGAATTTAATTTCGTTCCGGGACTACTCTTAGTTGGCGATTTGTAATAAGGGGGATAAAGCCGAAAAGTAAACCAGGTGCTTTCAAATGTGAAGCGACGGTGACCGCCATGGTAGTAGGCGTATATAGTGCAACAAATTTTTATACCGTCTACAACAATGAAAATGGTGCAAATGTGTGTTCATTTTTTTACACTTACAGTAAGCAGATTTTAGTTCCCTTCCTCCTTAGTCAGCATAAGTAGTCATTAAAAATTTTGTTTTTACTATATTATCAAAAGTAATTAGAGCGTAGACTCCTCCCCATTTTCGAAAATTTCATTTTAATTTGTCAACAGTCGTGAAAATTAATGATGGCGCCACTGGCGCTTGCGTCAGAGTGTACTGCGTTTTCACCGAATGATCGAAGGTACCGAATGCCCAATCAGGCGAAGACGGGTAATAATAATAATGAAATTTTATTGAAAAATCGTTAGAACATAAAAGACTTAATACTTAAACTAAGGGAACAAATTTAAGTTTACTGCCTAAACTAGGAATTTCCTATATATTAGACAGAAACGAAAAGAAAAAGGACTTAAATTAACAAATTAATTTTAGCAATAAAACAAAACAGAACAACATTAAAATAACTAATCATTACACTAAATCTCGAAATTACCTAATCTAGCGGGAATGTGAATAATACAAATACCTACTAGTGAACGTACGTAGGGTGAGGGTATAAGGTTAGCAGCGCACTTGTGACTCCATTGGTGTTGCATAGGCGGCTGTAATCGCTTACCATAACTTACGTTTGCACTGTTGGCACATATCACATAACAAAAACACATTCGTTGTCACAACTATCTTGACGCATATAATAGTTGAACGGGCGTTTTGCTTAGGTCGCAAGAGCATGACGCGCAGGCGCTGGGAATACGGGCAGGGCGAGTTCAAGCTGCGGCGGCTGCTGCAGCTCGAGCGGCGACGTTTCACGCGCGTGCACTCCGACGACTCCGACGACGAGCCCGCGCCCATGCTGCCGCACCCGCCTGCCACCGCCTGATGCAGTCTCCGCCAGGTGTAACTGCCTCCTCACACTATCTGTTGCCGAATAATCGACAATCGATTAATGATTTACTTTTCACCCTTAATAATCCAATACTCGATTGTACTATCCGTACTATCGATTAAATCGATTGTCAATTTTAGTCGATATCATCATCATCAGCCCGGTAGTACCCACTGCTGAGTATAGGCCTCCTTTCCTAGGCCAATGTACCCGGTCTTGAGCCGCTCGGATCCATGTAGTCCCCACGATTTTAGTGATGTCATCGACCCATAGTGATTCGTGACACTGGATGACCCGAATTTCGTCTGCCGGTTCTAGGATACCATTCGGTCAGGATTTTACCCCACCTGCCATCACCGCGCCTAGCCAAGTGTCCTGCCCAATTCCACTTTAGTTCTATCACTCTTGATCCGACGTTTTGTCTCTTAGTCGATATAATCTATTAAAATCGTTTAAATTGACGATCCTTCTTGCGTCATTTGTCCTCAGTGCTGATGGTCGTGGTCTCGATGAGTAGTTTTTTCCCGGACTATCTTCCGCCAGCTCACTCCATCCTCGGCCGCGTGGATCGCATCACACGACTGTGAGCTGATTTGATTGACGATACTATCGAGTATAATCGATTAATCTGCAATTATCTCTACATATACTTTATCGTCATTTATATTATGCCTGCTTAGACATCTTCTGCATAAATGACGATTAAATCTAATAATTGTAGATTAATCGATTATAATCGATAGTATCTGCTTAAATTCTAGTATCGATTTAATCGATAGTATCGTTAATTTAAACGATTAATTGATTATAATCGATTATGTCACCCTAAAATTTATATCAATTTTATCGATAGTACAATCGATTATTAGATTATTTGGACCCCATTTGCATAATAATGGACGTACAATCGATTATCCGGCAACACTACCTCACACTGCAGCTCAGCGGCGTCTCACGCGCGTGCACGCCAACGAGCCCGCGCTCATGCTGCCACATTCGCCCGCCACCGCCTGATGCAATGTCCGCCAGGCGTAACTGCCTCTTGACACTGCAGCTGAGCGGCGGCTCACGCGAACACTCCGAAAAGCCCGACTATCAGATACATTAGGGGTTTAAGTATGATTTGTATGGACATTTTTTGAAAATCTGTGTTTTCCATACTAACATGTTTTTAACTGTAAAATTTTACTGTGCTTTAATGGACAACGTTTAGGTACATTTAGAATAGTTTTTTAGAAAAAAATAATGTTCATTTAACAAGTTATGAATGCGGTAAGCGTCAATTCTGCGGTCTGCCTAACAAAAAAAAATAGTCAATTTCCAGATGTTTTTTTTCTGCAACAAGAATACAATTTTATCTGATCTGCACATTGCCTTAGAAATATGATATTTAATCAAAATAAAAATATACCACGGTATATTTTGGGTGTGTATAGGAATTATTAATCTTGTGTTTAGAAAAAAACGGCAATTTCATACTTTAACCCCTATTATCTTAAGCCTCACAGTAGTGCAAGGATCTCCCAGCCCGATCACGGTTATTTAGCACGTGACTTATGTCGGAACCAATGCTGTTTTGACATTTTCGCATAGAAAAAACGTTAAACAACGCCCTCTTGTTAATGTCACTGAAGTGCCTTCTGATCGTGGTCGGTCTTTACAGAGTTTCGTGATGGGTACTATCGCGCGTGAGGATTCCTTCAGATGGCGGTTGGACTCTGGTCCTTTATAAGGTAATGGTTATTTTTAGGTGATGTGTGTTAATAAAAAAATTACGAAATATTAATCAGCCAATGTTGAAGTTGGACTTCAGTTCAACAGTACCTTTGCCATCTAGCGAATTTTTTACGCGATAGCTTACACTTTCAGTACCAGTCACACTTCAGTAGTAGTCTTACCATAAAGCAGAGCCTAGGCATGTCCGATAAAGAATGTTCAGGTCAATATTTTTTTCGTGTCATCCTCTCCAGCTAAGCCACCTTTACAAATAGCATAGTACATAATGTACATACTTTGTATATAACTGTACGCATACTGATTATCGGAATAATGTATTTTGAATGTGGCTCTGCTGCAAAGCATACTCCCTGGCAGCCACTACTTTATACCTATCCTAAGTACTTTTTCTAGGTGGCGCTGCCAGGGAGTATGCTCCGCAGCAGAACCACATTCAAAGTACATTATTCCGATAGTCAGTATGCGTACAGTTATATACAAAGCATGTACTATGTACAGTGGCGGACAGGTCAAGCTATACAAAACTGTCAATTTTCCTCAATCGATTTCGAACTCAATGTATAACATTATAAGGTTTATAATCGAATGAAGAAATTTGACAGTTTTGTATAGCTTGATGTGTCCGCCACTGTACGTTCGACGAACATTATTTCAAGATAGATTTCAGCGCTATTTGTAAAGGTGGCTCTGCTGGAGAGGACGACACATTTTTTCATCCATCTGACAAGAATACTAAAACGCCCTGTTATACCGCCAAAAGAAACACTCCTGCACATGCAAATGTTAGCACATTCTTAAAATGAAATATATTCAATCAATTTTCAATTTTCTTTATTTCCAGCGCATAGAGTTCAAAATCGGTTGAGAATTTGGAAATTAGTTATGATTTAACTAGAGGACTGTATTTGAGCGGTAATCTAATAACCACACCACAATCGTACTGCTGAAGTGCATTGGCCCATAGATTTGACCTAGGAGATCTTAATTGAAAAGCTGAATTCTGTAGTCTGTATAAAACAGAAAACTGCACCAACGCTAAGTACTACCAACAAAACGCAAGTTACCGTACTACCACATATCAGCAACTATTCGCCATAATTATTACTAACTATCCTTTTACCTCTCTCTCTTATTCTGCGATGAGTGAGACGGATAGTCGCGGTCCAGGAGCTTCAATTGTAAAGTCAATTTAGGATCACGACTGCTTTGCGTATCGCGAACGAATAGGCTATGATGACCAGTGTAAGTAATATTTAAGTAATCTTATGTGTCCAACAGGCAACCGTGGTGGCCTAAGAGAAAAACCAAATATTGACTTAGTTACTTTTAGGTTTAGCATAATAATGTTTATTACAGTGATTTTGTTTTTTTGTTTATAAAGCGCGACTTATTGGCTGGGCAACTCTGTCCTGCTGCTTGACAGTTAACTGTCTACCTACACAAATCCCAATTACCTATAGATGCGAATGCGGGGTTAATTAAATTAATCATTCATCATTCCGTGAACTACGTGGTATTGTCCCAGGGAAGACGAATGGACGACGGACCATAAAACGCTTCTAATAATATATTTCGTGACGCACTATGCACAGATAATTTACAGTCTTCCATAACAGTATTCAGTGAGCTTATATTGTTTTAACGTTTTCGTATGGTAAATTTGCAGACCCCACTATTATTAAATATTTCAGCCAAAATAGGTTTGCTGCACTATACCTTTACCGCTACAAAGTCGACCTTGGTCAATCGCACTTCGCCCCCCGCTGATTGGCCCAATGAGAAAATAAACTTTTTCGATTGCTTAAGCGCAGTCCGCCTCCGCGTCCTGCGGATCATAGGACGGTCGACTTTGTAGTGGTAAAGTTGTAAATAGAGAAAAGTTTACAATTGCGGCGGTAGTAGTGGCCTACGACAAACGCAAAGAGACTCGATAACTAGTCATTAAACATTCCATTGTAAATATTATTTAAACGTAGTAAGAAATAATATATTTAATTAAAGTCATGTTGTTTATATTTTGTAAATGTAATTGTGTGTTATTCGTACTTTATGTGATCTTAGTTTAGATCTTATGTTAGTTTAGTTATGTACTATGTAGTATTTTTATCAGGGTGTCTGTAATTTCTTAGATAGAAATACAGGGTGTTTTCCAACAGATTTCCGATTCTATGTTGATGTAGCAGAGACAATTACAATATCTCCATGTTACTTACTTACTAAAAACCTACTACTAAAATAATCTTACTTAGTGCAAACATGACCATCAGAAGACTCTGTAACACATAATGTATTGTTACAAATACATATACTACAATCGAGTCTTGTATTGGTTGTTACAAAGGAGATTCGAGTATCGAAACTGTGAGACTGCTTTGCGAAACATCATTGCCTCGCAAACCAAAGAATTGTTTTGCTTTACTGGTTAAAGCGATGAGATAGGAAATGCCTATGAAGGATATGAGTCAGTAAGCGCAAATGAAGAATATTTTACGTTCCCAAAAAATGTGTTCAATATTAATGTGCGTATGTACTTAATTTTTTACTGCTCCATATTCTAGGTACCTTAATTTTCTGAATTTAAATATCATTTACAGAACTTGGATATAAAAATAATAAACTTATCAGAGAAATAAACTGCAATATATTGTAAAAAGCCGTATTAAATGTACATAATCATGTAAAATAGTCTTATCTGTCTGTAGCTATGATCTTCTTGCTACGATTATGTGATTCCGAGCTGAAATCTTCGGGTCGAATACAGGACTTATCTCACACGACAGACCTGAAAAGAATAGTTGATTATAGAAAAAAAAACTCATGAAAATTGATATAAAGCAAACCAAATGTATTAATATAGGTATAAATACTTTGCACGGTTTTTAGATAACCACTTCATAGACAACACCTGTGATTGATTATTGTAATAAAGCCTTTTTGAAATACAATAGCACTAGTCAAAACATATTCGTCATTTAAAGAAATGGAAACTAAAAAAATAAGTGCCAAAATGTACCACTAGGATTACAGTTACGTTACGTAAGTATTATGTTTAAGAAACCACTTCAATGTCTGTCTTGTATGTAAAATATGTATAGTACCTGAATGATTACACATAAATGTATCTATTTTTCTTCTATATTAAAAGATATTGAAGACGAAAAGTTAATTTTATTTATATTAATATTATATTTAACATTTATAGGCAGGGATGGAAGCTCAGTGAATGAGAATGAGTATCTGCTGAACGAGAGGTCGTAAGTTCAAAGAGAAAACTTGCCTAATTTTCTACAAGTTCAAAAGGGCGGATCCCTAAACCCCCCTGTTTAGTTTAGTTAAAAACCTACTACCACTGGATGACTTTACCACGATTATGTGATTTCTCCCTGGCGCCAGCTGGTTCCACCCTTGAGTTCAACGGTACAGCACAGAATCCTAATGAGCTAAGGGACGTAAGGGGGCCCACACAACATCTTTCGGGTTCCAAGTCAACCTCTCCTGCCCGTGGCGCGTCCTGCTAACCAACAAAAGAGACCCTGGCAAACCACCCACCAACCCGCACTGGACCAGCGTGGTGGGTTATGGTCCATTCCCCCTAATGACAGACACTATATTGCCCCGGCCCCCAGTTCCCGGCAGCCCTGCTATTCCGGGCCAAGGCGGCGGTCTCGGTAACGGCAGGGCAGGGGGTGCTAAGAATCTCCGGTATACGGAAGGCCGCCATACCACACTGACCTTGGCGACGTTTAACGGACGCACGCTACGACTCGACTCACATTTGGCCCAACTCGAGGAGGAGCTGAAACACATAAGATGGCATGTTCTCGGGCTGTGCGAAGTCCGTAGAGAGGGCGAGGACACGCTGACCCTAGAGTCTGGCCATCTTATGTACTTCAGGGAAGGAGATAATCCGTCACAGGGCGGCGTCGGGTTCCTAGTCAACAAAGTCCTCACTGACAACGTTATTGAAATCTCCAGTGTATCGGCGAGGGTTGCGTACCTCGTAATTAAATTAACCAACAGGTATAGCCTAAAGGTTATTCAAGTGTACGCTCCAACGTCGACATACCCGGACGATGTCGTGGAAGAGATGTATGAGGACATCTCTCGAGCCTTACACACCACCACCAAGGCTCACTATAACGTTGTCATGGGGGACTTCAACGCTAAAGTGGGTGTACAGACTTGCAGCAAATCGATGTTGGGATCATGCGGCTTTGGGAGTAGAAATCATAGGGGGCAAATGCTCGTCAATTCTTAGAGCGCGAGGGGCTTTTCTTAATGAACTCGTTCTTTAAGAAACAGCCCCAGAGGAAATGGACGTGGCAGAGCCCCAGATACTTGACTAAAAATGAGATCGACTTCATCATATCGGACAAAAAGCGAATATTCAGAGATGTCTCAGTGATCAATAGGTTTAAAACCGGAAGTGATCACCGACCTCTCAGAGGCACTCTGAATATCGATTTTAAGCTTGAACGTTCTCGGTTGATGATGTCCACGCTCCGGCCAAATCTGCTGCAATCGCTCGCTGGTTCCGACGCCCTCCAACTAAAATTGGAAAATCGGTTCGCTGCCTTGGAAACCACAATTGACGTGGATATCGACGAAGAACTCGACCAAGTGGTGGAAATCCTTCGGGACGAGGGTGCAAAATTTTGTGAGTTGCGACGTATGGGCAAGCGGTCTAAACTTTCGAAAGAGACTCTGGACCTAATGGACAAAAGGCGGAACGATCCATCAGTCACTTCGGCAGAACAACGGGCTCTGAATAAGTCCATCTCCAAGCTGATAAGACGTGACCTCCGAAGTTCCAATACACTCTCAATACAAAGAGCAATTGAGCAGAACCGGGGGTCCAAAGTCTTTGTACAACAGCTTGGAAGGAGTCCACCTGTCGAAGGTGACCAAAACAAACGGAGAAGTCGTTACGTCAAAGCTTGAGATTCTTTCGGAAGTTTACACCTTCTACAGCCAGTTATACGCGTCGCGCTCACCTCACCCTACGCCGGGTGAGAAGGATTTAAGAGCCACATTAACCCGCCATGCGACGGAGGATCTTCCCGACATCAGCCTGGAGGAAATCAAAGCAGCTCTTGGGCAACTTAAAAATGGAAAAGCCCCGGGAGAAGACGGAGTTACAATCGAGCTTCTGAAAGCAGCCGGCAAGCCGGTGCTGAAGGAACTTCGGCGTATATTTATCTCAGTTCTTTTCTCCGGGAGAACTCCTAGGGCGTGGCAGCGGAGCTTGGTCGTATTGTTCTTCAAGAAAGGCGACAAAACTTTACTGAAGAACTATCGACCAATTTCTCTCCTGAGTCACGTCTATAAGCTGTTCTCAAGAGTCATTTCGAATCGCCTTACACGAAGACTTGACGAAGCTCAACCTGCAGAGCAGGCCGGATTCCGACGGAGTTATAGCACCATAGACCATATTCACACAGTGAGGCAGGTTATACAGAAGACCAAAGAGTATAACAGCCCCTGTGCATGGCGTTTGTGGACTATGAAAAAGCTTTTGACCCGTCGAGACCTGGGCTGTTCTAGAGGCCTTGCAAAGGTGCCAAGTTGATTGGCGATATATCGAGGTGTTGAGGTGTCTGTATGACGCTGCTAATATGTCCGTAGTAATCAAAAATGGCCAAACTGAGCCGGTTCTGCTGCGACGTGGTGTGAGACAAGGAGATGTTATACTCCGAAACTTTTCTCCGCTGCGCTGCACTGGACATGTTTGGAACGCTAAACTGGAAGGAGCGCGGAATCAATATTAATGGCGAGTACATGTCACACCTACGATTCGCAGACGACATCGTCATCTTGGCGCAAACCCTACAAGACCTACAGGAGATGGTGAGCAGCCTGGCCGAATCTTCCAAACACATCGGTCTTCGGATGAACTTGGATAAAACCAAGGTCATATTCAACGCGATCGTTGATCCGGGACCGGTCGCTGTTAATGGAGTACCTCTCGAAGTTGTTCAGGAATATGTCTATCTAGGACAAGCGCTCCAATTAGGCAGAAACAACTTCGAGAGAGAAGCCAATAGAAGAATTCAGCTAGGCTGGGCAGCATTTGGTAAACTTCGTCAAGTCTTCTCGTCACCCATCCCTCAAAGTCTTAAGTCGAAAGTCTTCGACCAGTGCGTCCTTCCGGTCATGACTTACGGTGCCGAGACGTGGACACTCACGGCTGGACTAGTCCACCGGTTCAACGTCGCTCAAAGAGCTATGGAAAGGGCTATGCTCGGAGTATCTCTGAAGGACCGCATCAGAAATTATGTAATCCGACAGAGAACCAGAGTCACCGACATAGCCCACCGAATTAGCAAACTGAAGTGGCAGTGGGCTGGTCATATTAGCCGCAGAACTGACAGCCGTTGGAGCCGTAAAGTCCTTGAGTGGAGACCGCGACTCGGTAAGCGTAGTGTAGGACGCCCTGCGACAAGATGGGATGATGACATTCGAAGGCTGGCTGGTGTAGGCTGGATGAGAGTGGCCGAAAATCGGGAGTAGTGGCGTGCATTAGGGGAGACCTATGTCCAGCAGTGGACGAGTGTGGGTTGCTGATGATGATGATGACTCCATCGAGATGATGGGGATGGAATGACAGTCGATTGCGTGTGGTTCGATGTAAGAATTCAGCTCCAGCTTTCATACAAGACTATGCTACTCTGTCGACGGAGCGGCAACGTCGCGCTCGCTTCGCGACTCGTAGGCGTCATGACACCGACCGTACCGATTCTAATAAACACGTGTGCGCCGTAGACAGTAACACTTGCAGTTACAGCACAGCTTGCTAACGACCACCGGATCTCACCTTGCTCGAGGACATATAGCACCCTGTCCAGCAGCACCACAGTTTCGACGAGGGGCGCGAGCATTAGTCGCAGCGTGTAAACCGTGACCACGCGCCGCCACCACGCCAGGTCGGAGCGTGCGCGCGACCACGCCTCCTCGCTGCTGGGCAGCGGCAGTTCGAGGCGCTCAAAGGCTAGAGCGCAGTATCTGGAAATATTGTTGTGTTTACAACTGACACTGCAATCGCATATTGGTGGCATCCACTAGTTAGGATTGCTGTTGCTACATTTATTTTATTTAAAAAAAAAAACAACAATTACATTAAAGTACAGAAGTCCCGCAAAGCTATTTGCAGAGCTTGTCTGCGGGATCACGAGTCTCTAACCTTAAAAAAAAATACATATAACTCTCTACTCTTACTCTTTTTCTACTACTTGCTACTCTAAATTAGCTAAAAAAATATGTTTTAAGTTTTGTTTTAAATTTATTTTTATCTTGTTCCCGGCGTATGTTCCTCGGGCAAACTATTCAAAAGGTATGGTAACCGTTTCTTTAATGTTCTGTCACCAAAGTAGTTATTTACTTTAGGTACCTCAAATTTGCACGCAGACATTGACCGGGTACAATGTCTACATGTCCCGTAAAAACGGGATATGTCCCGTTTTTATCCCGTGTTTCAGATAGTCGTAAGGAAAGTGGCAGTAAGTTTAACTTCCTTTCCCCCGATTGGGTATACCCTCACTCACTCGGCGAAACACCACGCAAGCTGGACCATTCATGCCGAAGGATGCCAAGGAAGGAAAAAAAATATGTTAACAATTATTGCTCACTTTTCAAATGTCATGGTGTCAGAGTGTTTGATGCTTCTCACTGGAGCATGCTTAAGTGCAGGATTTATTCCAACCAAAATTCTTTCTAAAGCGGCTCTATAAGCATGCACCTGTGAAAAAAATGATTTAATTAATCAACTGGCTCAGGTTTTGAGAAATAAGGTTTGTTCAATTTTTTTACATTTATAACATGAATGGAACAAAATGTATACCTTCAAATCTTCATAATTCCCTTGCCTTAACCTCTCACAGTAGACCTCAATAGCATGACAGGATATCTCTCTACTGGGATAGGACAAGCCACTATTCAGACTTTTCACATATTTGCTCATAGGATAGCCATCTGGGGTCAACTTCATATAACAGCATCCAACCAGGCAAATAAACTTAACATTTTTGCAGGTAACAAAGTGCTTCAGCAGCAATGGCCCCAGGTCCCCACAAGGGTGCAGCCCAACTAAACCATAGACATTAACACCACCAGGCAGGTGGACTTCAAGGAGCTGTCTATGAGAAGATAAAGTCATATTGTAATGAGTTGGTCTCTTCACACTGCTCATTTTCCCCTCTGTTAAGTATTTCTTTGCAGTGTATTCTAACTCAAGATCAAGTTTTCTGAAAAAAAAAATAAGAATATAATTTTAACAAACCTAATTAAAAATGTTACAACCCTAACTGCACAACCAATTTAGGGTTGGGAAATAGGGTCTTAAAATACCACACTTACGGCCGCACTCAGAGATGTCATTTAAGCTAATGTTCATTAACTTTAGTATGGATAGTCTACATGTGTATCAAAATAACGGTCAATATTTCTTCTTAAGGTGACAGGTAGGGCACACTAGCGACGCCAATCGATTTTAATTTTTAGCTACTAAACCGGATCTATTTTAAACAATTTCGTGGATACAACCTCTCGGCAAACACTTATACTATTTATTAAATAACCATGCCAAAATGTTGGGACAAATGCATTCGCGAAAAATGTATTACCGTGTGAATCAATTATTCGAGTACAAAAACGGACCCAACATTTGTGCATGGTTATTTAATAAATAGTATTAGTGTTTGCCATGAGGTTGTGACCCCGAAATAGTTTAAAATTGATCTAGTTAAGTAGCTAAAAATTAAAATCGATTGGCGTCGCTAGTGTGCCAACTAAGTTAATCAACGACTCTGAGTGTGGCAGTAAAATGAATTTGCATTGTCTCATACTAATTATGGGTGGTCTAAGAGGGGGTTAAAAAAATTGGTCATGTAGTTTTCTCTTCTTCTTAGTTTGTGCTTTCATGTGACTTGACAGCTAAAAATGATTTTAATGGGATTTATGTATACTTTTCACACACATAAACCTAATAAATTATCTTAGTTAGCCAAAAACCAAGTTCACTACATAGTTTCAATTAATATTATACATACCAATAGTACAGACCTAGCCTCTTCAGTCAGTTGTGACTGGCACTCTATTCCACCAGCATAAAGGTCATATTTGTATGCCATCACCCTCACCAAGTGACCCAGTCCCGAACCAAAGTCAAGCACTGCATCACATTTTGTTTCATCAGCGGTAGCCTGAACAACTTCAGCCATAAGACTGATTTCATGGCGCTTTTTTAATTTCACATGCTTTAGAAACAAATTTTTAAGCCTCGGGTGGCCACCACAAGAATCAGTAGGCATATCCTTCACATCTATATTACTTCGCTTATGTTTACAGTGTCTTGGGATACTTAGAATATGAGTTGTTTTCATAAGAGCCAAAAATGATAAAGGCAAAACCTTGTTTGATTGTCTTCCACTCAAGATACCCCCTAAAGTCTGAGGATCCATGTCGTAAAAAGCTACACGCCATGCTAAGGGCAATTTTTCCCAATGGTCGTCTACAAAAAAGTCCTGCAAAATGGAAATGGTTGAAGCTTGAGCTAACCAAAGATAATATAATAACTACGTTAAAGCTACATCACGTACAATGGACCGAAAGAGACTCTCTTTCGGAAAAGGGAGTCCACATTACATTACGTTAAAGCTAACTACACGTTAGCTTCTTAGACTGGGTCTTAACTTTATATTCAGCGTTGATAAGTCGGCTGAACCATAAGGAATAAGTAGATAATTTTCAATTAAGGTCAAAACAAGAAAAATGACTAAAACCAGGTAATAATAATGGTAAACATATGGACGGACAACTTACTAACCAAAACATATAAATCTAGAAGCCAATCGTAGCTGCGTATCACCTTCAGCGACATTTCTATGGAGCTTTTAATTGTTTCTTTATGTTTTAACATTTTGAGAATTTCCTTTCCATTTATTTTTAAGTGAAAAGCGATTGAATATATGAAAGAAAAATTCACAAATATCTTCTCTACTATTCGAACGGAAAGTTAAATGTCAAATGTCATTGCCAAAATGTCACACATACATACATTCTTATTTATTCAGCTACTATCCGTGCGGATAAAGAATGGGATTAGAAATGGCGGCGCGTGGAGCCGGTACCGTCAGCATCAACGGTTTGAAAACTTATAACTGACGTTTTCAGTATAAAATTTCGTTACCGTTGAAACTGTTTTGTTTTTTTTAAATAAATTAATAAATTTTATTAATTAAAATACTATTTATGTACGAGTATGTTTTAAACGTTTTATTATTTTGGAGTCTTTTTGACTGTATATAAAAAATGTATGAAAATTATTCAGATATATAATGTTAATATCGCATTTATAAACGAATTTGTTCTCAAGTAAATATATATTTACTAGCGGTCCGCCCCGGGTTCGCCCGTGGTACATACATAGCCTATGACTACCTAACGTACCTTTCCTATGGTGAAAGAATTATTGAAATAGGTCCAGTAGATCCCGAGTTCATCGCGTTCAAACAAACTCTTTAGCTTTATAATATTAGTATTAAATATAGATTGCGTTAGAACAGTTTATGATTTATACAGTTGTAATTTAATTACATTAATTTCATGTACTATTCTATATGCACTTCATAACTTTTAAAATTAGTATCTTGAAATAAAAGATTGTAATAAGTATATCTTAACTATGTCTATATCCTATTGTAACTATATCTTAAAACACTATCTATACTCAATAAATAACTAACAAAACAATTATTTAACATACAAATTAACAATAAACTATAACAACAAACAATAACAAATGACAAAATAACGAAAGGTTCAAAACCATGGAAAAACAGGGAACGCAGAATTTTTTTTTTGCAGTCAGTACCCACGAGTGCGAGTATAGACGCAAATAGTGTGCGAGCGAGAAGTGAATAGATGCGCCGCCATTTCTGATCCCATTCTTTATCCGCACAGGTGGACAACATTTCATATTTTTAACATGTCCATATTATTTTTTTATATGAAAATAGACATAAAATGAACAGACCCATATTTTTTCTTTTTTCAAAATTTGTCCATTTGCATGCATAAAATAATTATTGAAATTCTTTTTATTCTAAATAGACCTAAGCGCCAAATGACGTCATCGGACGGCTGAATACAGCGATATTCCTTTGCTTATCATTGTTTTAATAAAAAAAAGGTACTACTGTCAAAGGTAAATAATACTAGTGTCAACATTGTCAACGTCATTCATACATTCAACGTTGACAAGTTGTCTTTTTTTTTGACAGTTGCATGTCATGGGTTTGGCATTTCGTAAATTTAAAACTATAATGTGCTAAGCAAAGAAATATTTTACATTCTGCCGTCCGATGACGTCATCTTACGTTTTTTAGTTTTTAATTTTTTTCTCAGTAAATAAGCAATATAAAAAATTAATAAATATATATTCGAGCAGCGGAAAAGTAAACAAAGAATTGGTATTTTTTGTTTCAGAGCTTAGGAATTTTGAAATGTTGTCCAAAAATAATTTAATATAGCCCTCCTCCCTCTACACACTCTAAGTCTCTAACGCGGATCGCGGCCTGAATTGCTATTGCTATAGGATTTAGCACCCCCAGACAGGATCTAATTTAGGAAAGTTCGTTTTCTAATTTGGCTCGCTGACTGGGAATCGAACCCTGGAATCCGGGATCTACCGCACTTAGGAACAACGCCTAAGCAAGTGCTCCATCGTGATCTCCTATCAATCAAACTAGGTATAGTTAAAGTAAGAGGTCACTGTTGATATTCTATCATTTTCAGCATTTTGTTTGTTAGAACGGAATATCAAATGGAACTGATTAATTGATACCTACACTACACAAACAGGAAAGCTCTTTCTGCTGTAATAAAAGACAAAGTTGTTTGCAAACAGCAGCAAATTTATTAAACATAATAATAGGCAAGTTATATTTCCCTATGTAGAGGTACACTCGGCCAGAAATGTTTAAGAGCATTGGCTGTGCAGACGCGAATTAAGTTTCTGATCAAGTTTACATAAATACTCTCAAGCGAAAAGATACTTAGTCAGCGGGTGCTGCATTTTAAGTCTACTTTTCGTATTTAATAGTATTTTCCATTATCTGAAGTAGTAGTAAGTAGAGGTTCAGCGTCCGCCCAAACCAATAGTGACTATAAAGTATTTTTCTAATAAAAATATTTACATACCTACTCTTATAAAAATTGTACTACCTAGAACGAGAAAGTTATTAATGAATGTCCAAATGTTAACAAACTCAAATCTATTAAAATGTATAAATTTTAATTTTAGGTATAATTTCTTAACATAGCAATACTCAATAGCAATTAATATAAAATAGACCTTATAATTCAATTAACATAATGTCATAATAACAATAAAAGTAATTGTAATGATGATTCATAATCATAATAATATCAAATAAGATTATATCAACATAAGTAAATTAAATAGGTACATTATTTTAGTTTCATAAACATTAAAGAATATGATTATGTGATGTCTTTCGGTATCGGACGGTTTTTATAAACATAACAGCTCTCAGGTACAAAACAACGTCACATAACAATGAACACTTTTATGGATTTTCCCTTATAACTACTGGGTATATCAGTAAAGCCTGTCTACTCGTTATTTAGAACAACTCTTGTCTGAATTTTGGTTTATTACTGGGATTTCGCGAAAAATTCATTCACGCCAAAAGCGGCCACTTTTGGCGTGAATTAATTTTTAAATATAATGCAAAACATAAATAATAAATAAGTAACTGCCCGTCTTGCGTTTTTCACTCGCCAATCTTAGGAGCTAATTACAGCCGCGGCAGACGCACAAAACGGCGGCCTCGCGAATTTATTTCCGCAGCCGCAGCCGTTGCGGGCGCAGGTAGAAATCATTCTGTGAAATCATAGCCTTAACGTCTGACCGGCTTTATTCGAGAAGTCAATTTTATTATACATATTTAAAAAAATCTGCAAACGTCGTTCCAAATAATGGGTAGAACAACTTTTTTGGCCTTTGTTGTCTTAATGTCTTTAGATTAATAATAGAAAGACATTAAACCATTCCAAATGCCATATAAAGATGTCTTTTCTTTGACTCATACTCTTAGAGCAACTTGAGCCTTCCCTCGGGAACATTAGGCCTAGGTTGCACTAAGCTTGTGCTACTTATTTTCTGCCTGTACCTCTTAAATAAATACATTGAGCAAAAATTAATATAAAATATGGCTAAATAATTTGTAAACAGTTTGTAAACAACTAAAATGAATGTCATTATTTTTAGAGCCTTATATAAATACCACTGAGATTCAATTCCATACACTAAAATAAAATTTAATTTGTTTTAAGATCTATTGTACTACATGAAAGCCATAGACTATGAAAAATGAAGTAGGTAGGTAGTTTTTATCAGCACACAAATTGTTTACAATCACAACCCAAAAGTAGAATGTAGTTCTTCTGGAATTTTTAATGATAACAGTTATAAAAAAATAAAATATGTAGGAATAATTGGTTGTAGATAAATCATATTGCACTAAAGCCTTAAGTATTATAATGGATGATAATAATAAATAAGGCATGCTCAACTCGTTTACGGCGATGGGTAACTAGCGACGCTAATCGATTTAAATTGATAGTTACTAAACCGGATTTATTTTAACCAATTTCGGAGCTCCAGTTTCCAAAGAGCAATTTATTTGATAATAATTGTGCACTACTTTTTTATCTGTTTTTGCACTCGAAATTTTGATCACTGTACGTGGCCGTTTTTGGCGGTAATTTTCCAACAGGGCCTGTTGGAAAATTACCGCCAAAAACGGCCACATTAGAAATTGTGAAAATTATTGTTAATTGGTCGTGTCACGTGTGTAACAATTCGGCATTGTTAACAAAAAAAATACTTTCTTTTTCTTAGAAGTGCTTTTTTAAATAACATTTCATAATCGTCACAATCAATATGAATAAATCAATTGAAGGCTCTAGTATCAACGTCGCTTAGGCCTGAATAGTAACAAAAAAATATACAGGGCTTTTTTTGGGGGTATTGAATATTGCATTTAGGGTAATTTAGGGGGATTTCATCTTAATGTTAGGGGTAAATTGTTTTAGGAGTTGGTAACCCGGCAACAGGCTGGAGCTTTGAAATTGTTTAAAAGTTATCAGGTTTAGTTGCTAACAATTTAAATCAATCGGCGTCGCTAGTGTGCCCTACCCGTCATGTTACACAGATTATGGCATAAGAATACCTGTATAAATGCAACTCGTTTTAAATAAAATAATAAGAAATACCAATATGGCTAGCACTCTATGATTACCTATGTATAAATAAATGTATATCGTTTTGTACTTAGAAAATCATATGATTAATATTACGTATTTTTTGTTAACTCTGTGTATTCAAGATTCAATTAAAATAATATGTCATGTAATATTGCTTATCAAATTCAATTAAATTGACGAAAAATAGTGCCAACACATTTAAACATTGATCAATTTGAGAGGCCTTTTGGCCTTACACTATAAATCTTAAGACAGAATCGCTTAAAAAAACATGAGATTCTTTGGTAGATGCTCAAATCTATGGCACGAGAATCATTTGTAAGCATAAAACTACTATCTAAACAAAACTGGTCACGATTACTAGGAAAGCTTGGTAAAGCTTCAGTACAAAAATGTGGATAGAAAGTAAACTCTTCCTTCATGTCAATGTAGTAATAACTACTGGCTGCTTCAACAATTTTTTTCTCGAGTGAGCAGGGAGATGCTACGTAAAATCTGTACTTTTTCTTATATTTATGAAGCATCATTTCTGCATCTGTCAGTACTTCATCTATTTTCATGAATAGTTCATCCATGGGCAATGAGCCGAATTTATAGAGAAAAGTGGTGGGCGCTAATCTGTATTTGTGACCAGTACTTTTGTCCCTCCAGACCTTCGTGGTACTTTCCAACTGGAGAAGAAATGTAGGTAGGCTGTAACTGTGAGTCGTGATCACGTGGGTGTGGACTCCGTAAGTGCGCTTAATTTCGCGATGTAGGTTATCGGCGAATGGATATAAACCACCCTGATGGATAAACCCAAAGAAAACAGTTAAGATAATGTTCAAAATATACCAACTGCAGCGTAGCATGTTTTTTAGTTTTCTCTGCTGTGGGCCATCACTCTCGTTGATGTACAGGTGGTTCCCGAAGAGATACACCAATGGTAGGAGAACTGGGATGATGAAGCGTGCTTCTTGATGAGGGAATATTGATAGAAGAGCCACTGGTGTTATTAATGAGAACAGCATAAGACCTGTGATACTTTGTATTCTCGGCAGTTTGCTATATTGTCCACGTATAAATCTGAAAAACAACATTAGATAAAAGATGAATCCATGTATTATTAAGACAAAGTATTTATATTATTACTTACAATACCAATATGTTACATTCATTGATTTATTGGTATGAGGTACAAAAACGCAAGAAGGGACTCACCTGTATGCATGTCCAAATAATGTAAAGATAGCTAATATCCCTAATACATTGAACAGCAGTGGAATGTTTACTGCCAGGTGTAACCACCTTGGATGGAGGCCATGTTGTGTCAGGTTTCTCATATCAGAATTATACTTCAAAAAGTTCCATGGTGTTACCACCCAATTATCCCAAGTTAACTTTAGTGACTCAATATCAGCCATGGTGAGGTATCCATAATAACTTGAATCAACTGTTATTAGAATCAAAAGAGTGGGTAAGCAACATATTACTAGCATGAAAATCCTATAATGGAAGTCTTTAAATCCAATCACTTTCGAACCAAGACCTCTATGAAGCCAAAAAAAGACTGGTGGAAATGCAAACCCAACAAAGGTTGGACGGTTGAATATCCCAACCATCACTAATGTAGACAAAAATATCACATGGTTCAGAGAGTGTTCTGGTAGATGTGTAGATAGTTTGAACAATTTGACTTTCTCCACAGCACTTTTTGCTTGCTTATATTTTTCGCGCAGAAATTCATCATGGTATATTACTTTGTCAGACTTGTACATGCATTCGGCCACTAACAGTAATAAGATTGAGAAGAATATCATTTCAAATGTGTTGGAGAAACTTCTACAGCAATACACAAAGATAACATAAGAACTAGCAAATATTTTCAGTCTGTTTCTAAAATTTTGTCCATATAAAACACATATTCTGTACAGGCAGTAATCATTTATCAAAGAAAGAAGACAAATAAAGAGACGAGGGATGACTAGTAAATAGTATGGTGTTCTCAGATCTACATTTAGGTAAGCTTTGGTGTATGGGTTTATTAAATGTATGAAGAGCAAGGGAGGGCCCAGTATCATTTTGGGTATGAAGATGTTTCGGATTGGGAATTTAGGATTGAATTCCCATGTCCTAGCCACCTCCACCATGAATACATCTCCTGAAAAGGAAAATATATATATTTTAATAGAGATGTTATATATACAGTCATGTATAAAAACAACTTGTCTTTTCAGTTATTTCAAATTAATATTTAGAGATCGTTATGTTAGCTTTCTTATAAAATAACAAGCAACCTTGACGGAACTAGAAATATTCAACTAACGACAAGGTCCACAATGAATCCAGTTAACAATTGAATTAGATAACTAGCCCGCCCGCAGCTATTTTTAAACACAACTTAATTCAATATAAGACTTGATTCTGCATTAAAAAGTATATACTATTTTTATGTCAAATGTTTGGGATAGTACAGGATATTAAACATACCGGCTATAACTTCGACGTTTTGAAAGAATTCGTCAGGGTGTATGTATCCACGCTGCGGCAACAATGTTAGCGCAAACCGAAGCACGACCAACAACCAGTATGATAGCGGTAGTTTCACTGGATTTCTAAATGAAATCGCTTTAAAGATCTCTGCTTTCAAAAACATTTTATCTACGCGCTCTTTAAAACTATTGTGACTATATATCGGCGCGTTATTATTGGTTATTTATCGCGATTAACAATATCCACTCCCTCTCACCCATTTTTTGTTGACAAATTGACTGACATTACCGATTTCGATATCGAATTCTTGACACTGACATTAGAGTGTTCCTTTACATGTCCATCTTTTTCTTCTGTTTGCTTTGTTAGTTTAGAAGCCCACTTTTCTTGTTGGCATGTTATGGAGGGAAGTTCGTTTATCGAAAGATTCTAATAAAGAAACAGAAATAGAACATCGCCAAAAGTACAGTCAGCTCTGAAAAGATCTAGGTATAATTTAGAACAAGAACTTACTTTATATGATATAAAATTATAAACAAAATACTTATATGTTTAACCTTATCTGATCCTTGTTTTTCCTTTAGCCCTTTCTCCAAATCTGATTCCATATTCATTCGTTTCCCTGCCTTTTACACCTACCGCCCCAATTCCCAAGTCTGTGGCCTATACACAAACCGTGGTGTGCCAGGAAGAAAAAAAATGCAAGTAAAATATAATATTAAAACCTTGGACTCTTTAAAAGATAATTTCGAACGAAGAGCATTATAGGTAAAAAGCAATTCCATAAAAAACAAAACTTGTCAAAAAATCCAAGTCACGCACTTAGTTGTTCTACCGTGAAAAGTTATAAGATCTATGTTACCAAGTCGGTTATTAACTTGGCAAACGGATAATGAATATTTCACTCAGCCATTGCATGAAAACACAGTCGATTGCCAAGTTAATAACCGACTTGGTAACATAGATCTCACAACTTTTCACGGTAGATAGTGCGAGACTTGGATTTTTGACAAGTTTTGTTTTTTAAGGGATATCATTTCTCCACCACCTACTTTTTTTCTTTCCGGTACCTTCACCTTCAACTGCAAACGTAACTTTGTCAAACACAAAGGTTTGCAAAGGTTATTCATGCAGTTGGTGTATTTAGAAAACTGGACCGAAATTACCCAAAAAAAACCCACAATTAAATCTATATTTGAAGCTTCTATGTCTGCTAGAGTGCCTTGGACTTTTGATGATAGGTGAGTCAATCAGTGACAAAATAAGTTGTCATTCTTAAACTACTGGTTCAAATTGACTGAAAATTTAGATATACCGTGATTATGCAATGCGCGATTATTTACTAAAAATTCAGGCTTCTTGTTTTATCCACAAATAAATAATGGGGGGGTCGAAAATAGCCTGAATTGCTTCGAGAAAAGGATGGTACGGCCGTGCCGATTTTTTTTTGATCGAGATATGCCGGTTTGCTCGGTGCTCTCATGAAGTTAAATTTACTCTATTAAGAGCTTACTGCCAATCTTTTTACTCGAACAGCCTGTGCACCCGTATACGAAACGAGCCTAAAATGCAATGCGTGAGCCTCGATAATGCAGCGAAAAGAATTTAATACTCTCTAAGAAAGATGCAGCGGATGCGCGACAGCCATAAAAATATTCCAACGACCGTAGAGCCTGTTTCGTTCGATTGCCCGATCCAAAAACATTGGGTAGAGTAGGTGATAGACTTAATTTAATTTAATGGCTTTTTTTAACTGTATATGTATTTTATGTGTTCTGTGTCTGTATTGTAACTTATTTTTTGTTTTAGTACCTATATATTAAAGTATTTATTTTATATTTAATACGTCTTTAGATTTACAGTCTGCCACACAATAGCATACTAAAGTATGTTCTCTTTTATAGTCGGTATCCTCTTGTCAGAGGGGTCGTGGTCATTATTATGGATGAGTGATAATCTTGGTGATTCGGTTCCATTCGTCGGGGACTGCAGCTTTCGCAACCCCTAACCAGGGGAACCAGACCAACTGGATCACTGTCACCCGTTCAGAATCATTATCTCAAATACTGTCAGTATCCGAGATGTGCAGGTTTCCTCACGATGTTTTCCCTCGCCGCCGAGCTAATGGTAGAAATATGCATATTATAAGGTAGTAGTATACTTTTGTAACTTGTACTAAGGGTATAATTCCGTATTAAAGATATTATTATTACTACAATCTGTCAAAAATCCTTAATTGATATTGAACTGAACATGTTTGACATTGGTAAGAATCAATTGAAGGAATTTGACAGTTTTGGCTACTTTTATGAGTGGCTGTATTGCAGAACAGAAAGGACCATCACCAGTTTACATTTTTTTATCGTTTTCTGGGATTAATTGGAATAATATAATAGAAATAATAACAAAATATAGTATGATATGGTTTTAATTTTCATAATTTGCATTAATTACAATTTCAACATTTTTAGTTCATCATGTTATGTTTCCATTCCATTTCCCAATAGAAAATAATTTTAAAAGAAAATGCAGTTAAATGGCAACATTAAAAATATATAAATTGGTTTCCTTCAGACTATTATTATCTTACTCTATGGTTTCCTTATTATTCTACTATTTTCATACACATTTTTTCACTTTTATATACAACTCATATTGGGAAATGGAAAAATACTAAGAAACTAGAATACTGTTAGTACACTGTATCATATAACTGGATAAATAACTAAAAAATGCTGCCTTTAAAGTAGGTCTACTATATCGGCGAAAAAGTTTTTCAGCGATGTTTTGTTGTAAATTACAAGTAAATAATGATGAGACATGATCTCAATCTTTGACATAAACTGAGTTTGTTCGATGGCAAATTCATCAAACTAAATTCGATCAACCAATACCTTCAAATATTCAAACGCTGTTTAACTTTGAGAGCTCCTCTAAGATCATACTATCTGTTTCGATGTCAACTTTATGACAGAGGCAATAGTTTCTGCCCGGACTAAAAAAATGCGTTTGAGTATGCGGGCATTATAAAGTTGAACATTCATATACACAATGTCACATCTACATGGTATTATGTACAGTTTGTACATTCTCGACATACAAAAACAATCAGCTATTAAAAATAATGTATATAAAAATATTCAATAAATAAGAACACAAGTATAAGAAAATATTTACATAAAATATATACACTTTTCCCTACAGATCCGATAATTCCGGAGGATTTTTAATCGTATCGATAATGGGGAGTGCGATAAAACACTGAAATAATTACCGCAAAGTACCTTGTCACATGTGGAGAACAAGATGGTGTGCATGAATCTGAACACAACCCCTGGGGAATCACTCTACAGCCGGGACTGGGGGCATATTCTCGTAAACTCTAAAATAAAGAATCTCAATCGATTCGTATTCGTCCATATATTAAGAGATCAATGTCAGTTGCACGAAAATAGGCACCACTCGCCACATCATCATCTCACTTCGCAATACCACGCCCCTTCTCAATGGGAAGAGTCCCGGATGAAGCATCCAAATGGGTTAGTCTTGATCATTGTCTCGGTAGGTATAAAAATATAATATATATATATATATAATTGTTTATTTATCAATATTTTTAAAGTCAGTAATTGAGGTCTTCAATATTGTCTAATTAGTACATAATAATTACGTATCCATTTTAATTGATATAAGACAGGTAAATCAAATTAATATTTCAAATTAGAGTTAACATAATTAAAGATTAGGACATGTATTCAAGTCTTCTATATGCCTAGGATAAAACTGTTTGAATATAAATCGTATTGAAAATACGTATTATAAAATGTATATAATAAATTGAACTTTATTACAATAAACGAGTCAAATGATGATATACCTAGGTTTTAAGTAAGTGCTTCGGATAACTTTGATTCTGACTGTACCTATGTAAGTAAGATGTTTATTTATACATATGTATAAACATCTTATCTCCGCATCAATATTACTTGACTGATCTGATTACATAGTTCGACTTTTTATTTACCAAATATTCGTTGTACTTTTACGCACCGTAATTAACATTTTAAATTTAAAGATGCTATGAAAATAACTACGTTGATGTAAAAATATTTCTTCACTAATCTAATGATTTCTTTATTAGAGGAAGATCTAATCTAATTCGTAAATACTTCATTCCGTCGAATCATCTTATAGAGATGGTATTATTAATACAATACCAAATTGATCTTTAATTTGGTGTACTTATTAAATGTAATCTTGTTTTCATTTACCAGAATACAGATTTAACAACGTAAATATTCGTTCATACAGTAGTAATATTGGTTAATAAATAATACAGGGTGTTTCCATACGCCTTTGACTTTATAATCACTACTATTGGTACTAAGAATTTCAGCAATATTATAAGACTTAAGATACACCTTGTACTTTTATATGTATTTCGTTCCTTGCCTTTATGTACAGGCTTTATTGTCCGATAATATTGAGCTTTCGAACCCTGAACTACTTCCTAATAAGAATTAATGTGTTGCTAGTAAGTGATTAGATGGTTCTAGTTATGTAAATAGGTTCCACACCGCTAAGCTATTATGGTTCACAATGCACACATTGCTTATCTTATCTGGTAGGGGCCATGTCCATGGAGCACGTCGGACCCTATGGGATCTTTCGTACCTCCCCTATTCTTCAAGGAGTGTAAAAGAATAGGGGAGGTACAAAACATCCCATCCTCACGAAAAATTTCATCAGTGTGCAGTGTCACGATGTCTCTCGGCTTAAAGACTTTATAAAGTTTCAATGACAATAGCACACATCAAACTTGAATCCCGAAAACCGAGCTAAGCTAGCGGTGGGCACTCTACAAGACTACATTAGCAATGTTACGGCCGCACTCAGAGACGTCATTTAAGCTAATGTTCATTAACTTTAGTATCGGTAGTCTTTATGCGTATCAAAATAAGGGTCAATTTTTTTCTTAAGTAGCCAACTAAGTTAAATATAATATTAATTTAATCTAAGAATTATATGCACTTTGAAGGCGGTGATATACCAAGTCATAAAATATCATCATAGTGCGATTCCAATAAGCCCGAAACATATTATTTTGAGTTACGTATTATGGCTACAAACCACTTGAAACTAATTTTACTTCTGTACTATACGGCTCGAAGGACCAGATTTTGAACACAAGACATCATCTCTATTTAGGTGAGACGTGACTTATGGAGAATAACGGCATTAGTTGGACCTTTTTTGGGTATTCTGTACTATACGGCTCGAAGGACCAAATTTTGAACAGAAGCCATCCTCTATTTAGGTGGGATGGTCACATCTCTCCTAAATAGATCATAAGTCATTATGGGGAATAACGGCATTAGTTGGACCGTTTTAGGGTATGTTTGATGCCTCTAATACTATGAAGTCGTGACTATGGCCTTATGGTTCCATGAGATCTAACTTCTGTCACAAAACAAAAGATATATGTAAAGTAATATTTACTCTTTTGAAATAAATGATCTTTCTGTGCCTTAACAGAGGTGAAGCGTAGTCAGCTCCCGCGTCCCGCGGACCATGGAAAGGTCGACTTTGTGGCGGTAAAGCCATAGTGGTTTCCCGAGAGTATACATCTTTTTTCTTTGTTTTGAAGCTCACTTTAATTGTTGGCATGTTATGGAGAGAAGTTCGCTTGTCTAAAGATTCTAATAACGAAATAGAAATGGAACATCGCCAAAAGCACAGTCAGCTTAGAAAGTTTTAGAACAAGAATTTTATGCAAGTGAAATAATATAATATTAAAACTAAGGTGACGGGTAGGGCACACTAGCGACACCAATCGATTTTAATTTTTAGTACTAAAACGGATCTATTTTAAACAATTTCAGGGTTACAACCTCTTGGCAAATACTTATACTATTTATTTAATAATCATGCACAAATGTTGTGTCTGTTTTTGTACGCGAAAAATTGAAGCGGTTAGTATTAGCGTGAATCAATATTTCGCTTATACCCCGAAATTCCTTAAAATAGAACCGGTGTAGTAGCTATAAAAAAAAACCCGTCACCTTAAAATATAATTTCGACATAGAGGAAACGAAGTGCATTATCGGTAAAAAATAATAGTTTCCCGAGAGTATACTGAGATACGAGACGCGCGCGTTCCGCCTGTTATGAAGATACAATATTGATACTTATTGTTACCGTGACTGGAGTGATCTGTCTTTCGAACGTCAATGCATATGCAGCGTATTTTCCTTGTAGCACCAGGGCATATCCTCGTCGAACTTGCATCGGTGGGCGTTGTTCTTGGCGTCGTACAGCAGCTCGTGGTCGACGTACGCGTCGCACGCGTTGCACCACACGGACAGGTCGAGCAGCGACAGCACTAGCGGGTGCGAGCGGGACAGGTAGTGCGCCTGCATGTGCCCGTTGATGCTTCGTCCGCATGCCGTCTGCGATAAACGAAACACTTTGTAGGGGACATTTTCTTGTGATCGGGACTAATTTATTTGTTTATTTAAGAAAAAGAAAACTTGGTATTTTACAGTGCAATTACACCAAAGCCGTTCGGTTATTAATGGACAACATTTCATATTTTTAACATGTCCATATTGTTTTTTTATATGAAAATAGACATAAAATGAACGGACCCATATTTTTTCTTTTTTCAAAATATTGTACCATTTTCATGCATAAAATAATTATTAAAATTCTTTATATTCTAAATAGACGTAAGCGCCAAATGACGTCATCGGACGGCTGAATACAGCGATATTCCTTTGCTTATCATTGTTTTAATAAAAAAAAGGTACTACTGTCAAAGGTAAATAATACTAGTGTCAACATTGTCAACGTCATTCATTCATTCAACGTTGACAAGTTGTCTTTTTTTTGACATTTGCATGTCATGGGTTTGGCATTTCGTAAATTTAAAACTATAATGTGCTAGGCAAAGAAATATTTTACATTCTGCCGTCCGATGACGTCATCTTACGTTTTTTAGTTTTTAATTTTTTTCTCAGTAAATAAGCAATATAAAAAATCAATAAATATATATTCGCGCAGCGGAGAAGTAAATAAAGAAATGGTATTTTTTGTTTCAGAGCTTAGAAATTTTGAAATGTTGTCCATTATGCCGTGTGGTCCCCGGCTGAGTAGAATAGGCCACCCTCACTCTTAGCGAGGTGTCGTAAAAGGCGACTAAGGTAAAGCTGCTGGCATGATCATCAGCACCCAGAGAAGGAAAACTCTGCATTTATATCTAAACACACGCCAACCCGTCTGCCAAGCGTGGTGAGTATGGCAATTACCCCTCATGTGATTGAGGGAGGCCCGTGCCCCAGCAGTGGGGACTTAAATGGGTTGACGATGAATGATGATGAATACACAAGCTAGGTTACAATTAAATTAAAATTACTATATTTTTTTACTTAAAAAAGTTACAACACGTTTTAGAAATAATCCTAAATTGTCATTATGGACGTCGTATGTCAGGAAAATGCGTTAGCAAGTCGTTGAGCAGTGAGAGTGTCCCGAGCCGTGGGTGCGTTGGTGGCTTGTGATGCGGAATTCGACCCGCTTGAGTGTTAAATGACGCTTGCGGATTGCACGCAGGATAAATATTCCGCCCAAACAAAGTGTTAAACAACGAAAATCAAATAAATGTGTTGTCTTTGACAGGGCGTGTCATGATATGTTCGCGATCTTTGGTCGAAATTAAATTAAATATTTAAGATCTTAGAGTTCAAAAGTTTAACATGAAGGAAATTTACCAAAGAGCGTATACCATCACACTTTGTCTTAGTATGCTTTAATCTTTCAGATGTTTTATGTGATAGGTTTGGCTGAAGGAGTATTTCCCGACGGCTACGACTTAGGGACCTTCAAGAGAAGAGCATACTCTTTTTTAAAAAGGCTGGCAACCCATTAGCGATCTCTCTAATTTCGCGGATGTTCATGAGCGGCATTGATTACTTTCCATCAGGTGACTCGCTTGCTCGTTTGTCTGCCTCTAGCATAAAAAAAAATAGGTGGCAGACGAGCAGACGTATCGCCTAATGGTAAGAGCTTGCCGCCGCCCATGGACACCCAAGACACCAGTGGAGTCACAAGTGCGCTGCCAACCTTTAAACCTCATTTTCCCCCCGTTTCACCCCGGATTGGGCCTCCAGTACCCCTCACGCAGCAAAACACAGCAGTGCTGCTTCACGCCGGTCTTTTGTAAGGCCGTGGTACCTATCACTCCGGTCGAGCCGGCCCATTCATGCCGAAGCGTGGCTCTCCCACGGTTAAAACGACGTTACCTACGATATTAGATTAAAAAAATATATACATAAAAGATAACTCACAATAAAACAATGCAGACACACCCAGTTCTCCATCGTCTCGTCACAGTCCACACACTTGACGCCCTGTTCAAACTTCACGCCGGCCGGGATCGCGTACAACGCCTCCAGGTGAGGACACCACGGCAGAGGGATCACCGCGAACATCTCCCCGTCCACTATGGCCTGCATGTTCTCCGCCAAGTAGTCCACTAGGGTCCCCTTCTGCTCGGCCGTTTTAATTGAACCTTCCCCACTCTTAGTTGCAACTTCTACACTTTTACTCGCACCGTCTTCACGTTTACTCGCAGCTTCTTCACGTTTGCTCGCACCTTCTTCACGTTTGCTTGCACCATCTTGAAACTTGCTTGAAGCTCCTTGTTTTCTACTACTACTACATTTGGAACCTCCTTGGCTATTTACACTTTTTTCCTTCTCGCAGTCCTCCTTGGAACACTCGGGAGCTTTGTCGTCCTCATCGTCAGTACCGCAGTGGATTCCATCGTCACACTTCGGCCTGTCTATACTCAAATTCGCCATTGTACTTTCGAGGGAACCATCCAGTTGACTGGCACATTTTGAATTAACTGACTTCGTGGATTCGTCCAGGGAACTAGTCAGGGATAGCTCTGCTAGTTTCTCCGACTCACACGTCGTGTTTGGCTCATCAGGGATGGTCAACCCTCGCGAGGGCAGCGGCTCGGGCAGGACATTCTCTATGGGCAGGGCGAGCTGAAACTTGAGGCTCTTCCAGTACTGCTTGTGCGTCGTGATGACGTTGT
The DNA here is from genome assembly GCA_019059595.1 of Marasmia exigua. Lineage (NCBI taxonomy): Eukaryota > Metazoa > Arthropoda > Insecta > Lepidoptera > Crambidae > Marasmia > Marasmia exigua. Next base: position 28,854,010 of record CM032463.1, on the reverse strand, counting down.
TGATGGACTCCACCGCGGACCAGTGGCACGGCCTAGAATTGAACATTCACGAAATTAGATTACTATATCCACGGTCAGATTATTTCATGAAAGTTTGACTGAAAAAAGATCTGCACAATCTAAAGGTACTGTTTTACCATAAATGTTATGATAAAACAGCATCTGTGTATCACCAAAATAATGTTAAGAGCCCGCGCCACCAAAGAGGTCCCAAGAAAAGCGCGCTTGTTTCGGCGTCAACTTTCAAATTGGAGCTGTATGATCATAGACACAAGGAATCTCAAATTTTGATTCCGTGTTTTTTCGTGAATCTTCCTTCGTTGCGCGGACTTTAAGGTAGAATTTCACAATATCTACTAGAAATGCAAGGTACCATCAATTTTTTTGTTCTATAAATTATTAATCGTTCGAACAATTCCCATACTATGGTTTGAAGCATGTGCGTCATGCTTTACTTACAGCATCACGACGCAATGAGAACTCACCTGGGGTTATGATGGTACTGTATGGGGTCGCCGAGTAACGCCTTGGTGCACATGGTCATGGCGTAGGAGATGCTGGTCACGTTGTAGCCGCCTTCGAAGTAGAGGATGCATCTACCTCCAGTCAGGCGAGAAACATATGCGGCATGCTGTACGTACAGCATCATGACACAGTGGGAACCCACTTGGAGTCTTGGTGGGTGGTGTGTAAGATTCTGACCACGTTTTGGTCATCTTGAAGGCAAATTAAGTTCGCCGTGGAGTAAAGCATGTTTGTCATGCGTTACGTACAGCATCACGACGCAGTGTGAACTCACCTGGGGTCGTGGTGGTACAGTATGGGGTCGCCGAGCAAGGCCTTGGTGCACATGGTCATGGTGTAGGAGATGCTGGTCACATTCGAGTCCAGTCAGACGAGAAACATATGTGGCATGCTTTACGTACAGCATCATGACACGGTGTGAACTCACCTGGAGTCGTGGTGGATGGTGTGTAAGATTCTAACCACGTTTTAGCCGTCTTCAAGGCAAATTAAGTTTGCCGTGGAGTAAAGCATGTTTGTCATGCGTTACGTACAGCATCATGACGCAGTGTGAACTCACCTGGAGTCTTCGTGGGTGGTGTGTAAGATTCTGACCACGTTTTAGTCATCTTGAAGGCAAATTAAGTTCGCCGTGGATTCCGTGGAATAAAGCATGTGCGTTATGTACAGCATCAATGATGCAGTGTGATCTTACCTGGGGTCATGGTGGTACAGTATGGGGTCGCCGAGCAAGGCCTTGGTGCACATGGTCATGGCGTAGGAGATACTGGTCACGTTGTAGCCGCCCTCGAGGCAGAGGATGCATCTGCCTCCAGCCACGGTGCGGAGCATGTGCGTCATGCGCCCGTAACATTCGGGGGATACTTTGCAACCTGTCACAGAAAGGGCAATAAAGAATTTCGGATACTTTCACCGTGGGAGAGCCACGCTTCGGCATGAATGGGCCGGCTCGGAGTGAAAACCGGCGTGAAGCAGCACTGTGCTGTGATTTGCTGCGTGAGTGCTGCGTACCGGAAGCCTAATCCGGGGGAAAGGGAGGTTTAAAGGTTGGCAGCACACTTGTGACTCCTACTGTGGGCGGCGGCGATCGCTTATCATCAGGTGATCCATCTGCTCTTCTGCCACCTATCACATGAAAAGTACTTTCTCAAACTGTGGATATTTTACGAGTTTCGGATACATTCTCAAACTGTGGATATTCTGAACATGAAACATGATGTAGTTGGAATGGTTCCCCCCCTATTTAAGGGTTTGGAAGTTCAGACGACAGTCGCTTCATTGTCAAACATACCGAATCCTGTACCCAAGAGAAACGGCTTTGTTTGCGAGTACAAGACGCTAAGATGATAGTAATGTCAAATCAAAAATTAAAAAAAATGCGTCAGAAAATGTACATCGATCAATGCGTAGGTAGACTTCCAACTCAATTTTATCTATAGAGATATAAAAATATTTTTAGTTAGTAATTATGAGAATATCGATATTGTTCCAGACCAACGGGGGTCTTGGAGTCGAGCTTGAACTGGAACAATATCGAGATGGAAGGGCCCCATGGGTAAAAGAAACATAGGCAGACCAATCTCGAGATGGGACGATGTAATAATTAAAACTGCAGGCTCAAATTGGACCAAAGTAGCATAAAACCGGGACAAATGGACAAGCTTGGAGGAGGCCTTCACCTGTGAAAACAGGGTTTCTGCTAGTACGTAATTAGAGTACAACTTAATAAAATAAAATTATCATAATATTCATAGTTAATAAACATAGTTATAGTTATACCCGAAACTGGAATTTAAGACCAATACGACAGATACGTCACTGTCAAATCTTTCAATGTCGCTTATGTCATTGTCAAATCAAGTTTTCAGGTTTTGCTAACCATTTTGTTATATACTTCTTTAGTAATTATTTCATCTAGTTTTGCACATGTTTTAGATATTAGGCGTTAATAAGTGAAATAACTCGTAAGGAAAATGGTTAAGTGATATTTTGACAAAGTGGATACTCAACAGACGAAGTCAGTAAAAGTCTCAGTCACTCAATAAAACGGGCGTGTTTAGCGTTTTATCGATCTATGGATTCTGCCGAGACTACTCTTAACAAAATTTAAGACTCTCTTAGGTCCTAGCAAGTTATTCACGTGTCAACTCACACAATAGCAGATGTTAAAAAAGATTCTTATATTAATATCACTTGGCGGCACCTAACTGCACGAAACAACAACATGTAACTTCAAATGTTGTACCAAATGTTATTAACACCTGAAATGAGACAAACTCCAAACCAGCCTTTCTACCAAACATTATGGACTAATTAAGTTTTTATTAAAGCGTCTTGCCTTTATGTAAAAATAAGTAAATAAAATTACTTCGTTAAATTATAGAATTAAAATTACCAATAAATAAATTACGTCCGCGTATGTTTTTAGAAAATAGGTATATACTATTGTACGATCATTTTAATTGCAGTGGCAACATTGTAGTAGTTTTTTTGGTCTTGAATTCCAGTTTCGAGTATAGTTAAGAATTATTGTAGTTTTTTTTAAATGCAAGAAATAAAAGGCTTTTTATTTTTATTTTATTTTTAATTATTAGGATGCATTTCAGAAACCTATTGTAATTTTTACATTAGAATAGTAAATACAGGTGTTCTATATAATTTGTTTCCTATAAAACGGAATATCCTCTCTGCATTAATCAGATGAATTTTCAGCATATTTGTTGATCTAACTTACTTTTTTTAAAATCGGCGCAACAACGTTATTAATTTGTCATGCCGAGTGCTGACGTTACAGGAGGATTCTTACATTTTATTTCTTTTTATTCTTTGAATTCTATGAGACTAATCTAGAAATAGTATTTTTCATTTCGGAAAATGTTTATTTGTCGGATTGTCCATTGACCCGACCGTGTAGGCCGGGATTGTCCACCATTTGTTAGAGATAATCAAATGGTGTTAAGACGACGGGTAGGGAAAACTAGCGACGACAATTCATTTTAATTGTTAGCTACCAAAACAAATACATTTTAAATAATTACGGGGCTTCAGTCTCTCGGCAAACACTTATACTATTTATTTAATAACCATGCCCAAATGTTGGGTCTGTTTTTGTACTTCAAAAAATTGATTAACGCCAAAAGTGGCCGTTTTTGGCGATAATTAAAAATTCCGAGTGCAAAACCAGATGAAATAGCTAACTATTACTATTAAATAAATAGTATAGGTGTTTACCGAGAGACTGTAGCCCCGAAGTTGTTTAAAATAGATCTGGTTTAGCAGCTAACAATTAAAATCAATTGGCGTCTTTAAAGGCAGATTATCGTTACCTCCGAGCGGGTCCCCGACGCAGGCGTCGAACCCGGCGGACAGCAGCAGCAGCTGCGGCCTGTACTCGCTCGCCACGGGCAGCACCACCTGCGTCAGCGCCGCCAGGTACTCGGGGTCGCCCATGCCGTGCTGCAACAGTACGGCGAACATAAGCGCCTGACTAGAGGTGGGCGTTGTATGAACGAACCGTTTACCTAAACTGTTTTTTGTACGTGAACGATTCAACTAGTTTATAGTTCACAGATAAACTAGTTTATTCGTCGACTGGTTGACGAGTCCGTTGTCGTGTTACGCACAAACTATATAGGGATACTACGTATACATACCTATTCACATCGTCAAATTGGTAAACGAGACTTTCGTTCGTTCACGTTCACTAATCGTTTATGTGATGAAGTAGTCTTTTCGACGACGACGTAAACTAGTCGAAAATTAGACTGTTTTTTAAACTAGTTTATCGTCGACGGTAAACGGTCTCGTTGCGTCGACTGTAAAATCGTCGACGGCCCACCACTACGCCTGACTACTAAGGGCATTCAATGGCTCATAAGCTTGGCAGTTCATTTATAGGATTGAGCATAGAAATGTTTAATCAGATTATTATTGACTTGCCCACACATAAGTTTAAATTGTATATAAAAAAACTGTTTAATGAAGAAAGGCTATTGTAATATAGACGATTTTTGGAGTGACAATAAATTAGGGACATATTAGTAACACAAAAATTGTACTATATTTTTAAGTTAATGGTGACAATTTGTCATCGTCATCGTCAGCCCATTTAAATGCCCACTCACAATTTGTAAAACATTTTTTTTTAAAGAGTAATTGCCGAGTTTTGTGTCACAGACCAACCGTTTAGTGTCACAGAAAAATAATCTTTAGGTCCACTGGTATAAAAATCTATGGAATGAAAAACGGCAAAAAGATAAACCTTATTCTTATTGAAATAAAGGTTAAGACATCTGTCATTCTAATCAAGCTGTCGCGTACTGGTGTCGCGGGTGTCCATGGGCGGCGGCAATCGCTTACCATCAGGTGATCCGTCTGCTCATCTGCCACCTATCTCACAAAATAATCTATATTTTTCAGAGTATTATAGATGACAAATTGTAGGTCTCTACAAGGTGATTGGATATTTTAAAATATATGTCAAAATTAATGAACAAAACAATAATACTGTTGAAAAAGGAGCTTTTTTCATATCGCCATCTAGCAATTTTTTTCCATAATTGCAAATATTCTGATTACAGTTTTTGCTATTTTTTTTTGTTTTCCTTGAATCGTTTTCGAGATAGAGGCCAGAGCTAGTCTAAGGTGCCTAGGTGGTAACTCACCGCCGCCCATTGACAGCAAGGTACGATTGGAAATTCTCAATATTTCAGAAATTCAAATGGAACATGGTGTGATAATTTATGGATTTTTTGTTATGTCTTATTCCCAAGAGTACAAGTGAAAACAATTGTTGCATATTTACCTTATTCCATGGGATATTGACATTGAATCCCTCCCCGCGACCCTCGCCCACCGCCGTGTAGTCCGCGTCCTTCGAGTGCGGGAAGAACGAGCCGTTGTCGTACCGGTGGATCGACATGTATAGGATCTGCGGGCAAAAACAATAGGTAAACCATTGTTTTCAAAATTATCACCACCAATGACCAGCAAAATTTTTACCCGACTACGGCAAAGCAAAAAGGAGGGTTATGATTTTGACCTGTATGTATGTATGTTCATCATGTTCCCTCATAACTTCTAAACTAAGTATCATATTTGAACAAATGAGGTGTCGTTAGAAGCATCTTGATTGTCTTCTGGTTATAGGTTGCCAAGCAAATTTTTTTTTTAGTTCCTTACTATAAGGGACTTATAGTAAGGAACTATAAGTCCCTTATAGGAAAAAAAAAATTTGCTTGGCGGTACCGTGTGGGGTATCAAATGAAAAAAATGTGCTAAACATTTCAAATATGTAATTTTGTTTAATAACTAAAAATAGTAAATGAAATAAGTTTAAAAACTAAAACCCGACTACCAAAAAAACACGCTCTAAAAAGTACGAAACAAGAAAAACTATCTCTGCTGAAATAATTATGCGTATGGCCCGGTTGGTCGTATGCCACCTATTGTAGTAAAACAGCTTCTTTTATAATAATAATATTAAAATCAATGTGGCAATACGACCACGGCAATACGGCATAATTATTTCAGAGAGACAGTTGTTTCGTTTCGTAACTTTTTAAGAGAGTGTTTTTTTGGTAGAGGGTTTTAGTTTTAGTTTTTAAACTTTATATTTTTATTAGTACAGTTTAGTTTTTTTTCCTGTTTATGTCTGAAGGCTAATTCTCGAGCTTGTAATATTTATCGTAAAAACATAGATTTTTTGTATGGTTTTCATTCGATATCCATCATGTTTTTTCATATCGAAAATCGCAAAAATTGTGCTCCTGTCTATTTTTTTTTATGTGATTGGTGGCAGACGAGCAGACGGATCGCCTGATGGTATGCGATTGCCGCCGCCCATTGACACCCGCGATACCAGTGGAGTCACAAGTGCGTTGCCAGCCTTTAAGCAGCCCCTCTTCCTACGGATTGGGCTTCCGGTACCCTCACTCAAAGCGTGGCTCTCCCATGCTATTTAAAGAGGGTCATCACCTGATTAATCCCGATTGTTTATATGGCATAGGCGGCGGCTGCTGCTGTGTTGTTGAGCAGACAGAAGCCGCTGGGGATCGCTTGGTCTACGAGGTGACCCAGCGGACCTCTAGAATGTTGCTTACCTTGTCATCTCCATAGGTAATCCTCTGCGTTCCGTTGCCATGGTGTACATCCCAGTCCAGTATCATCACCCTCTCCAGCCCATGCGCCTGTACGGCATAGGCGGCGGCTGCAGCGGCGTTGTTGAGCAGACAGAAGCCGCTAGGGATAGCTTGGTCTACGAGGTGACCCAGCGGACCTCTAGAATGTTGCTTACCTTGTCATCTCCATAGGTAATCCTCTGCGTCCCGTTGCCATGGTGTACATCCCAGTCCAGTATCATCACCCTCTCCAGCCCATGCGCCTGTACGGCATAGGCGGCGGCTGCAGCGGCGTTGTTGAGCAGACAGAAGCCGCTAGGGATAGCTTGGTCTACGAGGTGACCCAGCGGACCTCTAGAATGTTGCTTACCTTGTCATCTCCATAGGTAATCCTCTGCGTCCCGTTGCCATGGTGTACATCCCAGTCCAGTATCATCACCCTCTCCAGCCCATGCGCCTGTACGGCATAGGCGGCGGCTGCAGCGGCGTTGTTGAGCAGGACAGAAGCCGCTAGGGATAGCTTGGTCTACGAGGTGACCCAGCGGACCTCTAGAATGTTGCTTACCTTGTCATCTCCATAGGTAATCCTCTGCGTCCCGTTGCCATGGTGTACATCCCAGTCCAGTATCATCACCCTCTCCAGCCCATGCGCCTGTACGGCATAGGCGGCGGCTGCAGTGGCGTTGTTGAGCAGACAGAAGCCGCTGGGGATCGCTTGGTCTACGAGGTGACCCAGCGGACCTCTAGAATGTTGCTTACCTTGTCATCTCCATAGGTAATCCTCTGCGTTCCGTTGCCATGGTGTACATCCCAGTCCAGTATCATCACCCTCTCCAGCCCATGCGCCTGTACGGCATAGGCGGCGGCTGCAGCGGCGTTGTTGAGCAGACAGAAGCCGCTAGGGATAGCTTGGTCTACGAGGTGACCCAGCGGACCTCTAGAATGTTGCTTACCTTGTCATCTCCATAGGTAATCCTCTGCGTCCCGTTGCCATGGTGTACATCCCAGTCCAGTATCATCACCCTCTCCAGCCCATGCGCCTGTACGGCATAGGCGGCGGCTGCAGCGGCGTTGTTGAGCAGACAGAAGCCGCTAGGGATAGCTTGGTCTACGAGGTGACCCAGCGGACCTCTAGAATGTTGCTTACCTTGTCATCTCCATAGGTAATCCTCTGCGTCCCGTTGCCATGGTGTACATCCCAGTCCAGTATCATCACCCTCTCCAGCCCATGCGCCTGTACGGCATAGGCGGCGGCTGCAGCGGCGTTGTTGAGCAGACAGAAGCCGCTAGGGATAGCTTGGTCTACGAGGTGACCCAGCGGACCTCTAGAATGTTGCTTACCTTGTCATCTCCATAGGTAATCCTCTGCGTTCCGTTGCCATGGTGTACATCCCAGTCCAGTATCATCACCCTCTCCAGCCCATGCGCCTGTACGGCATAGGCGGCGGCTGCAGCGGCGTTGTTGAGCAGGCAGAAGCCGCTGGAGATCTCTTGGTCTACGAGGTGACCCAGCAGAACTCTAGAATGTTGCTTACCTTGTCATCTCCATAGGTAATCCTCTGCGTCCCGTTGCCATGGTGTACATCCCAGTCCAGTATCATCACCCTCTCCAGCCCATGCGCCTGTACGGCATAGGCGGCGGCTGCAGCGGCGTTGTTGAGCAGACAGAAGCCGCTAGGGATAGCTTGGTCTACGAGGTGACCCAGCGGACCTCTAGAATGTTGCTTACCTTGTCATCTCCATAGGTAATCCTCTGCGTCCCGTTGCCATGGTGTACATCCCAGTCCAGTATCATCACCCTCTCCAGCCCATGCGCCTGTACGGCATAGGCGGCGGCTGCAGCGGCGTTGTTGAGCAGACAGAAGCCGCTGGAGATCGCTTGGTCTACGAGGTGACCCAGCGGACCTCTAGAATGTTGCTTACCTTGTCATCTCCATAGGTAATCCTCTGCGTCCCGTTGCCATGGTGTACATCCCAGTCCAGTATCATCACCCTCTCCAGCCCATGCGCCTGTACGGCATAGGCGGCGGCTGCAGCGGCGTTGTTGAGCAGACAGAAGCCGCTAGGGATAGCTTGGTCTACGAGGTGACCCAGCGGACCTCTAGAATGTTGCTTACCTTGTCATCTCCATAGGTAATCCTCTGCGTTCCCGTTGCCATGGTGTACATCCCAGTCCAGTATCATCACCCTCTCCAGCCCATGCGCCTGTACGGCATAGGCGGCGGCTGCAGCGGCGTTGTTGAGCAGGCAGAAGCCGCTGGGGATGTCCTGGTCGGCGTGGTGTCCGGGCGGGCGGATCACGCACACGCCCGACCCGACTGTGCCCGATAGCACCGCGTCCACCATCTGAGGCAGGCGAAGGAATTGTAACATTAGATCACTGTAATCCTCCCACCGAAACCGGCCTCACAGAAAATCGGCGTGAAGCAGCACTATGTTGTGTTTCGCTGCGTGAGTGAGGCTACCGGACCCTCAATTCCCAATCCGGAAATCATCATCATCATCATCATCAGCCTATCTCAGTCCACTGCTGGACGTAGGCCTCTCCAATTGTTCGCCACTGTGATCTATCCATGGCTTCTCGCATCCAGCTCTTGCCAGCCATCCTGCGCAGATCATCCCCCCACCTAGCCAGAGGGCACCCTACATTACGTTTGCCAAGACGCGGTCTCCACTCCAGAACCCGTTTACCCCATCGGTTGTCGGTTCTGCGGCTAATATGGCCAGCCCACTGCCACTTAAGCTTGCTAAACCGGTGAGCAATGTCGATAACTTTGGTTCTCTGCCGGATCACCTCATTTCGGATTCGATCTCGGAGAGAGACGCCGAGCATTGCTCGTTCCATAATCCGGAAAGGAGGGGATTAAAGGTTGGCAGCGCACTTTTGACTCCACCGGTGTCGCGGTTATCCATGGTCGGCGGCAATCGCTTACCATCAGGTGATCCGCCTGCTCGTCTGCCACCTATCACAAAAAACTGTAGTTTGCGACAGAAAGAAGTTCCATGAAAAGCGCGCTTCAGTCTCCATCAACATTAAAATTTGAGCTCTATTTCCATAGACACAAGGCATCTAAAATTTCAGTTTCGTGTTTTGCCACGGGTTTTTTTTTGTGGTGCATCCTCTATTCCAACACTTAGGGCTACAACGAAACCGTCCCGTGAAGGCGAATATAGGTACTTGTTGTATCCATAAAAAACAGAGAAATAATTTATTTTCACGACTTTATTGACAAATTATGCGAATTCAAAAACTTCATTTATAAGCTAATCAATCAATCAATTTATTTCTCAATCAATTTGCCGTGTGGTCCCCGGCAGAGTAGAATAGGCCACCCTCACTCTTACCGAGGTGTCGTAAAAGGCGACTAAGGTAAAGCTGCTTGCATGATCATCAGCACCCAGAGAAGGAGAACTCTGCATTCATATCAAAACCCTCGCCAACCCGTCTGCCAAGCGTGGTGAGTATGGCAATTACCCCTCATGTGATTGAGGGAGGCCCGTGCTCCAAGCAGTGGGGACTTAAATGGGCTGATGATGAATCAATCAATTTATTTATTCGTAAACATAGTTTTATAAAATAGATGTCACATACAGAATTAAGGCCACTATGTCTAACCGAGACATGGTACTTATACAAAAAATAGCATGCGTTAAAAAAAATTAAAATAATAAATAATATTATAAAAAAAAGAATATAAATTGGAACCATAAATTATGAATAAAGAACAGAACGTCAAATTAATTAACACTAAATAGATATAAGAGAAACATTACCTGTAAAACACAACCTGTCGCAACAGAGGCGCTCTCGAGCGAGTCTGGGTGGAAATATACAGAATCGTACGCCTCCTTCTGACTGTTTAGGTCTCTCAGCTTCGTTGTTGATAGTTCCTTGAGCCTGAAATGATAGATACGCACACACTGTTATAGCTAATGATCACTATAAAAGTTGAGCTTTTTTAAATAAAGAATGTTAACTTTTAGCCACATTCAGACCAAGATATTTTGCAAAGTGACCTCACCCAAATTCTATATTCGCTGGCGTTTCCTACTAAGTGTATTGGATAGATGCACAGAGAAAGTTTTAGCTTATACAAAATGATGAAAGTCTGGCCGTCATCGGCTCTTGGCCTTAGATTGGTAGATATACTTTATACTCTGTTCCAATTATGAAGTCCTTTTTCACATTTCGAAGAACGTAACTCTGCACATTTCATATAAATCCAATTGAATATCTCTTTTTGTATTTGGTAGTAAATTGTCATTTGAAAAATATACAATTATACAAAACACCCTACAATTAATTCACAAGCAAAATTAAACATATTGTTTTTTAATATAATGCTCAAAATAATCAAAACTTCAATATAAAAGATTGGAAGTTTTGCATGTCTAAAAGTGTTCTTTCGATAATTTCTATTAACCTCAGTTGTTGAAAGTTAATTCGATTAAAATTGGTTACAAATCGAGAATTGATGCCACTGAGTATCAGATTTTAAAACTTTCAATATAAAGATTGGAAGTTTTGCACGTCTAAAAGTGTTTCTTTAGATAATTTCTATTAACCTCAGTTGTTGAAAGTTAATTCGATTAAAATTATTTACAAATCGAGAATTGATGCCACTGAGTATAGATTTTTAAGAGTACTTCCCTAGTACTGAACTATTTATATCTGTCAAAAAGGACTTCATAATTGGGATAGACTATAGTGCACAAAGTTTACAGATCTTAGTCTATGGTACTATATTAGTACAATGTCTGTCACCAAAGTCGGTCCTATCGCTAATAGCGATCCCTTCCAAGCCTTCGGATAGAGGAAAAGTATAGCGAATTGAAAAGGGGTAAGGAAGTGCAAGTCAGAAATAGAAAATGTATAAATATAATATATAATAAATAAATATATACTAACTATAAATACTAATACATAGTAAATTACAAAAACAAATAACAAAAATAAATACAGTCTTGCCTTGTTTGGCGGCCTTGTTTTTCTTGTGTTGCTTTGGCCAATGGTCTGTATTTGCCTATTTCGTGTGTTGAGTTAACCATTGTTTTTCTTTTTTTTTCTTAGCTATATACCTATTGAGATGTGTCCTAGTATGGACGGCGAGTATCTCCTCGTCAGTGGCCGGGCGCGCCTGTAGCTGATGCAGGCGCTCCAGCAGCCCGTAGTCTCTGTGGCGCTCGTGGATGCGCATGATCCGCTCTGGACACTCCACGTGACCACTGGAATGTCACAATGTCCAATGAGGGCCCGCCGAATGAAAATTTCGCTATATTCAAATGTTTATCTCTGACAGATGTCAAAGTGTCCTTCCCATACATGTCCTTGACATATGAAAAATGTATGGGAACATGGCATTTGCATCACATCTGTCAAAATGTAAGGAAACTTGACGTTTGCATCTGTCAGTTTAGTCAACATACCTATTTAAAAAAAATAGGTATAGATGGCGTTACGTATACTTGAAATCTATCACAAGGAGATATGGTTACTGTCTGATGACGTTGCAGAAAACAATAACATGGCTAAAATATGTTTAAAAATTTAAAATATTTTATACAGCACTTTCAACACTGTAATTCGTAATGTTCAGAAAGATTTTAATATGTATCCTTGAAATACTCACGGTTCACAGATGTTTTTATGTTTCAACATCGCTTGATCATAAATGTATCCTACTGCGTGTTGTGGTAGCTTCAAGTCAGTCACTGAAAATAAAAAACACCCAATAAAGCTTGAATCGGATCAAAGGTGTTTAGAAGGTTGGCAATGCACTTGACTCCCATTGTTGTTGCGGGCGGTGGCATAGGCGTGCGAAAAATCCGCAAGATGGCGTACTAATAGGCCTGAGGTCCATCTACAAGGTGATTGGGTATGTTTAGACGTGATGTGTCAAATTGTCAATTAACGAAAAAATCAGCCAATGATGTTGAAGTTGGACCTCGGTTCACAGGTACGCCATCTAGAGGATATTTCACACGCGATAGCCCCTATTGCTTACCATTGAGCGACCCGTCTCCTTGTCTGCCACGTATAAATAAAAAAAAACTAAATTACCTATCCTCAACCGATTCAGAATCTCCATATTCCGTCTCACAGTCTCATTGTCTTGAATCGGATAGCAATCCCTCGTGGCGAACTTCTCGGGCCTCGCCTCGTCTCCCTCCCACCGCACGGCGACCGTATGCTTCTGTTTCTGTCTGTCGCACACGTTTGGGACCGCGTCGTCTATGCTGTAAGTGAGCTGGTAGTTGTAGCAGCGCCAGTACTGCTTGTGTGCATATATGCAGTTTAGGATTGTGTCTCGGATCCTGAGAAAGGTAAAACGAATAGATAAATGCGTCAATCAAAACCAATCAGCAAGTCCATGAGCGTACCCAGGGGAGGAGGTGGAGGGCAACCTAAAACCTAAAACTGTTGAGTACAATCTAGTCTAAACAACTGGAATTACCTACGCCTACGCCAGAACCTGGGTACGCCCTCATGGGCTGATGCTAGCCGAGTCAATTTAGAAACGATGCAGTGTTCTCAGCGTCAGGCTGTTACCCGTAAGAGTAGCGTACTTATTTTTGAAAGCCTAAGTCATAACCAGCAAGGGATGAAGGAACCTTTTACTAACCACGACCTGTATAGCTCTACCGCTACAAAGTCGACCTTCCCATGGTTTGTTCGGTCAACGTTCGGTTGTGTGTCGTTCGACCAATCCAAAAAGTTTATATTCGGTTTGGGCCAATCAATCAGTCGGATGTCGACCGCCGCCGTCACAGACCAATAAAAATGGTGTTCGCAGCTAGAACCGTGCGACTGCGCGAGTTTCAAAGAGTCAAGCGCTTTGCGCAGATTGTGGCGATCGCAAGACATATTATAGTGCTCAAGTGTGTGCGCGAACACGAGTGCACTCTCTATTCCCTTACCCTCATAATCCGATGGGACACCAGTGTGACACGACCGAAGAGGGTACGGGCGCAGGGCTGAACGTGCTTTCCACGAGGCACGTGGGTACAATACAAGACAAGACCACCCAGTGGCACTATCGAGACAGTCGCTTTGAACTCTGCCTATATAACCCTATTCCGTCACTGAACTACACGCGACGGACAATGCTGGAAAACATTCCATCACGGACTAAAAAAAATTGCAATTCCTATTTCTGCCGCCAAGAAATGGAACTCGTTGCCGGCGCATATGTTTCCTCCTTCCTACAATATGGATTCCTTCAAACGAAGCGTGATTCTCGCTGGCCAGTATGACAGTCCCAACGGAGGCCTGGCATCGCTTCCGTTGTATTTGCAACGTGGACTCTTTTCTTGTTAACCATCAGGCTGAGGAGAGTCAATATAATGTGTCACTATAAAAAAATCTATATAATATAAATAGAAGGAGAACCTGAGTGACTAAGGTAATTAAGTGACTATGAATGCACCCATAGCCCAAACTACTGACCCTAGAAACTTGAAGCTTGGGCAGGGGGTTCCTTTAATAGTGAAAGGGCGCACTAAGATGGGATTTTTGAAAATTCAACCCTTAAGGGGGGTAAAAGTTTGTATGAAAGTCCGCCATCTTTGATGTTAGAAATGTGAAAATTTGTATTCAGACTAAGAATTTGAAATAAAAAGTAGCCCATTTAACGTTTTTTGAAAATCACCTACCCTCAAAGGGGGTAAAACAGGGAATTAAATGCCAGTATGGGTGTTTAGCCATTTAAAAGTAAGAATCTTGAAAATCGGTATACGTTCTCTTTATTTTAAACCAAACACAAGTTGTTTTAACATTTTTATAAATTCAACCCTTCAAGGGGTTAAAAGGGGGTTTGAAGTTTGTATGTAGGCCCGTCATCTTTGATGTCAGAAAAGTGAAAAATTGTATATACGTATACTTAAAATAAAAAGTTATTCACTGAAACGTTTTTGGAAAACCACCCTTTGAGGGGGTAAATTAGGGGATGAAATGCAGTATAGGAGACTAGACAGTTTTAAAGTTAGAATCTTAAAATTGATGTTTGGGCAACGGTTTTGAATAAAAAAGTGACTTTTTAATTTTCAACCCCTAAGGAGTGAAGTTTGAATGAAGACTTTTGCAATAAAGACAAAAACTGCGTGAGTAAAGCCGCGGGAGCAGTCTAGTTACTCTATATTGACGACGACTCACTCTATGCTCGGCGGAGTGATCTCGGTCAGGCTCGGCGGGGAGTGCCCCAGCAGCGTGCGCAGCGTCAGCGCGCAGCCCTCGGCCAGCGACGCCACGCAGTACCCGCCCTCTAGCACCACGCACACGGACGGACACACCGACATGAGAAGGTGCGTTAGCGACGCGTAGCACGCCGGGCTCACTTCCATTTCACCCTGGAAAATATATGACGGTTTTTAAGACAAGAAAGTTCAGTGAACATCATTAATGTCCCTTTAGTTAGCACTCCAATTCGATCAATCAATGCTGATTATTCGCTCGACCGAGACCATAAAAGGCAGGGTCGTCGCCATGTAGGGATGAGAGCTCGGGAGCATTAGATAAACAACCGTATCAAGTTCAACTTTGTATACTAGTGTACGATCGATACAAGTACTTGATATTATAAAATAAATGACAATGACGTAACGCACACCACACTGAAGCCATAAAAGAAAATATAAAAAAATATTTTCTTTCAAATATTATATGATACATTTTTATAGCACAAATACAAAATGCAAGTATGATAAAACAACAACAGACAGTACAATAAGGCTGTCTTATCGCTCGTAGCGATTTCTTCCAGAGTACTGCAAATGCCTATCCATTTGAGACTTACAATAATCAAGCAACAAAGCAATAATGACAAAAAGGTTTCGCACAAAATGACTGATAATAATAGGCAAATTGCCTCATGTCACCATTTATAAAAATAACTTTTATTCGAATATTATTCCATACAAGGGTCCGAAGTATATAAACTTCAATAAATATAAATAAAGGATTGCTGTGAAAATTCAACTTAAACCCGTTATATTTTTACTTTTTTTTCTCTTTGTTGAAAAAACCGGCCGCCATAGTTCTACGTCACCATTATTGTAAACAACAAAACATCAAACACCAGTTTCATGTTATTCATGGTCTTTCAGTTATTCCGATAAAAAGGTTATGGCCGTCACGCGTATTGCTTACAATAACAGTGATGTCAAGGATAATTAATAGACCATCATGGCGGACGGCTTTTATGGCTGTGTAGCAAAAATATAATTTAAAATATATTAGGAGAGGTGCTTAAAAAAAAATATTATTAATTTTATGGCGTAATATAATCGTAATGAACCGTTCTATCAAATAATAAAAATAGTGGCAACTAGCCTATTATGCTGTATTGCAAAAATGCGTTTCAATGTTCTTGTCACAATATAAATAATTTCTACATAACGAAGCCGGTAAACGGACAAGTAGCAATCGGCACGGCCATGTTGTGTAATGGACCAGGTACAGTACAGGTTTACTAGGTTAGATATTGGGTCCGATAAACCTGTTTCTTTATGTTTGCACCCTTTCTTGTTTTATGATAGTCAATATCAAAGCGTATTAATGAATGAATTAGTACAGTTGCCAGCACAAAGGACTACCACAGCAAATCAGAATTTCTCAATTTACATTTAGATAACAAAGTTGAAAATAAAATAAATTCGAGATATTTGTATAGACTGATATGCTGTTATTCATACATTTCATCGCACCTTTTCGTCGCCTAAGGCCGAGTCGAACCCAGCCGAGACGATAACCAGTTCGGGCGAGAACTGAAAGAGACACGAATATCGAAAATAAGTAAAATAATCGAAAAAAAGATAATATACCTCCGGGCAGCCAATCGCAGCGTCGTATCCAGCCGATATTATTATCAGCTCTGGTTGGTACTGCAGTGTGAGAAAAGATAGCAGTTTAATTTTAATGAGAATATGTTGACGGACAGTTCCTATATTGCCAATGAGTGACAAATAAACGAAGTATTGGGAACTTTAAGCAATATATCGAACATGAAAATTTAATACTTCAATGTCCATTTTTAGTATAAAGTATTACAGACCATTCGATGATTGTTAATGCAATAACTAAGACGACTTTTCTCATTTAACTTATATCATAAAGCAATATTATCTATTGCAGCTACTAAACCAAGCCCCATTTAGCTGAGACCGTTTGTATGGAAAAATTGAGTGAAAGTCTGTTTGGTGTTAAATTATGATATCTCAGGAGTTTTCAAGATTTTCTTTCATCAAATTTTGTACTGATTTAACAGAGAGATTTATCAGAAAAAAGAATTGAATAATGTAGATCTTAAGCAGAGCAGAGCCTTCTGGCACAAGAAATATTATGCTTAAAAGAAGGCTCCAGCCACTATTGTATAATGTATGTATGTACCTATTTGAAAAAAAAAACAAAGATTATTATTAAACACTCACCTCCAAAGCCATGGGCAAAAGCAGCTGATGCCATATGGCCAGATAGTCACCGTCCTTCATCCCCGTCTTGTTGAGTGGCACGTTGAAGTTGTACCCCAGCCCCCGGCCGCAGCCCGCGTAGTGGAAGTCCGACTGACGCAGGTTGGGCCAGAACGAGCCGTGCTCATATCGGTGTATCGAGAAGTATACCACTCTGAAGATGATAGAGAACGAATGAGTCAACGAATTAAATATAGTGTGGAATATATACACCTAAATTAGAAATAAAAACTCTGCAGTCAATTATTATAAAAATGAATATTGTATTTAAGTCACTCACCTTGGGTCGTTATAAAACATTTGTTGGGTCGCTTGTCCATGATGCACGTCCCAATCAACGATTAGTATCCTATGACAAAAAAAAAAACAAGAACATAAGGTAAATATGAGTGTATAGTATGTACTTATAAGTGGCTTTTGCGCCGCTATTTTAGTCATATGAAGTAATAAGATCTAACTAGGAAAAATATATATTTTCAGATTGGAATCTCTACTCTATGTTAAACCGCATACAGACGGTGTTACACTATACGTTGCGCAAAAAGTATGGAGTACCATATGTACGGCAAGTTGAACAGCGTAACACTTTGTGTTCGCACACAAGCGACGGATCGCGGCGGACGTGTTTGCGAACACCGTTTATACGCGGTTTCAGCCCGAGCACATCCACACAATCGTTCCTAAACCCATCTACCCTTGCGTACATGCAGTCCAAGCTATAGTAACAGCCCACCCACCTATTGAGCCCCCGCTTGTCCAAGGCATGTTTGGCGGCGAGCGCAACGTTGTTGTAGAAGCAGTACCCGCAGGGCTCCGCCCTCATGGCGTGATGTCCGGGCGGGCGGACCAGCGCCGCGCCGTTCTGTACTGCGCCCGACAAGATACGGTCCACCATGTCGATAGTGGAGCCGGCTGATATTAATGCTAGTTCGTGGGTGCTCTAGAAGCGAACAATAAAATAAAATTAAAGCATTTCAGCAAGTATTCTAGTATAGTTCTGCCTATCTCATATTTCCTTAACCCTTTCATGCTGAGTCAATAATTAGTAATTGAGTACGATGAAGTGTCACTGTCACAGTAGTAAAAAGAATATTATAATAACAGCAAAAGATTTATATGATATTTATGTTAGACTAAATTAATGATAGTTGTCTTTACTTACAGGGTGGATATAAATGGCATCGTATTTGGAAGACAGGTCCTCTAAATACTCTAGGTTATTATTCTGGTGGGTGGTCTCAAGCATTTCATACACTTGAGGTGAGTGCAAAACATTCAGCTCCTCTTTAGAAGCTGCCCGAGGCGGGAACTCTTGGCACTGGTCAATTAAATTCAATTCTCGGCATCTGTAATGAAAATAATTAATTAAAAAAGCTAGATGGACGGAGACATTGTTTTAGTTTGAAAAAATTAGAAAGTTTGTAACTAACCTTTCAAGAACTCCTATCAGTCTTTCTGGGCATTCAGGGTACTTGTCATCCCATAGACAGCGATGCTCTGCCATGCGAGGCTCTGTAACAAACCCTGTTGGCCCCTTCACCTTATTTTTCGATTCCATGGCCTGTAAAATTCAAATAGTAACTGTAATAGAAGTTGATTATGCCATTTGCTTTCGCTAGTTCAAAAATTACACTAGTGCATAGTGTAATTTTTGAACTAGTAAAAGCAAATGTCATAGTCTCATAAATGATTATATTGTATAATATAATAATAATATCCTCCAACCGATTTCGGCTACGGCGGCCAATCTGAACGATCAGCCACTTACGCAGGATATAGTGCTCAAATGTGTGCGCAAACACAAGTGCACTCTCTATTCCCTTACCCTCATAATCCGATGACACCAGCATGACACAACCAGGGAGGGATCTGGTGCAGGGCCATCGGCTTAACCTGCCTTCCGAGGCATGGGGGTACAAGACCGCCAACTTCCAGACTCTGGGCAGACACTAAGAATTTCTTACCGAGCACGTAGGACCTCTTGTGCAGCCATCGTTTTTAAGTGAGACCCACTAACCACTGCATCACCAAGGTAGCTATACACAGCATTAATATTTTAAAATATTTAGGTATTTGAAAAGCACTGAATAATCAATAATAGAAATAATAAAGATGACTCACAACTTGATAGTGGTCCCTGAGCACCGTGTCCACGTTCTGCTTTTTTCTCTGCTGAGCCTTCTTTTTTGCGGCCAGCACTGATGCAGACGGCTACACAATAAACACTGAACATTTATAAACTTATCTAATCTAGTGACTTATCACAAAACGTAGCTGCTATAAAAAATTATAGCCACAATTAAAGAGATAAACATGTTGCATAACAAACAATTATCTTTGCAATGTCAACATTTAATTAATGTTAACAACAGTCAATATTGCCAACTAGAAAATAAGATGAAGTTGCCTACAACTTATCCTAATACAACCCACGCTCAAACAAATTAATTGTTTTCACAGTTTTCAGTTTAAATATTTTCTAATATTACTATTCTTCATAGAAAACCAGCGTGAAGCAGCACTCATGTGTTTCAATACATGAGTGAAGGTACCAGAGGCCGAATCCAGGGGAAAAAGCGGTTTAAAGGTTGGCAGCACACTGGTAACTAAAAAAAATTATTTTGTGACAACAAGTGTTACATTTTATCTTTGCTCATTTGATTCTTATTTTGCATGCTAATTTATTTACCTACCTACACAGTATGTTATGAGTTAAAGTACACAAAGAACACTTATGGTATTTTGGAAATCACATGATAGCATATAATTAATTAGGTTCATTGTATTTGATGTGAGTCTTTGATACAAAATATTCTAATGATTTCTCTGATAAAACTCTTTACATACTGTTTATACTAACACAGATTTTTCAAGGCCGTAGGAAAATAATAACGGTTGAATCAGTGTGTCAAGGACTTACCTTTGCGTTGGCTGACATCGCACGAGTCTGAATCTTGGCTTTCCGGGCCCCATTCCGAGTGACGATGTTAGAAGCCGGCGGGGTCACCTTCTTGCCCTCTCCTGCGGAGCGGCGCGGCGGCGGCGGCGGGGTGGACTGCCGAACCACAAAACAATAACATTCAACTCAACTCGACCAAAAAATTGCGCGCAAACGCATACAAGAACCAACGAACACAACTCACCATTGTTACGGTTGAAATTTATCTTGCATAGGTTACTTTGCCCACGAGATTTTTGTGGAATCGGTCTATGAACTTGCGCTAAGTGGGCATGATATGATATTGCACTCAATTAATGGATAATGAGCATAAAAATACTGCAATTTTCGAAACACAATGACTTCACTTCATTTTCGGTTTGACACATGATGTCATTTTTTGTTTGACGTACATACACCAAAGCAAAGCTTTATGGTCAAGCTGAGAACCTTTACCATAAAGCATAAGGGTTCCGTTCCAATATGTAATGGATTATTTTATTTATTTAACCAATGAAAATTATTTGACGCATAAAATAGTGATAAAAAATGTATTTATATTGTAATGTTAAATAATAGAAATATCTCAAGATCTATGTAATTAATTATTAAGCTATTGCTTTTACTCTTACACGTTACACGGAAAGTTATTTTCAATATGTCTGTTCCCCCCGGACCCCTGAGGAATTCAGACGTATCTAAGCTAATCCGCATTTTGTTTTTTTAAATTATTTAATTCACAATTTTATTCAATTTAATCGTTTGAGATAATAGGAGTGCATAAACGTTGGAGAGTTAACGTAACCGCGTCACCGGTCACTGTGAGTCACCCGCTCCAACTGGTCACCGCCTACTGCTGTTGACCGCCCGCCCTCTGGGGGTGTTGCGCTTGGGGCTGCCGGCCAATCTCCTGCGACGTCTCCTGTGCTGCGCTGACGCATTGCGGGGAGGAGCTGGCTGTACGTGGCTGCGGTGCGCCTGGTACTTTACGTGAGTCATCTGTTTGTTCGTGTTTGCACCACCGCGCTTTGCTGCTGCCTTGGTACAACGGGCAACGATAAATATGAAGTACGCTTGTTGTAAGTCTTTGGCGGAGGGCGCTGTTGCCGCGTTAATCTGCATTAAGTGTAAACAAAACCACCATGTTGCGTGCGTTTTCCCGTCTGACAAAAAAAGAATAACAAACGAGTTCAGAAAGGCTTGGCTATGTCCAGATTGTTCATTAGCCCAGCCTAAGGTACTAAGAAACGACAACACACCGTTAACTCCTCAACAAGGAGGGAATCCGAGGTGTCCACCAACACTGAATGAAAATGTAAACAATCGCAGAGGCGGCTCATCTGGGGACAGTTCTCCGCCAACCTCACTGGATCTCTCTTCGTCTTGTTTATCACTGGACTCAATTAAAGATATGATATCCAGGGAGATTTCAATAATGATATCTAGGGAGATAGCGGTTCTAAAATCTGAGATTGATAAAACGATCACAAAAGCTGTTTCCAGGGAGCTTAAACCCCTAAGAGAGGAGATTGCCAGTATCAGGGAATCCTTAAATTTTATAAATAACCAGCATGATTTAATAGTTAAAAGGGTGGACAATTTGGAAAAGGAAGTGAAGTCAGTTTCGGTTGCTAAGGCGGAGATGGGAAAGATAAAGGATGCGATTTGTATCGCCGACGCGGAGAACAATAAGCGTGAGCAATGGGCTAGGCGTTCCAATGTGGAGATTTTTGGTATTCCAGAGAGAAAAGGTGAAAATCTTTTGAAAGTCCTAAAAGATATAGCCACTCATATTCAGTTCCCTCTGGATCCTGCCAGTGACATCGACTTTGTGACTAGGGTGGCCCCTAAACAAAATGATAATAAAAAAATAAAACCAATCGTAGTCCGATTTTTAGCCCGCTGGAAGAAGGACGATTTTTTGACAGTTGCAAGGAAACTACGTCTCAAGTGTAGCGATATAGGTATCTCCGGCGAATCGTTCCTACATTTTAACGAGCATCTGACCAGCCGTAATAAAGCTCTTTTGCAGCGGGTTAAAGCTGTCTGCAAGGAAAGGGGTTTTAAGTATGTTTGGGTCAGAAACTGCTCAATTAAAGTGCGCCGTTCTGACACTTCCCCCGTTATTCACATAGCCTACGAATCAGATTTAAACAAGATCAAATAAGATTGAATTTGTATCAGCTTAGATGTATTTTAATTTATCTTTGTGTACCTATTGTTTTTTTTGTTTTTTGTGTATGTGATTTGTCCGACTGCTCTCGCCGAGATATTATTGATTTTGGTATATATTTAAATTCTTACTGTCTTTTTTTACACGTTAATTTACGTGTTTTGCTCTATTTTTACGACGACGTCATATTAACAAGCATTTTTTTACGGACATTGAATTGTATTTTAAATTTAATTATTAATAATTGTCCTCGCTTCCTATATTTTATAACACTGTTTGACATTTTTTGGCATTCGAATTGCAGTGTTTCTGAGTATTGGCACTTTTACATATTTTTTTGTCATTTAATATTTTACGCTTTAATCCTCTATATTTACAATTTCAATTTGAATGATTATTTTCTCTCAATCAATTATTATTTATTTGAATTATGCCCTAATTGTTTAGTTTTTCTGATCAATACATGCTCCTCTGCAAGAGGATGTACTCTGAGTGTTATACTTTTTCCCGTGTTTAGATTAATATAAAAATGGCTCCACCCAGAAATATCTCTGTTTATTACCAGAATGTGCGTGGTTTGCGTACTAAAACGAATACGTTCTTCCGTAACGTGATTCAGAGTGAGTTTGATATAATTTGTTTAACTGAAACGTGGTTGTTACCTGGAATTTATGACATGGAGCTTTTCGATACTCGCTATAATGTGTACAGGTGCGATCGCGACTACGACTTACGTGGCGACCGCCTTGGGGGTGGAGTGCTCATAGCGGTGCGCCGTCACCTCTCAGTGCGCTCCACTAACGTGTTGGCATTGCCTGGTTCGGCTGCGGACTCAATATGGGTTTCGATTCAATTAAACTCGAGTGGTAGAACAGAACTATTACATATATTTTGTAGTTATTTCCCCCATTGCCCTTTACATTTCGAGTGTCTCTGTGAATTCTTTGAGACTGTTTCTGACGCGGTTACTAACTGTCCAGATGACCATTATCTAATCACGGGAGATTTTAACGTCACTTCAGCACAATGGTCTTCTTCGGGCTCAACATTAAGTATCGCTAATTGTGACCCCAATGCTGGTAATATAATAAAAGCTCTACAGAGTTTTCTAATTTTTACCGACCTTAAACAACACAATGGTATTTATAATTGTAATAATCGACTACTGGACTTGGTAATGAGTAGAAATGATTGTATTGTTACCAAGTGCCAAGAGCCCTTAATTGATGAAGACGCACACCATCCCGCGCTGGACATTCAAGTGCACTCGTTGTTGTTGGCTCGCACCCTGCGTCCTTTGCCTCGAACCGTGCGATTATTCCGCGCAGCTGATTATGATGTTGTAAATAATGCAATCTCATGCATAGACTGGGGAGAACTCTTTGACTGCACTGATATAGACACAGCTGTCACAGTTTTTTATAATAAAATAAATAACATCATATCTGAACATGTCCCCGAAAGAACATTCAAATATGATACCCGCTATCCACCTTGGTTTTCGCCGGCACTTATTAAAATTATTAAAGAGAAGTTAAAATTCCACAAACGGTGGAAGATTTATGGACGTTTAGCTGATTTTGACTCATTTTGCCTTTTGAGAAATCGTCAAAAGAAGGTGCAGCGGGAATGTTATGATAGATTTATTGCAAAAGCTGAAATGAAAATTAAAACTGACAGCAAGTATTTTTGGTCTTTCATTAAGTCAAAAAAATCATCTTCTGAATTACCTGACACGATGTTTCTAAATAATAGCGTAGCCTGTAATGGAATGGAATTAAGTAAACTTTTTAATTGCTTCTTTCAGTCAGCCTTTGAGCCCCCTTTAACTTTAACTCCTTCCTCATACTTAACGCAGGCGTCATCAACAACACATGCTGTATGTATAGGCTCTGTTAATATCACGGTTAACTTAGTTGAGAAATACCTGAAAAAATTGGACATTACTAAAGGTTGTGGCCCTGATGGGGTTCCACCTTTATTCCTTAAATTATGTTGTCGTACTTTGGCATTACCCTTGTCTTGCTTGTTTAATATTTCTCTTCTTAGTGGAAGAATGCCAGAATTTTGGAAACGTTGTCATGTTGTGCCAGTGCACAAATCTGGTGATAGACATAACATCAAAAATTATAGGCCAATATCTAAATTAAGCACTATTCCTAAACTTTTTGAGAAAATAGTCTATGATAGTATTTTTCCGCTGCTTAAACCTATAATAGTTCGTCAACAGCATGGTTTTATAAATAAGAAATCTACTGAAACTAATCTCTGCGAATTTGTTCATAAGGTAGCGACTGCCATGGATCATGGTATTCAAATGGATGTAGTATATACTGATTACTCCAAGGCTTTTGACAAAATTCCACACGCTATGCTTGTGAGAAAGCTTGATGATATTGGTATTCATGGAGACCTACTGCGTTGGCTTGAATCCTACTTGAGGGATAGAAGTCAGGCCGTGACCATTAAAGGATTCTGTTCATCATTCATCCCTGTTACTTCAGGAGTGCCTCAAGGGTCTCATCTTGGTCCACTTCTTTTTAATTTATTCATCAATGACGTAGTTACTGTACTAAAACATTGTGAAGTCTTAATTTACGCTGATGACATGAAAATATTTAAAAGGATTACTTCATCTTCTGACTGCATTCTGCTTCAAAATGACATTAATGACCTCCAAATTTATTGTAAAAATAATCAACTAATTCTTAATTCCAAAAAATGTAATATTATATCATTCACGCGTAAAAAGAAACCAATACCATTTGACTATTATGTAAACGGAGAGCTAATTGACAGGGTTACTGTGGTGAGAGACTTGGGAGTTTATTTGGACAGTAAATTATCATTTGAAAATCATATTGACCTCATTACTACCAAGGCGTTTCGTATGCTTGGCTTCGTATTGAGGACTAGCAGAGATTTTAAACAATGTTCCACACTATTGTTATTATACAATTCATATGTTCGTTCCATTCTAGAATATGCGTCAACTGTTTGGAATCCTCAATACAAAGGTAAGATTGACAGTATTGAGAAAATTCAGGGGAAAATCAATAAGCATCTTAATTTTAAAGCCAAAAATTTTAATCAGTCGGTTCTTTCTACTCCGTCACTTAAAGATCGTCGCATAGAGAGAGACCAAATGTTCCTTTTTAAGATCCTCAGAAATTTGGTTGACACTCCTTATCTTTTAGAAAATATCTCTTTAAGATGCCCTCGGACAGGTTCTCGTTCACAAAATTTGTTTTCTGTACCATTTGCCAGAACAAATTATGCGGCTAACACGTTCCTTTTTCGGTCATGTGCCCTGTATAACAGATCTTTTAAAACTATTGATCCATTTAATTATAATAATATTCTGTGTTACAAAAAACTAGTGAGAGATCTGTTATACTCGGCTCATGGAAGTCGGTAATTGTTTTTGACATTGCACTTAGTTTGACATTGTACTTAAATTGAATTTTAATTTTTAATTATGTATTAATTGTAATCTGTTGTTTGTCATATTTTTTGTAAACCCCAATCTGACTCAATAGGTATTGTATTTGCAATTTATCTTTTTAATTTAATTTTTTTGATTATTGTATTTTTCTTTTCATATATTTTTTAAATTTTATTGTTATGAAATTTGTTTTAATTTTCATTTAATTTAATTTTTGATTGAATTTATTTTGGACATGTTTAATACGTTTGAAAATAATATTTCTATGAGGAAACTTGATTGATTTCTGTAATGCCTATTTAAATAATTTTAAGTTTTATGTAATTGTTTGTTTCCCTAACAATAAATAAATAAATAAATAAATAAATATAGGACCGCGTGAGAAACGCATGCGTGGCAGTCTTTATGTCCAAGACAAACTGCTGGAGAGTCGCCTACGTTGATACGATCATGCCCTGCGAAAACTGGACAGCTATGTGGGAATCAAATGTCTGGCCTTGCCACCACACCACCTAGTCCCGGCAAATTGGGTAGACCTAAAAAGGTGTGGCGTTACGTCCAAACTGACCACCGAACGTAATCGGAACAAAACTTATACGTAACTAAAATGATGATGATGATTGTCACAATATGTTTTTTTTTACCTCGTGACAAAACGGAGTGATTACATATATAATCTTTGTTCGTGACGTCACCAACACATTTGTTACATCATCATACCCAAGATCG
This sequence comes from Marasmia exigua, assembly GCA_019059595.1. Lineage (NCBI taxonomy): Eukaryota > Metazoa > Arthropoda > Insecta > Lepidoptera > Crambidae > Marasmia > Marasmia exigua. Next base: position 28,827,617 of record CM032463.1, on the reverse strand, counting down.
TATACCGTGTGTATTTTATACGGGCGAATAATTAATCCAGCTATAATATCTGATCCTACAATCGTATAAGATAATCATTTCATTAAATTTTGTGGTTAATTAGGTGTAATGATTTTTCTAAAGTGCAGCCCAGCAGCAATGTATGCCGTCCAACTTTGTTTGACATGACAAGTGACATGAGTGTCATGACACTCGTATGACGTTTAGATACTTATGTCTACGTTAATTGATGTTATTAACGTTAACTACCAGTGGATGCAATACATTGCGTGCTCAATTATTTTGTATGAAAAAAAAAGTACCTTAATTTCCTAAAGAAATGTATGTAAACAGGTTCCCTAGGTCCGATAGTAATCGCCATTAAAATATTCGCCCGTATCAAATAAACACGCTGTATTGTGTTCTATTCCCAAGATAGGATAGTGTCACAGCACGGACATTGAACACAATATACGGGTCACGGATCTCTAAAAGTTATGATAGATGGAAGCTTTTTAAATAAATCGGATACACAAACATTATCGTATCGTAAACAATTAATAAGTTTTTTCTGAACGTATTTCAGTCAATATTAAAATAAATGTAACAAGTAGCTGTTATTTTATTATTATGTATATTTACTAAATAAACTCAAACAACAAAATGTAAAAAGCTCGTTTTCATTAACCCGATTTTCAGATTTTCAACGATTTTCAGATTGTTCACACCACCACAGACCGTTGTCCACTGTCTGTGTCATGTCATTCTCTCTCAATATCTGTCAACAAAAAAAAACAGGAAATATCAGCTGGCTGAGATAGGAAATAATGTGATTTTTAACTAAATTGTCTTACGAAATAGTGAGTGAGTTCATAACTTTCAATTGGTAGCAAGAAGCCGTAACCAACATTATATTAATTCTACCTATTTGGTAAGCTAAGCAATGAGTAATAGTGAACTTTTCCCACGCATACAGCCTACACACAATATTGCCTTACAAAACTCGTTTTACAACCTGTTATTGGAAAAGTAAACTGGTTTTGTTATGTTAGAACTCTTTTCTGTGTAAATAAATTTTGTTATACAAGGAATTTCTCTCATTACTCTTGAGAAATATTGCATTCTACTACATAACCTATATTTGTCATTGTGAGATGGATGTTGAATTGATCTAATCGAAAATTTAAAAAAAGTTGGATTTACATTCCTATTTTATTTAGGTGACGGGTAGGGCACACTAGCGACGCCAATCGATTTAAATTTTTAGCTACTAAACCGGATCTATGTTAAATTATTTCGGCGTTACAACCTCTCAGCAAACACTTATACTGTTTATTAAATAACCATGCACAAATTTATTCACGCTAAAAGCTTTTGGAGGTAATCAATGTTTCGCATACAATAAAGGACCCAACATTTATGCATGGTTATTTAATAAATAGTATAAGTGTTTGTCTGGAGGTTGTAACCCCGAAATAGTTTAAAGTAGATCCGGTTTAGTAGCTAAAAATTAAAATCGATTGGCGTCGCTAGTGTGCCCTACCCGTCACCTTAATGTAATTCTGCAAACTGAGAACAGTGCAGCCTGATGATCAGTTATCGAAATACCAAACATCAACACCATCTCAGTATCTTCTTAGTTTGTGCAGCTCTCCAATTCTCAGATTATATAAATGAAAAGTTACAATGCTTTGAAGTGACTTGAATGAAATGAAATGAGTTCATTTCTTGCTTGTCCTATTTTGGATTGTTGATAGTAAACAAACACCCTTGAAAACTAACAGGTGAAAAGCTCTTTAATGTTTCTAAATTAATAATTAGTAATGTACTTAACTAATTGAATTGAACTTAATTATTAATTTTTGTTAACTTTCATAGATAAAACTTGCTACTGCTAACTTTTCAGAATTTAGAAACATTTTGTCAAAAATTTATCTGGCTGCTAGACTATAAAAAATGTAAATGCTTTAAAAATTAGAAGAAATATTTAATACCTATTACTTATTTTCTTTATGAAGTAAGTCTTATTTTTTGTGGAAAAGCAGCTATTAACCTTCAAATTAAATTTGATTAGATACTCTTAAGTTTATTGTTAAGGTTAACACTGTCACTGTCTACATCATAACAAAAATGAAAACCTTTGTCCCTTATTAAAGTGTTTTATTTTTAAACAAATCTAATTACTTATTTCCACTATCTTGAAATCATAAAATGGATACCTTGTTTTTTTATTAACTTAAATCATTTTAGTTATCTACTCTTAATGTTTCAGTATAGATGAAGATGAAGCTGCTCAAACCGCTCTGGGTGCTGCAGCGGCGGAGGCCCGGGCGCGGCGTCAGCACGTGGTCGCCCCTCGCCACAGCCTTCAACACAAGACCCACATCCAGGCCGATCTTTGACTCACTGAGAGAGAGAACTGTAAGATTTGCATGCTTCAACGAGGAAATTACTACTAAAAAGGTTGATCAGATTTCCTAATAATCAATAGGTGCTGATTTTGATAAATACCAAGGCTGCTGTAGTAGAATGTGTCTTCTAGGTAAATCTTATTTGAAACCGGATGGCTAAAGACACTTAATCCAGAGACAGTGACTTTAATGAAGATAATCTTCCGTGAGGAGTGTAAAAATAGTGGAGGTACAGACACAAGCTTTAATTTGGGACCCATTTCTGTTAAATGTTGTTCACATTCATTATTATTATTATTATTCATTCAGGCAGGCAGTTCAGGAACTGATAATTGCCTGTATCCAGTTACATTACAAGTATATCTTATTTTCCATTTTGTAAGTAGTTAGCTAGTCTATTCTTAAATATATTTCTGTTTTCGGCTGAGACTACTTCTTGTGGTAACTTGTTCCACAGCTCGACCACTCGGTAGCTAAAGAAGTGTTTATGCAGGTTGTTGTTTGACCTCGTTTTTGCCAGCACAAGGCTGTGCCCTCGCAGGTGTGGATTTCTGTTTCGGGTGAGCATTCAGAATGCATTAAGGTCGAAACTTTAGTGCAATAATGTTGAATGTCAAGTTAAAACATAAAATTTCTTATCTAGTCGACCCTTGAAACGATAACCTCTTTGCGAAAAGCTATCATTAAGGTTTTCTAATTACGAACATATTACGTTTCTCTCGTGTCAGTGTCAGTCAAGAAAATAGTTCATTGTTAAATTTTCACAAATAGTAATTTAGCAATAATAAAATGCTTGCGATTAGCCAATCGTCACCAAATAAGAGTTAAAATTATTGATTTGCACGAACAAGGAGTACGCATTTACGAAAATATCACGACAAATAAATGTGACAAGAAACACAGTTCGCCGTTTAACAGTTACTCGGAAAACATCGGTAATGATCGTATGCCCTCGCTCCAGTATACGTTTTTGCACGGTACGAAAAGTAAAGGTTGTCAAGTGGTAAATATTATGACTTTGACACGTTAAAAGTATTAGCTCTTAACAGCGCAAATTTGCTACACGACATTCAACCTTGGGTGGGTGCCAAATTAAAGCCTGTGACTGCACAAAAGATCGCATAGGGTTGACATGCTCGATGGAAATGGCCCCTAACCTATATGATAAGGCAGCTGTAGTAGGTCTTTGAAAGACATACAAGTTTGATTTTTGCAGGTACTGAGATCAAATTAGCATTATTTTAGTCAAGTGGTATTTTAAATAATGTTTCTAGCCGTAGCTATCCAGTATAATAATTTTAATAGTCATTACTCTACATATTATAGAAGTGTATCTATCCTTGACCAAATGATAATTCCCACCATGAACAACATAATATCATTCATAGGGCCTCTTCAACAAACCTGAACTGACAAGCTTCGAAGGCTTCTACACGCTAAAGGACCAGGCTATTGAGGCCACCGACCGGCTCATCGAGGAGGCCACTTCGGGCCCCACTCGGCCCATGGTGGAGATCTTCGACGAGCTGTCGGACACGCTGTGCAAGGTCGCCGACCTGGCGGAGTTCGTGCGGATCGCGCACCCGCAGTCGCACTTCGCTGGCGCCGCTGAGGAAGCGTGCATCAGCGTAAGTGGAGTTGTTGAGAAGTGAGTGTATTCATTGGCGTAGCTAGGGATTTTTCCTAGGGGAGGCCATGTCCCCCAGCGACTCATCTTTTGCTACAAAGGTATCCCCGGCGGCCCAACATTTTCTACGGCAGGGAGTACCCGGAGCTCATCGTTTGCTTATCATTTGCCACGAAGGGATCCCAGGCGGCCATCATTTGCTACCCACCGAGTGTCTTTTATTAAGAATGGTAACAGTTTTTTCTGTGGGAGAACCAGCTCGACCGGCCTCACAGAAAACCGGCGTCAAGCAGCGCCTGTGTTTTGTCGAGTGTAAGGGAAATCCGAGGGCAAGGGAAGTTCAAAGACTGGCAGTGCCGCCTATGATACGCCACTGGTATTCATAGGCGGCGGCAATCGTTTACCATCAGGTGATACGTCTGCTCGTCTGCTAACACCGGCGTGAAGCAGCACTGTGCAGTGTTTCGCTGCGTGAGTGAGGGTACTGGAAGCTCAATCTGGGGGAAAGGGGGTCAACGTTGGCAGCGCACTTGTGACTCCACTGGTGTCGCGGGTGTCCATGGGCGGCAGCAATCGCTTGTCATCAGGTGATCCGTCTGCTCGTCTGCCACTGATCACATAAAAAAAAAAGTCATACCCTTCTGTGCAAAGCCGTCACTTCGAAGCCTAGGGCACGCTTGGACCATCCATGATGTTTTAAATCAGGTAAATACTATAAAGTGATGTGATCTTTAAAAGAATAACAACGGAAAAATAGTACTATTTTTCCTGTTATCGTTCCAAATACACTTATTTCAGAATTTCAGTCAGGAAATATGTTTTTAATCCATTCAGGTTAAACACCCACAAAGGCCTATACGAAGCGCTACGCGACTCAGTCAAGCGTGGAACGTCAGGTGACCAGCATTTAGCAGAGCTGTTCCTGTTCGACTTTGAGCAAAGTGGGATCCAGCTGGAGGAGGGTCCGAGGAAGCGGGTGGTGGCGCTCAACGACCTGATCCTGCAGACGGGGCAGAGGTTCATGGCCGGCGCTGCGAAGGCGAGGAAGGTGCCGAGACATGTGGTTCCAGCCAACATCAGACAGTTGTGAGTATTCCTGAATGTTTTCAAATCGAACATTCAGGAATGTTTGATGGGAAAAGATTCTAAGGGAGGCCTTCCGTTTAGTTGGATGCCGTTTTGCTCACGACTTTCAGCAAAGCGGCATCCAACTGAACGGAGGGCCACAGTTATGACGTCATGTGATCGAATATGCATCTCATTGGATTAGTTAAAGTGACGAAACATGCTCGCGTGACAATGGCAGCAGTAATTCTCAGTCTAGACAGAGCTGTCAAGACATCAATGAGGAGTGAATTGCCACACCTAAAAATAAGAAGAAGAAGAAACATGCTCGTAATTGACAGCTGTCACGCATTTTGCTATTTGATGTTTACGTCATAGACTCGTAAGCAGCGTCATATTGCTGTGTGATATTGCCGTTTTCGCGCGCTCTTTAAGTTTACTGCTTAAATAGTGCGCGAAAATGTTCGCACAAAATATTCATTTCGTATCTTTAAAGAAGTAATTCAAAGTATTTACATAAATGGAAACCGCTTTACCGCCGTGTGGTGCCCGGCAGAGTAGAATAGGCCACCCTCACTCTAACCGAGGTGTCGTAAAAGGCCACTAAGGTAAATCTGCTGGCATGATCATCAGCACCCAGAGAAGGAAAATCTGCATTTATACCAAAACCCTCGCCAACCCGTCTGCCAAGCGTGGTGAGTATGGCAATTACCCCTCATGTGATTGAGGGAGGCCCGTGCCCCAGCAGTGGGGACTTAAATGGGCTGATGATGATGATGATGAAAACGCTTTATAATACAGAAGTTTTTAGAAGTAATTCAAATGGTCTGCTGAAACAGTTTCAGCACAGAGGGCGACAATATAATCGTGAGCGGGGTGTACGCGGAGTGCGGGGAGGCGGCGGCGCGCGAGGCGGCCTACCGCCTGTACCTCGCGCCCGACGCGCAGCAGGACCAGCTGCTCACCACCACGCTCGACGCGCGCCTGGAGATGGCCTCCGTCTGCGGCTTCCAGGCCTACGCCGACAGGTGAGGCAGATGCAGCGGCCTACCGCCTGTACCTCGCGCCCGACGCGCAGCAGGACCAGCTGCTCACCACCACGCTCGACGCGCGCCTGGAGATGGCCTCCGTCTGCGGCTTCCAGGCCTACGCCGACAGGTGAGGCAGATGCAGCGGCCTACCGCCTGTACCTCGCGCCCGACGCGCAGCAGGACCAGCTGCTCACCACCACGCTCGACGCGCGCCTGGAGATGGCCTCCGTCTGCGGCCTTCCAGGCCTACGCCGACAGGTGAGGCAGATGCAGCGGCCTACCGCCTGTACCTCGCGCCCGACGCGCAGCAGGACCAGCTGCTCACCACCACGCTCGACGCGCGCCTGGAGATGGCCTCCGTCTGCGGCTTCCAGGCCTACGCCGACAGGTGAGGCAGATGCAGCGGCCTAGCGCCTGTACCTCGCACCCGACGCGCAGCAGGACCAGCTGCTCACCACCACGCTCGACGCGCGCCTGGAGATGGCCTCCGTCTGCGGCTTCCAGGCCTACGCCGACAGGTGAGGCAGATGCAGCGGCCTACCGCCTGTACCTCGCGCCCGACGCGCAGCAGGACCAGCTGCTCACCACCACGCTCGACGCGCGCCTGGAGATGGCCTCCGTCTGCGGCTTCCAGGCCTACGCCGACAGGTGAGGCAGATGCAGCGGCCTACCGCCTGTACCTCGCGCCCGACGCGCAGCAGGACCAGCTGCTCACCACCACGCTCGACGCGCGCCTGGAGATGGCCTCCGTCTGCGGCTTCCAGGCCTACGCCGACAGGTGAGGCAGATGCAGCGGCCTACCGCCTGTACCTCGCGCCCGACGCGCAGCAGGACCAGCTGCTCACCACCACGCTCGACGCGCGCCTGGAGATGGCCTCCGTCTGCGGCTTCCAGGCCTACGCCGACAGGTGAGGCAGATGCGGCACTGACACATTCGCTGCCGGCTGTTCTTTCAGGATCAACTGCTCACTAGAACCCTGGATGCGCGCCTGGAGATGGCTTCCGTCTGTGGCTTCCAGGCATACGCCGACACGTGAGGCACTGATGCAGCACTGACTCAGTCGTCATAGATTTACTTTCTGGACGCCATGAATTAAATTTTGATTTTTTTTATGTGATAGGTGGCGGACGAGCAGACGGATCACCTTATGGTAAGCGATTGCCGCCGCCCATGGACACCCGCGACAACAGACAAATGCGCTTCCAACATTTAGAACCCCCCTTTCGCCCGAATTGGGCCTCCGTTCCCCTTACTCACGCAGCGAAACACAGCACAGTGCTGCTTCACGCCGGTTTTCTGTGAGGCCGTGGTATCACTCCGGTCGAGCCGGCCCATTCATGTCGAATGCGTGCCGTTCCCACGGTCCCACGGTCCCCCAAAAATATTTTTTTCATTAAATGGTATTTCACAATAATCTTGCCAATTATACCTTAAAAAATCAGAATTCAATAGTCACTGCTGAATATCTGGTCTAATCTAAACATTCTCAAAATGTTCCAGAGCAATAAAAGCCAGTACAATGGAGACAGCGTCCAACGTGCGGCAGTTCCTGGACATCCTCTCCGACAACCTGTACGATCGCGCGAAGATGGACTTCGACGCCATGCTCAAGATGAAGCGACGGGAGACGCCTTACCAGGACCAGCTCATGTGCTGGGACACGCCATACTTCACGCATAAAGCGAAGACACAGCTCCTCAATGTGGCTAACTCAGACTTCAGTCCATACTTTTCCCTGGGAGGATGTATGGAGGGGCTGAACATGCTGTGTCAGGAACTATATGGGATCAGTCTGATTTCAGAAGAAATGTTGCCAGGTAAGTTATTATTCTATCGTCTTTGTAGATGCCTCATTAGGATTCTTCTGTGCTGGGACCCGTCATACTTCACGCATAAGGCCAAGACACAGCTACTCAATGTGGCTAACTCAGACTTCAGTTACTTTTCCCTGGGAGGATGTATGGAGAGGCTGACCATGCTGTGTCAAGAGTTGTTTGGCATCAGTTAATTTCGGAAGAAATGTTGCCAGGTAAGTTATCGTTTCACTATCATCTTTTAAGCCGATACTAATAGGAACTGCGTCGTAACGAATATTATTATTTTTAGCTGAGTGAAATGTCGAGCTGGCAGAGTCGGGAGAGGAATGGAGACTGCTCCACCGACAAGAGCGTCGCTCTTAAATTAGAGAGAGAAATGTGAAGTATCGCATGAGGAAATCCCGCTAGATGGCGTAATATAGGGCCGAGAGCATAATCAATGCTGTTGAAGTTGATCGTGGGAGAGCCACGCTTCGGCATGAATGGGCCGGCTCGACCGGAGTGATACCACGGCCTCACAGAAAACCGGCGTGAAGCAGCACTGCTCTGTGTTTCGCTGCGTGGGTGAGGGTACCAGAGGCCCCATCCGGGGGTAAGGGGAGTTTAAAGGTTGGCAGCGCACTTGTGTCTCCACTGGTGTCGCGGGTGTCCTTGGGCGGCGTCAATCGCTTACTATCAGGTGATCCGTCTGCTTCTCTGCCACCTATCACATAAAATAAAACCTTAGTTTAAAAGCGATGGTCCCGATTCTGTAATTTTATGAATAAAAACTGAAGACTTTTTGTCTGTCCAGGCGAGTCTTGGTCCCCCGACGTGTACAAGCTGGCCGTGGTGCACGAACACGAAGGGCTGCTGGGCCACATCTACTGCGACCTGTACGAGCGGCCCGGCAAGCCGCACCAGGACTGCCACTTCACCATCCAGGGCGGCAAGCTGCTGCCTGACGGCTCCTATCAGGTAAACTTCACAATGCCGGATCACTTAATAAATACGCTGAAACTTTTGGTTTGTCTATTAATTTCATCTGCTTAAAGATATCTATGCTGAAACATTGGCAATCCCATTGATCATTCTGAGTGTTTGCAGGGGGCCTGCATATTTACGCTTACTTTTGGTCTCCTCCACTTTTGAAACTTTCAGCCCCACCGGCCAACAGTTCCTCGCCCACTGCCACTTCGACTTACTAATCTTCTGAGCTCCTCGTTGAGTACACTGCGAAGACACTTTTTTGATGTTTTAAAGAACATCACAATAAATAAAAATCAAATGGCGACTCTAGTGAACAGAACAAGCACCCTTAACATCTGCCATTTCCTCCTCTTTATTTATGGTTGAGTAGTCCTTTTTTTTTCTTTAAGTGAAAGGTGGTAGACAAGCAGACGGATCACCTGACGGTAAGCGATTGCCGCCGCCCATGGACACCCGCGACACCTGTGGAGTCACAAGTGCGCTGCCAACCTTTATCCCGGATTGGACCTCCGGTACCCTCACTCACACAGCGAAACAGCACAATGCTGCTTCATGCCGGTTTTCTGTGAGGCTGTGGTTTTACTTCCGGTCGAGCCGGCCCATTCATGCCGTAGCGTGGCTCACCCACGGTCAAAACCGTAATAAACACATGCATTATTTGCCTTTCAGAATCCAATAGTAGTGGTGATGCTGTCCCTGAGCGGCGGCCACCGCTCCGGGCCGGCGCTGCTGTCGGCTGGCGCCGTCGACAACCTGTTCCACGAGGTCGGACACGCGCTGCATAGTATGCTGGGCCGGGCGAAACACCAGCATGTCGCCGGCACCAGGTGTCCCACGGACTTGGCTGAACTGCCGAGTGTGCTGATGGAATACTTCGCTAGCAGTCCCGAGGTATGTGGCAGTTGATAGATACTATCAGCTGGTGCTGTCGACAACCTGTTCCACGAGGTCGGACACGCGCTGCATAGTATGCTGGGCCGGGCGAAACACCAGCATGTCGCCGGCACCAGGTGTCCCACGGACTTGGCTGAACTGCCGAGTGTGCTGATGGAATACTTCGCTAGCAGTCCCGAGGTATGTGGCAGTTGATAGATACTATCAGCTGGTGCTGTCGACAACCTGTTCCACGAGGTCGGACACGCGCTGCATAGTATGCTGGGCCGGGCGAAACACCAGCATGTCGCCGGCACCAGGTGTCCCACGGACTTGGCTGAACTGCCGAGTGTGCTGATGGAATACTTCGCTAGCAGTCCCGAGGTATGTGGCAGTTGATAGATACTATCAGCTGGTGCTGTCGACAACCTGTTCCACGAGGTCGGACACGCGCGGCATAGTATGCTGGGCCGGGCGAAACACCAGCATGTCGCCGGCACCAGGTGTCCCACGGATTTGGTTGAGCTGCTAAGTGTGCTGATGGAGTACTTCGCTAGCAGTCCAGAGGTATGTGGCAGATGAAAGATACTATAAGCTGGTGCCGTCGACAATCTGTTTTACGAGATCGGGCGCAATAATCATCGGAACGTGGTAGGCTCGAGGTGTCCCACGGACTTTGGCTAGCTACCCAGCATGCTGATGGAGAACTTGGCAATTAGTCCAGAGGTAGGGACAGCTGAGGTATGAATCGATTTAAAGTTACAGTGGGGTCTGTCGAAGAATTGATAACCTATGGAGAAGATTTCTTGAATAGACACTGCTCTTCTAGATGGAGTGATGATCTGCGAAAGACCGCGAATAGAAAATGGTTGGACGTCGAGAGCAAGACAGGGTAGAATGGTGAGCATTAGTGGTGGCCTATTTCCAGCACTGAACTGAGTAAAAATATATAAAAATTGTTAGTTTTATTCAATCAATCTGTACCATGATTTTATTTTCACTTACAGGTACTCCGACGATTTGCACGGCATTTTCAGACAAGAGAGCCTATGCCAGAAGATATGTTACACAGACTTTGTGCCTCTAAATATTTGTTTGGTGCCAGCGAAATGCAGTTACAGGTATGAAACATACTTATCACTACTACTAATGCTACTACTACTAATGATCTACTACTACTAATGATCTAATACTACTACTAATGATCAACATTTACCACCAATAATATGACTGTGACTAGGGATTTGACGATTGCCACGATTAGTGAAATCTATCGAAAGACCAGAGTAAACCCTAGACTAACGCAACGCTTTTAGGAAAATAATGACCGTGTATGACCTTGTCCACCCCTATAACTTTATTTGTACGGTACAGAAAAATAAATAGGTTCGTCACCTTAAGGTAATTTTTCGCTTGCTCAAGAATCAAGAATTTTGGCAAGAATCAGTTATACCAACATATCGTTTTAAAAAGATCTGCCAACCTTCTTTAAATCTTCTTTACATCAAAAGGAATCAATGCTTCTACAAGCAAATCTGAACTTTCTGATCTAAAAGTTAAGCATAATTTTCTGTGCAACAGGTATTACTCTGACAAATTCATGAAAGGTAATAAGTGCTCATAGCATATCAAACGAATCAATTTCAAAAACTGACGAACCATTTCGATTAGTTGATATTTTTTATAGCAATCTTTTGCAATGGACAACATTTCATATTTTTAACATGTCCATATTGTTTTTTTATATGAAAGTAGACATAAAATGAACAGACCCATATTTTTTCTTTTTTCAAAATTTGTCCATTTTCATGCATAAAATAATTATTGAAATTCTTTTTATTCTAAATAGACGTAAGCGCCAAATGACGTCATCGGACGGCTGAATACAGCGATATTCCTTTGCTTATCATTGTTTTAATAAAAAAAAGGTACTACTGTCAAAGGTAAATAATACTAGTGTCAACATTGTCAACGTCATTCATACATTCAACGTTGACAAGTTGTCTTTTTTTTTGACAGTTACATGTCATGGGTTTGGCATTACGTAAATTTAAAACTATAATGTGCTAAGCAAATAAATATTTTACATTCTGCCGTCCGATGACGTCATCTTACGTTTTTCAGTTTTTAATTTTTTTCTCAGTAAATAAGCTATATAAAAAATGAATAAATATATATTCGAGCAGTGGAAAAGTAAACAAAGAATTGGTATTTTTTGTTTCAGAGCTTAGCAATTTTGAAATGTTGTCCATTTATTCTTAAGGTGACGGGTAGGGCACACTAGCGACGCCAATCGATTTCATTTTTTAGCTACTAAACCGGATTAATTTAAAACAATTGTGGGGTTACAACCTCTCGGCAAACACGTAATACCATTTATTTAATACTTATAGTTAACTGTTTCTGCTTCTGTGTCTGCTTTTGCACTCGAATTTTGGATTACCGCCAAAAGTTGCCGCTTTTGGCGTGAATAAATTTTTCGCGTACAAAAACGGTCCCAACATTTGTGCATTGTTATTTAATAAATAGTATAAGTGTTTGCCGAGAGGTTGTAATCCCGGAATTGTTTAAAATAGATTCGGTTTAGTAGCTAAAAAATAAAATCGAAGTGTCGCTAGTGTGCCCTACCCGTCACTTTAAGTAAATTCAAATTCAAATAATTTATTTCAGACAAGAATAGTCCATACATGTCATTTTACTATTTGTCTATTACTATTGTCAAAAAACGCTCTGATGGTCTAGTGGGTTAAGTACCGGGCCGTGGTCTCGGGGTCCTGGGTTCGATTCCCGGGTCGAGCGAAAAGTATGTTTCGAATTTTTCGAACATAGCTCGGGTTTGTGATCACCAATCCGCATTTGGCAGGCGTGGTGATTAAGCCTAATCCCATCATAGTAGCGATAACTTGATTTCTATGATGGAGGCCTTTGCCCTGCAGTGGGACAGTTTATAGGCTGATACTTTACTTTTATTGTCAAATAACACACTTAAATTTTTTATCTTAAATTTTTAAGTGTGTTATTTACGTTTCGGTGTTTGACGTGGTTGTTGTACGTGGTGGCTGGTGCGCCGGCGTGGTGGCAGGTGTTCTACTCGGCGCTGGACCAGCGCTACCACGGCGCGGGCGCGTCGCACGGCGGCCGCACCACGCAGCTGCTGCAGGAGGTGCAGCGCCAGTACTACGGCCTGCCCTACGTCGAGAACACGGTATGGCTACGCACGAGTTAAGGTTGACCACTCCGGCCAAATTAGCTTCGTAAGCAATATCAGCCGTTCCACTTAAGATATTGCTTACTGCTATACTTATTATGTATAAATACTAGTGCTTAAGTTAGTATAGTAGAATTGATCTTGTATTAGAAGTAAGGCTGCCCAATTTAAATAAATTATATTTTTAATCTATCTCGTGTCGCGTCCAATGGCGGAATTGTTGTACGACTAACACACACATCAGGTTTCCACAATCTATCAATTCTCTCAATTGATAATGAACCAAACGTTTTTTGACCGTCGGAGAGCCACGCTTCGGCATGAATGGGCCGGCTCAACCGAAGTGATACCACGGCCTGACTGTGTGGAGGGATTTGGTACAGTTTTAGGAATTTTATAAATTACACCAATGCACCTGCGCAGAAGTCTAATTTTCGAATACTGCGGCAAAATCTTAACCAATCACAAAGCTCCATTTACGCGCGCCAAAAATTATAATTTCTTATTGGTTGATGCGTCAGCGCCATATTCGGTGCGAGTGCGGCTGAGAGAGAGATATCATTCCTCTCTGGATTTATTGTATTTAATCTTTACGTAACGCAATAAACAGCCGCGTGGTCCCTGGCAGAGTAGAATAGGCCACCCTCACTCTTACCGAGGTGTCGTAAAAGGCGACTAAGGTGAAGCTGCTGGTATGATCATCAGCACCCAGAGAAGGAAAACTCTGCATTTCAAAACCCTCGCCAACCCGTCTGCCAAGCGTGGTGAGTATGGCAATTACCCCTCATGTGATTGAGGGAGGCCCGTGCCCCAGCAGTGGGGACTTAAATGGGCTGATGATGATGATGATGATGAACGCAATAAAGTCTGTATTTCAACTGCTTTCGCAATCGAACTCAATCGGATTTAACTTACTCTTCTGCGTAGACGAATTTTGCCGATATAACTTATAAACGTGGTACACCTGTACCGGGGTGGAAGTATTGAGGGGTAATTGCCATACTCACCACGCTTGGCAGACGGGTTGGCGAGGGTTTTGATATAAATGCAGAGTTTTCCTTCTCTGGGTGCTGATGATCATACCAGCAGCTTTACCTTAGTCGCCTTTTACGACACCTCGGTAAGAGTGAGGGTGGTCTATTCTACTCTGCCGGGGACCACGCGGCTGTTTATTGCGTTACGTAAAGATTAAATACAATAAATCCAGAGAGGAATGCTATCTCTCTCTCAGCCGCACTCGCACCGTTTATGGCGCTGACGCATCAACCAATAAGAAGTTGTAATTTTTGGCGCGCGTTAATGGAGCATTGTGATTGTTTAAGATTTTGCCGCAGTATTCGAAAATTAGACTACTGCGCAGGTACATTGGTGTAACTTATAAAATTCCAAGAAAAAAAACAGGTAACAAATATGTGTTACAACACATATTTGTTACCTGTTTGTTTCATTGTTTCCGCAGGCGTGGCAGCACCGCTTCAGCCACCTGATCGGCTACGGCGCCAAGTACTACTCGTACCTGATCTCGCGCGCGGTGGCGTGGTCGGTGTGGGAGCGCAACTTCGAGCCGCAGCCGCTGGCGCGCGGCGCGGGCGAGCGGCTGCGGCGCGACGTGCTCAGCCACGGGGGCGCCAAGCCGCCGCAGGTCAGCTATCATCATCATCATCAGCCCATTTAAGTCCCCACTGCTGGGGCACGGGCCTCCCTCAATCACATGAGGGGTAATTGCCATACTCACCACGCTTGGCAGACGGGTTGGCGAGGGTTTTGATATAAATGCAGTTTTCCTTCTCTGGGTGCTGATGATCATGCCAGCAGCTTTACCTTAGTCGCCTTTTACGACACCTCGGTAAGAGTGAGGTCAGCAATACTCAAATCAATATTCAACCTCACATTGATCTGACTCCGAGATAGGTAGCTCAAGCATCTGTGTTACGGATATCAGAATCAACAGTGGGATTACAAATCTATTTATTTTTATTTTTTATTTTCTTTACTAAGGAAAAATACAGCTGTTAAATAGTACTCTCTTCTAAAGTGACTACTATATAAATAATATACTATATAAAGCTTGACTTGACTGACCGGATGGCGCAATTGGTAGTGACCCTGCCTCGTACGCCAAAGGTCGTGGGTTCGATCCCCACCCTGGACAAACATTCGTGCGATGAACACTTGTGTTTGTTCGGTATCTGGGTGTAATATAATTATTTAAGTATATATTTGTGTTCCTCTGTCGTCTGACATCTGTAACACAAGTGCTTAAGCTACTTAGTACGGAATCAGGTCAACATATGAGATGTTGTGAGAATTATTAAAAAAAAAAAGTTATAATCAAAGCTAAATGACGACTCACTGACTCACTCACTAATCAGGAGCCCAATTCTCGTGCTTGTGATATTTTGAGAACATGGCAGATATCACTTGAAAACCATACAAAAAAACTGTGTTTTAGTGATATATGTCGTATGAAAATAAATGTCACGAGCACGAGAATTGGGCTTCTGGGTTGCTACTTTTTTTTAAAAATAGCAACTTGAAAATAGTATTCTCCAACATATTACAGTTACGGAGGCCAATCTTAATGATCGGCTACATACGCAGGATATATTATATTTCACAAGATCAAATACATTGACCTGACTCCAAGATAAGTAGCTCAAGCACCTGTTACGGATATCAGAATCAACAGTGGGATTACAAATATATATGTACATATAATACTTTTCTTTATCTTATAATACATAGAAGACACCGAGACCAATATAAACAGAAATGTTCATGCACACAAATATCCAACCCGAAACCCTTAAACCAAAGAAAGGCGTTCACTACCACTGTTCTAAAATACAATGAAGCGACTGCCGTCTGACCATTGCAACCCTTTAAGGTGAAGGGCACCACTAGCAACGCCAATTGATTTTATTTTCTAGCTACTGCTCGGTTCTGCTCCAGTCTCTCGGCAAACACTTTTTCCGAGAGACTGAAGCCTCGAAATCATTTAAAATAGATCTGGTTTAGTAGCTAGAAAATAAAATCAATTGGCGTCGCTAGTGTGCCCTACCCGTCGCCTTAACAGGGGAACCAGACCACCTGAATAATGGTTACACGTTTCAGAAACTATCCGAAACTTACAGGTTTCCTCACGATGCTTTCCGTCACCGCCCAGCGTATGGTTGAAATACACACATAGATTTTAAAAATGGAATCATATTATTTTCAGATCTTACTAACGGAGTACCTGGGAACGGAGATCACGCCGCACTCGCTGGCGAGCGCGCTGGCCGAGGAGCTGGACTACCACAAAGACCACCTTGACACCGTGCTGCACATGATCAACAAGTGAAGCGGACTAACAGCTAACGTAGGGTAAACGTGCGCCAAGGTGCAGGTGAAGTAGTTAGGGTATCCTCTTGCATAATGTTCCTAAGAGATCTGGACTGACCCCTAAGAACGACGCTGTAGTGTAAACCGACTAAAAAAATTCGTTTCCTATATTGACGCAACCGGTATTCTTTGTCAATTAGTCGTGAAAATAATTGATGGCGCCACTGCCGCTTACGTTATAAGATATGGTAACCCGATGGTAAACATAGAAACTAAATTAGTTCCTTAAAAATCCGTTGTCGCAACTTTCTTGACGCAGTATAATCGAAACCGGAACTTTCCGCGCTTGGGCATTAGAGTCAATATAGTTATAGATAGAACTATAAAAACTTCTTTTTTATCTGTGGTTACAAAGGACTGATTTTTCAATCGTCAATTAAAAGTTAATAGTGAAATAAATTAATACTAGGCGGAAGAAAATTCTCTTGCATTCGTTAAAATCGCATTAAAAAATAGAACGACAGATTTTTTGTCGTATTATACTTACTCAATCTGTAAACTTACTGGATTGTAAAATCAACCCTAACTTACTAGATTTATGAGCTACTTTCATCTTTTTACGGTGCTATTAACATCACATAGTTCTTACCAACTGTAAAAAACAATAAATTAGTAAAAAAATTATGCATTTGGAAGTAGTTAGTTGTGAATAGATTTTATGTACAGTTTACAGACATAAAATTAAATAGGACACTGCCTTAGTATTTTGTTTATGTTTGTTTGGACAATGGATGTATGATTGTAAATAATGTGCATTTTTGGATTTGTGATTTTCATGGAGTTTATTGTGAAATTATTACTGTTGAAGTCAAGTTAAGATAGTATAATGTAAATAGATTTTCTCATTCTGTCATCTGAAGTCATTGTAGAGGCATACTGTTAAAATTAGCAAAACAAGATCTTTTTATGTACATAAATTGTTTTTATTATTTATTTCGTAGATATTGTATAAATAAAACAATTAATGAAAATTATAAATAGTTTTAATCAGTTGACCCTCCAGATTAGCTTCTCATGTATACATACTTTAATTAGAAATACCTCGAACATATATTTATACATATAAATATCTCTGTCTACCCCAAGCACTTTGGAGATAAATAAAATTGAACTCAAATAAAATTACTTCTATAATTTGTTTTAAAAAATACAAATTATCAAAGTAATTAAAAGACCCTTTGGACCAAAAGTAAACACACAGGAAAGTAAGGCATCATATGTCTAAAACCCAGAGAAATGGACGCTTTTCAGCTTATTTGTGTCAAGGTAACTTACTTTTCTCTATGTACTTTCAAATAATAGTTCACAAAAATAAATATTCCTACACTATGAAACAAGTAACCTATAAAGATTCACAAAACGACAACAACCTAGGTGCGATTTTTTACTTCCAATAATATTATGCCAAAATATCGAGCTGATAAATTGCAATGCAAAGAAAATAAGTCTTTCTTATATTACAAGCCTGGCTCCGGAGGGTGGCCGATTTCCTAATATCACACGTTATAATTTCTAGGGCGCAAGTTGTATGTTATTTATTATGTATTAAATACCTTCAACCCGCGAGCTGCTGTTTGGACACCCACTGATTATAATACAATTTAAAATTTTCCTCAGAAGGTTTAACATAACAAGGTTGTACTTCGACATCAAGTTAAGCCACCGAATGGAAGAAAGTCGTAAATTGAACTATATGGTCATAAAACTCTGCCTCCATTCGACCATTCTAGGCGTAATAGAGTATTTAACTTTTCGCAGATAAGTATAACGCACCCCTAGTTGAAAATAAGCATAAGTGATCTTATTTCGACCCATCGATTGTATCATATTTGAAAAGTACGTTTAAAGATACATATGTTGAATTTCTTCCATTAATTGGCCAAATTAAGGTGACGGGTAGGGCATACTAGCGACGCCTAATTGATTCACGCTAAAAGTGGCCGCTTTTGGCGGTAATCAGTTTTTCGCGTACAAAAACGGACCTAACTTTTGTGCACTATTATTTAATAAATAGTGTAAGTGCTTGCCGAGAGGTTGTAACCCCGAAATTGTTTAAAACAGATCCAGTTTAGTAGCTAAAACTTTAAATCGATTAGTATGAAAGTGGCCCCCATCATTGATAAATTGAAGGCAAATCGTCTTTCCTGGTATGGCCATGTAATGAGAAGAGGGGAACATCATCATCATCATCATCATCAGCCCATTTAAGTCCCCACTGCTGGGGCACGGGCCTCCCTCAACCACATGAGGGGTAATTGCCATACTCACCACGCCAGGGGAACAACATGTTACCAAAAAAGTGATGTGTCTAAATGTAAGTGGGTGAAGGAACAGAGGATGGCCGAAAAAAAGATGGATGGATTGTGTGAAGAATGACATGATGGAAAAAGGAGTGGATGATTCGATGACGAATGACAGGGACGTATGGAAAAGGAAAATCATACTGCGCCGACCCCAGATAACCTGGGAAAAGGGCAGGAGGATAATGATGATGATGGCGTCGCTAGTGTGCTCTACCCGTAACCTTATAGAGGAAAAATATGAAAAAAGTTCCACATATGTATTCTTCAATGTTTTTCAAATATGATAAAATAGGTGATTCGGAGTAAGATCTCTTATGCTTATTTTCCACTGAAGTGGAAGTGCATCACTAAATAGTTAGGCACTTATGTATATCTGCGAAAATAACCTAAATTGTTCCTTGTTCAATAAACGTATTTCTTCACTTATAGATTTTGAGACGTCTAGAAAAAAGAATGGTGATGTATTTTATGAATAATGAAAGTCAATGTGGGCACGGTTGAGCATATATCCGAATACAATATTTAAGTTTAATTACCCACAATGACCATTTCAGTCTGCATGTTTGATACTAACATATTATTATATCGAGAAATTGCTATTATAGTTATTACTTTCTGAATGACATATTTTGTAGTTTATTTAAAATTGGAAAATCTATATACAAGCACATTGTCTTTTAATTCATTGATTTACAGATCAATCAATGCATGACCAACCGATGTTATCTTTGACGAATATTTATAAAAATGTTATGTCTTGATTCGTGGCGCATTTTACTGTATCTTTTTTGCTTTAAATGATGATTAGGCTCATCTGTGGCATTATTTAAGTTCAATAACTCGCACTCGCACTTTTGCACACAAAAATAGTTTTGTGTCGAATACAGAAATAGCTCAGATTTCCTTTAATTCTTACATTTAGAAAATAAAAGTTCTTTCGACTGTACCTTAGGAATCGGATGTCGAAGAAGGAAAAGTTACAAGTACAACACAGAAAGAGTTTGTTACACTCAATTATTGTTTCACTTATATTTATTCTCAACGTCAGGCTGACAGTCCTTGGTGTCAAATGACAAAGCTTTTCTTTGATGAAATAATAGTCTCATGTTTGATAACTGTTTATTACTAGAGCATAAGTAACAAGGGCGTGTGCCGACTCTCGGAGCTTGTCTACCACCCAACCCCCACTAGCTCCACGGACCGCGAGCTCACTGCGCTATACCATACTATAATAATGAGTATCGCGTACTGGCTGACGGCTATACTGTAACCATTTACGCGAGGGACGAGGGGGGACACTCCCCACTTTATCGCCCCAAAATACATAACAAGGGCTTGCGTGTTCGATATTGTAACTAAATTCGAGATGTGTCTCATAAACAATATCGATACAGTCAATTTGGGTCACTTTGAATTACCTTGTAAATTTGAATAAAACTGGTTTAAAGATTTTTTATTTTATTCCTTGGAATTCCTATACAATTTAAAACGGTATCTACGTTGAATGGATTGACCTTTAGATACCGTATTAAATTGTATGGGAATTCCAAGGAATAAAATAAAAAATCTTTAAACCAGTTTTATTCAAAGTTACCCAAATTAACTGTACTTTGGTTTTTAAAATGTCATAATAGAAAGTCTGTGCCTATCGCTGAATCTTTTTTTTGATATTGTCAAAACTAAAGTCAATATATTTTACGAACGTTCGATTTAGCTTTGTAAATATCGAGTGCTCAAGAATGAGGGATTTTGCAAATGAAAATTCCGATAGATGGCTCCAAGGAATGGATGGATCCAAGTGAATTGGTTATATTTTGACGTCTTATGTCAAAATGTCGATGTTACGTCATGGAACTAGAAAACCCGCGGTTTAAACGGTCATTGCCATTGTCTAAAAAAAGTCACAGAGTGTGAAAGAGATCCAACCGGCCCTGACGCAGATCCTATACGGGTGCGGTAGAGAAAGAACGCCGCCCAGCAAGTCACCCCAGTACTAACGGTTTCGCGCGGTTTTTCAAGTACGTCTATGTGTTACGTACAAACAATGTTGTTAAAAGTGGACCTCTCGTCACATAACGCCATCTATCGGATTTATAATTGTAAAATTATTATCAACATAGCTGCGTTCGTGGTCACACGACAGCAGTAAACCAGAACTTTATACCATTACAAATGAGCTGGTGGTATAGGAATCTACCACATATGATATAAATAGATCCGTCGAGCCAGTGGACAGGTCGCCAGGCGGGGGGTCGCGGGAGGGGGAGGGGGGGGGGGGGATCACGTAGCTTACGCGACGTAGTTGTACTGGTTGGGGTTGTCGCGGTCGCGCTCCATGTAGTCGCGATCTATCAGCGATTCGATCCGTTTCTTTAGGTCGGCGGGCTGAGGGACAAAATATAACAAAATTTTATTGTTAAAAATTGTCAAATAAATATAAAACCTTTTATTTGACAAATAGGGGGATTGATTCAATCGCGTGTGAAAAATCCGCTAGATAACATACTGTTTTATTGAGGTCTAACTGCAACAGCATTGATATTTGTATTGTCGCCTGGCTCACCAAAACACACTATGGTGGGCACCGACACGACCGTATCGCTTCACCGGCAGGCGGAGACTACCGTTTATTCTATAGACCAATGTTGCCAACTCGCGGCGTGTGCGCTCGACACCTATGTCGAGTGTATTGCTCCTAAGCAATACACTACGCTAGTTTCAATTCTTCAAATGGACGATTATCAAATTCAAAAATAACGATCACCTTTTATATGGACTTTAGTCCTATAGTACGCTATCTACCGGATTTTTCACACGCGGTAGTCTCCATTTGACTTATAAAGGAGATTTTTATATATTTTTTTAGAAGAATGATATTCTGTGGTAGTATTACCTATATTTGTTTGTGTAAAGTCGCATACTGACTATGTTACGCAACACGTTCGACATCTAGTGCAACATCGCCTGTCGTTGTTACATTAGAATCACCGTCTGTATGGGTTGTGTTCGTGCTAAGAAATTTCCATGACACCGACTGAAGTGTATCGTGAGAAATGGTGATGCGCAATGGTTTTTTTTTGGACTAAAGGATAACGCTTGACCACAATCGCACCTGATTGGAAGCGACTGATGTGTTACGTAACGTGTTGCGCAACACGTTACGCTACAAGCGTGTTACACCAGTTGGTTCGTACCTTGACGGGGAACTTGAGCTGGTTGTAGAGCTCGGAGATGAGCAGGTTGTGCGAGAGCGCCTTGCGCATCTTCATGACGCGCACGATGGCCGCGTCGATCTGGTACTGCCGGTCCTGGAACACGCGCTCCTCCGTCGCCTTCTGCTCCTCGCTCTGCAACATACAATACATTTATACAACATCACAACAAATCTATACTGTAGTCCCTAAAATATTGTATCTGTATTGCATGTCAATATTTATATTTTTTCTAACGCAAAGGCGTCACCCTAGGTCCAGCCTGAAAACCAGCGCTGCAGTTGCTGCTTGCGGCAGTTGCAGCATAATATACTGAGGCTGAGCCTTGTTGAAATGGAAGCAAATTTTATGCTCTGGTACAGAGCATAAAATTTATTTTTGGTTTTATGTGTAATATGTTGTGATTAATAAATGGTTTCTTTCTTTCTAAAATATAGCTCGATTAAAATGAAACTGTCATTTTAATCGAGCTATATTGATATCAAAGAAAAATTATTTTTATGTTAATAGAAATTAAATGCTATTGAATAAAACGTGGTAAAATGGTAAACCTTATGCTCATTGAAACACGGGTCAAGTGACATCTGTCTTTCTAATGAAGCTATATTTTACACAGGTCAGCAGCGTAAAAATCTATAAGGGCGGTCTACTGAGGGGGCCCCTCACCTAGAGGGCCCCGGGGCGCTACCCAGCCTAGCCCTTCGGTCTCTACGTTACCAAGGGAGTTGCCACACTGCCGGATTGCAAGCGCCGGATTGCTGTCCGAATTGCAAAGCGGAGCGACGACGCAGCGAACACGTCGCGGTGAACTGATGATATATTATATTATCATACACTAATATTAAATATTATGTACACTCTGAAAGCCGCAGGCCGCCAGTTCTCTCTAACATATATTTTTGTAAGTCTGACTGTTGGTCTATTGCATGTCGCGGCATTAATTAAAGCAAAACTGTAAAAAATAAATTTAAACGTGAGACTAACCTGCCTGTCCATGTAGGGTTGCCAGATGGTCAGAATCAGCGGGGTTCTTCGGACTTTTCATAAGTCTTTCCGACAAAGCCAGAAATCTCCCGGGAAACAACTTTGATAATACGGTATTTAAGATTATTTTCGTTTTTGTAATCAAAAGACCTTTCAGTTATAGAAATATCGTTGAAAGAATTACTTGATTCTCATTTAAACTACCTGAGATATCACAACTTTAACATCACATTATTTTGGGCAAACCCAAAACGCTCCATACAAATGGCGACTGGCATGTGACGTCACACGCAAGTATTTTGTATGCATTTCTTTTGAATTTTGTTTAGTAGCAATATCAAATGTTTCGTTTATGTCAAGGGTTCTATTATAATAATTGGTGCAAATTGTATGGGTTATTCAATGGTATAATATTTTTAATAATTTCATACTTCTAAAATGGACTGAATGTTTGAATGACCATAAAACCGGCTAGACGCTTCGCTATCGGTACATATTTACCTATATTTTAATAAAATATTAATATTTTAAGGAATCTTGATAAAAATGGGGTGAGCCCTGCGTCTCATAGCCACTGCGACCAGTAGATGATCTATTGTGGCAGGAATCACGAGCTTAGTCAAATACCATTATTTTAAGGGCCGGCAAAACGTTGGCGGCAGGCGTGGGGGGTCACGATGGGATCTCGGCTTCATCCACCCCGGGTGACTACTTCCAAGCTGTAAAGTTTCAAAGTAATAATGGCTAGACACTTACCGTCGAGTGGAGGTCCCGTGAGGCGGCCGTGTGGTCCCCGGCAGAGTAGAATAGGCCACCCTCACTCTTACCGAGGTGTCGTAAAAGGCGACTAAGGTAAAGCTGCTGGTATGATCATCAGCACCCAGAGAAGGAAAACTCTGCATTTATATCAAAACCCTCGCCAACCCGTCTGCCAAGCGTGGTGAGTATGGGAATTACCCATCATGTGATTGAGGGAGGCCCGCGCCCCAGCAGTGGGGACTTAAATGGGCTGACGATGGAGGCCCCGTACTGGAAGTCGCAGCCGTGGCAGGCCCCTCACAAGGTGGACCGACGATCTGGTGAAAGTCGCGGGAATCCATTGGATGCGGGCGGCACAGGACCGATCTGTGTGGAGAATATTGGGGAGGCCTACGTCCAGCTGTGGACGTCTATTGGCTGAAATGATGATGATGACTGACCGTCTCCTTCATCTGGATCTGGTTGATCTTGATGCGGAAGAGCTTGTTGGTGAAGTCGGGGTTGAAGGCGAAGGCGTCGGCGTCGCCCACCTCGCGGCCGCGCGGCGCCTTGCCCAGCACGCGCGCCTTGCCGCACGCCAGTGACTGCAGCGTGCGCTTCAGCTCGCCCGCCTGCGCACACACAACCCACTACTCTTAAACCTCACTCCGTATCACCAAAGAAGTCAAGCGCTTTCAAATGATACCAAACACGGCATATTTATCATAACTTTATTTTTTTACTCTGTATGTTTTGTCCGCTAGAGGGTGCCACATTAGATTTTGTGAAACTTCATATAGCCTATAACCAGCGGACGATCAAGACGCTTATAATGATATGTCATTTGTCGAATTCTGATAAGTAGTTAAGAAGTTACGTGGAAACAGATGAACATACATACATACATACATAGCCTGTCAAAATCATAACCCTCCTTTTGCTTTGCCGTAGTCGGGTAAGAAGAGGAAGAGCTTAAAAAATCCATAATCATAATCATATTTATTCACAAGAAACATGGTACATGGTAAGGTGTTACATTTAAAGAATATAGCATAGAAGGCGTGACGTGCTGGTTCGACGACATATGCTGTACAGGACCTGATGAGGCTACCCACCTAAGTATCTTATCTTGCTATTGGGGGCTGACTAGGAATAGCCAGCGACACTTCGACCCAATGGGATCTTTTGTGTCATCCCCATTACCCTATATTCCTACTATCTCCCTGTGAATATATTGCATTAGATGCAATATACACTTCAAGGGGAGTAGCCTGTAATCTTCTGGGCTAGGATAAGCTAAGCCCATCAGCCTCATTCTCATGCCTGCCAACGCGTCGCATTCACACAGCAGGTGTGATATGGACTCGTCCTGTTCGCCACAGGCTCTACAGGTAGTGCTGCTGGCCAGTCCCATTTTGCACAGGAAGTCCTTAGTGCCAAAGTGTCCTGTGAATGCTCCCACGAGCAGACGCATCTGGCCCTTATCGACACTGCACAACTAAGTAGGCTGCGGGAGGTGTTAAGTAGACTACAGGGTGCCGGACTAAGGTTACATAAGGATAAGTATATATGTGCGAACATGTCTCGCTATCTTGTAGCATGCAAATATAAATTTACATTAAATTTAATACTAAAAGATGTCACGTTGCATGAAATAAAATAAATTAATCAGGATTAAGTAGAATTAAAATGGCATAAAATCGGTAGGTACATACATATCACAGTCAAATTTACAAAAATAAAGCACTTTACATCTAGTTCCATCAGTGCCTGGATCTAAACATAAGTTGCATGTACTCCTCAACAGAATAGAAGCATTGTTCCTGCAGCCAAAACTTCACTGTGTGCCTAAACCGCCTTCTTGGGGGAGATTGGAATTCTATTGGTAAAGCGTTAAACACCTTAATACACATGGCTGAGCAACTTTTCACATAAATGCTACTCCTAGGTCTCACACTATGGGTAAGTCTATCAGGGTATCTCAAGACTCTTTGTTTTTTTTTTTTTTTTTTTTTTTTTTTATTATGAACTGTAGGCTAACGCTTGACCACAATCTCACCTGTTGGAAAGTGACGATGAGGTCTAGGATGTAACGCGTTTGCCTAGGAGATGCCTGTTCACTCTTGCCTTAAAGATGTCCAGATTGTAGTGGTCCGGAAAAACAGACCTTGGCAAGGAGTTCCATTCCTTGGCTGTCCGCATTATGAACGTGGAGGCAAATCGCTTCGTGCGGATAAGGGGTAAGTCAACAACGTATGGATGAAACCCCTCGCCACGCCTTGTTGTCCGGTGGTGGAATGGGCTAGGGGGGATCAAATTATGCAGAACCTCTTTGTGATACATCTTTGAATTTTGTAAACAACTCATTATTGAATTTAACAAAACATACCAAATTTAAAATATACATACATGGCAATGTCAATATTCGTAATTTCTTAAAAAACGGCTTACACGGTTCATCAGGGACTAGACCCTGCATGCCTCGTATACATTTTTTCTGAGCAATAAAAGCCCTATCAATGTCTGTGCTATTTCCCCAGAGGAGCAGGCCATAATCAAGTGTAGAATAAATTATGCGACGTTGTCCTCAATAAATTTAAGATTCATAAATAAATTTAAGACTTATTTATGGATGACTATAAATAAATCTTTATTTTTCATAGCGTAGCTTATACCTTTATAGAGGAATTAACAATAAAATACATAAAAAATATTGAATATATTCACCAAAAAAACCAAAATAAAATTAATTTGTTTTGTGCCGTGAACCACGTGACCATGAGCAATATCATGCGTGTTCTCTTTAAATTTTGTCATCATTGCGCCCGTGCACTAGTTTCCAATAGCAACATTGTCGCTGATAGCTTCCATTAGCTTAGAAATTAGTGCGTGTGACGTGCAGGAGTGATAACACAGAAAGTGCGAAATTGAAGTCGCGAGACGCGCAGCAGTGGTTGTGACAAAGATCACAAAACCGTATTTTATGGTGCCGTGCGTGCAGCGTTGTTCTTCTCTAACTTTTTGAACCACGAGTGAAGATATTTCATAATCACTAACTTTACCATTTTCTTAACTCGTTCACTTTGACCATATTATAAGATTAAAATATATAACTCCTTAGTAAAATCACATCTTGAATATTTAGTTGAAGTGTGGGGCTCGGCCGCGCAAACCAACCTGATTCCGTTACAAAGAATTCAACATAAAATTATAAAAGTATCATTTCATTACCCCTATTTAACCCCAACAAAAGAGCTATATAAAAAAACCTACTACTACGTAAACGTACGTAAGGCTATATAAAAAAACCTAACCTAAAACTACGGTACCTGTATTTTAATCCAAAATTTTTTAGAATAGAATATAATAACTTTATTGCTATAAATGTGGTTACAAAAGATGGAACACAGTACAATTACGCACATTTAACCACAACATTTGGCACACAATATTCAATTTGAGAGAGGCTATTAATGTATTATTATTAAACATATAAAATAAATTAAATTAGACTTTGAGCATAACAATACATAACAATTAATTAAATTTGTAATTCATAAATTCATCAATACTGTAAAAACATTTATCACATAATAACTTATATAGAATAAATTTGAATTTATTTATAGGGAAATCTTTAAGTATGTCCGGCAATTTGTTGAATTGTTGTTAATAATTTTATCCACACTGAGTTACAATAATAAAGTATATATTCAAAACGATCACCTAAAATACCTTCATATTTACCCGTTTACCCACCAAAATGTATTTACCAGGGTAAAATCCCATCTCTATTTCTAATTGACTTCAAAAGGAAGAAGTTCTTTATTTAATAATGTATTTATATATAAAATAGAGTAGTATTGTCTATAAAAACTGGTTAAAAGCTATTACTTACCTCAATATTGGTATTAGCTCTAATATCTTCGAAAGAGAGGTTGTCTCCGTCGTTAAACAGTAGCAGGACTAGCGCTTGAAACAGCGATACCTGTAATTCTTTGTTACCCTGAAAAACAAAATAACGTCTGTCTTTGAAAAAAATATCAATATGTAGTAGAAAATTTATTTAAAAAATGTTTGTTGCAGTATTTTTTGTTTTGAGACATAGAACTATGGTGAATCGGAGGTAGGACTGAAGTCGAAATTTCCATAACAAGTTACTTTGAAAGTTTTGTAATACAGGCGGTGACTATCCGTCGCCTACGATGATAATGCATTGAAGGATAATTGGTATAGGATTATTAAATGGGATCGATAAAAAGAACACCAAGTTACAAGGTGAAAAAATTGATGCCGTCAAGTGAATTCGTCGCTTATATATTTATTATTTTATCTAAGCATAAGATATTTATAAAGTATATATATAATATTGTGTTTATTTATTATAAATGTAATATTTATACAGTTCACTTTCATTTGTTTTTTTAATATTGCACCACCAACCCCTCATTTACTATCAAATCTGTTTTGTCTGAAGGTTGTCTGGAAGAAATCGCTTTCAGCGATAAACCCGCCGAAATAGTACATTTAAGTTTCTGTAATGCCTAGTTTTTAAAGTTGTGTATTTTGTGCAATAAAGTATATCTATCTATCGATATATCTACATGTACATAACGCCATCTTGCGGATTCTTTTTTATCGGTTGCTCTGATTGGAGCATAATAGGGCATTGTTGGATTGACGTCCAACTTCAACAGCATTGGATGTCTCGTTTGTCAAATAGTTTTTTTTTTCTTAACACGTTCAAAAATAACCAATGACCTTGTAGATGGACCTCAGTCCTATAGGACGTTGTCTAAGCAGGATTTTTTCTAACTATTCTGTATTTGATGCAAGTATAAAAGACTAGTTTTTGCCCGCGACTTCGTCTGCGTTCACACAATATCTTTATAAATTATAGCCTATGTGTTATTCTGATCTATAAGCTACATTACTGTAAAGTTTCATTAAAATCCGTTTAGTAGTTTTTGCGTGAAAGAGGAACAAACATCCATACATCCATCCAAACAAACTTTCGCCTTTATAATATTAGTAAGGATGTTAAACCTCAGATGGTGACCGACCTGTGTAAAGTGCGCCCGCAGCACGCAGTGGCCCAGCGTGGCCTGCCACTGCAGCTTGCGGCCGGAGTGCTTGGCCAGGTAGAACTTGGCGAAGTGGTCCTGGTGCCTGGTGAGCGCGGGCGGCAGGCGCACGTCCACGGGCGGGTAGGTGGGCCAGAAGCCCATCGTCAGGATGTACACCGACAGCTCCAGCGCGCCCGCCGCGCCCGCCGCGCCCGCCGCCAGGTGCTGCGTACGTTTTACCATTTTTATAAGTTACACCAAGGAGTATATAAAGTGAATCGAAGAGTATACAGGGTGTAAAAAGACCCTTATCGACGTCGGCGTCTACGCACTCAGATCATTAAAACAAGTCTTAGAACAAAAAATTATTGATGGCAAACGAAGTTGATTTTTTGGTGTCAATTTGAATCCTACAAACGGACAACGCAATGAACAGCGTACACCGGACCGCACACCCCCCCGCCCCGCTCTCAAACATTACATTGCGGGCTGTACGTTTTGAAGCCATTTTTCCCTAGGATTACTTAAAGTTTTGAACAAGTTTCTTTGGACAAAAATTGGGTAATAATGTTTAAAATTTATTTACATCAAAATCTTGAGATTTTTATTTTGACTTTGACCTTTAATAACTTGGAAAGTATTGAGTTCCCAGGTATGGTCTAGAAGCAAAAAAAATGGTCCTGATGATGTGCTGAATACGTAGGTTTCGGATTCGTTAAGGGTCTTTTTACACCCTGGATAAAGTGATCCGACTCAGCTAAATGATACACTGTTCCGAATCTCTAATGTTCGCTCCAAATGTATCATTCAACTTAAATAGATCTTAAGAGAGAGGGAGTGAACTGAATGATAAAACAACCATCATCATGACATTTACTGTCCTCAGGACAGTAAATGTCATGATGATGGTTGTTACTGTCTTCAGGACAGTAAATGTCATGATGATGAATTAAATATGACAGGACAGTGTCCTGCCATATTTAATTTTATTTACCCATAACAAAATAGAGATACACAAGTAAAATAATGTATAAAGTTTCGTTTTGCATCACTTTCTGTATTTTAAAATGTACGTACAGTGGCGGACAGGTCAAGCTATACATGTCAATTTTCCTCAATCTATTTCGAACTCAATGTGTAACAATATAAGGTTTATAATCGAATGAAGAAATTTGACAGTTTTGTATAGCTTGATGTGTCCGCCACTGTACATACATAGCACTAAAAATACATATTTACTAGAAAGTATTAAAATATTTAAGGCGACGGGTAGCCCTAACCTCAACATTTGTGCATAGTTATTTAATAAATAGTATAAGTGTTTGCCGAGAGGTTGTAACCACGAAACTGTTAAAAATAGATCCGGTTTAGTAGCTATAAATTAAAATCGATTGGCGTCGCTCGTGTGCCCTACCCGTCACCTTAATGTAATTTTCTCATTCCCAATTTCCCCATAGATTAGGGACCACATGCAATATCATACCACACCTAAAATTTACAGGAACTGATTGCGCCATCTAGCGAATCACCTAGACCTGGAAAAAACCTATCTTTCAAAAGATTGCAGTATTTGTATCTGGATCAGTGCACAGATGCGAAACAATGTAACGCTTCATTTAATTCATTTGGAACATCATCTCTCAGTTGTTTCGAATGAATAATCGATATCCTCCTGCTGTACAATATAATATACCTATCTCTTTTCCCCCCGTAATACATGGAAAGACGGTTACCTATTCACTCCGGTCAGCCCAAAGCTTACGTTTTCGCTCTGAATTCGGACCATTCCGCTTATTCGGGGCGTAAAGCAGCACTGTGCTGTTTCCCAATCCGGGGGAAAGGGGGGTTTGAAGGTTAGCAGCACACTTGTGACTCCACTGGTGTCGCGGGTGTCCATTGGGGGCGGCAATCGTTTACCATCAGGTGATCCGTCTGCTCGTCTGGCACCTATAACATAAATTTAAAACATTCTTTAAAACTTTAATTTTCTCATAATCACCATGAAACATAGATTCAAATAGAAAATTGCATGAAAACTAATTATGTTGAATTTAAACAAACATACAAACAAAATTAAAAAATATTTGAATTTCCAACAAAACAAACCTCATCGTTCATCGTTCATCGTCAGCCCATTTAAGTCCCCACTGCTGGGGCACGGGCCTCCCTCAATCACATGAGGGGTAATTGCCATACTCACCACGCTTGGCAGACGGGTTGGCGAGGGTTTTGATATAAATGCAGAGTTTTCCTTCTCTGGGTGCTGATGATCATGCCAGCAGCTTTACCTTAGTCGCCTTTTACGACACCTCGGTAAGAGTGAGGGTGGCCTATTCTACTCTGCCGGGGACCACACGGCAAAAAAAACAAACCTGTTTATACGTAATATTGATATCCTTGGACAGCTCCATGTCCTTGAACATGCCCTCCAGCTTGCAGGTGAAGCCGCCGCCGCACTCCTGCTTCAGCTTGCTCAGCATCGACTTCTCCGCGTCCACCGACGCAGACTTGCCCACCAGCAGCCGCTTGGCTAGGTCCTACAACATTGTCAATCATTATCATCTTCTCCTTAGTCTGTGATTGTTTGTTGGACTTCTCGCTCACAACTGATTGCGCGCGAAAATTAGAAATGTAAGGGAGAGGGGAAAAAATTAAATAATAATTATTCGTTTTGTCTGTCTAGTTTGTTATTATTTATCTTCATTTTTTTATTGTTTTTTTTATACATGTATATATATGTATATCAGCGGTTTTTCTTCCACTCTTTTTTCTTTCTTTCAATTTACTGTTTTGCTTCACCATATTGTTTTGTATTTATTGTTTAAGCTACCCCAGTGATGCGTGTCTGTCCTGGGCATTGCGTAATAATTATTTTCCCTCTTATTTTTTTTTCTTTGTTCGCTCAAGGTTCGAGACAGACTCGCAACACACGGGTTACCCGCTGAAAACCAGCGTCGTGGCGTAGCAAACCTATTGTTACGACACGGCATTATGCTGAGCGGGCGCCTCTTTCGGCACACGATTCTATGTGTTTTATCCTGTTTCTCTATTATATTATGTTATATTTAAATTGTGTTATTATTATCTGTGTATGTACATGTGTCGAAATAAATGTTATATTCATTCATTCATCATTTATTGAAATTATTTATTTATTGAAAGAAGTCCAACTGGATCGAACTGCTGTCTCGCCACAAAGTGAACTTTAACTCATTTGTGGTGAGAGTACCGACCCATTCCCTGGCGACCTTTATTAGGGAGGACTTCTGGCCGCAGGGATTCGTCTTTCGGAAGTTTCGAGGACGGCTACCAGCTGACTCAACGCGCCGCAAAACTCCGATTCGGTCGTAACGTGTGCTTTAAATTAGGCCCACTGATGGCTTATAACGAAGCAAGAAAATTCTGTATGATTTGGCATGGTGCTGCTTATGGGTAAACGGATTGTTTTCGCTATTCTATTAAACACATTATACAACCTGTGCGAATAAAGAATGGGATCAGAAATGGCGGCGAATCTATTCACTTCTCGCTCGCACACATATTTGCGTCTATACTCGCACTCGTGGGGTGTGAGTATAGACGCAAATAGTGTGCGAGCGAGAAGTGAATAGATGCGCCACCATTTCTGATCCCATTCTTTATCCGCACGGGTTGTACTTAAGTACTTTTATTAATTGTATAAATAAGGGAAACCTGTTATTAGCTTTACTCTTTCTAAACTTAAAAAAAAATGTTTATGCAACCTGTAATGCTGTTGGTTTTCTTAATAAAAAAAAAAGAAGCCGTCTCGTATCGGGGGCGACTACGATTCCGTCATAATGTCCCGTTTGTTTTAGAATCTCTGAATCCTATATCACAATGGTCCGGGAGCTATTGCGTGTTATTACGCGGTGTTGCGGAATTGAGAAAAATTGATTAACACCAAAAGTGGCCGCTTTTGGCGTGAATCAATTTTTAGGCAACTAAAACAGACCCAACATTTGTGCATGGTTATTTAATAAATAGTATAAGTGTTTGCCGCGAGAGTGTAACCCCGAAATTGTTTAAAATAGATCCGGTTTAGTAGCTAAAAATTAAAATCGATTGGCGTCGCTAGTGTTCCCTACCCGTCACTTTAAGCACTTGTGAGATGTGGATGTGGATGTCAGACTCATTAGGGGTAAAACAGTATATGTACTTAAAACAGATTATAAAACCCAGAAAATAAACAAAATAATTTATAAAGTGATAAAAAAGTGTGTGGTGTTCAACAGACCAAACCAAACGGCGAAATAACAAATGTCAAATAAGAAGACAGTGGCAACTGACAGGAAGTCTATTGTCTATGGTCAAGGGCGGATCCAGCTTTGGCGCCAGGAGGGGGTCACATAGTCGTGCTCAAGTCAAGAACTCTTAATTTAATTTTGTTAACAATAGATAAGTATAAGAAAAAAGTACCTAGGTATTTTATTAATAATACCTAAATATTTTTAAGTTCCGTACTTATGTAAAGTACGGAACTTAAAAATATTTATTATATATATATATATATATATATATATATATATATATATATATATATATATATATATATATATATATATATATATATATATCGCGCACGGAAATCCAGAACCGTGGTGAATGATTTGCCATACATATCCATACTATCTGCCATCAGCGTGGACTCGGGCGAGGGTCACTTATATTCCCAAGGGAGGGGACAAAGACAAATCACAGCCCAAGTCCTACAGACCGATAAGTCTCACCTCATTCCTACTAAAAACGATGGAAAAGGTGTTGGACAGTCACATCAGGGCAACATACCTCGTGGAAAAACCCCTGAGTGCAAGACAACATGCCTACCAAACAGGTCCACGGAAGTCCACCAGGTCAATAAGTCCACGGAAACGGCACTTATTGACCTGGTGGACATAATTGAGAAAGCCATAGAAGACAAAGAAATTACACTCTGTGCCTTTCTCGACATCGAAGGGGCGTTTGACAACACCAATTTCGATGTTATAACACGTAGCATGGTGAATCGTAGAATCGACGACACCACCACCAGATGGATGGGATCCATGCTACAAAATCGAACTGCAATAACAACGTTGATGAATAAAACCCTTCATTATAGAGTGACCAGAGGATGTGAACAGGGCGGAGTCCTATCACCCCTTCAATGGTCATTGGTTGTTGACAGTCTCATCTGTGAGCTCAATGAAGCCAGATTTCTGACTCAGGGTTACGCAGATGACATAGTAATAATGGTCATAGGAAAATGCCCTAGCACCATTTCCAGTCTTATGCAAAGGGCCCTACGAATAGTAGAAAACTGGTGCACGAGACACGTGCTAACAGTCAACGCACGTAAGACGGTCTTAATCCCGTTTTCCAAAAGAAGGAAACTAGAAGCGCCCCACGCCCCAACACTTCTTGGTACGAAGCTATGCTTGTCCAACGAGGCCAAATATCTCGGAGTCTTTTTAGACCAAAAACTAACATGGAACAAGCATCTCGACTACATTACTAGAAAGGCAAAAATTGCGATGGGGGCAAGCAGTAGGTTGGTGGGACTAAAATGGGGGCTACGGCCCATGGCCGCACTCTGGATTTATAAAACCATAGTGAGGCCGATCGTCACTTATGGCTGCTGTGTGTGGTATAAGAAGACGCACCAACTTAACTGCGTAGAGAACCTCAGCAAAGTTCAAAGAACAGCCTGCCTTATGGCCACTGGCGCTCTTTCGTCCTCTCCCTCTGCAGCACTGGATGCCCTCCTGAACATTCCACCTCTGCACATTCACGTGCAGATGGATGGCTATTACGAGAGCGAAAATCAGAGGGAGGACGAGATGGCTATCTAGGGTCATGAGAAACCTCTACAATGAACTAATGAAAAATCCGGTCATGGATATGCCCTCTGACTCCATGGTCCGTGAACACCGCTTAAGCGGTTTACAGTCTTATTACCTAGTAGACAAGACTGGGAGGCTGGAACTCCCGGAAATGTTAAGCAGAATGACATCGTTTGGTATACGGATGGTTCCAGGAAGCAGGGCATATCCGGGGCGGGATTTTGTAATGATCGCTGCGGAATACGCAAATTCGCCAACCTGGGTCGCTGTACCACAGTGTACCAAGCGGAAGTCTTCGCAATAATTGGTTGTGTCCAAGAAAGTCTACAAATGAATCTCCAGAATAAGAAGATATTCATCTTCTCAGATAGTCAAGCTGCCCTCAAGGCGTTAACATCCTGTGAACTTGACTCCAAACTCACTAGCGAGTGTGTCCTGCTCCTAAACCAGCTTGGCAATGCCAACATCGTAAATCTGATTTGGGTACCGGGACACTGCAATATCAGAGGCAACGAAGTCGCTGACGTGCTAGCAAAGGCCGGGGCAGAGAGCCCACTACTCGGACCGGAACCAATAAGTGACGTTCCAGCCTGCATGGTCACGTTCGAGTTAAAAGAGTGGGAGAAAAAACAAAGCACTGAATTCTGGAAAAGACTACCTCGACTAGAACAGTCTAAGGCGTTAATACAGGCGTTCGATCAGAGACGAGCTGTAGAAATAACAAAACTGAGTAGAGGACATGTTAGGGCACTCACTCGGACCCTCACAGGGCACTGCAAATTAAACAAGCACCTGCACAACATGGGCCTTACAGATCCAAAATCTGCAGGTTCTGTCGCGAGGACGAGGAAACGATTATCCACGTCCTCGGCGAGTGCATAGCGCTGCACCGCTGCAGAAGCCGGCACCTGGGAGCACACATGATCTCAGCTGACGAGATCAAGAGCTCCCCCATCAGCTCCATTCTCGGGTTTATCCTGGAACTGGAGCTACATGAGATGCTGTAATAGGTTACGGGGCTGCCACAATAGATCATCTACTGGTCGCAGATGCAGGGCTCAACCCATTTCTATCAAATAAATAAATAAATGTCGAGGGGTGTAGGTATAGGGAAGAAGAGGGACGACGAGGATTTCCAATAAACAAAACAGAAACAATCATCATCGTTCAATTAGTGGTCCACCTAAGTCCTGGAACCAGCCCAGGGGGGGGGGGGGGGGGGGGTCATGACCCCCATGACCCCCCCCCCTGGATCCGCCGTTGTCTATGGTGGATTTTTCTATGCTCAAGAGTCCGCGCCACCAAGTCCCGTGAAGTGCGCTTGAGCCGCTCAACAAGGAATCTCAATTTTTTCCCCGGGACTTCTTTCGTGGCGCGGACTATGATTGGAAAGAGTAGTGCGAATGCATGAACGTACTTTCTTGTAGAAGGCCTCGAAGACGTCCTTCCCGTGGATGAAGCGGAACAGCACCATGATCTTGTCCAGCAGCCGCTCCAGCTCCTCCTCCGTCGCCTCCTTGTTGCCGGCGCGCAGCTTTACGTCCACGAATTTGGCTGGAGAGAAACAACGACATCGTTACTATACGCATTCATTTTTTTATTGTTTATTCTATTTTGTATGGAACAGCCGAATAAATGATAAAAAGTTACAGTGTATATATCATTCTTCCTTCATTCTTCGAGATATAGTAAAATAAAATTATGATGCTGAATAATTGTCAAAGCGGACCCCTGGCTGAAGCCAGCAGCTCTGAAGAGCGACAGCTTTGGACGTAACCAGCAATTACACGCAAAGATGAGATGAGATGGCTAAATAGACTGTTAAACTGAGGCCCAACTTAATCAGCATTGGTTGTACAGTCACGAGCTTTAATTTGGGAATCATTTCCGTTAAATGTCGTTAGAACATTCATAACTCAATAAGGTAGAAACTTTAGTGCAATAATGTTGAATGTCAACCCTTGAATCGATAACCACTTTGCAAAAAGCTATTATTACGGTTTTCTAATCACGAACATATTTTGTGTCACTTGTGTCAGTGTTAGTCCAAGAGCTTTAAATAAAAACGATATTGCTATATAGATAATACCGGGCTAAAAAGTTATTTACCCACGTAACAAAATTGTTATATAGCAATATCACTGACACAAGGGACTCGGAAAACATCGGTAATGATCGTATGCCCTCGCTCAAGTTGACGTTTCTGTACGGTTGCCCCTAGAAAAGTAAGGTTGTCGATGGTAAATACTATGACTTTGACACGTTAAAAAATAAGCTCTTAATAGCGAAAGTTTGCTACACGACATTCAACCCTGGGTGGGTCCGAATTAAAGCTCGTGACTGTACCATTCATCAAATTTTCTTTATTTATTTTTCAAAATCTACAGCTCTTAAATTATACTATTTAAAATGTATATACTATAGAATATGTATATACAATATTTCATTTTGAAATATCACGTTAAATAATCACCAATAACTTCGTAGTCCATCATCTAGCAGATTTTTCATTGACGGTAGCACTCATTCATCTGTGCCATTTAAACATACACAAAACGTCACCTCTTCTGTCGACTTAAGGCAGGAAAGTGTTAATGACCTATTGAGTAAGTTTATTTGGTACGGATTACACATAGCTACAACAACCTGTTGGTCTAGTAGTTCAAGTACCGGGCCATGATCTCGGAGTGCTGGGTTCGATTCCCGGGTCGAGCAAAGGTTTTTTTTATGTCATAGGTGGCAGACGAAGAGACGGATCACCTGATGATAAGCGATTGCCGCCGCCCATGGACACCCGCGACACCAATGGAGTCACAAGTGCGCTGCCAACCTTTAAACCCTCCCTTCCCCCGGATTGGGTCTAGTGGAGCAGTATACAACGTGTAAAAAATGAGGAATAATAAATACTTAAGGCCGTTTGCCGTGTGGTCCCGGCAGAGAAGAATAGGCCACCCTCACTCTTACCGAGGTGTCGTAAAAGGCGACTAAGGTAAAGCTGCTGGCATGATCATCAGCACCCAGAGAAGGAAAACTCTGCATTTACATCAAAACCCTCGCCAACCCGTCTGCCAAGCGTTGTGAGTATGGCAATTACCCCTCATGTGATTGAGGGAGGCCCGTGCCCCAGCAGTGGGGACTTAAATGGGCTGATGAGCTTTACCTATGAGCTCCGCGGGCTTGTTCTGGCGCTGGTTGATGAAGTGCTCGAAGGCCTCGCGCACGGAGTAGGTGAAGCGCTCGTTGCGCTGGAAGCAGCTCGCCACCACGTGGTCCAGCTGCTCCTTGAACTCCAGCAGCTCCGCCACCATCGTCTTGTCGCGCTCCGGCTCTATTACTATCGTGCGACCTTTTTTCTGTAAATCAATACGGTATATGACTATTTTTTTTTATTTTTGCATTCAAAAGACCTCTCAATGATAGAAACATCGTTGAAAGAATCACTTGATTCTCATTTAAACGACCTGAGATATCACAACTTTAAAATCACAT
Organism: Marasmia exigua; assembly: GCA_019059595.1. Lineage (NCBI taxonomy): Eukaryota > Metazoa > Arthropoda > Insecta > Lepidoptera > Crambidae > Marasmia > Marasmia exigua. The sequence goes on along the minus strand of CM032463.1, from coordinate 28,789,620 downwards.
TATTTTGGGCAAACCCAAAACGCTCCATACAAATGGCTACTAAGGTGTGACGTCACACGACAGTATTTTGTATGCATTTCATTTGAATTTTGTATGGTAGCTATATCAAATGTTTCGTTTATGTCAATGGTTCTATTATAATAGTTGGTGCAAATAGTATGGATTATTCTATGGTATAATTATTTTTTAATAATTTCATTCTTTTAAAATGGACTTGCCCATGAATCTTTGAATGACCATAAAACCGGCTAGACGTTATATTTTTAATTGCGAATTTTTGCCATTGCCACATATTGACCTATATTTTGATAAAATATTTATATTTTGTAAAATCTTGAGCTTAGTCATATACCAAACAAAATAAAGACACGCGCTGGGCAACGCTGTCGCCGCTTCACAGCGGAAAACATTCCATCACGGACTAAAAAATTTAGCGATTCCTATTTCTGTGGCACCATCAAGAAATGGAACTTGTTACCGTCCTCTTTTTCCTCCTTCCTGCAATATGGATTCCTTCAAACGAAGCGTGAATAAGCATGTCGCGGGCCAGTATGGCAGTCCCAACGGAGGTGAGGCCTTGACATCGCTTCCTTTGTAATTGCAACGTGGGCTCTTCTCTTGCTTACCATCAGGCTGAGGAGAGCCAATATACCAGTCACTATAAAAAAAAATACACTTCAATACATCAGGTGATCCATCTGCTCGTCTGCCACCAATCATATAAAAAAAAACATTCGTCATCAACAATCATCATCATCAACAATCATATAAAAAAACAAACACACAACTTGTGTGTGCTGTGTGGTATAGGAGTGACATGAACTCCAACGTCTTCGGTTTCAAGAGTGTGATGAAAATAGAAACCGTTGTTTTAAAAGCTAAAGTTATATTCATCCTCCTTTTATCGTATTCCTTAATGTTGAAGGTCGTGACCTCCCTTCTGCATCATGTTCTTACGTATGGTTTTTTACCATCCGCTTCGATCACCGGCGGTGTGGAGGGTGTTATGTACCGTGGAGTCGAGTGCGGTACAAATTTGGTCAGACCAACGTATTGGGCTGCGTCTACGAGGCCTTTTATTTCTGGCAAAAAAAATATTTCCATCTACTTTGCGAGTCACGATGAACTTTTCGAGCAACAACAGTGCAGAGAAAGTGTTACATCGGTACTTGTAAAACAGGCTTAAAATTATGTGTTTGTTTAAAACAATAACAAAATAGAGTAATCGCAAATGAAAAATCCACTATACTCTGTTCCAATTAAGAAGTTCTTTTTGACATTTTGAAGAACCTACACGTTTCATATAAATCCAAATGAATATCTCTTTTTGTATTTGGCAGTAAATCGACATTTGAAAAATATACAATTACACCCTACAATTAATTCACAAGCAAAATTAACTTAGTTGATATTTTATTTTTTATAGCAATCTTTTGCAATTTATTCTTAAGTAAATAACACACTTAAAAATTTCATCTCGAGTTCAGGCGGGACTCGAACCCACACCTTCCACAATCCGGGTGAATGTTCTATTAAGTTAAAATTATTATATAAGATTTCGCGGCAAATTGAAAATAATCTTTAACAAGTGATCATGAATTTAACGCGAGATAAAGATATAATAAAAGTAACAACTTGCTAAATTGTTCAGTTTTTGATTTTCTAAGAACTTTCAGTGTCGCCCTCGTAGTCTGCAGGAAGCAAAACCACAATCCAGAGGGCGCTTTATACGAAACATGTTGCATATAGAACAACCAATGACGTGAAGTCAGACCTACTAACCAACGCCTACTAGTGGATTTTTCGGTCACGGGGGGGTCACCCCCCTTTCCCCTGTTACGTCACCGACCTTGATGTAGGCGTTGAAGTGGTTGCAGAGCTCGTTGAGCCCGTCCTTGACGCGGCTGAAGAGGCTGTAGAGCGTGGTGAGGTCGGGCAGGCGCGGCCCGTCCATGAGCGCGTCCAGCCCCTTGCTGAGGATGCCCGCCAGGTGCTCGCTCAGCAGCTGCCGCTCCACCGTGTGGATTAGCTGCCATCTGGAAACACCGAATATACACTCATCATCATCATCATCAGCAACCCACACTCGTCCACTGCTGGACTTAGGTCTCCCCTAATGCACGCCACTGCTCCCGATTTTCGGCCACTCTCATCCAGCCCACACCAGCCAGCCTTCGAATGTCATCATCCCATCTTGTCGCAGGGCGTCCTACACTACGCTTACCGAGTCGCGGTCTCCACTCAAGGACTTTACGGCTCCAACGGCTGTCAGTTCTGCGGCTAATATGACCAGCCCACTGCCACTTCAGTTATAGAGCTATGGAAAGGGCCATGCTCGGAGTATCTCTGATGGACCGCATCAGAAATGATGTAATCCGACAGAGAACCAGAGTCACCGACATAGCCCACCGAATTAGCAATATACACTAGTCTGTATAAATTTGTAACACCGAATATATGCTTACAAATTTATACAGACTAGTGTTTCATTCCCATGCATTCCCAATACAGAGAAATGCCTCGTTGGCGCAGTGGGTAGTGCGTCGCAATTTAAAGCGACGGCTGCGCAAGAGGTCCCGGGTTCGATCCCCGTGTTCAAAATTTATACATACGTTTTCGGTTAGAAATGGACAACATTTCATATTTTTAACATGTCCATATTGTTTTTTTATATGAAAGTAGGCATAAAATGAACAGACCCATATTTTTTCTTTTTTCAAAATTTGTCCATTTTCATGCATAAAATAATTATTGAAATTCTTTTTATTCTAAATAGACGTAAGCGCCAAATGACGCCATCGGACGGCTGAATACAGCGATATTCCTTTGCTTATCATTGTTTTAATAAAAAAAAGGTACTACTGTCAAAGGTAAATAATACTAGTGTCAACATTGTCAACGTCATTCATACATTCAACGTTGACAAGTTGTCTTTTTTTTTGACAGTTACATGTCATGGGTTTGGCATTACGTAAATTTAAAACTATAATGTGCTAAGCAAAGAAATATTTTACATTCTGCCGTCCGATGACGTCATCTTACGTTTTTTAGTTTTTAATTTTTTTCTCAGTAAATAAGCAATATAAAAATGAACAAATATATATTCGAGCAGCGGAAAAGTAAACAAAGAATTGGTATTTTTTGTTTCAGAGCTTAGCAATTTTGAAATGTTGTCCATTCTTAGTGGCAGCCCGGAGTCTGGAAATTGGCGGTCTTGTACCCCCTTTTAAACTGTTGGTCCGGCGCCCGATCCCTCTCCGCTCGCGTCACAGTAGAGTCCCATCGAAATATGAGGGTAAGGTAATAGAGAGTGCATTTATGTTTGAGCACACACTCGAGCACTATAATATATCCTGCGTACGTGGCTGATCGTTGAGATTGGTCGCCGTAGCTGTAATCGGTTGGAGGATATTATTGACTATACTTCAGTAAAACAAAAATAGTATCGATAAATAACCAGCTCGAGTCGCTGCCCTTCCGTAGTGGTATGACGTCTGGGTGAACAACAAAGCTGGTGCTTACTTGGTGGAGTGGTCAAGGTAGTGTAGCAGGCGCTCGTTCTCCTCGCGCAAGCGCTTCTCCACGTGCGCCAGGTACTGCGGCACGGCCAGTTCACGCATAAGCCGCTGCCCCTCCGCCATGTACAGCCGCTCCGTGCCCAGTAGGAACCTGACCACACACGTCAATAATCATTATAATCAACATGTTAGCGTTTTGTCCTGATTGCGTCGCAAGCTATTGCTTTGACGCCCGGGGTCTGCTTTCCTCAATACAATGCGGGACACAATATTTTCATTTTCATAAAACATCACGCACCTTATTACAAATCGCGAACTAAAGTTATTACCGTACCAAAGCTCATGTCATCTCGTTCCGCAATGTTAAAATAGAAATAGAAACAGATAAAATATTTATTCATTGTAAACGTAATATTAGTTGCATGAGAAAACAATAAAATTAAACATAGGGACAAAATATTGAAAAGGAACATACTCAGTAAGTGTCCGGGGTCAAGGACTCCCCGACGCTGGCTGAAAAGAATCTGGCACGAGTTTTGTTCCGGGACTATCCTTAGTTCGTGATTTGTAGGTGGTAATAGGGGGTAAGTATATTGTTAGATTTTTAAAAAAAAAACACATGTTTTGCGATACACACTTAGACAATTTATCGCGGGACATGGCATGTCGACGCGTCACCCTCTGCCAAAGTACGTGAACAAACGTTCGTGTACGGTTATTAAAACTAGATCGGCGCGATCAATCGCCATTTCGTATTCATATCTGTCGCTGAGCGGAACTCGTCAAAATGGTTGTTGTGAAGATTTTATTTGCGAACGACGATCAGAAAAGTTATTTACCAAGTACCTTAAATATTCCTAACATTTGCTCGACGATGGGAAACATCGTGAGGGAACCTGCGCGAAAAATATGGTTACACGTTTCAGAAACTGTGCGACCACAGTTTCTGAAACGTGTAACCATTTTTTTTTTTAATTGATAGGTGGCAGACGAGCAGACAGATAAACTGATGGTAAGCGATTGCCGCCGCACATGGAGTCAAGTGCGTTGCCAACCTTTAAAGCCCCTGTTCCCCCGGAATGAGCCTCCGGTATCCTCACTCACGCAGCGAAACACAGCACAGTGATGCTTGCTTTTTCTGCATTCATGTCGGGATGAATGCACGGCACTGTGATTACCACTCTCTAAATTTTGGCTACAAAGAGTTGAGACCGAACATACGATTACAACACCTTTGTAACCAAAGAAAGATATTTTGTATTTGTATTTCGAATCCTGGGCCAAGTGTACCCTGAGCTACGCTGCCGTCCTCTAGCTATAATGCCGTTAAGTACCACTCCAAATTGGAGAAAAATGGACTTAATAAGCGCTCTTTTAGGCATTTTTTTCCGAATGTGGTTTTGGTACTTAACGACATTATAGATCGAGCACGGCAGTACGGCGCGATAACTTCGGACGCATCCGGAAAAAATACTCTGAGACGATGCTACATACTTGTGCTCGAAGGCGTCTTGATAGATCTGTAGGTCAGAGAGCATCCGCAGCAGGCTTTTGAGCAGCGAGCGGTCCACGGCGTCGCCGCCGCGCTCTCGCTCGATCAGCAGCAGCAGCCCGTCCACTGTGCGCGTCTGCACCAGCGTGTTCATCGCTATGTGGTGCCGGAACAGGTCCAGGCCCATGTCCCTGCAACGCAGGACATAAGAGTGAGGCATGGCTAGAAGGGGGCGGCCCTCCCGAAGTGTTACCCACTTAGATTATTTTGTAACCTAATATTAAATAACTTTTCTTGAATTATTGATCAAATTCTCTGAAAGAAAGAAAGTCTCCAGACTTCAGCAGTGTTATGATTTGAATTTAATGCATCGTTGGTCTAGTGGTTTAAGTAGCGGGCCGTGATCTCGGGGTCCTAGATTCGATTCCCACGTCAAGTAAAGGTATGCTTAAAATTGTACGAACATCGTTCAGGTTTGTGATCACCAATCTGCATTAGGCAAGCATTAAGCCTAATTCCATCATAGTAGCGATGACTTGATTTATATGATGGAGGTCTTTGCGATGCAGTGGGACAGTTTATAGGCTGATACTGATGATGTAGTGTAAAAAGTCCAATTTTACCCTACACACACATGAAATGGACACACCTGACACCTGATTGCGGAAAAGCCCATATGTAGAAGATGAAGGCTTTATTAATTTAAGAGAGCTTTTGCATTATTATCACAACACTATTATTTGTTCTTTTAGTATTTATGTTTTTTTGTTGTTTCATTTTACTATGTTCATTTCGAAAGCTGCTCGCTGACCGATGGGTTTCCCCCCACTACTGACTGTGCCACTTGAGTAACTTCCTAATTTTACCAACATGTTTAATAAAGACTGATAATATCTGAAATAAACCATTTAAATGAAAGAGGTGCTCCTTCAGGAATGAGTAGTCCTCCTTCAATCCTTGCCACAAATCTTGGTCTGTGGACTGGAGCCTATTGGAGACTATTTACAGCAATAGCTCCTATCCAGAAAAGCTATTGCAAAAAAGTGCTTTGTTATTATTTATTTAAGAAAACTTGGTATTTTACAGTGCTATTACATCAAAGTATACACAAGCTAGGTTACAATAAAATTATTATTATTATTTTTTACCTAAAAAAGTCAAAATTATATCTGTGTAAACATGTTTATGTTATGCTGGAATATCTTTATATAATGCAGTAAAATAATGATTGTAGCCTTTTGTTTTAAAATAAATAAATAAATATTGATGAAAAAGAAACCCTGACAGTTGTATGATCTTACCATATTGAATGTATGCTAGGATTTTGCAGCACATAAGTGCGGTCGAGGTAGAGGAAGATGCTGCGGATCATGATCATCTGGCGGCAGTGCGCGCGCCAGCAGTCGTCCATGCGCTTCAGGAATACCTGCCGGTCCATGCTCTCCGAGAGGAATTGCTCTATGTTGGCTTTCACGTGAGCCTCTACCAGGTTTGTCAGGTTCACATACAGTTGTGATGCCATCTACAAATGGTTTCAAATTGTTAGTTACAGATACACCTTTGAGTAGTTTGTTTAGAAGTCTTTCAATATTCATGTTGCTTATTAGTTCATGTAAATCTTGTATTGGGGATGAAATAAAATTTAATCTTGGCTAACAGTCATGGTAATTTTACTATCTAGGTATACGAATACTATCCTTTTTATAACATTAGTACAGATAAGATTTCTTAGTCAAGATCTTTAAAATATTGAATGCAACAAAAAAAATTCAAAAACTTCATTTTGCAAATTTTTTCACCTCGTTATCATATCTCTAAGTTACCCACAAGGACAATGATGATACGAAGGCCAGTTAAATATAAATATTGAAATCGTCCAACAACACCTATGACAAATGTCCAACAAATACATACTGTTCTAAGACTAAAAAAATAAATTAAAATTGGAAGAAATAAATGTGCCAAGAAGCATATTTATCGGCAAAGGTAATAAACAAAATATTCGGCAGAAATGAAGTTCCCTGTTTTATTAAAAGGGTTAAGATGTCAGGTAAACATTATTTAGGTAGAGTATGAATCAGTGCATTACATTGATAGTAAGGTTGGAGTTTAACTATTAACGGTGACATTTAAGCGTATATTTATTTCATTTGTAAGGAAACTTGCAATGACCTTATCTTAGTTATTTTCCTTTGTTATTGTAAGTACCTACATTATTTACATCACTTTATAGATAAAATTATTTAATAAAGCTGATCTGATGTTTTTGATATAATATCATCACATTATTTTAGTTGCAGTGATCTCAATGGCATGTCATAATGCTGCTTAGTTAAGATGTATTGCCGTTTGCATTTTAGGTTAGTCAATGACTTATTGATATGTTGCTGAACAATTTGTAATTAAAAAAGGATTATAATATTTTAAAATAAAACAAGGCAAAAACACTAGTTTACTACTTTAATAAAGTCTATAGAAATCATTCTTAATGACAGATACAACTACGATTTTTTTCTGGTTTCGCAGGGGGAATGCCGCCGGCTCAAGAGATGAGCCCACTACCTTATGCATACCAGACCACCGGGGGTGGCCGGGTTATGTCGGGCTCTCCTTTGGCAGGGCTTCTCCCAAAGAGAAGCCAGGCAAAGGCATACATATAAGAGTTTTCCCTCGTCGCCCATATTGGGGAAAACCATGGTGATACAGCCGAAGCCTCCCACACGATATTCCCCGGGTGAATATCCGCCTATACATACAACTATGACTTGCCACATTTATCATTGAATATATTGTAAAAATAAGAATCCTCCGGAAACTACAAAATATCCAATTGGACTGTTAAAAATTATGTTATTTTTTTTTATTGATGAGATTTTTTTATAAAGGACTGCTTTTTTCTGAATTTCACCATAATAGGATAATAAAAACAAAGATTCCGCCGAATTATAAAAAAAATAATTATAAGTTACATAGTAGAAAGTCGGAATACGACCTTCTGATCATGGGCAGCGTTTGTTTACCTTATGGCTACACATATTCTCCACGGCCTGGTACAGTTCCTCCAGCGAGTAGGCAATAGCCTTGGACGTCTGGATGGCGATCACCGCTTCGCGCAGCTTGCTCCATGTCGTCTCCTGGTAGTTCTCCGGTAGGTTCGGTTTGCCTGCAAACACCACAACACTGTAAACCTCGCTAACATTTAGGTTATAACAATGACATGACGACAACCAAAGCGTAAACATACTTTTGAAATTCTTTATTACTAATTTCTTTGCCGTCGCACCAGGCTTGTTCATCATTGTCGTGATGGTTCCGTTGGTGTTCGGGGCCAGCATTGAGAAGTTGGATTTCTTCTCGTTGGCACTCATTTCGTCTGATTTTGATCTTTTATTATTGCACTGTTCGTTGGTAGGAAGGATACGTTTTCTACACAGATTTCCACCCTCCTCAGCCGACACTGCCGTTTTAGCTAAACCCGACATAAGAAAGCATGTTATGGCCGCAGCCAATGCATTAATTAAATATTACAATTAACTCTAATTATCTCTAAAATACAAATAAAAATAGAAGCGATCAGTCAGTGTTCACTACAATCACCACCATTAGGCTAAGTTTGACAATTTCCAAGCGAGAGGGCGCTGTTTCCTTAGTAGAACTGTCAAATTGTTGACAGTTTGTAAGTCTATTCTCTATGAATAAGGTTATGAACACATTATTTTGATCATAGATATGTCTCATGTTTAATTTAATAACGTATTTGGAAAGGACCCAGCTCTAGGAGTCTTTGTACGCCAAATGAAATACCCTACAGTATCCCTATATAGTTTGTGTACCCTACATAGGTACCTACATACTTAGTTTGTAGAAATACCGTTGAAGTTTGATTTAGAATAAGATGGTAGTGGATGCTTAGATTATGTAAATAATATTTTGATTTAATCTAAGAGTGGATGCTAAATAATATGGATGACAGGTGAATACGACCGTACGCTTTTTAATAGGAATTCGTAGGTTTGAATCCGAGTATGCATTACCGGATTTATAAAATATATGTCAATAAATATTTCTGCCAATATTATTAGAGTCGGGCAGGCCACCCTTCCACCCTCGGAGGGTACGTAATACGTGGAAGCACCTAGGCATGGACGCGCGGTTTAGGCACTCCCCCCGGGATCAGATACATATTTTTCAGAGCCACAATGAGCTATCCCCCCCACTTAAGGGGGCCTCGCATACAAAAATAATTGTTTAAAAATTGCGTATCTAAGTTTTTTCGGTCCTCAATAGTTTAAAACGGAACCCTTTATTTTGTGTTTTTGTGGAATATTTGTGGAGCACATGGATATACCTATACATCTCGGTACTTTTTACTATAATTACCTACTCAATCTTTTTATTTGCTTTTCACAGTGTAGAGTCATATGGGTCAAGTGTGCGCAGCGGGTAAGTGTGCGAATACTAAATATCTCCCAAATGGTTTAGAACTAATGACCGGCGTCCCCCCTCTCCACCAGTCCAAAGTAGTAAGCACAAGTAAGCACTAGTCCAAATACCTACTACTCTTTGCAGTAGTCCCCGTACAAGTGAGTGAATTTTTTTGGCTAATTTATTACGATATTTTGTTATTTTCAATGCGTAATCTTTTTTAGTTGTACTACTTTTTTAATAAATTGATACTTATTATTTGAAGGTTTGTTCTATCTCATTCGACAAGGGATAATTTGCGATTTCGTTGAGATGATGCAATTCTTAATGATTTTTGAATAATGAACTTGTCGAGTAAGTGTACGCATGCGCACACTTACCCCTAATGCATAATTATTATTAAGAATGTTGAAATGTTTGCTTGCAGGCTACAAGAAGACAACAACAATGCCCCGGAATTACTGCAGAAAAGCTCCAGATAGACATGTCGTCACTGATGATCAGCTGGAAGCTGCAAAAATATTAATTTCGCAGGGTGCTAGTAAACGGAAAGCTGCGTCACAAATTAGATTAAAGGAAAGCACTTTAAGAAAGTTATTGAAGATGGGAAAGAGGGTGTGTAGTATGGGAAGATTTTCTACTACATTCACTAAGGAACAAGAGGACGAAATATACAGATATGTGAAAAAGAGTGATACTTTATTTTATGGACTAACTATGCTCAACCTTCGTAAGTTGATCTATGAGTATGCAGAAATCAATAAAATTGAACATCGGTTTAACACTGCCTCTCAACTGGCTGGACGAGATTGGGTTTATGGATTCATAAAAAGACAATTTAGATGAAAGTGGTGTTAATATTGTACCTAAAAAAATTCCAAGAGTGATATCTGTGAAAGGGAAAAAGCTGGTTGGCAAGATTGTTTCTGCTGAAAGAGGTCAAACCATCACACTAGTTTGTGCTATGAGTGCCACTGGAAATTACGTTCCACCTGCCTTTATATTTCCCCGGAAAAGGATGAAGCAACATTTACTTCATAATGCACCCGAGTGTTGGAATGGTATCAGATTCCGGGTTTATAAATACTGAACTCTTTGTAGAATACCTACATCATTTCAAAGACAATGTGCAGCCAACAAAGGACAACCCTATCTTATTGGTTTTAGATAACCATACTACCCATATTTCCCTAGCCGCAGTAAATTACTGTCGTGATGTTGGCATCCATACCGCCACACAGTAGCCACAAGATGCAACCTTTAGATTGTGGATTTTTTGGCCCGTTGAAAATCAAGTTTGCATATGAATGTGACAAATGGTTAAGCCATCACCCATGTCGTGTAATTGGTCAAACAGAAATAGCTTAGCTCGTAAATGAGGCCTTTAAAAAAGCAGCAACACTAAGTAATGCGGTTTCAGGGTTCAAAGTTTCTGGAATCTGGCCAATAGATGCAGACGTTTTTGCAGAAGAAGATTTTGCAGCATCATTTGTTACCCATATGGTTCCCGCTCCAAACTCTGAAATTACAGAAGAATTTGCGGAAGTACCTCCAGCTGCAACGTCAGCAACAGAAGACTCAGCTGCAGCTTCTGTCTACGATATAGTTACCGCTCCAAATGCTTCGATTGTAGTAGACCCTATGGTTCCACCTGTTACATCATCAGCAACAAAAAGTTCTGATGCAGCTTCTGTTATACTTTTATCGTCTATTCAACCATTGCCTAAAACCACATCGCAAAATCGTCGAAAGAAAGGAAAAAAATCAATCATTGCCACTGATAGTCCTTACAAATTAGAGTTTGAAAAAAAGAAACAAAATGAAAAAGAGAAGTTAGCCAAAAAAAAGTGCGGTTAGATTTAAAAGATAAACTTATGATAAAAATAAGGAGAATAAAAATACTGCCAGAACTGCTAGAAATAAGAGACCAGAAGATGATGGTAAACAGTATTATTGCCCGTTATGTGATATCAAATATGTCCATCCATCGCCTGAAGACTGGATTGAATGCAATGTTTGCAAGGTCTGGTGGCATGAACAGTGCACTAGTTTTGAAGAGGGCATATTTGTATGCGATTTATGCCAATGAATATTTTTAAATAAGCAGATTTTTATTTTAAATGTTAATTAGTTTAAGTAGAAATGTGATACAATTATTATTAGTCAGGATCTCATTATGTTATGTCGCGTACACTTACCCGTACTACTGCGCACTTTTACCCCTATGGTGGGGAAAGTGTACGCATTTCGAATAAGCTATAAATCGCTCCGTCTCAAAGACTTCGCATGTTTGACGATCATCATCATCATCATCATCGTCAGCCCATTTAAGTCCCCACTGCTGGGGCACGGGCCTCCCCGAATCACATTAGGGGTAGTCGCCATACTCACTACGCTTGGCAGACGGGTTGGCGAGGGTTTATATTATAAATGCAGAGTTTTCCTTATCTGGGTGCTGATGATCATGCCAGCAGTTTTACCTTAGTCGTCTTTTACAACTCGGTAAGAGTGAGGGTGGCCTATTGTACTTTGCCGGGGACCACACGGCCACGTTTGGCGATACTGTTTCTATTTTTTTTTATTGTTGATTATTAAATATTCTTACTAATTAACATCGTTTTGTTTCATTCTTTATATAGTTGAATGGCTCTAGGAATTTTCAAAGCTTAAGTGCGTTCACTTGACCCACATGACTCTACATTATAAGATCTTAGACATTGATACATTATAAAATCATTATGAGGTGGTCCGCGGTCTAGTGAAGGACGCGGGAATCCCTTGGATGCGAGCGGCAGAGGAAAGATCTGTGTGGAGATCATCGGGAGAGGGCTATGTCAGCAGTGGATGTTTATTGGCTGAAATGATGATGATGATGATTATAAGATCTTATTTTTTTATCGGGATCAGACGGATCACCTAATCTAAATGTCTAGTTAGATTAGATAGGTATACGATTTTTTAAAATAATAAAACCAGCTTTGGTGGCTAATGTTTTATTTTCTTATTACACTCTTCAGACGGGGAAGGGAAGTATAGGTAGGTAAGATACTCGGAAGCTGGCAGATGTGTCGTCGCTTCGACAGGTGCGACGCAGCAGGTAAAGCGTATGCCGGTACGATCCATGCAAAACATACCTGCTGGTACTAATTGTAGCTATCGGATTTCAATTATATTACTGACTTGTAAACAAATAAAAATAACATTTTTTATTTTTATAATTGACTCTACTTGAAGATAAGTATCTTGCCAATGTCAAGTAAATTATTGGGAATAAGTGGGTATTCAACAGCCGAAGTCAGTGAAAGTCACTGTCACTCAATAAAACCCCGGTGTTTTGAGTTTTATCGACCTACGGATTCTGCCGATACCACTCTAAACACAATCTTCTAAGACTATTTGGTCCAAGCAAGTTGTGACGAGCGAACTCACTCGAGACTCGACACACACTTCGCGACACTTCACTGTACAAATAAACACTAAATTTATTCACTAAAAACTAATTTAAAACCTTTGAATTGCAGCAGCCCACGCGGAGTGTTTTATTTCTACCGCCAGAATCCAATATAATTTGGTTTGTTCAGATTAGTGAGTTATAATAATAGTTCAATGGTTCAGATTAAGTTTAAAGCATAGAGTAAGGTAGTATATATTACGAAGACTTTTAGACCCGATTTAACCAATCTATATCCGTTGATAAATCCGTTTTAACTTCAGACTTGTATAGTATGACAGCGCTATAATCTGCTACCTAGATTTAGTATAAGATTAAGATTGGTCGAACTGAAAATTGTTGGTAACTAAACTAGGCTTACTTACCTAGTTGTAAAATAGCACGATTTCAAAACGAATAAGATTGAGTAAATTATTTTTTTCGCTTTTTATTTCTTGTAGTCTTGACAATGTTTTGTGCCGTTTAGTTGGAAATAATGGTTCTGACTGACCTGATTAATTATTGGTCGCTTCGCCAGTTTGTAAGATGCTCATTTCTTCTCATTTTAGCGTGTAATTCCCAGTTGCGTTTAAAGCTGTCGCTTCGGAGCCCTCGGTACGCATAGACTATGATTAAGGATTCGGGAAGTCTGGTACTGGATCACAGTTACACGTTGAGAATCATACAGAATCATTATCTAATATTGTACCACAATATTGAAAAACTATCAAAGACGCGCTAGGTTTCCTCAGAATCTATGGTCTAGGTACGGTTAGCGGTATTCCAGTTAGCCGGCAAAATCGCTTGCACTGTGCTTGTACTGTGCAGCACAGTGCAGGATTATCTTCGCTACCCTGCTGCGTGTGCAAGCGACTATCGCCTAGTGCTAGTAGGTACACCGGAAAATTCGTCGAATGTACATTCTAGCTATACTAACTTTACTTATCACGCTAGGTATATAATTCCGCAGCTACTTTCATCACAACCAACACCCGTCTTGTTACTTAATGAAATATATTTTATACAATAGGTATATTAAGTAGGTAAAGGTAGTTTAGCTAAAAAGCTAGACTTCCTTTGGAACTTACAAGCGGTACTTTAAGCCGGAGCAGCTATTAAGTTTATATCGAGCTCAGGTTCACTCCTGCTTGGAGTACTGCTGGCACCTCTGGGACGGTTCTGCCTGGTATCAGTTAGACGCTCTGGACTTAATAGAGCGATGTGCAAAGAGGCTCATCGGTGATGACGCACTCTCCGAAGCTGGCCTGCAGAGCCTGGACCACCATCGACGTGTGGCATGCCTCTCGGTCTTCTACCGGATTCATTTCGGGGAGTGTTCTACATATTTTGATCCCCCCAGCCCATTCCATCACCGGACGACAAGGCGTGGCGAGGGCTTTTATCCTTATGTGGTAGAACTACCCTTTATCCGCACGAAGCGATTCGCTTCCACGTTTATAATGCGGATGGCTAAGGAATGGAACTCTCTGCCGAGGTCTGTCTTTCCTGACCACATTAATCTGGACATCTTTGAGGCAATAGTCAACAGGCATCTTTTAGGCAAACACGTATCATCCTAGACCTCTAGATTTCAGGTGCGATTGTGGTCAAGCGTTAGCCTATTGATAAAAAAAAGTTGAATGTGGGATGATTATTTTTAACCTACTATATATTATTTATTGTGATAGATTCTATATTTCGATATGGCAGTAATGTAGCAAAAAGACCTGCAATAGAGACACAACTGAAGAACTTCATTCTAACTGTTTTTCATCGATGTGTACCCTATCATTCATTTTCACCTGCCTGAAAATATTACTTAATTACAACTTTTGTAAGGATTAGCTAAACATAGAAGTTATGTCACTGGGATTAACCCCTTAGACTGTGATAGATAGTAAAATAAATGTGCCTGTGTGGGAATCGAAGCCGCAACCCTTGCGTCTTGAATGAAACAACTGCGCTAAACGGGTCATCGTAAAACACAATAAGGATAAGACCATAAATATCATGCGGCACGGCAATATCGCACAAAGGGAGGAACGAGCGGGTTTACACAAATAGAAATATAAGCAGATGCAAATAACAAGCGAACATCGAACCGGCGTTTTAACAACAGTAAAAAATGCAACGATAATGTTTATCTAATTAAGTGCTATTGTGATGCTCGGCGAGTTGGTGAATTGATTACACCCTCGCAGACGGAGTGCAGGTCCCGCGCGGGGCGTAACAAGTGGCGCGACGGGCGAAGCGCCCCCGCTCGACGGAGTCCATTCAATCCCGCCCATGTCCCATTCACTCGGGGCTCACTGCGATCGCGTCCTCCGCGGCGGGTGCCACGCCGGAGACGTATCCGAACGTGCTTTACGTTTTCGCGCGCGTTTTTACGTCAACAGTTTTTCTTTTTTATTTAATTAAAAAATGTGTTAATGGACTTTTGTTTTTTTTTGTGCAAAATGGGTGAACAAACCTTCACGATGTCTGACGACAGTTTGGAACAGCACATAGTTACCTTGTTTGAAAAGTTGGAGTGTTTGCGTAGTAATGGGAATGGGAATGATGGGTTGCCGGGGCGCGTGCCGGCTCGGATGGAGGTGCGGACGCTGTCGCTGTGGAAGGCGGTGGTGGCGGAGTGTGCGGCCTCGTTCCTGTACGTGTTCATAGTCTGTGGCGCCGCTGGCGGCGCCGGCGTCGGCGCCTCGGCCTCCGCCGTGCTGCTGGCCACGGCTTTGGCTTCGGGCTGTGCCATCGCCACCTTAACATTGTGCTTCGCCAATATTTCCGGTAAGTCTCTCCCACTCATAACGTCTTTATCCTCATTGTTGAGGGTTGGGATCATCTCAGTGCAGTTATTTTTCTTCATGATGTCTCTCTACCTGTGCCTGTCTTGGGTAATGTGGAGTGCATTATGCAGCTTTGTGTTATTAATTGTGCGGACCTGGTCAGATTATATTGTTGGTCTAAAACCTCGCGGCCTTTTCGCATCGACCTTGAGAGTTTCTGCAACATAACAAAGTTGGTTCACTGTTCTTTGCTTGATAATTTGCTCAGGCACGAGTTATTGTAACTTGAATCGTTATCCCAAGTTCTAAAACTGAGAAAAGTTTTAGGTTTAGGTAAACACCGATAAATTTTCTCGACCCAAAAGTTTACTGGCAGAGAATGCCATTTAGCATCATACCCGTTTGTTCTATATATTTTTATGCAAAGGTTTGAATGAATAATTGGCGGGGGTCTGCTCCTCAGACTACATAATTATTTTTAGTTCTAAGTAGCAATTTCTTTTTAGAGGTAGTCAACATTTAGTAACAGTTCAGGATCGATTTCTTAACATGAATCATCCTAAGCAACCGTTTCGTCCAAAGCAGTCGTTTTGGAGCCCAGCGCGCCCCTGGACCATTGATCCAGGATTTGATAAACTGGGTAATTTACAAAAAGTGACTGCCCGTCTGACCTTCGCAACCTCAAGACAGGGGAACCAACCAAGATCATGGTTACACGTTTTAGAAACTATCCAAAACTTGCATTTTTTCCTTCACCGCCGAGCTAATGGTAGAAATATTCACAAGCACATCGATGTATGAATCGGAAGTGACACTTTCGATGATTCAAACGTGCGATGTAGGGTTATTTAGTCCTTGTGTGGAATTCAAACCAACGAACTTTGAGACTCGTCACGAAACTGCCAGTGACTATCTAGAGACAATAAAATGCTTAGTCAAAGAAAATAAAAGTAATAATATACGTTTCTATAATAAAAAACCATTAATATATTACCTACACCAATTAATATAACAGGGTTTTTCATGTCTTCTGAAATAATAAACAGCACTTTCCGTGGGATGAGCTCAGCTATCCATTCCCCAGTACTAGAAGCGCTACAAAGCGACAAGCAACAACAAGTAAACACAATAAGCGAACGACATAAACAAAAAGACCTCCTGCCGTGGGAAACGTATAGTCAACAGCGGCACATTCTTGCGAGAAGCAAGGTGTATTTATTTAGAAATAAGCAGTCAGACAGGTGGAGACATTAATTAAGAATAACAGAATGGTTGTGTAACCACTAAGTCGATTAAGTTATTTGAAAGTTGACGATGTATTTAAAAGGGACATCTAGTATTTAAAAGGGACTGCATAAACACTATTATTTTTATTATAAAGCAGCCATCTTAAGAGACATTTTAATGGACTATCTATAGTCTAATTTGCCACACAATTGCACTTGATGGAAAGCGACGATGAGGTCTAGGATGATACGCATTGTTGATGATACAATGTTTGCACATCTGGTTTTTCTAATTAAAAAATAAAATATCTATGCAAGTACATACTACATATAAAAGAGTTCCGTTACTGTTCCATGGTCTCCGTTAGTTTTAATTTAAAAGGAGCACGAGCACTGGCCATTAACACTTTTTTTTAAATTTTGTAGCAGGTGCGATCAGATTCGGACCCCCGACGTCCATCCAATTCCTAGGGTAGGTGTACACTTTATGATCATTTGGTGCCGCCTAGAGCCCAATTAACCCCAGACGTAATTTATTTCCACTTGATAGCGACTGCGGATGAGTTACGCCACTCGGGCAGATGTTCACAATTATGCGTTCCTTTTTAACGAGGGTCGGCTGCGGCGAGAGTTCGCATTTTTTCAACGTAGCACCTTTTGCGTTCACGCACGACATTACGTACTTTAATCCAGTGGTGGATTTAACTGGAGATATTTTCGACTTGTCGACAATTGAAATTGGCATGGAGTTCTACAATTTTCGGCCTTATTTTGTCTTGAAGTCCCTTTCGTGATTTTATATCATGACAAGATAAGTTCCATTAAAAGCAATAGTTTTGTTTGTCATGTTCGTATTTTGTGACAAGAATATTTAGTAGATTATTCTACATGACAGTGAAAAAAAAAGAGCACGCTAACGCTCTCTTCCCTGCAAAGCTTTATCCAATCCACACGAATAGAGTGGGCACTCGAATCTCCTACGTGTTGGTTTTGTAAGCCAGCTGTGTTACTCACGTAGTTTAAAAGAAATACTCACTACTCACTAAACTGTTTTCCTACCCTTTGTTTAAAGCTACAATTACATTTGCTATTTCACTAAGTGCACGTAAAACGTGAAAGGAGAACATGTTCTTTCTTGGCTCAAACTAGGTATCAACTTGAATGAGGATGCTAGTCTACGTGACTTGTAATTTAGTTTAATTTCGTCTCTGTTTGCGAAACTAGAGTAGAGTTGTCTCTCAGCAAAATACACCTTCAAGCTACTTGGACGTTTTCAGCTGGGATTGGTTCGTGTTCGTACTGAGAATTTATATCTAATTAACTTCACAGCGTTAGTGTACATCATGCATATTAAAAACTCGTTGAGTACCTACCAACTTAAATTTAAATTTCGAACTAACTCCGCCGTTTACCGTTAACACTTTGGCCACAGAATTTGTTATACTGTGCTTCGGCTTTCCATGCATGAATTTTTTGACTGTGCTATTGACACATGGATAAGAGCTTCTCAGTAGATGTGTCATGCGTATGGTAGGTACCTACTTATAGAGTCTAAAGTACTGGAACTCGAAAGGAGCCGTGAACATAAGTCGGTTGTAAACAAGCGTGCGGCTCGCCTGATGGTAGGTAAGCTATTGCCCCAGCCCTTAGAGTAAGATAATATACTTAGCCTACGGACGTCTGCAACTCCAGAGGACCTGCGTACGCGCTTGCGACCCTTTAAAAACCTCAACATTCGTTATTTGAAGAATCTCATACTGTATTCCCTGGAAAATATTAAGCTACTTCAGGCTTAGTGTTGATTCTTAAACTGTTTTATTATACCTGTTTTTAGTCAGCCTACGGTTATTTGATATTTTCGCTTAGAAAAAACGCTCTGTAACGCCCCTGTCAATGTCACTGAATGTGCTTTCTAGTATCTTCTACTTATTTTGTGTGCTTTCTGATCGTAGTCGCACTGTAGCTGATGAACCTAACCTTGTTCATATAGACATCATGAAACTTGAATGCCATCATTATGTTACAACAATGAAAAGAAGCAGATGAAAAATGATTACCTTAATTATTTAATTAGTCTTTGTCTCAACATTGATAAACGTTTTTCAACAGAAACGCGATCCTCGTCCTTATAAAAATAAAAATGTCTCGGTGCATTAAACCGCATTATAAATTAAATATGGAATATGATCGAGGGACACGTGCGGTCACCCCTTCCCGCCGACAATGACAGTTTAAATTGTCGGATAATAAAATTGACATGAGGTGTGGTGTGAGGTCTCTGGCCACAATTGGGCTAATTTTCGCCTCGCGCGTCGCTGGGGGCTGTGACTGATGTGAAAATTATTGACCGGGAAGAATATTATAATATTAAACGCTTTAAAATAATATTGAAAGACCATTATTATTTTCGACTAACTATGCGAATGACGAGTTTCTACTGCTGTTTTAAGGTGACACCGCGTGATTAATATTGATTGGGGCGAATAATGTACCTACATGTATTTTGAAAAAGTAAGCAAAAATTCTTAACGATTTCACCTTTTCGTTACCTTCAAAATTAATAAGAAACACTCAATTATAATAACTTGTATATCTACATATTTATCATTCGACGATGGAATGAAAGCTTCTCATTAACGATGTTCGTACATGATTACTCGACAATTAAAGATAAAGAATTCTTTATCTATACTATTTATAAAGAGGTAATTTCTTCAGACAGCGGCAACGCTTATAAGTAATCCGAAAACACGAGACGCTTGCGCGATGTAATATACACCTAGCGCCATCTATTTGTTTAAAGTTGAACTAATGTCCTGAAACGTAGTAAGGTGGCCTAACCTTACTACGTTTACGTAAACTAGTGAGTTTATTTAAAAAACATCTGAAGAATGCTTTCTATTTTTCTTTGTTTCTTCATGCCTCTTAAAATCATTTTTTCTCAAACATGAAAGGGCGGCATAATGGAAATGTAGGAAAATATCATTATATTCACTGTAATATTACTTTCTCATTAGGATAATAATAAAAAAACAATTTTATTCTCATACATGAGACATTGGGGTAGGTACAGGTAAAACGTTTATAATACTGGCCGTAGTTACATACATGCCTACATTCAATCTACATTAATTAAAACAATGTTTGTTTAGGTATATGTGCAGAGATCTTTAAGGTAGGTAGGTAGGGCACACTAGCTACGCCAATCGATTTTAATTTTTTTCTACTAAACGCGATGTATTTTAAACAATTTCGGGGTTACAACATCTCGGCAAACACTTATACTATTTATTAAATAACCATGCAAAAATGTTAGATCCAACGCGTACGCGATAAATTGATTCACGCCAAAAGCGGTCACTTTTGTGCATGGTTATTTAATAAATAGTATAAGTGTTTGCCGAGAGGTTGTAACCCCGAAATTAGTAGCTAGTGTGCCCTACTCGTCACCTTAACAAAATATTATCGTATGTTAACTAACCAACCAAGTGTATTAGCTAGATAATAAGTAAAATATCCTCCAACCGATTATCGCTACGGCGGCCAATCTCAACGATCAGCCACATACGCAGGATATATTATAGTGCCAAGGCGTGTGCGCAAACACAAGTGCACTCTGTATTCCCTTACCCTCATATTCCGATGGGACATCAGCGTGACACGACCGGGGAGGAATTGGGCGTAGGACCAACGGGTCCAACAATTTATCTATCTATTTTCAGACTTACAAAATCCTGAATTATTAAGGACCATGCTTTTCTGTGCCACGACCTCCGAAGCGACAGCTTTGATCGTAACCAGGAATGACACGCTGGGATGTTGGTGACATCCATTGCCATCATGTTGCCAAAGTATCCTACGTAAATTGTGAAGTGTAACCGCGCGCCCTAATTTTCACTAATGGCTGGACATCCCCGTTTTAACCCGGCCCACGCGGCCGAAGTTTTAATCGATGCATGTACCATAACAGGATAACTCCCGCTCATTATCATTAAGTCGGTGTAAGAATAAATTCGTCGTTTAGGGCGTTTAAGATGGAATGAAAGCTTCTCATTAAGGGTGTTCGTACATAATTACTCGACAATTAAAGATAAAGAATTCTTTATCTATACTATTTATAATTAGGCATGTCGATTTAAAATCGATTTATCGAGAAATCGTTTATTTAGAGTAATATAATCGATTTTTCAGATCGATTTTGAACCCTACGTCAATTCAATGAATCGATTCATAAACCTCCCGAATCGGACCGATCCATTCAAAGAACTAGCGATGATAATCTTCCTCGCTTTTTTAATTTGTTGCTGTTGTCGGACGCAAAAGCAACTGGTAGTACCTACTTACTTGGTCAATAATTTGAACGCGTCATAGAGTAAATATTTATGAACGCTTCCGAAGTTGGCGTTACTTGAGTTAAAAAAGAAACGTTTTATTTATCTAGCCGGCTGTCAAAGTTGTCAAACCTAACCTATGTTATAAATGTACTCTGTGCCTACCTATTTATTCTTGACATTCTTGTGAGTGAGTTTATTTATCAAAAATATACTGTGGATAAATATTATTTCTACTGTAAAAAATTATACTAATGAAATAAATAATATCGTGTTCATATAGCATTTATTTTAATTTGAAAAATAGTAAGTGATTAGATTGATTGTTATCAATTTATTGAGAAATCTTTATTAGGCAATTAGTCATGTTTAAAATCGGCTCGATTAATCGAAAATCGATCTTTTAATGCTCGATTTAAACAAGAATCGATTCTAGTATGGCCGATTTGAATCAAATCGGAGATCGATATTTTTTAAAATGAATCGACATGCCTATTTAAAGTATAAAAAGGTTAATCTTACAGACCAACGCTTATAGGTAATCCAAAAACACGAAACGCTTGCGCGGTGTAATCGACACCTAGCTCCATCTATTGGTACAAAGTGAAACTATTAACTGAAACGAAGTGAGGGCCGGGCCACTAGTATTACATAAATCAATAATTGATTAAAAATATATTACGTAAATCAAGATGGCTTCCACTACACTACGATGAGACTTTTTTCTGTAAATGTCTTAAATACTTCACAAGTGATAAAAAGCCAATGACAGCGTTAGTGGACCAAACAAGCACCCATAACGCTCATCATTATCGTAATAAAAGTAACGGTGAAGAATAAATTCGCCATTTATGATGAATGAAAGCCTCTCACTAATGCGCGCTGATGGAGGGTAGAGCGTGGGAGAGAACTTAAGATTTGAAACTATTTTGTCTCAGTATATATAACTATGTTACTCTATGCTATTTTGGTCCGGCAAAATAGCTACAGGATTCCTATCTTTACTCATGTAGTTACGTTAGAAAAGTTTTGAAAGACCGAAGGTCTAACTATAATATTATTTAATTTGTTAGATATTTTTAACTTCTGTGGTTGTAATTTGCCACGTCACATTTTTATTTTAATTTCAATTTGTAATTATAATCGTGATCAAATGATTTTTATGTAGAGTTCACAGGTAACCTTGAGAGTACGGCCCAAAATGTTAAGGTGACAGGTAGAGCACACTAGCGACGCCAATCGATTTTAATTTTTTAGCTACTAAACGGGATCTATTCTAAACAATTTCAGGGTTACAACCTCTCGGCAAACAATTATACTATTTATTTAATAACCATGCACAAATGTTGGGTCTGTTTTTTATACGCGAAAAATTGATTGACGCCAAAAGCGGCCTACTGTTGGCGTGAATCATTTATTCGCGTACGCGTTGGACCCAACATTTTTGCATGTTCATTAATAAATAGTATAAGTGTTTGCCGAGAGGGTGTAACCCCGAAATGTTTTAAAATAGATCCGGTTTAGTAGCTAAAAATTAAAATCGATTGGCGTCGCTAGTGTGCCCTACCAGTCACCTTAAAGTCATCCCAGCCACTGGCTAGAAACAAGCGATGATGATGTTAAATGAGACCCGTGCATAAATCCTCCTATCTTGACTTAAGTGTGTAGTATTTAACTTTAAAAGTTTTTCTAATTTAAGCTCAGCACAAGAAACGCAAATCTTGATTTTGTGAAACTAAATTGTTTAGCTTTTTTATAACCAAGATACAGCATGAAAACCTACTAAAACACACATTAGTTATTTTATTCTAATTTAGGTAGTAAAATTCTTGGTTTTAAAAAACTGATAAATTAAAGACCAAACGCAGTCAAGCTTAAAATAATTTAGATTATTCCTCTACTCATCTTAGGAACATATTACTAATACAGTATTTGATTTTTTTTTTGTAACCAAAAGACCTCTCAATGATAGAAACATCAATGAAAGAATTACTTGATACACATTTAAAGTACCTGAGATATCACAACTTTAAAATCACATTATTTTGGGCAAACCCAAAACTCTCCATACAAATGGCTACTGGCATATGACGTCACAAACAAGTATTTTGTATGCAATTCATTTGAATTTTGTATGGTAGCTATATCAATTGTTTCGTTTATGCCAATGGTTCTATTATAATAGTTGGTGTAAGTTGTATGGGTTATTCAATGGCATAATTATTTTTTAATAATTTCATATTTTTAAAATGGACTTGCCCATGAATCTTTGAATGACCATAAAACCGGCTCGACGTTATATTTTTAATTGAGATTTTTTGCTATTGGCACATATTTACCTATATTTTGATAAAACATTTATATTTTGTCAAATCTCGAGCTTAGTCAAATACCCTCGCTTTTCTTTCTGGGTTATCATTGGATCAATTAGGTACGAGTAGTATTTAGAGGTCTATCTATCTTTGTATTTATATACCTTTGTATCCTACTTACTCCGCTGGCTCAGTGAACCTAATCGATTCTTGGCTTCTATTACAAGAGAGCGCCACCAAAGACTGCTATGAGCGCCACTTTGGTCGATCCTGCACTACTTATTGTCAGTCATTGACCTGAAGTACTCACTGATCAGTCAGAGGTATGCAACTTTTAGTAGATAGTACGAAATAAAAAACTTTTCGAGCATAAAAATCTGTTTTAGGACATATTCGTAATAATAATTCGTATAAATGTCAACCGGTGCTTGCCATTCCATTCGTACATTTTAATCAAGGCCGGTTTTTGCCGTCGCACAGTAAAATGAGAGCCACGAGAAACTTCGCTCTGACTGGAAACTTCACTGACTCACTATTTGTGCTCATCTGATGGTGGCCAGTTGTTGTGTCGGCCCATGACCAGCTGCTATGCCAAACAGTAACTTAGTGCTGTATGTTAGTAATCTGATATGGCTATCCCGGTCGCGGTGGCGCAGTGGCTAGTGAGTCGTATCTTAAAGCGAAGGTTGCGCGTTGGGGTTCCGTTCCTCAGGTCAGCCCAAAAATTCGTACCTACAGGAGATTTTCTGTTAAAAAATTCTCAGTGTCATCTCGAAGTGTGGAAGCTTGCGATCCTGTATTCCCGTGCCTAGGAAAGCACGTTAAGTCCTGCGCCTTATTCCTTTTCGGTTGTGTCACCCCTGGCGTCCCATCGAAATATGCAGGAAAGGGAATACCTACAATGTGCACTTGTGTTTGCGCACACATTGAAATGTGACTTGTACTATATCCCGCGTAGGTTGATTATTGAGATCTGCTGCCGTAGCCGAATCTGTAGGAGGATATTATTTATTATTACTAAAATATAATGACGAAATCTATAAATAACTAATGTTTTATATTCTTCTGAGCTCCATACCGGTTCTGAGCTCCATACCTACACTGTAATATCCCACCTGGGCCTAGTTGATTGCTAATTTGTGGCGGGTTTCCGTAGCTGTGTTTATTACGGACGTCCCAGACCCAATACACCAACCGAGTGGCCAATTTCTCACATTAATACCCCTTTCTAATTTCGCCATGGATATAATGTTTCACAACTTACCTTAGTAGAAACGTACAGTTCAACCTATATTGGTATCGATCCTGAGGGTTGACAGGTTAATTTCCACAGCAGCACGTATTTTGTTGATAATGTAAACATTTGTTTGATGTTTCTGACAGCTTAGTTGTTCCTAGTTTGCATATTCTAAGAGCGCTGGGAACATGTTTTTTACATTATGGCAGACAAACGAGCGGACTGCTCACCTGATGGTAAGTGAATTACCGACGCCCATGTACATGATAAATACATACCTATAAAGATGACTTTACATCCAACCAATTTATTATCAAACAAAGTAGGTAATGTATTTCCTGGTCACCTCTTCTGACTTGTAAAGCTACTTAATGTCATAAGCCAATAGCTACATTTCCACATGCTAGCTATACATTACATCGAATATTTTTTTGTTTTTTTACCGACATTTTTAAAAAGGGCTCAAATGATGCCAACTTCTATAACGTAGAGAAAAAGATAGTTGGCATATGAGTAGACGGATCACTTGACGGTAAGCAATTTTCGCCGCAAATGTACATCCGAAACACCAGTGGTGTGTGTTTACATGTGAATGTACGGTGTCTTCCTATAAATTAAACTCCCCTTCCCCCAGGATTTGGCATTCGGTACCTCACCTGGCGAAACGCAGCGTTGCTTCATGTCTGTTTTCTGTGATGTGGTGAATGGAAGCTTACTTATGTATTTATGTAACTTTTTAAACCTCATACATTATGTTACTTCACTGGGCTCCTATGGACTGGGCCGCGTTTTGCGCATTCCCCTTTATTCGCTAGCTGCATTCGTTTGTCAATGCCCACTCAGGATGCACTCGTCTGAGCAACGTTGGATCTGTTGTGAATTAAAATAAAAGTGCACTCTTTGGCCTTAACGAGTCGAGCGAAGTAAAAACGAATATTTCATCATCGTCAGCCCATTTAAGTCCCCACTGCTGGGGCACGGGCCTCCCTCAATCACATGAGGGGTAATTGCCACACTCACCACGCTTGGCAGACGGGTTGGCGAGGGTTTTGATATAAATGCAGAGTTTTCCTTCTCTGGTGGCTGATGATCATGCCAGCAGCTTTACCTTAGTCGCCTTTTACGACACCTCGGTAAGAGTAAGGGTGGTCTATTCTACTCTGCCGGGGACCACACGGCTAAAAAACTAAAAACTAAAAACGAATATTTACTACATACTTAATATAGCCGTGTGGTCCCGGCAGAGTGGAATAGGCCACCCTCACTCTTACCGAGGTGTCGTAAAATGCGACTAAGGTAAAGCTGCTGGCATGATTATCAGCACCCAGAGAAGGAAAACTCTGCATTTATATCTAAACCCTCGCCAACCCGTCTGCCAAGCGTGGTGAGTATGGCAATTACCCCTCATGTGATTGAGGGAGGCCCGTGCCCCAGCAGTGGGGACTTAAATGGGCTGACGATGATGACGATGACTTAATATAGGTATCTGACTGTGTGTAACTACAGTGCTACACTACTTCTACTACCTAATGATTCTAGAACACCTTAATACGGTATTTGACTATATTATTTTTATGTATGTAATCAAAATACCTCAATTCCAAACAACATCGGTACCAACTATTGTACCAACTATTGTAGTCTTACTCTGCGATACGAGTTAAGCTTAGTTTCGTTAGATATGTCCCGTGTTTGTAAACTATGGCAAATAAATGAATTATTTATTTATCTTTTACTATCTAGAGAGTAGTCAAATATTCTATTGTATTACTGTTGGCGGAACATAAAAATCGATTGACTATACCACTACGCGATCTACCTACGCACAACCCTAGTAATCACTCACTTAAGCTGTCAGATTAATTACTACTACAAAAACCTGTAATCCTACTAAAAATGCGTTTCAATAGTAGAAAGAATTTAGGTACTCAATGAGTTCTGGAATGGAGACCGCGTGTCGGTAAACGTAGTTATAGGACGTCCTCAGATTTTTCTTTTATGTGATAGGTGGCAGACGAGCAGATAGATCACCTGATGGTAAACGATTGCCGCCGCCCGCCGCACCGCGCTGCTAGCCTTCAAACCCCCCTTTCGCCCGTATTGGGCCTCCGGTACCCTCACTTACGCAGCGAAACAGCACATCATGCCGAAGCGTAGCCACGCTTCCACGGTCAAAAATTACTTGAAGTATGAAATCAGGAAAATCTCTCGAGGGACTTACAGCAGTCATCGATTTCATACTTAGACGAAACGAACCGTACCGTATATCAATTAACACCACAAACATCGTCCTGTGTCCTGTGTCCGGTGGTGGGGACTTTTAAGGGTATTTGTGGTCCTAAGGAACCATCGTGCACTAAAATTAGCTTTGTGTTTTTTGAGGTTCCCCTTATGACATCACCTAACTTTCCCGGGCTAATATTTTTTTTTTAGTAAATATTTCACATCATCACATACATTGATACGGATATCAGAATCAACAGTGGGATTACAAATATATACATATAATACTTTTTTTGTAAATATATACTTATAATACATAGAAAACACCCAGACCAATACAAACAGACATGTTCATGCACACAAATGTTTGTACTGTGCAGGGGATCGAACCCGCAACCCTTGGACCAAAGGCAGCGTTCACTACCACTGTTCCAAACGGGTCGTCAAGTTACATTACAATAGATATTGTTGATTTGATTTGATTTAATTTTGTCGCAGAGAAAATGTTAAAATTTTGTGACCCTTCAAAAAGTATAAGTACAAAAAAGGCACGGAACCAGTGTCCGTGGAATTCAATGTATATTAAAAAAAAAACATTACAATAGGCTAAATTTTATTTACGTAAACATTTCGTGCAGTTCGTGGACCTGTCAAACATTATCATCTATCACCATGAGCCAAAAAGTTAGACACGAGATCAAAAACCTTTTGATCCCCTTGTCATACAACTTTTATGAATTCGCCCCTGGGTGTTCCTGATTAAGACATGGGAATGTTTTAATAATTATTCTAGGTAACTACAACATTTTTGCCTATGTTTTTTTCATGTTTAATAACGTCCGTGGATCTACTACTGGAAAGTGGGTGAGCCACGCTTCGGCATGAATGGGCCGGCTCGACCAGAGTGATACCACGGCCTCACAGAAAACCGGCGTGAAGCAGCACTGTGCTGTGTTTCGCTGCGTGAGTGAAGGTACAGCGCACTTGTGACTCGACTGGTGTTGCGGGTGTCCATGGGCGGCGGCAATCGCTTACCATCATGTGATGCGTCTGCTCGTCTGCCACTTGTCATAAAAAAAAATCGAGTGACAGATATGGGCTAACTATAAAATGTACGAGATATCCTCATTGCTTCTGGGTACACGACGGTAATGCGAATGCTCGGGTCGAGTCTCACTTTTCCGATGCTAAGCTCCTGATAACATGATATTACCGCAACTCTATATCCATGCAATAAGATGCAGTTTCGTATGGCAATTTGCGGTTAGGATTGTCATTTAGCGCCGTATGGCATTTGTGGGTACCCGGTGGAGCAGTATTTATAAATAATTCAGGCTGGGTTAGTTGAAAATGTTAATCTGGTATCGATATAGGTCACGGGGTGATTTGGTTTCTAAGATGGACACTGAAGCTCTCATTTAGTAAAGCGATTTGCCGATTTTGCGAAAATTTGCCGATTACTCGGCAATGTAATGAACGTTTTCTACGTTAAACTAATTTACCTATATATTGACGACCCGTTTGGAACAGTGGTAGTGAACGCTGCCTTTGGTCCAAGGGTTGCGGGTTCGATCCCCGCACAGTACAAACATTTGTGCGCAAGAACATGTCTGTTTGTATTGGTCTCGGTTTTTGCTATCTATTATAAGTATGTATTTACAAAAGAAAAGTATATTATATGTATTTATTTGTAATCCCACTGTTGATTCTGATATCCGTAACACAGGTTCTTGAGCTACCTATATCGGAGTCAGATCAATGTATGTGATGTTGTGAAATATTTATTTATTTTTATACCTAAAGGCTCATTAAATCATTTACAAACGATTCAGGCCTAAGCTAACATGTAGGCATTTCTCGATACGCAATCCCTAAAGCCTTCTATATATTCGCAATCGGTTGATTAGTTAGGAGGTTCAGATAAAATGGCTTTCCCGTATGGAATACGTTATGTATTTGCCAGTCAATGAAAAGAGAGAGAAAAATGAAGGCCATCACGAAATGGAATAAATATTTTTTTTATTGGAAACAAAGTTTTTACAATTTAGAAACAGATTTAACGATGCTATCCGCAAGAAGTTATAAAAACTGTGTAGCAGACAGCAACGCCCTTCTCCTTGGCACAGTAGTTTCCAAATAAGTAAGGACACTTTTTACATGTAGATTATGAACCTTACCAGGTTTCAGCCATGTTGTGGTTGGATTAGTCCCACTCCCGTCATCATTCTTCCTACCATTAGGAGCACACAGAATTCGTGCTTTGGGCATCTCAGCATGGGGTCTCTAAGAGTCGTTTTAGGTCTAAAGAGGTCGCGGTAGGTCACCAAATAGGTCACCAGTGCTGTGCCAATCAAGTTTACATGCGCTCAGTGGTCCATCGCATGAATGTACGAAGGAAAGCATCACTAACGGGAGGAATGGCGAAGGATTGTGAAGCAGGACATAAACGCTGTGGGACGAGCACCACCATTGTTTTGAGCCTTACACATTATCATCAAACATTCAGTCAAAAGACTCCCACTGCTGGACATAGGCCTTCCCCTAAGGTTCTCCACACACTGTCCGCATCCGCGGAGTTCATGCAATACACAAAAATAGATAAGTAAATATTTAATCTACTTTTGTCATTTATTTTTCTTCAGGCTTTAAATATTTTGGCTAAGGTTCAGCATGTTCTAAATGGCCTCTAAGTTAGGTGACCGTGGGAGAGCCACGCTTCGACATGAATGGGCCGGCTCGACCGGAGTGACACAGAAAACCGGCGTGAATCGGCACTGAGCTGTATTTTGCTGCGTGAGTGAGGGTACCGGAATAAGCCCAATCCGGGAGAAAGGGGGATTTAAAAGTTGACTGCGCACTTGTGACCTCACTGGTGTCGCGGGTGTCCATGGGCGGCAGCAATCGCTTACCATCAGGTGATCCGTCTGCTCGTCTGCCACCTATCACATAAAAAGGAGACAGAATATAAGATAGAGGCAGTTGCTACTGACTGCGACACAGTCTACGACTAATGCGGTCAAAAACGCTACAAAAGTGGTAATTTCTATGGACAACATCCAGGCTTTTAGGTAATCTGAAAAGACGATGTAATCAAAGATGTAATCAAAGCCCAGCACTATATTTTTTTTATAGTGACACAATATATTGGCTCTCCTCAGCCTGATGGTGAGCAGGAGAAGAGCCCTCTGTGCAATTACAACGGAAGCGATGTCAGGCATCACTTCCGTTGGGACATACTGGGCCATACTGGCCCGCGAGATGCTTCTTCACGCTTCGTTTGAAGGAATCCATATTGTAGGAAGGAGGAAATACATGCGCCGGCAACGAGTTTCATTTACTGCTACATATACTGGTACAAAGGATTGCATGACTCAAGTGGCAATGGGCAGGGCACATAGCGAGGAGAACAGACGGCCGTTGGGGCGGAAAGGTCCTCGAGTGGAGGCCACGTACAGGAAGTCACAGCCGTGGCAGGCCCCCCACAAGGTGGACCGACGATCTGGTGAAGATCGCGAGAATCCATTGGATGCGGCCGCCACAGGACCGATCGGTGTGGAGAACATTGGAGGAGGCCTATGTCCAGCAGTGGACTATTGGCTGAAATGATGATGATGATACTGGTACTGCTCGAAACAATCGAGGGTGGGCCACTAGTCAATATAGGTATTAAAAGGAGAACCTGAGTGATTAAGTGACTAAGAATGGACCCACAGCCCAAACTACTGACCCTAGAAACTTGAAATTTAGGCAGGGTTCCTTTAATAGTGAAATTGAGGGAGGGATTTTTGAAAATTCAAGACTAAGGTGACGGGTGGGGCACACTAGCGACGCCAATCGATTTTAATTTTTAACTACTAACTATTACCGCCAAATGCGGCCACTTTTAGCGTGAATCAATCTTTCGCGTTCAAAAACGGATCCAACATTTGTGCATGGTTATTTAATAAATAGTATAAGTGTTTGCCGTGAGATTGTAACCCCGAAATTGTTTAAAATAGATCCGGTTTAGTAGCTTAATAATAATATCGATTGGCGTCGCTAGTGTGCCCTAGCCGTCATCTTAAGGCGGTGACAAGGGATTTTGAAGTTTGTATGGAAAACCATCATCGTCTTTGATGTTGGGAATGTGAAATAGGGGGGGAAAATGCAGTATGGGCGTTTGATATTAGTAAAGTAAGGTGCTTAAAAGGCATCTTTCGGCATGGGTTTTAAATAAAAAAGTGAGGTTTAAGGAACCCCTAAGGGGTAGTTACGCGAGTTTGAAGTTTGAATGAAAACTTTAGTAATGAAGACTACAACTCTCTAGTTGTTAATATTATTTTTTTATATTATGTCAGACAAACAAGCAGACGGCTCACCTGATGGTAAGTGATTGTCGCCGCTCATGGACATCTGCGATAAACATTATCGCAGATGTCCATGTCTATTGTCCATCCATATTGTACAATTATTTTTTTAATTATTCATGTATAGAAAATTTTAATTCTTTCTTCCTTTTACCACTAATGCTGGTTCAGTCTTTAATCATTCCCTTTATTGACTGCGCTGACGTCTGTTATTCCGATCTCACTTGCACCCTCACCGACAAACTTGATCGTCTTCTCAATAACTGCATTCGTTTCGTTTGGACTCCGAAAATACGATCATGTCTCTGCTTTCCGTGATCGCCTCAAATGGCTCCCCATACGTCAGCGTAGAAACTGTTGAATACTCTGTTTTCTCTTTAATATCCTCCACAACCCACTTTCTCCTTCTTATCTCAAGAACCACTTCCAATTCCAGTGCCAGTCTCATGATCGTTCTCTCCGTTCTGCAAACAACCTGAGTCTTTACATCCCATGACACCACACCTCGTTCGTTACCAACTCCTTCACCGTCCTGGCAATACGGCTTTGGAATTTGCTGCCTATCAATATCAAAACCTCACTGAATAGGCATTCATTCAAGAAAAGGGTTCGTGAGCATTTTTTGACATCTAATCTTTCCGCATGACTTAATTGCTTATATGTATATAAATAACATATTATATGTAGTATTTTTTTCTTATGTATTTTACTTTTTTGTTTACAGCTATATATTGTATTGATTTATAATGTACTTATTAATCATATATTTATTTAAATATATTTATATATGTAGGTATGTATATAATGTAGTTATTTAATATTAGTGTTTCTTTTTTTTCCTTACTGGTAACTACAAAATTTCCTTTCGCCGCACCACTGCACTTTCTGCATGATCCAAAGGTTGACTGGTAGAGAATGCTTCATGGCATTAAGTTCGCCTTATTGTATCAAAATTTGTGCAATAAAGTTTTAAATAAATAAATAGAAACCAAACGTTACAACATCCCATTACCAAACTCATAATTTATTTATGGTTATTTTATCAGTTGTATCCATGACTTCTCGTTCAGTGTTACATAACTGCGCCCTTATACAGTGGGTTATCAGTCCCTTGATAAACATTTTTTTTTGCTTTTTCGAAACGGCTCCCATGGAGTTTGTTTGGTGAATATGTTGTCAGCCTTTTCCTGCTCGTTAAGCCTATCATTTATGAAACGACATGTTTTAAAATTGCTTTTGTTTGGTAATTAAGAATAAATGCAACATTACCACATACTCAATGTTCATATCTTATGTTATTATATTTTACTGCTTTTATTATTATGCTAAGAATAAAATCTCTTTGTTTTGTTTATTCTATAATCAATAAATGACGCTTAAGCACAATCGCACCTGATGGAAAGCGTCGATGAGATCTAAGATTAGACGCAGTGGCTTAGAAAATGCCTGTTCAGTCCTACCTTAAAGATATCTAGATTGTAATGATTAGGGAATCGAATTCCACTTCTTAGCCTTACCTGCCCGGATTAAAAATGAAGTGTCGTAAAAGGCGACTAAGGTAAAGCTGCTGGCATGATCATCAGCACCCAGAGAAGGAAAACTCTGCATTTATATCAAAACCCTCACCAACCCGTCTGCCAAGCATGGTGAGTATGGCAATTACCCCACATGTGATTGAGGGAGGCCCGTGCCCCAGCAGTGGGGACTTAAATGGGCTGATGATGATCTTTGCTGAAATCGAACTCAGGATCCCCAGAATCACTGCCTGGTGCCTAAACCACTAGACCAACAGTCGATATTATGTTATGCGATATTATGTAGTGCCTCGGCATAATACCTTAAACGTCCCATGTCTTCACCTACTCACTCTTTATATACTGTGGTGTTTCAAACTGTGGATTATCTCTTCATTTTCACGTTAACAAAAGAAATAAATATAAAATGCCGGATGAATTTACCAGGCTTCTAAATAAATAGTCGTGATTATTATATCAAAAAAATAACGCTCAGTGGGTCAGCTACGCGGAAAATACGATGAAGTTTTCTTTTCCGAGAAAAATATGTCACAGCTTACGTAGTTTGGTAGGTAATAAGCTGGTTATTACGGGCATATTTCTGCAGCAGGCGCAGCAGATTACCCTTGGACGTGCTTACTTAAACGGACCGTTAAAAATGCTATGTGTTTATAGTTTTAATAAAGATTAACTAGTCTTTCTTGCTTTTGTTTTAAAATATTTTTATGTTTACTTTTAACGGTGCATGCGTGACGACTGCGATTGTAATCTACTACCAATATTCTGCAAGAGACTCATTTTGTGCTAAGTTTATAAAGACAAACTATTTATGTGTGACGACCCGTTTGGAACAGTGGTAGTGAACGCTGCCTTTGGTCCAAGGGTTGCGGGTTGATCCTCGCACAATAGAACTTTTGTGTGCAAGAACATGTCTGTTTGTATTGTAGTCTGGGTGTTTCTATGTATATATTTTTAATTCCTCTGTTGGTTCTGATATCCGTAACACAGGTGCTTGAGCTATCTATCTCGGAGTGTATGTGATGTTATGAAATATTTATGTATATTATTTTTATGTTAACTAAATTATCTATAGGCTCAGGCTAAGGTTGCTCAGTGGGCAATGGAGCGTTCCATGCTCGCATTATCATTATAAGAGCGCGAACGAAGAGATCCGGAAGATAGCTAGGGTTGCAGATGTTAGAATGTAAGCTAAAGTGAAGATGGAGACCTGGCAAGGCGTGATAGGTAGTTAAAGTGCTTACCGAATGGCAGCCAATATTAGGTTGGTCCGATGATATTCTGAAGGTGGCGGGGAAACAGTTGATGAGGTTGGCAAAATAAAGAAGAGGACTATACTCAGCAGTGGGTGGATGTGGGCTGATATGATGAATTATCTATAGGCACACTAGCGGCCGGTACTGATTTC
Organism: Marasmia exigua; assembly: GCA_019059595.1. Classification (NCBI taxonomy): domain Eukaryota; kingdom Metazoa; phylum Arthropoda; class Insecta; order Lepidoptera; family Crambidae; genus Marasmia; species Marasmia exigua. The sequence continues at coordinate 28,755,357 of CM032463.1, read as the reverse complement.
GTTGATGCCTCGATAGAGCATATGGCAGACCCTTGTGTCGTGTGAGCTTTTGAGTTTGCGCACGAACGTAGTGTTTAATTTTCTGCGGTTAATCGTTGATTGGTCGTAATTTTTTGTTATGCTAGAGGCGACAAACGAGCTAACGGGTCACCTGATCGAAAGTAAAAAGTAAGAACGCCGCCAATATATATCCGCGAAATCAGAGAGATCAATTTGTGTTGCCGGCTTTTTTGAAAAACGCTCGCGTCGGTACGCTCTCGTCTTGAAGGTCCCTAAATCGTAGCCGTCGGGAAATACTCCTGCAGCTGTCATGTCTGTATTGATTGTGGCGAATAGGAGACATTTTTGTAAAAAATTGAGCAACAAATTTTTGAAACAATCTCCATAATTGCTAAAAGTGGCCACTTTTTTATGTAATAGGTGGCAGACGAGCAGACGGATCGCTCGATGGTGAGCAATTATGCTATTATGGAGATTTTGTTTTTACGCGGATGTTGATGGGCGGCGATGATTGTTTTCCATCAGGTGACTCGCTTGCTCGTTTGTCGCCTCTATCATAAAAAAAATAAATAAAAAGATAATAAATAGGTGGGTCGCAAAAAATGCTAAAAACTTTCCTTAATGCTCACTTTAAAAAAAAGGTCTCCTATTCGCCACAATCAATATTAATCACTTGACGGCGCTAGTATCGTCGCGGTATCGTCTTAAAAATATTAGGTATCGGTACTTAGTTTTACCAAAGCGTGACCCAAAATACAGGTAACGCGCTAAGATGAATATATTGCGCCTAAATTTTACTGACACCAATAAGTAACCTTTATTTTACTGGCACTCGAGACTGATACCTATAAAAAATAATCGGCATACTCCAATTCCCCCGCGGCACATGCTCAAAACCCTCGTGTATGTTACTGTTAAAACTCAGAACTACGATAAATCCTAAGATTTCCAGTAAACTTGGTAAACGTAAGGCTTAAGGGAGGTACAAAAGATCCCATAGGCTAACCGTGCTCCATTAAAATGGCCCCTAACAGGTCGTCATCATCGTCTTACCCTGTTCCCAGGTTATCTTTTTTTCTATGTGATAGGTGGCAGACGAGTAGACAGATCACCTGATGCTAAGCGATTGCTCTGATTGATCGATCTGGGGTTGGCACAGTAAGTCCTCTACCATACGACTCTGTCATTCGTCATCAAATCATCCACCCCTTTTTCCATCATATCATTCTTCACACAATCCATCCATCTATTTTTCGGCCGTCCTCGTGTTCCTCCACCCACTTACATTTTTACTCAACGCTCTATTGTTTACATGCTCTTCCCCTCTTCTCATTACATGGCCATACCAGGAAAGACGATTTCCCTTCAATTTGGCAATGATGGGAGCCACTTTCATAGTTTCCTTATTCCTTATCTTGTCCATTCTCGTCACGCCACACATCCATCTTAACATTCTCATCTCTGTCGCATGCAATCGTCTTTCATTCGTCTTCTTAATGGCCCAGCATTCTGGTCCATACAGGGCAACAGGTCTAATGACGGATTTGTAAATGGCTCCTAACAGATAAGATAAAAAAAATAATTACGTGTACCAAATCTTAATAATACAAGTTTTAAAAAGTTTTTAGATTAACAATATTCAGGTATTTGATAAATCTTAGAATGTGCATCAAAGACATAGACAATGCTAAGATTTACCAAGCGAATGAATGGTTGTAAAAGCTTGAATCGCGAACGTTTTTTGGACATTTACCATTAAACATTTAATGATAAAAGATAAAGATTTCTTAATTGGTCACAGAACACAAATCAAACATGAGTGACATAAATACACAAGTATGACAAATTCTGTAGCCAACAAGGCCCAACCTCAGCATTTACTGCAGTGGCCGAAGCCGCGGCATGGTAAATCTTGAGTTTTACTGGAAAATTTTAAGATTTACCGTAGTTCGAGCTTTTTCAGTAACATGTGTACCAGCATAGGCTTACAGAATATATTTCATAAAAACCAATTTAGTTATTCCGGGCGATTCCCGTCACGCGCGTCGCCGACGCGGCATACTAAAGCGGACCGAACCGATTCCTGCCCAGAGAATTTGCTATTCTGATCGCTGCCCGCCACCCTATTATGGAGTCAGCTACCTGATTTTTATGAAAAAACAACCCTGCTCTTTGTGAATGAATGGCGAATGGCTGTTGGAAATTGCCAATGGCTTGTCGATAATCGTTTACCTTTGTTGCTTGTTTGTACTTCTACACACTACAGTTAGTGGTTCAGTAATATTTTTTGTAGCTTTTACTAGATTAGTAGGTATTGTAAAAATAATTAATGTACACGGGATAAAAGGCGGGTATTTTTATATGTTTTAATGTGGCAGAGACACGCTTAGGCATGAATGAGCCGGCTCGACCGGAGTGATACCACTGCCTCACAGAAGACCGGCGTGAAGCAGCGCCTGCGCTGTGTTTCGCCGTGTCAGTGAGGTTACCGGAGGCCCAATGGGGGGAAAGGGAAAAGGTTGGCAGCGCACTTGTGACTCCACTGGTGTTGCGGGTGTCCATGGGCGGCGGAATTGCTTACCACCAGGTGATTAGTCTGCTCGTCTGCCACCTCTCATATAAAAAAAAATTAAGTACGTACTCGTAGTAGCATCTACTTACATTACCTACTAATACACTGCCGTCCGCTAACTAAAAGGTCGCTAAGCCACATACAGTCGCTGTGGATTTAAAAAAAGAGATGGCAGCTTGGTGGATAAGAACGCGCGCGTCCATGCGGAGGGTAGTGGTTCAAATCCGAATCCGAGCATGCACCTCAGGATTGTTTTGATTTTTGAAATCTTTATCTTTCTACCATTAGCTCAGTGGTGAGGGAAAACATCGCAAGGAAACCAGCACGTTTCGGGTAGTTTCTGGAACATATGATTCAGTTGGTCTGGTCCCCCTGTTGGGTTGCGCAGGGCAGACGGCAGTCGACTCCCTAAATCCTGAATCATGGTCTGTTGGCGACAGACCTCTTTTTTAATATCTATAGTTTTATAAGGATTTTATATATTTGAATTTACCGTTCTTTTCCTTTGATATTCATATTTTTATTGAGAGTGATTTTAAGTGTCATGGTGATAGGGTGTTTTCTGGAAAAATATAAAGTTGTGCTCTGAAACAGTGTGTTTCAATGCTGCCCATCCCCTAGGTGAGTCCCTTATTCTTCATATAGTGCCGCTGCCACGGACGCTAGGTAGGCCTCATATTCCATCCTCAACAATGGTCTCAGCGTACCCCGGGCTACGCAACCAGGAATCACACGCTAAGATGAGGAGAAATGTAAAAAAAGATGAACTTCAGCTAATTCTGTCATATACTTTACAGGAGCCCACGTGAGTCCGGGCGTGTCGGTGGCCCTGTGCGTGCGCCGACGCGTGTCGCCGCTGCGCGCCGCGCTGTACGTGGCCGCGCAGTGCGGGGGAGCCATCGCAGGCGCAGCCGCTGTCTATGGGTAAGTGCTAGCATAATACGAAGATACTAACATATTACAATATAAACGCTGTATGAAGATCCGATTGAAAATGTGAGGTTCCAACTAAAACTGCAGCAGAACTCTGAATTATTTAATGTAGTTTTTTATGGCCAAATATTATAGAAATAATATATCTTTGTCGTATTTGTCTTAAAAATAAATTAGTTTCTTAAAAAATCCTTATTTTAATATCTACCACAGAGGATAAGATCTTCGTGGTAGTTTGAGAGCCGTATCATTTTTTTTTTTTATAATTTTCTAAATTCATAAAATGCGGAACTAAATTGCAACATCAATTAAAGGTTTTTTTTTATAGTGACACAGTATATTGACTCTTCTAAGGCGTGACGTGTAAAGTAAACGACCAGAGACCATTAAAACTCCTAAAAGCTCACACTAAAATAGTTCGAGTTGCGACCTACATTGTGACTAGGTACTTACATTGTTAACTAACCCACTGTTTATTGCATTAGGGGTGCATTTGTGGATTGAATATAGCTAATGCATCGGGCGCCAAGAGTTGGTGAGTCGACAAACAACAATTATTGTTGCGGAATACGCAACTATACGAGACTCCGGAGAAGCGCCGTTGCTCTGTTGGATTAATCCGGATTCGTAAACTAAACTCACGTTCAGAGCTGCAATAACTGCATCCAACCGGATAGAGAGGTACATGTGTAGAGGAACTAAAAGCCGTATATTCAGTTCTACAGCCATATAGCTCGAAATAATTTATTCTGACTCAATTGATTTCCAAAGAACGTGTGGGCTACGGGAACTAAACGGACTGTATGAGTCAACGATGATTTGTGTAGGTAAAATAAAATTGTTAAAAAATTAAGGATAAAAAATATTAAAAAAAAAGCTTTTATAATGCACTAAGATTTAAAAAAAATTAACTAGTCTTAGTTTTTTTTTTTTCATAAAATTCGTAGATTTTAAACTTTATATTATCTATAAACAGTATATTAATATTTTTAAGTGATCTAAAAGCTTGTCGCGGCCGAGGTCTATGCGTTAACGAAATTGCGCGACAAGCTGAACATGATCATATATAATGACAAAACCACCGCTTAAAATTTAGGATGACAGAACATAAAATTAAATTGAAAATCCAAAAAACCCCCGACACAACTAAAGCTCTTTCATTTGATACCAATATTGAGGCAGTTGGAACAACAAATAGGTTATTCGTCATTTTCTGACTCAAGCCCTTTTATATGATACCCATATTGTGGGAGTTGTGTTAAAACATAAAATCCAAATCTTTGTGACGGCGGCCATCTTGGATCGATTTATCCAACATAGCTAAGAACACTCCCTCCTTATTCATCTTTCAAACAAAGAAAACAAAATCAACATCGGTTCATTTGTTCGGGAGCTACGATGCCATAGACAAACACACACACAGACACAGACTCGTTAAACTTATAACACCCCGTCGTTTTTGCGTCGGGGGTTAAAAATAAATATAAAAATTACTCTTAACAGGCTTCTTATAGAGCCTGTAGTCGACGAAACGTAATAAATAAAGTACCATTATAATTATTAGTTGCTGTAAAAAATCATAATTACCTGTTTAGTCCTTCGAGCGGAATTTCTACGAATAAGAAAACATTTTGAAGTCCTGTGTTATCAGTAACCATCTTTTGACTTAAATGTTGGATGATGATCTGACTATACACCTAATTTTTTCTCAGAATTTTCGTCTTTACCTACCCCTAAACAACGTTGCGCTGTGTAGGTCATGAAACTGTTTTCATTCCACACAACCCACAGATTTTGCCATTATAGCTAAAACTCGCACTGGCCACTTATGAACTTTGGTATTCGATGCCAGAACCGTCTATTCACTGAGGTAATTATTTACTTTTCCTTACTCCTTGCACTGGTTTAAAGTGAAACTTCCACCATTATGCTCTGTGCAGTTGAATCAAAGTGTGCGCGTACTGCAAATAGTTGGTGAGTTCGCAACAACTTGCGATTGTGGAATATTTACTTGTTACGGGCAAACGTTCGCAACAGTTGCTCCAACCCGAATTGTTTCAAATTCGCGTACGAGCCGATGTTTTGAGTGGATTTACCCAATTAATTTAATGTTGGCTTTGTATAATGCGTTTGAACGTGGTTTTAGCTTTTGTTAAAACTTAAAGCCAAATATCATTGTCCGACCCATCGTAGGTAATTTTCGTACCTATGGTGGTAACATTTTATTTTCGTCTTTCTTTAGTATTGATTTAAGTCATGTACACTTTTTTAAACATCACTCGCATAGTTAATTTATGTCTATCTTTTTCGCCATCTAATATTTTTTCTTTTCGTCCATTAATATTTTTCTTTGTTCTTCATATCCTTCCAAACAAAGCTAAAGAGAGAGACCTTTGTTCAGGAATATATGGAAAGTTTTCATTCTTACAACGGTGAACCTTCGATGTCGACTCATAGGTTGATTCTTCTAGCTCGACAATAACGACCAAAATGTAACATATACTACTATTTTAGCATATACATTGAATGCGAACTCCAAAACTGCAACGCGAACAATTATAATTATGATATTGCTGCAACCGTAAAGCTTTGCACATTTCTGTGATGGCTGGCGCACTCGGGAAATCTGCAGCGTACCTCCTATGTACAGGTAGAACTAGTATATTTATTTAGAGGCGTTTATTTTAAAACAAATATTAATTAAAATAACGAGTTTTGGAATAATTATCATTATCAGCAACTGCACTGCTGGACATAGGTCTCCCCTGATGCACGCCACTGCTCCCGATTGTCGGCCACTCTCATCTAGCCCACACCAGCCAGCCTTCGAATGTCATCATCCCATCTTTTCGCAGGGCGTCCATCACTACGCTTTCCGAGTCGCGGTCTCCACTCAAGGACTCCAACGGCTGTCATTAGTACGGCTAATGTGATAAGCCCACTGCCACTTCAGTTTGCTAATTCGGTGGGCTAAGTCAGTGACTCTGGTTCTCTGTCGGATTACATCATTTCTCATGCGGTCCTTCAGAGATACTCCGAGCATAGCCCTTTCCATAGCTCTTTGAGCGACTTTGGACTAGTCCAACCGTGAGTGTCCACGTCTCGGCACCGTAGGTCATAGAAATAATTATAATAGTGACAATTTTGCAAAGTTTTATCAAAATGTTAAAAATAATAGGGAGCGTCATGAAAACGGGAATTGTTTGCTTTGTCCTCCTCCTCATTTTAGCGTGCTATTCCCGGTTGTGTCCTAAGCTGTCCCTCTGAGCCCGGGGTACAATTACTATGTATGCGTCATATTGAGGTCGTAATTACAATCACCACCTTTGCTACAACCTGGGTTTTGGTGCAGGCACAATCCCAAAGGTATGCTGTATACAAACAAGGTCTAACACACAGTTGAGGAGAAAAATATTTTGTTTTGGTAATAACAATTCTATGAAAATTAAATAAGGCTCTTAAAACAGTGGGTATGATTTCCACCTGAACCATCGAATAATTTTATATAGTAACTGATTGTTAAAAATATTGTCATTTGGATATTGTTATGTACTTTGATGAGATTCTTCCTCTTCATCTTAGCGTGTAATTCCCGGTCGCATCCTAAGCTGTCGTTCTGGACTGGAGCCCGGGGCATAGAGTAGCTTATATGGACCTATTGAGATAGAGGTATTAGTGGGCTAGCCAGTGCTAGCGACATCTAGAGGAGAACTACCAATACTCGACGGTTATGTGTACGGCCACCTTCGAGAATCAGTCAGAGACAGACAAAATTCCCAATACCTTCTATATCTCTGGTTTATTTTCCATCCTTTTTTAAAATTCCCAATGTGGGCGGCTTGAGGTCATTGTTTCAGAAACACGCTTTACTAGCGCAATGTAAAAATGCATAGTGACATCTAACGAACAAGGCCGAACCATCTACTTGATTGCTTTTTAAAGCTACTTCTGCTATTTACATGGAGCTTATGTAACAAAAACCGCTGAACTATTTTTCCCTTACTAAGGAAAAAACCAATCCATAACACACTTGTAGCCAAGGCAAGGGAAACGAAAAAGAGGTCGCCCGTTAAGCAGATGGGTTAACGACATAGACAGAGCGGTGGGTAAGACCTGGATGAGGCTGGCACAGGTCCGTTGCGAGTGGCGAGCACAGGAGGAGGCCTATAGACCTCCTCCAGTGCAGGGTATACCCTGCATTGGGATCGAAATACAGGCTGATGATGATGATGAAGGAAAAAAAAACTAAGTGAAATGACCCTAGCCCGGGGTTTGCTACTTTGTTGAGACTATCATCAGCGAAATGAAGCACCTACTTATTTATAAAATTTATAAAAATGGTTGACTTAATCTCTCGTTCAGTAGGAAGATCGACCCGGTGCGTGGAAGAGCGTGGGATCCGCTGCCACCTTTTTTTTTGTCGCTGGGTAATGCCGCCAGCCCGAAGTGCAATGGGCCGACGTCGACGCCACTCGGCGGCGCCTTATATATGCCCTTCTGGTAGGGAGTAGGAGCGTTATGTCGGGCTCTCCTCTAGCGGGGGCATCTCCTAACGAGAAGCCGGCCAGAGACATACCGACTAAGCCCCAGTGGTTTTTCCTCAACACCCTTGAGTGAAGAGGAGTCATGGGTTCAAAAAGGGCGAACCCTGGCACCATAACCCCCATCCGGTGCCACCTGAACGCGCGAAGGTTTACTAGGAAAAAAGTTACAACTCATTTATCACATTCTGTAAATGTAACTGTAGAATAAACAAGCAGCGCTGAACACCCACACTCGCCAGAGAGCACGGCACGGCACTTACAAACTGCCGCATGAGCTTAGTTCATAAGCTCATTCCAGCTAATTAATACACTCGCGAACATTGTAAGCCGGGATTGATATTTAAATAATAAACGTGTCGGCGATACACGATGCAAGGTGAAATATTCTGTGCTGCGTGTCTTTAGTAAATGAATGTAATTTTTTAGGATCTGGAGTTACTTATTATGACTATTCATATACATATGTACACGGTAGAGGTCCACACTTCGGTATGAATGAGCTGGCTTGACAGGAACGATATTACGTCGTGAAGCTGCGTGCGCTGTTTCGCCGAGAAAGTGAAGACCTTTTTTTTATGTGTTTCGTTACAGACGAGCAAACGGATCACCTGGTGGTAAGCGATTGCAGCCCACTGACACCCACGACACCAGTGGAGTGACAAGTGCGCTGCCCACCTTTAAACCCCCTTTTCCCCGGATTGGGCCTCTGGTACCCTCACTCACGCAGCGAAACGCTGCGCAGTGCTACTTCACGCCGGTTTTCTGTTAGGCCGTTGTATCACTCCGGTCGAATCAGGACTAATAATAGAGGACTAATCAGGGGGGAACAGGAGTTTATAAGGTTGTTAGCGTATTTGGGTGACTCCACTGGTGGTCCTATGGGCGGCGGCAATCAACTACCATCAGGTGATCCGTCTGCTCGTCCGCCATATATCACATAAAAAAATCACGACATATTTTGGTATAACAATGTCCCACAATGTGGAGAGGTATGATTAATACAACCATTTTATTAAATTACTGTTCCTGTGGTTACCTAAATGGATTCTGTTGTGTAAAAGTTGCTTGAATTTATAGCCACAGATTCTGTACAGATTAAAACATTTTTCACTTCGCGCTAAAAACCTACTTTTTTATGTAAACAGTTTAGGACGAAGAGAACAAGTATTTCTGTTACATAACATTTAAGGGAAAAATTAGATCATCCGTACCATGTTCAGTCTCGGGCTGCAAGCTCGAAAGTGTCATCGCGCTCAAGGGTCCTCGCGGAGGCCTCACGCTATTTCTCTCCGTAGGGGAAATGCCGCCGGCCTGGAGTGTTATGGGCCGATGTCAATGCCTTTTGGCAGCGCCTTATGCATACCCATCTACCGGGGGGCGGACGGGTTAAGTCGGGCTCTATTCCAGTGAAGCAGGTATCCCTACTAAAATGCTTGCTTGCGAGGCCACTCCGAGGGCGAGGAAATACGTGACCCTACAATTATCTAGCCCCCCCTCCCCCCATCTATTCGCCCACGTCTATAACACGCTGAGATAATGGGACAAACGAATTGAGAACTCCTTTGAAAAAAACTATAAAGCATACTCTTATTTGCTTCCATTACTTGCGACTAAACAAAAGTAAATTTTCATAACGTAACATTTGTTTTTATCAAGATTTATATCTTGTCTTTTAATCTGGTATCTTCCTCTTAACTACATTACTTGCCAAATAAAAACACAAATGAAACCACGCATAGTGCCCCGCAGTAAAACTACAGTTGACCCAGCAGGTCAGGCAGGGTATAAAATAACCCGCTAAGTGGTCACCCCTATTACTTCCTCAAATTTGTTTTTCTCTCTTTGTGATTCCCAAACGGTCGTCGAGGACACGCGTAATCAGGTTCCATTTGATTACATTGTAACACAAAACAGAAAGGTACAGAAATAGAAAAAGTGCGTAAATAGAAAGCATCGTGTGAGAGCCACACTTCGGCATGAAAGGGCCCTCTTTTTTTGTCGCTGAGGAATACCGCCGGCCCGGAGTGCAATGTGCCGACGTCCTTATGTATACTCTCCTGCTGGAGAGCAGGAGGAATTATGTCGGGCTCTCCTCTGGCGGGGGTTTCTCCTAACGAGAAGCCGGCCAGAGTCATACCGACAAAACCCCAGCGGTTATACCTCATCGGCGTTAAGTGGGGATGAGTCATGGGTTCTAAAGGGTGAACCCTGGAGCCATGACCCTGCCCAGGCGGTGCTCGACTGCAGTGATACTACAGCCTCACCGAATACCGGTTTGAAGCAGCGCATGTGCTGTTTCACCGAGTAAGTTAGAGTAGAAGCCTACTGGTGTTGCGGGTGACCATTGGGAGGCGGAAATTGCTTACCATTTAGGTGTTCCGTCTGTAGGTCTGCCACCTATCACAAAAAAGTAAAGATGAAGACACGTTTAAAAGTAAAGATGAAGACACGGGTAACAGCTTTCTACTGGCGAACTTATACAAAATCTGTTTACTCTACTGGATGAAAAGAGAAGATTTTCCCTTTTGATCTAATTTGGTCTTTTATCCTGTGTCCTTTTAAAACCCATTCCATTTAAATTATGCATATTAAACGTTACAGTAGCAAGATAATTCCTTTTTTTTATTAGGCTCATTAGGACCCCATGACTCGGCATCTGTGGCGAAAAATCCCGGCTATTCCCGCGCTACAAATTATAAAGAAAACGTTTCGGATACAAAAAACCGGTCAAGTGCGAGTTGGAGTCTCGGACGAAGGGTTCCGGACCAACTCATAATGTATCAGCCTATAAAGTGTCCCACTGCAGGGCAAAGGGCCTCCATTATAGAAATCAAGTCATCGCTACTATGATGGGATTAGGCTTGATCACTACGCTTGCCTAATGCGGATTGGTGATCACAATCCCGAGCTATGTTCGGAAAATTCGAAACATACTTTTGCTCGACCCGGGAATCGAACCCAAGACCCCGAGATCACGGCCTGGTAATTAAACCACTAGACCAACGTTCCGACTGCCACCAAGACATAAATACCTATGTAAATAGATCAGATCTCAGATCATAAATCACAAAAGAAAAACTATTACACACTTAAATAATTTTGTATGAAATGAACGTACTTATAGGTACAGTTTATAATTTTTATCTTCAACATTTTTGGTTTGGTATTTCAATTCATGCAATCCATAATTTAAAAATTATTTGATTAACTCACAGGATACTCACTCGCCGGACTCGTGTCCACACCAAGTTTGTTACACTGGTGTAACTACGAGTAATTTCTATTACTCGTCGTCACACCGCTTCACGCTTGGCCGAAATGTATTTAGTGTCTTGAAGTACTTGATAAATAATAACTCTTCAATATCGGTAGGTATTTTTCAAAGTATTGAGGCGTTTTCGGATGAAACCCCCTAGCGGTTTTGCGGTGACCGGCTTATTGATTGCGTTGACTTAATAAAGTTATATTCAAGTTTGATTTTATTTTCGGCTCTTGAAGTATCTACCTATTTACTGTCCCACTGCAGGGCAAAAGCCTTCGTCATAAAGTCATGTCACCACTACTATGATGAGCTAGTATGTTCCTGAACAGTACTTAAAATAAAAAAATATCAACTTAATAACGGACGGAACGCTAACTTTTCAAGAGTCTACAGACGGGCGGACCGGGCAGTCGGGCTTCTTCTTCGGGTGCCTCTTCAGACTTGAAACTGACGGCCAACACCGCCAGTTCTTGAACTTCTGTTTATCTTTTGCGAGACGGAAGAGTTCTTCCATGCTGGTGATCCAGGTCCATTCCCGTATGTTTCGCAGCCACGATTTTTTCTACGTTTAGGACGCCTCTTCCCATCAAATTTGCCTATCATTATGAGTTGGAATAGATCCACTGTCGTGTCTCAACCATTGAACTATTATTACTAGTAATAACTCGCTGGTCTCAACACGTGGCCGAGTTATTTATTCAATCCGTGGAAGAACCACGCTTCGGCATGAATGGGCCGGGTCGACCGGAGTGATACCACGGCTTCACTGAAAACCAGCGTGAAGCAGCACTATGCTGTGTTTCGCTGCGTGAGTAAGGTTACCGGATGCATAGCTCTGCTCCACTGCAGAAGCCGGCACCTGGGAGCACACATGATCTTGGCAGACGAGATCGAAAGTTCCCCCATCAGCTCCATTCTCGGGTTTATCCTGGAGTTGGAGCTACATGAGGTGTTGTAATAAGTTTTGAAGCTGCCACAATATATCATCTACTGGTCGCAATGGCTATAAGACGCAGTGCTCACCCCATTTCTTTCAAATAATAAAAAAAAGGGTACCGGAGGCCCAATCGGGGGGAACGGGGGGTTAAAATGTTGGCAGCGCACTTGTGACTCCACTGGTGTCGCGGATATCCATAGGCGGCGGCAATAGCTCATCATCGGCCACCTTTTACTTAAACAAATTCTTCCTCTTGACCGTCTGCATCAATTGCCGAGTTTACCAGACGCGCTGGAGGACAGTCTCGTTACGGATTTTATGTACCCAAACTGATCTGCGATGACGGCACCAAGACAGAGTCAGTCGGACACCGAAGTGATTCTATTAAAGGTTTGGTCTACGTTTTTTCCATTTGAGATCGGGAACCCTAAATACAGTCTTAATGTTACAGTGTTTCTGGCATGGGAGTATTCTGAAGACAAACGGAGTTATCTACAATTTAAAACGGAGGCCTTAATGAAATTAAATTCGAGATGGGGAAAGTTTCGGAAATTACTGTCGAGCTTGATACTAGTGCTGTCGGTCAATAATTAATGGACTATCGATATTTAATCGCTACTAGATGTATAGGCAATAAATACCTATTTCGAAACATTGATAACTTCAAACGCCTTATTGATTAGTATAACTGTATTAGCGAACTATTGGTATGTAGTGTTATTATTGCTCCTAAATAACTAAAAATATCGAATAGACGAAACGTATTAAGATAGTCACATATCACAGATTTCTAATATAATCTAACTTAGATATATTATCCTATGCATAAAGTTATTGCAAAAAGACAAAAAATAAATAGTCTCAATTTAAAAACAATAATGTAGGTGTTATTGTTACCAAGAAAGGATAGTTAGAAGTGCTATTTTTTTTATATAAAATGGGTTTGCACTTGACCTCATCTCACCTGATGGAAAGTGACAATAAGGTCTATTCACTATTATCGATATTTTACTATCTACGAGTTACTATCGATCGCACTTTTTCATAACTGTTAACAAGTTTAAGACTTATCGATAAGACCTATCGATAGTACTGACATTTTTAAAAATAATATCGCTGGACTTGTATCGATGCCTAAGCAACACTAGTTGAGTCAGCTTTGTGACGTTGCGGATAGACAAGTGTCCTCGCTCATTATCCGCCTCTCTTCATTAAGCGGATCATATTTCGCTTACTGTTGAATAACTCAAGTTCCTGGAAATAACTGAACTTCCTGGGAATAACTTAAGTTCCTGGAGGACTTCCTCCTTTCCTTGCAAACAACTTTGTTTGCATGTTCTTTGAGCGGATTTCTCTTCTTGTAGTGTTAGTAAAATACACAGAATCCCTGTCTAATCTTGAATAGAAAAGTCACGACATATTCATGCAACCTAAGTTTTTTTTTCCTATTTCAAAACTTTATATTTATACACAGGTGACTAAATACAAATAAAATTCATTGCGTGTTCTTTATTGGAAATTATTATACACCTGCCTACTAAATACACTACTTTCATTTATTTATTTAAACTTTATTGCACAAAACTTGGTACAGTGGCGAACATCCAACAGGCATTCTACCAGTCAATCTTTGGGTTATACAGAAAACAATAATGCTATGTAGTTTATCTAGCCAAACGGCATTCAAATCTTCAAATAAACTTGGGACTCTCGAAAATATACTGAAAAAAATCTGCTACATCTTAATAATTTGCTTCAAATGGAAGGTTAGGCTTCCTCGGGGAACAGTAAACGAGAATTAATTTAGTGAAGCAGCAGAACATAGCGACCCAATTAATTAGCAACTGATCTCAGAGTCCCTCGAGCCGCTGGTGAAGATATTGTGGAAGAATACTTGGCACTGCTTCGTGGAAGTTGGGAACAGACGTTTTGTATAATTAAAACATTACCCAGTTTATGTATGAGTTTTTCGCTTGCGTATGTACGGTACAGAGAATAAAAAGGTTCGTCACCTTTAGATAAATTTTCGCTTGCACGGCGAGAATCAGTTATACCAACATACCATATTAAAAAGATCTGCTAAGCTTCTTAAAATTTTCTTTACATCAAAAGGAATCATTGTACCTACAAGCAAATCTGAACTTTCTGATCTAACTGTTAAGCATAATTTTCTGAGCAACAGGTATTACTCTGACAAATTTACGAAAGGTAATAAGTGCTCATAGCATATCAAACGAATCTTCGATACCTTTTGGTATTTTGTGATCAGTATAGTTCTTGTTTTCAAGCACTGTTTTTGTTATGATTTGTGTTATCCGTTTAATTGTGTGTAAGCACCATTCGATACTTAATCCTGCTGAGCTAAATAATAGATAAAACCGGGACTAAACGAGATTGTGCTTACATAATACCTAATACTCACAGCTTGACGTTCGCCCGCTTTATAATAGGCGGCGTTGTGTGTGTGTTTAGTCCCGGTTTTATCTACATATTATTGTATAATGCAGCATGACTGAATTTTGAATAATAACATGACCTTTCTGTTTAGAACCGTTATAATACAAAATCCATAATTTTTAAGTAAAGTACATGTACAATGATGCCACATCTGAAAGTAATGTATCTTATTTGATAATGAATTGAATGTTGAATGAACGTTGAATACCTAAACCTACAAATTGATTGATTTAATTTACCTAGATTTGCGGTATCAAATCCGAGTGGTTTGTCCGACACCACCGCAGTACTTACAGTAAATTAAGTGAAACTGATCTTAAGGGGCTTGCGAACTACAAAGCGGCCCATACAAAGCTAATATCAAAATAATTTGCAATTTGAGGATCGCACTCTTAGTAAAATACCGACCTAACTCAAAATTGTTGATATTTTTAAAGCAATTCTTTGCAATTTATTCTTGAGTAGTCTTGTGTAAATAACGCACTTCAAATTTCATCTCGTGTTCATATGTGAGTGTACCTCACTCAAATGTGATCTAACTCAAAATTGTTGTTCCTGTTCTCAAACCTTTCATCCCTGGATTTTAGCCGATACTATTTTCACTTAGCATCTATGTTAAAATTTTGAGTTAGGTCGGTGTTTTACTAAGGGTGCGATATTTCGACGTTTCATTGCTTTTATTTGGATTAAGGTAGTAATTTATCTACGTCTCGAATAAAATATTTTCTTACAAATATCCACTTAAAAGTATATGCGACTATATTTCGTAAAATTTTCAACGTTAACGACCTATTTTCTGCCTTTTTGTTTTATATTTAAAACACAATTAATCACATTGTATTTTAACAGAGACAGCTTGTATTGTCTAGTTACACAAAGTTTTAAAGAAAATCAAAATATAATCAAATTTTATTCATCATACCTATTCTTTTATATTCGCAAATGCACACAATTTTCTTACTAATTGTATAAACTTGCTATTTTACCATCTTGCTATTTCTATTTACACGGGACAGAGATAGCGAGATGTCCGAAGAACGGCGAAGCTTGCCTCGAATTGAATTTGAACTGACCTCCACAGGATTCTTAATGGATCGTATCAATCTTTTGTTACCAAATGCAATTCGAAACACTCCAGGGTCGTAACTACCTTGCTTTATCGAGAAAATTAGATAGTCTACTTGCCCGGTGCAGTTTGCTAGAGCCGCTAAGTAATCAATATCGCCCAGTTGTTCTATCCGGCTTTTACGACGCCCATGGGAAGATATGAGATGCAATTTTGCTCTGTCAGCAACAAAGGACTACCTTTGTTTGAAACTAAAGCTTTAGCAGCTAAACATTGACCTCAAACATGTTTGTGGTAACTACCTTCATTGTTTCCGGTTTACAAAGTAATAAGTTGGAAAAACTTTAGTATGGGACCTTAGCATTGTGTCTCATTTTATTTTTGTGATATTTTCTCAATTTATTGTAAACTAGTCGCTCGCCGTCACTCCTTTTCGTTCAGGAGTTAGGTAACTTAGCGAAACCCCTCTTCATCATAGCGTGTAGTTCCCGGTTGCGTCCAAAACTGTCGCTTTAGAGCCCAGAGTATGCCTAGAATATCAGCACTGAATCAAGGTTACACGTTTCAGGAACTATTCGAAACGCGCAGGATTCCTCACGTTGTTTTTCCTCACCGTCACAGATAATGGTAGAAATGTACATAGATTTGAATATTCCAAAGGTGCATGCTCGCATTCGAACCACGATCTCCGGCATGGAAGGCGCGTTATCTACTGAGCTAATTTAACGAAATCTGTCAAATACACCGATATTTTTGCATATAAGCCTTGACGTAGTCTTAGATAAAAGAAATTACTAAAAAACAAACTGGCGCCCAACGTGGGACAATCTACATCCAAGCGTGATTAATTATTCAGACTTTTGACAAGATTTTTTTGTGCTCACTATTTCGTGATTTATATTCGGCTAATTAACTTTGTTAAGCGTTTCGTCCTTGAGCTTCGTATAGTATCGTTCATATTTTTTCTTACATATTTTGTTGGCATTTCCTCGCATTTCGCTACGTGAGAAATTACATGGGAAATAAATCTTTATGTCAACAGCGTGTGTCGCCAAGTACACAAGAGTAATGTCCCTTAGGTAGGTAAGTACTGATTCCATTAGGTTAGGTATTGTTTCGTTAGTGAAGTTGCCATTATTTATACTCATGGTTAGGTAGTTGAGAGGAGGCAAACGAGCAAGCGAGTCAGCTGATGAAAAGCAATCAAAGAGTAGTTAATGTCCTATTTTCACTACACCACCACTACTACTACTAAGTAATATTACTTTGTTAGTTAGAGTGTAGGGTATTATCTACCCTTAGCGCACATGCTGCGAGTTGGCAACACTGGTCCATAGATTAAACGTCAGTTGACTCGGACTGATTATAGTCCGATCACGACCATTTGGCACTCAGCAAAAGTGGGAAACTAATAAAAAAATGTAATAATATCAGCGACTGTCACCAGTGTAGCCAGACTTTCCTCCAAATATTTCTACTTAAAGGACCCACTTTTGACGAAACATTTGTAATATAGAATTTTTTTTAATATATATAATAAATAACTGTATGTCCAGCAGTGGACGTCTATAGGCTAAAATTATGATGATTATGGTATAATAATTTACAAAGCCCTTTTCCAGAAAGTTATACAGACAGATATGCTGAAAATTTATCTGATCCATATACTCGTACTCGTACATTAATGCAGAGAGGATATTCCGTTTTATATAATAATAATAAATAAATAAATATTTCACAACATCACATACATTGATCTGACTCGAGATAGGTAGCTCAAGCACCTGTGTTACGGATATCAGAATCAACAGTGGGATTACAAATATATACATATAATATACTTTTCTTTTGTAAATACATACTTATAATACATAGGAAACACCCAGACCAATACAAACAGACGTGTTCATGCACACAAATGTCTGTACTGTGCGGGGATCGAACCCGCAACCCTTAGGACCAAAGGCAGCGTTCACTACCACTGTTCCAAACGGGTCAATAACATAAATATAACAATAACATAAATATGTAACAAATTATATAGAACAACTGTTCGTAATTTCGTCATAAATGGCCATAAATCATAATTCCGTAAAAAATAAAATAGATTTCTCAAATGCATCCTAATAATTACCCACTTAAAATATTTTATTATTCCTGGTAACTTTATTGCGACATTGTCGCCTCCCTGTCAATGTCAATGATGTGCCTTCTGATCTTGGTCGGTCTGTAAGCGGGACGGACATGCCAAACGGTGCCTAACGGTGGTTTAGGTATGTTGGAGAGCCAGGTTTATTACAACGATATAAAAGCAACATTACACAGAGCTTTTTAGTTTTTATCTGCCTTATAAATAAAAACTCATTTTCCCTTATGATTTATTTCACATCGTGCGGGACATCGAGAGTAAACGTGTTCTTACAACGTAAGTAGGTAAAGAGATACTTATTCCGACAAAAAAAGGACGTTTGTTTTTCATATAGGTACTTAATTTACAAAAACAAATTTATTTTTATTATCCTGCTTATGTCTTTTGTAAATATACAGGGTGTATCTGTGAACATTTACATCCCTTTAACCACGTGTTCTACTAACCATTATGAATAACATTTGTTCAATCACTTTTGGAATTTCGCATGAAAAATTTCAACTTTTCATACAAAGTCGGTCACGTGACTTTGTCATTTTGTATGGGGAGTCGAAAAAATTTTCGAAGAATTTCGAAAAGTCGTTGAACAAATGTTGTTCAGAATGGTTGGTAGAACACGCGGTTAAAGGGTTGTAAATATTCACAGATACACCCTGAATAAGCCGCACATGATTCCCACATACTTACCGCAACTGAGAAAAGGCTCTTCGTTTACTATAAAATAATTAAATTGTTAACGTTACCGTGGGAGAGCCACGCTTCGGCATGAATGGGTCGGCTCGACCGGAGTGATACAACGGCCTCAGAGACTCAATCTGGGGAAAGGGGGGTTTAAAGGTCGGGAGCGCACTTGTGACTCCACTGGTGTCGCGGGTGTCCATGGTTACCATCAGGTGATCCATCTGCCATCTATCATATACAAAAAAAGCAAAGATGGCTCTTTCAACGCTCTCACGCAACACAAACACGGAAACTACGCGTACATAACTTGATAACACTAAATAGAAGTAGGTGCTCTCGTATCGCCGGCAAACATGTCACACTGTTTGTTGAAACTCGACGTGTGTAGACATGTCGAATCGATATCGCATCGCGTAACCAACACGTAGTGTTGCCATGTTCAAAATGTCGAATGTAAAGGAAATTGGATTTCGTAAACTTCCGTCGTGCGGAAATGAAAGATTTCGATTTTTAATTGTCATAACAAAACCCGGGACGTATCACTTCAGTGTAGGTAGGTATAACATTCCTCCTCATCTTAGCGTGTAATTCCTAGTTGCGTCCAAAGCTGTCGCTCAAGAGCCCGGGGTACGCTTGGACCATGATTCTTGTTTCGGGGAGTCTGGTAATTACAATGAAGCGACTGCCGTCTGACCTTCGCAACCCTTTAATAGGGAAATCAACTGAATCATGGTTACACGTTTCAGAAACTATCCGAAAGGTGCAGGTTTCCTCACGATGTTTTTCCTCACCGCCGAGCGAATGGCAGAAATACGCACATAGATTTGAAAAATCCAGAGGTGAATGCTCGGACCACTGACCGCTACCACCGCTCTAGGTAGGTTTAACGTTATCCAAGATATATACATAGATAAAGTACTTATCTACCTCAGAGTATTATTACCTTACTCTATGCTCTATCCATTATAAGTTGGTGTATTTGTAAGATACTCGGGAAGAACGCATTATTAGAAAAATCCGAGGACAAAGTTGCGGATGATTGGAAAACAAGAAAGGTTTTTGTAATCATCTGAGATTTATAAGGATTACCTTTCGGAAACTCCGAGTATTATCTTTGGTATGATTCGTTGGTAACGATTCGGCAAATATCATCCATTATTAGGCTTAATGGGATGCCTGAAATGCTGATTTTATTACCTCTTAGGCCCGATTCGACCAAATTAATCCGATAATTTATTTATACAACTTAGCGCCATATCAAAGATTATTACCGTGGATAAAGATTGGTTGAATCTTCGGCCTTTTTTACTAATCTTTTTTAATTTTAGAACAAATTGGCCGCTGATAACTGGACTATTTGGACACAATTGGGAGCACAAAGACATCAATCAGCGAATCGTCAGCAACAGCTGAAGCGCGTCGATAGCTATCAATCCGTCGAATGGACTGCAGCATAGAATTTAATAAATTCAATAATTCGATTATGATTCCGCTGGTGCGGATGCTTTTCTTTTTGAAATTGTCACTTTAATTTCATTAAAGTTATGTATACACATATTAATAGGTACGGCTGAATAAAGATAATTTTGTATATGAAAATCTATATTTATAAAAAAATCGTCTTAGTTACACTATTTATAACTTATGAACGGTTTGATCGATTTAGCTGAAAATTGGTGGAGAGGAAGACCAGGAGACGGACGTATGATACTTATTATCTCGAAAACATACAGGTTCCTGTGGGATAAACAAAAACTAATACAACGCGGGCAAAGTCGGGGACGAAAGCTAGTTGTTGATAAAATATAGCCCTGAAACTCGTTATTACTAAGTTCCTTCACTTTTGCGTGCAAAATTTATACCGGAACTTAACTGTGAAGATAAACTTAAAATTATGTTTCCAATATTTCTGGCAGGCCTAACGAGCTTCACAACTTTAACCTTCATCGCCTGTCGGATATTTAATCCAAGGCTCAGTTTTCAGAATTCAATCAGCCAGTAGATAACAGGCATGTCAGACGCGAATCACTTCACCTGCCTGTCCCGCGTTGCTCAACTATTTGTTTGTGGCTCCAGGTAAAATTCTGCAGGGAAGAAAGGCCGACAGACAAAAGCCCGAATATTGTAAAGACTCTTTTTGTAGGAAGGTGACACGGTTCATAGATGCCTGCCATATATTACAGTTTATAAAAGGCTAAGAATAATGTCTCGGCAGGTAATCTTGCAATTGTATTCATATTTTTTCTCATACTGTGTGGGAGTAAAGTCAGTGACAGACATTCAATTGGATGAGCGGGTCACTTTTGTAAGGTACCTTGATTTATGCGGTCAGGAACTTGAGAGCATTATGTATTGCATGTTTGTCGATCATGGGAAACTATCGGTATCATCATTCCTCAGCCACACTAGCATTTCACCAGTTTTTCCCTATTCCATAAATCGAGGGGTCAAGGACCTTGAAAGCTCAATAACTCGGTATTCGAATCTGATGTCACTGTAAGCTTCCATCTGATCCCACCTGTTTTTTTTTATGCTAGAGGCGACAAACGAGCAAGCGAGTCACCTGATGGAAAGCAATCACCGCCGCCCATTAACATCCTCGAAATGCGTTGCCGGCCTTTTTAAAAAGGAGTACGCTCTTCTCTTGTCCTTAAGTCGTAACCGTCGGGAAATACTCCCGTTGGTAAACTGTTCCACAGAACTGAGGTACGTGGTGGTAGGAAGTTCCGCGAAAAACGCACAGGCCTGTTGAAAGTACCTAAGTACTTCATCTCTTATTAGTCTACTACGATTTTATCAGGATTGAAAATCACTCGCGGACACTGGTCCACGAGTCCGTACGAGGAACTGGTCCGTATGGCAGTGCCAACTGAAGTGATGCATTGACATCGTTGTAATTGCAACATGGGATCTCCTCTTGCTTACCATCAGGCTGAGGGGAGCCTATATACTTTATCACTATAAAAAATTACAGACCCCATAATAAGTAGTAGGCAGAATCAACAAATGTAACTCACATGACACACATAGATACATTAACACCTAGACAAATTAAATAACACCAGCACAAGTGTTCAACATACGAATGTTTATCCAGAGTGGGAATCGAACCCACGACCCTTGCAACGTGAGGCGCGGCTAAACGGCCAACGCGCCAAAATCGGGCCACTCAATATCAAGGTAAATCAAATCAAATAATTCTTTATTTGCATAGGCTTGTACACAGCACTTACAAATGGTCATACATTTGTATGATTTAAAACTATTTATAAGTACTTATGTAATAATTTACATGTTAATACATATATATGTTGATACATAAAATATACTAAAAAAAAGTAAATAAACATAATGCGATTCTACCACCGGCTCGGAAAGTTGTTTCTGGTCGAGAAGATCCGGCAAGAAACTCGCCAGTTACTCTTTTTAATCGCCAACTTTTTTACAATGGTTTATTATCCTCATACCAAGTCATACAGTCAAAGTAAAGATACAGTACTTAGTGGTTCATTATTCTTTGTATCACAATAGTTATATTGTTATCAATTTCCTTATAAATACTTGTTTGTTTTTCATACGTTCAGAATGCTTAGTTAGGAACTTACGGATTGTAACTTTCCACAACTTTATATTGTTATGAACAAGTTTCTCGACGCATTCTCTGGAAGTACCTACGTCGACGGCAGAGTAAATTATGAGAGTATGTTTGCAGAAATATGGTTATATCCAACGAACTGATATCTCGCTGGGATCATAAGTTTTGCTGACATCCTTGGAATGAAACAATAACTTTTAATCCTGGCGGCAGTGGGTAAATCCCATGGAACAATGATTTATGGAATCAGGCAGTTGCGTATTGAAGGCTCCGGAGAGGGCCATGGAATGGAGCAGGGTATCGCGTTTGTCCTTACGTCTCATCAAAACCATAGCGATATCATAGAAATAAATTACAAATTTAAAAACCCAAGATAAAAAATTAAAAAGTCCAAAAATAAATTGAAACTACTGTGACTGTCCTACGTATGAACATTTTTGCTTTAATTTGTCGGGGCTTTTTAAATTTTTTTTTAAAGTGTTTCTAATTTTTATTTTACTTAAGTATAAACCAGTTCCCGCTTTCAATAGGCACCCCACTCAAGTTTAAAGGTATTATAAGTTAGGTTGTCATACAATATGTCCGACATTTTGTGGCGGCGGCCATCTTGGATCATTGTCCATCTAACATAGCTAAGAACACTCCCGATCAAATCACCTTTACCACAAAAAAATCAAAATAAGTTCGTCCGTTCGGGAGCTATGATGCAACGGACAGACACACACACACACAGATATGTTAAGCTTTTAATACCCTGCCGATTTTTTATCGGGGGTTTAAAATAGATGCTGTCCATACCGTATGCTAAATAAGTGCGTACAGTACAGTGATCTCGACGTGGTTCGGCCTGAGACAAACAGACTAACGGAACGGCATTATCTTGGTAAAGTTTGGAACTAACACAAAAAATGTAACGACAAAAAAATTACCTCAGTTCTGTGGAACGGTTTAGCTCCGGGAGTATTTCCCGACGGCTAAGTAACTACTTCAAGGGACTTTCAAGAGAAGAGCGAACTCCTTTTTAAAAAGGCCGGCAACACATTAGCGATCTCTCTGATTTCGCGGATGTTCATTGGTGGCGTTTATTACTTTCCATAAGGTGACTCGCTTTAGGATAAAAAAAGGCTGTGAAATGTTAATACACTGAGCTAAGTCGCTGTGCTGCAAATGGGGCAAATCTTTTCATTGAAATAAGAATATTTTCTTGTAACATAAATTACATACAGCGACCTACGTGTCCAATATAATAACGCACTGAGGATACTGTTGAAGCGGTCGTGGCGGTGCAGTGCGTCAGGCATGTTTGCGGAGGCGCATATAGATGATTTTTTCGCTATTATAAGAAAAAGATGCGCCTCCATGCTTACCAGGCTCCGATCCAGCTCCAACGGCCTCCTTAGGGTGTTCAAGGACCGTTGGGACGCCCCCTTGCTGCGACACTGGGTGACGCGTCACACCGGCTGAACTTTTTTTATTTTTACTTTTACTTTTTTCAACTAACACTATATCATAAGTTAAATTGTAATACTAACACTATGGAACCTGGTTTCTGAAATAAATTATTTGAATTGAATTGAATAAATACAGATTCCTAGACGTTATTGATGTGGCGAGGATTTGTTCTGGGGCGAGGAATCTGAGTTATCTGAGCATCTGTCGGCGTGGATTAATGTATATGGATGAAGCTGATCAATTTGCTAGGGATACCTTCGAGCCATTTTATTTACAACTCATATTTTTTACATAATCCGTCACTCAATGCCACCAGAAATTAAATTAACGCTGGGACTGACAACTCAAAAATATCTTAATTTATTAATTATGACGGCAACAATGATACATTTTTGTGATATTTTATTAGTTATTATTTATATGATGGAAGGTTATTATGATAAAACAAAGCGTTACTTTCGTTCTAGGTAATTATACAAGCAGTTCTAATAGGTAATTATTACCTATTAGTGACTGTATCCGTATTCTGTGACTGTATCCCTAAATCTAGCTGTAAGTTTTCCAAAAACTTGTAAAATAAAATAAATAAATAAATAATACTTAAACGTAGTGATTACTTGACCAATGTCACCTAATAATAATAATAATTATGTCTTCCAAACCGATATTTCGGTCATGGCGGCCAATCTCAGCGATCAGCCATCGACGCAGGACATATTATGGTGCACAAGTATTTGCGCAGACACAAGTGCACTCTCTATTCCCGTACCCTCTTATTTCGATGGGACACCAGTGTGACACGACCGAAGAGGTATTAGGCGCAGGACCAACGGCGTAACGTGCTTTCCGAGGCACGGGGGTACAAGACCGCCAATTTCCAGACTCCGGGCTAACACTGAGAATTTCTTAACAGAAAAACTCAGGTACAAATTTTGGCCCGACCCGGGGATCAAACCCGGGACCCCAAGCGCAACCGTCGCTTAAAAGTGCGGCCCACTAACCATTACCGAGGCAGTCAACACCTAATAATAACCTAATATTAACTAAGTATTTAACCAAGTCCACATAATCACAGCAGTTTCATGTAACGACTAAGTTAGAATCAGAATTGCCCATTGACTGTAAATCTGTAAAATCAGATAAAAGTTTTTAAAGGGGTCCTCGTTCGCCTTATAAAGGCAGCCATTTATTTTTATACGCATATAAACATTATCCCTCGCGTGTCCAAGTTTAACATGCCATTTTTCCTACACAAAAACTTTCAAAAGGGTCCTAGGGACTTGGGACCACTAGGATGCCCAGATCACCTGTGTTTTAGGGACGCTTCATAAAGGAAAAAATTCGCAAAATTGGATGCTCCCGTAAGTTAGTACCTAAGTAAGACATTTATTGACCACAAACACGAATACAATTACAACAAGATGTTAACAATAAGACAGAAAGAAACAAATAATAAGTATGTCACCAGTGGTCAACAAGGTCCAACCTCAGCATGTGCTGCAACTGCTTGAAGCCGCTGCAGCGCTGGTTTTCAGTTTGGACCTTGAGTGACGTAATTTTACATAATGTATCAATACGGGGATTAACACGACATTTATTATGTGAAACAACATTGTGTACTCACATATTTGGCTCGACGTATACAGTCCGCTCGTGACCACGGCTGCTGTAACGTAGCCGAAATGTCGAGCCAAATATGTGAGTACACAATGTTGTTTCACATAATAAATATCGTGTTAATCCCCGTATTGATACATTAAAGTTATAATGAAAAAACGCGAAAATCTAAAAAAGTAATTTTACATATTCCGAGATGTTCTTCTTTCCTATAAACATATATTAATTAATCCGCTAGGGCGGATCTATTAGTGAAGTGTTAGGTACAAGTACTACATACTTTTACAATAAAATAACCATGTTTCAATTATTTTTCAGATCTCCTACAGGTTTAATGTTCCAATTTTATAAATTTAAGCTATTATAATTATTGGCAGCAAATAAATGTATACACTTTAGTACCTTATCAGAATATCTGGGTACCATCTGACTTCTACTTTCCTACACAGATACGGACGGTATTATTGTTACAAGGTACTAAAGTGTATACATCTGTCACTCTGTGCAGCTGTCTGTATTCGTACTTACTAACTCACTTAAGTGAATAACTAGCACTTGCCTTGGTCACCCTAGGGAACTTACCTGTCCTCATGTCTCATTGTCACTCCCCGCCACCGTCACCTTCACTTTAACTTCCATCTCACCGCGTTGCATACTTATTAATGTATTTGCGCAGATAATGTACAGGCTCTAACTAATTGCTGGAGAATTAAAATGTACATTATAATGTAAGCCGGGGTTGTTGCGTGGGTCGAGTATAATAAGCCTGAGCGGATGATACTCTGCGGTGACTTCGCCCTGGGTGGGGTAATATTAAATATTTAAATGAAGCATGCGTCTCTCTACCAGGGATGCTCAAATGCGAACATTAAAAATTAAACGACCGGAAAGCCAATTCATAAAATGAATTACAATAAAACATTTTTACTATAATAATAATATCCTCCAACCGATTACAGCTACGGCGGCCGATCTCAACGATCAGCCAGGTACGCAGGATATATACTTAAGTGTGCGCGCAAACACTAGTGCACTCGCCATTCCCATACTCTTTACCTATATTCCGATAGGACACTACTGTGACACGACCGGAGAGGGATCGGGCGCAGGACCAACAGCTTAACGTGCTTTCCAAGGCACGGGGGTACAAGACCGCCAACTTCCAGATTCCCCGGACTGCCACTAAGAATTTCTTACCGAAAACTTAGATACAATGAATTGAACTGACAATGTCGCCTACCTATGAGTAGTTGGGCGTTATAAAATTTTCAATTTATATTTTTTCGATCTATAAAATACACTAAAGTTAACACATTTTTTACCGACATCTGCCGAAACCCTCCGAACAGAAAAATTAGGTTGCATTAAATTAATTAATTTTAATTAAATTAAAATTAATAAGATGTTTAGGTGTAAATACGTTCTATATTGAGCTGCGGTGCGGAAGTGACCAACTATGAGGCAATCCAGACACCTAGATGCAACGTCAATTTATTTGCCGGTACCTACACATTTTCAAAAGAAAATATCAATTTTGAGTTTAAAGTCGTCTATGATACGCGGTTAGGTAGGCCTCTCTGGCCGTGTGGTCCCCGGCAGAGTAGAATAGGCCACCCTCACTCTTACCGAGGTGACGTAAAAGGCCCTTGCCCCAGCAGTGGGGACTTAAATGGGCTGACGATGATGAGGCCTTTAAAGGCGTATGTAAATGCGTTGGTGACGCTTCTACACGTCCTGTGTCTGACCTGATGAATGACTTCGCCACAATATTATCCCGGTGTTCTTGTTCAAACATGCGCATTAGATATGGTATTTTGGGAATCTCCCCTACAAAAGAAAAAGCAGTGAAGCTGAACTTTGTGTGCGTAAATTACATTAAGCAATCCTGGAATTCTGGAAGCATGAAAGTCAATACATTAATCTCTGATTTAGCGCACCGGCCATGTTTGCTCGAGCACAATTATAAACTTAGGCAACAAGACTCGTACTATGTTCCTCAAGTCGACAAGTATCGCCATATATTACATTAGAACCAAGAACCAAACTAACAACGCTGGTGTAAATCAAATTTCCAAACTTTCGCGCTACTAATTGAGTCTTTGTGTAACAAAGCCGACACTTTGCGTCTAAAACTGGGACACACTAGATCCTGCTTTAATGTGTGTTCTTTTTCAACTAATGTTGTTACGATTCCTGATTGGGGTTTGCGACTCCCCTTACTTAGTAAACTGTCTATAAATTAGGTGTTTGGTTAAGAGGGCTTTTAAGGTTTATGTATTATGTATAGTATGATGATAATGTGTGTGTGGCAAGCCACACGACTTGTAAGTACAAAATAACCTATAAATTACAAAATTACTTTTCAACGCCCTGTTGGTCTAGTAGTTTAAGTACCTGTGATCTTAGGGTCCTGGGTTCGATTCCCGGGTTAAGCGAAGTATGTTTCGAATTTTTCGAACACAGCTCGGGTTTGTGATCACCAATCCGCATTTGGCAAGCGTGGTGATTATGCCTAATCCCATTATAGTAGCGATGACTTGATTTCTATGATGGAGGCCTTTGCCCTGCAGTGGGACAGTTCATAGACTGATACTTTACTTTTTTTTTTAATTTTCTACGTTAAATGTGTAAAGTACCTACCATTGTGGTAATGGATATTTGGTGCAGCAAATCCCTCAAAGCCTCATTATATTAAGAAGTTGTCAGCCCGAAGAGACTGCTGGTGCTAATAATTTATTTTGGTGGATCGTTCGCGATAGGTACCTTTACCCATTTGCGGCGGCAAATCTCTAAGATTTAGGAGTCTCATGATAAGTAGATTCGCAAAACTATCCACCTATCTTTAAATACGTTTGATTCGATAGCAAGTAATTTTGGAATCAATTTGCACTTAATTTCCGGTACTTTTGAGGTGTCGATCCTTTCTTAAAGTATCGATATTTTGATTCTCTCCATGATCCATGTTTGATGAGCGCACAGCGCGCGCTCTGACGCTTATGAATGAGCTCGCTAGCACCATTAACTGGATTTATTGTGCAGATAGATATTTGTTTCTGCTAATCTCCACTAATTTCAGGCTTAGGATTCTCGGCGATGTTAAGCGATGTCTACGGCTAGTGATTTATATGAAGCTTTTATCTTTTATCGTCAACAATGAGGGCTTCTAATGGGTGGCATGTGAAAAATTCGTTAGCTGCGTTACGTAGGCGTCAGGTTCAACATAGACGGCATTTGGTTGTTTTGTGTAGGTAAGGAAACATCTTCATTTTGATATGACACTACAGAAATGAACCAAGCTTCTTGTAATTAGACTATAGCTACTAAATTCATGATTTAGAACTACTATCTACTACTTAGTATTAACAGAATTAATAATGGAATGCATATTGAGTAGGAGTACAGTTAAAACAAAACCGGATATAAGTCTTTATAATATCAAGATTTTATGTTTATTTTTTTTTCTTCTGTTTACCTATATCACTTACTAAATAGCCCATGCTCGACCGTCCTCTAAAATTAATTTTAATGTAACAAACTTTTTAATTGGCTAAGTAAGAATTAAATTTTAAGAATTTTGCATGGTCTTTGAAATGCTGTAAAGTTTGTTAGAAATAAATAAAATAAAATAAAATATCATCATATACATATGATTTTTATAATTTCGTATTAGTTTAACTCCCCTTTATTACAAAACGCGATCTAAAGTTATTACCGTACTAAAGCTTATGTCATCTTGTTCCAACACGCAATGTTAAAGGGGCTGGAACGAGTTTAGTAACGGAACTTTTCTTAGATCAAAATTTGTAATAAGGGGGCAAGGTTTTGCTCCAAGGAAATTACGCGCGAATCTAACAATAAGAATCTGACAGCTCGTGTGAGTGGCGCTACTAGGATTGTCTTGTACGTATATCGCTTAGTGATGTTGCCAAAAGATTTTTGTTCCCCTAACAATATATATTATGTTATACAACCGTTTTTTTAAATTAAATGAGTACCTAAGTAAGTACAAAATATACCAACGAGCTAGCCACGGCTTAGGCGGTGCGCAAAGAACATCTATTAAAACCTTGGTGCTGGTTATTGTTTGTTGACGTCAAACCTCGGCTCTAGGTGAGCGCTTCAAAGCTGACGTTTAAAGGATTAATTGCCGCCTTACTGCAGCCTGGGCTGGCAGATATAAATGGTCTAAACAGCGGAATTCCACTTTGTGGTGGGAAATACATTTTGAATGTGAATTGCAAAGTGTTTATACTTATAGCGTGCTTCGATGAGCGCTATTTCTTGTGAAAGGGAGCTCAAGGTTGCCAAAATTTAACATTTTGTGGGTCGCTTCGTTAATTATCAGACTCTCCTAATCCTGGATCTTTGCCAAGCGTACCCCGGGCTCCAAAGCGGTGGGTTTGGATGCAACTAGGAATAACACGAGATGATGATGTCATTATGGTTTTTCTTTTAATATGATAGGTGGCAGACGAGCAGACGGATTACTTGATGGTAAGCGATTGCCGTCGCCCATAGACACTCGCGACGCCAGTGGAGTCACAAGTGGGCTGCCAACCTTTAAACCCCCTTCCCCCGGATGAGGCCTCCGGTACCCTCACTCCCGTAGTGAAACACAGCAGTGCTGCTTCACGCCGGTTTTTTGTGAGGCCGTGGTAACAATAATCTCATCATCATATTATATTACAGGACTATCCTAGTTTAGGCTCCAGTCCCTGAACATTGCATGTTGGCTGACTATAGGCTGCACACCTACTTCTAAGTACCTACCTAGTTCTAAGTTTACCAATGCCTAGTGTCTAAGACAATTATGTAGTGTTTTGGTGGAAATATAAACAGATTTTTTTTTTTATTTATATTAGTATTACACGTATACATACGAGTGTAATGCCTTGAATCACGCCAATCTCGTGTTTATGGCCTGCTCAGCTCAGATGCTATTGAAGGTCCCAACTGCCACTCGAGACGGCAGTAATGAGCAGGTGCTTGATGACAGTGAATCAGGATGTTTATAGCCAACATCTACAAAAATATTGTGCCAATAGGTTGTAGAAATGCAATATGTATTGAAAATTAAAATACGGTCTATATAAATAAATAACACTGACTAAGTGTGGCTAAATTGTGTTCACATAATGAAGGAAGGTACCTATAAGATCTTCTTATTATTTAAGAGTAACTATGTATTTCCGATCTCTCTATTGGAATAGTGGTTTCCTTGGAATATGTGCTTCACGACCTTACTTCTATTACTAATAAAATCTTCTTCTTTTTTTATGTGGTCTGCTCTCTGGCCATTTATACCTATCTATAAGAAATATTTTTATTGAATTTTTGTTATAAATTATCTATGTATATATTATTGCGTATGTATGTATTGTTTATTATTATTTATGTAATGTAATAATATTAATATATAAAATATTGTATATTTCTGCCATTCTCAATTTCATTTGTTAAACTACTTTGCACTGCTTTCCCTTATTACGAATACGATATTTCTTTCCTCTACCCAAAGGTTGTCTGGAAGAAATCGCTACAAGCGATAAGACCGCCTTATTGTACTGTCTGTTGCTGTTGTATCATGCTTGTATTTTATTTTTGTGCAATAAAGAATATCTATCTATCTAAAAGATACTCGAATTACCAGCTTAAGACTCTAGAGAATTCCGCGGCACTAGTTATTTTGCTCTCCACTATAAAATGCGATTTAACAATAACGAGTAACTCCTTACCTAAAATCTACCTGCTGAAATAGTGGTTTCCTTGGAGCCTGTGTTTCACGGCCTTGGCTTTTAACGTTGCTGAGAAAACTTTCTTAGTTCTATTACTTAGAAGACTCTTGAAGCTGGCAAGCTTCTTATGAGTCCCTGGAGAATTTCGCAGCACTATTTTATTTTACTCTCCACTACAGCATGTATATAGATCCCATTTTTCTAGGATAAATAAACAGCAGTGTTTGACTCTATCAGACGGCTGTTAACATGGGATCGAGATTAGATTGTGTTTGCGCAGGGAATCGGTCCCAGTGGTATTTTGAGAAATACTCGCCTCTGAATATAACGCAGCCTTTGCGACAGAGTGTTTTTAGATAAACCTAAGTTGAGTGTAAATAACATCCAACGAGATCACTAAAAGAGATTTTATGAAGACATTTTTTATCTGTCATATTTTCTGTTGGAAATCGAAAATATGAGTATTGCTGGTTTTCTTATGGTATTTTCTTGCGAGATCGTATCAAGAATGATCCGCAGAAGAACTAAGGTCACAGACATAGCGCAAAGAATTACGAGCCTCAAGTGGCGGGAAAGTTCTCGAGTGGAGCCCGCGTACAGGAAGTCGGAGTCCTCCCACAAGGTGGAACAACGATCTGGTGAATTTATTGAATGCAGGCGTCAGAGGTCCGGTCTTGGGAGAAGCTTGGGGGAAGTCTGCTGACTAGGTAGTGACAGTAGTTTCGCTGCACATGCCTATGTGCAGCGAAACTACTGTCAGCAGTGCACGTCTACGTATTGGCTGAATGATGATTATGATTGCTGGTTTTGCTTTTCGTAGACTCATGTGGACTTTTAGCGGACCTTGGAAAAACAAATGCTATCTTGTCAGTCATAAGGTTATGCACGTGAACGCGTAATTGATGTGTGAGTGAAATATGGCGTCATTTCGATGCACGTACGAGGCAGTATAAATTGTTTCGGTGCACATTGTTGAAAAAAAATATTTTTCAAAAAGTAACGTAGCAGAAATTTGGAGAACTTTATTAATAAGATAGCAACAACTGTTGTTGATTACGAACAGTTGATTATATACTGTCTATTTAGGCTGTATTACGAGTAGTATATATTAATGCAAGTGTTACTTCGGTAACACATTCTATGAATAACGCCCGGGGATATGAATGTCTGCTAACATACATTCAGTAGGTGTACTCGTACATATTCGTGTAAATTATGATTGAATTACAATGCCTGTTAGCTTGTCCAGCTGTATGAATTTACGTCACACATATATGTATCAACCGCGACATTCTACAGTGACGAATGTGTGACTGTTCTATAATACTCGTACCTATGTAGGTATTTGACTGCCCAGTTTGCGCAGTAAGTAGTGGGTAGCCTTTTAAAGCGACGGCTGCGCTTTTGCGCTGAGTTTTTCTGTAAAGAAATTCTCAGTGTCAGCCCGAAATCTGGAAGTTGGCGGTCTTGTACCCACGTGTCTCGAAAAGCACGTTAAGCCGTTGGTCCTGCGCCCGATCCCTCTCCAGCCGTGTTACACTGGAGTCCCATTGGAATATGAGGGTAAACGGAATAGAGAGTGCATTTGTGTTTACGCACACATTTGAGCACTATAATACTATCCTGCGTACGTGGCTGGTCTTTGAGATTGGCCGCCATAGCCGAATATCCGTTGGAGAATATAATATAGGTATATCTAATTTTTTACGTCCAATCTTAAACTCCTAATAACTTACAGTGTGCATAATGCATGTAAATTTTAAACACCTCTACATAACTTATATAGGTTGCAGTTAACATAAGACCTATAGTATATGTACTAAAATGAATTAGACATATTGCATTGCTTACTGTAACCTACAAGTAAGGAAAAGATGTGTGAGAAAAAATATTTATTTAT
Source organism: Marasmia exigua (assembly GCA_019059595.1). Taxonomy (NCBI): domain Eukaryota; kingdom Metazoa; phylum Arthropoda; class Insecta; order Lepidoptera; family Crambidae; genus Marasmia; species Marasmia exigua. The sequence goes on along the minus strand of CM032463.1, from coordinate 28,722,457 downwards.
TTAAGGTTTCTGATCTGGGCAAATGGGCCTTACCAAATCTTTTTTCGCTTGTAAATATCTCCGAATAATAAAAAACTGTAACTGATTTTTTATGGAGACAAAGGGAAGTGTAGTAAAATAGGGTTACTTTAAAGATCGACCGTAATAAATTCACAAAGAGGCAATAAAATACTGAATAACTTGAAGTTTTGGCGAACCCTCACTGATATGTTTAATAAAAAAATGCATTTTTAAAAATAGTTTTTATGGAAGAGGAATTATGGTGTTGTGTTACTTTAATTTTATTTTTTTAATTTGCACTTTCCGACTGTTTTTAACTATGACTTGAATACTTTATTTATAGATAATCATTGCAAGATTTTTTTTGTAGCGGAGGATAGGCCATAACCTTGTATGCCACCTCAATACCAGGGCTATTTAGTCCATACCTAAATGCCTAGCTGCAATATGTTATTTTTCTAATGTAAATATTTCACGCACCGTCTTCGCTGGTTTGACCACCTCGAAAGACTGGAAGACGATCGTTTCGTGAAGAAAGTATACCAGGACCGATCGGTAGGCCTAGGCCCAGTTGGACGACCTAGATATCGCTGGAAAGACGTCGTCAAGACTGATTTGCGAGATCTTCAGGTCAATTCAGGACTAGCAAGAATTAGTGCAGGATCGACCAGAGTGGCGCTCTCTTGTTTCGGAAGCCAAGACTCGGTTCGGGTCATTGAACCAGCGGAGTAAGTAAGTAAGTATTCTGTCTATGAGATGTTGAATGCAAGTCCCATAATGGAATCCTCCTAAAATAATATTTCACAAAAAGCTCCCATACATAATCGGTTCTCGTTTTTCATCATGATCCTCGACCATGTGGTGCAGTGAACCTGCGCCAGAGTGATGTCTTAACATCATTCATCGATAAACTAGCTATTCGATTTACGCGTTATGAATCGAGAGGGTAAATAGATCCTTGTTTTGTCAAATATCATTTTTTAGGATTAAAAATGTTTTCTTAACTTATCTCCGTTAAGTACTCACATTATTTTTCTTCACTATTAATAACAGACATATTTTAAATCTGGTGGAGCGTCACCATGGTTTTCATATTCCTAATCAATATAATAATTGATATTATTCTACTTATAAAAGTAGATAAGTCTATTAACGAAGCAAAAAAGTCTTTTAATATATCTAGTTCTTTGGTTGGTGTTGAAAACTCGTAATCCATCTCATATCATTGTGCACAATATGTTAGGTACTAATGTTCTGATTCGTGATGACGCCATATCACCTTTAAGCTTCAGAGTCTGATTTTGTGTTAACTTTCACCCTACATTCATATTTTTTATTTAGACTTCAAAAGGTCTACTTTCTCACGTAGGATACATACATCCATTAGCAGTTGTGATTGTGTGTGGTCAAAGCTGTTGAGAAATAAAAAAATATCAACTTTTTTAAGAATATGAAGTTTATTGTCACTATCGACAACTCGGCAACACTATCGGGCGGCAGATGGTGCGCGGGCGCATCTTGCACGTGCAGCCTGCGCTGACACGTGCACCGATTACATGCCAGAGTATATACGACTTTAAATGAAGGACATAGGGTTACTTGTAAAATTTTAGAAAACCTTGCTTCAAGCACGTGTAATGCATTCTTGAAAGAAGTATATAGTATCTTTTGAGTACAGAAATAAAGCTGTTTATCCCGTGCTTGTGCAGGATAAAGGGTCCGTATCAAGCTGTAAAGGAAATGACATCTCGCAGGAGTACCAACTTTTTATTATGAAGCTGAGTATGTCGACGTGGCAGTATTTTCTAATGAAATTCCGGCAAGAAGACATCTGTAAAGCTTTCATACCAAATTAGATATAATATAACACATATGTATCGCATACTTACCCTACGTTAAGATTGGTTTGGTTATATTATGCTAAATATTTTTTTACTTTTCTTCCTTTTTCTTTTTAGTTTGGAGCGCCAAAAATTTTTGGTCGCAAGTAACGTAGCCTAACTCACCTAGTACTTACCTACATTTATTATAAGCTAGTTAACTTCTTACCCGTTGGCCAATCCGGCCACATATCCATCGATACTAGTCTAAACACACATTTATATAAAAGGAAAATTTGTAGGTACATATGCAGCATACCTAGAGTACCTAGCTTATAAAACGTTTGTAATGAATAATTTTAAATATTGATGGATCGATTTTGAATTTCATCTTAACATGTAGCATTATTTCTGAGTAGAGTAACATAGGCTACGAGCTCGTGCTCGTAGCCTATGTAAGCCTCGTGGCTTGCATCCGATAAGTTTTGGAATGCGTTATTTAATAAAATAATGACGTCTTTTTGGGCAAAAAATTAATAATATCCTCCAACCGATTTTGACTAAGGCGGCTAATCTCATATCTATCGGCCACTTACGCAGGATATAGGTAATAGTATTATAGTGCTGAAGTGCAACCTCTATTCCCTTGCCCTCATATTCCGATGGGACCCAAGTGTGACAAGATCAGAGAGGGATCGGGCGCAGGACCAATGACTTAATGTGCTTTCCGAGGCACGGGGGTACAAGACCGCTGAGAATTTCCTAACCGAAAAACTCAGGTACAATTTTGGCCCGACCCGGGGATCTAACCCAGAGCTCCTAGCGCAGACGTCGCTTTAAAGTGCGACGCACTAGCCATGCGTCATCGAAGCAGTTGAGCAAAATAATTAAGATACAACAGGGTAGATTCTTCTTGTCTTCTTTTGATTCTCGCTTGTCTTTACTTTGAACTGAAGAATTTAGTAAACTCCTCTCTATATTTTGAAAAATGCGCCTATTTCAAACATCACGTAAATGCTCATTTTAAGAACCCTAAAGTAATGTGGAAGAATTTAAAACAAAATGTACTCCCTCCAAAAAATAGTGGTAATGTACCTGAACATCTATGTTCAGCGGACGAAATTAACAAACACTTTCTTAAATTACCTGATTCTGAGTACGTCAACCTGTCACTACTGACTTATTTCGAATATCATAGGTTTAACTCTTCAACCTTTGCCTTGAAGTGTGTTAAAAAAGAAGACATCCTTAAAATCATTAAATCTCTAAAAACCAATGCCCAAGGCGTTGACTCTATTTCTTTAGACATGCTTATAATTACTTTACCAAATTCTTTAGATGCCATTACTTCTATTGTTAACAGGTCTATTATTACAAGTACTTTTCCTGAGTCCTGGAAGACTGCTATAGTTCAACCGCTACCTAAGACTACCAATCCCTCTAATTTTAAAGATCTTAGACCTATTAGCATTCTCCCTTGCCTTTCTAAAGTGCTAGAAAGAGTAGTATATTCTCAGCTCCTAGATTATTTAGAACAAAATGACATTCTTCCAAAAGTCCAATCAGGTTTCCGAAAAAATAGAAGTACTAGTACAGCCCTTCTTGATGTCACCACAAATATTTTGGAGGCTCAAGATTCCGGATCTGGGACTATTTTGGTACTTTTAGACTTTTCCCGGGCGTTCGATACGATTAACTTATCCTTATTCCTTTCAAAGTTAGCGTTTTATGGACTCGACGCATCAACAATAAAATGGTTTCATAGTTATCTCTATAATAGATTTCAGTACGTTCAGATAAATGATAATGTTGGTAATGTTTCAGTTTCTTCTGTATCCGCAGTTAACCAGGGTGTGCCCCAAGGGTCAATCCTTGGACCTCTACTCTTTATTTTATATAGCGCTGACATTCTCAACTGTATAAAACATTGTAAATTTCATTTATATGCAGACGATCTGCAACTGTACCTTTCATTCAAGCCTAACGATGTGGGTGTGGCAGTAAATAAAATTAACGAAGATCTTCATAGTATAGATACATGGTCTAAAAGTAACTCTTTATCACTTAACCCAAGTAAATCAAAATTTGTAATTCTAGGTTCTGAGCAACAAATTTTAAAAATATCCTCTCAAAAGCCAGTAATAAAAGTTAAAAATGAACATATTTCAGAAACTCATGAAGCACGTAACTTGGGCATTATAATGGATTCTAGATTAAGGTTTGAGAGTCATGTTAAAGAATTGGTTCGTAACTGTTTTTATCGTTTAAAAATACTTTATCGGATTCGTAATTTTTTAAGTATCAAGCTTCGTGTTGATTTTGTGGAATCTTTAATATTATCCAAATTTAATTATGCAGACAGTGTCTATGGACCCAGACTTTTAGCTAAAACCAAGGGCCTTATACAAAGAGTGCAAAACGCATGTGCACGATATTGTTTTGAGATTCCTCCGAGAAGTCATGTGTCGCCATACATCAACAAGAATAAAATATTAAATATGGAATCTAGAAGATCCTTTCACTTTGCCACACTTTTATTTGGTATAGTTAAAAGTCGTAAGCCCTTATACCTACATGATAAAATTACCTGGTCTTCTCGAACACGTCTCGGCCGCATGCTTGTCCCTCCACACCGCACCACAGCATTCAAAGGAAGCTTCAAATATACTGCCGCTAAAATTTGGAACAACATACCCCCACCTATGCTCCATTCACCGTCAATTCACACTTTTAAAGCAAATTTCAAAAAATATATTCTTCTTAAACAATCAGGCAGTCAGTGAACAAACACACACGCACACACACACACACACACACACACACACACACACACACACACACACATACACATACACACACACACACAAATTTCTTGCTCCCCCACTTCTTTTCTTTCACAAGTATTCACATGTGGTAGGACACAGACAAACTGTTCAATTTTACAAAAATAAACATGGCACACTCTGCACGAAACGAACACGAATACGTATAAATAGAATACTATTAATGCTGTAATGAGCCTTTAATGTTAATTTTAAGCATGTATGCATGAAGCGCAATAAAATAAGTTAGCAAAAATTTGTATGCGATTCGGTCTTTACTGAAAATCAGCGCTATGGCTCAGGCCATAGCTGAATGCTGAGTAGGGACCGTTTCGGCACTTAGCTGTTAAGATATTTCCTCTGTAATGTATGTATGTCCATGTTAAGTGTCGAATAAATGATTTCTTATCTTATCTTATCTTTTCTTAAAACATAACATAATAAGAAGAAAATAAAACTAACAAAATTAACAACATCCTCCATTCAGGTGCTTAAATATTCGGTTTGTTAACTGGAAGCAAGGGATGAGGGCCCTTAATTTTCACGGGAGAAAAATTAATTTAGCATGAACGTGAAATTCGTACTAATCAGGTCACAGGAGAGCAAGGTAATATTAAATGGCCTCTTTTGCACCCTTGTACAGGGTACGACTGCCTCGGGGCGCAGTGGCATGTGGGTCGCGTTCGTTTCCCGGGTTGGACCAAAAATGTATAGCTCAGTTTTTCTGTTAAAAAATTCTCAGTTTCAACCAAAGAAGGGTTGAAGTTGGCGGTCCGATATCCACTGAGCTGATAGCTAGGTAGGTCAACGAACCTACCTACCTATATCTTATCATGTTTTCCTGCACACGTTTCGTATAGTCTGTCTCACGCACAACCATGCCGAGATCACTTAATTACGCATACGAGGACCGTGGAAGAGCCACGCTTCGGCATGAATGGGCCGGCTAGACCGGAGTGATACCACGGCCTCACAGAAAACCGGCGTGAAGCAGCACTGTGCTGTATTTCGCTGCATGAGTGAGGGTACTGAAGGCCCAATCCGGGGGAAAGGTTTTTAAACCGACATAATTATAGTATAGATAGATATATTCATTACGTTTTATAGAGTTCTCACTGAAACCGCGATCGAGAGAATCAATTAATTAACTATGTGTTAGCAACTATTGTTATCATCAACCACAATGTGAACCTTGTTTACCGACTTCAACAATAAACACAACAGATGAGATGAAAATTCATCGGAAACCTAATGAAAGTAAAACAAACCAACAAGTTTGGATGGGGAACGAAATGGAAAAAGGCAAGATTATTCGTATTATCGGTTCGTATACAACTGTTATGAAACAACAGAGTTTATAAAACACATCAGGCAGATATAAATTATTCACTGAATATTCATAACAGAATCCGAATATATTAAATATTCCCACTAAACGCCAAGCCGGTAGTGCGGGTGATGACCTCGCACCGTTGTTTCGTATTAAACCCTTGTAATTACGGTCTTCGCATTTAAAAAGGACAAACGCACAGCACATTTGGTGCAATTACCGTACTGACAAGCTCTTTTTACTCTCTCACTCAATGGTGTCATTTCCTTTTTTATACACCCTCTAAAAAGCTTGGAAAATGTTCTAAAATATACCAAACTAGTGACCCCTGTCGAATTTCATTCCGCCTTTTTTGTCAGCCCATTGGGCCGGGAGCATATTCGGCAGCGCAATTACCATGAAAACTGGCGATCCCTGCGAGCTGCTGCGTATAACTGCAAATTAATTACTGCGATCTACTGCAAATTACTGCCAATTACTGTGTGCCCGCGTCTGTGACAACCCGACAACAGTAGCGCGGTTGTTGGTGAATGTCTGTGACGCATGAAATTAAGAATGTTACTACTCCTTCATTTTCAGTGATGCGTACCTTGAATGCTTTCAAGAATAAGCCTTCTAGGCTAAATTGAGGCAGGTAGTCTGATCTGCGTAGCCTGTGTCAGAAATCGTTGGTGACATCGTGTGTTAAACACACGATGTCACCAACTGTTTTCTGACACAAACTGTACTTATGTATAGCAAAAAAAAATTTGATGGTATATAACTTCATTTCACGAATTTCGTCGAAATATCGAGTATTTTAACTAAATCTGCCCTTGTTTCAATTTTCTTCTTCTCAGTCGTTTTCCTCATGGCTGAGGATCGTGTCTATGTGGAGTTTCTTCTGCCGCTGTAGTTGTTATCTTTCTCCATTCTTCGCGATCTTGAGCACTGCGTAGGGCGTTGTTAACAGACATTCCCGAGAACTCCCGTATTTGGTCAGACTGGAGAGCGGCCTCTGGGTCTTTTCCCCGGTACTTTTCAATTTTATATGTACAAATATTTATGGATCATTAAACCTGACGACCTGTTTTCTCTCCATAAAATCAGTCGCGATCATTAACAAAAAAGCTATCAATCATTCCTTTTGATGTTTCATCAAGAAGTTTAAATATACTTAAAAGATACTCGTAAGAGTTGTCGAATTATTTTGTTGTCAACTGTTCATAATTCATATTCTTTTATTGCAACAAAAAACTATACAACTATGTACCTATTTACATACAAATATCGTACACAAGTCACAACACAGCATACCTAGTACCTACAATAGGAAGACGAGAAAGTATAACAAGTAGGCTGTAGTAAAATAGGTCGGTAAGAAGTAGTATTATACATTGTTATGTAATTAAATTAGTGGTTATGTACCTACCTACTGTGTTGTTTATTGAAACATTGTTATCATAGCAAAATAAATATAATAATACTTTATTTAACCATAATCATAATTTTACATCGAGGTGTCGTAAAAGGCGACTAAGGTAAAGCTGCTGGCATGATCATTAGCACCCAGAGAAGGAAAACTCTGCATTTATATCAAAACCCCCGCCAACCCGTCTGCCAAGCGTGGTGAGTATGGCACTTACCCCTCAAGTGATTGAGGGAGGCCCGTGCCCCAGCAGTGGGGACTTAAATGGGCTGACGATGATGATGATGATGATGATGATTTTACATATTATTTGCACTTACAAACAATAGGGACAATGAAAACTTAAAACTAAATAGTAACTTTTACATCTGTTCATAATTAAGTAAAAATAAATGTGATTTAAGGTAGCTGTTTCGGGTATCCTAAGTAGAATATAAGTGTTCTTTTGTGATGTTTGACTGAATTTCCAAATGTATAAGTTTTTTATTAACAGCTAGCCGTAATGTATTTGACCACGAGGGATCGCACGTCTTCATTAGTAAAGTAAAAGCGATAGGTTCACATGTAAAGAATATATTTTATTTTTATAATTCGATTCTCATCGTGTCATTCCACCCATGACTCCTCATTTTAGCGTACCTATAATCCCCGGTTGCGTCCAAAGCTGTTATTTTAGAGCCCGGGGTACGCTCATTCCACCCATTACCATCTATTTGAACATACTAAGAATGCGTTTACTATTTGCACATTCACTTGTTATTTCTCCAAGTAAGTACGAGCAAGAATAGCTAAGCTAATTTATAAATGCTTCGTTAGGATTTGTATTTTAACTAAGTAAGCAACAAAAATGCGGAAAATGGAAGAGAATATGACACATCGATCACTGTCGACCAGCCCGCTCCAGGGTTCCCAGGGTGATATTCCATCTGAAAACTCAAAATCACTGAAACATTTCTGGTTAGGTACACTGCGATCATGGTTATTTGGCACGTGGCAAAAGTCGAAACTAACGCTGTTTCCTTTACAAGTTTCAGTGATTTTGACAATTTTCGATAGAAAAATATTGTACAGCGCCCCTATGTCAATGTCATTGAAGTGCCCTTTGATCTTGGTCGGTCTGTATAGGAAAAGCGAGACCTCCTCCGTATCCTCATCTTAGCGTGTAAATTGCGTCTAAAGCTATCACTGCGGAAGCCTGGGTACACTTGGACCATGATCCAGGTACCTTACGATAATTATATTGTATTATAGTAAGGTAACATTCATATATATGAGTGTATGATAACGTGTTTATTTATTATCTAGATATATGTATTTATACTATAAATTTACTTAATCAATGTTCAAAATCAAAAGGATTGCACCACCCTCCCCTCTTCTATCTAATGTCCTTTACCTGAAGGTTGTCTGGTAGAGATCGCTCCCAGCGATAAGACCGCCTAAATTGTACATTGTATCTCTGTATACCTAGCTTTTAAGTTTTGTATGTTGTGCAATAAAGAGTATCTATCTATCTATCTATATTTTTATTTTGTGTATGTTTGTCACTGAATAAATTATTTTATTCTTATTCTTATAATCTCAGTGGTTTAAAAATTCTTCCGACGCTGGCAACTCCGGGCCCGCCGACTCCAGATACCGCAACGCTGTCAGATGAACCTATCAATCAAATATTAATTCTTTACCAAATCTCCGCTCGTATGAGGAACCCTTAGAATCTTCGTATGAGGATGTCTGTCTATACATATAATATGTGGCGAAAAAAAAATACACACGCGTGATAAACAGACTACGCACAGTGCACACATACCTTTTTTTTGTGAAAGGTGGCAGACGTGATGGTAAGCGATTGCCGCCGCCATAGACACCCGCTACACCAGTGGAGTCACAAGTGCGCTGCCAACCTAAAGGTTGGCAGATATAAATTATTCAGTGAATAATTTATATCTGCCTGATGTGTTTTATAAACTCTGTTGTTTCATAACAGTTGTATACGAACCGATAATACGAATAATCTTGCCTTTTTCCATTTCGTTCCCCATCCAAACTTGTTGGTTTGTTTTACTTTCATTAGGTTTCCGATGAATTTTCGTGTCATCTGTTGTGTTTATTGTTGAAGTCGGTAAACAAGGTTCACATTGTGGTTGATGATAACAATAGTTGCTAACACATAGTTAATTAATTGATTCTCTCGATCGCGGTTTCAGTGAGAACTCTATAAAACGTAATGAATATTTTTATCTATACCTACAATTATGTTGTAAAGTATCAGCCTGTATACTGTCCCACTGCAGGGCAAAGCATCCATTATTCTTAACCGTGGGAGCGCCACGCTTCGGCATGAATGGGCCGGCTCGACCCGAGTGATACCACGGCCTCACAGAACACCGGCGTAAAGCAGCGCTGTGCTGTGTTTCGCTGCGTGAGTGAAACAGCACAGTGCTGCTTCTAAAATGGGTACCGGAGGTCCAATCCTGGTGTCGGGGGTGTCAATGGGCGGCGGCAATCGCTTATCATCAGGTGATCCGTCTGCTCGTCTGCCACCTATTATATAAAAAAAAAACATAAAAATCAATTCCAGAACGATGACTTGATTTTTATGATTTTTTTAAATTAATAATTATGTTGATTTGTATTAAAAAAATAAAATAAAATAGCGATATTGCATGAGAATGAATCTATGTTGATTGATAAAGCACGTTAAGCCGTTGGTCCTGCGCCCAATCCCTCTCTGGTCGTGTCACAGTAGTGTCCCATCGGAATATGAGGGTAAGGGAATAGAGAGTGCACTTGTGTTTGCGCACACACTTGAGCACTGTAATATATCCTGCGTACGTGGCTGATCGTTGAGATTGGCCGCCGTAGCCGTAATCGGTTGGAGGATATTACATTAGTTGAAATTGTTTTTTTTTTTAATTACATATTATGTTAAGTAGGTACCGAATAGAATAAGTACTTTACCTACTCGTATTTACATGAGAGATTTTACATGAGATGTTTGACATGCGAATATCAATAGCAATTTATTCGAGATGTCTTGATCGTGTTTCGATGGTAACATTTTTTGTGTTTTTCATTTGATAGAAAACAAACTGATGAGTGTACATTTTCCTCCGATGCGAAGATATCTGAAGAACGATGAATATTTTCGGGGATATGTTGTTTTGACCGAATATGGAACAACATTTCATGTTATTTTGTTCGTATTCCTCTGGATGAAAACTTTCTTTATTTGTGCGAGTTTTGAATTTTTGCTGGTCGTTAGCATAGAAATGCACTTGAGCTGGAATATGAATTCTTTGTTTACCTATTTGGTGTAACATTTGATATGAAGGATTTTTTTTAATCTCGATGATTTTTAATGAGCTTCAGTAGCAAATATGCCTCAACCCGCCTGCTCGTTAGCCTTCCATTTAACATTAAAAAGCGTATATAACATTCTCAACATACCATTATTTTCTTATTCGTAGTCTTTTCGGCATGAATTATCTTCTTCAGTATATGCCTTCTCCAATTATCTTGGCCGACTTCGATCCAATTCACTCCCACTGTTCCTTAAATATCGTCTTAGATAAAAATGATGAGTGGCCTTCCTTGTGAGCGTTTCTTGCCAACATTACTTCTTCAATCGTAGACTGAACAAACATCTCGCATATGGCTTTGCCAGCGGATGTGATGACAATGCATCGCATCTCACGTGGGGGTCTCATCATCATCAACGCGGACAGTCTCACCGTAGGGCGAGAGTACAGGGTGGCAATACTCGCCCACTCGATATTTGACTGACCGGATGGCGCAATTGGTAGTGACCCTGCCTCTTACGCCAAAGGTGGGTTCGATCCCCACCCTGGACAAATATTCGTGCGATGAACACTTGTGTTTGTTCGGTGTCTGGGTGTAATATATGTATTTAAGTATATATTTGTGTTCCTCTATTGTCTGATATCTGTAACACAAGTGCTTAAGCTACTTAGTACGGAATCAGGTCAACGTATGAGATGTTGTGAGAATTATTATTATTGAAGTCGAGTTAGAGATTTGTATGGACGAATGTTTGAAATCTCTAAATTCGACTTCAGTGTCGAGTGCTCGAGAATAGGCCCGCTAGCTTTTGCCCAGGCATCATTTGAGCACTGAGCATTTGCCAGGCCCTCCCGGGTCCAGGGTGTCCTAGGTGCGGCCGATCCAAACATGCTGGTGATATTGTTGTTGGGACGCGGTACTTGTTTTTTTGTTTTTTCGGGAGAAATGCATTACGCAGACCCTGCCGCCGGGGGGCGACAGGGTACTGTGGGACTCACCCTCCGGGCCGCTTCTTCTAACAAGAAGTGACCTAAGGGAATACCCACTAAAACTCCCGGGGCTCAACCACCCGTGGGTATGGAATGGAGTCACGGGAACTGCACGAGACTATTCCCCGCAACCCCACTCCCCCACAGGCCCCTACACGGGGTGTGCGGCCGCGCCCCTCCTCAGGCTGGGAGGAGGGGGGTTGGGGACAGTCGGAAGAGCTGAGCCGTGGGACGTGGTACTAGCTGGACGTCAGTAACCCAACCCACCCCTGACCAAAGCTCAAGCAAAGTCCGATGTGGGGGGCTCCTTTTGCTTACCATCAGGCAATATTATGTGCTACTATAAAACACTTTACCTACACTACAAGCTCATCTGGCGATGTAACATATTACTTCTATTATTTTCAAGTAGGTATTATGAGCATCTTGAGTTCCTTTCATCTGATAACGTTTCATTAATAAATGCTCGAAGCAGCTTCGTTATCGTGTTCGTAAACAAAAACCTTGTTCATGTTTCGCTGAAACCCTTATTTGAATATCCCAGGAACACTGTAAAGCGCCCAAAAATGCCCAAAAAATCCCTGCTTCGTTTTGTGCGGGTTTTTCATAAGCGGTTAGGCTGCTTGTTTGGCCCACAAGCACTACCACTTAATCTTTACTATTTATCACAAACTAAGTAGAAGACACTCTATTTATAAAGATGTTAGTACAGTAGACAGCGGAAACGCTTTTATAGGTAATCCGAAAACACGAATCGCTTGCGCGTTGTAAACGACACCGAGCACTATCTATTGGTATAAAGTGGAACTAATGTCCAGAAACGAAGTGAGGGTGGGTCACTAGTAATTAAATAAATTGAGACAAAATCACATACATTGCTCTGGTCCCAAACTCACGTTTCCTCCACCACGAAGGGTCCACAAACAGCCAGACCCAACATTTATAATTTAGGTATAAATTTTGGATATTTAACAACAAATCTCTTGGTGTAACTAATGTAAGCCAAGATTAAAATACAGTCATTTAGGAGTATCTAGCAAATGCGATTACTGTTTTGTTTTTTTTATTGGTTTAAATACCACAGACTCTTAGGTCCTTGCTTTTGTTGCTAGTTACATAGTTATTATCAAGGAGGTTATAGAATAACTTCGTGGTTATTATACTGATTTCAAATTATAAATAGTTTTCTCACATACAATTATTTAATATGAGATGGCAGACAAGCAGATATATAACATTTAACGATATACCGTCACTGTCTGAGCTTAAGCTTAACGCGATTACTGTTAAAAGTGAGAAGTTTTAATAATAACTACAATCAGGTACTTAGCTACAAATAAATGATGATTTTTTATTATGCCAGACGCGACGATGGCCAGTGATATCGGCCGGGCATGCATTGCTGATGCATGGCGCTCCTTTTAGAAAGGAGTACGCTTTTCTCTTGAAGGTCCCTAAGTAGTAGCCGTCGGAAAATAATGCTGCAGCTCAAACGTTCCTGAAAACTGAGATCCATGGTAGGATATTCCGCGAGAATCGTAAAGTACTTTGGGGACTGGTCCGCTTCGGTTTACCTCAAATCTAGCTTTTAATTTGCTTCATTCTATTGTGTTGCATTAGACTGTATGACTTGGTATGAGGATAATAAAACATTGTATAAAAAGTTGGCGATTAAAAAGAGTAACTGGCGAGTTTCGTGCCGGATCTTCTCGACCAGAAACAACTTTCCGAGCCGGTGGTAGAATCGCATTATGTTTATTTACTTTTTTTAGTATATTTTATGTATCAACATATATATGTATTTACATGTAAATTATTACATAAGTACTTATAAATAGTCTTAAATCATTCAAATGTATGACGATTTGTAAGTCCAATCCTAAGCAAATAAAGAATTATTTGACTTTGACTTGACTTTGACTAGACCTCCATCCATGAAGATGGTGAGGATGGAACACTTTATCTAGTAGAGTGCGAAAAGATTTTTAAATGTCCTAAATTCATCACTTTTTATTAAACGGCGGCGCTAATAGACCGCAAAAGCGCCATTTATGCACAATCCTGCGGGCTGTAGGCACCTAGTCCGCTATTCACGGGAAAATCCCGGGATTTCGCGACTTGGTATAATTTTCATGACCCACATTTTGTGCAACACTAGAGCCATAATGGGCCTTTTTTCCCCGCTGAATATAGGCGAGCCGGTGTGAATGCTCGAAGTTCAATGTACTCATTTTATGAAGGCGGAGTTAATATTATTCGTACTAATGTAAGAATATCTATGCTCTTACATACGAATATATAATATGTAGAAAACGCATGAAGTATATTTTTTTATGTGATTTATTATTGTGTTCCATAAAAAAACCCCTTTCCCCCAGATTAGGTACCCTCACTCACGCAGCGAAACACAGCACAGTGCTGGTTCACGCCGGTTTTCTGTGAGGCCGTGGTATCACTCAAGTCGAGCTGGCCTATTCATGCCGAAGCGTGGCTCTCCCACGGTCAGCGTGGCTTTCCTACGGTCAATTTTGAATAGTTTCTCAAATTGTAACCATGATTTAGTTGGTCTGGGGTCTGAGCGCGAAGATTTCCCGTAACGATTGCGAATTAACCTGTCGCATCCAAACACACCGAGTGTCTGAAAGAAACTATCCGAAACGTGCAGGTTTCCTCACGATATTTTCCCTCACCGCCGATCTAATGGTAGAAGTCGTACATAGATTGACTGACCGGATGGCGCAATTGGTAGTGACCCTGCCTCTTACGTCAAAGGTCGTGGGTTCGATCCCCACCCTGGACAAACATTCGTGCGATGAACACTTATGTTTGTTCGGTGTCTGGGTGTAATATATGTATTTAATTAAAGGTATATTTGTGTTCCTCTGTTGTCTGATATCTGTAACACAAGTGCTTAAGCTACTTAGTACGGAATCAGGTCAACGTATGAGATGTTGTGAGAATTATTATTATTATAGATTTGAATAATCCAGAGGTGCATGCTCGGATTCGAACCACTGAGCTGCCATCGCTTTTCAATGCAATCTCTACAATTAAATTAGGTTGTTTGGCGCGTGTGCTAATGTGAGTGCATGTCTGGAACTGGGAACGTAATGCGCCAAATGGAGCCAATTCCACAGATGAAGCCCAATTTGTGATCGCTGTTCCACGTGTTTATTCATCGGGCAAATCCACGCGAAGTTGCGTGATTTAATTCAGTTTGAATAGCGTGAGATTAGGCGTCAAATGCAGAGAGAGTGTTCACCCACTGGTATTTTGAAATGTGCAAAATGTTATCGTTAAATTGCTTGCCTCGGTGGGACAGGAGCCCAATTCTCGTGCTTGTGATATTTTGAAAACATGGCGGATTTCGAAAACCATACAAAAAAACAACGAGTATGTTTTAGTGATATATAAATATTTCACAACATCACATACATTGATCTAACTCCGAGATAGGTAGCTCAAGCACCTGTGTTACGGATATCAGAATCAACAGTGGGATTACAGATATATACATATAATACTTTTCTTTTGTAAATACATACTTATAATACATAGGAAACACCCAGACCAATACAAACAAACATGTTCATGCACACTAATATTTGTACTGTGCGGGGATCGAACCCGCAACTCTTGGAGCAAAGGCAGCGTTCTATACCACTGTTCCAAACGGGTCCTCAAAACATGATACTCCAACTAAGCTCTGTTGCGTATCCCTAGGCTCTCTCTAGGCCAAACCTACACGTAATTATCATAATTTATAACTATCGCTAAACGAAGGACGTGCTGTCATTTGTGATTGTTTTATGTTTATTGCTGGTGGTGTACCTTATATATAAAGAAATAAATAAACCATACAAAAAAACTATGTTTTACTGATATATGTCGTGTGAAAATAAATGTCACGAGCACGAGAATTGGGCTCCTGGTAGATAGAATACGGTTTCGATCGTGTCTTAGAACCTCGAATACAATGAATTAATTACTAGAACACTACGTTTTGTTGACATGATAATGTTAACGTCAGTCTCTTGTCTGCAAGTTAGCAGTTTCTTGCTTTGGAAAAGTCTTGGTTTTGCATCTTCCTTATCTATGCTGTTCTAGGATTTTGAACGTAATGATAATATTTCTGCATACTAGGTTTGCTAAGCGATTGCTTCCGCCCATGGACACCCGCAACACTTGTGGATACACGAGTGCGTTGCCAACCTTTAGACAACCCCTCTTATCCCCAGATAAGCCCTCCGATACCCCCACTCACTCGGCGAAAAACACCACACGCCGGTCATGCCACACTCTATAATTATTACTTTACTCATAAAAATCATTTAACAGAAACTAGAAAATGAGCTGTCAAACACGATGGATTTCCTCAGCCGCACGCAGCTCGCGTCTAATGCACGCTGAGCCAATTCCGCTATCGACAATTTGCAATTTGTCACTTGACGTTGATTTATTCGCGTGTTCCTAACAAAATTACTCGCAATCTTGCTTTAGTTATCAAAAGCGTAAGATGAAATATCAAAGCAGTACTTCGTATATACCAAGTCGTTTTCAATGGAAAGGTCCATAGACAGGTGATTTCATGTCATGACTGCTACTCGCAAAAAAGCTAGTATATCATATGTTTTCCAATATGGGATAGCTAAAAGTATTTCATCATTATTATCAATGTTAATTGTATAGCGCGACCATATTACCGAGCGACTCTCCATACCTACCGCCGAGAGCGAGTTGCAACCATACATATATTCTTTAACCTGGTTGAACTTTTCTATAGAAATTAAGTTTAGCATCGATTCTCACGTGTAGGACAGAACACCACAAAGCACTTAAAAGTTACATCATTCACTGATCATCAATCTTCATTCAAAACCTATTTTAGGCAAATGGTTTCCACACAGCAATTATATTTGCCAAACGCAGGATGAACGCAAAACGCAAAGGCTTATCGGTGTTAAAGCATCACTGGCGTTATACAGGGTGTTTGGTGGAAGATATATATTTTCAAAATTAAACAAAAAAATGAAATCCGCATTAATTATCTTTTTTTTAATACTTCCACAAAAGTTATGTCAAACTGTATTTTTTTTTATTATATTTTGCAAATATAAATCTGCCACCAGGCACTCTGTATATTATGTGCCACTCACTGGATCTATTTGTGTGCTAAGAGCACTCAGTTGACAATTTGCTACTGTAATTGACATATTATACGCCCACTTAAACGCCCTGTTGGATTAGTGGTTTAAGTACCGGACCTTGATCTCAGGGTCCTGGGCACGATTCCCGGGTCGAGCGAAAAATATGTTTCGAATTTTTCGGTCATAGCTCTGGTTTGTGATCACCAATCCGCATTTGGCAAGCGTGGTGATTAAGCCTAATCCCATCATTGTAGCGATAACTTGATTTCTATGATGGAGGCCTTTTCCCTGCAATGGGACAGTTTATGGGCTGATAAAAAAAACCTTCATTACGACTAAATCGTGGATCCAATAATATTATCTTAATAAATAAATAATATAATTTCATTATTTTAATACGTTTGCTAGAATATTAATACCTCTACAATATTTAAGATAATGATTTCAGAATCACGTTACGTGTAACCGTGATCCAGTTAGTCTGGTTCCCCTGAGGGTTGCGAAGGTCAATCGGTAGTCGCTTCATTTTAATTACCAGACTTCCCGAATCCTGGATCATGGTACAAGCGTACCCCGGGCTCCGAAGCGACAGCTTTGGACGTAACTGAGAATTACACGCTGAGATGAGGAGTTAAGTCTTCTTACCTTGCCACATTCGATCAAATATTGGATCGCTAATCTTTGTATCCGCTATTGAAAGTAGGTAGCATCATGATCCCGTGTTCTGTCCCGACTTAGCGGGCGTGGAATGGAAAAAGCCCCGGTTGGTTTTAGTGGGTATGCCCTTAGACAGCCTCTGATTAGCAGAGGTCTAATCCAGGGAAGAGCCCCACATTACCCGGCCGACTCCCAGCGGCCGGGTGTGCATAAGGAGGCGCCGACGTCGGCTCCTATCAGTGAGCCGGCAACATTTCCACCGGATACAAAAAAAAAAGTTGCATCAGCAAAGACTGCTTATGGAACATGTTCTATATAAGCCTACCTACCAGACATGTACCTAGATGGTTAGGTATCCGTACAAATGTTACAAGTGGCTTTGTGATATCTGTGTGCGGTCGGCTGCGCTCGCTACTCCTATTATTATCTTGTTAAGCCCGACAAATGGAAGTCTAATGTGAATACAACTTCAGCTGCAAAACTACTGGCGTACGTTTGGTATTCTTCGTTTTGTATGTATAGGCTTATTATACGGGACATCCTTTATAAACGTATCAATGAAATGAACTACATAAGTTGGACTCTCTTGCTCGACACAATTGCTGCTCGAATAACTTAGGTATGAAGTGTTTAAATAAAAATGTAAGTTCTGTTTTAGTATATAATCTTTGAAAACGTCGGTGACGGTTTTAAATAAGTATTAATGGGTTTTTGTGAAATCAAGTGTTTCACAGAGAGGTATAAAAAAAAAATTATAAAAAAATATACTTATATTCACAATAATAATTCCTTCTTGTAAAGTAAAGTAAAGAAAAGTAAAGTATCAGCCTATATACTGTCCGACTGCAGGGCTAAGGCCTCCATCATAGAAATCAAGTCATCGCTAATACGATGGGATTAGGCTTAATCACCTAAGCTTTCCTAATTGGTGATCACAAACTCGAGCTATGTTTGAAAAATTAGAAACATACCTTTGCTCGACCCGGGAATCGAACCCATACCACCATTAACCAATTGATCAACGGGGCGTTCATTTTGACTTCTGTAAAAATCTGCTTCGGTCTGAAATGTTTTCGCTAATAATTTTCACTAAACTCTGGGCTCGCACAATCCTTCAAAAATGAATTTCTTCTGTTTAGTTTTATCCTTTCAAATATCGTTGGCTATGTGCCAACCACCTACGACTACGAATGATACATTGAATTAAATTATAGTGAAACAAAAACTTTTCTGAATTTGTAACATTGTCTTTGAGCCATTTAAGTTTTCGAGTTATGATTGTTTCATAACTCGAAAACTTAAATGGCTCAAAGTGCATTGAAA
The DNA here is from genome assembly GCA_019059595.1 of Marasmia exigua. Taxonomy (NCBI): domain Eukaryota; kingdom Metazoa; phylum Arthropoda; class Insecta; order Lepidoptera; family Crambidae; genus Marasmia; species Marasmia exigua. Next base: position 28,703,658 of record CM032463.1, on the reverse strand, counting down.
GTTAAAAACATTGTATCCTTCCGTTACCTTGGATGCTCTAATTTCCAACTTTCGCAACAAAATAGTTATAAATATCTATTTAGTAGAAATACTTATACCATACCACAAATACTTTTGTTGCGGCTAAAGATGGATGCAAGTACGGATAAATGATAGGGATTATTAAAAACAGTTTTTTTTTACAAAGTGGTTTGTATATAATGTATAAGAACTTTAACCAAAGGTGTCCGGCTAAACTTAACATTAGCCGGCTAATGTTATGTTTAGACGTACACCCATAGAGTGAGATAATAATAGCGTAAATCTATCTTTGGCCGTGACATTTATACAGAGATACACCAGTGTAGGTACTTAGGTCCTTCCCTTTGTACTTTTCTAAAAACTGTTTGCATGCCGTTTGGTCTTTATCTTTTTTAACAATCGTTTCTGCATTCGTTTGCCACTTAAAGTTTATCCATATAATCCATTTTCAACCATTATTCAGCTCCACGTGTTCCAGGACACTAATTACTCATTTTCTACTTTTTAGTACTTTGTAAACCACTGGACCGCTGGGTTCGATTCCCGGGTCGAGCAAAGGTATGTTTCGAATTATTCCATCATAGCTCGGGTTTGTGATCACCAATCCGCATTGGGCAAGCGTGGTGATTAAGCCTAATCCCATCATAGTAGCGATTACTTGATTTCTATGATGGAGGCCTTTGCCCTGCAGTGGGACAGTATACATATAGGCTTACACACACACAGTACTTTGTAAACATAGATAAATAAATAAATAAATAAAAACATAGATTAAATTATTTTCAATACAATATGAAAACAATTACAATTCAATTTATTCAAAAATGTGAATAGGTAAATATATTTTTTCTGAGCGAAAACGTTATAAAAATCAATCGTCACGGTTTACTACCTAGTAATCAAGGCATTAGATAAATGAATTTATTTGTATAATTTAGCTACTTTCCATTCAGAAAAAAAGTCAAGAAACCAACCTAGAGTAGCGTTTCATATATTTTTTCACATTCTGAATGGTTTTTATTCGAGTTGTCGCCGGATCTTTGGGGCGATCCCTCGAGGTCTGCTAATTTTCCGGGTTGTAAAGGACCTAGTCATATTTTTTCTACGTTATCTTTCGCAACAGTAATAATGTCTTCAAAGCTTTGTTTTTTATGCTCCAGGGATCAAAGAAATTATTTGAAAGTTATTTGGTACTTAATTGATAGGTACTTTTTTTTGGTTTATTTATTTATGCTAGTCACATGGTTATTACAGTTGGTATGATCGGTAACAGAACATTGATCACGTGAGTAAGGGCGCTTTAATATCTAGAGAGCGATACGATACATAATTTATCTTAATTAACATCTAATATATAAAATTCTCGTGTCACAGTTTTCGTTGCCATACTCCTCCGAAACGGCTTGACCGATTTTGATGAAATTTTTTGTGCTTATCCGGTATCTATGAGAATCGGCCAACATCTATTTTTCATCCCCCTAAATGTTAGGGGTAGTCCACCCCTAAATTTTTATTTTTATTTTTTAGACAAAATTTTTAATTTCTCTTTTTTTATGATACAACATACAAAAATACATACAATCCTCAATTTTCACCCTTCTACGATCAACCCTTTTATTTATATGGCAAAACAACGTTTGCCGGGTCAGCTAGTAGATATATAAAACTTTGGGTGTTGTTATAAGAATTATTATATAAATTTGTCGTTAAAGAATTCTTTTAGGTTGTAGTATGATTAGTGTATTAGGTATTTTTTCAGTTCTTTTATGAATAAATTATATTTTTCTATATCATTTATTGCTTTAGGTTAGGTTAGATTAGATTTTATTGGTTAAGAGAAGTACATAATTTGGAAAAAGATATTCATTTTGGTACCAAAATGTATAATACCGAACGAAGTATCAAGCGAAGTGCCGATCTCTTGTTTCAGAGGATTAGACACAAGAGGAAATATTCCATATTCTCGTGGCCAAGACTCTGTTCGGATCGCTGATTCAGCGGAATAAGTAACAACTCTTAACAATGAAACGCATTTCAATAGATTTACAAATAATTCCTTCTTATTGATGAATTAATAATAAGAGTTTACTCAGAATTCATTTGTACTATTACGGTGACAAAAGAAACGCGCGCGAATCTAATTAATGACAGATTAAGTGGCAGCTAGCAACTAGGGCTGCGTGTAGCAACGTATTAGTGATGTGCTTGAGATCGTATTACTGCTGTTAACATTACGTTACTACATACTCGATCTTGGGATAAACATACGAAGTACCATGATTTGTGTAGGGAAAACAATTTGGCCTCGCAGGTGTAATATTAAATCAAGCCGAGCATGCAGCGCGCTAAACGTATATAAATTACCGTCTTTCTCGCAGATTAAACGTCTCCCAACGAAATGCCCGCTGACAGAAAGCCGCCATATATTTACACACGCTTTTTCTTTTATCTTGAACTTTGTTATCTTCCTGGAAGATAATGAGCGCCACATTTTAGTTTTGCATGTGAATAGGCGTAGCACGGGGGGACGTAATGTAAAATTATTGTGTTTATTTACACCATTTATGTGGCAAACTTTCTTGAAGATTTCCTGGGGAAGCAGTTCTAGGATCCTCAGACGAATTGCTTACAGAACCGGTTAAGTGCTAGGATAATTGAATTTGCAGCATGTACCACACATATCCCGATTAACCGCACATAATTTGATGTACTGAGACCTTGTTTTATTTTTTGTAATAGATAATATTAATCCATAGAAATAAATTAAATAGTAAAACGTAGGAGTTACTTATAAACTAAAATATGCCATTTTGAATTTAGTCTCTGTAGTCGTTGAGAAAGCATTAAGTACTTTGTTCGACTAAGTCCTTACCCTCATATTCCGATGGGACACAACTGTGACACGACCGGAGAGGGATCGGGCGCAGGACCATCAGCTTAACGTGCTTTCCAAGACCGCTTACTTCCAGAACTGTCACTAGGAATTTCTTACCGAAAACTTAGGTACAAATTTTTGGCCTGATCCGGGGATCGTACCCGGGACCTCTTACGCAGTCGTGCGACTGCGCCACCGAGGCAGTCCGCATATTTTGGGCGGATTTCTTATAGAAAACCTTTGGGTAGAGAAGATAAACATTGTATTGGTAATGGTAGATACGTACCTAATTAACATACCACTTGACAATGATTGGGCAATTATCCGTATAGTCACACTGCATTATCTGTTTCACAGCACCTCCTCACAGTCCGATGATACCTGTGACAGTTTTACGGGCTGATACGGCGAATTATGGCGCTCCGATGAAATACGTCCCCTAGACGCATGCCGTATTGCCGTTCATCGCTCGATAGGTTCTGCGACTCTACACAGCAATTTACTAGATAAATGTTAAAAATATTGCATGCCAGGAAGTGAGTGAGTCAATTTTATTTTTGTGACAAAATATTTCAGACGATAGATTTTTGAAAATGTAGAGTATTTCACGATTTTTTTTATTGAATTTGATACACAGGGAACTCGATCAGTGTTATTGGATGTGTATTTTCACGATCGTCGACCCGATAGGTTTGCAGTTTTTGAATGTCGAAACTTTCGAAGATTCACGGCGATAAAAAATTAAGTAAATAAATATTTCACCACATCACATACATTGATATGACTCCGAGATAGGTAGCTCAAGCACCTGTGCTACGGATATCAGAACCAACAGCGGATTTACAAATATAATACATATTTTATATTTTTCTTTTGTAAATATACATATACTTATAAAACATAGAAAACACCCAGACCAATACAAACAGACCTGCGCACAAATGTTTGTACTGTGCGGGGATCGAACCCACAACCCTTGCACCAGAGGCAGCGATCACTACCACTGATCCAAACGTGTCAGTAATTATGTACCCTGCTGCCTAACGTTCAAATCAGGTGGTCACAAGTTTTTTTGTGAGCACAAGCTATCTTTGTAGGGACAGTTGGGGTAATTAGAACACCTAAGATAATTTTCAATACCTAAATGCAAAGATATGTGTTCGAAATTACACAGCTTTCGTTATATTTTCACTCGTAACTATGTATATATTTCAACTAAATATACAATAAACCTTTAAAGTATCAGTGTGACATACGAGTCGTTCTGATAAGTTTTATTGTCTCTTTTAAACAGAAGTTGCAGCAATATTTTTGGGACTATATTTCCTTTGCTTTGTGATTCAAAGGTAAATATATTTAGGTATTAGACTTTTTCTGCCTGAATTCTATCCTATAAATCATCCTTGTATATCCAGCTCATCTCAGACGTAAAAGTTCGATGTTTATCTGATGGATGATGAAGAGGAGAGGAGGGACTTTACAAGTAGCTCACGTACGTGAGCTACTTATATGCTACGGATATATTTTTGTATGATTTATAAAGAAGTAAATCATACAGACTGCAGCAACGCTTTTAGGTAATCCGAAAACACGAAAAGTTTGCGCGATGTAATTGACACCTAGAGCCATCTATTGGTATAAAGTGGAACTAATGACCCGAAACGAAATGAGGGCGGGCCACTATTGACTTAATAAAGAAAGATAAAAATAGAGAATAAAAGATAAAGAGGAAATACATTATTTTTATTACACCCAGACACTGCTATTAAACTGACAATACACTGAATGAAAATTTTCTATAGAAGACGGTATCAATTCACTTACTACGAAATCTTTTTAGTTCCAGTTGTCATCGCGAATAAAGAAAACCCTTATCACACGCAAGGTACAAACATGCAGTCAGTTCTGATCAGTTGAACAAATATTCAGTGGTGATAACTTTCTCCTTACACATTTTACTTATTGACGGGTCAGCAAATCCCTATTTTTATGAATCCCTTTTTCGGTAGGGAAGGTATTTATTACTCTAACCCGGTTTGCGTTTCCAACAATATAACTGTCGCAAATATTGGTTGATGTTTCTTCAGCCTTAGTATCTCTTAGCGAACATATTGACAGTTGGCTGCCTCAGTGGCGCATAAAAGCGACGGCTGCGCAAGAGGTCTTGGTTTCAATCCTCGGGTCGGGCTAAAATTTGTACGTTTTTCGGTTTCTGTAAAGTCTTCTGTATTCTAGGAGTCGTACCTCTCTCTGGCCGTGTAATACTATTCCAACGCGATGTTACGTGGGTAAGGAAATAAAAAGTGCACTTGTGTTTGCTTCACATTCTTGTGCACTATATTTCCTGCGTAGCTCGTAGTATCAGTCGCCATAACCGAGTCAGCAGGGAGATGTCTAAGATGTGCTAAATTTAATAAATTGTGGGGTAAATAGGATTGTAGGAACAATCCGTTCGCCTAATCTGTTGTCGCTAACAGAGCTGTTTGGGAAATTCAATCTTGTCTGGAGGACGTTCACTGACCGTGATAGTTTCCATCCCATGTAGCCATCTGGACAATTCATGGGCATAAATGGGCGGCGTTGTATCGATCACCCCTCCTCCCCCCTCCCCCACTGCACGTGTCCGACTGCACTCATCAACGCATTCCGGGAATCTTTTCATATTTCTATCGAGTGAAAACGTGCTGGGTATTCGCAAGCTACCTTCGATCTAGAGCTTTTTAGTCTCGAAATTCATTTTCTTTTTCGCACTATTAGTGCTTGAAAAAAGCTAGTGCATCTGGTATAGCAAAAAAAAAATTGGCCGTGGGAGAGCTACGCTTCGACATGAATGGACCGGCTCGAACGGAGTGATACCACGGCCTCACTGAAAACCGGCGTGCTGTGTTTCGCTGCGCGTGTGGGGGTACCGGAGGCCCAGGCCCAATCCGGAGGAAATGGGGGTTTAAAGGTTGGCAGCGCACTTGTGACTCCACTGGTGTCCATGGGCGGCGGCAATCGCCTACCATCTGGTGATCCGGACCCAACATTTGTGCATGGTTATTTAATTAATAGTATAAGTGTGTGCCGAGAGATTGTAACCCCGAAATTGTTTAAAAAAGATCCGGTTTACTAGCTAAAAATTAAAATCGATTGGCGACGCTAGTGTGCCCTACCCGTCACCTTAACACAAGCGCTTTTAACGCAAACTTAGCTTTTAGAAATGGGAATCATAATTTTAACTATTTGAATATTTCCTTGTGTAGAAAAATATAATTTCTTTACCTACGGCATTTGGCCGTGGGTAATGTATTGCTATTGAGTATTTACTCAAAGTCTGAGAATTGCGAGAGGTGCGGTTTTCCTCCAGGTGAGGCATTTTACCTCACAGAAGCACTAATGGTCGCAATATACATGTGCGTATAAAGAAGTATGTACTCATATAGAAAAATCCAGAGGTATTTCCATGCTCGGAATCGAAACTACTTGCGACCTCCCGCATGAAATGCGCGTTCTTATCTACAAAGCTACCTATGACATAAAGGTTACTCTATGAGAGAGACCGTAACATTTGCTCACAAGCTGGATATTTTAATAAAACAATTCTGACTGTTTTTCCACGGCACTGTCACCCTTATCCACATGCCAGGTGAAGTAATCACGCAGGTAACATCTGCAATGGCCCATTAATATAGACAGGTAATTTCTTTACGATAAATAATATGCCAATACTCTCGCCCGGCGCGCTGATGACGTGTTTCATATTTAATTTCTCTTTTGCAAATAAAACATGCGAGTATTAAACGAGTGTTGTAAAAACCACAGAAGTCCCGTGTATACAAGCTGGGAATTTATTTGTTTTTCTCTCTGGACAAATAATGACAGTGTTACATTAAAAAGCGCGTAGGAGAACGTACGTATGTCAATCAACGTATAAGGACAATCTTATACAGGATACTCCAACTAAGCTCTGTTGCGTATCCCTAGGCTCTCTCTAGGCCAAACCTACACGTATCTATAATTTAAAATTATCTCTAAACGAAGGACGATGGCTCTTCAAAAGAAAAAGGAAAAAGATTTCTTGTGAGTTTCTCCCTCCTGCATAGAATTTAAGCGTTTTTCTTTTATATGTAATTTGAACCGATTTCCCAGGTGATTACTGACTTAAGACTGCACTGTGCTGTGTTTCGCTGTGTGAGTGAGGGTACCGGAGGCCCAATCCGGGGGTTAGGGGGGTTGTGACTTCACTGGCGTCGCGGGTGTCAATTTGCGGCGGCAATCGCTTACTATCATGTGATCCGTCTGCTCGTCTGCCACTTATCACACAAAAAAAAAAAACTTTGACTGTCCTCAATAAGGAGTGTAAGCTTCGTTAAGCTGTTTAACTTTACGATATGGATCAGACAAGGTCCTGTATTACACTTTGCAGCATCTGTGCCTTTTACAGCGATAGCAAAATCTTGCCGAGCTGTGACTTCTGACTCAGCACGAATATTATACAATGTTCAATATCTACCAACACCGAGCCAACACGTGAACATGTATAAGAGTGTGCTCGAAACTTGCAAAAATGCATATTGTAACCTCAGTAGAACGTAGATATATTTAGAATGTTAGACAGTAAAGTTCTGCACAGGAAGTGCAAACAGGCTCTTTTTGATATAGTCAGATGAAATAACTGAAAATCCATGATTTTCCGGCAATAGGATTGAGCTAGGAGAAATAGGTTTGTTTTTTCAAGTTGTGCCTGAATTTTAATATTATTTTGTAATCAGAACAATGCATTTGATGTGATGTTGATGTTATGGAGTTATTTTCTCGTTCTCACCCAGTAGTCAATGAAAATTTAAGAGTCGTCATTAAATTTTAAAAATCTATTCTGCAAATGTAAGTAGAGTAAAATTGAACAACTAGAATACTTATTTAAAACTTTGTTAAAAAAACAAAACCTACGTACTAGTGCAATAGTAGGCATATGAATCAGATATGTCTTCCCCAGTGAGATGTCAATTGGTCTTTACAATACAAACAATTACTTAAACCACAGTAAACATACTTAAGTACTGTAAACGCAATAAAAACCAATACAATCACGAGTAACGTCAGTTGCCATGCAATTTTAGATGTGCATTTAAGATGCCAATAACATTATGCATTGCGAGTTGCGCTCCGAAACATACATGAACACCCTGTTGTAACAATGTTGCCAACATAGTAGTTTTATTACAACAGGATTCGGATTGAGATCAGTAAAAAATTAAGACTGGACTTTATTTAGTAGTGAGAATTGCAGAGAAGGAATAATATCATGCCAACTTTTATATCTGTCATTAAGTTTACACAGCCTGGCGGGGAAAGTTATTTTATTACATCAATAAATTAGAGTTGCTTCATGTATTCCTAGTCCGTCAAAAGCTTGAATACCGTGGACTAACGTTCCAGTCGTGTGTACGGTACGAGCTTTCAGCCAATAGACGACCACAGCTGGACATAGGCCTTCCCCAATTTTCTCTACACAGGTCGGTCCTGTGCCGCCCGTATCCAATTAATTCCCGCGAACTTCACCAGATCGTCGGTTCACCTTGTCGGGGGCCTGCCAGGGCTGCGACTTCCTGTACGTGGCCTTCACCGCCCCAACGGCCGTCTGTTCTCCTCGCTATGTGACCAAGGTTACAGACATAGCCCAAAGGATTGCATGCCTCAAGTGGCAATGGATCCTTTGGGCTATGTCTGTGACCTTGGTTCTCCTACGGATCTCATAATTTCCGATACGATCATGCAAGGAGACTCCCTCTCTATTCAGGCCCTGCCAGAATACCAGCGCTGCTGCGGCAGGCCCCGCCAGAATACCAGCGCTGCTGCGGCATTGCAGATATTGTCGTAGCAGCTAATGCTGAGGTCGGGACCTGATTGACCACACACTATCCACATCTCTTTGTCCCTCTTCTTTGTAAAATTTATGTTGTTTTAAACCGTGTACCAACTGTATGTGTTTGTTTCCTGTGTTTAAATTGTATTGTGATGGTCAATAAATGTATTTTCTTTCTTTCTTTCTTTCTATTCCTCTCTGGGTGAATTTGAGCCTTCTTAATCGTATAGTTAGTTGATTTTTATGCATAGCTGGCTAAACAGTGGCAACCCTGCTTCGCTATGTGTCGCACTGGCACTTGATGGCAAATGACACTGCCAACTTGTGCGAGGCTGCTCTGCAAGCTAAGTGCTCATCGAATCGCATGTTCAAGTACTCTTGCAGAGTCACAAGTCTGTTTTCATATGCACGTGTCCACTGGTAAAATGTATTTTTAATGTATGTGCCTTCGTACCTAGATTGAGAATTAAGCAGCTTGGTGTACAATATAATGTAATTCTCACAACATCTCATACGTTGACCTGATTCCGTACTAAGTAGCTTAAGCACTTGTGTTACAGATATCAGACAACAGAGGAACACAAATATATACTTAAATACATATATTACACCCAGACACTGAACAAACACAAGTGTTCATCGCACGAATGTTTGTCCAGGGTGGGGATCGAACCCACGACCTTTGGCGTAAGAGGCAGGGTCACTACCAATTGCGCCATCCGGTCAGTCAAATAATAATGTATTAGGTCAAATAATGACGATGTATTAGGTCTTTCCCTGTGAAATTGCCGTTTTGTATGGCGATTTTCTTAGAAGTTGTATTTTCCATATTAACTTTTTTATTTTTTAAGTAAATAATAATGCTATTAATGCTTAAACTCCATAATAAACTGTGCTTCAGTGGACAAAGTTTAAAAACGTGTAGGATAGTTTCGCAGATTATTATTTTTTTTGGATTAAAAGTTATTAATTGATAAAAACGTCAGATCTCGTCCTATCCGCATCTTACTTAAAAATCTTCCGGGGTCTTTTAGGCGGGGCGTGAAACGGCATTTCAGCAGGCCATTAGGGTGAGGATGGCAGACACAATGGGTACTTTGTTAGTTCTTCTGTGCCTGTCAGCCTCATTTTTGGATTTCACGGTCGCTTACCATCAGGCGGAGTGAGGTCATCCTGATTGGCCTTTCTATAAAAAAAATGTTTTTGGTGGGTATAATAATGAGGTAGGTAGTTTCCGACAAGCCACATCGACACAGATGCTCTCATGACTACGCAGTGGATTTATTTGATGTGACGTACATAATTGCAACGTTAACTTTTGATTTATTTGTTTGCACGTCCTGGACGAGATGCGTATTTATTTGTGTACTCAGCGACGCGTGGCGGTTATTTATTTGCGTGCAGGTGGATGTAAGTCATGAAAAAGTGCGTTTTTGGTTTATGTGGTGCCCCTAGAACTTCTGAGTCGTTATGTTTTGAGGTAGACTAGCAGTAAGAGTAACATAGACCGACCGTGGGAGAGCCATGCTTCGGCATGAATGGGCCGGCTCGACAGGAGTGATACCACTTCACAGAAAACCGGCGTGAAGCATCACTGTGCTGTTTTTCGCTGCGTGAGTGAGGGTACCAAAGGCCCAATCCGGGGCAATGGGGGGTTTAGAGGTTGGCAGCGCACTTTTGACTCCACTGGTGTCGCGGGTGTCCGTCCATGGGCGACGGCAATTGATTACCATCAATCAATCAATTGATCTTCAATCAGGTGATCCGTCTGCTCGACTGCTACCTATCACAAAAAATAAATAATTTAAACATATTTTAGATCAATAGGTAAAATGTACTTAGCTTAGCATTTAAAATATTTATTATAACTACAAAATTAACACTTAGACAAAAGAGACAATTAAGACACATACTGCCGCACTCAATGACGACAATTAAGCTATATTTTCATTATAGAAAATCTTTATTATGCGTATTGAAATAAGTGTCAATATTTTTTCTTTAGCCGTGTGGTCCCGGCAGAGTAGAATAGGCCACCCTCACTCTTACCGAGGTGTCGTAAAAGGCGACTAAGGTAAAGCTGCTGGCATGATTATCAGCATCCATAGAAGGAAAACTCTGCATTTATATCAAAACCCTCGCCAACCCGTCTGCCAAGCGTGGTGAGTATGGCAATTACCCCTCATGTGATTGAGGGAGGCCCGTGCCCCAGCAGTGGGGACTTAAATGGGCTGACGATGACGATGATTTTTTCTTTAGCAACAGTTTTAATGCCTGAGTGCGGCAGATGCTCCTCTGGTGAAGGCAAACCGAAGAAGTTATAGATCACGAAAATTTAAACAATGGTTTTAGATTACAAGTGGTGGAACTAACGCGAATATTATGTATAATGTGAGTATTTGTGAAAAGAAAATGATTAACTCCCTTAAGGCGACGGGTAGTTCTACCTAGCGATACCAATCGATTTAAATTGTTAGCTGCTTAACTGGATCTATTTAAACAATTTCGGAGCGGGAGTCTCTAAGCACTACAATTGATGTAATAATTGTGCACTACTTTTTTATCTGTTTTTGCATTTTGATTAACGCTTTAAGTGGCCTTTTTTGGCGGTAATTAAAATTTCAAGTGCAAATGTAGACCCAAAAGTTATGCATAAGTATTAAATTCATGCATTGCGTCTTATAGGAGATATGCTCGCTCACGACTGGAGTATTGATTTATTTGCAGACAGTTTTGGTCAATTATGTTACAAAGCTCGTTTATATATTGACAATGAGAGCTGCCTTTAGATATACTCGTACTTCGACTGTGCTTCTCACTTTATTATTAAGTAATTATTATAATTTTTGCTAAAAATATATTATGACATTTATTAACACTATGTAATTTAATTTTGTTTGACAGATAATATTTTTGACATTGTATTCGTATTGTATTATTGACTTTTTTGATACTTTATTTGTTCGTTAGGCGTTTGACTATTTACTGGGATTGGCATCCTGAATTTTCGGGCATGCTGTTCGCATGTAAGTACCTAGACTCTGTTCTTGAATATTAATTTACCGAAAACTTTATGTATGTATGAATATTATTGAATTGTATAATGCTTTGGTATTAAACTGTAATGTTATGCAATTGCATGTTATAGTATAAGTGTTTTAGCGAGTGGCTGCGAAATTGTCAAAAAGATATCCTGTTTTTGCTAACAAATTAAATCAATTGACGTCGGTAGTGTGCCCTACCCGTCACCTTAAAGTAGGTCAGGCGAAGAGTCAACAAGTACAATCGCTGCGAGATAGTCGTTATGCGTGTTATACTCCAGGGCATTTATCGGCCGGAGCGGGCAATAAAAATAACTGCGGGGCATAAAAACACATAGCAAGGTTTCATTACACAAAGGCGAATGTAGGTACAGTATTGTTTTACAGTGCGGTATGTATTATACACACGCATATTTTATTTCTTTACGTAAACCTTCGCCTTAACATTTAATTAAAAATTATTTATCACAATCATTCAACAACTTAAATTTTCACATAACACTGATGTGATGTTGAGTCAGAGTGATGATAGTTACCGGGAGTCCTGGTAGGTCGTAACGCAATGAAGGTGAAGCGGCGTGCCTGATCAGCGGTGCGGTCTAGTCCCTTCTGTTGGGTTTATAATAATAATAATATAATAATAATAATTCTCACAACATCTCATACGTTGACCTGATTCCGTACTAAGTAGCTTAAGCACTTGTGTTACAGATATCAGACAACAGAGGAACACAAATATATATTTAAATACATATATTACACCCAGACACCGAACAAACACAAGTGTTCATCGCACGAATGTTTGTCCAGGGTGGGGATCGAACCCACGACCTTTTGGCGTAAGGGTCACTACCAATTGCGCCATCCGGTCAGTCGTTTTACGAGTCGGTTTACGACCGCTATTGCGCGGAGATGGACACTCCAGGAGTTTGGTTAGGGTTAGAGTCGCACACACCACCTTGTTCCCTACATGTAGGTAGGTGACGGCTATGATCATTTCCCGCGGGAAAAAAGAGCGATGGTAGCTCAGTGAATAAGAACGCCTTCCATACGGAGGGTCTTGGTTCAAATGCCAGCAAGCACCTCTGGATTTTAAAAATCTAAGTGCACATATCTTTTTTTTTTTTTTTTGGTTTCGCAGGGGGAATGCCGCCGGCTCAAGAGATGAGCCGACTACCTTATGCATACCAGACCACCGGGGGTGGCCGGGTTATGTGGGGCTCTCCTTTGGCGGGGGGCTTCTCCCAAGGAGAAGCCAGGCAAAGGCATACCCACTATACCCCCTGCGGTTCTCCCTCATCGCCCATATTGGGGAGTATCATGGTGATACAGCCAAAGCCTCCCTCCACGATATTCCCCGGGCGGATGTCCGCCTATACGGCGGACTAGGCGGTTTCTCCCCCGCACGTGCCGGGAGAGGGGAAGTGCATATCTACCTTTAGCTCAGAGGTGAGAAAAACATCGTGAAGAAACCTGCACGTCTCAGAAAGTTAATCCATTTTTGGTTGTATGTTAAGAGTATAAGATCAGTGTACTAATTTTTAAGAGATGTGGATTTTGTGTTTCAATAAATAAAATAAATAAATAAAATTTCTCAAAATTACAGTGATACGAGGATACCTACAATATTATTTGAGATAATGAATCTGAACGTGTAACCGTCATCCAGTTCTGTTTCCCCTGTCCAAGGGTTGCGAAGGTCAGACGGCAGTCGCTTCATTGTAATCACCAGACTTTCCAAATCCTGGATCATAGTCCAAGCGTACCCCGGGCTCCGAAGCGACAGATTTGGGCGCGACTGGGAATAACACGCTAAGATGAAAAGTGTGATGTTGAGTGTAGAACAGGTTTTTGAAAATCCAGATTGATACCCTAACTAGGAAGTTTGTATATCTAAAAAAAGGTGTTCATAAGAAATTTGCTCATTTAGAATATGTCTATAAACCCATTTGCAAGGGCCCTTTATCCGATCAACGTGGATTATGTTCACGGCGTCTATTTCACGTGGCCCATCGTCGTCCCGTCTCTGTCTCTCGGGAGTTGGATACAGTACTATAAAGATACAGCAAAGTAATACGACATTTTACGGAGAACTGTACCTACCACCAAGTGGTTGTCGTCCTATCATTCTGTGCAAGTTGTTTGTAATTTCATCATCATCATCATCAGCCCATTTAAGTCCCCACTGCTGGGGCACGGGCCTTCCTCAATCACATGAGGGGTAATTGTCATACTCACCACGCTTGGCAGACGGGTTGGCGAGGGTTTTGATATAAATGCAGAGTTTTCCTTCTCTGGGTGCTGATGATCATGCCAGCAGCTTTACCTTAGTCGCCTTTTACGACACCTCGGTAAGAGTGAGGGTGGCCTATTCTACTCTGCCGGGGACCACACGTCGATGTTTGTAATTTATTATTAGCTAAAAGTATATATTCACTATATTAATTTCTAGACTATTGGAATCGGTAAAGCCATACAACTTTTGCGCGCAGTGACGCTCTCCCACTCAAGGCACCTACGGAAGACCAGCGTCGGGCTCGCCGTCTCGCATGTAACGACTGTGACATCCCGACACATGATGAGTATGTGCCTTTTTAGTTATCATACTTAAATGTTTATAGTTAATTAATTTTATGTTAATGTTATATCTACCTACTGAATTTGTTTTATGTCTATTTGTATGAAACCGTGTATGTTTCGCTGAATAAAATATTTACTTATTTACTTATTTAAATAGTAAGCGGGGATGGCCTTTTGAGTGACGTTTGGCTACGTTATGCAAATAATACATTAATTAGCTCACAGCCTACAACGAGTTCCCGATTCTCTCGATATATGTATACACGTGTAACACAAACCTCTGTATCTTCGAGATTGAGATGGATGATTCAGCAGATTCTGCAACTGTGTTAGAGTGGCAAGCATGCGAGCGGCGTTCCTACGCTCTCTGCCAAGGAAGACACACTGCCCTGAATCAGCCCTTTTATTCGTGTCCTAGGAACAGGTCCTTCATCCAGATCCTGTACGTATACAAATACATAATTTCACGATAAATCTTTTTTTATAAATATTTCACAACATTACATACATTTATCTGACTCCGAGATAGGTAGCTCAAGCACCTGTGTTACGGATATCGGAACAGCGGAATTACAATTATATACATAAAATACTTTTCATTTGTAAATACATAATAATAATACATAGAAACCACCCAGGCCAATATGAACACACAAATGTTTGTACTGAGCGGGGATCGAACTCGCAACCCTTGGACCAAAGACAGAGTTCACTGCCACTGTTCCAAACGCGTCGTCAATTTAGATAAGTCATCCCACTAGTTTCCTTCGTGTCATTACTTATGCACCAACAAATCAGATAGAGTTCCTTTTTTTCTTGTATAGTCCAAAGGGTTTCTATTTACCTACATACTCATCTAAATTTACGTAGATGTGTCACTGGCACTTACCCCACTGGAGCTGGGAGCGATGGCCACGTGAACGCCGTTCCCACGCCCGCGAGCGCTAAGCAAATAATAATAAACTTGCCCATTAGCTGCCCACTTGCGCTCGCTCGCCGCGATACCACCGATATCAGTAGCGTCTCCCCTTTTATATTCGTTTGTCTTCATTGTACTCGAAGCACACCTACCGTCAGCAAAAATCCAAAAGCATTTTTGAGGAGACAAACCTATAAAGAAAATCCATAGGTTTGGTTTGGTGAACATGTAATCTCAATTCATTAGATCGTGTGATTGGAAACTCTGACACCAGTGTTTAATAGTTCACAAAATAAAATGGAAAAGATAGTAAAAACGATTGTGACTACATTTCGAGGTCTTATGGTATAGATAGTCAAACATTAAGAATGTCGGCTAACTGGTGTTGCTTAAATCCAACAATATTAGTATTGATCAAGGCTTCTATGGAATACTTAAAAGTGTTGCAAATAATTACTTAATTACTACGCATACTCAAACTGTTTGTTATTGAAATTAAATGGCATGACATGACTATTTATTAACCAATATTTAGAACACCTGATTAATTATTTAAATGTTGCCAGTACTACTTACTGAAGTGTTTTATAGTGGAAAGGACTCGTTTTACCACAATTTAATGCGCGTGGGACTGTCCTATCTTCTCTTTAATGGCTACCAAGCCACGTAGAGACCCTAATAATACTATGGCCATAACTCTTTATTAAAGCTGACGCTGGGTAAGCCGACGAAATGGCCTACCAACCTGATTAACGAAGAAAGCTTTAATAGTAATTAAATAAACTTAATAAACTCGCTTTGTACTTTTAACAACCCTCAGAATCTTTATCAAAGCATCGTCTCAAAATATATTTTTGCCAACAAAAGGCGTATGAATTATGACCGTTATAAGTTCTAATGAAATTTGGTAGCAGAATTTATTCTAGACAGAAAATGAGTATCTATTATGTAAAAATATTCAACAGCGATTTAAAAAGCTTGTAAGAAAACTCTTCAATAACTTCTCAGAAGATGAAAATAGGTTGAAAAAAGATAAAACATCATGTTAGATAGCTTGAAAAATGAAAACCCAAAAAGGTTTTGCTTATACAGATAGAACATTTAAGAATGTCAAATACATAATGTAGGTAATCTACTTCACGCGCTCACGGTTGGAAAGCTTGAATACTACTTAGATATTCAATTTAACATATTTGATTCTGTTTTATTAGAATAGGCACGCAAACAGGCAATCCTCTTATTCGAGCAATGGTTATTGTCGCTTCTGGACATTTACAATTCTCAATCCAAAGGGGTAATTAATAAATAAAAGTTATTGTACCCCATGTTCTATGGCTTATCAAATTATATGGAAACCGACATCACATGGTGATGTGCCACTCGGGTGGTCTATTCTGTATATTTAATGAACCAGATAAATAGATAGATGCATTAATATATCACCAGGACTTGCGCAACAATCCACACAGTAAGAAAAAGACTATTCTGTCATTGGAGACCCTATATGGTAGGTATTGTAGTCATAATAGAGACGAGAGAGCAAGACCTTCTCTACTCCGTGAAGGTTACCTAACTCTCTGTGACACCGGAATACACTCATTTACAAATAAGTGTTTGTTGTTTACTCAGGACACGAAGTTCGCGTCGGGGCAATGATGTGCCCTTGCCCTAAGGGGCAAGTTGGCCCGGCGCCAGCGACCAAGTACGGGCGTGAAAGTAAATAAACCTTTCATAGTGTTTCGTACTCTTTACTAAAAAGACAGCTTTTGTTTGTAGATTTTAAATGGACTGTTAACATTAAACTATCTGTTGAGACAATCCTCTTGCAGAATACAATAAGAATGATATTACGAAGAAAGCCCTCCAACGCTCCGATACTCATAGGCCCATTCAAAAATATGATTGTTATGAAGGACTTGCTTGACCCTTTCTTAATTTTTTCTAATGAATAGATAGATATTTTTTGGCTTATGTGGTGCATATATAACACACGTGCAGTCAGCATGAGATGTCGACTAATTCTCTAACCTAAAATGTGGTTAGTTCCTCCAGCCAATATTATTAATTTATTATTGTAAATACACTTATCGTTTTGAACACTCTATACAATCAATGAACAGGCTGCGTCGTGCACTGCTAAATTCTGGATCCGCCTCTACATTTTTCACACAAAGATATTCTATCCCAAGTTTTCGACATTCAGTCACTGCCAACAGGTCTACGAATAAGGTCAGCAGAAAGTCCGAAAAATATTCTATCAATTCTTTATTCTCTAAACAAAAATAGCTATAACTTTTAGATACTGAAATTTCATCAATGGAAAGTGCGCAATATCCGAAACCCTTAATTTGTTTAGGGCTAAGCTCGTGAAACGGCAGTCACGACAGGCGGCGAGGTTGCGCTGGCGCGGGTCCAGGCATTACATCCAGCCATGAGCGGCTATTATTAGGATATCGCAGTTCACCCACTTATCGCAGCTTTATTACCGCTTTTGGTAAATTTTATTCATTTAAGGGAAATAAAGTTTTAGTTGACGCTTCCTAAGGAACTAGTCATGACCAGCTATTGGCACTTAGGAATCGCCTCCTATCGGAGTGTCAACCCATGTTAGCGCTGGATGACAAAAATGTATGGGATAAGGCAGGCATACAAAATGACAAATGAGTACATACATACTTTTCATAGTTAGCTTTAAGAGCCACAACAGTTTCCAATTTGTGATTAAACTTTTGCATTTAAACCCTCGATCAGATTTCCAATGAGAGACCAATATCGGGCCGAATCAGGAATGGTATTCCGAATATGGTACAAGTACATTGTT
The DNA here is from genome assembly GCA_019059595.1 of Marasmia exigua. Classification (NCBI taxonomy): domain Eukaryota; kingdom Metazoa; phylum Arthropoda; class Insecta; order Lepidoptera; family Crambidae; genus Marasmia; species Marasmia exigua. The sequence goes on along the minus strand of CM032463.1, from coordinate 28,685,553 downwards.
TCCAGTGCACTATATATAATGAGCTGATGGCGGACACAGATAACGCAGAATCGAAGGGAAATTAAATAGAACGAAGTGCTTATTAATTCCTGTTTTATATCGCTATCGGACTACGTTATATAACATGATTGTGTTGCTAGTGGCTTATATGTATACACCCTGTTTTTAGGCTGTACACTTTGTTTTTCAGTTTTGCCTAGATGTCGCAGATACTGAGCACTATTGATGCTCAAGACCGAGCGAAGTGGAGGAGTCTAAGTAAGAAAGCGAACTCCGGGCTCCGATGCGAAAGCTTGGGATGTAAACGGGACAAAACGCTAAGATGATTGTAATGATTTCGTATAGACATGGGATCGCTCCAGCGCTAAATTTGTGCTAAATTTGTACCTGGCCATCTTTATATTGAAGTACCTATTATTTTTACGGTCTCGCTCTTTCATACATATATTCTTATTTAAAACGACAATAACTATTCTTTTTTTTGTTCTACATACACTAGCTTGTTTAATTATACAGCAAATATGAGTATAACCGTTGCGTTGGGAAACTAATAATAAATAATTAAGCGTGTGGGAACTGCGTTCCGAAGTTGGCAACTTTCGCACACAGGGTGTGCTTAATTAATCGTTCCGCCTTATTGGTTTATTGACTTTCTCTGTTCCCTTGAGAAACTGATAGTCTAGGCACTGGAAAGTAGAATATAACGTGATTTTTAGTCAAAACTTTGAGCTTTTAACGAAACCGCTTTTAGAGTCTGTAGCGAAAGGATTTCTTCAATGCCCTTAAATTAATTTAAATTCGGTGGCGATAATATCCTAAAGTTTATACATTTATTTTCAATAAGACACCTTGGGCACCATATACACCATTTCCTGATGTTTAACGCTCTGTTGGTCTGGTGGTTTAAGTACCGGGCCGTGATCTCGGGGTCCTGGGTTCGATTCCCGGGTCGAGCGCAAAGTATGTTTCGATTTTTTCGAACATAGCTCGGGTTTGTGATCACCCATCGGCATTAGGCAAGCGTGGTGATTAAGCCTAATCCCATCATAGTAGCGATGACTTGATTTCTATGATGGAGGCCTTTGCCCTGCAGTGGGACAGTATATAGGCTATACTTAGCCAATAAATTCATAGTTTAAAAAGTTATTATTTGCTTTTTAATATATACCTTTGAATTGATCAATTTGAGATTAAAATAATCTGGACGTGTATTAAATGGATATTTATTTGAGAAAGAGATTATCAAAATGAGATATTTACTCGTGTTATCCCATAGCTTTTTACTTTTGTAAGCAAACATGTATGTAATTTTAGGGAAAGGCTAAAATTGTTTGTTTGTTTGTTTGTTTAATTCTCTCACTTTCATTGCAAGATGGTGCTTTGTTTACATAAGTTATACATCAAACATACAATGTTGGTTATTGGTTCGCTTGCGGTATATGGAACTATATTGGCTATCACCATAGCAGAAGGTTCAAAATCCGGTTCTTCTCTTAAATCTGACAAAGATGGGTTAAATACAGGTTCGTGAGAAAGTATACATACACCTACTCATGTTTTCTAGCGTTTCACGAATAACAAACACAATTATGTGTAGTTATTAGAACATTTAGTGTCTGAGCACTCTATGAAAATAACCGAGAGAAATTGAGAATTCTTTGTGTTCTAAATGCAAACTTAAACCCGTTTTAGATTTAAACTTAGTTTTATGAAACACATTCAGATGAAATATTACTTTTTTAATTCGTTTAAGTACCTAAGGCCGCGTTTAGTGAAACACTTTAGCCAGTTTACATTTTCAACTTTAATTTGAGGATTATTCTTAAAAGTTAGCTAGATATTTAGGTTCTTTTTATTTTAAAAATGCCACGTTTTAAAAGTGGTGAGGTATTATACGCTTACTGCTTTAAGCGAAAGGTACCGCTCACTAGCGACACCAAGTTGATTTAATTTTTAAACTACTAAACTGGATCTATTTTTACCAATTGTGGACCGTCGAAGACGTAGAAAACCTTTATAATTACTTACTATTTGTTTAAAGATTGTGGACTTTTTTTGGGCTGTTTTTGTACTCGAAACTTTGGTTAACGCCAAAACGGCTACTCTAAGCGTGAATCAAAGTTTCGAGTACAAAAACGGACTAAACATTTGAGTATCATACCTGTGTGCGGAGTCTCTGACGGTCCGCCATTTCTAAAAATAAATCCAATTTAGAATTAAATCAATTGGCGTCGCTCTTCGCCTTAATATGCGACATCTACCTATTAACAAACGAAATTTTTAACCGAGCAGTTAGAGTATCTGTAGATACAATAATAAAAGTGGCTTAGAAACCAGGATTTTGTTTCCTGGTCTAAATCAGATGAACGTGGGGGAAGGTGTTTCCTTTGCCCGTAATCCCGAGATAGGTTAGTTTAATTACCTTAATTATTTACCTGAATGGCACTATCAATTCTTTTGGCTGTTTAATGGCAGCGTTTTGTATCGAACCGTACTTCCTGGGATAGACAGGGATCGCCGCAGATGCGCAGAACTCGGCGGCGTATTTGGCTTCCAGGTCATTTTATCTAGTACTTTTTTCCTTAGTACCTATAGGTAGCGGTTTTCGTTACACGGAGCTTGTAAAAAGCAGATGTAGCTTTAAAACTAGAGATCTAGAGTATCGTGAACCAGTGAAAACTGTTTGATCTACTCCCTGCAGCCGAATTCTTACATCGAACCACTCGAAAGCGATTGTCAATCCATCCTCATCATCTCGATGGATGGCGGTCTAATACCTACTGTGCGTTTTTTTTCCCGGAACTTTCTACTACGTACCTCAGTTCTGTGGAACGGTTTGGCTGCAGGAGTATTTCCGGACGGTAGCCGACTTAGGGACCTTCAAGAGAAGAGCGTACTCTTTTTTAAAAAGGCCGGCAACACATTAGCGATTTTGTGGATGTTCATGGGCGGCGATGATTACTTTCCATCAGGTGACTCGCTTGCTCATTTGTCCGCCTCTAGCATAAAAAAAAAGCTGCGACTTGTTGGCAAACCTATTACCTAACCCAATGGATGCTTTTTGATAACTTGTGACTTATTTAGGCTTCAAGATGAACAATACGTTAATGTTAACTTTTTTTTTCACCTTCAAATTCGGAATGAATCTCGGAAAGGTACTGGCAAGTAAAGCAAAATACGCAGCCAGCTGCCGCGCTCATTCAACAATTATTGCGGTAATAGCCCCCCGAGGCGTGTTGTGAATTTTTAACGTACCCGCTACAATACGCACAGGGTTGGCCGCCACTGGCGCCATAGAAACTTTTTAACATGTTTTGTTTTCCTTCAATGTTGCAAACTATATTTATTATGTTTCTTACTTTATCCTGTCGCAAGGTAAACTGATTGGTTGTGATTTCACCGAAAATAAAATCCTATTTTACGGTAAATAGAGAAGGAGAGTTAAAAGGTTGTGACGGCCATCGGTCACCATGATTCCGCTCGTCTGCCAAATATCACACAGAAAAACTAGAAGACAAAATAACTTTAATCATTCATACTTTTTGTACGTAGGTAAGTTTGCTAATTAGTACCAGTGTTCGATGAAACACATCGAAAAGTCACTATATATTTATTAACACTGAAATTTCCATCTTTCGTACAATGCGGATTTTGGAGAACAATTTAATGTGACAGATGATAAAGATACCAGTTCTAAATGGGATCGGAACCCGATTCGCAGCGAGCCCACAATTCCACGCAAGTAACCAATCGCCGGAACGTGACCGGGGATTATTATAATGTTACGTGCCTACTTGGGTTCTACGCGACTGTACTTAGGTACTTAGGTACCTACTTGCGAATCTACATTTCGTTTGAACCTTAGGCGGTTTGAAGACTTAAGGAGCTTCTGCCCACGCGCGATAAGAAGTTTGTCCGACTCTTACACGCAGAAGTAGCTTATTACAATTTTAAAGACACTTGTGACTTTGTAAACAAATGTGACTCGTTCTTTTTGTTTTTTTGTTGTTGTCTCTTGTTATTTTTCCCATTCTTTGTCACATTCAAAATTAATTACGTCACTCAAAGGTCCAAACTGAAAACCAGCGCGGCAGTGGCTCCAAACCGTTACCTACAGCACATGCTGAGCTTGGGCCTTGTTGACCACTTCACTTTGTTCCTGTTTTTCTTCTTTGATCACTAGTTTATGTATTAACTTATGTTATTTGTTTTGTTTAACTATTTCTTTAATATGTAGATATCACTGTACAATATCTATTTAATACTGTTAATCTTGTATGTTGACCACATACAAGAATAAATGTTTACTTACTTATCTACTTACAAGACGTATGTTTTCAAGATAATGTCGAAAACAAAAGAGTTCTTACAATGAGTCCGACCGAATGGATCATCTACGTTTAATACATCTGTTGTTAATGTAATGTTTATAATAAACCTGGGTAACGGACCTCATTTCCAACTAGTGTGATTTTCTTACGATGCACTTGAGTTGAGTCTGATTGGTAATTTTTGCGTGTTTGATATACCTACTAGCGTAACAAAACATCAGATAGCTCTGAATAGTGTTCCAATTTATGAAATTGTGAGTTGAATACTTATTAAATCAATATAACTTTCAGTGTGGGTTCCTATATACATCAAAGTGTCAATGGTTTTGACATTTCAGGTTCATCGAACCACGTTCAGCGATCTATGGGCTTAGAATACTTAACTACCTAATAATATAGGTACTTTAGACCGCCAGGTATTTAGGCGACAGGTTCGATAAACCGTCGACAATGAGTGGTGGCCCTGTGTAGTCTGTATCCGGCTGCCAGATTGTGCTATAGGAACGTTCCTCATCTGTTGTTTTCCGTACAATTGATAAATCTTGCAGAACCGGTGGGTCTCAGGTAGGGCTATATACCTAATATTGGGAATCGCTCACGTAGGAGCATTGAAACACTTGATGTAATTGGTATTAAAACATATGAAGAGCACATTTAAATTGGCTTAGTAAGGGTCTCCTGCTCTAAGTAAACAGTATCATACTTAGTAGTGAATCAAAGAGATCATAAATTCTACGTAGATATAATCTCCTGTGTGATTGTATTACTCATCAGTCGAAGTGCCGTAGTACTATTATTTCATTAACAAATACCTCATCATCATCATCAGCCCATTTAAGTCCCCACTGCTGGGGCACGGGCCTCCCTCAATCACATGAGGGGTAATTGCCATACTCACCACGCTTGGCAGACGGGTTGGCGAGGGTTTTGATATAAATGCAGAGTTTTCCTTCTCTGGGTGCTGATGATCATGCCAGCAGCTTTACCTTAGTTGCCTTTTACGACACCTCGGTAAGAGTGTGGGTGGCTTATTCTACTCTGCCGGGGACCACACGGCAAATACCTATAACAAATACCTACTCGTACACATCTTTGATTCATATAACTTCAGACATCTACTTACCGGTAACATACAATGATGCTAAAAGCAAAACAGACTCGATTCGACTGAGAACTTTAGGTTCCGCATATATTTCACCTGTCTCTAGTTTTATGCCAAAACTTTGTAACTATTTGTACAACTTCGAAGAATTTACTGTCGTAGGCAACTTGCGCCGACTTCACTATTCACTTTGTTACGAGTCGATCATCTCGAAACTTTGATACCCTCGTCATAAATTATGCGTATATTCTTGCTCAATATTTACATTATAACATTTTTCTGAGCTAATAATGCTTAGGTTTTCCCAAAACTAAAGCTTGAGATTTTTTTTCCTCCAACAAGATAATGGACTTAACTTGATTATATGTTTACTCGATACTTACCTAATAATTACGTAAAATATGTGCATAACATCTGTATGTAACCCCTATGCCCTACGCCCTCGGTCACACATGTATAAATTCCTCAATTGGATTTGATCTATGGTGTTCTATCTGCTGAGAATAACTATAATTAATAATGTCTTCCTAAAATTATTTCGGCTATGGCAGCCAATCTTAAATTCACTCTTAAGTATTTTACTTACCCTCATAATTTTATTTCGTTGGGACAATGTGACACTGAGAGGCATGGAACAGCTTAACGTGCTTTCCGGGGCACGAGAAAACTCAGAGCTTCACTGAAAATTTCTTAGAAGATAATAATAATAATAAGATTCTTAGAAGATAAACTCAGGTACAAATTTTGGACCGATCCCCATGCGCAGACGCTTCCACTAGCCACTATGCTACTAAGGGAGGATTCGACCAACCTGATTCCGATAATAAATGAATGGCATATCTGACGTTCTACCATAGATTTTTCCACGAATAAAGATAGGTCGAATCCAGCCTAAGACAGTTAACTGTTAAATATTAACTATTTAATGAGTAGATAAGTTCACCAATTTATGAGTGTCACAATTACCCAAAAAGGCATCTTAACAAACGTCTTCATTGCTTATCTGATAATTGCAGACCGAAACACAGAGTCAAGCGGACTAAATGGAGTGTCGTGAGGCATGCGCACCCTCCAAATGAGTTTTAATCCTGCGATTAAGAGGACTCCAGCCGCGCCAACTTTTCACTAACGACCAGATCATCCGCTAATGAGCGGGCTAAAGTTAAACCATGGGAATTAAATATTTATTGCACGTAAGAACATTCAATTATCTTCGGAGTTATACATAAATATCTTCTTCCATTTGGACTTCGCTGATTTAGAAGCTGTTCCAAAACCAACCCAGCCCTTAATATCAATAATAAGATAAATAGGCAGATATTACTTAATCGTGTTCTTCATAACTGAAGGACGCTTTAGTGGAGAAATTGACTGTTTCCTAACCTTCCTATGGTCCCGGTGACCTTAGCATTCGCACGGATACAGAGCGCAGGTTGGCAATCGCCTTCGTGGTCTCTTTTCATCCACCCAGCCAACCACAACCAGCTTGTAAACATTAGTTGCCTCCGAGCTAGATGGCCAAAGTAGCTAAGGATCCAGGATCCGTTTTTTTTATTATTTGATAGAAATGGGGTGAGCCCTGCGTCTCATAGCCACAGCGACCAGTAGATGATCTATTGTGGCAGCCCCATAACCTATTACAGCACCTCATGTAGCTCCAGTTCCAGGATAAACCCGAGAATAGAGCTGACAGGGAAGCGTTTGATCTCGTCTGCCGAGATCATGTGTTTTCTTAGGTGCCGGCTTCTTCAGCGGTGCAGTGCTATGCACTCGCCAAGGACGTGGATAATCGTATCCTTGTCCTCGCGACAGAACCTGCAGATTTTGATGTCTGAAACGCCCATTTTGTGCAGGTGCTTGTTTAATTTGCAGTACCCCGTGAGGGTCCGAGTGAGTGCCCTAACATGTCTTCTACTCAGTTTAATTATTTCTACAGCTCTTTTCTGATCGAACGCCTGTATCAACGCCTTAGACTGTTCTAGTCGAGGTAGTTTTTTCCAAAATTTAGTGCTTTGCTTATGCTCCCATTCTTTTAATTTAAATCTTTCGTACAGCGCTGTCATTCTAAACAACTCTGACCTTATTCCATAGATTTTTTCATGGATAGAGATTGGTCGAATCGAGCCTTAGCTGTTTAGTTAGTTGGTGTATTGTAAAAATGTTTCTAATCAAGCGGCTGGTGACCACTAGCACATGGGTTTTGATCACACCGTCAACGGAATACTTAGATGCGGAAAGGCACAATTTCGTAGCTTTGTATTTGAAGTGGTTTAGTCTTTGTTTACATTCGGTCCGGCTCGCCGGAGTGATACCATGGCCTCACAGCAAACCGGCGTGAAGCAGCACTGTGCTTTGTTTCGCTGCGGGTACCAGAGGCCAAACCCGGGGGAGAAAGGGTTTTAAGGGTGGCAGCGCACTTGTGACTCCACATGTGTAGCGGGTTTCCATGGACGGCGGCAATTACTTACCATCAGGTGATCCGTGTGCTCGTCTGCCACCTCACATAAAAAAATTGGTAACTGTATTTCTAGCATTTTCTTCGTTTGACGTTATATCCCGGTGCTGATGAAAATGTTACAAGATTTTTTTAAATTCCGCTATATTCCCATTAACAATCTGTTTCCCTGTCTAATTTTGTAGTATACAGTTAAAATAAGTTTGTATACCATAATCTGCCCGATTATAGAGGATTCGAGTCGCAGAAAGTTTTCGCTAATGACGGCAGAATTATAGGGCGAGAGAGACCGATAATTCCGCTTTGATGTTCGCCGCGGCCGCGGCTGACCGGCGGCGGCCGTGTTTACTGCCCTAAATAGGGGAAAAAGCCGGGTGAAGGATAAGGAGGAAGTTTTATACTTTAAAAGCATTTTGCTGACAATTTAAATTGGTAGATATCTTATTAAAGTTGAAATGAAATGAATTACTAGTTTAATAAGTAACGTAAGTCTTTGATAGTGGTGGAACTGTTTCTTGTTGTATTTATTTACTGCTATTATTATTATTATTTATTGTTTTTCAAAACCAACAGCTCTTAAATTATACTAGTAAAAAAATTATATACTATTTACAGCCAATCACAGATTTTAAATACATTGACAAACTTATATAAATACAACAGCCAAGGGGCAGCAAAAAAAAGGGAAATAAAAATAAAACAACCAATACAATTTTACAGTTGTGTACAGACAGCCACACATCAGGCTACCATAATCCGTCAAAATTCCTCAATTGATATTGAGTCAAAAGTGTTTGACATTAAGGTGAGAATCGAATGAAGAAAATCTTACTGTTCCGCATACCTCGATGTGTGGCTGTACGCACCTTGCACGTAATATTGTATTTATACGTGTGTGTGTGTGTGTGTGTTGTGCCATTGTGTGTTATCAACATCGATTATTTAAATAGTCTTTTAATTAAGCAATGTCCTCTTGTAACATTATGTAATAAGTCTTAGTAAGGAAAAACATCTTTAAACCTAACCCTAGAATCAACATATGTAGGTAGGTACTAGGTAGGTATCAGAAATATACAGTTCTCAAATTACGTAACACGCATGTTTATTCAGAGTGGAAATTGAACCCACCTTAATTTGGAGCAATGAAAATAAGGGAAATCAAGCCTAATGGACCCGATGTTAAGCGATATTGTAATATGTAACCATGGATGAACTTTCCTAGATCTCTTATCCTTCAGTCCAATTCAATACAGGTACTCTATTATTGTTGATTGACCATCTAAATAAAGTCACTCTTACAAAACCGAGACTCTCTTGAGCTTATTTAACGTTACGAATTACGTGTCATCAAAGGGTCACGGCCTCAGTAAAGACACAGAGGGAAATTTATCTTATGGCTTATGATGGAATATACATAGTTCAAATGATATACTTCTTATTCTTCAGCCTGTTTCAACTACTTGAGTGTAGGCCTCCTTCAGCATATTCCACTCTTTTAGGAATTGTGTTTTTTGAGTCCATTGCAAGCCAGCAACTCTCTTTACGTCGATAGATTTAGACCTGGTGGAAATCTTTAGAGGATTGTAGGTTATAGGCGCAGCGACGGTTTGCTGTGAACTTTTAGTCAAAACAGTGATCTACTTACAAAATAAACAGCATTTTCTAGTTCTGCTTACCTCAGCGCCAAAACTGTACCCACTTAAAGTAGTCAGGGTGGTCGGTCATCTATCATTACTACGAAGTTGTTAAATTGGAGTGTTGGTAGCTCAGTGGAAAAAAACGCGCCTTCAACACCGGACGTCGTGGTTCGCATCCGAGCATGCACCTCTGGTTTTTTCGAATCTATGTCCATATTGACGACCCGTTTGGAACAGTGGTAGTGAACGCTGCGTTTGGTCCAAGGGTTGCGGGTTCGATCCCCGCACAGTACAAACATTTGTGTGCAAGAACATGTCTGTTTGTATTGGTCTGGGTGTTTCCTGGGTGGTGTTCAAGTATGTATTTACAAAAGAAAAGTATATTATATGTATATATTTGTAATCCCACTGTTGATTCTGATATCCGTAACACAGGTGCTTGAGCTACCTGTCTCGGAGTCAGATCAATGTATGTGATGTTGTGAAATATTTATTTATTCATATTACAATTAATTCGACGGTGAACGATGTTTTCGCTTACCGTCGAATGGTACAAAACCGACGTTACAAAACCGTGAGGATACCTGCATGTCTCGGACAGTTTCTCAAAACATGTTAAACGTGCAGTCGTGATCCAGTCGGTCTGGTCAGTGAGTTATCACTAAATGTTATTATAAATAGTTCAATGGGTCTGGTTCCCCTGTGTAATAACTGCTCTAAAATGTATGATTACCATTGTTACAAATTGGGTGAATAAATGACTATGACTAAGGATTGCGAATCAGACGGCAGTCGCTACATTTGTAATTACCATCCCGACTTCCCGAATCCTGGACCTCAATTCAAGCGTACTCCTCCAGCTTTGGACGCAACTGGGGATTACACACTAGGAGGAGGATGTTGTTAACTTCAAAATCGTTAACATACCTTGGTCGTCCCCGCGCCATTATTACCTTTGAACCCTTTCTTTAATCTCTTTGAAATTAAAACCATTTTTTTTTTTTTTTTTTTTTCTTTTCGCTGGGGAATGCCGCCGGCCCGAAGTGCAATGGCCGACGTCGCCGCCTAGTGGCGGCGCCTTATGCATACCCTCCTGCTGGGGAGCAGGAGGGTTATGTCGGGCTCTCCTCTGGCGGGGGCTTCTCCTAACGAGAAGCCGGCCAGAGGCATACCGACTAAACCCCAGCGGTTTTCCCTCATCGCCCTTAAATGGGAAGGCGTCGTGGGCTGTAGGACGAACCTATTACCCATACGGGCGCCACGACCCTCCCCGGGCGGTGCCCGCCTACACGGCGGGCCAGGCGGTTCCTCCCCCGGCTTGCTGGCCGGGAGAGGGGGTAGGGACGGCCGGGAAAACTGAGCCGTCCCTACCGGGCTGCTGAGGGAGCCCGTGCAATGCCGGCGCTGGTGACCCCCCACCATGCGCCAGCGGGTTCCCTCTGCGGAGAGGAGCGAGACGCGCATCTGTTCGGCGTCTCCTACCCCTCCTTGCCCTTCGGAGCGCGGGAGCGAGAGGATTTGCTTCGCGCTCGCGCTCCGCCGCCTCCTTCGCTGCCATTACGTGCTCGCAATAGTCAGCGAAGGCGTTCCAGGCCACCTCGCTCACTAGCATAGCTCTCACTATGCTAGGGAGCGAGAGGTCCTGGCCGACCTTCGCGACCAGCGCATCGCGCTGCCGAGACCACGACACACACTCCGCCAGGGTGTGGTGTGCCGTGTCCTCGACAGCGCCGCACGCATGGCAGGAAGGCGTCTCCACCCGTTTGATTAGGTGCAGGTAGTGACCAAAACAACCGTGCCCGGTCATTACCTGCGCCATTCGGAAGGAGACGTTGCCGTGGTGACGCTCAAGCCACAGGTCCAGGACCGGGGCGAGCGCGTCGAGGGTCCTACGGCCGTACGGAGCGGTGGTGAGATGCTCGGACCACCGCCTCAGGAGGCTCTTCTGAGCCCTTCTCCGTACGGCTTCCCTCTCGACGGGGCAGAGGCGTTCCCCCTCTGCCCTACTGACCACCATTTTCTTGTAAACGGTGGTCAGCACCACGGCTTCTAACTCCCATGGAGGGGTCCCAGCGAGCAAGCAGGCCGCGTCAAAGCCTACCGTCCGGTAGGTTCGAGCGACCCGCTGCGCCATCGCCCGCTGAGGCCCCCGCAGGAGGGGAGTGTTGTCCCGTCCTGCCAGGGAGTCGGCCCAGACTGGCGCTCCGTAGAGCGCCATGGAACGCAGGATGCCGGCGTAAAGACGCCGGCACTTCGAGCCTGGGCCTCCCAGGTTGGGCAGCATCCACGTCAGCGTGTCTGCTGCCTTTAGGAGTCGCGGTTGTAGCCCGCGAAAATGCGGGCCAAACTTCCACCGCGAGTCCAAGGTGAGGCCGAGATAGCGCATCTCGGCCTTCACCTCAACCTGGTGTCCCCCCACAGTGATAAGCGCACCGTGGGGGAACGGTTCCCGAGGCCCTTTAGGAAAGTAAAGGGCCTCGGTTTTCTCCAGCGCCACCTCGAGCCCAAGGAGGCGCATTCGGGATACGACTAGGTCGCCGCCGTGGGACGCCACGCGAGCAGCGTCCCTGTACGTTGACCCCCGGGAAGTGACTAAGGTGTCATCTGCATAGCAGATGACACTCATTCCCGGGAGGAGTACACCGCGGAGGACCCAGTCGTACCCGATATTCCACAGGAGTGGTCCGAGGACCGACCCCTGTGGAACGCCTAGCTCGACCGGGCGGCGCTGGATCTCCCCATCCCGGTCCACATACATGACCTCCCTCCCCTCGAGGTAATTCTCGATGAGGAGTTTGAGGTACTGGGGCACTCGGAAATGTTCGAGTGCCTCCAGTATGACCGGGTGGGGGAGCGTATTGAACGCATTTCGGATGTCGTAGCTGACAGCTACGACACCCTGGCTGCGTCGAGCAGCCTGGCGGGTCTCGTCCCGCAGGCGGGTCAGGGCGTCGACGGTGGACCGCCCCGACCTAAATCCGTACTGGGCCCCGGACAAATCGGGCCCAGTAGTCGCCATGTGCTCGACGAGGCGGGAAGCGATGATCTTCTCGAACAGCTTCCCTACCTCGTCGAGCAGGACGATCGGTCTGTAGGCCGACGGAGAGTCCGCCGGCCGACCCGCCTTTTGAAGCAGGACCAATTGGCCCTGCTTCCAGATTCTCGGGAACCTCCCGACCGCCATACAGCGGTCGAAGAGGTCCCGGAATCTCCCCTCCATCTCCCCGATGGCGATGGCGATGACTGTCGCCGGGACGCCATCGGGGCCGGGGGCGGTCCTCTTGGCGCGGAGTTTCAACTCTGCCGCGCCAAATTCCTCCGTGGAGATTGGGAGTGGCCCTACGTCCACGGGGGGGACCGCCCACGCAGGCGGGCGCATCCTGGGAGGGACGAAGTTGGTGCGGACAGGAAAAAGCGTCCGCACCACTCTCTCCAGGAGCTGAGGCTGGAGAGTCTCCGTGACCGGGGGGCCTATGGGGCGCAGTTTATTCCGCGCCGCCTTATAGGGCCTCCCCCAGGGGTCACGGTCGAGACTCTCCAGCATCTCGTCTCTCGCCGCGTCCTTGGCCCTGCCCACCTCATATTTGAGTGACCCTCTCGCCTGGCGGTATGCCAGGTAGAGGCGGTCCTCTAAGGCAGGGTCCCGCCTGCGCCTCCTCCTCGCCCGTTGGAAGGCCCTATGGGCCGCACGACATGCGGCCCTGAGGGCCTCTAGGTCCGCCGACCACCAATAAACAGCGCGGCGGGGAACAGGGCGGCGAGACCGAGGCATGCTCGCGTTACATACCTCGGTCAGACTGGTGCGGAGGGCGGACGCAGAGAGGTCCACGTCATCCTCGCCCAGGACTGGGTAACACCAGTCCTGGACGAAGGCGGCCTCTTTGGCCCTCTCTCTGTCCAGCTTGGTGACAGCCCACCTGGGGAAGGGAGAGGGCCGCCTCCTGGCCGCCTGGGTGGACGCCGACGAGTTTCGGACCACAAACTTGATGTGTTTATGGTCCGAAAGGGTTTCCCCTGGATCCACCTCCCACACCGTCGTGCGCGCCGCAATGGATGGGGTGGCGAACGTTACGTCGACCACTGACCCTCCATTGTGTCGCACGCACGTGTGTGTCGTGCCCCGGTTTAGCGTGTGGAGACCGATCGTTGTCACCCACTCCCTCAGGGCACGACCACGCGCGTCAGTGGCCGGATTCCCCCAGGCCGGCGACTTGGCGTTCAGGTCCCCGGCGATTATAATAGGGCGCGGTGCCAAACGGCCCAAAACCGCACCCAGAGCCGCCAGGAACCCCTCGAACTCGAAGAGAGGCCGGGAAGGGGAGAAATATACTGCAACGACGGCGATATTCTCCCCCCCGGCCACGACGTACCCCGACCCCCTCTCAACGAGGGAGAGCGGGGGAAAAGGGGATGACGGCCGCTGAAAAATAGCGGCCACGCCATCCCTGTCACCAAGCCAACCGTCCGGGATACGGTATGGCTCGGCGACCACAGCGGTGTCCACCTGCCACTCGGCCAGACGCTGGTAAAACAGGTCCTGGGCCGAGCGGCAGTGGTTGAGGTTTGTTTGGAGGAAGGTGCGGTGTCCCAGGTCCATTATGGTTCCGCACCCTCCTCCATATGCTCAACCACGGGAGGCTCCGTGGGAGCCTCTGTGTTGGCCTCTGTCGCTGGCCGTGCAGGCGGCGGCGGTGGTCTGCCCGTCTTAGGAGGAGGACGACAGTTCTTCCCCCTCATTATGTGCCCTGCTGGCCTGCCGCTTGCGGCACAAACGGCGCAGTGAGGCACTTTCTCTTGGCAGTCCGCCCTGGCGTGTCCCTCCTTGCCGCACCGGACGCATAGCGCCGAGCGGTCGATTGAGGGACAGAGGGCCCGCGTGTGGCCGGTGCCGAGGCACCGGAAGCACCGGAGGGGCTCGTCTTCCAGAGCCCGTACCCCCGCCGATGTCCAGCCGACTAAAAGTCGGCCGGCGGCCAACACCACCTTGGCAGCGGTGGTGGGGCAACCCACCACCTCCCATGGCCATACCAACACTATGGTTATACTGGCCGAATCGTGGGAGATGTGCGCGGATATTGCGTGTCCTTGGGACTATTGCACTCCACCGCGCACAATTCTTGACTCCCTACAAGTTATTAATCTATGTCCTTGTCCCTAAATGTGCGTTTCTCCCCCTTCTGGGGCCGCTGACGCCACATCACAGGTGGCGCCCTCTAGCGCCGAGCAGTCCGGGTCGTTTCTCCGTCTGTGCCAGCCATGCGCGAACTCACGCAGCCTGGCGAAGTTCGCTTCCGAGGACACAAGGTCCGGGTACCATATTGGTCCAGGTTCGTCAACTACAATCCCATTCAGCAGCTCCCCACGTAGGTCCTGATATACTGGACAGCACCACAATACATGATGTCTGTCCTCCTCGCGTTCACCACATATACACGAACTGTCATCCCTGAGACGCATATCACACAGGCGTTTGTTAAAACACCCATGCCCGGTTAGTATCTGGGACGTTACATAATCTGGTGCGACCCAGTGCGAACTGAGTCTCCCAGACACGTCGGGGAAGAATTGATATAGCTCGCGACCCTTCGTCTCTGACTCCCACCGATCCTGCCAGATACGCAGCACGTCCTCCAAAATTTCTCGTTTGTGCCTGCTCATCTCTACCTTGGTCGCGGACTGGCGTGCCACCTCCGTCCTGCCTGCACGGGCTACCTCCAAGTCTGCGGGTAATACTCCGGCTAGCACCGGGAGAGCGGCAGTGCTGACTGACCGGTACGCTTTGGTCATCAGCACTAGTGCAGGCCGCTGCCCCCGGAGAAGGATGCCGCAGATGGATTGCACCCGAAGGCGCTCGAACCAGCAGGCCGCAGCATACACAAGGGTCGCAACAAAAGTGCCCTTATACAAGATCCGGAGGCCTGGATATCGAATGCCCCAGGAAGAGGCCGACACACGCGACATCTTCCCGTAGCATTTGGCCGCGCGTTCTACTATCCCCTGTGCATGCTGCGTAAACAGAAGGCTGCTGTCGATCACCACCCCTAGCACGGTTACCGAGTTCACTGATCGGATCGAGTTGCCGCCGAAGCGTATGACTGGGGGTCTCTGGAGCTTCCCCTTAATCGTCATCGTGGATGACTTGGCAGGGGAGAACCCCAGTCTGTTACGGACGCCCCAGTCAGAGATGGTGGTAAGGACCTCAGCGGCCGCGTTCTCAATGGCAGATCTCGACTGCGCCTCGATCAAAACGGTGACGTCGTCGGCATAGGCCACCATGCTTACTCCCTCCGGCAATGGTGATCGCAGCAGGTCATCAAGGAGAACGTTCCACAGTGTTGGTCCAAGCACGGATCCCTGCGGACACCCCATGGTGGAACCTTTCCAATAAACCTGGTCACCCACGAAGAGGCCAACTCGGCGGCCAGTGAAATAACCCGCGAGCATCTTATAGATGTTCGGGGGGCATCCCCCTCTTTTCGCCTTGACCATAATCATGGGCCACCAGGCATTGTCAAACGCACCCGAGATGTCAAGACAGATCGCTTGGACGTATCGCGCCGTGGACGCCCTGCCTGCCGGTGGTGGGGCAGTGGACTCGGATTCGGCCCATTCCCCACCGGCCCCGGTGAAGCTCCCCACACTTAATGGTCGACGGCTCGCAGCCGCCAACCTCCGCCACCCTGTTGATCACTTCTTCCTTGACGACAGAGTCGTCAAGGTCTGTGATGAGCAGGGTGGCGCGCCTCACCGGGCGGGACACGACTGCCGTCCCTGCCACCGCCTCGCGGAGCTTCGCAGCGAACGTGTCCGCGAGTGCTCCGCTTTGCGTGCCAGGGAGCTCGAATTTACGAGCTCCCGTCACTGTGTGGCGGCAGCGCATTGGGGGAATGCCGAGGGACGAGGCTCCTCCTATCGCCTGTCTGGCCTTCGCCAGGACGGACTCATACGTCTCGCCCTTTTCAATGCCCTCCGCCGTCAGCGTCACCACGACCGCAGACGACCTCGGCACAACTATTTTCTTGGCCGGCGGAGTCGAAGTTGGGGAGGACTTCTTCTTCCTCCCCTTTTTGTTTTTGTTGGGCCTCTTGCCCCCAGTGAGGCCCACAGCTTCCTGCGCGGGAGGGGCCGCCGCGGTGCCACCAGAAGTGGCTGGGGCTGCTCTCGTTCTCTTTGTTCGGCGGCCCACCGTTTGCCACCCGTCGTTGGCTACAGTAGTCGAGGGTAGGAGGAGATCCTCGCGCGGCCGACGGGTATTTGAGGAGGATGCCGCAGGCTCCTCATCGGCCATAGTAGGAGACGCCGACGTTGGGGGCCTCACATTTTGACTGTGGCGCATCGCCCCGGCTGCGGTGGCCGCAGCGAAAGTTTTGGCCCGCGTCACCGGGCCGGACGAGGTGGTGGATGTCAACGTCCTGGTTGACGACTTGCCCACTCCCTTGCCCTTCGCAGAAGGAGGGGGGGGAGGGGGCATTAGGACCTCCGGGCGGATCTCGGCGGCGGCGGCTCTGCGCCTGTCCGCTTCTAAAGGCGGCCTTATTATTGGGGCCGGGAGGAGGCGGTCCTCCAGGCCAGCGATGGCAGCGCGGGTGAAGTTGCGCTGCTCCATCGTGTGCTCCCTTAGGAGCTCCGCCAAAAAAAGTGGCCTGAGTATTTCCTCCAGGGGGGGTTGTTCCTGTGAGGTGGGCCTGGGGGCCGGTCGGCTTGGCTTCCCTCTGCTGGTGGAGGGAGCAGTGACCAGGGGGGCAGCGGAGGCTGTGGGAGCGGCCTGAGGAGGAAGTAGGCCAGCCCTCAGCCTGGCCAGTTCTTTGCGAGTTTCGCATAGTTCCTCCTCAAGGCGGCGAACAGTTGCCTGCAGGGCGGTGGTCTCATCCGAGACACTTCGCTTGGCCAGCTCGCTCGCCGCCTCCAGCATGGCCTGTGCATGGCCTTTTAGAGCCTTCTGGCAGGTCCCTTTCAAGCTGCCAGATTTGTTGGTGACGGAAATGATGCCCGCCAAGTCCAGTTGGAGGAACTCCTGGAGCTCCTCCACCGTCATCCTCTCATATTGGACGTAGGAGGTACCATACCCGTATTTGATGGTGGCCTGTCTCCTCCTGTCCTCGGCCGCCGAAATTTCAGCATCCAGCTCGGCCGCCGCCCGCTCGCGCTCCTCCTGGCGCTGAGCTGCCTTTTCGGCCTTTCTGGACGCTTGGAGGCCCACGTACGCACCCGTAGTGATGGGCCTTCCAGCTCCCGCCACCTTTCTGGCAGCGCCCTTCCTTTTCGCATCCGGGCTGGAGTCGGACGATCGCTTCGCGACCGCCCGCTTGGACCCAGCCCGGAGATACTTAGAAAAGTCCACGGTGCTGGCAGTGGAATCGGTGTCGGACTCGCTCACCGATTCCGCATCCGTTGCCATCGCGTGGAACCTTCCGCCGATTGGCGCTGCTGGTGGTGTTGGTGTTGGCGGTGGTGTCGACTTAGCCTGGTCAGCAGCCGCCTTCGCTGACCTAAGCCGGGTGAGCACCATTGCCTGCACTCTCTCCACGTCTGGTTGGGGTTTCTTCCCTTTTTTAGGGTCCCCTTTTTGCAGGATCAGAGAACCTCTCGATCCTGTTGCCGAATCATATTCGGAGGCGGAGACAAATTAAAACCATTTGCATTCTTTTAAGCAACCCCCAACATTCTTCAGCTGAACGAAGGTCCTTTTCTCTTAAATTATAAAACAGTGTCGAAAGTGGCAGTTGCTACAAAGTGTTGAAAACGCTTCTTTAAAGTTCAGAGAAGAGCTCTATTTCTAATCATGATACTTGCCTGAACAACTTTTGTAAGAAAATGCAACTTTCAAGGTGACTCGCTTGCTCGTTTGTCCCCCTCTAGCATAAAAAAAACTTTCATGATAGAGTTTAGCATTTTTAGAATGTTGCTTTGAGTTTAAGTTTGAAGAAGTGAAATTTATTAATATAATTTTCCAGCGAAGTCTTCCATAATATCAGAAGTGAATAATATTAGAATGCCAGGTGTAGGAGAACAAGCATCCGGACTATTTTTGCTTGTTAGAGGCGCTATGGGTTTTTCATAAACGTTCAATTAACCTTTTTTTAGCTAAAACGGTGTTATAGAGCAAATTTAGAAGTTTGAAACAAAATACCTGCATACCGAATTTCGAAGAGAGAATGAAAATTGCTTTATAACACTGTTTAAGTTATCAAAGGATTAACAAACACGTATGAGTCACAATGTATACACATAGGTAATTGAGCAAGTTTAATACTGAAACGTGAAACTTTTATTGGAATTAGGTACAAGATTTTAATTTTATTTATTGGTTCTGGTGTAGTCGAAGTCCATTGACGTGAAATGTCCCACTCGCTTGTTTGCCTCCCTTTCCCATTAAAAAAATCAGATATTTTCAGAACATAGTTACACTCGCAAATAGATTAAACCAGTCCTAACAAGCTTTTCGAGTAACGAGTTTTTACCAACTTTAGTCGTGTGCGAAATAACATGATGCTTGCAATAAAAAAATAGGTACAGCCAACATGCAGCCAAGCAAAATATAAGCCAAAAGGTTTGAACGTATTAAGTAAATTAATATAACACCGCAATCAATGCACGTTCTATCTCAGTCTGTCTGAGTCTTTATTATGCCTATATTGAACGCAATATTTTATATCGAAAAAAAAAAATTCGACTCGCAAGTTCTGGACTAAACATATTTATTTATGATGTCAAAGAAACGATTGTAATAAATATGCAAACGAATCTCGAACTTAGAGGTCAAGCCCCGTGCCGCAGTATAAATAAAGCCAGTGGGACGCGTAAATTTGAGGTATTTTTTTTTTACATTATAGCGTACAAACGAGCATACGGCACACCCGATGGAAAGTGATTGTATTATACTTCCTTGGTTATTAGAATATTTAGTAAAGGATTGCTACCATGTATCTTATTTTTGAGTTTCCGATATTTCGGCGCTGTTGCTAGCCCCATGGTCACAGTGTAACCGAGAGACCTAGACCGAGTTACACCGTGAACATGGCAACAGCCCCGTATTATCGGAATCTTAAAAATAAGGTCCATACTTACATAGTATCTAGAAAACCCGTTACAAACTATTCTAAACTTGAAGTAGCCCAACAACGCGTGTTTTGAAGGAGCAATCCCGATCCCTCTACCTCGGTCGGTGTTAATTGACGCTTCGAGACCATAGCTTTATCGAGCCACTGACTATAATCACTGTGTCATACCCGAGTTGACTATGAGACGAAGTTACTGCTGAGCGTCTCAGACTAAAATCAATTTAGAGGGAAAAATCCTTAGACCCTTCTCTTACGAAATATTTCCACCACAATATTATCAGTGAATATTTGATCTTTTCTCGAATAAAACCCTTAAGAGTGGATTAAACTATGTTATGCTACATTTGAGATTGAATGCCGTTTGTACCATAAGGCATAGATCACCTAATGGCGATCGCCACGCCATCCATAGTCACCAAACACCAGTGGATTAACCAGTACGCTGCCAACCATTTCCACTCTCCCTTGAGGAATTTCAATGTGACATGCAAAATATAAAGAAAAAGGTTTCAAGGTATTCCTCCGGCGTGTCATTAGACGGCCCTGGAGACCTATTTATGAATTACTCGTATGACTTAGCGTCGTGACGAGCGCACGATTTCTACTGATTTTCCTTCGACACACGAAATTCCGCATTTGACAGGTGACATTGTGTCAACTGTCAAAATCAGTCAAATCAAAGTTTTGAAATTTATAGTATTTTGTTTATGCTTGTTGCTATTGACAACTATTTTGATGTTGCTTCTACCGCTCGCTTTAAGTCACTCGACCAACGAGTGGAGACGAATGATTAAAAAATGCGGAATTTCGTATGTCGAAGGAAAATCAGTAGAAATCGTTCGCTCGTCTCGACGCTAAGTCATACGAGTGAATGAAAAATAGAGCTCCTGATGCCCAACGTGACCTAGGACGGTCCTGGCAGGAAATTCTGATTACACACAACCCAAGAGAAATTGCTGATCAGCGAATTTTAAACGGTGCATCTTACGCTGCGCTTCGGGTATGTATGCTAAATGGAAAACAAACAAGCGGTTTGCTCCCCCCCTATTCGTTCTAATAACATAAAATATTTCAAATTTCGCTTATATTCAATTAACTGACTCTCACAGATTTCTTTAGAGTACTTTTTTTCAAACATTATAACTACCTACAACAAACAACATTGACCATACATTCAACCTACGCTTAGTCGTAAACTAGCATTTTAAGACTGAATAATGACCACTATTACTATGTATTATAAGTATGTATTTACAAAAAGAAAGTAATATATCTATATATTTGTAATCCCACTGTTGATTCTGATATCCGTAACACAGGTGCTTGAGCTGCCTATCTCGGAGTCAGATCAATGTATGTGTGTGTAAGTTTTTGATAAATAAAGAATTTTGAATTTTTGATTTTTTTTTTGATGTTGTGAAATATTTATTTATTTATTACTTGTTCTCATAGGTGTAAGATTATAACCAGACTCCCCAAATCGTCAATCAAGCGTACTCCGGGCTCCAGAGCGCCAGCTTTGGACCGGGAATGACTCGCTAAGATAAGGTGGATAGGTGTAAAAATCTATTTGATGGATCTACTCTTTCAAATTCATATGTATTTTTGCCTAACAAGGCTTACAATATCGTATATCAAAATGTAGAGTATAATCTACACCTTGATAGTGTAGATTATACTCTACTCTTCCACATGTAGGTATTATTATTGACTGCCTCGTTGGCTCAGTGGGTAGTGAGCACTTTAAAGCGACGGCTGCGCTTGGGGTCCCGTGTTCGATCCCATTCCGGGGTCGGACCAACTTTTCTGCCTGAGTTTTTCTGTAAAGAAATTCCTCGGAAAGCACGTTAAGCCGTTGGTCCTGCGCCCGATCCCTCTCCGGTTGTGTCTCACTGGTGTCCCATCGTATTATGAGGGCAAGTAATAGAGAGTGCACTTGTGTTTGCGCACACACTTGAGCACTTTAATATATCCTGCGTAAGTAGCTGATCGTTAAGATTGGTCGCCTTAGCCGAAATCGGTTGGAGTTGTATATTATTATGGTTAAAGAGAAAGATATTGAAATTCCTTCGCGTATTATCTGCTCGCCTGATCGGCAGATGCAGGCGCGACAGGCATTCTGTATTACGAGTACTTCTTTTTTCATTTCAATTTCGCGTGAGCGTGTAATGTGTGGTTATGACGTCACCCTGCGCTATTTATACGCAGATCACTGTAATGCACCTGTCGGGGAAGATGTGGATTTGCTTTATTTTCTTTAGGATCTTGCGCTTTGGAAGAACCTGTAGGAGGTTCTTCCAAAGCGCAAGATGAATGTGCGATAAGGAACTCGTTTTACTTTAAATAAATAAATAAATTGAGATAACATCACATACAAACATTGTCCTGGCCCCAAACTAAGGTTTTTCCTTGTACTATGGAAATCAGACTCATATACTGTTTCATCAACAAACATTTGTGCCTGTGTGCGGGAATCGAAATCGCGACCCTTGCGTCTCAACCGGCGCACAAACCACTGCCCTAAATGGGCTAAACTTTAAACCGTAAAGCAAAAGGGGTCCAAAATTAGAGCAGTGTTCTTCGCCTTTCTTCTTCGTATCGTCTCATCCCTTCAAAGCTGTCCCTTCGGCGCTTTCATAATCAGTTTTTATAGAAATGTACTTCGGTAACTTATTCGTATGTCTTGCAAAAAGAATACATAGTGAGCTTCGGGAGTGTAGGTAGGCACTCTCGAGGTCCAAGCAGGGAGACGGAGGAATAAAACCACCTGTTCCGTCTGATTCACTTCACGTATATTATCATACTGTTTGGTATCCGATTTTGAAGTGACCAAGTTAGGCAACGACAGGAGGTCTTTATTTCATGAATAATGACATCTACCGAAACAAAGCTGAACCGCCTGCTTGATCTGTCATCAAGTCGATCAAAAAAAGCGGCACGTCCGTACCATCCTTTTCTCAAAGCAATTCAGGCTATTTTCGACCCCCCTATAAGTTGTGGATAAAACAAGAAGCCTAAATTTTCAGTAACTAATCAGGCATTGTATAAACACGGTATATTTAAATTTTCAGTCAATTTGAACCAGTAGTTTAAGAATGACAACTTGTTAAAGTTTCTGAATTTTGTCACTCACTCACTGACTGACTGACTCACTGATCATCATAAGTTCAAGGTACTACTAGCAGACATAGAAGCTTCAAATTAAGAATATTAATAAGATTAAGTGTTTTAATACTTTTTTTTTTCGATTTCGGTCCAGTTTTCTAAGTACGCCAGCTGCATGAATAACTAATCTCTTATAAATGTATAGGATTACAAAGTTACGTTTGCAGTTGAAGGTGAAGGTACCGGAAAGAAAAATGTAGGAGGTAGGAGGATTACTTTCTAAAGGGATGTCTTAATTGAACATCCCTATAGAAAGTAATCCCATAAAAAACAAAACTTGTTAAAAAATCCGAGTCTCTTACTCAGTTGTTCTACTGCGTGCAAGACTTGGATTTTTTGACAAGTCATGTTTTTATAGGATTACTTTCTATAGGGATATTCAATTAAGTGCCTACATAGTACTGGGCAGTTCCCAAATTAATTGTACGAGACATACAAAAACCTTGACGTTTTTTAACATTTTATTTATTTTATTTTATTTTTTATTTTATTTTATTACAAAAACCACAGCTCTTAGTGCTATTTACAAGTTATATGAACTTAATTAAATTTAACCTACAGCCAATAATGGTTTTACATTGGCTGTTTTTTACTTGGCTTCCCTGGTATATCCTCAAGAAATAATAACTTTTAGCTATACAAACTATAGGCCGTGTGGTCCCCGGCAGAGTAGAATAGGCCACCCTCACTCTTACCGAGGTGTCGTAAAAGGCGACTAAGGTAAAGCTGCTGGCATGATCATCAGCACCCAGAGAAGGAAAACTCTGCATTTATATCAAAACCCTCGCCAACCCGTCTTCCAAGCGTGGTGAGTATGGCAATTACTCCTCATGTGATTGAGGGAGGCCCGTGCCCCAGCAGTGGGGACTTAAATGGGCTGATGGTGATGATACAAACTATATATCTGAGTATATATATGTCTGAGTAGACAGACACCTCTATCCACGTGTGTACACTTGACACCACTTAATCTCACGGACTCTGAAATCGATGAGATAATTTTTGCAGCATTTTTTTTCTTCGAAAATCGTCTTTCCCACTCACTATTCCGTTTTATTATTTCCCATTTCCACAAATTGCCACACCGATGGTTTAGTACAAATTGCTGAGCGCAAAATCGATTTATGGCAAATCTTGTCTCAATAGTTGATCATTTCGCTCAAAGCCCCCGTGAAATCCGCAGTCGTGCGATGTTTCCTCTTCGTTCGTCAGCTGCGTCAGCGGGCTATCCCCAATGTTTCCAAATCAATTTGTCCTCTTGGTTTAATTGAAATTTTAATGATTGTTTTGATAACGCCCTCTATAGAGGTATCATGAATAAAGTTGTTTTAGCAATCAATGAAATAAGCGAAAAGAAAATCAGATAGTCCATCCATGATTGACCATGTTGCACTTCCATTTTATACAATATCCATATTATAGTTCCATTTTATTGGGCCTCGTCAAAACAACAATTAAAATTTAACAGTGTACCTACGTACACTGTGAAATTTTAATTGGCTTTGCGGACGAAATCTACAAAAATGTAATTTAGATCCCACAACGAGTTAACGTAATTTAAGACGACAATATTTCGATAAGTCTCTGAATGTAATAAGTACTATGTCCAGTGCAAAAAGTTGATCAAATGTGGTTAATGTAAGTGACCGAGGGGGACCCACTGACATCACATGGCGTTTGATCCTAGATCTGATATTGTACGACGGATGTCCGATTTACGCTAGCCTTAGATAGGGTTTGCACAACTCTTTCAATTCGAAAAGTCTATTCAGCACAGTAAAGTGACCGGAACCGATACCGGCTGATAGAAAATTCCGTTTGATCCTAAATCTGATGACGCACGACTGATATGCTGCTTACATTGGGCCTGACTAGGGCTCCCGCAACTTTTCTCTTAATAGAAGTATGTTCACAAAATTACTGTTCTATTTTGTAGCATAAAAAATTGATATCATAACTACCCTACAAAACCCCGGGGGTTTAGTTAGGCGTTATCGGATTAGGTTTAGGCATCTACCCCGCATAGAAACGAGATTAAAGCCCTAAGAGGAAAACCTCTCACGAATACACAAGCAATTCCAGTTGTTGTTAATATTTATGACTAATTAACTAAAATGAAACAGATCCACATACTTACAAGTAATGAGTGTTGTAGTATTTGCTTAATCTAGAGATAAAAGATACATTTTAAAACAAAATTAGCACACATGAATAAACGCCAAGAAAGTGGTTGGTTAAACCCGGGCCAACGGAAAGCTTATTAATGGTAATCCATTACCTGAAAATATTTTAACTATAAGGTACGTCGGATTTAGCATAACATGGACAAACAGCCATACATCAATGTAGACAAATCTGTCAAACTTAGTCGATTCTCACCTTAATGTCAAACACTTTTGGTTCAATATCTATTGAGGGCATTTGACTTGTGGCAACTAACTGTTAAAGTTTTAGTCTCATCAGTGGAATAGTTAAAAATCCCCAAAAATTCACATGTGTGCCAACCCTGCCGCTGACCTAACTCAACCGGCTCCTGATAGAGTCAAGCTCAGAGAATTCTCCAGAGACTTACAAACGGTTTCAGACGCAGCAGACCCCATGTTGATTGCGATCCCTTAATCTGTTTAACCTTTCTGTGAAGAGTGAACTGTAACGGCTGAACTTTTTAACTGGACCGGATTTTTTATTTTTTTCAAAAACGTTTTTTCCCGGCCTGACAATGCGCACCTATCTCATATATATAACTCAAGCTAGGGCGTTCCTTTTGATATGACTTATGATGACAATCCATCCGCCGAGAACTCCACATTAAAACCAGGCTGTCTACCACTTGCCTGAGAAGAATCCTGGAGTTTTTTGGTCACACATCCCGGAAAGGGGGACATAATTTGGAACAGCTGATGGTCACCGGCAAGGTGGATGGAAGGAGACCCAGAGGTCGTAGCCCTATCAGATGGTCGGACCAAATACGTTCGACGCTGGACACCAAGCTGTATGACGCCCTCCACATTGCAAAAGACAGACATAGATGGAGGTCTATTATAAAGAGCAAACTGGCCGCCCACGGGAGGAATCACGACCCTCAGTAATGAGGAAAACGACTAGAGGTGGAGGAGAAGATGACAATAGCTCAGCCAGTACAGACAGACCAGAGTCTGTTTAGCCGCTGCATCATCGGAATCGTCTAAATACTCGAGCACAGGTTAAGGTTTAAGGGTCATCTTACAAAAGCATCATATGTTATGAACAGACATCTTCTAGGTAATCGCGTAACAGCCTAGACCGCATCGCGCCTGACGTTTTCCAGGTGTTTTGAGAATTAAAAACCGGCCAAGTGCGAGTCGGACTCGCGCACCGAGGGTTCCGTACAAACCTGCAAGGTTTACAAAGTTCGTTCATTACGACAATCGAGTCATAACTATGGTATTTTTATTGCAAAATGAAATTCATAACATTACAATGGGAAAAGATGGAGGAGCATAAATTTAAGACAAAGAACTTTTTATCATTTAAGTAATCCTTTATTTTATATTAACACATATCATTTCGATAAAAGAACGTCGAAATATAAAGAAGAAGGCTATTTCGTCTTCTTTAAATGTTGCCCTCCCCATACATAGTATAATAACTCGCGGTCATTGCTGTAACTACAATTATGTTTACAATCACAATTTTTTTGGTGGTATAACTACTTAAAATTTTAAGCTTTTCGGAATTTTTCTGTTACCTGTGCTGTAAGCTATTGCTTCTTACCAAATTTCGAGATTCTATGTCAACGGGAAGTGGGCTTTAGGTTTTAATTCCCTTGTGTGTAGTTGCGAGTTTCAAAATATGCGGTATCAATGGTTGCACTTTTGCGTTTTGCGTTTTTGCGTTGACTTAGATTATTTTTTTCACGGGTTAAAGGCAATTAGATCTAAGTATTTGATATGAATTTCAACTTGATAGCTCTACGCGTTCATGAGGAAAAAAGTAATAAGTTTATATTTATTAAAAAATATATATTTTGTAATGTAATAAAAATTTAAGGTTTTCGGAATTTTTCCTTTATGTGTGCTATAAAACGTTGCTTCATGCCAAATTTCAAGATTCTAGGTCGACTGGAAGTACCCTTTAGGTTTTGATTCCCTTGCGAGTAGGTACTTGCGAGTTTCAAAATATGCAGCTTAAATTGCTGTTTCTTTTGATTGCATTGACATAGAAGTTTGATTTTGTTACAGCTTAAAGCTATTATAGACCTGAGTATTTGGTATGAATTTCAATTTAATACCTCTACGCGTTTATGAGGAAATGGGTAGTAAGGTTAAAATTATTAAAAAAATATATATTATGTGATGTAACTAAAAATTTATGGTTTTCGTAATTTTTCCTTTATCTATGCTATAAGACGTTGCTTCGTACCAAATTCCAAGATTCTGAGTTCACGGGAAGCACCCTGTAGGTTTTGATTCCCTTGCAAGTGTCGAAAATTTCCGGCATAAACGGCTGTATCTTTTGATTGCGTTGGCTTAGAAGTTTGATTTTTTCACAGCTTCAAGGGACAGTAGACCTGAGTAATTGATATAAATTTCAGCTTCATACCTCCACGCGATCCTGAGAAAAAGGGTCTTGACAGACGGACGGACGGACGGACAGACGGACAACAAAGTGATCCTATAAGGGTTCCGTTTTTTCCATTTGAGGTACGGAACCCTAAAAAGTAAATAAAATCAATACACAATGAATACCATCAGGTGTGATCCGTCTGCTCGTCTGCCACCTATATCATAAAAAAACAAAAAAAAAACCTCATGGCGAAATATTGGGCTGAGCTTTCTAGAGCTAAGGTTACTTAGTTATTCCATCGACATATCAAGAATACGAGATATCCTATGCAATCCTTGTTTTCAAGTCCAATAAAAGTTTTTCTTATGATTCAGACCGCCTATGGAGCGAAAAGAAAGAAACATTTCGAGGCTTCCCGTTTTTGTGTATATTAAAAATGTCTCTCTGCGGCTGAAAGCGAGGACATGAATGGGGCTAAAAGGACCAGGACACACCCGCGAGCCTTCCGCGCGTCGTCACTTGCCACAACGATACCTTTGTAACCTTTTCAGTGGATTTTAGTGACCTGTAGAAAGCACTTAGTTGATTTTTTTGTGTGAATTTGGCAGATGAGCAGATGGATTACTCGGCAGGTCGTTTAGCCTTTGGTCTTGCGCTTTATGCCTTTTTATTCGTGTCACATGTCCCTTCGAAGTATGAGGGTAAAGGTATAAAGAGTGAACTTGTGTCTGGCCGTACAATAGAATCTTAACACGGCCTGGGTCGATGGCTGACTGTCTATTTATTGGATAGCAGCTTTGCGAGCCCTCTCCCATTGATCTCTGTTGGTGGCATTGCGTCCAAAGTCGGGGAACCTGGCGCCTAACCACCTGAAGACCCTAAATGGTTTGCAGCTTGCATAGTTTTTATTTGAAATATTTTTGTGTAATGCGTGCAAGCAATTTTTGTTTGTAAGTGGTTAATCGCCAAATTCCCCGACTTTTAGTTAAGGAACACATTGTAGCAGACTTGATACTGTCCACCTACTGGTGATCTACCTCGAAAATTGGTAGGTACGGGTAAATGTAAAATATTTCTTTTTTTATGTACCAGCTGGCAACACCGCCCGTCCTAGTTTTAAACACCCACAGCCTACGAGGGCTTGCTCACTCGCGTCCTCACATCACATGTAATTACGTTGTTTGGCAGACGAATGTGGCTCCACTGAGCCAGAAGCATGCTTGCGGAAAATGTAATTTTAAAACTTGACTTCTCGATTACTCACTGTCATATTTTGTGCTTTTATTTCCGCACCATTTTAGAATAAATAGTCCATTTCGTGTTTAAAAGTATGAATAGTTTCGATGTTTTTAAAAGTCTTTTGAACCATAAACACTACATATCCTCTAGAGAGAGACCCTACGTACTCGCACGAGTACACAAAGTTCGAAAAAATTACCAACTTTGCTTCCTCCTAGAAGCGTCCGCATGTACCTACATTATACACTGGTGATCACACAAAGAAAAACCATCTGGAAAAGCTGGAGATTTTTTCCATTACTTTTCCTTAGTGTACTGTACTCTGAATATTACAAGAACTTACTTTAACTTAATTTCCAATGAGTATTCAATTATTGTATACTTATTTTTCATAAATATCTCCTTGCTCTAGCTAGAGGCTATTCTATACTTTTAAATCTTGTTAAGTGTACAGTATAATTGAATAAAGTCCCAAAGTTTAAAAATTTATTGTAAAATCCGAAAATACGTATTGGTCATATCTACCCCAGCTCTGAATTGGGCGGCAGGGACTCGCCCTTAGCCTTATACGATCTACATTTTACACGAAAAAGGCGATCGTTTATATGCATACGTGAACGTGCCGTAACTCTAGGAAAACGTTTCATGAGCTCAACGTGCTTACTAAAGGGCAATGAGAAAATTGGTCAATCTATCTCCCTCACACACCTTATAGATTATAACCCGATAAACTTATAGATTAATATACAGAGGTACTACCGACAAAGAAAAAGCTTTAAATAGTACACAAACTAACAGTACAGGACCACCTAAATAATTAAACACTGAATATCTGTATAACTTAGCTTTTAACGTGACGGGTAGGGCACACTAGCGACGCCAATTGATATTAATTTTTAGTTACTAAACCGGATCTATTTAAATCAATTTCGGGGTTACTAATCTCGGCTCGAACTCTCGGCAAACACTAATACTATTTATTAAATAACCATGCACAAATGTTGGGTCCGTTTTTGTACGCGAAAAATTGATTCACGATTCACGGTAATCCAAAATTCAAATGCATAACCAAGACCAAGCAGTCAACAATAAGTATTAAATAAATAGTATAGGTGTTTGCCGAGAGATTGTAACCCCGAAATTGTTTGAAATAGATCCGGTTGAGATCCGGTGGTCAATCTATCTCCCTCACACACCTTATAGATTATAACCCGATAAACTTATAGATTAATATCCAGAGGTACTACCGACAAAGAAAAAGCTTTAAATAGTACACAAACTAACAGTACAGGACCACCTAAATAATTAAACACTGAATATCTGTATAACTTAGCTTTTAACGTGACGGGTAGGGCACACTAGCGACGCCAATTGATATTAATTTTTAGTTACTAAACCGGATCTATTTAAATCAATTTCGGGGTTACTAATCTCGGCTCGAACTCTCGGCAAACACTAATACTATTTATTAAATAACCATGCACAAATGTTGGGTCCGTTATTGTACGCGAAAAATTGATTCACGATTCACGGTAATCCAAAATTCAAATGCATAACCAAGACCAAGCAGTCAACAATAAGTATTAAATAAATAGTATAGGTGTTTGCCGAGAGATTGTAACCCCGAAATTGTTTGAAATAGATCCGGTTGAGTACGGTGCCCTATCCGTCGCCTTAAACTTTATGTGTCGTGCAATAGTTTATCTATTTGAGTATATATTACCTATTTTAGTATAAATAATACTTGAACATTAAATGTGTCATTTTCTTCTTTTACAGGTAAGAACAATTCCAATTCTCTGTCTTCTGTCATCAATGCCGCAGGTTGGTAAATGTATTACAGCTGCTTAAAAAGGCAGTGTGATAATAATGCATACTCGTGCAAAACTTTTTTTTTTTTAACTCCGAGATAGGTAGCGCAAGCACCTGTGTTACGGGTATCAGATTCAACAGTGGGATTACAAATATATACATATACTACTTTTCTTTTGTAAATACATACTTATAATATAGGAAACACCCAGACCAATACAAACAAACATGTTCATGCACACAAATGTTTGTACTGTGCGGGGATCGAACCCGCAACCCTTGGACCAAAGGCAGCGTTCACTACCACTGTTCCAAACGGGTCATCGAACTATTCAAGTAGTGCACTCGACAAACCATTTCAATGGAACAATAGTCAAAATAAAAGTATTTCTATTCCGTTTTTATCTTTCCAGGACAATGCACTGAACAAGGGAAGTAACGTGTACAAAGTTCCTTAAATGAATTAATCAAAACACGAAGGAAAAGAATTGTTAATTATCGCGGTGGTATTTTTAAAACAGTTCGTACAAATGAAGACTTAAACGTTGTTCCATTGTTTAATTTTAGGAAATGTGATTTCTAACGTCGTTTTCTCAATAATATTATCGTTGAGTTGCAGAACGCGTCATTTCAATGTATTCTCCATTATAATGATAAATGCCCTGATAATTTTAGTAGTGTCATACGCTAATGGTCGCGAGCTCGATCCCAAACCCTGAACAAAACTTAAGCACTGGTTTTTGTTCATCATCATCATCATCGTCAGCCCATTTAAGTCCCAACTGCTGGGGCACGGGCCTCCCTCAATCACATGAAGGGTAATTGTCATACTCACCACGCTTGGCAGACGGGTTGGCGAGGGTTTTGACATAAATGCAGAGTTTTCCTTCTCTAGGTGCTGATGATCATGCCAGCAGCTTTACCTTAGTCGCCTTTTACGACACCTCGGTAAGAGTGAGGGTGGCCTATTCTACTCTGCCGGGCACCACACGGTTTTTGTTCAGTAATTTGTAATATGAAACTATATTAGTCATTCCTCTGTTGTTTGATATGTTTAAGATACAGTACGGAATTAAAAAAAAACATCATATAAATTTGATTAGATAAAAGATTCTATATACGATTTCTGCAACTCACAGTTACATAAATATTCCTATCGATCGTTATCTTCGCGTGTTTACATTCATTGCATAATATTTTAGGGAAAACCTGAGCAATTTGGTCATGAGGATCATAAATTATTTTACGAGTAGGCCGATAGCATAACCCTTAGCCTCTTTTATAGATACGTAGAGGAGCAGGCATTGCGGACCCAGGGTAGAGAGATTAAAAGAGTTAAATAAATGTATTTTTCCTTATTAAAATACCGTAGCCTCAAATACTGCTTTTATTTTGTATTTTTTGTTATAACGGCAGTAAGAAACACGTCATCTGTGAAAATTGTATTTGTGTAGTCATTACAATTCATGAGATACAGTCTGGTGATATTCAGCAGAGTCTGAGTAATAGGGTCCCGTTTTTGATCTGTGGGTACGGAACCCTGAAAAACCAAGCGTCGAAGAGATAGATTGGACAATCTATCAGGAATTTTCTATCTTCTCTCTGACACACATGTTCGCCATTGCCCATTACAGCGCCTGTAAGCGGCCGTAGCGAGTAGGCTACCCTCCTCATGTCAATGTCCGTTTGATTTGCAGTGTTGTTTTTCAGCCACCAGTAAAAATAATACAGATTCTAGCGGTCTGAGTCAATCACTCCGCGTGGGCTGACGCAATTCTAAGGTTTTGAATTACTTAGTATCTAGTAGTTTTAGTGAATATATTTGGTGTTTATTTGTGCAGCAGGATAACTTGATCCTGATAATAAGAATCGTTGAATTATATCGTTTTTAACACTGTTTAATTGTGTGTTGTCACGGACTAATAGAGTCTTAAAACCCGCGATTGTTTGGAATGGTATCGGCAGAATCCGAAGGTCGATAAAACGTAAAATTTTATTGAGTGACTGACTTTGACTGACTTCGACTGTTGACTACCTACTTATTTTCTATAAGTTACTTGACATTGGTAAGATATCTTCGGGTAGAGCCATAATATTAAAAAGTAATAATACATGGGGAATGTGTCCGTTATATGGAATTAGGTGCATGTCTATGGTCCGTATGTATGTACCTATAAATACGAAATAGCTTGTTACCAGTGGCGAAGAGTCCATACAACCCGATTCCCGTCGGCTTCCCTTACGAAAAATCGAATCTATGGGCCAACGATATTTTTATCTGTTAAATTCACTTAGTGTCACACTTACATAGTTCAAATAGAATTATAGACTTAACGCCTACAAAATTTGATGAGCAACGCAAATAATGCAGGGGGCAAGCCGGTAAAATACCGAGTTACTTCTTCATACTACAAATTCTCATACTGAGCATCTGTCCTTTTCATTTATGTGTATAGATCGTCATGTTCCGTCTCGTTTTAGCACGTGCAAATTTACATATCAATAACTCGATGCCTATCGGCTTGTTATAGAGATAGGTTAATTAACAACGCACAGGTGCAAGCGAGAAAGAAGTACAATTGTAATGATTCCGAATTAAGAATAAATGTGGCACGGTATTAAATCATGACAGGAGCGTACTATATTTTTATTTCCCTTGCTTTTTAGTTTTTATTTAATGGCGGATAATGCTAATTGTAAACAACTTGTTGCTTTCGTTTTGTCGAATTTTATATGTTTTGGTGTTGAATTGTGGTGGATTGAATTAATTTTTGTATTGTGTGTTGTGCTGAAGTCATCTTAATGTCGGTCGTCGGTTAAAAATGTCATTAATACTCATATATTGTTGTCGCACAGATTATTTGCTATCGAACAAGACTTCGTTCTCTAAGTTTTGAAAACAAAAAACATGTAGTAAAATTAGGCCGCGCCAATCAAAATATATATTTTTTTGACTTTAACATTTTACCGTGGGATAGCCACGCATCGGCATGAATGGGCCGGTTCGATCGTAGTGGTACCACGACCTCACAGAAAACCGGCGTGAAGCAGCACTGTACTGTGTTTCGCTGCGTGAGTGGGGGTACCGGAGGTCCAAGTCGGGGGAAAGTGGGGTTTAAAGGTTGGCAGCGCACTTGTGACTCCAATGATGTCACGGGTATCCATGGGCATGCTGAGCATTTTGGTAAGTTAATTTCATATTCCGGCTTCCCTTTTGAAAATATTCACCCTTCGCCACTGCTTGTTACATATAGTGATCTGTGGATACGAAACACGTGCGAAATGTCGAATGACACAAATCAAAGGTTTTTTAAGGTAATAGTTTTGTGATTGTATTGTTTTGTGCCGTGCCATGAAGTGTCGCGAGGATAAAAAATTACACATTGAATTGTATTGTTTCAACACTGCTAGTAAGCTGCGATCACATTAAAAAGTAGTCTGGACAGAATCCGTAGATCGATAAAATGTTACATATCAATCAGTCTGCTCAACGTAGGCCTCCCCCAAAGAGCGCCTCTCTGGTCCTGTGCAGTCTGCATCCAGATCACACCAGCCATCTTTCTCAAATCGTCAGTCCATTGCGCCGCAGGGCGTTGAACCTTGGAAATGTTACAACCGACGTTTTATTCTGTGATTGTGAATTTAACTGACTTTGAAAGTTGGCTACTGGCATTTATCACTTTTTTCGCTTGACATTGCCTAATATTAGCCTCACAAAGAGAGGGTAGAGACAGTCAATATAAAAAACAAGATATTGCAAGGCAAGGCAAACAAGGCAAGATATTCGGCTTAACTGAAGGCTGCGTAGGATTTGTTGGCTTGGGTCAAAGGGTAATTGAAAACCCTTCCTAGAATCCTAGATCTGATATTCTTCTGTGCTGTTTCGCTGCGTGAATGAGATTACCGGACCCGAGGGCCAATCCGGGGGAAGGGGGGTTTAAAGGTTGGCAGCGCAGTTGTGACTCCACTAGTGTTTCGGGTATCTATGGGCGGCGGCAATCGCTTACCATCAGGTGATCTGTCTGCTCGTTTGCCACCTGTCACATAAAAAAACGTCTGGTACAATGAAGCGATTGCCGTCATAAACCTTACAACCCAACAATAGGGTAACCTAGATCACATGGATCTTAGTTACACTTTCAAGCAAACAAGCGTACGACTTTCCTGATAGTAAGCGACTATCGTATATGGCCGCATGCATCTCCAGAAGACATAGAGAGCGATGGTAGCTCAATGGATACGAACGCGCCTCCCACGCAGGTGGTCGAGGTTCGAATCCGAGCATGCACCAATGGTTTTTTCAAATCTTTGTGCGTATTTCTACCATTACCATCTGCTTGGCGGTGAGGAAAAATATCGTGAAGAAACCTACACGTTCCCGAAAAAGTTTCTGAAAGGTGTAATCATGATTCAGTTGGTCTGGTTCCCTTGTTAAAGGGTTGAGAAGTTCAGACGGCAGTCTTAGACGGCTAAGATGAAGAAGAAGCATCTCCAGAAGACTTGCATACGTTTTGCCGACCTATACGCTCATTTTTTAAAGGACCTCATAATGTAGTCCCTCGAAAAACCTCTGACGAGAGCTCTTTCCACAGCCTAGCCGGGGCGTTTTCACGTTTTGAAAGAATTGATAAATTGTTTCAGTCCCTAAAAGGCAAACTAAATTAATCCGCTCAAAAAAGTCACCTGCCTGTGAAGGGCTAACTTTTCAACTTGCCTGATCCGCATTAAGGGTATTTGTTTACTGGTTGGTCATCTAGCGCTGTCATTTATGATTTGGTGATGAATTAAAAAAATTAAAGAAGTAGCTTTGCAGTAGAAACTCGAAGATAGACTTTGTAACAGTACTGAAGAATAGTATGTAACATGTTGTACTTGATCATCATCTTATGTCAATTCAGTTGTGATGAGGTCGGCTTTTTTGATGTCAATAAAATCTTTTTTATACTAGGGGTGACAAATGAGCATGCAGGTCACTTGATAATAAGTCAGATAATCGGTAATCGCTGATGCGTAGCCGGGCTTTTAGAAAATAGTACACTCGTCTCTTAAACGTCCTTAAATTTCACAGTATCACATACATTGATCTGATTCCGATATAGGTAGCTCAAACACCTGTATTACGGATATCAGATTCAGAACAGAACGAAACAGCGGAATCACAAATATATACATACTAGCGGCCGCCCGCGACTTCGTCCGCGTGGAAAAGTAACTTTTTACCCCCCTTTCGACCCCTTACAACCCCCTTTTCGCAATAAAAAGTAGCCTATGTTCTTTCTCAGGGTCTAGATTATCTGTATACCAAATTTCATTTAAATCCGTTGAGTAGTTTTGGCGTGAAAGAGTAACAGACAGACAGACAGACAGACAGACAGACAGACAGAGTTACTTTCGCATTTATAATATTAGTAAGGATTAGTAAGGATAATACTTTTCTTTTGTAAACACATACTTTATTATACATAGAAAACCTCCAGACAATTTTTTATATTAAGTACTAGCGGCCGCCCGCGACTCCGTCCGCGTGGAAAAGTAACTTTTTACCCCCCTTTCAACCCCTTACAACCCCCTTTTCGCAATAAAAAGTAGCCTATGTCCTTTCTCAGGGTCTAGATTATCTGTATACCAAATTTCATTTAAATCCGTTGAGTAGTTTTGGCGTGAAAGAGTAGCAGACAGACAGACAGACAGACAGACAGAGTTACTTTCGCATTTATAATATTAGTATGGATATATGTATAAAAATTGGTACAAAAGACAAAAATTCTTTAATATAAGTACCTACTATTGGCATCATATCCCGAGAATTTGGTTTATCTGGTTTGATTTAAACCCATACTTAGTTGAAGTTAGATTATCTTGGAGGGACAATGACGTACTCCCAGAACCGTGACTTAAGCATTGTTTCAAAATGACGGATTATGTAAGGGTTGTAAGCTGAAATGTCATGGTTTCATTATAAAATTCAGTAGCCAAGAGTACACTGCATCATAATAACATACAAAATTCGACACAACCTACGTCTTATTATAACTCTATTAAAATCCAAATTCGCAAGAATTATAATTCTGACGCTGCAAAAAAGCACTGACTTAATTCTTACGATCAACCTCTTGAGTTATGATCACCAGGGCTGCATTTACCATATGCATGATAGGTGAGGTAAAGGGGCTCCTGATCTACTAGGAACCCCGTGCACGCATTAAAATATAGCAATCTTTTGGTCTTAGCTGAAAATAAAAGAGGATAATTGTAGGGGCGGACATATGCTGAAGAGCGGCAGTATTTATGGCGCCAAAAATGTAGAAATGAAAGAATAAATAGAACTTGCTGGTTCTTTTTAAGCTTCTTTAGATTCATTCATGTTTTTCCATTGAAAGCATTCTCTCTCATTCTCGCAGTCTTTTTATAAGTTGGTTGCCATTCATCTACCGATTTATTATTATTTATTTCTTGCATTTATTACTAAATCGAATCTCATCAAAATAAAGTTTATTTGATATTTCTGTATGATTTCCATCGAATGTCCTCTAGCAAACTATTCAATAGTTGTAGTCGTTTTTATATTGTTTGTCTCCAAAGCAATTTGTCACTTTTGTTAGGGAGTGAGGTAATTGAAAATTGCCAGCAAACACAAAACAAATACCTAAAATTTCAAAAATTATCTAAAATTTCATTGAACTATGTGCTCGGCATTATATCTAACGTAGGTTTGTTATTCTAGGACCCCAGGGTGCCCACGGCCTTGATGCTCCACCTCAGAGTCTGGCATTGTGAGTTATGCGTCGCCAAATGAGACCCTCACGCCTGGGAACATTCCACTTCCATCGAGGCGTGTAAATCATAGCCAGCCTTTATTAAACGGGGAAAGTTCAATTTAATTTCATCTCAGCTACTTCTACGCGGTCTACTAGCGCCACCATTCGATTTTTATTATTTAATAAAGATTTCAAGACATTGATAGAAAAAATCATCACTATTTCCATACTCTTTTTTTATGTCATAAGTGGCAGACGAGCACGACGCTCTACTCCCTGACTCTACTGCCTGAGTAAAAAAATTCATCGAACTGAAATGGGGTACCTGCCTTTTCAATTCGTTGTAATTTCTTCTACCTGATGGTTGTTTGGATGAGATCGCAATTAACCATAAAACCGCTGAAATTGTATTTACCTATCACGATGGCATTAAATAACCTTTTATTTAATAAAGAGTATCCATCTACTTAACGATGACAACAATATTGTATGAGGTAGGTGGTCCGTTTTGTGTCTCTCAGTATGAGTATCCCTCACTGCTGAAGATCGTGACTCATTCCGATTTTGTCAACCAGCTGTTGCCATCGGCTACGCTCCGCCGCTCGGTGCAGGGCAGTGCTTATCGGGATCTCGAGCTGTTTCGCTATCTGGCCTGACCATCGCTGGGGACTACGGCCTCTCGGTCTTCTCCCCTTCACTTTCCCTGTTACAATCCATCGCTCCAAGCTATCCCCACTCCTTCGTGCAATGTATCAAAAATATTGCACGATACGTCGCAAACAGGTGGTGGACTAGCGCTGAGTATCCTCTATTTTAATTCTTTGAGAATCGAGACGTTTGGTGCGGCGGGCAGTCTATGGTATGCGGCGCCAGCACCAAATTTCAAAGGCGTCGATTCTTTTCCGGTCGGCTGCCTTGATTGTCCACGTCACGACACTATATAGGGCGATGGTTAAGGCAAGTGTGCGAACAAGGTGTATCTTCGTTTGATTTGATATGTTTCTATGAGTATTAGTAAATTCATTATTGTTGACTATTTTTAACAATATTAATACCTACCTACTATAATGATGGTTGATGGTTGTGAGTGTGACATAAGATAATGATCAAGTACAACATGTTACATACTATTCTCCAGTACTGTTACAAAGTCTATCTTCGAGTTTCTACTGCAAAGCTACTTCTTTATTTTTTTTGAATTCATCACTAAATCACAAATGCCAGCGCTAGAGGACCAAACAGTAAACCAATACTCTTAATGCGGATCGGGCAAGTTGAAAAGTTAGCCCTTCACAGGCAGGTGGCTTTTTTGAGCGGATTAATTTAGTTTGCCTTTTAGGGACTGAAACAATTTATCAATTCTTTAAAAACGTTAAAACGCCCCGGCTAGGCTGTGGAAAGATCTCCGGTCAGAGGTTTTTCGAGGGACTACATTATGAGGTTCTTTAAAAAAAGAGCGTATAGGTCAGCAAAACGTATGCAAGTCTTCTAGAGATGCTTCTTCTTCATCTTTGCCGTCTAAGACTGCCGTCTGAACTTCTCAACCCTTTAACAAGGGAACCAGACCAACTGAGTCATGATTACACCTTTCAGAAACTTTTTCGGGAACGTGCAGGTTTCTTCACGATGTTTTCCCTCACCGCCAAGCAGATGGTAATGGTAGAAATACGCACAAAGATTTGAAAAAACCATTGGTGCATGCTCGGATTCGAACCTCGACCACCTGCGTAGGAGGCGCGTTCGTATTTATTGAGCTACCATCGCTCTCTATGTCTTCTGGAGATGCATGCGCCATATGTGGTAGTCGCTTACTATCAGGAAAGTCGTACGCTTGTTTGCTTGAAAGTGTAACTAAGATCCAGGTGATCTAGGTTACCCTATTGTTGGGTTGTAAGGTTTATGACGGCAATCGCTTCATTGCACCAGACGTCTTTTTTATGTGACAGGTGGCAAACGAGCAGACAGATCACCTGATGGTAAGCGATTGACGCCACCCATAGATACCCGAAAGACTAGTGGAGTCACAATGGACAACATTTCAAAATTGCTAATCTCTGAAAAAAAAAATACCAATTCTTTGTTTACTTTTCCGCCGCTCGAATATATATTTATTCATTTTTTATTTTGCTTATTTACTGAGAAAAAAATTAAAAACTAAAAAACGTAAGATGACGTCATCGGACGGCAGAATGTAAAATATTTCTTTGCTTAGCACATTATAGTTTTAAATTTACGTAATGCCAAACTCATGACGTGTAACTGTCAAAAAAAAGACAACTTGTCAACGTTGCATGTATGAATGACATTGACAATGTTGACACTAGTATTATTTACCTTTGACAGTAGTACCTTTTTTTTTATTAAAACAATGATAAGCAAAGGAATATCGCTGATTCAGCCGTCCGATGACGTCATTTGGCGCTTACGTCTATTTAGAATAAAAAGAATTTCAATAATTATTTTATGCATGAAAATGGTCAAATTTTGAAAAAAGAAAAAATATGGGTCTGTTCATTTTATGTCAACTTTCATATAAAAAAACAATATGGACATGTTAAAAATTTGAAATGTTGTCCATTGCGCTGCCAACCTTTAAACCCCCCTTCCCCCGGATTGGCCCTCGGGTCCGGTAACCTCATTCACGCAGCGAAACATATCACAGAAGCTACTTGACGTCGGTTTTTCTGGGAAGCCGGGGTCCATTCATGCCGGAGCGAGACTCTCCCACGGTAGAACCCAGACTTATCCAATCCTGGATTATAGTCCAAGCGTACCCCGAGCTCCGAAGCGACAGCTTTGGACCCACCTGGGAATGACCCACTAGCATAATGATGGTGACATTTGAAAATAGGAAGTTTAATTTCACAAAGGGGAATAACGCAGGCAATTTTTAGGAAAGTTGTTTTTATTCTGGGGGCGCTGCGGTTACCGCGGCACAAACAAAAGCACAGCCCATTGGTCGTCATAATAGCCCGTCTGTTGTCAGTAGAGCTGGGATGAACAGTTTCAATAATCAGTGCCGAAAACGATTGCCGATCTTTGAAAAAAACAGCTTATTTAAACTCAGATTGTTAATTGTATAGATTGTAGAGATATATCGTCGCTATGTGTCTTCTATCGCATCCACTGTGAGGAGTGTTCTGAGGAGCTGTTTGGCCTTATTTCAAATTTTCACCACCTTATATCACGCCAGAAATCCAAATTCCATCCACAACACCTGGATGGATTTGCGTTTCTCACGCCACCTCCTACCGCGCGTAGTAAAGAATAAGAATAGTTTATTTGCTTTTGAACAGGGTGTACAGAAAACGATGTTATGCTAATCCCGTACTAAGTAGCTTAAGCAATATTATCTTCATGCTTAAAAAGTTGGTGCCTACTATAATTATTAATAAAACTAGTAAGCGTAAAATCTACGACAGTTTTATGATACCTATAAATATTAAATCTGTGCGTCCTGTGAAAAGTGGTACAAGTCGATTTATATCGAATTTGATTTTCTTCTTGCTACTTCATCACAAAAAAAATCCTCTATTTTTCTGTC
Source organism: Marasmia exigua (assembly GCA_019059595.1). NCBI lineage: Eukaryota > Metazoa > Arthropoda > Insecta > Lepidoptera > Crambidae > Marasmia > Marasmia exigua. The sequence goes on along the minus strand of CM032463.1, from coordinate 28,644,904 downwards.
TGATCAGACGGAAAATGGAGGATTGGTTTGCATGTCTGATCAATCAGAAAAATAGAAGATTTTTTTGCGATGAAGTAGCAAGAAGAAAATCAAATTCGATATAAGTCGACTTGTACCACTTTACACAGGACGCACAGAAATATTTTGTTATTTCTAAGGTTCTGTAATACAAAAAAGAAATCAATAGGGTATTTGACTAAGCTCTCGTCAAATCAAATCGTTGAAGTTATTAATTCGACAATTTTCTTAGGTATTACACTGGATTCCAAACTGCAATGGAAGCCACACTTGGCAGCCTTGGCGGGAAGACTTAGTTCCGCCGCATATGCGGTTAAGAAGATCAGACATCTGACTGATATTGAAACCGCGAGACTGGTTTATTTTAGTTATTTTCATAGTATAATGTCATATGGTCTTTTGTTGTGGGGGTCGGCGGCTGAGATACAGACTATTTTTGTATTGCAGAAGAGGGCCATCCGCTCCATATACAACCTTAGGCCTCGCGATTCGCTGAAAGAACTGTTTAAGAATATCGACATTTTAACTGTAGCTTACAATACATTTCGGACTGTATTTTGTACGTGCGAAAGAACATTGATATTTTTTCTAAAAAATCTGATTGTCATGGTTTTAACACTAGAAATAAACACAAGCTCGCGATTCCAAATCTGAAGCTCCAAAAGATTAATAGTTCATTTGTTGGTCAAAGTATTAAAATGTACAATAAGTTGCCACAAAATGTTATTGAGTTACCAACGCATAAATTTAAATCCCACGTGAAAACCTGTTTAATGAGTAAAGGATACTATACAATTGTAGATTACTTAAATGATAAGGATTCATGGACATGATGACCTCCGTGCCTGCACACATGTAGTAATTGTATAAATATTTACTGGAATCATTATTATTATATAATTAATCATTTTTAATAAATTAGGCTTAGCAGCATTTATTAATGTATACAAATTGATTAGTATTGATTAATCAAACAATTGACAAGATGCTAACCACCTACTATTGTACACCTCGTCCTGCAGTTTATTAGTATTGGATTAAGTACTCTGTGACCTATGCGGGGAACCTAAGTAGTCATGCTCACTCAAATGTCTCTGAGGTGGTGGCGTTATGTGGCGGGTCATTACATTCCCTCTAATATGGTTGAGTGAAATGATGGCTGACACATACGTCATACTTGTGAACAGGTGCCACCTTTGGGGACTGGTCCGCTTCGGTTTACCTCATATTTAGCTTTTAATTTGCTTCATTCTATTTTGTGTTGCATTAGACTGTATGACTTGGTATGAGGATAATAAACCATTGTAAAAAAGTTGGCGATTAAAAAGAGTAACTGGCGAGTTTCTTGCCGGATCTTCTCGACCAGAAACAACTTTCCGAGCCGGTGGTAGAATCGCATTATGTTTATTTATTTCTTTAGTATATTTTATGTATCAACATATATATGTATTAACATGTAAATTATACATAAGTACTTATAAATAGTTTTAAGTCATTCAAATGTATGACGATTTGTAAGTGCTGTGTACAAGCCTATGCAAATAAAGAATTATTTGAATTGAATTGAAATTGAATCAAATAATTCTTTATTTGCATAGGCTTGTACACAGCACTTACAAATCGTCATACATTTGAATAATTTAAGACTATTTATAAGTCCTTTCTAATAATTTACATGTTAATACATATATATGTTGATACATAAAATATACTAAAAAAAAGTAAATAAACCTAATGCGATTCTACCACCGGCTCGGAAAGTTGTTTCTGGTCCAGAAGATCCGGCAAGAAACTCGCCAGTTTACAAAATATAAATATTTTATCAAAATATAGGTAAATATGTGCCACTAGCAAAAATTCTCAATTAAAAATATAACGTCTAGCCGGATTTATGGTCCCTCAAAGATTCATGGGCAAGTCCATTTTAAAATTATTTAACATTAATTATACCATTGAATAACCCATACAATTTGCATCAACTATTATAATAGAACCATTGACATAAACGAAACATTAGATATAGCTACCATACAAAATTAAAATGAAATGCATACAAAATACTTGTTTGTGACGTCACATCCCAGTAGCCATTTGTATGGAGCGTTTTAGATTTGCCCGAAATAATGTACTTTTAAAGTTGTGATATCTCAGGTAGTTTAAATGAGAATCAAGTAATTCTTTCAACGATGTTTCTATCATTACGGGGTCTTTTGATTACAAAAAAAAATGTCAAGTACCGTATTGTTAAGATTACCTAATGATATTAGAGTGTACCTATCCATGATCAAGTTGGTTTGGTTTTCATTGTAATAAGCAGACTAACCGAATACTGAATCATACTTAGTTCGAGAGTACCCCGAGTTCTGGACACAACACACGCCGAGGGCTGACGATGGTGGCGACTTTAATAACGAAAAAAAGAGAGCTTAGAAGCTTGTTTAGTAAAAAGAAGTCTGTGTACTTTTTTTCACCCAGAGAAATGCTTGTGTCGCAGACGTAGTTCCTCTAGGTAGGTATTGCTTTTTTGTTTTAACGCCCATCCCTAGTTGCTTGCTGCAGCTTGCACCGCACCGTTCTATGCAAAAAAAATATTGGTAGCCGAGCAATCTGTTTCGCAGCCTATGTGCACACGGTCCGAAAATTCAAATGAAACGTGTCTACAACGCGAAATGTTTTAACTTTTTTCTGGTCGGTTCGTTAGCGATACTGAAGAAATATAGGCCCCTTTTTGGAAGTTTGTGTCGGTGTCCGCCCTGAGGCACTTTAGCGATTTTGATACAGATTTGTATACGGAATGATGTCTTTATAGCAAAAAAAGAAAAAGTATGATGTTTCACCGTTGGTCGTCGTAACTAAGTCATGTAACGGTTTTTGTGTTAAAAAACCTTTAACCCTTATCATTCTTTATCGTAGAATCAAATTGCCAAATTCTGGAAACAAAGGAAAGGTAGTTAGTACTTTTTTTATTCCGAAATTATTATCCGAATTCCTAATGACGATATGTGTCTCATAGACATCAACAATGCCGGAATTTAGTCATGTCTCTGCCTGCCGTGAAAGAAGAACGCTAATATAGAGGACTCGTTCGTTCGGACGTACCTGATAAAACTTAACTAACAATTTAACTTGTAAAATCATCTTCAAATTAAATTCTCAAAATGGAAAAGAAGGCAAAACAAACTAGAACTTAATAAAAACAAGTTAGCTTCAGAAACGAGATTATTAAGGAGATAAAAAAGAGTAGGCAACATTATTCACTCAATATTCCTTCGTACGGAACTCAGACTTATGAGTATATGATTTAGCAGAATTACCTACCAAATTATTATATTGGTAAAATGAAATAGGTAAGTAATACCGTCACTGTCACCGTCACTGGAGGGTATGTCAATAAAAACGTAAACAGGGAAAGTGAATGATGGCGCCACTGTCGTTACTTCTATCTATTGTATTTGTGGGGGCTTTGGTTTTGTTTGTTTATTTTTTATTTATGTACCTAATACCGATTTATATTAATTTATTTATATTAATTTTGCATTTTTTTTATTTTTCTTTTATTTGTTCTGTATGTATGCGTTTTGTTCTTCATATTCACGTTATAGATTTACTTTGTATCGTTCCGTTTTCTGTTAATATTGTCAGTTTTTTTTTATGTTTGCATGTTTTATTATAAGTCGTTGCTCGAAGGTACAGCCTGAAAATCACATGCTGAGGCTGAACCTTGTTGGCCGCAACTTTATAATGTTCTGTCCTAATTTAAATTTGTATGTAATCATGTGTTGTGGTCAACAAATCATTTCTTATGCTACATATCATACATTGACCTGACTCTGTGCCTACTAAGGAGCATAAAGACTTGTGTCACTGTTGTCAGACAACAATAGAACATATATTAAACTGAGATACTGAACAAACACAATGTTTGCCCAGGGTGCGAACCTATGCCGTAGAAGTTACTACCAAATGCGCCATCGAAGATGGGCTTCGGTCAGCATCGGCGCGTCTCTTTCTCCCTTTGTTTTTTACTGTCATGCACTGATCAGGGTGTGAACTATTAATGCCCGTAATTTTTTCCGCACCGCAACTCATAGGTGAGAGCGATTTAAATAAGAAATAGAATAAAATATTTTTTACTTGAAACTGTCCGTAGTCCTGTGCAATTTATAATAATCTGACTTTTAGTGCAATTTTGTACCAAGCAACAAGTAATTTTGTATCGGAAGGTATTTTTCTTTGTAGGTAGCTTATGTTTGTGAGGAATAATGTTTCAGCAGTACAATGCCTTCGATAAGTTTAAAAGACAGTTAAAAACACGGTGTAACTATATCTAGGGACTTGGATTAGCATATTACGCTTTAAGACTTTACTATAAATGGTAATTATTTTATTGAACATAAACACAAGAAAATTAAGACAATAACTAAGAAATAAAATTTAACTAAAAGTAAATAAAAAGGAAAGTTAAAACAAAGTAGGTCCCCGTGGCAGTGTCCCCAAAATGCTGGCAGCATTACCCCGCTGCATCGCGATGGAAATTCGCTGAGCGAGGTAGCTGCCAGATTTTGGCTCTCCCGTGACTTCGACTAGACGCTTAGCTAAGTCACGGAAGAAAGAGAGAGCGTCGGAACCCCACGAACCCAGTGTTTCAAAACCGAAAGCTACAAAGTGGTAGGCACCAGATAGATGCCTATACTTTGCAGCTTTCAGTCTCTCTGCAGCGTCAGCCGCAGCTCCGGCACTCCTCGTAGTCCCGGGAAGATGAGACGAGAGTGTCGAAGCAGGTAGCATCCCACAATAGAGAACGTCCCATCTTCCAAGGGATGAGGGACATTCCGTCTGGTCTCTTGCCATCATCACGTAAAATGCCGTTCGGCTCTAAGTTTGCCGGCACATTGATGGTGGCAAGCGACCGACGGATAATGTCGTTTAAAGAGGAATGCCTGGAGAGACGGCCGGCACTTTTTACACAGGAGAGCCCATGGTGCCCCAAGGCACTAACAGTGGTGCCACAGAGACATTTGTGTGGGATACAAACCTCAGCACCCAGACGGAGGCCCACGGCGACTCTGAGGGTTTCTGCGTCCAGCAGGGTGCCCACGTTGGCCGACGGGTAGGCTTGCAGCCAATGGCCGGACTCCTTCCTCGAAACCGCTCTCAGTCGCGCAAGGTCGGCGTTGGTGCTGTTGTTGATTAGAGTATTTTGTATGAATTGAATTTTGTCCCAGCACCTTTGTGAATTTGGATCCACTGGTAGATTTTGACCCGGGAAAGCCATTTTCCAGGCATCTCTAGCCTCAACCAAGCACGCCACTTCAAGGGGAGCGGTTACTAGCCGCATTATTTTTGTTACAAGAGTGGACGTGCTATGGATTGAGGATAGGAAGGCCGGTAGAGCAACATCAGTAGATTTGCGTATCCCGATGCCCCCGAAACGGATGAGCAGGGAAGCTTGGATCCAGGACTTATCTAAGAGGTTAATGTTCAGGATTTTTTCCAAACAAATTTTAAGCATGCTGTCCAAATTTTGGGTTATATGTTGGAATTTCCACAGAGGACAGCAGCCTAAAAGATAAGTAAATTTGGGTACAAAAAGACAGAATTTTAAAATCAAAAGCGCTGAATGGGGATTAATTTCAAAAAGGCGACCTGAACATTCATTGAATTTTGCTATTAATTTTTCAACATGCGGAATAACAGCGCTTTCAAACATTGGTGACCCCTAAAGATGAAGACTTGTTTCTGAAAGGATTTTTATGTTCGGAGCTACAATTTTGAATTTAGAAATGATGTCTGATCGCCTGTTGGGGCGCAAACTGTCACGGATAAAGATTTCACATTTATCAAAATTTAAAACCAGGCCAATTGAACTAAATTTTTGAATAATATCTGAAAAATCTGACCGGACAGTTTCTGCTTCATCCCCTAGGGTCCCATCATCCAAATACCAAACGTTAAATTTAGAGGCCAAATTTTGCACTACTGGGTTTATGGCTAGACTGAAAATGGCAGGCCCGAGTGGGTCACCCTGCTGGCAGCCCACATGAGCGGAAAAATATTTATATTTATGTAATCCTAAGATAACATAATGCGTGGCTGATATGCTTACAAAAATACGACTTCACATATTATTCCCTAGACAGCTAACCTCGAAAGTAGATAAGGTTGAACACACATACAATATATTACTTTAATGTAGGGATGTTCTTTGTTTTGAGCACAAACTTAAAAAAAAACATTTATAAAAAGATCTTTTTTTAGTTAGAGTGAGGGTACCGAAGCCCAATCCGGGGGATAGAGGGGGTTTAAAAGTTGGCAGCGCACTTGTGACTCCTCTGGTGTCGCGGGTGTCCATTGGCGGCGGCAATTGCTTACCACCAGGTGATCCGTCTGTTCGTCTGCCTACCTATTACATAAAAAAAAAGTTGCGTGGTATTGAGATTATTCAAATTTATGAAAACTCTTCTGTTTGACTCCGGCTATTCATACGGAATCCGAATCATAAAAGCAAGCTATGACTGTTTAAATTTTACAAATGCATTTAACAGATTCAGGCCATAAAAATGTATCTATAAATAAAATCGGTTGTTAAGGGGCGTAATTATTTATTGAAATAAAGAACAAAAACACAAGAAAATTAAGACAGCAAATAAATATAAGCTAAAAATAAATAAAAAGGTTTTTTTTTCCCTGGTTAGGGACGTAGTTAAGGTATTATAACAAAAATCGTAACTAATTATATTTTCCGAATTTATTGACAATTAAGAATCGATTAAACATACTTGGATTTTTTGTAGAAAGTCACTTCTCTACTTTAATGCATTATACGACTTAAGTATATCAGAGGCACATCAGATATTCACGAACACCGTAATTTCCGTCAGCTGGATCGTTAAATCGGGTCTCTTCCATTAAATACCGTTCGCTCAAATCCTGCTATATTACAGTTTTTTGCCCTCCTCTAAAATTAGTAATACTTTGGAATGCAGCAAAAAGTGCCATCAGTTGCATGCGGTGTTTCAAAGAATATCGAAAAAAAACGAATGAGGGTTCGATAGACCGAATCGTATTTGACGGGTCGACGAGTTATTTGGATTTTTGGTGCTCGATTACCACCTATCGCGTTGTCGAGTAAAGTGGCGGCGCAAATTCCTTTTGTGTAACGGTTTTCTATAATATAACTTCATTGACAGGTCCGTTGGAATTGGTAGAGTCTCTGCCTCCCGCTCCCAGGGCCATGGTTAGGATTAAAACTTGTGTTTTTTAAATGTTTATTCAAGATTAGATAAGTATTTCGTATTAAATTATAAACTGCAACTTAAACTTAAATTGTACAGTTAAGTTTCTGTAATGCCTAGATTTTTTAAGTAGTCTTTTTTTTGTGCAATAAAGTATATCTATCCAGGGGGGAGGTCATGGGGTCATGACCCTCCCTGGCTTAGCCCTGAAGGACCCTGCGCAGGGAAGATTTTATTTATAAATAGTAGATTATTTAAATATTTAATAAATTTGATATACTCAATACGTTTTTTGATGGCAAACACATTATTCGGAAACAAACGTCTCGAAAACGTGACTTCCTCTTTTACCCCTACCATTTAAGTTTCTAAACTAGGAATAGGATGTTGAAAATAAATTTGGGTTAAATTTTAACTTCAATGTGGAGGAAGTATACTGAATATGATAATGTACGTTAACCCTGGCGTGCGTCTTATTCCTTTTAGATGGAAAAGTTTTTTCATCGTTGGCTGTGTGTTAGCTCACTTTTAATGTAAAATCTTCGTATCTAGGTACTTCTAACAGTTATAAAATATGCAAAAGTCTTTATTCTGCAATAGTTAATTTATCTCTACATTTCAGTGAGGTCTGTTAAGAATGATAAAGTTTTAATCTGTGTCGTAATAAGAAACGTTGTTTTTCTTCAGAAAAAATAAAGTGTTTTAACACGCCCCGTCTCAATTTATATCTCTTTCCCTCTCATCTATCTCAATCGCTAGTCCATTATATCGTCTTTCTCTCTGCGACGCGGTCTAAATAAATATTTACATAATATTTAACTAAGCTTTTTGTCTTTAAGGCATTTCTTCAACCACTTCGTCACAAGATGAACAAGTTTTTAGTATTAAAATACTACGTTGCAAAGTGTACACACTTTTTGTCTATTTCCGGAAATAATAAACATGGCAAAATTAAAAATGGTCTCATGAAGTAGGTAGTCCAGAAGTACCTACACGATGGCGACAAAGGGCGACGACCCAGTTGCGTAAGTTTATGGATTATTCAGTGGAAACTAAATGGATTGTAATTAATTAATTGGCCTTGACCCTGAGCCCCTCATTCGACCCTTCCTCATCCTCATCTTAGCGTGTAATTCCCGGTTGCATAGTAAGGTCAGTAAGCTGTCTCTCTGGAGTCTCGGGGTTAAGTTTTGACCATGTTTCAGTTGGGGACTCCTAAAGGTAATGACCTGAAATTTATATGTCGTCCCCATGAAGGTTAATCAAATGCATTTTTCTCGCTACACTTTTTTTCGTCGCATCTCTGTGGCGTATTCTAAATTACGGATTACGGCTATATGGCAGTGAATAAATACGAAGTGTCGTATCTACGAGAGTGTGGCATCGCACCGCGGGACAGCACTGAAATATTACAACGTTATTCAAATAGAGTTAGTACGTCATTCTTTCTTGTTCCCTCCGTCCCTTAGCGAGGCGCGTGCCCTCAGACGTTATACATCACGGTTGCGAGGCCCTCATGCGCTGTTGGACGCCGAGTGACGCAACTTTGTGGCGTGGCCCAAGTTATAACAGGTCGACTTGGATACTGACTCGTAGTGAAAAAGATACGTTTGGACCATGATCCGAAATCTAGGTAGTAAGCCGTAGCAAGCCGGTAGCGGGCCGGCCAGAGGCATACAGACCAAACCCCAGGGACGTTTCCTCATTGCAAGAGTAGGGAGAGGACATGGTACTGGTTGAAGAACCTTATTACTTCAAATACAAATTAATTTATTTCATCATATCCCAGGTACATACACAAAAATAGGCAAGGACTTTACATCAAATAGGACAGGACTTCACGTCCCTCCCTATTAACTATCTGGAACATTCTGTTTTGATGTTGTTTCCATCACCACTGAGTTAATGGTAGAAATACGGGGTTAGGGGGAAACTCGCCCTATTAAAACTCGTCCCAGAATTTTAGGATTTCTTTGCTGGCCACTGTTCTAACCTAATAGGATGAGTTTCCCCCTAGATTTGAAAAATCCAGAAGTGCATGCTCCGATTCGAACCTACGACCCCCCGTTCCCAAAGCTCACATGCACGAGCACTTCTTATGTAATGAGCTAGCATCACTCTAAAAGCCAAACCATCAATGTGACTTTAAAATTAATAAGGGAGAGATATGTATATCATCACTGCTTTTCCCTTTCAAAACTAAAGGCAACTTTCGCAGGTAACACGAAGCAATTAGATTAAAAGCGGAGAACTATCTGTTTTAATAGACAACTCGTAGTTTGTTTAGAGCGGAGTTGCGAACTAGCTCCGTAACGATATTAGCCAGGCTCTAATGTGGCCCGAATACGTCGAGCCAAACTGCAGGCACAGTGTAGAACCAGTTGCTCCACATATATCTACCTAATATACAATCAGTCTGCAAACCGAAAAGACAAAACACAGGCGCGGTGCAATCGACACACAACGCCATCTGTTAGTTCAGCGTGGCACTAATCGATCCAGCAAATATGTAAACCGAAATGACAAAACAATTGCGCGGTGCAATGGACACCCAACGCCATCTATTAGTTCAGTTCAGGTTTTGCAAGTCCTTTGCAAATTCATGGCTGTATACTGTTTATATGCTACAGGGAGTGCACGGGGATAGTGAATGGCCGCACAACTGTTTTACTTCGCTAGAGACCAAGAGAGATTTGCTTAACTGACGGTTCGCTAGCCGGAGTGGCTCTTCTTGAAAATAATACAGTTTTGACAACCTCACCGGCTGTCGTCGAAAAATTATATGTTATACTACTAACTAGGTATTTTGATACTATGCTCCTGACGATATTAATATACCTATAGGGGGGAGCAGTAGGCGGAGTCATGAACTCCTATTGTTAATGCCGATATAAGCTAGAGTAAAGTGTAGCCCGAATACGTCGAAACGAAACTGCAGGCACAGTACAGCCTCCTCATTCAAATTTCGCAAATTTTAACTTTTCGTGTGTATTAAATTCACAAATAAGTTTACAAACAGTTTACAGAAGAATTGAAATAAAATACACAATAGTATTAAAAGTAGGTAACTAATATTTAGCTAGATCAGTAGTTTGCTGATTTTCGAGAATGCTTTATTAGCATTTTTAGTCGAAATAAAAGAAAATCAATTATTTTTGACTTTAAAAATGACTTTGGGTAACGACCTCAAAATTTTCGCTTCGAAAAAATCCAAAGTAGAAAAATCTAATATAAATATGCTCTTCTCACTACAATTAGGTAAAGTTCAGAAAAATGTCATATTAAAAATGGCCATATAGATATAAAACGCCGCTCCTATTTAAAGACTGCAGCTGACAAATAACGCTCTCCTCGCAATAAGCTAAATTTTCGGAGTTTTCCTTCTGTAGCTAATTGCACTGTGCCACATGAGCCGAATAAGCCCGAACAATAGGCTCATTTCCGCTACATGCACTGTGAACTGAACTCTCGAAGTTTAATTAAAGTTTTCATATATTAAAATTTGGGCCGGTCCCATATATCATGGTGGTATTCATTCAGAGAAGGAAAACTCTGCATGTATATCAAAACCCTCGCCAACCCGTCTGCCAAGCGTGGTGAGTAGCCATACTCACCTCGCCTCCTCAATCACATGAGGGGTAATTGCCAAATTACCCCTCATGTGATTGAGGAGGCCCGTGCCCCAGCAGTGGGGACTTAAATGGGCTGATGATGATTCATTAAGAGCAGCCAGAAGTTAAACTTTAAAAGTAAACTTTTATATGTGTTTATCAGTTGATAATAACGTCCTTCTAACCACTTCGTTATTTGGAATACCTTGTGTCTGTTCTTTTTTTGAAGTCTAAAAAAATATCATTTAAAGCCAGTCGGGGATTGATTATGAGAATTAAAAAAATATTGTGTTAAATGATGAGAAGTGTTTAGAAAAATGTAACTACCTGCGTACCAATACCACTTGTATTATTTATCCAAAATGTAAATCCAATATGTCCAGCTTTTTGGACTTTATTTGACGACCTACGAGTTTTTACCGCAGTAGGTTTGAGCATCACTGGTTAAAACGCAAGGGTTTGAATTCCAAACAATCTCAAATACTTATATGTTGATAAAACAGATTTTTGTGTTGGGTCTGGCTGTTTGTATCTGGTTTTCACAGTACAAGGGAAAACTTGGTTTCAATTATCGACGGCACCAAGTATTCGATGTTGTTCCTATTTAATTTATACATACTTTAAAAATCACAGAAATTAACGTGTCAACTTATATTGCAGCCAAACATTTGTAATAAATTAACTCATATTTTAAATGTGATTATAGCGGCAGTTGGCCTACTTTCATCTGTGTACACATTAATCCAGTTAGAAGCAGCCATCGTTAGGTATATCCGGTTAAATGCGGACGAACTCGGGTGGATTTAGCTGGTTTATTTCGTCCGAAATAAGAAATTTTCTCGTATCCGTCCCACATTTACAAAATATTCTTATTTCCGCCTTGGGTCTTCCGGGACAAAAATAAACTGAATAACATTTTCATTTTCTTTCTTTTATTAGCAGCATTAGCACTAGCTAATGCTTTAAAACTGCTGTTAGAAATAAAGTAATAATAATAGTAATTGACCGATATGGTGAATCTGGTAGTGGACCTGCTTCATACGCCAAAGTTCGTTCCCCACACCGCTTAAACTAAAAAATGGCAATATATCAGCTGTCGTATAAATTTATTATTATTTAATTAAAGTCGTTACGTATCTTTTTAAGTAGTGGACCATATGAGTGTACCGTTACGTTTTATTTATACACATCTGCAAAGCTAAATTATGATTAAGCCAAGTCTCATCACAGTAACGACTACAAGAATTATTCTATGATGGAAGCCTTTACTCTGCAGTGGGACAGTATAAAGGCGGATATTTAACTTTACATTATAACAAGTCACGTAGTCATTGTAAATATATCATCACATATTAAATATCCATGCATTCTTCGTAGTTTCGTAGTCATAGACGAGCTGCTACGACGCGCTACTGTTTGACGTGCTACGAGTCCGTAGCAACGTAGCAATAACGGTTGTAAGTTTAACTCTTGGTTGCAAAATTTTCCTGTTGTTTTAAGGCTTATTCGAAATTCAGTGAAATCTGAATAATTTAAAGAAGACCTCACTACAGAGAAACGTCAGACTTGAGGAGAAGTGAAGCTCAGACAAAGCGGCGTCAGACACGTTTCAACCCGCGCAGCGTGGCTGACTTAGCAGGTTTAGTGCTAGAATCTACGTCAGAAAATTTGACATTTAGCACCTAACACTTTTTTAACATTTAATCATCATGACGATGATGTCAAAACAAACACACGACTTACATTCAACGATACAAATCTAAACAGTTAGTATGCTCCCAAATTCTCACCCCCTTATTATAAATCACGAACTAAGGATTTTCCGTATCAAAATTCGTGCCAGCTCTTTTTATCATTGCGTGTTGGAACGGGATGACATGAGCTTTTGTCCGGTAATAACTTTGGATCGCGATTTATAATAAGGTGGTCAAAGTTCATAGCAAGTCAATCTTATAACAGAAACAACAACATCTTAAGCAGTACTGCAAAATGAATTGAACAACTCACTTTTTTTTTATTGCTTATAATAGGCAGACGAGTTTGCGGCCCATTTGATGGTAAACGGTAACCGCTCATAGACATCAACAGTGCCGGAGCACAGTCATGCCGCTGACTACCGTAAAAGAAGAACTCTTTTTAAACCTTGTTTAAAAAAGGACGTGTCATAGCGATCAGGGGACACCGCGGCTGGAAGCTCATTCCAGAGTTTTTACAAGCGGTGGAAAAAGGAGCGCTGGAAACGATACGTTCTGGAAGGGAGTTTAATCTAGGTTATATTGGTGAAGTTTGCCGCAGCGTCTAGTCGTGCGTTTGTAGAATGGTGACCCTGGTATGATATTAAACAGCTCCACAGAGCACTCTCCATGGAAGAGCCTATAGAAGAGGCAAAGAGAGCCAAAATCTCTTCGTGACTTCAACGACTCCAATTTGTCCGTGAGATCGGGATCCCCGACAATCCGGACAGCTCGTCTCTGCAAGGCGTCAAATGGGTCAAGCTGATATTTAGGGGCGCCTGCCCAAAGATGGGAGCAGTACTCCACGTGGGCTCATACTTGGGCTTTATATAGTACAAGTCGGTGCCCAGGCGTAAAGAACCCCTCGCTCTATTCAAGACACCCATCTTCTTTGTCGCTTTGTCCTCCAAATGAGGCCTATAGTTAGTTAATTACTCTTACCTAACTTAAGCTACATAAACTACCATAATTAAGGTTAGCTAAAGTTAAAGCATTTAAACAATTCATTTGAAAACATGTTACATACCTACATGTTTTTTTTTATATTGCTTGATCATATTTTTATTTATTGCAAGTGATATTTTTGTACTTAGTAGTGAATGCCATGTGCATTGACTTACTTGACTTAATGTCCTATGTCCCCTTGGTGGGGCAAAGGGCATCGCGCTTAACTCACTCCAAGTTAGTCCTCTGGTCTTCGCTTCTGCAGTGATAGTCCGCCGCCAGGTTTGCTTAGGGCGGCCATGTTTCCGTTTTCCTTGGGGGTTCTAGTCTAGCCTCGGTATGTGCGTCTATGCATAGAGTAAGGTAATAATACTCTGCGCCAATGGCACTTACGACACTTTCTAAAATTGCTACACTGAACCCGCGTTGCTTCGAATAAACTTGTGATAATGGAATATCTTTAGTTTCTTCCAATCCTCGCTAAAAGACGGGTATCAGCATTAAGTGTATCTTCCGCTGTCTGTCAGACGCGGTCTTGCGGTGGATCTGGGGCTTTACAATGATTTATTTCACAGATAGTTTAGACACGAAAAGCTGTTAAAACGAAATAAGAATTTTATTCTTGTTAGTCCGTTTTGTGATAGAGATTTCTCTACTATTTTATTATAAATTTTCTTTAATCTAGTACCCATACTAATAATTGCTTTGTGTTTTAAATTAATTAATTAAAATGTAACTACCTATTCTTTTTTCAAGAAGGTATACCGTTATATGTTGACTTACAAAAGTTCAAGTAATCAAGCGAGAAAAATTGCGTTAATTGGGTCCAGTGTAGGTGTTTGTGTATATAAGTTTTTGAAATTTTGACATTGAATGTAATTTTGAACAGTTACTAGAGTAATCTTTTTCTAATACAATTTTTTTCATCGTCAGATAAATGTTTACGGAGCAATAAAATCAAGTATTTATTGTTACTCGATGGTTTAAAGTTACCAATCTCATATTGCATGACATAGAGTGACTCTCTATTTAACGTATTTATATTTTAGGTCTGTTAACTTTAATCCGACCAGCAAAAAATCAGCCCAAAGAGTTTTAGTTAACTATTTTAGTGGAATGGAAAGCGCACCACACATCTATATTATTCACGAGTTAATGAAGTGGTTTACCATCATTCGCTCTATCTCTCATTGTTTAATCTGCCGATGTGAGAGTGTCTTTGTTTAATTTGTTTGTTGTTATTTTAATCCCACAAACAGACCGCTTAACTCTCAAGTAGATAGATACATAATATACTTGATAATGAGGGAGGGAACTAAGCTTAGGAATGAAAAGCTAACAATCCGTTTGGATTATACGTAGTGTTTTAATTTGGGAAGACCAATAGTTCCATTCAGTTATTGAGAAAAAAAACAGTTTTAGTGAGTAAACAGTTATTATCAGTTATTAAGTGGGTAGGCCGTGTAGTGCCCGGAGGCCGTGTGGTCCCCGGCAGAGTAGAATAGGCCACCCTCACTCTTACCGAGGTGTCGTAAAAGGCGACTAAGGTAAAGCTGCTGGCATGATCATCAGCACCCAGAGAAGGAAAACTCTGCATTTATATCAAAACCCTCGCCAACCCGTCTGCCAAGCTTGGTGAGTATGGCAATTACCCCTCATGTGATTGAGGGAGGCCCGTGCCCCAGCAGTGGGGACTTAAATGGGCTGACGATGATGAAGTGGGTAAATTTGTGAAAACCACGAAATGGAGGAGGAGGAGGAAGAAGAAAGTGGTAATTTTACATATGGGTAATTAGGTTGCTTAGTAGTTAGGTGCTTAGGTTATATTTTACTATTATCGAAAGTATTTTTTTAATAAAATATAAATAAATATTTCACAACATTACATACATCTGACTGATCTGATCGTGTCGAGATAGGTAGCTCAAGCACCTGTGTTTTCTGTGCTGTCTGTGTTTGTGTTACGGATATCAGAATCAACAGTGGGATTGCAAATATATAGATACATACATATAATACTTTTCTTTTGTAAATACATACTCATAATACATAGAAAACACCCAGACCAATACAAACAAACATGTTCATGCACACAAATGTTTGTACTGTTCGGGGATCGAACCCGCAACCCTTGGACCAAAGGCAGCGTTCACTACCACTGTTCCAAACGGGTCGCCCAAATATTACTTTGAAGAGAAAGAAAACCAAATTAAAAGAAAAGCCAACATAAATTAAAAATAGGGTAACCTCCTAGGTTAAGTAAAAAATACATTCATCGTCATCGTCGTCGGCACGGGCCTCCCTCAATCACATGAGGGGTAATTGCCATACTCACCACGCTTGGCAGACGGGTTGGCGAGGGTTTTGATATAAATGCAGAGTTTTCCTTCTCTGGGTGCTGATAATCGTGCCAGCAGCTTTACCTTAGTCGCCTTTTACGACACCTCGGTAAGAGTGAGGGTGGCCTATTCTACTCTGCCGGGGACCACACGGCTTTCACGGCAAAAAATACATTATTACGTAAATACTCCAAAAAATGCGATGTTTCCATTTTGCAGTGCAGGAAGCCGCCCTCCCGCTTCAAACATTGACATGCCAATCGGACAGAAATTAAATAGCTAATCGTATTAGAGCTGATTCGTAACCGTTATCTCTCGGCATTACCACACACCACTAATTAGATTGTTGTGTAATTTTAAGCTGACAGTGTTACTTATCTTGCACTAGCTATCTGGGAGTTGAAATAAAATTTATCTTAATTCATTGTCAATCACCTCATGCAATACGAACCCTCCTTATCTCATCTTATAGACATAATTCCCAGTTGCGCCCAAAGCTGTCGCTTCGGAGCCCGGGGTACGCTTGGATAATGATTCAGGGTTCGGGAAGTGTGGTAATTACAATGAAGCATCTAACCTTCGCAACCCTTAGACACGGGAATGAGACTCACTGGATCACGGGTACACGTTTAAAATCATTATCTCAATCAAATATTGTAGATATCTGCAATTTTGAGAAACTATCCGAGACGTGCAGGTTTCTATATAATAGTCGAAATATGCACATATAATTTAAAAATTCACAGGTCCATGCTTTGATTTGAACTACGACTCCCTGACCATTGCAAGCAATAGGACCATTTAACAATAATTTAAGAGCTACTTATAGTACGTAGATAAGTATAATATATAATTCTCACAACATCTCATACGTTAACCTGATTCTGTACTAAGTAGCTTAAGCACTTGTGTTACAGATATCAGACAACAGAGAAACACAAATATACACTTAAATACATATATTACATCCAGACACCGAACAAACACAAGTGTTCATCGCACGAATGTTTCTCCAGGGTGGGGATCGAACCCACGACCTTTGGCGTAAGAGGCAGGGTCACTACCAATTGCGCCATCCGGTCAGTCAAATATGTGGTTACTTTGTACAGATGTAACAACATCGATCAGCCCATAACATACATATCTTTCAAATTGTTCAAAGCAACAAAATACTGATTAAAATGCAGAGACACGTCGCCGACAGAGCAATTGGTCAAATTGAATGCGTTATTCGCAGCAATGGATTAAGCTATCTAAGACAATGAAGCTAATGGTCTAATTCCGTTGGCAACGCTGGCACCTTCTGGGGACGACATTGCTTGCTCACATAATAGTTACTGTCTGTTATATGGTACACAGCATCAGAAGAGCTAGTGCAAGACATAGAGCGCTCCGGTAACTTTGTAAATGGAAACTAAAGGAATTTTGTAGACGACCAAAGTGAAAACGGGCGTCCGTTTTCACTTTGGTTGTTACATATAACCCTCCTTTTGTTCACCCAGGGGAAATGCGTTACACATACCGGTCCGCCTGGGGGCGGACGGGTTATGTCGGACTCCCTCCTCATGACGGCGGTCTACCGACTAAAACCCCTGGAAACCTTCTTATCGTCCATGGTGGGGGCACGAAACCATATTCACGACCCTCCCCGAATGGAGACCGCCTAGACAGCGGGCAAGACGGTCATCACCTGCATCATCCTAAAGCTGAGGGAGCCGTGCGGCCGCTCAAGCCACCGGTCGAGGACCGGGGCGAGCGCGTCCAACGTGCGACGCGTCGCAGGTCCAGAGCCCAGAGCCCGACAATGGGGGTAGACCTGATCCTGGTCTACCACTGACCTGGACCTGGTCTACCACTGGTAATCCCTAGATTTGGGTTGTACTCTTAGGTACACACTGGAGAAACATGCGTTTTGTGATATTATTATTTTAAGTTTATTATGTTTCTGGTATGTACTTTTTTTTAAATTATTTATCAAGCAACGCATATGCATTTACAAAAATGTGTTTCGTTCATTTCGATACCCAACAACCCTTTGGAATCAGTTGATGTGAGTAAGCACAGCCATACATCAATGTACTCGTATACAAAACGTATGTATAGTGTAATATATTTTCAATGGACTCTCAACTTAATGTCAAACACATTCGGCTCAAAATCAATTGTGATTGTAACCTGATTTGTGGCTGCCTAAAGTGATATGGTGCTGTCTGATATTTATACATTTTAACAGTTCGCTTATTTTGAATAACAAAAAAATTAATGAATGACATGATGCCGTGCCATCGTGTCCGTTCTAATTGCAACGTGGCCTCTACTTTTGCTTACGATCAGGCTAAAGAGAGCCATACATAAAGGTACTGTGCCATTATAAAAAATATTCTGATGTACCTAGTCGGTCGTAAGAAAATATGTAATTTAGCGACCTATTAGTGAGTCAGAAGACGATGGCCGTCTTTTAAACGCAAGCTCTTTTAAATTTCCAAGTCAACATGTTTATGACGTAAAAGCTTTTCCCGGTATGTCAAGAAGTTTCCTTACGCCGCGGGCCCATTGAATAAATATCAGGAGCCATAACTCCTAGCCCTTCGTTTGGCCGAATGTTGCCATACGCTTTTTAGGAATCTGTCCCAAGAAAATATTGCTCAACAATACCCAATAATTTATTGCCTAAATAAGTGGAAAGTCAAACAAAATGGGTCTGAAGTAAAACCTTTGCCTGTAGGTTTTTTTGTAATTCTGTGCCCTTAGTAAAAAAACTAAGGATCTTCGTAGAATGGAATAAAAACATGCAAGCATTGATTTATTTTCTAGGCGACAAAATTGTTACAAGCTTTATAAAAAATACACAAATTCATGTAGAAGCAACAAATTATGCAGGCAACATTGACAAAAGTCTCCTAAATTATAAAATAAAATATAAGATAAAGATAAAAAATTCTTTATTCAATTTAGGTTCACACAGAACACTTATGAATGTCAAAATAGTAGGTACATAATATCTACCGCTGGTTCGGAATGTCGATTTCTACTGAGAAGACGCCAGCAGGAAACTCAGTAGTTACTCTTTTCAAATATTGATGATGTTACAGAGTTTCAATCGAGAAAAAGAAATACAATTATGAAAGTTAATAGACTACTATGAATAACAACTCAAAATATTAATCAATTAACTTGACCAAGAATCCTTATCATTTAAATAGTCTTGTACACTATAGTAACCTTTCTTCATTAGGCAGGTTTTAATATGAGACTTAAACTTATCCAGTGATAGGTTAATGACATTTTGTGGTAGCTTATTAAATATCATAATACTTAAGCCAACAAACGAATTACCGACTTTATGAAGTCTGAGGACCGGGACGGCAAGCCTATGTTTATTTCTGGTGTTAAGACTATGACTATCGGACTTTTTTGGAAAAGTGTGCAAGTTCTTACGTACATACATAATGCAGTCGAGAATAAATTGGGAAGCCACGGTTAAAATATTTATTTTTTAAATATTTCCCTAAGTGAGTAACGTGATGATATGATATGTATCTCTGCTTCATAGGTTGGACCAACTAACCTTGTTATTTTAAATGAATGGAAATATGAAATGACCTACCCTCTTATTCCAAAACATAGTTTAAAATGAGTAGAAGGATTAATACTGGGAATAACTGAAGAACTAGAATAAATATTATTACAAAACTAAGTTGAACGTTACTTAGTATATCAACTATAATACTCAAGTTAAACCATCCGGACGCCTAGTTTAAAATGAGTACTAAAATAATAACCTCAAAATATCTATTCAGTAACAATGACAGCTTGTCCCTGTGATAGTTCATTCCGTTTTACACTCAAGTTATTGGTGAGAAAGTAGTCAATTTATTTTTTGGATTTAATCCCAAAAATATAAGCAATGCAGCTTATTACTTCGAAATCTTACTTAATACAATATTTTAATTTATTGTTGATTAAAAACATTTCTAAAATAGTTTTACTTCAGACAACAAAACAATGTTATGTAAAATGAAATGTCACTGAGCGAATGATTGAATGATTCGATCTATTTATTATTTTATTCTTTGATGCAAATAAATATATTATCTAACTATCTATCTATTTTGACACTATCCTGCGGTACTAAGTGATCTATGGTTAGTCGAGGATTTGTAATAAAAAATTAAGAACTAACATTATTCCGTAATAATCATAAACTTGCTAGTTTTGGATAAAAGCCGGTATCAGAGTAGTTTGTTGTAATAAGTTGGCGGGGGTGTCATTGCTTTAGCTTAGCATACTACTCGTATTAGGTATAAAAGAATGCAAATCGATACCTTCTTTATAAACCATTTTGGCCAAATCGAGTTATGTGTACCATTTTGTTCAGATTTTTTTTTTCTATCGATTTGTATATTCGGAATATTGAAATTTGGGGCGTATAAACATTTTTTTACCGAATTTCAATATTTCGAATATACAAATCGATAGAGAAAAAAAATCTGAACAAAATGGTACACATAACTCGATCTGGCCAAAATGGTTTATACGCCAATTGAGCCTGAAGGTATCGAAATCATACAAAAAAAATCTCAATGTTTGTCAAAATAGATAATAATAGTACCCAAATGTATAGTGCCATATTATATATATCCAATTCTTACCTATTGCTAAATATTACGGCCGTTCTTCTAAGAGGCCTTAAGTGCTTCTAAGGGCCGGTTCCCTAAGAGCTCATTACTTCGATAACATAGGTAGGGGTATCTCTTATCCTTATATTAGGCCGCTTACCTACTTTTTCTTTTGTGATGCCCAAGGTGGAAAACAGTCAACGTAAAATGTATTTTATAAAACTTTTATATACATTTCATTTAGGGCTGATTTTTCCATCGTCTGATAAAATTTAACAAATGGATAAAGTGTTACCCGGCAAAATTAAATGATAGTAGTCTTATTGTTACTTACTTGCATGAATGTGACTATTACCTTTAATGGTATTTCATTTTGTCGATTTGTTAACTTTTAACGGACCATTGAAAAACCAGCTCTTAGTATGGTAATACTTATCAGTCAATTTAGACTCAAACTTTTCGCAAAAACTTACAAACGACGTAACTATTATTTGGCACTTTCATGTTTACCTATATACTATTTTGACAATATTACAATTCAATTTTACTTATAATTTCACATAAGATTGAACGAGATTATCGAACCATAACATTTACAGCTGTTTTCGCTGCTGACGCCATATTTGTTTTTGATTGCTACCGGTGCAGTTTTTGAAAAGCAGAACTACCTAAATTTGAATTACTTGGCTTGGATAGGCTTGTCTTGATCAATTATTTCGAAAGACCTAACATTACGCCAAGCTGTTAAACGTTGACTGATTTTAGTTCAATCAATTGGATGCCGACGACGCCCTGTTGGTCTAGTAGTTAAAGTACCGGGCCGTGATCTCCGGTTCGATTCGGGTCGAGCCAAAAGTATGTTTCGAATTTTTCGAACATAGCAAGCCCCGAGGCTTGCTTAATCACAAGCCTAATCCCATCATAGTAGCGATGACTTTATATTTTTACGATGGAGGCCTTTGCCCTGCAGTGGGACATGCAGTACCCATATAAGCTGATACTACTACTAATTGGATGCCGACGTTTAACGAACGCCCTAGGCGTCCAATTGGATATCTAATTTAACCAGATAGTTGCGGCATAGCGAGCACACGTGGCTTACGCAGCCCACAGGCCCGACACAGCCGCATCCCCCGGGATTACCCGGCTTATCGGCGCTTATACTTGAGCCCTCGGCTAGGGTGACCAGAGGGCTACAGCGAAACAGTCCCGTAACGCACGAGAAAATAACCTGTCGCATACAAACAAAAGATATGTGTTTTTCAAAGGGACGGAGATACAGATTCAGTCATGAATTCCGTTTCAGGCCATCAGACATACCTATTACGGAAGCTGTGACCCGTGGTGTTCTACATGTTTTAATTTAGGGTGTCAGCTTCATGCACATTTTTTTTATCAATATTGGTCTAGTCGCTTACGCGTGAAGAAGTAAGTAATTTATGTGATACATAAATAAATAAAATAAATATTTCACAACATCACATACATTGATCTGACTCCCAGATAAATAGCTCAAGCACATTTGTCACGGATATCAAAACCAACAGCGGAATTACAAATACATACATATACAATTACAAAATTATACAAACAACAATTACTTTATCCCTGTTATTACTAGTTATTACTATATTACGGTAAGTCGTCTGCTCGTTTGTCTGCCATAATGTAAAAAAAAAAACAATACTTTTATTTTGTATCCAGACCAATACAAACAGACATGTTCATGCACACAAATGTTTGTACTGTGCAGGGATCGAACCCGCAACCCGCTTGGGCCAAAGGCAGCGTTCACTTCCACTGTTCCAAACGAGTCGTTGATGATTATTATTTTAAGGCTATCAGCAACCCAATAACTGCGTGTAATCCAGTGTAATCTATCACCAAAAAGCTGGAAGAAAGGTGACGCTAGCAAGACATGACCATGAGTATCCTGTAAAAAGGGATAAGTGGTCATCCTACCTGCGAGCCAATTTCGCCTTTCCTCGTTAGAGCTTAGCGTCGGATCATGCATGGGTGCGTGTAAGGACGTGTAGTAATAACAGGGATAAAGTAATTGTTCTTTGTATAATTTTATTGGCTAAATAAATAATAAAACTTTATTGAAAAATCGTTAGAACAACCAATACTTATCTTATACCTGCTAAGGGAGAAATTTGGTATAAACGAAGAGAAAAAAAGGATTTAATTGACAAATTAATTTCAGCGCCAAATAAACGCACAACATTAAAATAAGTGATCAAAATGGCGTCATTCGAACATATCGAATTCCAATTACCACACAGTTTATTTTGCTATTCTCAGAGGTAAATTACAATCTCACTAAAAATACACTGATTAAAATTGTTCGTTAAATCGTAACATTTATTTGATTGTGCTGTAATATGACAGAATGAGCATTGTATGGCGATATTTCAAAAAGAACTGTGGAAAAATATTGAGTTCTGGTCGTCCATAATTTAAAAACCTATGGTGTATAAACCAAACTACGGTTGCAACTAGATTCCCACTGAAAACCACTAATTACTGAGGAGGAATTTCGGAACCAGGGTGCCTTCAAAACGAAAGTTTATATTATATGCTTTTGCTAAATTTTAAATAGGTACGCTAAGCATCAGACACTAACACTTTAGTACCATGTCGAAGTAACATTTTTTAAGGACCCCTTAGAAACTGACTATAATAGGCAGAACAGTTACTTTGACATCGTACCAAAGTGTTTAGCACTTTTGATGCTGACCGTACTTTTCTACAGTCTACAAAAAGACGTTGGATTATCAGAAATTCGTTAAAAGTTAGAAAAATTAAATGACGACGTTATATATTTAACCAACCAGGCCTTTAAGCACAGTATATTATGCCTTAAGTAAGTAAATTAGGTAAAGTTTCCAGAGCCGAATGCGAGAACACCTGAAAACACTAAGTTAGTCAGCACGCCCTCGCAAAAACGTAAGAAGATATTTGTTATTCATGAGCGCCAATTCCGTCCGTAAATCGGCGCAACCTCGGCGGAGCAGTGAAGAATTCATTAAGAACAAAGGGAAGTTTAGAGCACACGGGGTCACCTAATTTCCTGAGGCACCCAAACAAATGGATTAAGTTCCGTATAAATTATCGGTCCCGGGACGCTGAGAATATCCCAACTATTCCGCAGACTCGACCCTGCCGGCTATTATCATACACTCTTATCCGGGAAAAAAAAGGTCGATTGTACTCGTGATAGTTAATAAACTATGGCGAAATTGGAGACTTCTCTTATTTATTATGGTTAGCTACATATTAGTGCCAGAAAATAAGATGTCCTTTGGAAAACTAGAAAACCACTTTCACGCCAACAATTAGATTCAAGATAATAGCACTATGTTCATGTTAACATCACCTCAGAGGCTATATGTGACAGAGGGAAGGCAACGAAATAAGTTTGTATTGAATTTAATCTCAATCGTAACTTGCGTAAGCTGGGATCACATCCGTACCTACGATCTGGGTTTGTTAGTAGCCTCACTGCGAAATCGAAATCACCTTGCCAGCTTGCCACAGAGGTATTCGTCACAGATACAAAAATAAATTGTTTATTTAGTAAATAAGGGCACATTACATTACATTAAAACTTCATAAATTACAATACCAGGGTTATTAATTGCCTAAACTAGGTTAAAACCTGTGTTTCAGGCTATACAAATAATAATCTCTAGTTCTTTATTTATTTTGTTATAAAGGTATGGTCCAAGAAATGTGAAAAACCTATTTGTAAAAATAAATTTGGATGTTGATTGGGAAGTGCAAACTATATCCCTCCGTCGTTTGTTAGTGATGTTAGCGTCATAGGGCATTATTGAGTGTTGTTTTAGTATTATGTGCGATATGAAAAGCTGGCGGACAGTCGACACATTGCAAGATTTATATAACACTAGCGGCCGCCCGCGACTCCGTCCGCGTGGAAAAGTAACTTTTTACCCCCCTTTCAACCCCTTACAACCCCCTTTTCGCAATAAAAAGTAGCCTATGTTCTTTCTCAGGGTCTAGATTATCTGTATACCAAATTTCATTTAAATCCGTTGAGTAGTTTTGGCGTGAAAGAGTAGCAGACAGACAGACAGACAGACAGACAGACAGAGTTACTTTCGCATTTATAATATTAGTAAGTATTAGTAAGTATGGATGGATGTGCGTGGGGTATTGAAAAGGAAGGCAATTAGCAACTTTTAAGAATACTCTTTTAACTCGTTCAAGGGAGAATATTATAGTTTTGAGTGCGCCTCCCCATGACGTGATACAGTATTGGATAGATAGTCATAATTAATTTTGGATCCGCTATTGACCGAAGTTTTTTTAAAATGTATTATCAATTTACGAACTCTATTGACCAAGTTCTCAATGTGAAGTCCGAACGAGAGTGATTCGTCTATTACAATTCCAAGATATTTTAAGTTATGTGGTGCTTAGCAGTGCAGGACATGTACATGTGTTGAGTGTTGTATTTTGGCAATGATGTGTATATAGTTGTAAGTTGTTGTGTGTTAGCGTAGTGTTAAAATTTGATCTTGTCAGCGATGCAATATTGAAAGCTTCAAGAAAAATGCGGACAACGCAATGCATACCCTTAGTGGATATCCATATATTTGACGGCCTGTTTGGATCAATGGTAGTGAACGCTGCCACTGGTGCAAGGGTTGCGGGTTCGATCCCCCAGAGCACATACATTTGTGTGCATGAACATGTCTGTTATATTGGTATGTTCTCTATATATTATAAGTATGTATTTACAAAAGAAAAGTATTAAATGTATATATTTGTAATTCCGCTGTTGGTTCTGATATCCGTAACACAGAAGCTTGAGGTACCTATCTCGGAGTCTGATCAATGTATGTAATTATTATTGAGAAATTTATTTATATGTGGTAGTGATTGCTTACTCGCATGCACCAAGTTTAATGAAGACGGTCACAAAATCTGTAATAGAAATCCCAAAAAGTTTTAACACAACATTTGCAAAAAATATACGACACCAACCTACCAAAGCAACTTGAACAGCTGTCACACCTATGCGCAAGCGCCGACTGCAAAAAGAGCCGCTGTCATATTTTTGTTTATTTTTTATTTATTGGCTATGAGCACCTCACGCCGCGGTGACATGTGTCGCAAGGGTTAAGCAAGGGTTTATGGCTGTGTTCACCAGGGCAAAGGGCACAGGGTGCTAGGTTCGCGCCCGCCTCCCGCGGCGCGATAACTGCGCGTGCGCCAAAAGGATTGCGGATTTATGTCGCGGAAATGTTTGACGTCTCCATTTTGAGTGTTATTGTAACGCAACTGTTGTTTAGGTCCTCACCCTTGGAAATAAAACCGGTGAACATTAGCTTAATTTATCTATAGTTGTGGTTTTGCAACATTTTTTGCCTGCAATATTGTTATTTATGTATGATGCATGACGATATTATTACACTTACTTAGGTGTACCAATTTTTTTCTCGATCATATTGTGAGCTCATCTGTTCTTCACGGAGATCTGCTTCAAAACTACCGAATCATATTTAGAATGGCTCTTTGGAAATCCAGTCGTCTGGTTTCTCTAGAAGGAGATACAATATCAGTAGGCCATTAGCAGTGATGGTTCAGCCAAATCACTAATGACAGTGAGAACTCGTTAAATTAAAGCTGAGTAGGATTTTGAGTCGTCGAAGTATTTATTGATACAGTAGGGCCCAATGAATTAGGGTTAGCATGATTAAATCACGAACCAAACCAAATTAGTGTTTTAATCAAGTTCAGGAGGAAGGGAAACGTTCCTTCGTAAGTTCCTCGTGTAAATTATAAAAACGACTACAGTTACAGTGTCCAAATCTCTCAGATTTCTTCAATGGACTCTGTCTCATCCAAATGAACTTGATTTAGACCAATGTCAATTGAGGAAATTTCTATAAAAATACACAAAAACGTTCAATATGAGAATCGAATGAAGAATTTGACATTATAAATCTAGCCTAACGTCTTGGTATCTGTCTGTATCTACATTGGAGTAAGTTAAAAGTCTCAGTCTATAAAAAGGTATGGGTCGATTCACGAAAGATAACCACAAATGGCCAGCGTTTATGCATGTGATCTCATGAAGTAAAGACAAAAAACATTTTCAATTAAACATAGAATATGTTTAGTCTAAGCCCTTATAATCTGTCAAATTGAGAATGAGCCATTTCGTCATGAGATTACATGTCGTAGACGGTCGTCATTTGTGGTCATCTTTCGTGAATCGACCTGTACTCTGTAGTTAAAAGTATAAAAAAAAGATAATGATTTCTTTATTGGCCACAGAACACAAATCAAATCAAGTACTGTTACAAATACTTATTTTCATACTTAGAGCATGCTACTTTTGAGCAAGTGCTACTTATTAGCAGGTGTGGACGGACGTGCTACTAATACGCATGCTAATTTTGAGCATGCTCAAAAATCGCTCGCCGGTCGATATTAAACATGGTACCTGGAGCCCAATTCTCGGGTTTGTGACATTTCAAAAACATGGCGGATATCACTTGAAAATCATACAAAAAACTATGTTTTAGTGATACATGTCGTATGAAAGTAAATATCACGAGCACAAGAATTGGGCTCCTGTAGTGCGGGTGTGGAAGGGGGAGTGTGGCGGAGTGCTTTAGCACGTGTAAACAGGTTTGCTTATTTTTAAGCACGCTAAAATATGGGTCATAGCAAGCTTATTGATACAAAATGTGGACAGTTCAATAAGTAAGTTCATATTTGGCATGCTTAAAAATGAGCATGTGTAGGTAACAGCAGTAAAGTAAAGTAAAGTAGTAAAGTATCAGCCTATAAACTGTCCCACTGCAGGGCAAAGGCCTCCATCATAGAAATAAAGTTATCGCTACTATGATGGGATTAGGCTTAATCACCACGCTTGCCAAATGCGAATGGTGATCACAGACCCGAGCTATGTTCGGAAAATTCGAAGCATACTTTTCGCTCGACCCGGGAATTGAACCCAGGACCCCGAGATCACGGCCCGGTACTTAACCCACTAGACCATCAGGGCGTTCTAACGGGCGGGTAACAACAGTAGCTTCTACTAAAGCTACTGTTACGCATACTCATTTTTAAGCCTTGTGTGTGCGGCTTGTATGTAAATTGATCAAACGAATAATAAAATCAAAAAAATCATGATGATTTGTCTAAAAATCGTGATTTCTGCCGACCCTGCAAACGGATGTGCCAATTAAGAATTTTATTATCTCATTGGTCATCAGGGCGGGCGATGCGGGCGGAGGGTTACGCTTACGCGCTGAATAAATTAAAACGTGGTCGCTGCAGATTCGTTTTAAACTAGCTTCATCCGTTACTTAAAAAGTCATTAAATCATCGACAGTTAATGCCTTCAAATCAAGACAAGGCAAGGCTAGTTTATGTTTCTGTTTTACAGAGCTAATAAAAATACTTGCGTCTTCTGAAAAGAAGGTCGTAACTCAAAGGTGCGCATCCGAGCAAGCTCTCTGGATTGTTCATATCTAACTATCCATAGATACGTTTTATATCGCAGGCATTTTGAAGAAATACGCCGTTAGAAACGCTCTGACGTATTATGCCGAAGCTGAGCTATCTACTTAAGCTAGTTAGTAGATGGATACGAGTTTAATTTAATTCAATGTAGGTATCAAATGTGGTATGACTTACTATATAAAACTAAAAAGCGAAAACAGAGCCTAAGCAGACCCCCTCCCCACTATTACTTCTAATCGAATAGAATTCGTCTTGCAATTCATTGAAATTTGGAAATTCTAAGCTTGACATAAATCAATTGTTCTTGAAAGGAATTTCTAAAGTAAAGGCTCTCAATGAAAAGACAAGCAATAACAATCTAAGTGGAAAGTTTGGACGTTTCCACGCAGAGAAGAGTATTCAGAAATATTCACTCTGCCGAATGGGACCCGAACAAACTAATTAACACAAATTAAACATTTCTTGGAAAAAGACTTATACGATTTCACCTTAGCTTTTTACTTTGCATTCACCTTTCATGACAGAGAATAGTAGGTATTGCAAATGTACATATGTAGCCATTCATCGCAGCTTTGTTAATACTTAGGTATAAACCAGGGTTTGTAAACATTGAATTGATTGAATATATATACATATTAACGTTTATTTTCAAGATATGATAATGGTGTATCAGATCAATAAACCAGTTGCGTCCTTCTAAATATACCTACTTATATTCTATTACCTTACTCTATGTAGGTATTATGTCTGATAATTATTTGCATGTTGCATTCCCCAAACAAAATGATCGAACGGAAAGCCTTGTTTTTTATGAAAAGAAATATTTGTACGGACGTAAAAAATATTTCGGACTTCAGTTATACCAAGTAATGGATAGAATAAACGCCCTTTTATCAAAAACATATCTACATAAGTACCTACTAGGCTAGACTAAATATATAGCTAGTCTCAATGTGTAATTAAGGTCAAGACGGCAGTCGCACAAGACTCACCATAATCCAAATCGACGGCCATGGTCCAAGTGTGAGGCACCCCCAGGCTCCGAAGTGGCTTTGGACAAAATCGGGAA
Source organism: Marasmia exigua (assembly GCA_019059595.1). Classification (NCBI taxonomy): domain Eukaryota; kingdom Metazoa; phylum Arthropoda; class Insecta; order Lepidoptera; family Crambidae; genus Marasmia; species Marasmia exigua. The sequence goes on along the minus strand of CM032463.1, from coordinate 28,615,829 downwards.
GAGGCAAATGACACACTGAGATTTCGATGACATAACATAAGATGAACCTATGAGTGACACCACGGCCTCACTGTCAATCGGCGTGAAGCCTCTGTATCGAAGGCCCCATCTGGGGAAAGGGGGGTTTAAAGGTTTGCAGCGCACTTGTGACTTCGCAAGTCTACTGTTCCTCACAGGACTAGCCTAGTGTGAGGACCAGCGTAATAGTTGTAAAAATGTAGGTATATTGGTAATAAATAATTTTACTTTTTTTTTAGGTGTTACTTGATTGGTGGATATCTATGAGCTGCAGCAATCGCTTACCATCAGGCGATACGTCTGTTCGTCCTATCACATATAATATACGTACTTTTTTAATATTTAATCAATCATATAGGCAGGTGGTTCATTTTCATCTTGATTCAAGGAAGTTGAAGGAATATTTATTTTTCTCATTTGCATGTGGATGCCCTTATAGTGTTTTGTTTGTTTAAATTGTCTTTTTTAATTTCTTGTTAAATACGATTTGTAACCTGTTTAAGCACTGAATAAATCTTTAATTCTTATTATTATTATTAAAAACCAGTCGCTTACATGAGAAAACAATAATTGTACATAGGTTACAAATGTCCAGTAGGTGGATATAAAATAGGTTCGAGAACAGTCCTCTAATTCGCCTTATAATAGTGGGAATTGCAATCTAAACTAAGGTCTAACTTCGAGTTATGTTGAATATCTCGCTCGCCTGAACGTCGTCGAAACAAAGTTTAATTAACGCGAGTTATGAAGGAACGGCAGATGCAATGTGATTGCATGTCGCGTGCAACGCATGCATCTGCTATTAGAACCACCGACTAAATTAAATTAGTACTTAACTACAGAACTGCTAATAAAGGTACCTACCTACCTACATACCCGAAACTAATTGAAATTATTTGGTCTCCATTGAATATTTTAACATGCCTATGCTCACGCCCATTTTAGGTCCAGCCAATAAGGCATTCCTGGTGTGTACCAGACACTCAGGTCGACAAACACCCAGGCAGAGCAAAATTTTGTTATTCCGCCATGCCTTCGGCTGGCTGAAAAGAAATTACCAAAATACATTTAAAAACCAACTTAAATTGATAAAATGGGACGATAATTTTGCAATTAGTACTATAGTAGAAGCAAAGCAAGCTACATTGATTAAACAATGACAGTTAATTAATTTAAAATTCAATCAGCAAATAAAGTTGTCCGCGTGAAATAAAGTTGCATTTTGCCGAACTTACTTATTACTCGCGTTTAAACGTGAGTAATAATTTTCATACATTTCCAATAAAAATTAATACATATTTAACCGTGCAACAGTTTATTCTGAATAGCGAATCAACTGCACATTAAATTTTAATGTGAGCACTTGTATCGCTTTCAAATTAAATAGGAAACAATTTAAGTCTAAATTGAACTTTATTGGAACGAGATAAAAGTTACAAAAGCGCTATGATATTCAGAGCGTATATTTGACAAGTGCTCTTGAGTGCTATTGAATTTTTAGAAACAGTAATAGATACCCTCTCGGAATGGGTTTTTTAACAAATGTCGCGGTGGCACAATGAGATGGGTGAGCGGGGTGGGCCGGGGTGAAGGGCCCATATTGGACCACTTTAAAAAACGCATTCGTAAATTAAATGTAATTGTTCGCTTGTTAACTGCGAGGGGCCGCGAGATACTCGTTTTCGGGTTTCTTGCGCACGCGTTAGTGACTCAACACATGGTTTTATTTTTATGGTGTTTGCCTTTTACAAAATTAATGAAACTTATCAGCTATATTGTTTATCGCGATCCTAAATTATAACTCTGTTTATCATCAATTCATCATTATCGTTTTATTTATGAAAATTTACCTTCTATGTGAATTAAATTTTTGATCATGATCCTATGCGAGTACCTATTATGAACAAACGCAAATGTTGGCGATGGTCTATCAGATAAATATTTCAAATTGTAATTGGTCTAATTCAATATACTCATAAACCCAAACCAGTTGAGTCGGTACTGTAATACTAGGTAATGAATTGTTATAGCGAGGAGAACAGACGGCCGTTGGGGCGGAAAGGTCCTCGAGTGGAGGCCACGTACAGGAAGTCGCAGCCGTGGCAGGCCCCCCACAAGGTGGACCGACGATCTGGTGAAGATCGCGGGAATCCATTGGATGCGGGCGGCACAGGACCGATCTGTGTGGAGAACATTGGGGGAGGCCTGTGTCCAGCAGTGGACGTCTATTGGCTGAAATGATGAATTGTTTACATATCCAACGACTGATAAAGAGGCACGATTATGTATTTTTAATACATGTGGAAACCTATACATAGATACCTACTGTGCACTCTAGGTAGGTACGTACTACGTTGTAAGTATTGATTCGGCTATTTGTAGAACTGCCTTTTTTCGGCTTACCTCGCCGCGGCGTGCCGTACAATCCTATTCAAAGCTTGTAGAATAACATATTTTTTCCCAATCAATATCCACACAATGCCCCATTTTCGTTTGCACTGACCCCATAAAACCACATCATAAAACGCGGAGCTAATCTGCCCATTGTTCTCTCGCGGTAAGCAAATAGGATGGTGACCAAAAAGTGCGGTCATCGTGACATAAGGTGCCAATGTTCACAATTTGCCGCCATTCAGCTTGCGGCAAAAAAACGAGAATAATGCGTGCGCGCGCGGCGCTCTGCCCACTTGACCCGCGCCTGCGCGTAAATTATGCATAATCATCTGTCGATGCGGGAAGCTGATATTACATTATTACATTAGCATAAAAAATACGCGGGGATTCCCACTTATGTGACGAATTGAGAACATCAGATGGTAGTGTAAAGTAAACGATATGAAAAACATAAACTCCGATTTTTAATTAAGTGGACTAGACTGACAAAATGTTCATGTGTCCCATACATTTATGCTACTTTTGGCAGACGCCAAATGTCAAAATGTATACGAACTTGACATTTGTATCTGTCAGTTAAGTCCACATAATTAAAAATCAGACTATAGTCAACCAAACCAATCGTTTTCTGAAACCGTCTGAAAGGCGCACGATGTTACTCACTGCGCTACGAAGCTTATTTTTATTTGCATAAGGAACAAAATGGAATTACCCTACTGGTACCTACTTCCATTTTGTTTTGCATTAGGTAAATCATAACTTACACATTTTCCATTTGAAATATGTGTCATTACTAGACATTACCAAATTTTTACTACCTACATGATTAAATTCAACTTTAACTACTCTGGTGACAAAATATTGTTTGTGAACACGTGTTCCAATGAACACTATCTAATTCCAACGTTTACATTTTATTTTATCACACATTAGAATCAAACATTGTGTTTTCCCAAAATCCTAAAAAACATCCCTCTCGAGTCTAATCACAGTTTAATCGTATCTAATTTTGTGTGCGTTTGCGCATGTATTTGAATATTCGAGGGCCGTAATCGCATCAGAATATGGCGCTGTATTAGAACGAATTAGAATTAGGGGGTTTATCTAATTTGTATGTAAAAATCAATACAGGTGTTCTTTGCATATGTTGTGGCGAACACATGAGTAGTTTTGTCAAACGAGGATTAAAATCTATCTGAGAGCCATGCAAAAAGTCCCGCAGAAAAATACGGTCCTAAAATTTGAGATTCCTTATATCTATATGAATAAAACTCAAATTTGAATGTTGATGGCGACTCAAGCGCGCTTTTCACGGGACTTCTTTGATGGCGCGGACTCTACCTTCGTTTTCAAACTGGGAAAAAAAGAACCCAGTTACAGCTTGCTATATGTTACGTCTCATTCCACCTGTACAATATTTATGTTTTTCTTCTTTGAAAACTGATGTAAGTATTGGAAACAAATAAATTGTTACAGCTATACAAAAGCTCTTTTTATACTGTGGTTACGGTATGAATTGCGCTTCGTGCCATATTTTTCTTGATCTGTGCTAGTAGTCATAGCCATACCCATACATAAAGAATAATGGAGCCATGCTTGTCATTTTGCTTGTAGGTATAATAATGGTATTATACATTACAATAGTTATTTACGAGTTATCTACCGTGTACCTTACCTGTTGCAACAGTGCTAAAATATCGGACCCTCATGGTAGAAATCTCGTAAATAACTATTCTGATTAAAAAAAATACATTGGTCTTTAGTAAGATCTCCGTGGAAAGTGAATATAGAAAAATAAAAAAAAACTGCAAATTGTTATTAAATCCTATACTTACTTACTATTATTAAATCTATGGTACAGCTGTACCACGTTAATAAGTTACATCTGCAAAATTCGTCTAAGCTGAAGAGCCAAAGCAGTTGAAATAAAGACTTTATGGCTATACGTTGAGATTAAATACAATAAATCCAGATATGAATGCTACCTCTCTCTTAACCGCACTCGCACCGAACATGGTGCTGACGACGCAACAACCAATAAGAAATTGTAATTTTTGGCGCGCGTAAATGGAGCATAGTGATTGGTTAACGAAAACTGCGGCAAAGTCTTAACCAATACATTTTCTGCACTTTTAGAAAATAAGACTTCTGTGCAGGTACATTGGTGTAACTTATAAAATTCGTAAAACTGTACATACCTACACATTATACGTAAGACAGCAATTCCACCTAAAGATCTGACGGTCATACAAACAACAAACCCGTCTCATTTCCTTTCGACAGTGTAGAGGAGAGGAGCCAGGGGTACGGAGGACCCTTTCATTTTATTTCATTGATAAAAACTTTAATTAAAGGCACATTGTGAACGGGCGTCTTTCACGGCCATAATGAGATCGGCTCGGTGAGATATAATGGACGAACCATTAGCACGGCATGTAGTGGGGCCGTTATTGTAAGCACTTCCTGTTTTATCTTTTAATTCATAGCCTAAATACTAAGCTGGTGACTAGTACCGACGGATTTAAAAGCAATGAAGATACAAAGGTGATTGGACTTACATGCCGATGATTAACACAACTTCCCAATACCTACTTGTAGGTACAGGGGGCCTTTTCTCGAGCACTTGACGAACGACAGTCGAATTTAGAGATTTCATACATTTGTCCAAACAAATCTGTAACTCGACTTCAATGTCGAGTGTACGAGATTGACCCCTGGTCCCGGCTAACGGCCGCACTCAGAGACGTCATTTAAGCTAATGTTCATTAACTTTAGTATCGGTAGTCTTTATGCGTATCAAAATAAGTGTCAATATTTTTTCTTAAGTAGCCAACTAAGTTAATCAACAACTCTAAGTGTGGCAGTATGTCCGTTAGTTTGCGCACTTGTAAAATAGCTCACCTTATACCTACTAAAATTATTTCTGCGCACTCAAAGATGGTCATCTTTGACTAGACTTATCTGGCGCTACCTGTAGGTATCTAGGTACCTAACAAACATAATATCTATCTGAAATATACATTTTTTTGTCATTGGTGGCAAACGAGTAGACGGATCACCTGATGGTAAGCGATTACCACCGCCTATAGACACCCGCGATACTAGTGGAGTCACGAGTGCGCTGCCAACCTTTTAACCCCCGTTTCCCTCGGAATGGGCCTCTGGCACCCTCACTCACGCGGCGAAACACAGGACAGTACAGTTTTCTGTGAGGCCGTGGTATCACTCCGGTCGAGCCGGCCCATTCATGCCGAAGCGTGGCTCTCCCACGTTAAGATAAATTGTCAAAAAGATAAATTGACTTGAAAAATAGCTCACTTTATAACCTACTAAAAATGATTTCTGCGCACTCAAGGATCACCACTAGACTTATCTGGCGCTATCTGTATTTGTTAGGTACCTAGGCACCTAACAAACATCCATCTTGAATATTTTGTAACATAATTTAATTTATGTAGTCAATTAAAAATCTTAACATGCATCTAAGCTAATTTTTTATGAGTTTCTAGGGTAGGTCAGGCATACCGCTGAAGTTCTAATAGCTACATTTCAAGACGAACTTCGGTTCAATCGCTTCGACGCCCTAAATTCGCAAGAGATCGTATCTAGTTTCCACCAAGTGATAGTTGGTATTGAGCATGTAACTGTGAAGTTGGACCGCATCGGCCTAGTTCACAATGGCTGTAGCTGAAAGGCGCGTCTTTCAGGCGCGGGTTCCCTATCGACGCATCTGTATTGTTGGCTGCTGAAATCATCCGTTTACATAAACGCCCATTCCATTGTCCCAGACTCTACACATATTAACATAGAATACATTTTATGGCACACAACATATATCTATCTATACTATTTATAAAGATGTTAATAGAAAACAATACAGACAGAGTCGATGCTTATAGGTAATCCGAAAACACGAAACACTTGCGCGATGTAATCGACACCTAGCGCCATCTGTTGGTATAAAGTGGAACTAATGTCGTGAAACGCAGTGAGGGCGGGCCTCTTAAATAACCATGCACAAATGTTGGGTCCGTTTTTGTACGCGAAAAATTTATTCACGCCAAAAGCGGCCACATTTGGCGGTAATCCAAAAATCGAGTGCAAAAACAGACCAAACAGTTAACTATACGTATTAAATAAATAGTATAAGTGTTTACCGAGAGTTTTGATATAAATGCAGAGTTTTCCTTCTCTGGATGCTGATGATCATGGCAGCAGCTTTACCTTGGTCGCCTTTTACGACACCTCGGTAAGAGTGAGGGTGGCCTATTCTACTCTGCCGGGGACCACACGGCGATGTTTGTAATTTATTATTAGCTAAAAGTATATATTCACTATATTAACTTCTAGATATTGGAATCGGTAAAGCCATACAACTTTTGCGCGCAGTTACGCTCACAAATTAAAATATATACATATAATACTTTTCTTTTGTAAATACATACTTATAATACATAGAAAACACCCAAACATAAGAATAAATAGTATAAGTGTTTGCCGAGAGGTTGTAACCCCGAAATACTTTAAAATAGATCCTGTTTAGTCGCTAAAAATTAAAATCGGTGGGCGTCGCTAGTGTGCCCTACCCGTCACCTTAAAGGGCCGTTTCTGGGGGATATCGAGCGGGCCGCAAATACCCTTGGCTGGCCTGAGGCCGAGTGCCTAAAAATAGTCCGCGCAGGCTTCGGTTTAGCATACGAAGATTATGCCACCAACATGATCATGGACATTTACATTGTCTCCTCTATAATAAGGCCATAACAGAGAGCACGAATTTGCGATCACGAAAGGCAATATTACCTACCCAATATTGCCAATATAAATCTAATTCAATCTAAAAACCGGCCAAGTGCGAGTCGGGCTCGCGCACAAAGGGTTCCGTAGCAGCAAAGTCCAAAATTACAGTTAAATCAACCTATCTCAAAAACTATAAGAGATACTTTGATCAAACCAAAAATCGTTGAAAGAGTTAATTAGCATGCATCACCTCTATTTTTTTTAGAATTTTATACCCCGTAGTTATAAAAATAGAGGGGGGGGACATACTTTTTACGACTTTGAGAGCTGATATCTCAAAAAACCGTTCACTTTAAGAAAAATGTTTTTTAGAAAACTTTATATCATTTTAAAAGACCTTTCCATTGATACCCCACACGGGTATGTACATCGAAAAAAAAAATTTCATCCCTCAGTTACATGTATGGGGGGCCCCACCCCCAATTCTTTTTTTTACTATTTAGTGTCATATTTTTGTAGCGGTTCATACAACACATATTCCCATCAAATTTCATCACTGTAGTCCTTAATGACAATTTGAAACGTTGTGTAATCATGCTTGTTTTAATCACTATTAATCAGGATAGTCACTGTTATATTACATCTATCATCCATCACATATATTCACAAGTATGTAGGTAGTTGCTTATTATCAGAGGTCGGGATTAGGTAGAGTTTGGCACTGATTTCATACAGCGATATAACGTGGATGCCTCCAATCACGAGATTATTATTGCAAAGCTGAAATAAGCCTTAGTTAAATAAGGGCCTCTTTTTTACTTTTCTGCCTAAAATACAGGTCAAACCTAGTTCAGGTACAAATATAAGAATGTTGATTTTAGTATAATTAGAATTTAAGTTTGAAATTGTACCTACTTATAAGTGAGCAATAAATTATTTGATTTATTTATTTAAAGTCTCAGTCAGTTGAAGTTAGTTTTTGAAAAACGTAGTTATGAATGAACAGCTGTCTGCCACCAGCTTCATATCAATTCTAGGTAAGGCACAATTTCATCGTTGAACTGGTGATAAAATATTTGTATATTTCCATTGGTTATTGTACGAAGTACCTAACTATCTTCGGCTCACGGCGAAGCAAAAGAGAAATTCATCGAATTACCAAATACTGGTAGCTCAGTTGGATTAGAGCATTTGCCCGTTTGAAGGTTGTGGATTCCGTTCCAACCCAAAGACTGTTGATTATAAAAGTGAAATTGGAGAAAATTACTATATTTTTTTATTTATTATGAGCCCGTAGTGTCCTGATGGAGGGTAAAGGCCTCCGTCCCTTCATCTCGCCACCATCGCCACAGTCTGCAGCGGGGACGTTTAGCAAAGCTCATCCGGCATGCGACAGACGTGGCCGGTCCATTCCGATTTGAGAAAAGCAGCCTTTTTGAAGACATCGGTTATGATGAGCTTTCTAGAATTATCTGTGAGTGCTCCCAAGAGAAAAATTGCTATAGTCAAAAATCTTTTATATTCCAGGGTCAGCGTACCAGGGTACGCAGGGAGCCTCTCGGCAGCGCTGCCGGGCGCCGGCGCCGCGGCGTGGGAGCGGCTGGGCGCGGAGCTGGTGCTGTCCGCGCTGGTCACCGGCGCCTACTTCGCGGCCATGGAGCGGCGCTGGACAGGCGCGGCGCCGGCGCTGCTGGGCGCCGCATACTGCGCTGCTAGTCTCGTCTCGGTGAGTGCTCCCGAGAGAAAACAGGAACTGATAGATCATACACGTAACATTACAGCACCTTACCTTTATACTAGGTATGCTTTTTGTTGTGCAATGCTGAGGCAAAGGTAAACTCGCATGTAGCGAGTAGGTAGGTGGGTAAAACATCGACAAAGTTCATGGTAAACCACAGGAACCGACGTCGGCACCGTTGGTCGGCGCCGCCTTATGCACACCCGGCCGCTGGGAGTCGGCCGGGTAGTGTGGGGCTCTCCCCTGGGGTGCTCCTAGGGGCATACCCACTAAACTCTCTGCGACAGTTTCCATCCCTCGCCCGGGAGAAACTCTCAGAGCGGGAACGCGGGCTATAGGACGAACCTTATCACCGCGAACCCGCTCAGGGCGAAAGAGGCTCGCCAGTACGGCCTCTTACCACACTCCGGTCCAACGGACCTAGGGCCTCTCCCACGGCCCACCAAACACCGCCCCCCGAATGGCGCCCACACTGCTGGCTGCAGTGCAAACACCACCGGGAGGAGGACTGCGAGTACCCTTCCCCACCCATACACTGCTGGCTGCAGTGCAGAGTGGGTTGGGGAAATAAAACCCACAGGCTTCAAAACGAAAAAACGCCGCAAAACCCAACTCCGCTGGATGCGGAGCCGAGAAAATTGGCACCACCGGTCGACATTGAGCCATCCTGGCTAGACGGCCCAACGCCGGACCTCCAGCACATGGCCTTACGGCCGCTGAGCCCGAAGGCTCTCCATCCAGTGGGGCCCACGTCGAAAACGCTATCACGCGTAGCGTGACGCCGGACAGGGCCCCGGGCCCAGAACAAAAAAGGCCACAGGAGAGGGGCTTCCGATGCCCCAAACCGTGAGGCTGGTCCTAGGCCCCGGGGGGGCTCAACTGGGGGTCGACAGAACGACTCCAGGAGCCCTCCCGTGTGTGTGCAGCTGTTAGCCGTCGAGTAGCAATGGGCGATGCCGATTACTACCCGCCGTTGCCCAGGGACGCCAGGACCCTTTCGGTAGCAGCTCCAAACAGAGCAAAAATACTACTGAAAGGGCCACACGAGGAGGCCGCCGCACCGTAGTCCCCCAACCACTTTTCGACCTTAAAATATTGGAATAAGGTCTGAAAGTGGTCTACCGGAAGTTTTGCCGGATGTCCATATTCGTAAACCCTAGAGTAGTGTCTAGAGCCTAGGCCCACAACACTTATCCAAGGCGGCAGCGTAGATACTTAAGTAATAGTACATTGTCAACTATTTTTTTGGTACCTTTCCTGGGTAATTCTTAGATTTTCGTGGACTGCTCAGACTAAAAAAAACCCTCTTCCATTAAGACTACAGAATCTTAAAAAAATACAACAGAATCTTATAAAAAATTTACGTGTATTTTAAGATTCTGATGTCAATTTCCGAGTAATATTAGATTTAGGACGGCCACGAAAGTCACAAATTTCGAAGAATCACTCACCCTTAAATTTAATGATAGGTATTTGGTTTTCCTTGCTTTTGCTATTTTTGTATTTCTTGTTACCGTAGATGTCAATATAAGGTAAAAATAATATCCAACCTCTTATCCTTTTGCTGCAATAAAGATCTAACTATGTAATATTTCTATGAGCATGCATTACGATCGCGATGAGCTCATTTCTTTAGCGATACCTGCCTTTGTGACGGACGGGCAGCTGGCCGTGTGCGCATCTGGGGACAAAGGGAAGGAACGCACAAAAAGCGAGACTAGGTTGTACAGTCGGCAATCACAGTCGACGCGCACGTTTCACTGCTATCGACTCTTATGGGGTTCGAAATAAGATCGATAAACTGTTAAATTATAATCATATTATATATTTTTTATTATGGCTGTACCCGAAGATAATTCGCCAATGTCAAGTAACTTATTGAGAATAAGTAGGTAGTCAACAGTCGAAGTCAGTCAAAGTCACAGTCACTCAATAAAACGCCGGTATTTACGTTTTATCGACCTACGGATTCAGCGGATATCACTCTAAAAGCAATCGCAGGTTTTGAGACTCTATTTGGTCCAAGCAAGTTGTCCGAGACAACTCACTCGACACACAATAGTAGTGTTAAAAACGATCAAATTATTAGGATCTTCTTATTATTAGGATCACTCTGCGGCACTTCACTGCACAAATAAACACCAAATTTGAACACTAAAGACCACTAGACACTAATTTAAAACTTTTGAATTGCATCAGCCCATGCGGCTTGTTTTAGCCCTACCCGCCCAATCCAAATGATTATATTGACTGGTTATCATTATACAGTGTGTCCGGAGATTGTTCGACGCGTGAAGGCGAGTAAATATAATTAATGTCAAAACATTTTTTTTTAATTATAATAAATGGCGGCCATTTGAATTTTTGTTGCTACTGAGTCCGGGTCATAATTAAGTAGGTAGATCTTTCAAATTTCTTCAATAGACTTAAAGTCAAAAGCGTCCGGTTCAATATCAATTGAGGAAATTTTACAAGTGCTAGAAACCCGACTTGTAGCTGTCTGTACTTATGTTTCGGTATGTTATACCACTTGCCATGCACATTGTAGTTATATCTATGTGTGTAAGGTTTTTCGGACAAGTGTGTGGGGGAGGCGATTTGCGCAGGATCTCGACAAAGCCTCGCCAGGTAGGCGCTACCTGGTACTGGTGGCATTGTGCAGTAATTGTACGCCGGTCCTTCGGCTCAAAGCCTGTTTAGGGGTCCGTATCCAAACGTAACTTAGATATCTGGCACTTTGAAGTATAAGAGTTAACAGGAAGGAAGTCAATCAAACAATCAAAAAATTTATTGCAACAACATTTTTTACAATAGGTAGATACAGTAGCGGCGTTAGGGTAGAGCGCGGTTGCATGTTGTCAAGTTCCTACTTGACAACATGCAACGGCGCTCCAGCAGCAAAATTCCAACCTACCCTAGACACTGAGCAGGGTGTAGGCGTAGAATTCTCGCCCAGGGCGTCAGTAGTGTTAAAACCGGCACTGGGTGGGTATCTACCCAGGTAGATCTCATTTCAACAGGACCTTATTAAACTTACTTATCTTTAGTAAGTAGATAAAGACAACTACTTACTCGTTAGGTTACTACGATCTGTCAAATTTCTTCATCCGAGTCTCATCATATGGTCAAACCAGGCATCCTATCCAAAGTCTATGGGTCAAAACTCAAACCATTAAGTTGAGATAATTACTTACATCTCATCGACATGTAGGATCAGCATGTAAAACTTTTGTCGAAAGAAAACCTATCTGTCCTGGCGCCAATAGATTAGTAAAGCCGACCCTACCTAAAGTGGGATAGAGCAAGGAAGAAGAAGAATTACTTATATCTCATGGTTCGATAATAAATGCGTCCCGGGCTCCGAAGCGACAGCTTGGGACGCAACCGGGACAAAACGCTAACATGATGGATCGATAATAAATCATTAGGACATATTGATTTCCTACACCCAATAATGTGTACTTCGATGTTTTAGGCCCAATCCGACCAATCTTTATCAGTTTCCGTCTTATAGATACTATAACGTCAGAGTTGTATAGAATGTCAGCGCTATACCATAGATTTGTTAAGATTGGCTAAATCGACCCTTAGTCAATTTGGCTCCGGAATTCTGTAAGTAAACCCGACACACCCTTGGCCAATTTTTTGTCATGTTCTTTCGCTTCCGTCCCGATCCGTGTTCTGAATGAGAGCTCGAAATTCACCTCACGTTACGTTTCCTCGGCGATTTCTTTACGTTGTCATACATTGCATTCACATGGAAGAATGCCGAAAAAGGCCTATTTGATTTCTAAGCGAACAATTGTGGGATAGCAAACTATCATAAGCTTGGTTTTCGTACATTTTGCTCAGGTAGGCGGTAACGTTCTGGGACTTCGAGATAACAAATATTGTAAGTGTGCAGAGTCTACGGACATCTAAAACATTGCTAGCAAAATTATTCTGACATGGGTATTCGTATTTTAGTCGCAGGCGTTTTAGTGAATTTTATTGATAAATTTTTAAAGAAGCTTCCCAAAATTCTGTGAAAATATATGTTTAGGTAGCAAATAGGTATCTAGTAAATATCTACATAAGCAAAGTGGTAAATACAACGCTAAAACTATGAAAACTCAGAAGTGGTCAGTCAACCTGACGTCAGAATGACTGGCCACTTAATTTATGAAATATCTGTCCTAATAGAGAGGTAGCAAATATATAATTAAAGGTAGCAAATAGATAGTAAATAGTGCACATGGTCTTATCTAAATATCTCGTTTGGTCCAGTCATTCTGACGGTTACGATAAAAGTAGCTGATCGGGTTAGGAAGCAACATTTCTTAATAGTTAGCCTATCGGGTCTGGGTGTGCTGGGAGATGCCTCCGACAATCGTCAGCTAGCCAACTCATAGCACGAGAATTCCGTAGTTTGAGACTAGCTGATCGGTAAGAATTGTTAGCAACATTTATTAATTTCAATCTTTTTAATTGCAGATGCCGTCTCTAAACCCTGCCCGGTCACTAGGCCCCTCGTTCGTGCTGTCGCGGTGGGACAGCCACTGGGTGTGCTGGGTGGGCGGCCTCGGCGGCGGCGTGGCGTGCGCGCTGGTGCACGAGTGGGGTTCACGCCGGCCCCGCGGGCCACACTCGCGCGCCTCCTCCCCGCGCGACCTCGACGAGGACAAGCCCGCCTTCCCGCACCACTACCGGCACGCCAGCACGTACTGCGCCGCCGCGCCGCGCCCCGACACCTCCGAGCCGCTGTACTCCGGCACCAAGTCCTTGTACTGCCGCTCGCCGCCTCCCGCTCGGCACCCGCTGCACAGGTCAGAAGATGGACACCCGTGTTGCACGTAATTATGAGTGTTCTTTCGTTTAGCACAGATAGTGCCGATTGAGATCAGAGGCATAGCTACCAATATATTCAATATTCTCCATGGGCATGGCTTACCGTACCAGTGATACATAGGAGTGAACTCCGAATTTGGCTGCATTTACTTCAGAGATGCCCAAGAAGAGACTAAAAAAAATAAAACTATCGCGTCTTCTTTGCTCAGCGCAGCTCTGGTAATAACGGCTTAGAGGGAAAAGATTTTCGTAAGACATGCGAGGGAAGGATGCAGAAAATATTTGCGAAGACATTGTCACACATGGTCATCTTCCTAGCACATTTTTCTTGTCATCATCCTAGCGTGGCTTTGACTTGAACTGCCTAGATAGGGCCTTGCTCCAATACGACTGCTATAACAATTAAATAGGTACCTACGAAGCCCTTCAAGGCATAATTACGTACTAAGTGTTGAGGCACATTGCTTCGATTGCTGTAGGTACCACCTACCTAGTTACCATATTTTCCATCAAAACATACCTACATAGTAGGTTAGAACCAGTTGGAACATTGGGTAAGTATGACATCTCGTTGCAATTTATTCCGAATGCTGTTCCTGTATGTCTTTGTCTAAAGTGCACTTATGAATGTAGTTTTTCCACACCATTCCTGTGTGATTGGCTAACCGTTTTCCGTAGACTAATGAAAGACTAGACTAAAAAGAGATCCAGAGTACTGAATTAGAAAGAAGAGCCATAACTATTTGTGGAGCATTTGGTAGTGCCTCGATCCCCACCCTAAACAAACAATTGTGGGATGAATGAATACTTTTTGTTTGTTTGTTCAGTGTCTCGGTGTAATGTATTAGAATATTTTTAATTCCTATGTTGTCTGATGTTTGTAACACAACTGCCCGGAATAAGCTTTATGTGTGAATGTATTTGATATGAAGTTCATGAAGACTGGCGCGATTGCGCATTTGGTAGTGACCCTACCTCGTAAGCCAATAGTCGTGGGTTCGATCCCTACCCTGGACATACATTCGTGTGATGAAGACTTATGTTTGTTCAGTGTCTGGATGTAATATATGTTATTTAAGTATTATATTTGTAACTTCTATTGTCCTTCCCTCCTTAGTACGGAATTAGGTCTGTGTAGGAGATGTTGTTACCTTACGGTAACAACATCTCCTACTGAAATCCATCGCAGGACTAAAGTCCAAGAAGTCGGATCAAGAGTGACGGAACTAAACTGGAATTGGGCTATGCACTTTACTATGTCGCGGTGATGGCAGGTGGAGTAAAATCCTGATCGAATGGTATCCTAAAACTGGCAGACGAAATCCGGGTCGCCCAGTGTCACGATGGGTGGATGACATCACCAAAATTGTGGGGACTACATGGATCCAAGCGGCTAAGACCGGGTACATTGGTGTAAAGGAAAGGAGGCCTATACTCAGCAGTGCGTTCTACCGGGCTGATGATGAGAGGAGATGTTGTAACTCATTTAATTTATTTTCCAGATCGCAGTCAGTGTACAGCAAGGCGTCGGCGGCGACGGGCGTGCTGGGCGGCGCGGGCGCGGGCGGCGCGCTGGTGGCGGCGCAGTCGCTGCTGCTGCGGCCGCACGCGCACGCGCACCTGCACAACCAGAACGCGCACAACGCGCAGCGCGACCCCGCCTACGGCACCGCCAACGGCACCAGGCCGGGGCCCGCGGGTATGTGTCGAACCGATTATCGGTCCTAAGTACAAAAGTCGGCCGAATTTTCATACTATCTCTGACCGAGTCTAAATAGCGCAACGCACACGTCCTTCTATAGGACGTAAGCGTTGCGATATTTAGCGCTGTCGCTTTGGAGCCCAGGGTATACCTACCCACTACTACTCTAAACGTACCCGTTTAGAGTCTAAAGTACTCTCCAGATTCTGAATCATGGTCTAAACTTTAGACCATGATTCAGAATCGGGGAGTCTGGTAACACAATGATGCGTACTGCCGTCTGACCTTCGGACTTTTTAATAGTGGGAATCAGACTAAGCTGATGGTAAATCTAAGCATCCTGAGCTGTCTTCTTTTTCATTATACCTAGCGTATAATTTTCGATTACTTGCAAAGCTGTCGCTTTGGAGCCCAAGGTACACTTAGACCATGATCTAGGGTTTGGGGAGTCTCTTTATTACAATGCAGTGACTGCTGTCTGCCCTGAACCGGACCAACTGGATCATGGTTAATCTGAGCATCCGGAGTAATGTGAAATAAATATTTCCAGGAGCCGCAGTGCCGGAGCGGCGCGAGTCGGTGTACAGCGCGGGCGGCGCGAGCGGCGCGGGCGCGTCGGTGGTGAGCAGCGTGGGGGCGGGCGTGGGGGGCGCAAGCGCGGGCGCGCGGCGCGGCGCGCTGCCGTCCGACGACAGCGCGTACGGCTCCGGCACGTACCGCCCGTACCGCCCGCACCCGCACGCGCACCACCCGCACACGCCCCCCGACCACTACTAGCGACGCGCTTCGCAGCACAATATTGCGCTGCTCTTCGACGTTTGAACACGCACCGAGTCTACTCCCCACCCCGGTCCACTGAGTCTCCTTCCTTTGTTCCTCAGTTTAAAGAACGACCAAGTCGATTGAGAGGATGACTGTAATATCTTGTGAGTAAGTAAGTTTTACGTAACTTACCTCGTAAGATCTGCTACTGGTGGTAATATAAAGTATAAGAGATTGCTGGTCTTATGTATTTCAAAGTGAGCTATTATTATCGCTATCGTGACGTATCCTAGTTTGTACTTCGAAATTAAAAATCCCAATTCACCAGTCACCTCAACATTATCGTACTTACGCAAAATTTAAGAAGTGGGACTCGCGAGAGTGCAAGTGTTCAAAAACGTGTTAAAGTGAACTGTTACCGACTTCTGTAGTTATAGGTAATGTTAATTCTGTAGTTAGGAAGTTTTATAAAAATATGAGACTCTCAAATATCGAGCCAAATTCACAACTTTAATAGAGGAGACCGAGGTTGATAGTAAAACAGCTGATAAGTTACTACTTTACATTTTGCGACTGCGGTCGGCTCGCGTAGATTTGAGGATTCGGCATGTTCCAAACAAAAGAATTTACCACCGGCCGCTTGACTTGTCACTTGACAAGCAGCTGTTATTTTCAAACCACATTGCAACTCTTCTCGGTATTCCTTATTAATTTGCTTTTAACTGACTCGAGCAGTATTCACGGAACCTTTTCTCCAAAACACTAGTTTGTATTAAATACTTAAACTCAGTTAAAATTAACACCTAAGCCAAAATATCTAACAAGAAGTGTAAATGTTTTGAAGAATTAGTTCAATATAGTTCATAAGTTGTCTCCTTAACTCTTGTACAGTAAAAATTACTTTTCATTAAAAGTTCTAGGTTATGCCTAGTTATTTTTTTACGTAGATAGTTAGATCTGGCGTAGCGAGGCCAGTAACAAATGTGTATCTACACTGTTTTTTTCCTTGCACTGTTATTATTATAAACATACGATTTAAACAAAACCAAATAGTTAATTATGTACTACCACATAATATGACTTTGTTGTGATTATTATATAGTGTTAATAATAATGATAATAAGTCTGAATTTTTACTGATAACTTACTTGCTCTCGTATCTCTTTTTAGGTAAAAGATAGATTGTCAGAAAAAAACTTAATTTGGGTAATTGGATGGTAATTTGGTGGATTTTCAGGCATCTTCTAGGCAAACGCGTTACATCCTAGACCTCATCGTCACTTTCCATCAGGTGAGATTGTGGTCAAACGTTAGCCTACAGTCCATAAAAAAAATATTTAGGTAATAATTTATTACTTAATATTCAAAGATGTTTTTGCATGTAAATATGTAAACATGCATACGCACGCGTAAACTGGGATAATACAGGGTGTATCTGTGAACATTTACATCCCTTTAACCACGAGGTCTACTAACCATTATGAACAACATTTGTTCTATCACTTTTGAAAATCCGCATAAAAAACATTTCAACTTTTCATACAATGTCGGTCACGTGACTGGGGAGTCGAAAAAAAATTCGATGAATTTCGAAGTCGTTGAACAAATGTTGTTAAGAATGGTTGGTAGAACACGTGGTTATAGGGATGTAAATGTTCACAAGATATACCCTGTATAAGCTGAATAAAGTACATTTTGGTGAGAAGGTGTGTATCTGTTACGTAAAAACGAGTTTACTTATTATTAGTGTCCGAGCTATTCCAACTTACCTCCATCTACCCTTATTAGTAGAAAATGGAAATGCATTTATAATAATGAAAATGTTAGCAGCTTACTTGTATCTTGGAGAATTTACTTGTACGGGTAGATCCTCCTTCCAGGTAGGTTTTGATTAGGTACGATACACCTTAGTTGAATGTAGGTGTGCCTACTTTTGAAGGCTAACATAAAGTTGGGTATTAAATAAAATTAACTAAGTACCTAATTATATTGTATTTATTACCTATGCATAGTTAAGATTTACTTATCTACTCTATAATACAATTTTTACCTGCTTAATAAAACCATCGGTTTTTGTAAACTTAACTACTTATTTGCCGTGACTCCAAATGTCATCTTAAGAATTGAATATTTTCTACGTGGACCAAATAATAAATACTTAGCCAAAATGAAACGAAAAGAAATATTTGTACCTGTTGTAAACTTTTAATAATTTCTTACTTTCATAGTTTAAGCTAGATATTAAGATAGAATAGTGCCATAACGTAACTCCGTACTTCCATTGTTGTATTACACGAGTCGAAGATATACACCTACTTAGGTGAGTACAGAAGTTTTCTGTTTTATTGTCATATATACTGTCAGTTAAAAGTTAAAATCAACTTATGCATTAATAATCATAATGTCACCTTCAACCATAGACCTAAAGATCAGTCTATAAAAATTAGTGAAAAACCTCACCAAATATGTGGTGGTAGTGGGGGAATGGGCGGGGGTGATTTATTGATTTATTGGTCACACTAAACAGAGATACAGTAGGTACAGTACAACAAGGCATGTTATTCTATATTATTTATATATTGATTGTCAAAAAAGCCGCTAGAAACATCACGAGATTAATTAACGGCGCCATAGATTGTTGTGGAATTTTGTACCTGGGTAAATCTCCGATTTTCGTGGACTGCCATGAAAGTTCAATCTAGCTAAAATTGCTTCGAAAATTACATCAGAATCTTTAAATATTCTGTATAAATAAAAGGCCTCTTCTTTAAAGAACATAATTTTTAGGTGTATTTTAGGATTCTAATGTCAATTTCGGAGTAATATTAAATTTGAGGACGGCCACGAAAGTCACAGCTCAAAGAATAACTCGCCCATTGTCAGTAGGCTACCTATTATTATGATAAAAACAATCACGCGCGGCCAACACCTGCCAAAAACTGTTGTAATACCTAAGCTAAGCTTTAACTTCGATTATATTCTTCCTCTAAATGAATCTGTTGAATCAATCAAAACTTTTTGTATATTCTAACAGGTAGATAGTTTTAAATTAAATCTGCTTAGTTAATTTATAAATTGAAGCTACTCTAGCTACCATGACTAAAATTGTATCATGTTTACACAGAATCTACACTCACATTTCATTCATAAAATGAAATGTGAGTCTAGGTGTACTCAACTCAAGATTAGGACCGTCTTAGGGCCCTTATAAATTGTATTTTTACAGCGATACAAACGCGATACTGTCTCGATACAGCATCCATATAGTCGCCCTCTGGCTAGGTGGAGGAACGATCTGCGCAGGATGGCTGGCAAGAGCTGGATGCGAGAAGCCATGGATAGATTGGAGAGGCCTACGTCCAGCAGTGGAGTGCGATAGGCTGATGATTATGATAGTCGCAAGACATCATCTACCTTTACACATTACAGAGTAATACCCTATTAGTGAGTGCGTTGCTTAGGTAATGCGTTTTTTTTAATATAGTTCTACCCGAAGATAATTTGCCAATGTCAAGTAACTTATTGAGAATAAGTAAGTAGTCAACAGTCGAAGTCAGTCCAAGTCACCGTTATTTTTACGTTTTATCGACCTACGGATTCAGCGGATATCACTCTAAAAGCACAAGCAAAAGACTATTAGGTCCAAGCAAATTGTTTCCAGACGAGACAACTCTCTTGACACACAATAGCAGTGCTAAAAACGATACAAATAGCCTAAGATTCTTATTATTAGGATCACTTTTCGGCTCTTCACTGCACAAATAAACACCAAATTTGTACACTAAAAACCACTAGACACAAGCCCACGCGGCTTGTTTAAGCCCTACCCGCCGAATCAGGTAATGCGTTACTCCCACTAAAGGGGGATCAAACTAATGTCCGTAAAATGAAGCTTGATTAGAATGACAGCAATTGGTGGTATAACAGAAAAATAAAAATCTATGGAACGAAACTTGGTTAAATACTGAAATAAAGGTCAAGTGACTGCTGGAATTCTAAAAAACCTATTTTACGGAAAACAAAAACAGCGAAACAATCGATGCAGTCGCAGTTGTCAAACGCGCATATTTGTATCGCTGCAAAATTTACAATATGTAAGCTCTCTATAGTCCAAGGGCAAGTACACGAAAATTATGAGCCCTCTTCATAGTCATCGGTACCAAATTGTCGATCTTATTATGTAAGTGTGTGTATTTTACCTAAGTAATTTACGTGATACTTAAATAGTAACCTATTTATGAATAAGTAGTACCTACTTTTAACTAAATTTGTAAATAAAGTTTTAACTGTCACTTTTTAATGTAACATTAAATTCAAAGTAAGTAATCAATGAGCAAACAACAGATTTACCTAAATAAATTAAGTATAAAGACTGCACATTGTTTGAACTGCAATATTAATTTAATCTAAATAGTTAAGTATTTACCTGTAATATACACATAGGTACCGACAGCCACACATCAAATTATTATCTATACATTAAGATCGGTTCAATATCAATCGAGGAATGTCCACATTCCTCAATTGATATTGAACCGATCGTGTTTGAAATTAAGGTCAGAATCGACTGAAGAAAGACAGTTTTGTATGCAATTATGTGTGGCTGTTACCTACGCACAATTTAGTACCTATTTAACTAAATTAGTTTTTTCATACTGATTCAAAAAGATGTATTATACCTAATCGGTATTTTTGATATCTATAACACAGAGGAAAAACTTCAAAAAATAGAAGAATGTTCATGTAATACCTGTATTACTTATAATACCACCCGTGCGGAGCCGGGGCAGCTCACTAGCATGTAATTAAAAGTGACGTCTGTCTGACTGATTAAGGCGGGATTCGACCAATCTTTATCCGTAGATAAATCTATGTTATAACGTCAAATTTGTATAGAATTACAGCGCTTTACCATATATTCTTTATCGGAATAAGGTTGGTCGATTCGGACCCAAGTAATCTTATCACAGCTTAAACAATGTGCAGTTACAGAAACGGCTTGTTTTATTAATCGAAATCAAATAAGTCGATATATTTGATCTGGTTAAAAATATTAAGTTTTTGCATGGTATTACTCGGCCAAAACCAAGTAAGATATTGATACTACACTATTGTTTCGGACGGCATAATAAAAGGATTATTAAATAACGTTATGTAAAGAAAGAGTTTTATTCTGTCGCTCCACGGGGTACAGGCAGTTTCATCCTATTTTCATCCTAATGGCAAATAGACTGTAGTAAGTAACAATAATTAAAATTGTAGAGACACACAGTTGTCCAATACCTACATACTTAGCGGAATAGAACCAAATCACGGAATAAGCAATAACGTGAGACAATCAGTGCTTCAACAAATCGATCAAGCAAGAGTTGACCGGTTCCAAATCCGACGGACCGAAAACAGACAGAAAGAAAACAGACATTGTATTAGGTATATTTATTTTTGTGCTGATGGTAGGTAAATCCTTTAATCAGTCAGTAATCAGAAACACTGATGCCTGCCAACGCGCAAAGAATTCCCCAGCCGGTTAGTGTTGCCATATTTTTGGCACCCGTTTATTGAAGTATGTGTTTGATATAGTACCTACACACATCCCAGCTTCATCATCATCATCATCAGCCTATCGCAGTCCACTGCTGGACGTAGGCCTCTCCAATTGTTCGCCACTGTGATCTATCCATGGCTTCTCGCATCCAACTCTTGCCAGCCATCCTCCGCAGATCGTCCCCCCACCTAGCCAGAGGGCGCCCTACATTTATTTATTTATTTATTTATTTATTTATTTGGACAACCAACAAGAACATACACCGTAAAAACTAAGGGATACAAATTGTCACATACATGAGTTGGTGCTGCCTTAATTATAGGTTGCCACGGAAAGCGTGAACAAAAGTAGTTGGGGGCATAAGGCTTCCCTTAGCATGTAAAGAAAAAATATAAAGTTAAATAATAATTACACCCAGGCACTGATCAAACACAAGTGTTCAACACACGAATGTTTGTCCATAGTGGGAATCGAACGCACGACCATTGGCGCATTAGGCAGTGTCACTACCAAAAGCGCCATTGGGCCGTTCGACAAGTGAATCATCGAGATTTTATCTTATCTTATTATTTCTTATTATTAGACAATAGTAGGCGTAATTTATTTTTAAATGTAGGTAAACTAAGATTAAATACATCAATGTCTTTATTTTTGCAAACCAAATTATATTCGGTTTGGAGCCTGTTAATAGGGGAAAAACGACCAAGATTTGTCTTAGAGCGCTTTGGCTTAAACAGTGAATATCTGGAAAGACGTGGTAGACTATGTGTTATTGTAATATTGATTTTTTTAAGTAGTTGGGGACAATTTATATTACCGTTGACTAATTTGTGAAGGAATGATAGATTTAAAATTTTACGGCGATTATTAAGAGGTGTTAGTTTGAAATAGGTAAGACGATCAGAGTAACTTTTAAGTTTTTTACATAAATTATATTTGTATGACAAGTGGTACATGAACCTTTTCTGAACGCGTTCAATTTTATTGGAGTGGACTTCGTAGTGCGGATGCCAAACCACGCAGCAGTATTCTAGCATGGATCTAACTAAACTCTCATATAATCTTATGATACATAATTTATTCTTAAAGGTTTTGGTGTTTCTGATTATAAAACCAAGGCATTTTAAAGATTTATTTACTATGTGGTCGTAATGTTCCTTAAAGTTTAATTGCTTATCCAGTATAACACCTAAGTCTCGTATTGAATCTACGCGTCGAACACTTTTGCCGTCAATTGTGTAAATTCCCGGTAACTCACTGAGCTTACGGGTAAAACTGATATAGCAGCATTTGTCCACATTCAAGACCATCCCATTAATCTCACACCAGCGAACAAGTCTATTTAAATCATCTTGAAGTAGTGCTTTATCTTGCCCGTTCCTAATTGGTCTCATTAACTTAAGATCATCTGCATAAAGATATGGTTTGCTATATCTGAAGCAAGAGATCACGTCATTCATGTAGATATTAAAGAATATAGGTCCTAAATGGGAACCTTGAGGGACGCCTGATAAATTTGGAAAGGGGTCGGATGTAAAACCACTTACTACGACTTTAGATGTACGGTCACTTAAGTAAGACTTGCACCAATCCAAAAAGGCGCCAGCAAAACCAAACTGCGATAATTTTTGAAGTAAGCTGTAATGGGGAACTTTATCGAACGCCTTTGATAGATCCGTGTAAATGACGTCGACTGGTATGCGACCATCCACTGAGCGGGATACCTCATCAACAAATTCTGTTAAGTTGGTGCTAGTTGAACGGGCAGCAACAAATCCGTGTTGGGAATCTGTCAACACACTTTTAATGTGCCATGTTATATAAGGACATAGCAGAGATTCTAATAATTTTGCAAATACTGATAAGATGGTGATGGGCCGGTAATTTATGGCGTAGTTTATATCCCCAGATTTATGGATAGGAACGATAAGGCCCGTCTTCCAGACTGATGGGAACAGGCCCGCTGTCAGCGATGCATTAAAAATAGATGTAAGAGGCGAGGATAGTTGCTTAGCACAGTTGACGGCAAAGACCGAAGGAATACCATCTGCACCAGCTCCCTTGTTTCTGTCCAGGGATTCAAGACGTTTCAAAACTTGGTCCTCTGAGAGAGTTAAATTGCTTAATGAGTAGGAGACTTCGCACTTAATGTTAGCTTGATTGTCAATTGGCAATTCAACGTTATCTGCATTGTAAGATGAAGAAAAGTAAGTAGCGACATTACGTTTGTCAAGACGCGGTCTCCACTCTAGAACTCGTTTACCCTATCGGTTGTCGGTTCTACGGCTAATATGGCCAGCCCACTGCCACTTTAGCTTGCTAATCCGGTAAGTAATGTCGATGACTTTGGTTCTCTGCCGGATCACCTGATTTCGGGTTCGATCTCGGAGAGAGACGCCGAGCATTGCTCGTTCCATAGCGCGCTAAGCGACCTTTAACTTATGGACCAGCCGTACCGTAAGTGTCCACGTTTCGGCTCCGTATGTCATGACAGGTAGGACGCACTGATTGAAGACTTTCGTCTTTAGGCACTGTGGCATTGACGATACGAAGACACGTATCGTCGATGCCACAGAATAGGATTCTCCTATTCACCTCATCCTCGAAGTTGTTTTTACCCAATTGCAAAGTCTGGCCGAGGTATACGTATTTTTGAACAGCTTCGAGGACGGCACCGTGAATTGCAATCGGATCCGGTAATCATTCCAGCTTTAGTCATTAATTTTTTTTTCCTTGGGGGGGGGGGGGGGGGTCAAGGATTATAGGATTATATATGATACCCCGCTATTATAGAACGCGATCGCGATCTAAGAAAGAAACAAAGAATAGATCCAGAACGAAACTCTATCCAGGTTCCAGCCCCTTTTAACATTGCTGTTGGAACAGAATGGATGACATACTAAAGTACCTATGGGAACAACTTTAGACTCGAGGCTAACGCGTCTTGTATTGCGGTCCTAGACACTTTTCAGGACCGGAGATTTTTTTTTATGGCAACTCCTTTAAAAGTTTACAAAATTATTCAATGTGCAATGGATGAGTGAAACAAAGATAACTTATATTAAAAACGAAGTTAGTCTGTAAAAAATCTCATTTGTTAAAGGTGGTCTAGGTGGTGCACATGAATAAATGACATTTATTCACGTGGTGTCAATCTTTCTCGTAAACGTATTTAAAGGTGTCTTTGAACAGTGATATCGGCCGGTAAAATATTTCAGTTAAGTACATTTAAACTTTTTAGATGGGAAGCTTCCCTCTCTAGAATAGCACAAGAATAGACAAAAGGATATATTCCTACTTTAAATTATTTTATATATTTATTCCTACTTTGTGGTGAAAAGTCTCTGTGTATAAGTGAAGGTAAGTCGACTTAATTGAAATAATTACCATCGTTGGCTTGGCTTTACCTTTGATTAAATCATAACATAATTTAAAACTTGAATCCGGATGTCTCGCTACAATCAAAATTCAGTTATTTTAGTCGATTTAATAATTTTTACTAGATAGCGGACAACAAACACTTTATCGTTTACATTCATTGAATTATTATTACTAGTAATAACATTGCGTGCAAATCACATGTTCCTTTTGTTTGGCGAATCTAAACATCGTAAAAGCCCACTAATATTTTACACTTATATTGTAAGTTGCTTACCGTGGGATACGGATCCGGGCTAGAAATGGGAATGGGATTAGAAAATGGCGGCGCGTGAGCCGGTGCCGTCAGCATAGATGGTTTGAAAACTTATAACTGACGTTTTT
This sequence comes from Marasmia exigua, assembly GCA_019059595.1. Lineage (NCBI taxonomy): Eukaryota > Metazoa > Arthropoda > Insecta > Lepidoptera > Crambidae > Marasmia > Marasmia exigua. The sequence continues at coordinate 28,590,344 of CM032463.1, read as the reverse complement.
CAGTATAAAATATCATTACCGTTGAAACTGTTTTGTTTTTTTTAAATAAATTAATAAATGTTATTAATTAAAATACTATTAATGTACGAGTATGTTTTATAGGTTTTATTATTTTGGAGTCTTTTTGACTGTATATAAAAAATGTATGAAAATTATTCAGATTGCAGATTATATAATGTTATGGCATTTATAAACGAATTTGTTCTCAAGTAAATATGTATTTACAAGCGGTCCGCCCCGGGTTCGCCCGTGGTACATACATAGCCTATGACTACCTAACGTAACCTTTCCTATGGAGAAAGAATTATTGAAATCGGTCCAGTAGATCCTGAGTTCATCGCGTTCAAACAAACTCTTTAGCTAATAATATTAGTATTAAATATAGATTGCGTTAGAACAGTTTATGATTTATACATAAAATAAAAGATTGTAATAAGTATATCTTAACTATATCTATATCCTATTGTAACTATATCTTAATAAAACACTATCTATACTCAATAAATAACTAACAAAACAATTATTTAACATACAAATTAATAATAAACTATAACAACAAACAATAACAAATAACAAAATAACGAAAGGTTCAAAACCACGGAAAAACAGACAACGCGTCTAGCTCACAAAATTGCGAAACCTGACTGATGCGACAGGGAAGGGAACGCAGATTTTTTTTTGCAGTCAGTACCCACGAGTGCGAGTATAGACGCAAATAGTGTGCGAGCGAGAAGTGAATAGATGCGCCGCCATTTATAATCCCATTCTTTATCCGCACAGGTTATACCTACTGCCACGATTAAAAGAAGTAACTGTGCGTTAATATCTTTGATTTCTTTGGCTACAGACAAAAGTGATCGTGCTTCAACCAATTTCGATTTCAGTAACTACAGCGGATTTTTAATGTAAGAAGTTGTGATTTTTATACAATAATGTATGACTTTTATTTATAACAGAGTCGTCGGAGGGACCAAAAAATCCGAAAGTATCAATTGGTAGTGCGTCCAACTATACGTACCTACTTATTATTACAGATAACAAATGTAGGTATGAGGCTGTTATCAGTGCAATAAAATATTACATTATCAGTGCAATACCTATCGTGTATATTGTTTTAGACTTGTCTTGGCTTGTCTTCATGGTCACTAACATTAGAATACTTATTTTCGAGATTTCTACAATGTACTTTATTTTTGTGCCGGAATATCGGAAACTCAAAAATAAGGTGGTAACTCAAACTCAAAGTAAGGGTAAATCGAAAATAATTAACCTACCATGTACTAGTACTGAGTAAGTAGGTACCTAGGTAGGCATTTAGAGATATAGTGCTTAATACAATATACTTATTAAATACATAAATATTCATTAGTTTTAACACCAAAGACGACTTACCATCTGAAATTGGTTGGAAGCTTATAATATCAAACAATACGTAAGTTGACAGGTTTTGCTTAAGTAGGTGTTACTTTGGTTAAATGTAGGTAGGTAATGCGAAAATAAAAAAAAGCAAATGTATGAAATTTATGAAAAAAGAAAAACTATTTATGACTGTTCTTAATATAAACTTTACTTTAGATACTACCTAACTACATAGAATAATAACAAGTGTTGTTATTATTCTATGCTTAACTATCGATTGGGATCAACTTTAATCAGGTTTATTAGTTTTAGTACCTACCTACAATATATACCGTTATTTTAATTCATGCAACATATCCGCCAATTTTTCGGCCTTCATCTTTCCATCTTTAATGTTTAGTCGGAGCAAAGATGAACACCAATCCAGGGCATGGGTTGCAAGTGGTAGTGGTGAAGGATGATCACACCTTTGAACTGGACGAGAAGGCGCTTGCGCAGGCGCTGCTGAGCGAGGGAGTGTGCGACCTGCCTGTGGTGGTGGTGAGCGTGGCCGGCGCCTACCGCGGCGGCAAGTCCTTTCTGCTCGATTTCTTCCTGCGCTACCTCAACGCTTCCGTGAGTTCAGCTCATCTTTATAGACAAGTACAGTTTTACCAATTTTATAAGTTACACCAATGTACCTGCGCTGAAGTCTTATTTTCGAAAACTGCGGCTAAATCTTAACCAATCACAACGCTCCATTTACGCGCGCTAAAAATTACAAATTTATTATTGGTTGATGAGTCAACGCCATGTTTGGTGCGAGTGCGGTTAAGAGAGAGATATCATTTATCTCTGGATATTGGATTATTGTATTTAAATTTAACGGAACGCAATAAAGACTGTACTTCACTGCTTTTGCAATCGTAATCAATCGGATTTAACTTCCTCTCCTGCGTAGACGAATTTTGCCAATGTAACTTATAAACGTGGTACACCTGTACTGCTAGCTAAGCCAGATTTGTGGCCTGCTCGTGATTGTGTGTGAGTGTGGCCGCGGCGCCTACCGCGGCATTAAGTCCTTCCTGCTCGATTTCTTTCTTGCGGAACCTCAACGTTTCCGTGAGTTCAGCTCGTCTTTATAGTCAAGTACCTACTGCTAACCAAGTCAGATTTGTGACCTGCTCGTGATGGTGAGGCAAGCGCTTCCTGCTGCGCATAAGCACATGACCACTATAGGACTGAGTGACACTAGAATCTGCAGAATGTGTAACGAGGCGGATGAAACCCCTATACCAATAATCACTGAATGCGGAACAGTGATGCACAAACGTAGCATACATCTGGGAAAGCACTTTTTCAGCCCCAATGAAGCTAGGGATCTCAGTCCCTAACAGCTAATACACTTTCTGAAAAGTGCAGGGTTTAGGACTGATGTGTAGTACAGTGGCGATCACAATAGATCAAACTGGTCGCAGTGATACTGGTCTGAATAGGACCTGCATAGCCGTCCGCTTAAAATAAAAACTCGTGAGTTCAGCTCAGCTCTATTAGTAAGTAGTCAAGTTCTACTAGCTAAGCCAGGTGTGTGACCTGCTCGTGGTGGTGATAGTGAGAGGGGAGCCTATAGGTACCTTCCTTATAATGTTTGTATCCGTAAAGTATTAGGTATTCCTGCGTACCTACACTTGTAAGTAAGAAGTTATCTGTATTCAGACACGCACCTAATCTTTTCGTAAAAATCGCTAATTTCAACCAAAATATAGATCTTTTTCGTTTTAGGAAGCAAATCGTGAAGACGGCAGCTGGTTGGGGCGCAAGGATGAACCCCTAGTAGGGTTCCACTGGCGCACGGGCGCTGCCAGGAACACCACCGGTATCCACATATGGTCTCGGCCATTTGTGCTGACTACACTTTCAGGAGAAAAGGTTAGCACCTAGTACATACGCAGTATGCCTGAACTTCTAAACGGATGCCGGCCAGTACGGCCAAATCGTCCACATAACACCCTATATATATATATATATATATATATATATATATATATATATATATAGGAACTTCCCATTAATCCGGTAGGTACTTCTTACTCTTGATGTTCTCTAACATCTCACACAGCTCAAGATCCGCCCATCCATCCATGCTTATTGATCGTAGTTATCGGAAAAGGGATGTGCTTACCTGGTGGACTTGAATAATCCTAAAGATTCTAGAGGAAGAATCGCCTCTTTCCAGTGAAGTCACTCCTCGTGCCTACTGTACACAGGCACGCTCGTCAATGACTTTGTCTGTTTTTATGTTCGCTCTCAGTAAAATTATGATGTCAGACGGATCACTTGATAGTAAGCGATTTCTGCCACCCATGGACACCCGCAGTACCAAAGGAATCACACGGGTGCTGCCAACTATTTAACATGCAATAAACATTTATGGTTGGAACCTTTTGCCCTTCCCCCGTATTAGGCCGCCGGTACAGCTGCTTCACGATGTTCTCTGTGTGTGGAGCCGTGCTTTTACGCGAATCGTGCCGTCCCATTCATGCAGAAGCATGGCGCTATCATTTCGGCTTGATTTCTTTCAGGTCGCCGTGCTTCTGATAGACACCCAAGGAACCTTCGACAACGAGAGTACCATGCGCGACTGCACCACGATTTTCGCCCTTTCCACGTTGCTCTCCTCCGTACAAATATACAACCTCACTGGGAACCTCAAGGAGGATGATTTACAGCACTTACAGGTTAGAGTACACGCGACTGGTCACTTTGTCTGTGGGGAACAAGATGTGTGACCATTCCCCTAACAAAAACTCCTGGGGTTTACATCTTAACTGAGCACAATCGAGGTAGGAATTCTACAGCTGGGACTCGTCTGAGCTGGTGCGCTATGCGCCCCTCAAAAAATTAAGGCGGCCTGAAAATCGAGTGATTTTTATTCGACGTTCTTCCTGGTTCTACTAGTCTACTTATTAACTTAGATTTATTACGTTTCAGCTGTTCACAGAATATGCTAAGCTGGTCATCTCCGAAACTGGGAAGCCGTTTCAACATTTGAATTTTCTTATTCGTGACTGGATGTTCACATCCGACTATGACTATGGGGCACAGGGCGGGCAACAGTTGCTGAACGCAAAGCTTCAAGTGAGTGCCTACTTTGTATGTTGATGGATTATGTAGCATTAGGATAATTAAGTGTATAATATTATAATCGTCCAAGTTGCAGGTCCCTACAGCCATAAGAGCCATGGGATGGGAGTCTTGAAAATGACATTGATGTTTTTTAATCATTACGGTAAATGTAGGTACATATTAGGTAAGCACTCGACACACACTCGTAGGCACGTACACGAAAGTACCTACCTAAAAAAAAGTAAAGTATCAGCCTATAAACTGTCCCACTGCAGGGCAAAGGCCTCCATCATAGAAGTCAAGTTATCGCTACTATGATGGGATTAGGCTTAATCACCACGCTTGCCAAATGCGGATTGGTGATCACAAACCCGAGCTATGTTCGAAAAATTCGAAACATACTTTTCGCTCGACCCGGGAATCGAACCCAGCACCCCGAGATCACGGCCCGGTACTTAACCCACTAGAGTTAAGTACCGGGCCGTTACCGTTAGGGAAAGTACCTAATTTAAGATTAATATTTAATCCCGGATTAACTAAATATGATTGTTTGTCGGAATGTGTCCCTTAAACACTGCGACACATGCCCGTAAAGTCCATTTACCATTTACTTACCTACTAGTTTTAAGTTTTATAATTGTGTATGTTTGGCAATGAATTAATTATTTTATTCTTATTCTTAATCAGGTCAGTGGTCAACAGCCGGCCGAGCTGCAAGATATCCGGCAGCACATTCACTCCTGCTTCGAGAACATCAGCTGCTTTTTGATGGCCCATCCTGGCTTCGAGGTCTCCAAGAAAGAATTCCAAGGCCGCCTTGAAGGTACTACCATTATTCTATTTATACTTACCTAAATTGCCTCGGTACCTGCAGTTAGCTAGTATTCTCAGAGGGAGTACCACACTTCATATCGGGTTCCTAGATCTCTGCCTTATGCAGGAAAAATAAAACCATTTTAATTTATGCTCGTCGGTACTGACTTCTTGCACCGGGTCATCATGATGGCCAATACATTTAGATTTCTTTTTTCTATATTACAAGTTTTGTCAGCACCGATCTTTGCTCCCGTGGTACCTACCAACCTTTATGTATGGAAAAAAGTTTCCACTATGAACGTAACGTTACGCCGTTTAAAAAGATACTTACCTAGGTACCTATTTGCAGACATTCGGCCGGAATTCAAGGCATGCCTGCTGGAGCTGGTACCGAGCTTGTTCGCGAGCTCGCGCCTGGTGCCCAAACGCATCGGCGGGGAGCCGGTCACGGCGCGCCAGCTGCTGCTCTACTTCCGTACCTACCTGGACACGTTCAACCACGGAGACCTGCCCACACCGACTACGATCCTCCAGGTCACGCATACATCACCTCATACCCGTATTCGTTGGTGGGTTACTGCACGGCAGGTGCTGCTCTACTTCCGCACCTACCTGGACATGTTCAACCACGAAGACCTGCCCACACTGACTACAATCCTCCAGTTCATGCTTACATCACGCTGAAATGACATCGTCATCACGACCAAGGCACTCTTCTTCCAGGTCACATTTGAACTGGATCTAATTATTAAGGCATATCTATATAAATCATGTCTAAACTCCTCCTCTCGTCGCAACCTCTCAACTAGACGGACGTGTGGCCTGATTTATTTTAAATAAATATTAAATTGTGTGGAGCTGCGCCCCGGTGACTTCGCCCCGCATTCATTTCTTCTCGTGCGGCGTCCTGTGTCTGCGGAGCTCCTTCATTTCGCGCTGCAGCCAGTGAGTGAAACCAAATACTATTTATTGCGGTCCCCACCCGGGTTTGATCCGGTGACCTCCAACGCTGCGGCCCGCGACGGTTCCAACAACGCCACGCAAGCGATAGCGGCGGCGACGAACTCTGCTGCTAGGACACTCGCAACTCATAACATTGTACTACTGCGTAACGCCTACTAAAAAGATACCAGCAATAGCTATCACCTGAGATAAGCGCAAGAAAATTAACCTGAAGGATAAATAGGAATCTATGTATACCCGTTTGAACTTGTGACTAATTCCCGATCATACAGTTAGGTCTGAAACGCGACGCATAATGCCGAATATACAGAGATCGCCGCCGGACCACTCTGTCTTGCCAGTCAATACTACGAGTAGTATGCTCAATAAGAGCGACCACTACAATTCGGACTCTGCTTTAAATATACCACATCAATCGGAATCGGAACATTATTTCAACGTCGCAAAGAAACTAAAACGTTCTATTGAGAACCTAGGTGATCTTGATCTAGATTTAAATCAAACAGACCAAGATCAGCCGAACTCCGTTTTGACTTTAATGAAAGCCTTTTTCTCCGACTTTAAAGAACAGCAAGACAGGAAGCTAGACGAAATTAATCATACACTGAGCAAAATAATGTCTCAAAATTTGGAAATTCAAAGTACTGTAGATAGACTCAGTGAACGACACAAAGAACTGTTGTCAAAAGTAACCACCCTGGAGCTTGAAAACTCTACTAATAAAAAACGTATGTCTGTACTGGAAAATAGGCTCGAACAACATGAAAGAATTGCCTGCAATACGTCACTAGAACTTCGTAACTTACCAAAAACGAGCAATGAAAACAAGTCTACTCTGATCAGTATCATGCAAGGTCTGGGCGCTACACTTGGAGTAGAATCCCCCCTACAACAAACCGAATTCAAAAACATCTACCGTACAAAAAATGATACCATTATAACGGACTTCACCACCATCTTACGCAAAGAAGACCTCATTGCAAAATTCAAGCACTACAACAAGCGTCAAAGGGTCAACAAACAACCACGGCTAAACTCGAGCAACATTTTCCCCTCCGAGGCAGGCTCCCCTAAACCTATATATATATCAGAATCCTTAACTACCAAAAATAGAAGGGTATTTTTCATGGCGAGGGATCACGTCAAAAATGGAAGACTCTATGCGGCCTGGTCCTCCTTTGGCAGAATATTTGTAAAACGAACCGAAGGGTCAGCCGCCGCGCAAGTGCATGATGATGCCGACTTACAGAGTCTTACTAAATGACTAGTGACCGGCTGCCTGCGAACCTCGTTTACATTACTTTTAATTACTTATCATAAATCCTGCTTATTTTTTCAAGTTTTGTATAGTATGCATGCACTATGCTTAAAGAAGATATTGTCTCTATATATCTATAATTGTATTTTATTCCACCCTTACACACAAACATTCACACACCCTAAACCCAACAACACTCATCATGACTCTAAACACTTTCACCAAACATTTCAACAATCGCGAGTTAAGGTACGTTACGCTTACGACCCCCTACTAGGCTATTACCACGACTATTGCATACATCGATGTCATTTAGTTAACTGTGAAACCAATGAGATCAAAAAGATATTAGTAACCGGCCCCAACTCAACCGTTCTCCTAAACCTTTATCACTTAATTTTGCCAAGTTGCGTTGAGAAATCCGTAACTTTAAAGTTTACTTTTAATACGAGTATTACTTAACTACATCACATAAGATATTCTAATTATGGAGGACGAACAATTTATAAGTCGAGAGTTGGACTTACTCCAAATAGCTAATTATGCAATATGTGACGTCGATGATGTAAAAAATCTAATTTCAAAATCCCACCCCACACTAAATGTAATCACCCAAAACATTCGTAGCTTGAACTGCAACATGCCTAGCTTTAGCACACTACTGCAGAGAACTGAAGTTTCTTGGGATGTTATTGTACTAACAGAATGCTGGCTCACGTCAGCCAGATACATTGATAAATTGGATAATTATGACTTTATTGCCACCTCATCTAATAGGACTCAAAACGAAGGAGTGGTCATATACTATAGCAAGCACCTCAACATTGCGCACGAGGAACCGACAATCGCCGATGCAAATTGCCTGCTCGTCAAACTGAACTGTGACCAAACATGCATTATTGGTATCTATAGACCACCCAGTCAGACTAACACAGAACGATTTATAAATTCACTTGATGCACTTCTCTCCAAACTTAACAATTTTAAAAATATTATACTCTGTGGTGATATTAACATTGATATAGTCCCTAATAGTCCCGATAAACGGTCGTACGAGTACTTAAATTTAATGGCAAGTCACTGTATTCTCCCTTCACACACTGTACCTACGCACGGTAAAACCAGCTTAGATCATATGATGGTCAAAACAAAAAATGAAGCTACCTGTTTTGTAATGGAATCATCTGTAACTGACCATGAAAGTGTTGCTATTAGCCTAACCCTAAGCTCTCAAATTAAACTAAGCAAATCTGTTTACAATCGCGTTGACTATGAGAGTTTAGACAAAGTAATGGATTCTGTTGACTGGCAGGAAATCTTGAATTGTAATGACGTAAACATAGCCACGGACCTACTCACTGAGACATTTAGGAATTCTATAATGGCTAACTCAAAACAGGCCAAAACACCCTCCAGGAAAAGAATCTCGAAGCCCTGGATTACTCCTCAAATTCTGAGATGTATGAGAAACAGAGATAATCTATACAAGAAACTAAAAAAAGAACCGGACAACGACACAACTAAGATCACTTACAAAAGGTACAGGAATTTTTGTACATCGTTAATAAAAAAAGCAAAAAGAAATTATGAGAGCCAGGAACTGGAAAGGAATAAAAATAATAAAAAGAAATTATGGGAAACAATAAAGAGTATCAATGGAACGCGAAAGCTTACTGATCACTCGTCCAAACTATTAAGCACACATGATCCTCAAAATAGCATTAATAAGGTCAAGCAGTTCTTTTCGGGTGTGGGCAGGCGTCTCGCTCAAAAACACAACAGTCAACCGTCCACTAACCACCAGAAACTAAGTACCCCTTCTCTTGACTCACTTATCTTACTACCTACCAATGCCAACGAGGTATACAACATTATTCTTAGCCTTCGAAACAGTTATGCCGCTGGGAATGACCAGATCTCATCATATATCGTCCCCGTCGTGGAAGAACTAAATAACTGACAAAACCAAAGTTCCGAGATAATCGCGATTTTCTGTTTTTTTTTCGTTAAAAATGGCAATTACTTTTTAAGGTGAAGAAAATTTACCGTCGGTTTTTTTATATGTTATACAACAGACCTACTTTTATTATTTAAACATTTCGAGGTGTTAATACGGTACTTAAATTTTAATTTAAAAATAAAATAGTAATTATTTAGTTTTGCCACAACCACTTTTTGCGACCAAGTGGTAGTTATAATACTTTTACATGTCACTTATTTAGTTTTGCCACAATGAATTACAAAGATTTGCAGTGAATAAGCACACTTGTTTAATTTTGCCATACTTTTACTAGCCAAAGGTTTGATGTACTTTTTGATTTTGGAAAGGTTTTTTAATGCAATTTAATTGAAAGTGATAAAAAAACAGTTAAATAAGGGTACTAATTAAACAAGCTTCTTTTTAATAGCATTATTCGCCTCAGAAAATATATGTTACCTTCTAAATTACTAAGTCAGCCACAACCAATGCGCATCTTAATAATAGTATCTCAGACACTAGTTATCTTATATGTAAGCCACTGTAAATATAACTCAGCATAGTGGTTATTTTTTAGCATCTAAATTTGTGGTATGCATTCAAATAGGAAGCTTCTAAAGTATTAATATATGACACCAAAATAGTAAGAATATTAGCCTCTAATTGCATAATTTAGTATGAATAAAATGTAACTCATCCTACATTAATCGATTGTTAAATGTACCTAAAATTGACATCAAATAGTGTAATTAAAGCCACTACATATTATTATTATGTATTACACATGAACTATTAAGGACAGTCAGCCAGAGCGATGGTAGCCTAGTGGTGTAGAACGCGCCCTCCATGCGGAGGGTCGATTTCTCTAGATTTTTCAAATCTATGTGCATATTTCTATATTTACCTCGGCGGTGAAGGAAAACATCGTGAGGAAACCTGCTCGTTTGGGATAGTTTCAGAAGCGTGTAACCATGATTCAGTTGGTCTTGTCCCTCTGTCAAAGGGTTGCGAAGGTCAGACGGCAGTCGCTTCATTCTAATTACCAGGCTCCCCAAATCCTGAATCATGATCAAAGCGTACCCTGGGCTCCAAAGCCCAGCTTTGGACTCAACCGGGAATTATACGCAAATTTGAAGAAGAAGAAGAACTATTAAGGACAGTCATAGTAAAACCATTTATTTATGCAAATCAATTTGTGTATTAATATGTGTAACAAGTACAATCATTTATAGAAAAGTAATTAATAAACATTAACACGTATAATTACGTGATTAAAAGAAAAAGAAAATATGGGCAGGCGGGCGGGCGCTTCGGCACAAGTATCGAATAGCGCTTTCTGATTGGTGCAAATGGCCGGTTGCTGTCATGTCGCGCACTCGCGCCAAATCGTACAGTGGCTATTTTCACGATAAAAGAATATGAAGTATTATTTTACATGTTAAGTTATAATATATGATGTTGAGTATTGAATCTTGAATACATAATTTTTGAGGATCTTGTATTGAAGCTGTAAAACGTAATATGGTGATGACTTACAAATTTCGTGGCTGAGTTAGTAAATTAGTTTGCAATGTATAAATCAGAAGGACAAGGAAAATTAATTGTTGATATTGACTTGACGCTTTCTTTAACATTTTTAGTTGGCGTTGTAAAGAAGATGAATCAGTTAATTAAAGGCTATGTCAATTTCCCGGTGCTTAGTTAGTAAATTAGAAGTTTGCGCGCGTGGCCAAATAAAAATTCAGTGGCCTTGTTTATTATTTCTCGTTAAATAATACTAGAATATGCTTGTTAAGTCAACGTTTATTGGTAAGTCCAAATAAAAAAATCAACATAGCTTCTTAATATAAAATCACAATTGAAACAAACACTAAAACAAGGTTGTATCAAATAAAATATATCAAAATTTAAATCAACATAATAATAATAAAAATAAAACGTGCATTCTCATAACATTGGTATCAAAATAATCGTAATACAATTCAAAACCAATAAAATTGTAATAGGTTTTAATTTGGATGTTATCCAAATTCAACATTTGACACATCTTATGCCAAAGAACAAAAAATTTAAACCAATATTGAAACTAAAACAAACTTAAAAATTTAAATGAATCGAAAGTAAGTAATAAAGATGACATAGTATTATAACTATTCCGTTTCAACATCTGAATTATCGGCGTCTGGTTGTTCTGATGATGCAGGTAAACTTTTATACCATGCATGTAATTCACCAGGAATTATATTTTTCTGACAAAGCATAAGCAAGTCCTTTTTTTTAGCCATAGTGATTGGTAGTGCTCGGATATAAGCACGCTCAATTGTGTTTTCAGCAACTGCAGCAGCAGGAGTACTTCTTGTCTGTCGGCTAGGCTTGGTTAGTGTATTTATAGATAAATATGGACCATCGTAATCATATCGAAACTGAATGATTCCTGGTAGCTGTTTCTCGAAACGTAAGCATTTGATTTTTAACCAGTTTACTTTTTCATTTCCATCAATGGTTATAGATCGGTTTTTAATTGTTTCTGATGCAAATTTTTTAACATCGATCATGTCTTTGTAAGTAAACTCTGTGACTTTGTAGGGAGTCCTGTTTAAATTGTATCTTTTTGAACGGGCTCGATGCATTATAGCTTTCCAATCTAGTATTACATAGACTTCGGTGTGCCTTTTTCTTTCTCTATTGCACTATGCATCGAGTCTACCTCCATAAAGGTATGTCCACTCTCGAGATATTTTTGTTCTATTACAGCTAGATGTGGATGTGACTGAATAAGGTGTAATAGAAATGCAGCCATGTATTGATTCCTATTTTGACCAGAGCAAGTGTCGGAATAAATAGTTATATGAGTTACTTCTGCTGGCACATCTTTAATCCAATTATTAAGTGCCGAAGCAATTTCTATACTTCCTCTTTTACCATTTATTTCTGTCCAAATCAAACAATGTGCTTTATTTTCTGGTGGCTTGAACTCATAAATTGATAAATTATACAAGTTAAGCTTGCGACAGTAATACAACAAACTATCTGACGTAGACGGAATTTGTAGAAGACTTTGTAGATCCATTGTTATACACAAATAGGATGCATCTTCTTCTGATCTCTTTTTATCCAAATCTTTAGATTTATAGGATGCCTCTTTTCTTATTATGTGTTCCTTATATTCATTTTCTAAAGCCTCGTCCCTATTCTTTGAGCGGTTGTTTTTGTTGCATAGGCAACACTGGTCTTTTTTAGGATGATAAAAAGACAAGTTGTACTGTGTTCCAAATATTCTCTTGTATACATTGAATTTAACTGGATCTTTATTTATTTCCTGCATTTTTTCTTTATATAAGTTGTACATTTTAGCTATAGATAAATTAGGATCCAAGTATCTTTTAGTTGTTTTTTTGCGGCAATAATGGGATTCAAGCACAGCAAAACTTTCAATGTGTTTTTTTACTTCATCTTCGTTTTCATTCGTTGTTTTGTTTGAGGCTGGGCCTTTACCACGTTTGTCATAAGAGTCGAATGATCCACAATCATTAACATTGTTTACTGCTGTTTCGATAGGTCCAGTAGAAATACACAGCGTAGACATGAAAAAATTTTTGCAGACACGTACTAATTCGGTCTTCTCTTTAAAAAAACCATATTCTCTACTAGAAGTACGTTGTTTAGCTGGAGGCAAGTTTTTAATGGTTCTTTTTACTTCCTTTAAAATAATCCTTCTTAAAAGAAACTCTTTTTGAAGATTAAAATCGTTAATTTTCCAGTACTCCTTACATATTGCTTGACGTTCTTCTTCCGGAAAATTTGTATAACAATTGTATCGGCAGGTTCTGTTGCATTTTGGTTCTAAGATTGTAAATGAAAAATTAAATAAAAGTACTTATTTATTTTTGCCACAACTACAATTTGTAGCAAGGTTTGCAATGAGTTGTGGAAGAACTAAATAAAGTTACTTATTGACTTTGGTTCGTATTGATGAGGGACCTAGCTGTAGTTATTTAATTTATTCGGAAGTTATTCAGTTCTTCCACACAAGTTTTGCATCAAATTGTGTTTATAAGAAATGGTCCACAGTTCTACTAAACTGATGATATTTTCGCGAATATCGCACGTATTGCAACGAGACACAGACCAAAATGTAGGTAATACTTTCTACTATTACAAAAGCGAAAAAAGTGATTTTTGCCAAAAGTGTCAGTTATTTAGTTCTTCCACGACGGGGACGATATACTCAAACGGTATGCGGTACACTTGAGTGAACCGTTAGCTCACATTTGTAACCTGGCCATCTCTTCCGGTGTATTCCCAGAATTATTCAAAATCGCCATTGTTAAGCCCATCCATAAGGCCGGTGCCAAAGATAATGTAGAGAACTACAGACCTATTTCTATTCTACCTTCTATGTCGAAAGTTCTGGAGCGACTTATAAATACACGATTGGTGGACTTCCTTGAAAAGAACCACCTCCTAGCCTCATCTCAGTATGGCTTCCGTAAAGGACGGTCTACCAATGACGCAGTGCATGAACTGCTATCAAACATCGTACAATCCCTGGACCGGAAAATGAAGTGTCTTGCCATCTTCATAGACCTTGCCAAAGCGTTTGACACTGTCTCCACGTCTCACCTCCTAACTAAATTACAAAACATTGGTATCAGGGGCCTTCCCTTGAAACTTTTCGAAAGTTACCTCAGCAACAGGAGACAAAGAGTCAAAATTCAAGATAAGGTCAGTGACTTGTGCTTTATAGACTATGGAGTCCCACAGGGTAGTATACTCGGACCAACACTCTTCCTGGTCTATATAAACGAGCTTTGTAAACTAAACCTAATTGGAGGCAGCATCTACTCCTACGCAGACGACACGGCGCTGGTCTTTACTGGAAACACCTGGGAGGAAGTCTTCTTGTATGCACAATCGGGCTTTGAAGCGGTTGGTGACTGGTTGAGCTGCAATATACTTACACTGAATGTGCAGAAAACTAAGTACATGACGTTTGCTCTAAAATCAAACTGTTTGCCATCGCCTCACTACGCAATCAAGGCACACAGTGACTGTGCCAGTAACCATGACTGTAAATGTGCAGCATTATCTTCAGCCGATAGCATTAAATATCTGGGAGTTACTTTAGATCGAACATTAAGCTTCAGACATCATATACTAAATCTCGTCACCAGATTGAGAAAACTCATATACATCTTTAGAACTCTCAGATATGTTGCAGATAAAAATACCATCAAAATGGTATTTTATGCACTCTGTCAATCAATCGTGGAGTATTGTATCCTCTCATGGGGAGGGGTGGCTAAAACTATACTGTTGGAGGCTGAGAGAGCCCACCGAGTAATTCTGAAAGTTGGGGCTGGCCTCCCCTTTCGATTTCCTACTGATAGGCTCTACAAACACTGGGATCTTCTTACTGTCCGGCAGTCTTTTCTATTGCAAACTATATTAAAACAACACACTGAAACCAACTACAACCCCAAGGAAGTTAAAATCAAACGTCGAAAATATAAAGTATGCCAAACCAAAGCATTAAATACGGCTCTCTCCCATAGGAGCTACGCTTTCCTTGGATGTTATTTATATAATCAGCTCAACAAAACTCTCAATATATACACCCTATCTAGATATCAATGTAAAAAGAAAGTCACTAATTACTTGAAATCCCTAAACTACGACCAAACAGAGAAGCTGCTTACCACTTGCTCGTAATACCTACTACCTACCTACCTACCGATACATACCTTCACTCACACCCTTACACTTGCACATATTTTAATCACCATTCAAGAATTTACACCGAAAACAGCTCACACACCTTTGACACTGACACACTTCAGATATACACTTGCACACTTTAATTTATGTATTTGTTTTTATTTAAACTTTGTTACTTAGTTGTACTTTGCTTCTACTGTTATTATCTCTTGTCAACCTTTGTATGTTGCAGAAATACCATGTCTCTCTTACTTTATATTAAGTTAACTGTATAGAGTTGCACCGATCCAACTGCGAGAGGGCACTGGTGACCTGTAACACAGGCTCTGAACCTACATCAGGCACCAGTCTCTCACAATGTGACGGCGGTTTGACGCTAACATTAGCTATAACAACTACAATTAAATAACATGTAAGTCAACATTGTGAAGAGAATAATAAACGATTAATAATAAAAAACTAACTATTAGGAAAATCTACTTTGGGGCGTCAGCTGAAAAGATCGTCAATGCCCACGTTTCCAGGCGACAGCGACGGCGGGCTTACTGGTGGCGACGGAGGCGGCGCAGGCGCAGTACGAGGCGGGCATGGCGGCGTGCGCGCACGCGCTGCCGGCGGCCGCGCTGCTCCGGCGCCACACGGCGCTGGCCGCCGCCGCCCGCAAGCTTCTGTCTCAGAAGAAGACGATGGCAGATCGCCAGAAGGTAGACGAGGCGGTCACTCAGCTCCATCAGGTAATTTTCTACCCCTTTTTAAAGTTGCGAAAACTCAAAAAGAGAAAATGTGCAGGAGGCTTTCAAATGCGTATCTTTTACATACTTGTTCAACCTTCATGTCATCTCAGAGCATCATTGGCGGTTGCACCCAAAGGCGTCGCTTTGAATCTGGTTCATGATGATCCAGGATTGGGTAAGTCTAGTAATTTCAATCAAGCGACTTCCGGCAAAGCCGGTTATCATCGCTCGTTCGGTTACAGGTACTTCTTGAAAATAAATGATGGTGCCATGTCGCTTACGTCAGAGGGGTATGATAGATGGATACTCCATTAATTCCTCAAGAATCGTCTAGACTCGTCATTGTTGTTATGCCTTATCTAATTAATAATAAGTCTATGGTCAAAATTAAGAACACGTCCATTGCTTCCAGGATTTAGACAACCGTCTACAGCAATACACAGCGATAAACGAGGGTAAAATAAAGCGGGCGCAGGAGGAAGCCCTGCAGGCCTACGTCAGCCAGATGCTGGGCGGAGGCGACGAGGTGCTGCTCTGCAGGAGCCCGAAGGACCTAGAAGACGCTCATTGTGCAGCAAAGACAGCAGCGTTAAAGTTCTTCGGCTTACATTTTTTGAATGAGGAGGGATGCGAAGATAAGGATACTCCTAATTTGTTGAAGGTTACTATTAAAACCGAATTATTTTCTTTATCCAAGTAGGTACCACAATGTCATAACAACTTTCAAAAAGGTAACAGCTGTAAAATCATAAATCTACCAATTAGATGGTGACCTAATATTACAGTGCATGCCTATCTGAGGATCGCAGTGGTTTGAGCGTGCTTGTTGAGAACTGGTTCGATTACCGCACAAGCACATAGGTGTACCTACCGCCTACCGGTGTCTATTGCTCTCGTGTCAGGACATGTAAGCGCCTTACTTAAAGCATTCATTTGAAATAAGTATCTGTAGTCCAATGCAATAAATGATTTTGATTATGAAATACAATGAACTCTTTTACTTAATAAAGTAAACATCTTCAGGATATCAATGAGCAATACAGAAAAATGGTCCAACAAAGCGAAATCAACAGCAACCTGGCCCTGTCCGCGGCGCTGGATGCGTACGCGCAGAAGATGGAGCGCTCTACCAACGGAGGTGCGCCCTGCATGGGCCCGTCCCAGCTCATCGCCATCCACTGCACCGCGAGCAAAGAAGCCGAGAGCCTCTTCAGAAGCAAGCGAGCTGACACTGGCGACGACCAGCCCGACGATAATCTCATCTCCCAGTTCAAAAAGGTGAAATCAACTTTTAATTTAGGGGGTCATCCATAAAATTGGAGAAGGCCTTTTCGTGGCGTCAAAAAAGAAGAAAAGGATTCCTAGATTTAAATTTGCAAAATTTATTATAGGTACCGATAAGGAAAGGAGAAGTCTAACAAATAATGTGACAAGTTGTGATAAGGGCGAAAATGGGGAGGGGTCAACAATAAAAAAATCGTGTGGCGTAATTTATTTTTTCTTTTCTTTTTCAATCAGGTTTTACCAAATCCTAAGTCTAAAAGTAGTGTTTAGACACTGAGTACCTACATTATTTATTGCCGCACGAGATTTTATGCGCATGTATTAAAATAAGCGTTATTTAAAGTTAATTTGGTGAGTGCGGCAATTGAGTCTTGTAAGACTTTGTGTGGTATATACTTTAATTAATGTAACATATACGTATTTACTATACATATATTTATTATGTTCTTTAATCGTAGGAACTCGGTGCCCAATACCAGAAGTATCAACAGCTAAATAAGATATACAACGAGAATGCCTGTAAGATGGTTGTGGCGTCCTATAAGCACCGCATGTCGGAACTGTTGCGGGCCAAGTGTCTCGCAGCCAGGGAGCTGGACAGCGAAGAGTCAGACATCCGGAAGGAGGCCCTACTCATGTACCAGAGCAAGAGAACCGTTAGGGCTGAGAATGATACAAATGATGAGAACTTGGTAGAAATCCGGATGGTAATGAAATTATTTTCTTTTATGTCCCAGGGGAAACCATTATGAAAGTCACAAGTGGGATTATATCGATGCATGAGGGGAACAAGTTGATGCTGGAACGGATCATCAATAACCACTTGATCCGCTGCCTAGAAGATCACTATAGGAGTGTCAACGATCGTCAATATGGCTTCAGGCCGAAACGATCTTTTTGCGTATGTGACGCACCTCTGGGGGGAACCAATTGATAAGCATGGCGAATCTATGGCGATCAGTTTCGACATCGCCAAAGCGTTTGATCGGGTCTGGCACAAAGCTCTTCTCTCCAAACTTCCAGCATATGCACTGCCCGATCGGCTGTGTCACTGGATTGCTGGCTTTTTACATGAGCGAAGAATCCGTGTTTTAGCGGATGGATCCTTATCACTGCTCATGCCAGCCAATGCCGGTGTTCCACAGGGATCCGTCTTATTGCCCACCCTCTTTCTTCTGCATATCAATGACATGCTTCCCCTTGGGAACATTCATTACAATGCAGGCGACACCACGGTTCATGGGCGATATCTCGGTCGGCCTAACACTGATAGGACAGTAATCGCCGAGAAGCGAGAGCACCTTGTCGCTGAGCTGGCCAGAGTTTTGGACCTCATCAGTAACTGGGGCTCCGGAAACCCGGTCGAGTTCAATGCCAAGAAAACTGAAGTGTGTGCCTTCACGGCTAAGATCCCCATTCCTTCCCTCCAGAGCACTTCCCTCAGTGTATGTACTAGCCTAAGCATGCTGGGCATGGATATTCGCAGCAATCTTAACCAAAGCCAGTATGTCAAAGAGCCTCATCTCTACAGCATCTAAAAAACTGGGGATCCTGAACAGAGTGCGCAGGTTCTTCACGCCGGTCTAACTCTATCTCTTATACAAGACTCAGGTCCGGATATGCGTGGAGTACCTACCTACTGCTCACATCTCTGGGATGGCTCCGTTAAATACCTTATGGATACCCTCGATAGATTGCAGCAACGGGAAATTATACGTACATTATAGATGACGAAGAGGTCACCAATAACCTTGAACCTCTTCAACTACGTAGAGACATCGGGTCGCTTAGCGTCTTTTACAGTCTATATCACGGTGAATGCTCTGAAGAGCTTTTCTCCATCATCCCACCTGCCTCATTCCGTCACAGAACTACACGCGCCGGACATCGCTGTCACCGCTTCACAGTGGAAAACATTCCATCACGGACTAAAAAAATTAGCAATCCCTATTTGTGCCGCACCATCAAGAAATGGAACTCGTTACCGGCGCATGTATTTTCTCCTTCCTACAATATGGATTCCTTCAAACGAAGCGTGAAGAAGCATCTCGCGGGCAAGTATGGCAGTCCCAACGGAGGTGATGCCTGACATCCATTCCGTTGTAATTGCAACGTGGGCTCTTCTCTTGCTTACCATCAGGCTGAAGAGAGTATCACTATAAAAAATGCTAGGCTCTATTTATTATTTGTAACTAACAGAATAGAGATTTGTACCATTACCTTATTTTTGAGTTTCCAATATTACGGCGCTGTTACAAGCGCTATGGTTACTCCGTGCCTGCGTAGTTTTTCTAAGAGCTACGTGTAGGTTATCGCAAACATACATGCCACCCATGATCTGGTGGAATAGTACAGCCAATACAGTTAGGAAACCCTAACTACCTGACCCGAACACCCGGGACAGATTGTCCTGGCGTAGAAGGATAAGGAGAGTCACCCCACCTAACGTGGGAAGAGGCAAAGAAGAAGAAGACCATCAATATTGTGAGACCGAGAGATCTTGTTTTATGTCTAACTAACCAGCTGCCACTTTTCATCAGGTGAAGACGACCAAGCGTTTTCCCTAGAAAGGGTTCGATCATAGGAATCATTTAATTTCAGGAAATGAACCAGTATCACGTCGAAATGAAGAAGGCAAACGAGCAGATGAACAACCAAGCGATGGCGAGCGCGTGCAGCGAGTATGAACGCGAAATGGACATTTGCGTCGGGAAGTTTTCGTGGTTGTCTTATTTGGGACCTCTGGCTGTGGTGACTTTGCCGGCTCGGCTGATACAGCTGGGGGTCAGCTTGAACGATTACGACAGCCACTCTCAGGGCGTCGCCATCGCGCGCTTCAAGGAACATCGCCGGGACGGGCGCGTGTTTGACACCGGGGACTGCTTTTATGACCAACTTCTAACTGTAAGTGGATTATAAACTAAAAGCATGATGTATAAAAGCAGATTTTTAAAGCAAAAGTTTACAAGGTTACTTATTATTTTTACAGGAGCTGAAAAAATTATACTGCAAGTATAGCCACACTGTTACTACGTGGGCTAGACAAGGATGAGTTTCAGTGCATGTTCCCGGTCAATCTAAGAAATAAAATACTGACGGAGACACCTCCAGCTTTCATCAGCTAGTAACTAGATTGAAAGTATATTTATTAGACTATAATAGACAGAATGCTCCTAACACATTTTTTTATATATGATAGATCACAGACAAGCAAACGGATCACCAGATAGGTTTTATAGTTTTTATAAATTTTTAAAAAAATATGATAGTCTTAAATAAATAGTAGGTAATCTGACATATGCCTTCTCCGCTGCTGTAACTTTTCCGAGTGTCAATATAGTAGTTGAGTTGACATATCTTTTCCTTCCTATATCCTTACTAATATTATAAAGGCGAAAGTTTGTTTGGATGGATGTATGGATGGATGTTTGTTCCTCTTTCACGCAAAAACTACTAAACGGATTTTAATGAAACTTTACAGTAATGTAGCTTATAGATCAGAATAACACATAGGCTATAATTTATAAAGATATCTATAAGACCTTGCTTTTATTCGAATTACACGCAGACGAAGTCGCGGGCAAAAGCTAGTTTATATATAAAGAAAAATGTAAGTACTTGTAATAAACCTATATCTAATTGCCTCACATTTGCAAGCCGTGGCAGCCTGTAACTAAATCTGCACTTAGATGACCGTTGAAGTTTAAAATAATGTTTTTTATTAGTGTAAGGTTTGTTGGTTATCCTATTAATAAATAAATAAATGTTAAGGTGACGTGTAGGGCACACTAGCGACGGCAATCGATTTTAATTTTTTTAGCTACTAAACCGGATCTATTTTAAACAAGTTCGGGGTTACAACCTCTCGGTAAACACTTATACTATTTAATAAATAACCATGCAAAACTGTTGGGTCCGTTTTTGTACGCGCCAAAAGTGGCCGCTTTTGGCGTTAATCAATTTGTCGCGTACGCGTTGAACTCAATATTTGTGCATGGTTATTTAATAAATAGTATAAGTGTTTGCCCAGAGGTTGTAGCTCCGAAAATGTTTCAAATAGATCCGATTGAGTAGCTAAAAATTAAAATCAATTGGCTTCGCTAGTGTGCCCTACCTGTCACCTTAAGCGATTGCCGCCGCCCATGGACACCCGCGACACCAGTGGAGTCACAAGTGCGCTGCCAACCTTTAATCCCCCTTATCCCCCGAATTAGGCCTCCGGTACCCTCACTCACGCAGCGAAACAGCACAATGCTGCTTTACGCCGGTTTTCTGTGAGGCCGTGGTATCACTCAGGTCGAGCCGAACAAAATAAATCAACACAGAAAGTCGGATCTAGCCGACATCAATATCGAAGAGTTCGTTGACCTAAGCGCTATCCAGTATATCGTATGCTGTCTCTCCCGCACACGTTCCGTATCTGTCTGTCATTTGTGGTGTACAAGGCCGAGATGCTGAGATCACTGTAAGCGCGCATTAGAGTATACCTAGTGTGTACAATGAAGGTGAAGGATGACTAAATAAAATAATTTAAATAAATAAAGTTTTTTTAATTCATTCAAACAAACATCACTATTGCTAGCTGTCATAGGATAAAAAAGAAAATAAAGCCTGACTCATCAATAATTACACGTACACAATGATATCGGAACAAATCCATTGGTTTTACTTCATACAAATTACATACACTTCGGAAACGTGAAATTATTTTACATTTTCATCACAGGTCGAAATGTCGTTCTTGTACCAAGTACTTTTAGATTAAATCAAATTAGCTGAATATACGGCACGTCCCTTCAATTAGACAAGTGAAAACGGACCTATTTGTTTTGACATAAGCTTGAGGGAGTCGTCATGATTCGGCGGGTAGGGCTAAAAGAAGCCGCGTGGGCTGATGCAATTCAAAGGTTTTAAATTAGTGTCTAGTGGTTTTTAGTGTGCAAGTTTGGTGTTTATTTGTGCAGTGAAGTGCCGAAAAGTGATCCTAATAATAAGAATCGTTGGATTGTATCGTTTTTAACACTGCTATTGTGTGTCGAGTGCGTTGTCTCGTGATAACTTACTTGGACCTAATAGTCTTAAAACCCGCGATTGCTTTTAGAGTGATATCCGCTGAATCCGTAGGTCGATAAAACGCAAAACACCGGCGTTTTATTGAGTGACTGTGACTTTGACTGACTTCGACTGTTGACTACCTACTTATTCTCAATAAGTTACTTGACATTGGCGAATTATCTTCGGTTGTCCCGCTTAATAATGCCTAAAATCTAAAACATGATGATGGCAGGAGTAATTCTCAGTCGAGAAGTTGATTGCCACAAATAAAATAAAATAAGAAGAAGAGGGAGTCGTCAAACGTGCTAAGCGCATGCTACGTCAGTCTACGACGTGAAATTAGGCGACGGGGCCTAATTTATGCACTCCACGCGGTAGAGAGGACTCACCTATTTTCTGCTATTTTGATTTAATCTAAGACCAAGTATAAAGTGATACTAATACCTTAATATAAGGAAATCAAAGTGTCTATAGTAAACAATATTTTAATAAATCTATCCTTTGCTATGTCGCTGATTTTCATATCAACCACTTACAGGTTTCACGTAGTAAATTTCTCTTTGGGTTTCACGTCAACTAAATTGTAGAGTAAATTACCTATAGTTTAAATTCGATATACACCAATGGGAAAGTCAGTTACCGATTTTCCCCATATAGGGGCCAGTGGGAAGATTTAATCACGTTGTTCACATTTTTCGCCAAGTTCAATGTAGAACACTATTTATAACTCTCAAGTTTGATACATTATGTATAAAGCAAAAAAAATATTGCAGAAAAGAATCACAGTGAATAACCCTTAATAGGAAGAGAGTCAATGAAAAATTTCATTGGTTTTCGCTCTTATGCCATGACATGACACATAAGGTTCAAAATCTGTTTACCATTGTCCGATTAAACGATAAATAACTATATAAATGAAATAGTTTTTTCGACATGTTTCAAGGACTATAAACATTTTTTGAAATGAACAGGTAAAATAGATTATTATTTGAATTTTACGATGCTTTTATCCCACCTTCTAGAAAATTTCAGTCGATTACCTAAAAGTTGAAGCTGAAAGAAATACTCACAAAATCACTTATTATAATTTTTAGAAATAATACAATTTATAAAAAATGCTTGTGCATTTTAATAGAAATTAATACAAAATCAAACAACAATTTTAAGAAAATAATAGAAAATCATTTTGTACCTATGTATCACAAAATGATTTTGTATTATTTTCTGCATTTTGATATGCAATGGAATATAAATATCACTATAGGAAATGAAGATGAAGGCCAAACTAAAAAGGGATTTCCATAAAAAATTAACACCTTTATTACAAATCGCGAACTAAGGATAGTCCCGGAACAAAATTCGTGCGAGCACCTTTTAACATTGCGTGCTGGACATGACATTTAGTACGGCAATAACTTTAGATTTCGATTTAAAATAAGGTGGTGTTATTTGTTTTTTTTTTTAATATCTACTAATCAATGTTCTTTATGTGTCGTAGCTATATTCATATCATACATTTGCTCACTTCATGAAATGCTTGATAATTTTATGATATACTCGTAATCGCGTTACACAAAATGTTGGTTTAACAGCTCAATCAATTTATCAATCAGATCTCATATTCACCGAAATAAATAAAAATCTGTTAGGTTAGGTTAGGTTAGGCTAGCTTCGACGAGATCCGTGGCAGTTTCAGGTCTGCTATCGGACGCGTCCCCCGGTGGCGGATAGGGGAAGGCCCACTCAGATATGGGGGGTACCGGCTTCGGCCGGCGCGGACCAAAACCTGGAAGGTGGAGGTGTTCTGTTCATTTCCCGTCCTCGGAGGAGTGCAGAAAATCTCGTGCTGATTGGGACCGACAAGGGAATCATCGGAGTTTTCGCTCTATGTGTGGCGGGCCTGTCAGGCTCGTGGCGCGGCAGGTCTTCTGACTATGGTGTCATGGTCAGTGGATGAGTTTCGGCTCCCTGTCGGGCAAACTGGCTCTGCTTAGGGTCAGGGTCTCGGCTTAACCGCCCGGACCGAGAGGAGACAACCTCAATAAAAAACCTTAAAGGACCGGCGTTGGGGCGCCCCACGTGGGGCTTCACGCGGCGCCGTGTCGCCTTCGGGTGGCTGGGGGGATACCCAGCCTGCTAGCGGCCGACTCAGGGGGAACGCCCAACCCTCTGCAGTATTGGGTTGCCATGGTATGCGGCTCTGCCGTGGTGGACTGAATTCCGACATTACTCGTGGGAACAATATGGAAAAGTATCTCAAAATAACAAAAAAACCTATAGATGTAGTGGCGTGTGACTCGCCGGTGGAAGATATAGAGGTGGGTCCTTCGGCGCACAATGAAGTAGTGATGGACGCGGCCTCGGCCGTCTCAAAGAATACCATGGTTCCAGTGGTAAATGAAGAAGAATTGACATCAGCTTTGGATACATCGGAACCTCAAGGTGACGTAGATGTGTTTGCGACTCCAGTTGCATGCATCAGCTTCGGTTAGCAAAAAGTCGACAAAGGCTAAGCGCTCACCGGTGCGCAGCGGGAGTAAATTCTTTCGTTCACAGGAATTGGACGTTGACGTGGTGTCATTTTCAGAAAGTGAAGACAAAAGTGACAACACTCTGACGGGCATCTCTGACACGGGTTTGATCGTAGATGAAGGTGAAAGCAGCCGCTCCAAATATATGCGCAAATTGCGCAAGCGAACCCTTACGCAGGAAACAGACGAATCTTTATCTGATTCACAAACGTCAAAAGGTGTAACAAAAAAGACTTCGACAGCTAAGCGCGGTAGAGGGCGTGCACCAACTACCAGCCAATGCTCCGCTGTGGAAAAGGTAAAAGAGTACTTAAATGCCTCTAAACGTCAGGACGTCCAGATGGAGTTGGAGGAGTTAGTGGCTTCTACCGAAAAACGCGTGAAAGAAGCAAGAGCTAAGAGCGGGTATGGTTCTGGTCTGATGTTGGATTACCGCGATTTCTCAGCAGCTGAACTTGAGGAAATGGCTCAAGAGGATACGGCGTCAATCATCCAGATCTCCACCAAATCCAAGAACTTAAAAGGTGACTTGCAAAAAAGTCTCAAAGACAGAGCCCTTTCGTCCTTGGGGATTATTGCAGAGCTGGTAAAAAGAAACACGACAGAGGAGACGTTGACTTTGCAAGCCACGGTTAATCGTCTGAGAGAAGAGATTACCGCCCTTCAAAAAGAGGTGGCGCAATTAAGAGCTGATAAAGTTGAGGCTTCTGTCGCAGGAATAATTAAAGCATCAACACGTGCAGCGCCTGGAGATTCCACATCTTCACAAACGTCTCTACAGTTGCCACAGAATGATGCGTCTCTCAATTTGGAGGAGATAATAAGAAAAGTAGTTAGAGAAGAGCGTAACTACATCAGTGCCCGTTTTGCGGGCATTGAGGATCGTCTTCTTCCAGAAAAAAGATTGCGTCCTCCTCTAGCAGCAGACAAAATTAATGCAAAGGAGTCGCAATCATCCGGAGGCAAAGGTGAGGTCGTTGGTAAAAAGACAACAACGTCTAAGACCACTTCATCTGCGGCAAACTCCGGCTCGCTTAAGGCTTCACAAGTTCTCACCGTTGCTTCTGCAGCTTCGGTGACAAACACTGACAATGATATTTTTCTGCCGGCTACTACACCGGCAAATAGCTGGGCTACAGTGACCAGTAAGAAGAAAGCAAAGAAAGCATCTGCTAGCTCTGCCGCACCGGGTATAGACATTAATGGTAAAGAAAAGGCCACTGGGAGCTCTGCAACAGTGTCTAAAAAGGTCGCAAGTAAAAGTAAAAAGAAGAAAAAGAAAAAGCTTGTCCCTCCGAAGACCGCTGCGGTCGTCATTACTTTGACTGCTGAAGCGACAGAAAAAGGAGAGACTTACGAGTCTGTCATCACGCGGGCTCGTGAACAGATGGGAGATTCAGAATCGCTCGGTGTTGGCCCAGCCAAGTGCCGCTCAACACAGACTGGGGCTCGGATTTTCGAATTTCCGGGCGCAGAAAGTAATGCACATGCCGACACATTTGCGGCGAAACTACGCGACGTTGTGGCAGATTTGGCCAAAGTGGCTAGGCCCACGAAATGTACCACTCTCTTAATATCAGAATTAGATGATTCTATCACTAAAGAAGAGGTAGCCGCTAAGATAGCATTAGTAGGCGGATGCAATAAAGATGTGATTAAGACCGGGAATATACATCCTGGCCGTGGAGGTATAGGTTCTCTATGGGTTCGGTGCCCAATCGCAACCGCTAAAACGGTAATAAGTGGTAGACGCCTCTTGATTGGGTGGAGCTCAGCGGCTGTCAAAGTTTTGGAAGACCGGCCGTTACGGTGTTTTAAGTGTTTTGGTACCGGCCACACATTGACACGCTGCCCGTCTTCCGAAAATAGAACAAAACTATGTTTCCGCTGTGGAAATGAAGGGCACAAGATTGCTGATTGTAAAGCTAAGGAACATTGTGCTGTTTGTGCGGCTAGCGGTCAACCTGCTGGCCACGTGATGGGGGGAGCGAAGTGTAATCCTCCTCCAAAGAAAGGGAAAGGTCAGGCACCTATCTGGCGGCCGGCTGCTGAGGCCACTCCGGCCCACGAAGATGGTGCTATGTCTGAGTAATGATGTCTAGACTCAGCCATTGCACCATCCTCCAGACTAACTCCAACCACTCCCGTGCAGCTCAAGACCTGCTAATGCAGGTCATGGTGGAGTGGCAAATAGACGTTGCGGTGGTTGCTGAACCTTACTCGGTACCTGGTCATTGGCTGGGTGATCAAGATGGCTTAGTGGCAATTCTGGCGCGATCTGCAGCAGATTCCATACCTCTCTCACTTATAGAAAAGGGTACAGGATATGTGGCCGTTGCGCGTGGGGGAGTCGCCTTTATAGGCGCATATTTTTCTCCAAATCGCTCCCTTGCTGAATTTGAATCATTTCTTGGGGTGCTAGAGACAGCAGTCAGCAGAATCTCTAGATCCAGGCAGGTCATGGTCTTAGGAGATCTGAACGCGAAATCGGTAGTCTGGGGCAACCCAGCAACCGATCCCCGTGGGCGAGCGCTGGAATTATGGGCAGCCTCCTCCGGCCTTTCCCTCTTGAACAGAGGGGCAACGCAGACTTGCGTTCGGCAGCAGGGTGGATCAATAGTGGATGTTTCATTTGCTACTCCCGCTCTGGCCACACTTGTTCACGACTGGAAGGTGGAACTGGTGGAAACCCTATCAGACCATCGCTATATTAAGTTTGAACTAATCCCTCCCCAAAATTTACATGGAATTAATCCTTCGGTATCGTTCTCGGGCCCCTCTCACTTTCCTCGTTGGGCTCTTACTCGGCTGGATCGTCAGATAGCCAAAGAGTCTGCCTTTGTACAAGACTGGCTTGGCGAGCCTTTAAGCCCAGACGTTGATACGGCGGCAATTTCCCTTCGCAAATCAATGACAGAAGTGTGTAATGCGAGTATGCCTCGATCCCGCCGCCCTCCTCCCCGTAGAGCCGTCTACTGGTGGTCGGATGAGTTAGCGGATCTACGGGCGGAGTGCATAAGGGCTAGACGATCATATACACGAAGTCGGCGCCGGCGAAGGCGAGATCTGTCAAATGAAGACCGCCTCTATGCCACATATCTAGAGGCTAAGCGAGTTTTTAAAACAGCCATAGGGGCTGCAAAGGACGCTGCTAGGGTAGAAATGCTTGAGAGTCTCGATCAAGATCCATGGGGGAGACCGTACAGGGCTGCACGTAATAAGATGCGCCCCATGGGTCCCCCGTTGGTCGAGACCCTCGAGCCGGACTTATTAAATAGGGTAGTACAATCTTTGTTCCCAGCCCGCATCGATTTCACTCCACCAGAAATGGATCCTCTTACAAGGTTGAGTCTGGAGGGAGAAGAAATCCCTCCCGTTTCCAGAGACGAATTTGACGCCGTAACAATCCGCCTTCGTAAGAAGAAAACTGCACCCGGTCCGGACGGCGTTCCTGCCAAGGTGGTCGCAATATGCGCCTCTCAGATGGAGGGCAAGATTAGGAGACTTTTTGATCGGTGTCTTGAGATTGGGCGTTTTCCTAAAATTTGGAAAGAGGGACAACTTGTCCTTCTTCGAAAAGAAGGACGCGCACCGGAAAGCCCGTCGGCCTACCGACCTATTGTTTTTATTGGACGAGGTTGGGAAGCTGTTTGAGAAAGTGGTTGCTTCCCGCCTCGTCGAGCACTTATCAGGCGACGGACCTGATTTGTCTGAGGCCCAATTTGGATTTCGCGCTGGGCGATCCACAATCGACGCCTTGTCCCGATTGAAAGAGCTAATACGAGAGGCACATAATGCGGGCGGAGGATTACTGGCTATATCTTTTGATATAGCCAATGCGTTCAACACCATACCTCACTCAGCTATCCTGGAAGCGCTGAGGTATCACAGGGTTCCTTTGTACTTAAGAACTCTTTTGAAGGACTATTTGATCGACCGTAAAGTGATGTATGTAGACCGGAGCGGAGTACTGAAGTGCCATAAGGTTGAATCTGGTGTTCCGCAGGGTTCGGTTCTAGGACCTATCCTGTGGAACATCGGGTACAACTGGGTCTTGCGAGGCGAACTCTCCCCTGGCTTAAGTATAATATGTTACGCAGACGATACCTTAGTAACTGCCCAGGGGGGGAACTACGAAGACGCTGTTCGTTTGGCAGAAGACGGGGGTAATTTGGTTGCCGAGCGCATTCAGCTACTGGGGTTACAAGTGGCGCTCCATAAAACCCAGGCGATCTATTTTAGACGACCTCGACAGCGTATCCCACCAGATCCCCACATTGAGGTAGGCGGTGTTAGAGTGGCGGTAGGGGCTGAGATGAAGTATCTGGGCCTTACTTTGGACACGCGATGGCAGTTTGGTCCACATTTTCGTGGCCTGTCATCGCGTGTCCTGAAGGCGGCGGATGCTCTATCTTGGCTCCTGCCAAATCTTGGAGGACCCAGTGCAAGATGCCGGCAGTTGTACGCTGGTGTTCTTAAAAGTATGGCATTGTACGGAGCGCCGATTTGGGCCGACTCTCTTTGCAAGGGCGAGAACTCGGTACTCCTTCGACGCCCCCAGAGGGCAATTGCCCAACGCGTAGCGAGGGCGTATCGCTCAGTGAGTTTTGCGGCAGCGTGTGCTCTGGCGGGAACTCCGCCTTGGGAACTCGAAGCAAGAGTGTTAGCCGCTGTCTACGAGTGGATGGTGGCTCAACGAGCTCAAGGTGAACGCCCATGCCTGGTCGAAAGAGAGGCAGCCCGACGCGATGCGAGGCAAGTTATGATCCAGCATTGGGCGCAAAATCTTGCCACTGCTGAGTCGGGTCGCTACACGCTGGAAGCCCTCGAACCAGTCCTTAGTAGCTGGCTGGAGCGGCCGCACGGCTTCCTTTCTTTCCGTCTGGCGCAGGTATTAACTGGACACGGATGTTTTGGTTACTACCTGCACCGGATCGGGAGGGAGGAGACATCATCTTGCCATCACTGCGGCGCCGCACAGGACACAGCTGCACACACACTTGCAGAGTGTCAGTCCTGGGATACGCAACGGGGGGCCCTGGTGGCAATAGTGGGTCAGACTCTTATGCTCCCCCACGTAGTAACAGCTATGTTGGGATGCGAGGAAGCCTGGGCGGCAGTAGCCGCCTTCTGCGAAGACGTAATGTCTCAGAAAGAGGCGGCAGAGCGGGAGCGGGAGGCTGACCCACTCGCTAACCCGCTTCGACGGCGTAGAGGAGGAAGGAGACGACGACAGTATGACCGTCATATCCCTCTCCTCGGTGGGGATCAGTCAGCAACTAGTGCGGGGGCACCAGTGCTGGCACTAAACAGAGCCCTACCAATGTCTGACCGGAATAGCTTGGCGCTCCCGGCTATTCCCGTCGCCCTCTCAATAAGGGGGCAAGCCCGGCCTGCCATGTAGGTAGGTATCCGCCCGGGGGAGGTCGTGGTAGTCCAAGGCTTTGCCGGATACCCATAACCTTTCCCCAATTGGGCGATGAGGGAACGCCGCTGTGTTTTTTAGTCGGTATGTCTCTGGGCGCATACCTAGAGAAGAGCCCGACATAACCCCTGATGGCCCCCGCTATCTCGGGTATGCATAAGGCCAGCATTTTTCACAGCGACAAAAAAAAAAAAAAAAAAAAAAAAAAAAAAAAAAAAAAAAAAAAAAAGCTTCGACGAGATATCGCCTTAAGGTGACGGGTAGGGCACACTAGCGACGCCAATCGATTTTAAATTGTAGTTACTGAACCGGATCTATTTTAAACAATTTCGGGATTACAATCTATCGGCAAACACTTATACTATTATTAAATAACCATGCACAATTGTTGGGTCCATTTTTGTACGCGAAAAATTGATTCACGCCAAAAGCGGCTTCTTTTGGCGGTAATCCAAAATTCGAGTGCAAAAGCAGACCAAACAGTTAAGCATAAGTATTAAATAAATAGTATAGGTGTTTGCCGAGACATTTTAACCCCGAAATTGATTAAAATAGATCCCGTTTAGTAGATTAAACTTAAAATCCATTGGCGTCGTTAGTGTGCCCTACCCATCACCTTAAAGAAACTTGTTAAATTTTGTTACAAATATTTCTATAATGGCTGTTATTTAACGGGTCAGCAATAAAAATAACCCTAACCTACCAACTAACTACCCAATAAATGTTGTGTATGTTCGATCTGATCAAACGTGGGTGACAAAACCGTGAAACGTTAACGATTAATGATCTGTACCCTTACCATGAGTTTGAAAAACTGTTCTCGCTATCGAAAACTATCGCTTCGTCCCTTTCATTGTGGTGCATGTTAAAGAGACAGAGCGATAGTTTTGGATAGCGAGGATAGTATTTCAAACTCATGGTAAGGCCTCTGATCAAATGAAGTATCCTACATCATGGAATGCAAACATAGGGCCTATTCTCGAGTACGCGACATTGAAGTCGAATGGACAACATTTCAAAATTGCTAAGCTCTGAAACAAAAAATACCATTTCTTTATTTACTTTTCCGCTGCGCAAATATATATTTATTAATTTTTTATATTGGTTATTTACTGAGAAAAAAATTAAAAACAAAAAAACGTAAGATGACGTCATCGGACGGCAGAATGTAAAATATTTCTTTGCTTAGCACATTTTAGTTTTAAATTTACGTAATGCCAAACTCATGACATGTAACTGTCAAAAAAAAAGACAACTTGTCAACGTTGAATGTATGAATGACGTTGACAATGTTGACACTAGTATTATTTACCTTTGACAGTAGTACCTTTTTTTATTAAAACAATGATAAGCAAAGGAATATCGCTGTATTCAGCCGTCCGATGACGTCATTTGGCGCTTACGTCTATTTAGAATAAAAAGAATTTCAATAATTATTTTATGCATGAAAATGGACAAATTTTGAAAAAAGGAAAAATATGGGTGTGTTCATTTTATGTCTACTTTCATATAAAAAAACAATATGGACATGTTAAAAATTTGAAATGTTGTCCATTTAGAGATTTCATAGTACATTCGTCCATACAATAACTCTACTTCAATGTTGAGCGAGTGTACGAGAATTGCCACCCATATCATTCATTTCATGAAGCGAGCAAATCGCAACCCCATATATGAGTTTTATCATTAGAAATTTATCATTATACGACACATATCACTAAAACATAGTTTTTTTTGTATGGATTTCATGCGACATCCGCCATGTTTTCAAAATATCACGAGTAAGAGAATTGGGCTCATGGTCTTACTTCGAGCCATCGATTTTATCATATTCGAAAAGAACGTTAAATATACACATTATGTTGAATGTATTCATATTTTTCTTCGTTTATTTTACGAATTGACTTGTGTCCTATTTTTTTTATCTTGTTAGTAATATAAGAACCTCTCAAAAGTGAAAACATCGATGGAAAGAATGAGCTTGTTAGCTTGAAAACTCTTCGAGATAAGACAATTTGAAAATCACTTAAAATAGACTTGCCCAAAACGCTCCATACAAACAGCGACGCGAGGCGTGACGTCAGCCCCCACTAGTTTGTGCGCATACCGAGGTAGCTTTGTTCGATAGCTATATGAAATAGTGCGTTAAAAATGGTTTCTTAACAAAAGTTGCTATAAATTGAATAAGATATCGATTGCTAAAGACTTAAAATTTTCTTGCCTATAGTTAGTTGCCTTTGAATGCTCATAACAAAAATAATACATAAGGTTTCAAGCTGAAATTTTATACATAGCTCCTTTTGACCGTTATTTCTGAATGCTATTTAAAAAAATCTGCCAATCTCTGACCTAGTACACAAGCCTATTATTGGAAGAAATTCAACATACATCTTTGTATCTTTAAACGTACAGTGGCGGACAGGTCAAGCTTTACAAAACTGTCAGATTTAATGCGTAACAATATAAGGTTTATATTCAAATTAAGAAATTTGACAGTTTTGTATAGCTTGATGTGTCCGCCACTGTACCTACTTTTCAAACATGATAAAATAGATGGTTCGAAGTTAGACCACTTATGCTTATTTTCCACGGGGGTGTAATTACGATATGGCTACATTATGAATAGTTTAAAACGTTAGTTATCAATATAATGTTCCATAATTTAGCGAGTTCAATCCACATAGCAATATAAATAATTGTATAAAATACATAAAAAATACTAATTACAGTAGATAAAGTAAATTGTTGTTTCACATTCGAGATCAAAGGGCTTGGGCACTGAGCAGACCATGACCACAAAATAAAGACACAGAACGTTGGCTGTACCCGATATTGATATCGAAGAATTCGTTGACTGACGCGCTAGGCAGTATATCGTATCGTATCACTTCAGCTTATAGTCCATATCTGTCTCAAGCCGAGATTACTGTACGCGAGCATATAAGTGTGTAGTAGTCTTGGGATTAAATGTTAATCTTAAAAATGATGTAAAAATAACCGGTTATGTTAATTGTTAACATGCCGTATGTGGTATACTTTGGAAGTTACGGCCAGAATTAGATTTGCAGGGTTGGGGGGGGGATGATATAAGTGAATTTTTGGGGTTACCAAACTTGACAATAACAAATTCCTTGAAAATAAGAAATGCGTTAAAATAACAATATCATTGAAAATGAAAAATTGGTTAAAAAATAACAAATACGTTGAAAATAACAAATCGGTTAAAATAACAAATACGTTGAAAATAACAAATCGGTTAAAATAACAAAATCGGTAAAAATAACAAATGCGTTGAAAATTTTCATTTCGTTGAAAATAATAAATAATACATATGTTAACCGTGTTAAAAACAACAACTTTGTTAAAGAAAATAACAAGTGTTAAAAATAACTTTTTCAATACTGTGTTAATATTTAATTTATTTTAGCATGTTCATTAAATGGTTAAATAACTTCGGACGCCAACCACTAGTGTGTAGCCTGTTCAGCTCGCAATGTAAGCCGCCGGCGCTCTGTGTATGTACCTAATTATTTTGTGCCATGGCCCCTTTCATCAATGACACAATTCAAAAATGGCTTTTAAGTTACTTAAAATAGAACATACATTTATAATACGATCAGCGAATCTAACGAGACACCACGACGCATCGCCTGCGACTGGTGTTTATTATGCTATTTATGCTCCAATGTTTATATATACAATGTTAAAAAAGCAGGCACTGGGTTCTCACCGCCTTTCGCTTCAAGTCTTAGATAGGTATTGCTTCTGCCGAGTACCCCATTCGTTTCATCCTTAAAATGACAGATAATAAAAAAAAAATCAGTATTCTATTCCGCATTTCCTAATCTTGTCATTTAAATGAAAAGGTAAAAATACAGAAGACATAGTACAGTTAGATACTGTTGAAATATTCCATGTTCAAGTCGTTATGGTTACGAAAAACACTTTTCGGATCCCGTTCTTAGGGACGATTTTTTGATCCGTAGTTAAACTTGACTTTAAATAAAAAGTAACCAACGGTCAAACTTTTTTTTTATTGATGGCTGCTACTATGTCTTGCGACACATCTATAATTTTGCCAATGTGGAGTGATTAAAGAGACACGCGTTTTTTGGAAGATTGACCTGTGTGGTGAGGATAATAATTAGCTTAACTAATAGTTATATTACAAGGAATTCCGTCACTTTGACTATTGGTAAGACAGTTAACTATAGTTAATTTGTCCTTGTACCTATCCTTTAGCAGATGCCACCAAATAACAGCACACTTTAGAATCACATACACATTGATCTGAACTTGGAAAAAAAACCAAAAGGTAACTACGGATCATAAAATCGGCCCTTAATCTCTGTATTACTGGTTAAACTGAATTTCAGTCCAAACTAGGTTTTCCTAAGCGAAACTGGTTTATTATCCTGTGAGTTAACACATACTAGATTAGCCAACTGTAGGCTAGTTTAACTAGTTTGTCAATTGTCATAAAAAAAATAAAACAGTTCGATAAATCACACAGTAAAAAAAGAGAAAATCTTAAAATGAGGTACCAAAAACTTTTCTTGCTGCATCCATTATTAATAAGTAATACAAATGTATCTTTGGTCTTTGGAATAATTATGTTTAATAACGTATGAATGTAGATATAAAAATTCGTTCCAAAAATGTGCATAAGTACTAAAGTTATTCTCCGATTGAATTGATTCAACACTACGAATTCACACAATTATTAAAATCTGAGCTTCATTTCATAGGCAGCTTGATATCAATTATAAATACTTACACAAAAATTGACATATACTATATAAAAAGCTGTGTCTTGTCGCTTTTTTCCTAGGTATTACAGAAACAAGCGCCAGCTCTTGTCTACATGTAAGCATTTATAACAAGTTAGTCCATAGTTTAAATCACAATAATTCTGTTACCCCATTAGTGAGTTGCGTCGCATCGTCGCACATACCTTATGAAAAACGGCAGCATCGCACTTATGGGGTCTTACACGTACGGTGAGGCCCCATTTAGTTACAGTGAGGCCCATTTAGTTATGGTGAGGCCCCATTTAGTTTCACTGCGTCACGTTGGCTCGTAAAGTAATAGATGGAAAACGAAACAAAGTCGACGCTGTGACGCAACGCACTGGGACCCTATTCCGACTCCTGGCGAGTTTCTTTCAAGTGAACTGCCGCGGATCACTGGTTCGTTATTATCATTACGCCATTATGCGATACACACAGCTGCGAGACAAGCATTGAACCACATGAATGAGTTTGTATAAAAATTGAAGCTATGAAAATGACACATCCAGCAGACCATGAGCGGTTGTAAGTAACATGAACAGTACACCAATAACACATCACAACATTTCGCGGCCCCATATTTTTACATGAGTACCTAGGCACTACATATCGGGATAATTAATAGAAACCGAAGAACAGAACCTACAAACGTTATGTTCTATTCGGATCGGTTTCTACGTATCATCTACGCAGTACAATACATATCCAGCCGTTCAAGCCGGATCTGGAGAGAACCAGTAACCCTTAGGGGCGTTGTGAACTTGATTGGCTCTGAACCAGAAACATAATTGGTGAAGGTATGCATAACTCTAGACTGTACTGCGCGCATACTGTTCTATTTTACTTGGCCGCTGACGTCCACCAGTTGTTCTTACCCTAATATTACGCCGCGTCCGAAAGTACTATCAAAATTGTTACAAATCCGCGCCATTAAACAGAACATTCTCATTGAGAAAAAAAAAACGTATTTGCAATTAGTGCATATTTTCAAGCCGATGTGATCTATAAAATTTGAACTCAATAGACTTAAATGGTTAAACCTTTGTTAGCTAAAACGGTATTATAAAGCAGTTTTCATTATTTTTTCAAAAATGTAAGATTTTTTTGTTTCAAACGTCAAAACTGCTCCATACCTAACACCTTTAGAACAAAGGTTTATGGAATGTTTATGAATGAAGAATTATACACGGCTCCATTTTTTCTATTTATCAATTAACTGCTAGGTAACCAACTAGCGACCAATAAAATCAATTATTTAAATTAAGTCTCTGTCACCATTACAGCTCTCAGAATCCAAAATATACATCCTACAAATATATATCATACTCAAACAAAGCCACTTGCAAATATTAACTCAAATCTCAATGATGCTTTTCCTAGTAAGTATAGGTAAATGCTCGAAACTGGTGTACGTGGCATGTATTAGGTATCGTACAGTCATCAAGCACCCTGAACAGCATATACACTCCCGAATGCGAGTAGACCACCTGTGTCTGTCTACTACACTCCTTAGTCATATGAGAGACATAACGATGAAGATGTTATACCTACTTATTTATTACCTAGTCGCACATTTGTAGAAGGTACGTTCCAATTAATGGCGCGGTTTACATAAACAAATTACACCTATGTGTACAAATGATGACAACGAATATTGCTAGTTAGGTAGTATTCCAAGAGTGCGTAGCCCCGGGGTGGAGAAGCGTGGGTGGGGGAGGGGGGAGGCTCAGCACACGCAGCCGCTCTCGCTGCCCTCCTGCTCCGAGCCCATCGGCGACTGCGACTGCAAATCCACGGCTGCACATGGAGTTAAGGAAAATTAACAAATATTGTACAAAGAGAAACCAATCGTGGTTTCCGTAGGTTTTAATGTTACAGTCACACGTTGGGTGCCACACTTTAATGGTATTTGAAAAAAAAAAAGGTGACGATCGGATCAGGAAATACGAGTCCGGAACTAACTCACAAGGAGTTGTGGGCTTATTACGTCTTTGATTGGTTTAAATTTGATTACCTACATAGAATAATGTTCTGAATGTCAAGAGCAGGTATTTTAAATGAGAAAATCCTGGTAATTCATTCAATGTAACATTCTACCATCACAAATTGACATATTTTTCTACCCATTACGTATTTGCTTACGTAAATATGAATTGAAAACGTACTATTTTACGTTAAACGTACGTATAGTACTATTTTATGCTCAAGTGCAGACAGATACGCCTTGCAGGCATCCTGCTCCAGATTTCATATTCAGTCAACGATCTATCTATACCCAAAATCTCCAATAAGGTAACCCTAAAATTTAATAAATAAAAGCACATACCATTAGTATTTTTTTTTATTCCGAATGATATCAGGCAGAGTGATATTTACAAATTATAATAATAATGTCGCAATAATAAAATAAAACTGTTTAATTTCCCGTTTTCTGATTGCACGAGATACTTTGTCATTATTGATCAAAAGGTCACATTATCACTTTTAAGGCAATGATTCTACCATTACTCCATATCTTTTAAATGTCGAGGGTTGGCACCCCGGACATTTAATGGATTCTACGAGCGATAGAACATGTTTCTTAATTCGTGTGGAAAGGGAGCTAGTGAGATCAAAGCCATTATTTAGTAGCTGATTAATTCTCAATATTATAATGAACACCTTGGACAACAAACATAATATCATATGCAATCACACAAAACGTTGCAAATGCTAAGTAGATATAAGTCTACAACATAATTCTTTTATTGTACAAGTGTAATTCGTCAACCAAATAACGATGAAAGCTGCTTTTCTTAATTGCAAATACATCTTACCATGGAATAAAAAGTTATAAAAATCTTAACATATTTATATATAAAAATAATTTATTTAAATAAGCATTATAATAATTAATTCTCAAATATCAACTACAAATGAGGATATGCTAACCATTTCATAATGTATAAATTGCTCTCATAAGTAGTATTTTTAACTAAGCATGTAGGAATGATAGTTTCTATAACCAAACTCAGATCTCGTTCACTAAGGATGTGTCAAATGAGCCGGACACGCCCTGCGCGAGCGCCTCGTTTGTTACACACTTAATAAACTTGACAAAAAGGAACGCAAACGTTCGTCATGTTATATTTTCATTTATTTGTAAGCTAGCAGTGATAAATCTCACTACAACATAATCTATAATAGAGTTACATAAGATTTCACTCTTAAGCACTAAGTAAATAAATAATACTAATGTACAGGACCGCGGGACATTTCATAGCGAGCCAAAAATATTTATAAAAGTAATTTTGGTGAAAGAAAACTTTTATATCGTCTCGAAATCATATTCTATTTCACTTTAGTGACATGAACATACCACTTTATGAACATACTACTTGGGCCGTGTGGTCCCCGGCAGAGTAGAATAGGCCACCCTCACTCTTACCGAG
The DNA here is from genome assembly GCA_019059595.1 of Marasmia exigua. Lineage (NCBI taxonomy): Eukaryota > Metazoa > Arthropoda > Insecta > Lepidoptera > Crambidae > Marasmia > Marasmia exigua. Next base: position 28,551,897 of record CM032463.1, on the reverse strand, counting down.
GTGTCGTAAAAGGCGACTAAGGTAAAGCTGCTGGCATGATCATCAGCACCCAGAGAAGGAAAACTCTGCATTTAGTTCAAAACCCTCGCCAACCCGTCTGCCAAGCGTGGTGAGTATGGCAATTACCCCTCATGTGATTGAGGGAGGCCCGTGCCCCAGCAGTGGGGACTTAAATGGGCTGATGATGATGATGACATACCACTTTTATTGAAAATTATATTGCAAAATTTTTGTACAAAATTAAAAGATTGCCGAGATCATATCATAGTAAATATATTTAGGCATATGTTTGACAATAAAAACAATGCCCCGCAGCCGCGTGCTATATACAAACTTAGGATAGCTCCCTCGACACGTTTTACGGGCTGGTAATAATCCGATCTTCGCTCTGGCACAATGTAATATACAACTAAACAATATGCACAATGAACATTTTCCTATTATGTTTCTGTTTCACATTGATCTGAGGTTAATAAATAGCGTGATAGGTTATATTTTGACGTGACATAGTTATAAATCAATCAATGACGCTGAAGTGGGTAGTCACCTAACACGTAAAATATATATAGCTGAATTTTCATACGCGAAAACTTTCATTGAAAGAAATAATTGTTATTATTCAGTTAAGATCTTTACAGATCACAATGTTTGTATAATAACCCTCGCTTTTTGTATTGCTTAGTAATTTCCTTATTACATTGTTACAGAGCTAAGTGCGCTCATCGCATTTTATATCGGATAAATTATAAAAATGCACACTCGCATAGTTCCACGTGAGCATTGGTTACTATAGAAATGAATATACAAATCGATAACACAAATAGCTTGATAATTTTCATAATTCTTGTAAGACCTTACTAATATAACCTTTACGATATTCTATTCACCTATCCTGATGATATAAATATGTTCTTAGCCACGCTCAATGGTCTAAAGAACTGATGAAAACTATTCTATTTGACGAATTTTTGTAACATAATTTCGATTATTATTATAAAATTTACAAAAAAATATCAAACCAATTTACATTAAGTAATTCAAATAACTTCCGGTGCTTGGAGACAGAATAAAATATTGCGATGTGTGAGCACCTATTTCCCGATACCCACGAAATATTAGCACGAGCAAATTTTTCTTTATACAAGTATTATGGCCGTGGTGATGTGCAAAGGATAGAATATTTATTAAAATTATAATTTACGCACCTTGAACCTTATAAGGCAGTAGTGCTGGCGTTGTCACAGTAATGTCATAATGTTGAGCGTGAGAGAACAAATGCGTTTTCCCGAGCAATCGTCCAAGCGGGGCTCAATACGTGTCAATACTAATAACCGTTTTGGGGTACGAACAACTACATAACGTCTGATTTTAAGGAGTTTATAGATATCAGCCTGTTACAGTAATTTCTGCTCAGATTTAATTCTCTTCATAAAAACGTGAAGTCCAGTTCAAAAATAATGCTCTTGGGCAAATTTTACTTTAAATATAATTCCTCATTTATTCTAGAAAACTGAAAACCATATCATTCTGCAGTTCAATTTTTTTTACAAATAATGATTTGATTATTTGTTCGCACTGACAAAACGTTATAAAATATTGCTTGATTGAACCAACAGAGGGCGTCATATGAAGTTTCAGTCTTAACCGACTTAATTATATCCTTCGATTAAATTATCTTATTACACGAAACCGACGTTCTCTTTAAGCGAATATAATCGTGCTTTTGTGTACAACATGCGAAAACTTTAACAACTATTTTATTATGATCCGATAAAACTTTATTTATGTCTTCTCATTACTGACAGATAAAATAATTTAGGATGATCATTAAATTTCTACTGCGTGAAGCATAAATAGTATATAAAAAAACAACAAATAATATAGCTCAAGGGCGTAGCTACCGCCGTCTCAATGATACAGGGCCTACGCCTAGGCCCCAACAAATTTTGATAAATGACCGCTCTATGGCACACTACGCCACTGATTAAAGCTACCAATTACACTCGAATGTAAACAGGTAAGCAAAAATATGTCATTATCACGTAACGTAATCGATTGGCCCCAAACGGCAATGATAATGCGCCTACAGTGAGACAAACGTTAGGAACAGCCCAAAACAGCGCAAAAAATAACTGCATCGTCGAAGTAAATCTACAGAAAAGTGTAAAATAAACAGAACTACACGGATTTACACTAAATCTAATATCACTGTAAGACACACAAAAGCAGATTAGAACACCTCCGAGCCGGTAGTGCGCCGTCGCCAAGGACGCCGCGCTATACTCAACTTTGCTTGCCTGTCATCGCTCACGACGTAACCGCTCCGTTAATGGTTAATATGGTGTGTTCATAGTTGATACATTAATTATCATCATATCATAAACAATGGGTTATGGGAACAAATTTTTAAGTATGGTTTTGATATTTTTTCCAGTGCCTTTTACTATTTTAAGTAACTTACATTTTTTAATTAATTTTTAAGCATTTTGAATTCGAAGCGTTCTCCCATATGTCATTTCCCCCAATTTACGGGAAATATTTCGTAAGAAAAAATAACATACTTCTAAAATGCCTTTTAATCGGGGAAATTTTAAATCACTATTTGGTAACAACGGTAAAGTCTTAGTTTTGGTGTCACCCTGCAAAAAACGTCAAACTAGCGCCATCTGTTACATGGTCCGGGTGAATAAGTCACTGAGACATTTTTAAAGACAGTTTTAAATTTAAAAAATATTAAAATAAGTTATAAAATACAAATGCCTCGAAACGGTTTTCGGATTGGAACCTGTTTAATTTTTTTTCCCATACCCCATTGCACGTTGCAGACAAATGTGCAAATAACCTCTTTATAAAAAGTATAGATGTAACTATTGTCAAGCTGAGACAACGCTTCGGTGTCTAATACACTACATGAACAAACACACCATACAACAATTCGTTATTTGCACTTCACATACTTTACTCAGGACCTATTATAATATCTGTTTGAGCACCTTACACTTGGACCGCAGCGATGTGATTGCGGTGGTGTTTAGTGAGAATATTTTTAAGAATTATGCTGACACTGTGGTACGTTCAGCATCAAAAGTAGCTTAACACATTAGTACCATATCGAAGTAACATTTTGTACGTACCTCTTAGAAACTGACATATAATATTATATATTATAGGCAGAACGGTTACTTCGACATGGTACTAAAGTGTTAAGCTACTTTTGATGCTGGCCGTACCACAGTCGCTACGTTCCATAACACTGAAGGTACTTCCACAGTTAAGTACTACACTCAAAGTTAACTGGAGACTCGAGCCAAATGCGAGTTTATTGAGCGAAGTCTCGAGTTTAGTATCCACTAAGCAACATTTGTCGCGCTACATACTGCTTAACATCGCGTATATACACCGCTTGTGTAGGTAGGTATACTATAGGACTGAGGTCCATCTACAAGGTGATTGGTTGTTTTAGGGAGTTGCCACACTGGCGGATTGCGAGCGTTTTCAAAGCGGAGCGACGACACGCAGCGAGCACGTCGCGGCTGCGCAGCGTTCACGCCGCGGATGGACGGATTTGTATGGTCATTTTTTGAAATCTGTGTTTTCCATACTAACATTTTTTATTTTATTTTGAAAGTAATTTAATATTTCACAACATCACATACATTGATCTGACTCCGAAACAGGTAGCTCAAGCACCTGTGTTACGGATATCAGAATCAACAGTGGAATTACATTTATACATATAATAATTTTCTTTTGTAAATACATACTTATAATACATAGATAACGCCCAGACCAATACAAACAGATATTTTCATGCACACAAATGGTTGTACTGTGCGGGGATCGAACCCGCAACCCTTGCACCAGAGGCAGCGTTCACTACCACTGTTCCAAACGGGTCGTCAAATATTAATGGTACTGTTTCATAGTTAACTGTGCTTTAATGGACAACGTTTAGTTAGATTTAGAATAGGTTTTCAGAAAAAAGCACATTAAAAAGTTATGAATGCTGATGCTTCAATTTTGCCTAACAAAAAAGAGTCACTTTGAAGATTTTTTTTCTGCATCAAGAATACTATTTTATCTGATCTGCACATTACACACCTTAGAAATATGGTATTTAATCAAAATAAAAATATACCACACTGACTTTTTGGGTTTTTATAATTATTAATATTTTTATGTCTAGAAAAAACAGCAATTTCGTACTTTAACCCCTATTTACGCCATCTAGCGGATTTATTACACGCGAAGGCCCCTATTGCTGAATCTTTTGAACATCACTTGTTGCGCCTCAAATGATGCTTAGTAGATACATATTTTATTAACTCTTACGGGTTACATACAATTGTTTGTAACTGGCATAATTCTTCTCAGATGGTGCCTGTCATGTCCAATCCAGTCGTAGTTCTTTGAGCCACATCCTGCCTGATCGTTTTCACGTACCTAACTATACCGATGCCGAGTAACAGGCGTACTGAGTTTCTTACTATAAAAGATAATGCAACTTTTTCTAAATATCATACCTGTCCAGAGATTTAAATATGTACTCTTTTAATCTGACTTACTGATATGGTCAGGCCGATACGATTTATCATTTCAAGTTTTGCCGAGCATTCTAATTTAATATTATGAAACCTATGCTAAATATCACGTCCATAGCTTATACATTATGGCACCAATAAACGATTCCAAAAAAAAAATGTAGTTATGAATCTAAAAAATTGCCATATTATATTTTTTCATGTATGGATAGCCTTACATCAATTATATATGAATCTGTCAAAGTCTATCAACTGAATGTCAAACATATCAAAGAAAGACAGATCGTAGAGATAGATCAGAGTGTAGCTGTATGTACATAGATTAGGATAATTAAAACTGAACTGCTAATAGAACTATACTTAGCGCATGTTTCATGTCTTCAGTTTCTGATCAGGTGTAAAGTTGCATTTTCCTTTTGGAGTTCGGTAGATGGGCACGTGGCAGGGGGCGTGGCACATGGGCGTGGCCGAGGCCGAGGCGCGGCCTAACACGCGGAGGCGCGGCCTAGCACGCGGCGCCGGCGAGGTCGAGGCGCGGCCTAGCACGCGCAGCCGCCGTCCGGCTCCTTGCTGTCGCCCGGCGCCTGCCGAAGGATCACCTCGTGCACTGAACACACATCACATTAAGGAAAAAAAAGAAAAAAAAATCGGCTATGCTAACATGCGAAAAGGCCCGTTGCGCTAGGATGTACGGGTATTCGAGCGCGTCGTCTCAATGGCCCAGCAAAGGGGGCGAGAGTAAAAAGAGTATTATATTTTTGAAAAAATTAAAAGAGTACAGGAAGAGAAGGGTATAAGATGAAATTCAATCGAGTTTCGACATAGGGGAATGATCGATCAAGCAAGGCAAGTGAGCGTCGTAATACTTTGGTAACTTAGCATTTAGCTAAATTTTTAATATTTCTGGAGGGGACACATTGATAGCTAAGCTGACTTAGGCCCGATTCGACCAATCTTTATCAGTGTATAAATCTATGGTATAACGTCAGATTTGTATGGGATGCCAGGCTATACCATAGATTTAGTATCGGATTAAGATTTTACGAATCGGGCCTTAAGGAAATAAAAAATAGAGTTCAGGACTCATGATCTATTTTTAGTTAAATATTGGTTTTTAAAATATACTAAACTGTAACCTAAAGTATAAATTAGAAGTACACGTTAGGCAAGGGACGAGGGGAGGTGGGTGCTCACAGGTTCTGTCATGCAATATTAGCAGATACGTTTTTAAAGTTACTTTTAGTTTGACATCGCACTTGGGGAAAGCGGCTCACACAAAATTTGTTGTTTGGCCAGGTGTGAGAAACAATTAACTTGACTAACTTATGTATAGTCAGTCACGATAAAACTCTAACATGTTAACACAATCAAAATAAAATACATTTACTAAATACAATATAAAGCAACCGAGGCACTACGCTACATAGCTGTTATGTGTATATTATGTGCAGTATTCTATATGGTTAAAAAGCAATGCAAAATATTTAAAATCGAATAACATCTGTGTGTATTGATGAGTGATAAAACCGTTATTATTTTACTTCACTTCAGTCTTCTCTTTGACTTTCTCAATTGAATTTAAAAGCAGGGCATAAACACACAACTGTCATTATTAACCTACGACGTAACGCAGCACTCGGGTAAATTTGTTATCCATACGTCCCCGCAAGCGCGCAGATTCAGGGTGGGAGGGGGAGTCTCACCCTCCCCACGTCGGATTCACCTTTCTTTCTCATTTGAAAAAAATCCCATGCTAATAATAGGATATTAGAGCCGTTTGATAGGACTTAAAGTGTTAGTCTATTGAACAGTTGTCAGAAGTGGCTAAGCGGAAAATCCATTGCCGTAAAACCTTTTATTTTCTTTGTTATTTGCAGCTGCGCGGTTCGTAATTGGCTTGATTTTGACGTCACAATTAATTGAAGTTTTATCTTATTTTTTGCACTTTTAAATATTCATTAGTTTATAAATCTCAATTAAAAGTTAACAAAATTTAATGATACGCTTATTAGGAAAAAAGTGTATAATTCATTCAATTTTGTCAACTTTAATTTTAGGGATAAAATAGGGATTTTGACACTCCCATGGCAAACACCCACTAATGTTCAGTTGGTTGGACAAAGTAGCAATCAAATATCAGAAACTTTCTCTGGTGCCATCTAAAAAATAAGCAAGAATATTAACGTCATTGATCTTTGTAAATATAACAGGTACGAAAATATGCTGTACCTTAAGAGCAGGTAAATAATATCGTTATCCAAGTGCTGCGTTGCCGTGTATAGCAAATGTCTGGATCGGGAGTGACTCAAGCGCATACGATTAGTAACGTAAGTTTACTTACAACACACTGTTAGCCGTTAGCCGTACTACCGCCACCCAACATGACCGGATCCGGGCGAGTTCACCAGTTAATATTCAAAAAGTTCACGTGTCAAATTAGCTACATTAAAATTGGTATTTTTATCATCTGTTGAACTAAGTTCCTTAATTTACATACTTTTTTTTGCTTTATCTGTCATCCATCATTTTTGACGTGATATAGAAAATGGTCACAAACGGAAATGAATTAATCTTTGACTTTCTATAAGTTGATCAAATAAAATCTGCAGCTAATCTCACACGAGAGTAAACAATCATGATGGAAACACACCAATGTTATGTCGTCACTTAGCCAACACACCGCAGACCGTCAACGTAACAAAAACTAGCATTATGACACGTGGCCAATAGCACGATACATATAATTATAACGCATACGTAAATGTGTCGTTTTATGTGCGCCGATGGACGATAGCGTGTCCTCTATGTGTGTAGTAAAATAACATTATTGTGCCACTGTTACGTTCCATATTGAAATAGCCATTATGACAAGTTTAACTGCATTTTTATCGGTAACATACACGTTCCCCTCTGCTTGATATGGAGCGGAATTAGTTTTCTATACAGGTTACGCTTGGACCATGAATGACCAAAATAATGAAAAATTCGCTAGATGGCGTCACGTACACGTGTGGTTCAACTACAAGGAGATTTGTTACTTTCTGATGTTACATGTCAAATGACAACCTAACGTATAAAAACCAATATTTTGAAGTTAGACCCCACGTGTACATAATGCCATCTAGCGGTTTCTTGTCATAATGGCGATATCTTTTCAAAATAACAGTGGCACGTGTCTACGTATAAGTGTTCTTGCTTTAGTGTTACAAACACAATCATATCGACAAACGACTATTTCATTATCTTATAAACGATATTTTATCGACAATTTGGAAAAGATGTGTAGATAAATATTATAATCAATAGTGATTTTCTAGCCAGATAAATGTTAAAATCACTATTTCGTCACCATGTGTCAGGCTGACTATGCTCTGAATGTCAACATGCGCATAGGCAGTGAAGTGAATAAAACCACAAACATGACCTGACCTTGGTTGATCACAAAAAAATAATTATTTAAACAAATCTTAAAGTTGTGCAACAATACGTTTAGTTGCTTAACTTCGCTTTAACTCTCAATATATTTGTGTGTAAAAAAACGACACTCGTGATTTTAACCTAATGACCGCGTACTGCTCAAAAGACATCATCAAAAATGAATAGGCGGCGGTTTTTTTTTTCACATATAAAACACTGCTTACTTAATAATACTAACATATTTCTTATGCTTCTTCGGATTTGGAATCAAATTACATCTCTTTTAGTTCGACGCACATTGTCCTTTCTGCATGACCCAGAGGTTGATCTACCAGAGAATGCTTCTTGGCACCTCTCACTTGGCACACTTCTTATATTTTTTATTTTCATAAAGTTCAAAATAATAAAATTAATATTTCTTCTTTATAAGTGTTATGGCCGTGTGATCCCCGGCAGAGTAGAATAGGCCACCCTCACTCTTAGCGAGGTGTCCGTAAAAGGCGACTAAGGTAAAGCTGCTGGCATGATCATCAGCACCCAGAGAAGGAAAACTCTGCATTTATATCTAAACCCTCGCCAACCCGTCTGCCAAGCGTGGTGAGTATGGCAATTACCCCTCATGTGATTGAGGGAGGCCCGTTAAATGGGCTGATGATGATGATGAGTAGTACGCGGGCTGTAGGTTAAACAAATTTGTCCTGATGGTAGTACAAAGGGGAACAGCTGGAGAGGGGCTAGTGCGGGTGTCACGTGAAAAAGGATACTGTCTTCAGGAGGCTTGCTCTCGGCGGAGTCCATGCCGGGAAGCGCAGCCGCCACCCGCCGGAACAACTGCAATTCAAACGAAATCACATGTTACTAAAAACAATCGGTGGGTGTGTGTGGAGTTACGCGGACAGCCCGCGTGAGAAACTCACGCATGCGAGGAAGCCTTCATGTCCGTGACAGAGCAAACAAACTGTTACAGAGACGCTTATGATAATGATAATGATGGTGATGATGATGATGATGATGATGATGATGATGATGATGATGATGATGATGATGATGATGATGATGATGATGGTGGTGGTGGTGGTGGTGGTGCTGGTGGTGATGATGATGATGATGATGATGATGCTAACGATAATGATAATAATTTATTTCGCAAAAAACAGAGTACATGAGATGGCAGATGGCATATTAACCATAATACGGATATTATAACTATTTAACCGCTTACGTTGGTACGGTCACGTCCTGCGAAAACCGGACAGCTAGGTACGTGGGAAACAAATGTCTGGCCATAACACCACCGGCGGGGCCCGGCAGTAGGGGTAGACCAAAAAGGTTTGGCATCGTAAAGGATGACATGCGTACTAACGCATGATATCCTTCATATTAACTGATCACTAGGGATGCACAAGACTGGGTAGTGGAGGAAAAGTAGGAAGCGGACCCAAGGCTCAGAAGCGACAGTTTGGGACGCAACCAGAAAGCTGGAAAGATGATGATGACTAAAAACAATAAACGTTTCGACATTCATTAAAACGAAAAAAAAACTTAATGTAGGGTCCATTTAAAAACGTAGACGTGGGATCATACATTTGATGTCACTGCTAAGTACAGTGCGACATGTTTTTTTTTTTGGGTTGATGACTTTGTTTGTTTTTTTTTTTAAATTTTATTATCACATACAAAGACTTTTGACAAACAATCACGTTAATGGCATTGTATAAACCGCTGAGGTTAGTCCACAATGCTGGGTTTTACGTTAGCCTATTGCTCGCATTAAATACAAAAATAATAGTCTACGAGTAGTACCTATTACATTTATAGAGCAGCAGAGTTTTAACCGTGGAAGAGCCACGCCTCGGCAGGAACGGGCTAGCTCGAAGCTTGAGTACCGGAGGTCCAAATCGGGAGGAGAGGGGAATAAGTGCCTTCACCGTCCTCGGTGAACACGTGTCGCTTGGCCGAGGGGTCAGCCTCGCTGCCCACAGCATAAGGACCTTACCTACCTCAGCATACCTTAGAGCAACGTTAACCCTTAAAGCAGACGTTACGACAGAATAGGAGTTTCCCACTCTTTCACACGCGCTGTTTGTCTCCTTTGTTTGGATACGACAGGTATATTCTCGTTCGTTAGGGGAGGGCTTTAAATTAAGCCAGGTCCAAAAAGGTCCAGCCTCACCTGTTTGACGTTGTAGCCAGCCTTCGCGCTGGTCTCTATGAACATGACGTTGAGCTCCTTCGCCTTGCGGTCGCCGTCCTCGGTGGACACCTGCCGCTTGTCCGAGAGGTCAGTCTTGTTGCCCACCAGCATGATGATGACGTCAGACCCGCGCTCAGTGCGCACGTCATCAATCCACTTCGACGTCTGGTGGAATGAGTTTGCATCTGAAAATAAACCACAGATTATGTAGGAAATTTATAATCTTTTATTTTGATTTTTTTATAGTGACACATTACACATAGTATTGGCTCGCCTCAGCTGTAAGCAACAGGAGAGCCCAACTTGCAGTTACAACGGACGCGATGTCAAGGCATCACCTCCATTGGCACTGACATACTGGCCCGCGAGATGCTTCTCCACGCTTCGTTTGAAGGAATAACATAAAATCATACTAATGCTAATATGCTATAACTGAAGTATTAACTAAAAATAAATCAATTAAATAAAAGACATTAAAAAAAAGTCGCTGTGGTGTGTTTTAAAAACTGACCCATTCAAGAAGAAAATATCAGCAGCATTAGTATGCCATTGGCTCCTCATTCCTCTTAAATGGTTGATTAACTATCAATTAGGCAAACTCGACGACCGCCAATATTTCGTCAGTACCCACCTAATTATTCATAGATACAGCACGCAATCCACAAAGAGTTTTCTCTCGTCCGTAAAAATCTACTTAAATTTCATTGTATCGATATTCGTAATTCCGATGATATTTTTACAAATAATGATATTGAAAAATATGTCAACAACACTATCCATTATCGAGATTGACATCGAAAATACAAATGGTGCTGATAAAGGTATATGTATAGATAGATTCCTTTCAAATAGTTTTTGCATTCGCACTTGCCATCCATATTGGCATATTTTACGATATTGCACATCCCTAACAAAGCGATTACACAATTAGTGTTCAAGTTCCTGTAATTGTCACGCAACCCGTTTTCCAGGTCAGAAGGGACTCGCAACTTGTCCATTATAAGGATGCGCTAATCCGATCTTTTGGAAATTCGTATACTGAATGCAATGACTGCGATTACACCAATTACAAGCCAACGATTTTTGGACCAGATAGAAGCGAAACGAATACAAGGGTCACCTACAGATAAATATGCAATAGGTTTGGTAGAAGAAAAATACCCGTGAAACATAAAAACACACGAAAGAATTGTGTTTCAAAAATAATAAAAATGTTTAAAACTTTTTTAGGGTTTTCAATTTCATGAATATGTATTGGTATTTTTAGTAGTAAGTAGGTTTAAGCATAAAATGTGCGACATCAACTAACTAATGTTCGATACAATCAGATGATTTATAAAACCAACTTTATTACTAAGTATATTTAGTTCTACTTATGGAAATTTATAATCGGGATCGGACGCATGCGATCCAAAACGTGGATCGGAATATGGGTTTGCAATCCAATCGATTCGTGAAATTGGATTGATAAACAAAATCGCGCATCCCTAGTCTTCTGGTATCAGAGGCCAAACTCGTTTATTATCTGAATTCGTCGCTTTATGAGTAATTACAGCTTTATCGCGTTATCTACGGCGTCAATATAAATTCTGAATAATTATTATGTTTACTGTTTTAAAAAACACGACATTACCATTCAACGACCTAGATGCAGTAATTTCTGCGTCGCTATAATCTGCTTTTGTTCTTGCTATGATTGGAAGTTACAATCCAAACAGTACTACTATTATGTCGCATAATACAATTTGTGGTACGTCAATGCCCCTGTCGCTTCGGAGCTCAGGGCCTGCTTTCTTGCTATACCTCCTCCACTTCGCACGGTCTTTGCCATCTATTGTGGTGCGACGAGGCTATTGGCATGGCTCGCATGTTCATAGTGAGGTGAGTGAGCGAGGGACAGCTACATCTTTTGATGCTGTCTGTTCATCCGCTCGTGGAAGTACAAGCGCTAACTAGCTTCACCGTGAGGTGCATGCAAGTCTGTAAGCTCAGTGAAGTCGCAAGTGGACCGCGAAGTTCTATTACGTAGTGTTGTAAAAGAACTGAGTCTTTTAGTCTTCATTTTGCGGCTATGAGTTCTTTTTGCAGAACTGACGACTAATTTGTCTTCTTAGTCCTGAGTCTTGAGTTCTTTTGAGTCTTTTCAGTTCTTTTAGTCCTAAATTGCCTAGAGTCGTTAAATTAATTCTAAGTTTTTTCAGTCCTTTGACCTCTTTGGAGTCTTTGGAGTTCTTTCAAGCCTTATGAGTCATGAATTAAACAGCAGGTCTGCAGTCAATTTAAAAAGACCCGTGTCATGAAGCGCTTTGAGTTCTTTGAGTCAATTTCATACTATAAAATTTAATAAATAATCTGAATTCGTTCGTGTTGATTTGGTTTAGGATTATTTTTATTCCTACTTAGCGATAGTAGATCAATCTATACCTGGTTCACCTAGGTGTACTAAGTAGATCTACCACGGGCAAAGACTGTAAAAAACGTATTTTGAAAACGTACCTTGACAATGGTGTGACTAAAAGCAAAAGTGAAAAGAGAGAGTGATGCACAGTTTTTGTGTTCCATTTACAAAGCGCTAATACGCAACCTCAAAAGGACTCAGTCGGGAGTTCTTTTCGCAAGACTGGGGTCTGTTTTAAGAAGACTAAAAACTCCGAGAGATTTCAGCTTAAATTTATTCATTTTTGACTTGAGTCCTAAAAAAGAACTCAGGGGCCCAAAATTAGGACTAAAAGACTCAGTCCTTTTAAAACACTACTATTACGAGTAAGTGATAAGACCACGAACGATAACAGGCGGCGCGATTCTGCTCGCGAAATCAACATTTTGTCAAAATAACCACAGAAACCGCTACTATTTAGCAGTTTTGTTTTCATGAAACCACGGACCTGCAATTTTTTAATCCACCGGGAATTTCTTTCAAACTTTGATTGAACCTACAGGCCGGATCGAGTCGATAAAAAGTATTACAAGGACCCACTAAACCCTAACAATAACAATAGAATCAACATTTTATCGTTGACAGCTTCAAAGATATCTTAGCGTTCAAACCTAGCATAAATATTTGAGCATTAGCACAATCCCTCAAAGTGTTCTTTCATTTGTTGTCATTTGTTCTCAAACAACAAATGAAAATGCACATTAGTGTTTACTAACATACAGTTGTCTTTTGTTAAATGCTCAGATATTTTTAGTAAGTAATGTAATGTAATGTAATGTGGACTCCTTTTTCCGCACCTAGACTCTCATTCGGTCCATTGTGCGTTATTTTTAGTAAGTATGAACGCTAAGATATTTTTGAAGATGACTGTACGACAAATTTTATTGATAAGATAATTGTTTATTAGGCACCTTAAATTATTATAATACAGTTATATAATGTAAAATACAATTCAAACAGTATAGAAGGAACATAGTACATTACAGTAAAAACAGTAAGCACCTAACAGGCTCAGCATAATGTCGAAGGTACTCTGTGTGCACCACGACGCTGATCTTTTTTTTATGCCATAGGTGGCAGACGAGCAGACGGATCACCTGATAGTAAGCGATTGGGCCATCGGTACCCTCACTCACGCAGCGAAACAGCACAGTGCTGCTTCACGCCGGTTTTCTGTGAGGCCGTGGTATCACTCCGGTCGAGCCGGCCCAGTCATGCCGAAGCATGGCTCTCCCACGGTCAAGTCTTCCGCGGATGGTAGCTTAATACTAACTAAAATCATAAAAATTCATGCAAGAGTGCGTGTTCATGAGGTCCCTTCTATTCAGAAAAGGTGTGACATCAGATCTACGCGGTATTGAGAAACAGTATCGAGCGCAAGAGTCTTACACTCTCTGGATAAGCTTTTTAGTTCTGGCCAGCAGACATCCCCCTATTACAGTATCCGCATAATTTAATTTTTATAAAACTGATCGAAGATAAATTCGTTAAGTCCTCACTTAAATACTTTCGCATTCCGAATAATACTTTTAACCGGTAATAACATTGTCTAGCAACATCACTAACATATTTCTCAAATCGTAAATTAGTAACAAATAGAACACTTAGGTTTTTAACTTCAGACACCTGTTTAATATTATCCAGTTCTATTTTTATTGCTGGCAAAGAGCTATTAATTTGATTTATTTGTAACTTAGTACCTATTACTAAAAACTTAGTTTTTTTTTAGTTTTAGATAAGTTCATTGTTTTTAGACCATTCAGCTATACTCATTAATTATATTTGTAGCATATTTTCAAGTAACCATGATCTAGTTGGTGGAACTTACCAAATCCTAGATCATGGTAAAAGTTCCGCCGTTTCTCAGGCTCAGAAGCGACGGATTTGAACGCAATCGTGAATGACCAATGAGACGATAATGATTTTATTGTATATTTATTCGGTTCATTCAATTTCCTACGGCACTTCAACGAGCCATTCATTTTAAAACTGCTGATTAGACTCAAAAAATCTTACAAGTCGTAAAATAAACGGATCGAGTTGTAGTAGGTAGGTAAGTTAACTAATTTATTTAATTATTTAATCATTTACCTACATGTCAGTTAACAGAATACGAAAATTCCAACACACCAACAAGTCATCGTACATAATTACATATAGCACAGAATATTTCACATTAATAATAATAATACAAGATAAATTGAATTAGAAAAACATGTCCGCAATACAGAAACAGGTAATTAAATTATTGCCAATGTCAAAAATATAAATTTTCAAATATTTTTTATAATGCTCATATATATCAGATAATGAAGCATTATTTTTATTTCTGCAAAATATGCCTGCTAAATGTTATAAAAAAATTATCAAAAATTTGACGTAAAATATACGCGCTAAAACACCGACAGCCATGATGGTGACGGCGCATGATGTCACTATAACTAAATCAAAGGGCATTGAACTAAAATTGAGAAATGTCAAACTGCTAAAGTTTGTCTTGTAGGCAAGTAAACAAAGATGTTAAAAAAATGTTTTAGTATAAAGATGTCACATCATGGCGATCGGCGTTTGAAATCACGTGACATACAGATACTAAAACCTCAATTTTGATTTTGAAAAATAAAATTTATCTTAAGATTTCATGGGAAAATAACGTTATATTTGCATTTCCCGTGATGAAAACTATACAAGTAATATAATTTCATAATTTATTGTTGATAGATGAAAATGGCCTATTATGAGAATCGAGGTAGGTATTTCAGAGCCTCTGCGCATACACTATCAGCAAAGATGTCAATATGACTACACTGAGTGAGTATGACCCCTAATGGTTTACAGTTGTTCGTTAAACCACGCCAACCAACCAACTTAGCAGGTATAGCAAATCTTTAGCTACAAAATATAGAAGATACTAAGCTGTGCCATCAAGTTATTCGTTATCTATTTGTGTTTTTAGTTTTGTGATTCCCGCGATCTCGTAATCTCCTTTCGCGGAATCATTATCCTTTCAGTATAACCCAAAGTTTCACTTTTAGAAAATGCCTCTTGGCATTAAAAGTATTGTGTATATTTGTAATCCCACTGTTGATTCTGATATCCGTAACACAGGTGCTTGAGCTACCTATCTCGGAGTCAGATCAATGTATGTGATGTTGTGAAATATTTATTTATTTATTATTTAGTTCGCCTATAGTATAAACATTTTGTGCCATAAAGTTTAAAATAAATAAATAAGTAACAAAAAACATCGTTCATGATATTTTTAACGAAACGCAATACCAGAAAATAGAGTTGGATTTAGCCAATTTGACGAATAAACGGATAAAATCAATTCATTTGGTTTTTGCTAATTCTTCTTTTATAGTATTATACAATATGTTCATGTTACAATATGTATGTGATTAACCAGTATTATGCATGACACATGCCCACGGCAAAATTAGGTAGTACAGTACATGACATTCGTAGTACGGTGTCTGTAAGTTCCACTATTGTTTTAGAACGAAGGCATTTAAAAAGTCGCGCCTTGTGAATCTATAGATAGTGTCTAATACTGCAGGGCAAATTGTATAAGGCATCTGGAGTTGTATTCTGTAACGATCTGTTCGAAATTACCGTCATATTTCTCCTTCATCTATGGATAGTTAATAACAACGATCAGATCGTAGGTCCTCACACCACGCAGCAGTTCACCAATGAATTGATCAAGTGAAGAAGACTGAACGAACGAATGGACCAGAGCGCTTGTTCGCTAGTAGTGTGATAGCATCGTGTAGCAGGTCATGCAGGCCACTGACAGCACACCACCACAGGTTCAGTGTGCAGCAAAAAGAAACTTTCCGACTCAAAGACACTTAAAGATGTTTTTATGCTATAGCCAGGGGATAGCAAGCAGACGAGCAACTGATGGACTTTTAATAAATAATACAATCTTTAAGGTTTGAAGATCGCATTAGTGTGGAAATACTGCTGGCGATACTTTATTTAAAATAAATATGTTTTTTTAATGTGATAGGTGGCAGACGAGAACACGGATCACCTGATGGTAAGCGATTTCCGCCGCCCATGGACCCTTATTGTCTCTTATTGCAAAAATACAAGATTAATTGCAAAAATACATTATGCAATAGGTAAGTAGTAAGTAAAAACAGTACATACATTAACAACACCTATTTTTTGATAGAGAGAAAGACAAAGAGATGAATTTCAGCTGATGTTGCCTAGATTTTATAATTTAAGCGTGCAAGGTGGTAAGCTTCTAAAGAAATATTCTCTATTTCTCGCATTTAGTTACATTTTTAAACGTGTAGGCATTACTTAACCCAACTGAGACCAAAATGACAATTTATTGGTGTAACATGTAGCATTTACCTGTAAGACAGGGGGTGGTCGTAGACATCAAAGGGGGGGACTCAACAGGTGGTTCGTCATATTGATTTTGCCAATTTTTCTCAGTAAAAGTTTTCGTTTCGTGTTAGTTTAGATAACGTTTTATAACATGTATTCTTTATTATGTACAGTAAAAGTATCTAATAAGGTTTTGAGTTAATTATATACCTACATTTAACCTTTCTTATACCGCGCTTGAGTAAAATGTAATTAATTATTTTATTAAACCATCGCTCTCCTAAGTAAGTAGGAATATTTAGCAACTACAGTGTTTAGGTCTCAATCATAATAGTAATTGTATATAGTCAAACAAAGAAACGTGTTTATAAGGAATGAGGGTTCCGCATGTGAAAAATCCGCTAGATGGCGTACTGTTAGACTGAGGTCCAACATCAACCGCATTGGTTGTTTATTTTGTCAAATTGACATTTTGACAGATCACGTTTAAAAATAACCTAATCACATTTTATATGGCACCTCAATCCTATAGTACTCCATCTAGCGGATTTTTCACACGCGAAAACTCTCATTAGGATGATGATCGACAAAAATTCATAGCTAAATGAATTGTTTTTCCTTCCGCGTCTAGAAATGTTCAATAAGTAGGTAAGTGAGTATCGCGACCATTATTTTTAAGTTCTTATGTCTGACTGAAGTTTTCATGTCACTGACTATAGTTTCAGCTACGTTAAAATAGTCGGTCAATAGCGGACTGGCCCCGTTTTTATTAATTGTACTTATTATGCAGCGCGAAAATCGAATGGTCATAAATGTTATGTAGGCATCAAGTCGAGTAACAAATGTCTGATATTATTTTGCTAAAAGAAATAAATCTATTCGTTCATTAGCTGATCTAGATTGAAGTTAAGCTAATTTAGGGGACCGCGGGTGGGTGGTGGGGCAAATATTTGGTAGGGCGGGGATGGAAGACTGTTCGCCAGGCGCAAACACATCTATCTCGTGTGTACACGCTAAGGCTCGCGCTTCATTTAATGTACACACGTCGGCATGAAGGTGAATACAGAACTAAGCTTACTCCAGACATGGCGTCATGATCAAGTTGTCTACCACTATTGAAAATACCGTAGAGTCCATCAATTTTAATTAAGCCCGGAACATTATGTGACTGGCGTTCATTTGAATCAGACGTGCGTTTTCAATTTTAAGCCAATATCCCTCAAGCGGACGAGACATTGCTCAAATGTACAAACCTAAGGTAAACGCAAGGATTGCTCGAACCCTGATACCATTTGGAAGACATTAAAAGATTGTTCGACACCAAGACGGGATTGTCAATTGTCCAGTACCATCATGACAGGAGAGGATTACAAAAGGCCTGCATCCCAATGGGAAAATCCAACATTTAATTCCATTTATACTAAGTAAGTATTTTAAGCATTAGGTCGAGATGATCGGTCACATCAGCCTTTTTTACCCGACTACGGCAAAGCAAAAGGAGGGTTATGATTTTGACAGGCTATGTATGTATGTATGTATGTATGTATGTATGTATGTATGTTCATCTGTTTCCACGTAACTTCTTAACTACTTATCAGAATTCGACAAATGACATATCATTATAAGCGTCTTGATCGTCCGCTGGTTATAGGCTATATGAAGTTTCACAAAATCTAATGTGGCGCCCTCTAGCGGACAAAACATACAGAGTAAAAAAATAAAGTTATGATAAATATGCCGTGTTTGGTATCATTTGAAAGCGCTTGACTTGTACATTTTGAATATATATATATATTACTAGCACTTGGACACCAAAATAGTACAAATAAAATAAAAGTAAAAAAACTAAAACCCAACTACGACAAAAAACGGATTTCCAAAGATAAAATTTCATGTTTGGAAATCCGCAGTCACACGTTGTCAAAGGGTAGTATATTTAACGTGTGACTACGCCTTTCCAAACATGAAATTTTATCTCTACATAGTGAATATTGCATAAATTGACAACGAAGGCTTGTTTTATACTTTTTCAGCGACGTTTTTTGTCGTAGTTGGGTTTTAGTTTTTATCATAGGGCTAAAATTGTAAGATTAACGTTAACATTTTCTAACGATTATTATTTTTACCAAATGTAAACAACACATTACATCGACTTGACTGACGCCTGCCTGCCTGAGCCTACATTACCAAATATTATATTTATTTACTTTCAAGCTTATACTATCAATGCAGGCTTAACCTAATGCGATAGCATCGCAATCATTATATTTAATATCTTATTCTATCTACCTATCTAAATAAAAGCGCCATTGCACCAGTCAGCAATACTACGCAAAAATCGACATACATACATACCGTTGGTAGAATCACATTATATCTATTAATTTCTTAGTATATTTCGACATATGTTTAAATTACATGCATAATATCATCATCATCAGCCCATTTAAGTCCCCACTGCTGGGGCACGGCTTCCCTCAATCACATGAGGAGTAATTGCCATACTCACCACGCTTGGCAGACGGTTTGGCGAGGGTTTTGATGTAAATG
Organism: Marasmia exigua; assembly: GCA_019059595.1. Lineage (NCBI taxonomy): Eukaryota > Metazoa > Arthropoda > Insecta > Lepidoptera > Crambidae > Marasmia > Marasmia exigua. The sequence goes on along the minus strand of CM032463.1, from coordinate 28,532,411 downwards.
CAGAGTTTTCCTTCTCTGGGTGCTGATGATCATGCCAGCAGCTTTACCTTAGTCGCCTTTTACGACACCTCGGTGAGTGAGGGTGGCCTATTCTACTCTGCCGGGACCACACGGCGTAATATACATAGCTATAATTTATATTTTTCATATATGACTATTTGTAAGAGCTGTATACAAGCCAATGCAAATAAAGTATTTTTTAATTAAATAAATAATTATCAAAAATACGAGTATAACACAGTTGAACCTGTCGTCTCCCTAAAAAAGTTTTCAATAAAATTCAACCGTAGCTACACAGAGCAAACATGTATTTGGAGAGCGAACAAATACGCCGTACAGGTCGCAAATAAAGATAATTGAACTTCGTTATTCTCACTGAAGTGATGAAAAACTGCAATTTTTCCAGTACTCGCGTCACAGATGGAAAGGTTAATAAAGTACAGGTGAGACCTGGAGGCCTGAAATACAGGGTAGCCCTATTTACGGTTCCAGATCTAAATCAGATTTAAATATTTCCAGATATAGAAACACTATTACAATTTCGCACTCAATTAATCATTTTATACTATTCTATTGATATTGCGTCCGAAGCTGTCGCTTTCGAGCCCGGGTATGCTTGGACATGATCCAGGATTTAGGTGTCAGCGACTGCCGTCTGACTTTCGCAACATGACATAACTGACTCATATCCCTTTTAACAGGGGAACCAGAGCAACTAAATCATGGTTACACGTTTCAGAAACCATCCGAAAAGTTTAGGTTACCCTCACGATGTTTTCCCTCATTGCTAAGCGCATGGTAGAAGTATGGAAATGGGTTTGAAAAATCCAGAGGTGAATGCTCGGATTGAACTTACGGCCTCCGGTTAAGAAGGCGCATGTTCTTATTCGATGAGCTACATATAATGTACTTAATTGTCAACATAATGATTACTGACTAGCCAGATCCCCAGATCTTTTATATTATTTTCTAATAAAATTTGGCACTAGCAAATTAAATAACATCATTAAGATTTTCCTCAAAGCCTTAGGACGCGTCCCCTGCGCAGGCGCAGCCGTATCTCATTACGCAGTGTGTTAAGTATAAAATTACGCATTACTTATATCGTAACCTTCGCGCGCAGCCACGAGGCCATTGGCACACTTTCAGCACTTCAGGCGGCGCATCGTGCAACCAATCATGCTGTAACCTGCTTCCAGGTTGCTTTAACGAACCAACACAAAGTATATCTCACTTTTTGCCGACTTCATTTATCATTTTACTCAGCATTTCACTTGTGTTCAAAACATTTACTGGTTACACAACCAATTGATTTCCGTTTTATTAAGCGGATTCTCTATATTTATTGGCTACTTTTTCGACAGTATAGAATAGATATCCTAGAAGAGAAAATCTATCATAAAAGCTCTGCTTCGAAACAGATTTGAAAGTTTTCCCGTGGGAAAGTGGTCGCTGAATATAAAAATACTAAAACTATGTCTAACCATGAGTCTAACTAAAGGGTAGATATTAAATATTGCAGTAATAGATACATCTCAAGACCTCATAACAAGCTGGTATAATATAAAAATAACACTTCGAAAAATAATCCTAGACAGAAAGAAGTACAGGTTTAGGACAAAGGTATAGACCATGTTGAACTGCCGTATTACCTCCTTTTTACCCGACTACGGCAAAGCAAAAGGAGGGTTATGATTTTGACAGCCTATGTATATACATACATAGAACTACAGAAACAGATGAACATACATACGTTTGTTCATCTGTTTCCACGTAACTTCTAAACTAGTAATCATATTTGAAGTGTCGGCGTCGCTTAGGTGTCTTAGTTAGAAGTCGTTAGAAGCGTTTTGGTTGTCTTCTGGCACTGTACAGCGCCCTCTAGGGGACTTAGAGAAAGGAACTAAAAAAAAAATTTGCTTGACGGTACCGTGTGGGGTATCAAATAAAAGAGCTTTTTTAGCACATTTCAAATATGTAATTAAATTTACATAACTAAAAATATGTTAAAAAAAATAAAGTTTAAAAAATAAAACCTGACTACCAAAAAAACACGATCTAAAAAGTACAAAACAAGAAAATTTTCTCTGCTGAAATGATTATGCCGTATCGCCGTGGTCGTATGCCACCTACTGTAGCAAAACAGATTTATTATAATAATAAAATAAAATCAATGTGGCATACGACCATGGCGATACGGCTCATTTCAGCAGAGACAATTTTCTTGTTTTGTACTTTTTAAATCGTGTTTTTTTGGTAGTCGGGTTTTATTTTTTAAACTTAATTTTTTTAGCATATTTTTAGTTATGTAAATATAATTACATATTTGAAATGTGCTAAAAAAGCTCTTTCATTTGATACCACATACGGTACCGTCAAGCAAAATTTTTTTTTAGTTCCTTTCTCTAAGTCCCCTAGAGGGCGCTGTACAGTACCAGAAGACAACCAAGACGCTTCTAACGACTTCTAACTAAGACACCTAAGCGACACCGACACTCACATTTGTTCAAATATGATTACTAGTTTAGAAGTTACTTGGAAACAGATGAACAAACGTATGTATGTTCATCTGTTTCTGTAGTTCTATGGCATGACAGGCTATGTATATAAGCCTGTCAAAATCATAACCCTCCTTTTGCTTTGCCGTAGTCGGGTAAAAAGGAGGAAGGAGCCGCCTTATGCACCACACCCGTCCGCTGGGAGATAAACGGGCAGTGTAGGACTCTCTTCTGGGTTGGGCTTTTGCTAATGAGAGACCGTCCAAAGGCATACCCACTAAAACCACCCCGACTGCCGTACTACCTCTTATAATATTGAACATTTCGACCAAATAAAGCAGTGAGATAATGACGTTTTGGATGATGCCACAAACCACATTTTATCTGTCTAGGTGGGTCTAAGCCAGTGGAGTCGAGCAAGAATTCGTGTAGTTGGTGTAGACCGACTGAGGCTAGGATCTTATTCCGATACTAAATCTATGTTATAAGTGCTGTATACAAATCTGACGGAATAACATAGACTTTTCCACGGATAATAATTGATCGAATCGGGCCTACTAACAAGCCTCTAAAGATAAGATAAAGATAAAGATAAAAAATTCTTTATTCAATTTAGGTCCACACAGAACACTTATGAATGTCAAAATAGTACATATTATCTACCGCTGGTTCGGAATGTCGATTTCTACTGAGAAGACACCAGCAAGAAACTCAGTAGTTACTCTTTTCAAATATTGATGATGTTACAGAGTTTCAATTGAGAAGAGAGAAAAAAATACAATTATGAAAGTTAATAGACTACTATGAATAACAACTCAAAAGATTAATGAATTAACATGACCAAGAATCCTTATCATTTAAATAGTCTTGTACACTATAGTAACCTTTCTTCATTAGGCAGGTTTTAATATGGGACTTAAACTTATCCAGTGATAGGTTAATGACATTTTGTGGTAGCTTATTAAATATCTTAAAACTTAAGCCAACAAACGAATTACCGATTTTATGAAGTCTGAGGACCGGGACGGCAAGCCTATGTTTATTTCTGGTGTTAAGACTATGACTATCGGACTTTTTTGGAAAAGTGTGCAAGTTCTTACGTACATACATAATGCAGTCGAGGATAAATTGGGAAGCCACGGTTAAAATATTTATTTCTTTAAATATTTCCCTAAGTGAGTCACGTGATCTAAGGCTGTATATAGCGCGGATGGCCCTTTTCTGTAATACAAAAATAGTTTGTATGTCAGCAGCAGACCCCCACAACAGTAGACCATATGACATCACACTGTGGAAATAGCTGAAATAGACCAGTCTTGCCGTTTCGATATCAGTCAGACGCCTAATTTTTCTTACTGCATATGCAGCGGAACTTAGTCTTCCTGCCAAGGCAGCAATATGGGGACTCCACTGCAATTTCGCATCTATAGTTATACCGAGAAAAACGGTGGAATTAATGATTTGAATAGATTCATTGTTCATCTTAATACTTGTATCGACCTGCCTTACATTTGGCATGGTGAATTTTACACATTTAGTTTTCTTTGAGTTAAGAAGTAAATTGTTGGTCGTAAACCAGTGCAATACCTGTGAGAGAGTATCATTTACGTCGTCAATTGATTTTTTATATCTATCAACCTTAAAAATCAAGGAAGTGTCGTCAGCAAATAACACTATCTCACATAGATCTTTCGTAAAGTATGGAAGGTCATTTACGTATATTAAGAACAACAAAGGCCCCAATATTGAGCCTTGGGGCACTCCCATTAATAGAGGAGCGCCAGAAGAGTCGATTCCATTAACATTAACCCTTTGAATCCTATCAGACAAATAAGATTTAATCATATCAAGTGCGTTATTCAATACACCGTAATGCCGTAACTTCATCAATAGTGTTTCATGATTAACGCAATCAAATGCTTTCGACAAATCACAGAAAACACCTATTGCATCCTGCTTTTTCTCCCACGCATCAAAAACATGTTTGATAAGAGCCACTCCTGCATCAGTAGTGGATTTTCCTTTAGTAAATCCAAACTGTTTTTCATGCAGTAATTTATTAATATTAAAATGAGATAAAAGTTGAGTAAATATAATTTTTTCGAATATTTTACTGAGTGCTGGCAATATGGATATTGGCCTAAAGTTAGACGGGTCACTCCTTTCTCCAGATTTGAATAAAGGTATGATTTTACTAATTTTCATCTTATTTGGAAATTGACCCTCGTCAACACATTCGTTAAATATTATAGCTAAGTGGGGTGCGATAGAGTGTATTATATTTTTTATTATATCTATCGAAATTCCCCATGCATCCTCAGTCTTTTTAATATTTAAATCTTTTAATGTTTTAAGAATAATCTCTGAGTTTACATGACTAAATCTAAAAGATGTGGTGCACTCATCTACATGCGACTTGATGAGAGAAGCAGCGAGATGCGGGCTCGAATTTAATGTTTTAGTGGTAGTGACTGGAATGTTTGAAAAGAATGACTCAAATGTGTTTGCCACTTCAGAGTCTGTATCAATAGATTTACCATCAATTTTAAGAGAGAGCTTGCTGTGTTGTGTTTTGTTTTTGCAAGTCTCTTTATTTATAATTTTCCATGTAGCTTTACTTTTATTACTAGCTTTCATTATCTTATTTTTAAAGTAATTTGATTTGGCCACTGCGCATACTTTTTTAAATAGCTTTGAATATTTCTTAACATATTCTAATGTCGTTGGGTCATTAGAGTTGGCCTTAATATCATACAATTCAAATAACCTCTTTCTACTTTTATAAATACCTGTAGTGGCCCAGTCACTGAATTTGGTTTTAGAGGTATTTGTTTTAATGGTTCTTTTGGTAAAGATACCATTAAATTCTTTTTCAACGACATTTAATAATTTATCATAATGTTGGTTTACATTTCCTTCATTATAGGACAATGTAGACAACTTTTGTGAGATAGTTTCTTTAAATTTATTTATACGGTTTTCAGTGATTGGTCTACATACAAAACTATATGAAGAAGGGGCATGACGGTGCTCAAACACAGTCATTTGACCACTGTGGTCAGAATTGATAAAATTTATTATGGACTTGTCCATAACTTCACAGTTACAAAATATGTTATCTAAACAAGTAGCTGAGGTGGGTGTGACTCGCGTGGGTTCGTTGAAAAGATGATGTAAATTAAATGATTTAAAGAGATTCAGAAACCTAACAGAGTTCTGTGAGTTATCTAAAATGTTGATATTAAAATCTCCACAAACAACTACTTTTTTATTAGATGAACATATTTTGCTCAAAACTTCTTCCATAATGGATTCAAACATGGTAAAATTCCCATTTGGGGGCCTATACACACAGACAATGACATGCCGCTCCAGCTCTGCACACGCTAACTCAATAGTTCGCTCAACTGAGAGTGAGACAATATCTTTACGTTCTTTAAATTTAATTGTATTATTCAATAAAATAATTGACCCGCCTCTGATTGCCAACTTTCTCGTGAACGAACTACTGACGCTATAGTTATCTACATTGATAATTAATTCATGTTGTCTTAACCAGTGTTCTGTAATACATAAAATATGGATATTCATTTCATTTAAGAATAACTCTAATTCTAGTTCTTTGCCAGACAAACCCTGGATATTCTGATGTATAAGGTTCAGATGACTAGGGTTTCCTTTTGTTATTGATTTGCTAGAGGACTCCTCTATTGTCTCATATTGTAATTTAAATTACTTGGAATCACTTCCAAACTCTGAGTAACCAGGTTTTTAATATTAAACGCTAACAGAGTAGCTAATTCATTTTTAATTTTATTTGGCAAATAAAAAGTTTTGCCAGTCAGAATAAACTTATTATCAATAAATTTATTTGTGTCAAAAAACACAAACTTGTCACTATGACTATATGTCAAGTTATATAATAATGTATTCAACAAATGAATACTGTTATTTTGGCTAGGAGTGTAGTACCTAGAAAAGGGAAACGCACACAAGATAATTTTTTTCACATCAAGCCCTGAAAGGGTTGTGAACCCCTGAATAATATTTCTTTTATTGATATTTGAGGCATTTCCAATCATTAATATGATTATTGTCTCCTTACTTATGTTACAGCTTTTGGCCCTGTCTATTATTTGCTCTAGGGAAGCATCAGGCATACAATAATTGGTCACATTACACACACAGGTTTTATTTAAAAGAGGTCCATAACCAACTCCAATTTTATCTGATAATATTATTACATCATTGGTTAATAATGTTGTTGATGGCAAGGGCAATGGCAATATAAAGTTAGATCTATCTTCTTCAGGTTCTTCTTGAAGCTGCGGCTCGTTCCCTACCTGGTGCTGGTCGGAGTGGCCCACCACCAAGTGACAGCTGCACTGATCTATATATTTGTTTGTAGCGAGGATGTGTTCGCTTATTTGAGCCTGGGCAGAGTTGTAATTGCCGGTCATATGTTCCAAAGACCGGTGTAGCCGCGAGATTTCCGCCTGTAGCTCCTGTGTTTCGGTTTCATACCTATACCTAACGAGCGCCTCTAACGAGCGCGTCGTCTATACTTGAAACCGCGGTAGGGCGACTCGGCGTGCACTCACGTCGTGCTTGGCTCGTCTAGCCTCGTTACCCCAGATGGGTTATGCGTAGGACATCAATAAAAATCACTCATGCAAATAATTTATAAAAAAATATAAACTTTTACCAAATGTTTTATAGGTTTGGAAGAACCAGTTTTCCACATCTATTTTTGATAGATTGATTGATTGATTTCTATGATGGAGGCCTTTGCCCTACAGTGGGACAGTTTATAGGCTGATTAAAAATAAAACCTTTTTAACTTTTAATCGGACAAAATGGTAAAATTTTTCCTACCAGATTTTGAACCACTGTCATGAACTCAAGCCTAAGGCCGCCTTTCAGGCTCGCTAATTTGAGCATAGCAATAAAGCATGCTACTTTTGAGCAAGTGCTACTTAGTAGCATGTGTGGAAGGACCTGCTAAAAATAAGCATGCTTATTTTGAGGATTTTTGGCATAAGAGCGAAAACCACTGAAATTTTTCATTGACTCAGTCATATCCGATTTAGGGTCAAAAATCGTAACAAAGTGCATCCAATGCAGAAATTATTATTAATAGGCTAGTGTAGACCCACCTTTAAGGACGGGTCATATGAATTACATTGTTTCAACGCCCATTGTCAATTTGTCGAACTATAAAAGAATCTGGTGACAAGACAATCGCATTAACAAATAGGTACCGTTATTAAGTCCGGCGGAAGACCATTAAGAAGCCAGACCTCTACGATGTCTTAATCAGGAAACACAAACTAAGGTTTAAAGACTAATGACTGTCACAAACTCAAGCCTAAGGCCGCCCCACCTTTCAGGCTCGCTGATTTGAGCATAAAGGTATTGTTACAGATGCTAATTTTCATTATTAAAGCATGCTACTTTTGAGCAAGTGCTACTTAATAGCACGTGTGGACGGACCTGCTAAAAATAAGCATGCTTATTTTGAGCATGCTCAAAAATCGCACGCCGGTCGATTTTTAAGCATGCTACCTGTAGTGCGGGTTGAAGGGGCTATGGAGACTGGAATCAAAATAAACATCCGGAAGACCCAGGAAATGAGGTGCGGAGCGATCAGTTCTTTACCGTTGCTCATCGGCACAGAGGGGGTGGAGAAAGTCCACAAATTCACTTACTTCAGAAGTGTTGTGTCAGTAACAGGTGGAACCGAAGAGAGCTTCAAGGATCGCCAAAGGGAGACCAACCTTCTCGCAGTTCCGCCATACGGAATGGCAATGGCGGAAACTGACTAGGAGAATAATACTCAAAATATTCTGGTCCAACGTAAAAACCGTGTCCACCCATCGATGTCAGACGTGGAAGGTCACCAAAGACATCTCGCACCGGCTCCAGGTCTTCATAAACTGCTGCCTTCCTCGTATTTTCAGGGTATACTGGCCCGTGAAAATCACGAACCTAGATCTGTGAGATCGCTGCAGTGTGACTCCGATCAGACAGGAGATCAAACGCCGCAAATGGAACTTTATCGGTCACACGCTCCGAAGGGAACCGGACCACATACGGAGGCAAGCCCTAGACTGGAACGCCCAAGGAAAGCGGAAACGTGGCCGCCCTAAACAAACCTGCCGGTGGACTATCACTAACTTGGAGCGAAGTAAAGCGCGAAACTCAAGAGCGTTCGAGATGGCGGAGCATTGTGGAAGCCCTTTGCTTCACCTAGGGGACAAGTAAGTCAAGACGGTAGGTCAACATCGTCTAAACTTTGTCCTAAATCTGTATTCGTTCTAGGATTATTTTTCAATTTGACACTATTTCAATTTTTTTTTTGTATAAAAATTTCACAACATCACATACATTGATCTGACTCCGATTTAGGTAGCTCAAGCACCTGTGTTACGGATATCAGAATCAACGATGGGATTACAAATATATACATATAATACTTTTCTTTTGAAAATACATACTTATAATACATAGCAAACACCCAGACCAATACAAACAAACATGTTCATGCACACAAATGTTTGTACTGTGCGGCGATCGAACCCGCAACCCTTGTATCAGAGGCAGCGTTCACTACTACTGTTCCAATCGGGTCGTTCAATGTATTAATATTGCTTATACCAGCATGTTCTGAGATCCTGGGATGTACCCATTACTGCAATATTTACTACCCTTTAGTTAGACAATGGTTTTAGTATTCTTGATAAATTCACTTGTAAAATAGTACTTTATACTAAAAATTATTTCTGTGCACTCAAGCTCACCGCTACACCTACGTGTACGTAACCACAATTATTATTTATGTCCAAATATAAAACATTTACTTACTGGTAATATCATAGACCACAACGGCAACTGTGGAATCCCTGATGTACGAGGGAATCAGGGAGCGAAACCGTTCCTGGCCGGCCGTGTCCCACAACTGCAACCGGACCGTGCGGTCCTCCAAGTACATTGTCTTCGACAGGAAGTCAATACCGATAGTTGCCTGTACAACACAGATAGTAATTATTATACAAATCTAGAATTAAATGTTTTATCAGAAATGGTAGTGAAATTTATCTAGGCAGATATTGTCACAAGTTTATCATTTGTGATATTTCTTATTATGATAAGCACTAGGCAATTAGTTATTTTGGCATAGTTCTCACAGTGAAATTAACAAGGCAAAGTTTGGCTTACAAATATGTGCAAACTGAGCAATTAATTAAAACATTTGATTGAAAAATCACAGAATGTCCCTTTGGTTCAAAATTTTGGCATGGTGATGATAAAAAAAAAATTTTTGAAAAGAAAATACAATAATTGCCAAAAACCATTAAATAAAACAAAACTTTCTATGTTCTAACAGGGAAATTTGAAACAAAAATTAGAGAATGGTACTTCTTAGTGAACAGAACAATTTTGATTGCTAAATTTAACACACACACAATTAACCTATTTTATTAAGAAACTATTTTGCTTAATTAAAATTCTGTAGCTGCAACTTAAAATATAAATAAATTTACAAAATTGTATAATAGAGTCATAATGAATGAATCTATCTATCAAATAAATAATTACAAAAAAAAATTGTATATTCATAAAACATTGAAAGAAGTACTAAAAATAACTAAATTATTTTTTAATGTATATTGACAATAATGTAATAAGAAACATTATTCTGCAAACAATATCTTAGTGGACTTGGCGGTATAATGTTTTTGATGTTTCTAATCAACCAAATCTAATCTGAGTTAGTTGCTATTCATATTACCACTATAATTAAATTAACAGTATTAATAATCTTACAGGCAGCACAAGACTAGCAAGCTATATTCAGTTTGATAAACTAATAATAGCTTATCTAGCACACTGTCTTTTGGCTACTTTAATAAAATAGTTATGTGGGCACATTAATGACCTCTGATGACTAATAGTGATGTCATAATTGCCCAACCAACCTGACCACAACTCTTCAAGAATAATTTTACTATTTTAAGTTTATGAAACATAAACAAACCCAATTATGACTCACCTGGTAAGTGTTATCAAAGCTATCATACATGAACCTAGTGATGAGTGAAGTTTTTCCCACTGAAAAAAAAGTATCAAGTCAGTGCATCTCATAACTGTTCCAAAGTTGAAATTGAATAGAAAAGACCAATCAAATAACGTGATTGATAACGGGTATGAGGCCGCATGATGCGTGAGAACAGTTTAGCGACGGTTCAACGCTCAGAATGTACTTAGAGAATGTAACCTACATCATGACTTCGATCACGGAGTATGGACTAACGATCCCGGTCGAAGACACGTTAACCCCAAATAAATCGACTACCCCTGCCTCCCCAGGCCGATGTAGGTCAGTAATTCGATAAAGTCTAGACGAATCTATACTTATGTACCGTAAATTCGAAACTATATATTAAAAATGTACGATGGAGGAGCAATAATTTGCCAGAACTTACCGCTTTGCTCTCCTAGGAAAACAAGCTTGAATTTGCGTAGGGGATTGCCGAATTCACCAGACGCAGACATTGTGAATTGGAAAATTAGTTCGCTAAACTATAATTTCACAGTAAAATCCTTATCACAGAAAACTACATGAACAATGACAGTTCGAAGCCACTCCTGCTGCACACACACGAGCGCAGCGCCGCCACGTTACGGCAGACTGACGGCGCGACGCGCAAGCCAACTCAGCAAAAATATTTTGCAAGTAATACAATTATTCAACGGACATTTTGTTTTAGAAACATCTCCACTTATTCTCTGAATTTTTATTCGGTTTATTCTTCTAATTTTATCGTAATATTTACAATAATAAACTTATTTTAAAGTAATATTTGACATACATAACTGACATATGATGTTTTCAGTTTCAGAACGACAACAGTATTGCCAGCTTTTATGCCAAGATAAATAATGTGATGGCTAGATATAATTCACATGATCATGATAAAAATAACATTATGTAGATGGCGTTGGTGACGACATTTCAATTTCAAGAACTCTTCCTGAAGAGTTCTTGAAATAATAATCATGAAAGCAGCCTTAACCTGTTAAATTCCAGTATTACAAAGTACTCTGTGCTGTTAAGGCTGCTATTATGGTTCAGTGGCGCCACCATTAGATTTTTATTGATTGTAATGATTTTAAGACATAATGAAAAATCGTTAAAACATTTTATGTATTAATGATTTATGAAGGTTCTTTTGCACACACCTCGAGTATGATATAAATAAAAGTAGCCACTGTACTGCGTACCTACCACATGCATAGTTCGAGTCATTTGAAATGAACGCTGGATTTCATACAAGAATTACCACCTCACTCTAGCGGTCTTTTTACAATACGCGACCTGTTCCTACTCAAGATGTTGGTCTCGTCATATCCTCCTCCTCCGAGGAAATTCCTCGTCTAACTGAAGCCAATCTTTTGGATATGCTGCTGATGTTTATGAAGGTATTTGCTGCAATGCATGCAATGTTTTGAGCAACCTTCCTAGCCGCTTTTGTATCACACCTGTTCGCTAGAGTAAATGTATTCTTTGCACCTGTTAGTACAGTAGTCGACTGAGACTTTGACACTTCTGTGCTTACCTTTCACTCTATCGAGTACCTACTGCTGCTGACTTCTACAAGCTACTACATGGGATTCATTAGGGTTGTCAATTGAAAATTACATATTTACAAAAATGAACACTGTAATAACTTTTAAAAGTACTTACACATAGATAGTAAAATAAAGACTCAATGATTATATTTTACCTTTATTGATAATATCACAATTCTTTTTGGAGAAGGTAATTTTGGTATGTACAATAAATTAATTTCATGTTCAGTAAAATAGCAGTAGGTATTTACAATAGTTCTTAGCTATGGTAGGTATTACAATCATACAGAATGAACTCTGTATTGTTCAGAAACAGCATGGCAGATATCGCATGAAGACCATACAAAAAACTATGTTTTTGCGATATATATCGATTTTTATTTAAAAAAATATTTTATGTAAATGATATTTAAACATTTTTCGTTATTTTTTATGCCTTTTCTCAATTTGTTTACTTTGTTACATCTTGCTCATTAAATCAACAAAAGCAAGTAAATTTGACCACGTCTGGCCGTAAATTTTCATGTTACATAAAAAAATCTCGAGAACTACAGAAAATGTACAAATTGTGGAGTTTCTCAGCACACCAACAATCACACTTGATATTCATTAATGTTTTTATCATATATTTTTTATGTGATAGATCACAATAGATCAAACTGGTCGCAGTGATACTGGTTTGAATAGGACCTGCATAGCAGCCCGCTTAAAATAAAAAAATAATGTGAGAGATGGCACACGAGCAGACAGATCACATGATGGTGACTGCCGCCTCCCATGGACACCCGTAACACCAGTGTTTTCACAAGTGCGCTGTCAATCATTAAACCCCGCTTTCCCGCGGAAGTCATTATAAAAATCAATTTAAAAAAAACATTCCTTAGATAATATGTTCCAAAAATTAAAGTAAGAAAATATCAACTCAAAACTAGTACATTAAAAAAGTACCATAATTGCAAAAACTGTGTTGCTTTATTTTTCACATACCTAATAAAATGTAGTTGTGTAGGTATGGTGTAATCCCTTGCATAATTACCTCGTCCATCATTTGAATATTAAGATAAAATGACTTACAGATCACAGGACAAAATTGATTGCCCTAACCACAACTCATATACGGTAAGCCACACATTAAAGTAAACAAAACTGTCACATTTCATCAGTCGAAGAGGCTCAATATAAATTGAGGAATTTCGACAGATTGTAGTAACCTGATATTTTCTACCACAATATTAAACTTTAATTTCCCAACAGCCACTTATGAGGTTAAATTTTTGTTGTTGGCTCTGTTCTAAAACTCCTACCTAATTATTCACTTCACTAATCACTTTAGGGTGCAAATCTTCTGGGTGGAAACATATTTTCTTCAACAACGATAACTCCACATATGAGATCATAGCCAGTGCGATTGTGACGGAATACAAAAAGTACAACACATAGAGGAAAAAGTAAAGAGATGAGAAAATTCTTCATAAGAGACCTGATAAGTGCTACAAGGAAAGTGAGCGGCCGTCCAGGATATAAAAGGACAGTCTCTTTTGGGCGACCTTCAACTGCTACAACAGCTGAAGCAGTCACAACACGCAGTCCAAGGAGAGCCTTACCCGGAGTAGCACCCCCTGTTCGGCCAACACTCCCGCTTAAGCAAATAGCCTGAAAATTACACAAAAGTACATTAGAATGACTTAGCTATCATGGCAATTATACTCTGTCAATTAAGTCGTGAATTTATTCTTGAGGAACTACCATGCTCTATGACATAAGGAGCAGTGGTGCCATCATTTATTTTCACGACTTTATTGACTCAGTGTACATGACTTTATTAACATTCCATACTTTAATTGATACTAATTAACAGAATGAATAGAAAATAAATAACATAATTAATATGTACATTCATATAAGTTCCTCCAAACTCTCTGGAATCCTGCCCTCTTACAATGCCCATACAAGGAGGCAGACAAACTGATGAAAATCATAAAATTGCTCAACAATAAACAAACTAGAGCAAGTATCAGTATAGCTGCAGTGTATCTGTCCCAGGTGGACAGATACACTGCAAATAGAAAACAATGTAAGAAACTCATACGGAACAGAAAACAGGAATGCTGGAATAACTTCTGTACCAGCATTGAAAGCATTAACCAAGCTATTAGAGTTAAATCGTGTCTTGCTAAGGACACGAATCACACCATCATCGGCTGCCTCACGGCTGTCTGACAACACCTACACTACAACAGACCTAGAAACCGGCGAAGTCCTGCTGACGACCCAGTTCCCTGGATGCCAAATAAAAAACAGCATACAATGGGATCCATACACGGAGGGCGGCAATACAGCTGGACTGGGACGTGGCAAAATGCATAATCAACAGAGAAAAAGTATTGTGGGCAGTAAACACCTTCCTGCCATTCAAATCAGCAGGCCTAGATGGAATTTCTCCGGGACTGCTAAGATGGTACAGCGGAATTATAGCTGATTATCCTTGTGACAATCTTCCAAGCATGTTTAGCACACCGCTATATACCAGTAAAATGGAGAGAAGTCAAAATAATCTTCATCCCAAAACCAGGAAGGGGGTGACTACACTGAGGCGAAATCTTTCAGGCCCATCAGCCTCACCTCTTTTCTCCTAAAAACCCTAATGAGATAAGAAGCCCTTTAACGGCGCAGAAACCCCTACACCCCAACCAACACGCCTACAGTGCAGGCAGATCAATATAATTAGGTCTACACAACGTAGTTTCTCGCATAGGAAATTGATTGAAATCGAACCAAACAACCCTTTATTGAGATCGAGGGTGCTTTCGACAAGACGAACTTTTTGAGCAACTGCAGCGCACTGGCTGCTGGCGGGATAGCGACAACACTCGTAGAATGGATAAACAACATGCTCCGACAGCGAGCTATACAATTCACGGTGGCAACCACCACAATAGGCATCGTGAACAGAGGCTGCCCTCAAGGCCCCTCCTATACCACTGTTATGGAACTTAGTTGCCAATGAACTCATAACAGAGCTCAATGACAACAACCTATACACGGTGGGCTATGCAGACGACCTAACAATTCTAATATCCGGACATTTTGAAGACATCTTATGCGACCTTATGAGAAAAGCCTTCCAAATTGTAGAGAGCTGGTGCAAGCAACACGAGCTCTCTGTAAACCCCAAAAAAATCTGAACTGGTCATGTTCTTAAACTGTTCGAGATCGAACTAAAATTTAACGATGAAATCTAAGTACTTGGAAGTAATTCTAGACAGTAAACTACTCTGGAATAAAGACCTTGACCACAATAGCCTTCTACCAGTGTAAGAAAATGCTGGGAAAGAAATGCGGACTATCACCAAAACTAACTCTATGGCTATAACACAGCTGTGATCAGGCCAATGCTCGCCTACTGTGATCTGGTCTGGTGATCTAGGACGGAACTGCGAACTACCATCACCAGACTGGGACGCTTCCAGAGACTAGCTTGCTCGACTTCAAGTGGTTGTAAGAAAACGACACCCACAATAGAAGTAGGCCCTACAATTAACACTCCTAGACCTACACATACAGCAGGAAGCCACAATGGCAGCCATAAGACCTATGCACCTAGGTCTCTGGGGCAAGAATCACCAAAGCCCACACACCTCAACATTGCACAGAGCGATTGCCTACCAACCGCTTATAGAGGCTCCGTGCGACCGTATACCAACCCACTATATCTTTAGTAAAGGATACGAAGTAGTACTAACAGAAGAGGAGAGGAACCAATCTACGATAAAAGAAGTACGAATATATATACGGATGGGTCCAAAATGAAGAACGGTTCGGGGACCGGCGTACACTTTCTAGATCTTGACATCAAAATTCACATACCGTTAGGCTCACACAGCTCAATCTATCAATGCGAGTGCATGGCCCAAACTGAAGCAGCAAAAGCCGTACAGCGACGATGTCTATGTAACTACTACGTTAGATTTCTATCAGACAGTGCATCTGTACTAATGGTCCTGAAAAACAAACACCAAATTAACACTCGAATGTCACCAAGCTTTGGAAACAATACACCAAACCAATAGTATTACTCTCCAGTGGATCAAGGGCACAATGGCTCAATGGGAAATGATGCCGCTGACGAAATCGCGAAGAGAGGATCAGAGGTGATAGTGGCGGGCCCAAACCCACTGCTACCCATACCCTTCTCACAGATTCGCACCTGGATACGCCTAAGATTCACAGAACAACAAAACCAGAGATGGCTGCAGATTACAGATTGCAGGCAATCAAAAATGGCAATGCCAATAACAAACCTGCGACTAGCAAAACGACTTGTAAACCTCACTAGGAATAACCTCAAAATAGTGATAGGGACAATCACGGGCCACTGCCCCTAAAATAAACACTTATTTGTAACAAGCGCAAATGACAGCCCCCTATGCAGGGGATGCCTTGTCGTCGAGGAGACCGTCACACACGTAATTCTGGAATTCGATGCTATTCGAGGCCACTCAACGAGATAAAACGCTCGGAACGGTGAGGTCGCTCCGCGAAGCCTGAGGTTCCCAGGAAACTTCTGCGCTTCTGGGTGGAGTTAGGTTGGCTTCTATAGCCAGCAAATCATACATTACATTACATTCATAGAAGTAAGTTAAAAGGAAAAATCTGGGTTGTTGTGAATATACGAAATGAATTTGTAGATAATAAATACTCTGATATCCTTTTTGGTACTCTTATAATTCGGTACCTAAATCAGTTGATTCACTACACAGTTACTAGTACTAGGGTTGTTGTTGATAAGCTGCATCAGCAAACAACCTTAGTACAAATAAATACAGCTAGCGCATTGAAAATCTTTCAAGTGAAGTGACACAAATATTTCTTATTTTAACTTAACATAATGTATGTATTTATAAATTTGTATTTACCAAAAAAAAATTTCTGCGAAAAAAACCGCCTTCAAAAACCACAAACTAAAAAGTGTAATATAATATTTTTATCACTTTATACATAACAGTACCGGTACACTCGAGAAAAGATGGTACCGGCGCCCGCCTAATACTATCTTGTAATTTAATACAATTATCAATTATTCCAGAGATTAGGCGCCGACTTCGGTAACAACTTTTCTCGAGTTTACTGTTATAAAATGTTATTTGAAGTGTATAAAGTGACAAAAATATTATATTACACTTTTTAGTTTGTGCTTTTTGAAGGCACTTTTTTTTTTCGCAGAAATTTTTTTTTCGCTTTTTACTAAAAAGACCTCTTTGAAATTTTAGGATTCTCATTTCTTTAGCAGCAACGAAACATAAAAATATATATATATGTATATTTTTATGTATATACATGCTGAACTGAGAACCTCTTTTTTTAAGTCGGTTAAAAAAGTATTCAATGTATATATTTGTAATTCCGCTGTTGGTTCTGATATCCGTAACAAAGGTGCTTGAGCTACCTATGTTGGAGTCGGATCAATGTATGTAATGATGTGAAATATTTATTTATTAACATACTTTTACAGAAATCTTACCTCAAATATGCATACCATGCCCCTGTAGATTATTTCTAGAAATAGTATTTCAGATGTCAGTTCCATAGCATATTTGTAGTCATCATAGTGCTCACTGAATTTGTAAAAGTCAAATTTTTCCAGATCACTGAGAAACAATTCCAAAAATAAAAAACCATTGCAGTGAAAAATATCTTACGCCATGCATATGATGAGAAATTTTATTAACTAGGATATTTCAGTTTCACTACAACTCAGCATTATTAATCCAATTTTAAAAATACATGTTTTTTTTTATCCTTTGATTAATGCAACATAATTAAATGAAATCTTTTACGACTAGTGAAAATATACTTACATCAATTCAAACATATCCACTGCTATAAATGTCACTATGAGTTTGAGAATGAACAAGAGCATAAAGTCAATAAACTCTGCAACCAGCCTTTTATATAAGGGAGGTATAATGTATTCATAGCCTCCATGACGAGCTATAACTGGAAAGAAGAAAAGTATTTTTGTTTAGGATTTTAATTGGTAAAAATATAGCTATATGATTGTCTAGCCTGTTTGGAAGTGACCTCGCAAGCTCCAAGGGTTGTGGGTTTGATTCCTTCTCTAGACAAGGTTTGTTTAATGTCTGGGTAATAATATGTTTAGGTAAGCTATCATTATTTTACTGTTACTTCTGAAAATGTGATTCAGCTGCTTACTATAAGATTAGGTATGATAGCAAATGAAAAATAATATAAACTTAAAACCACTGCAATAACAGTGTTATGCCTAGTATTAATTTTGGAACTGAGATGATTTATTAGCTTATTATGTATTAGCTTCATAGGTACATAATATATTATGTATGATTATGCTCATACCTGTCTAGATATTTGGAACTTTTAAAACACAAACCTTCTTGGGCAGTGGGATGTTCATTCGGTGGTTGTGCTTCTGGAACATTTCGAGGAGGATTCGGCACTTGGAAAGGAAACTGTTGTCCTTGCAATTGGTAGTTGTTATTCAACAGAGGGACGTTTGTCGCGTTGTTCTGGAGGCCTTGAAAAGTTAACATGTAATACGGGAAGCACGTAGAAAGATTTTGGTACATTTGGGCTTGCTGGATCCATAATCGAAGGGCTTGGAAATATGCTTCACGTTCTGACACAGGAGGAGGTGGATCGCCATCTCCGGAAGGCTCGGCACCACCACCAGGGAGCCCTCTATTGCGGAAAGATGCTTCAGTTTCGGACATATTTATTATCACACTTCTAAACTTACTAAACAAGAAATTTTAGTCGATTATTTATTTAGTGCTAAGTACACGTCAGTTAAGTTGACACTTTGACAGACTAAAATGACAGCTTATGTCAAGACTTTACTTTGACATTTCTTGGTTACGGTCTACGCTTTGGAATTTAGAAAATTGAATAATTTTTTGTATATTTTTATATCAAAAATCAACAAAATAATATTCATTTACTTCTATACTAAAACTATTGATGCTATGTCCATGCCATAATATGGTTCTTCAAATTTTCAGTTGCAATCATAACAAGTAAAGCTTTTATAGTTAGACGCTTATCTGACGATAGCATTACAATATTTTAATGTTAGCTGGCAACACTAGTTATCGTGTAGCTGTCATTTCGAAAATGACGACCGGATGCTAGCATGCTAGCAAATGCGTGCGCAATAATGGTGGTGTGTGGACTTGAGCATTGAAATTAGACTGTAGTCCTGGAATGCTTATGATTTTGTTTTTACGTGGCTATATTTGTTGCTGTGGAATTTCTTCGTGAAACTTTTGTGTCTAGTTTAACTTTACATTCTATTCTCTATGAACGGAGTGCGATAACCGTGGTGATCCGTTTGTAAGTTACTATATTTTTGCTTTACGGACAATGCTATGTGTTCAATGGTGGACTTGCAGTGGTAAATAAATGAGAGCGGAAACTATATTATAAAAAATTACTGCGTCAACTGTAAGTACAACCTATCGTGAATGTTGTTTATAGAGCTAATTAAATACGCGTTTTTCAGGTTTCGCCGGTCTATTTTTATTATTCATTATAATTAGATACTTGCCAGATTATTTCCACTTGTTACCTGCGCTAAAGTAATTATAAATTCCATTAAACTATGTTATAGTTTGGTAAAATGCCATGGTTAACAGTGTAAAGAGGCCTTGAACATAACTCACTTAAAAAGAACACGAGTTAAAAAACGAAATAGTAATAAAAAATATATTAAAGTATTAAAACTTGGGCCTTTCAAGTAATACCTGACTGAAGTAGGTAATTACTTGAATAGTTATAGAAAATAATTATTTTAATAATACCTATTGTCATATTGGTTAAAATTACATAATTAACATTTAGTATTTGTTGGTTTCTTTAATGTTACAAGTAAAAAACTAAAGTAGTTAATTTCAGCAAATTAGTCAACTAGGCTACAGTGTAAAATTGTTATTTTTATGTGTTTATTAGAGATATGATAGAACTTAACAGTAAATTAGAATTTTATCGAATGAATATTAACTACCAGATCAATTTAGACAATTCTTACTTCCTTAAAAAACATGCTCAATCCCCAAGTGACAAGCTACATTTTACTGTAGGAAACATGCCATTCCTACAGCAACATCAACTTGTCTTTGTAGGCAATACTGCATGGAAAAGGCTTGTGCAGCCAAACAACAAACATTATCTTTTAGTAGCCACGCCAAGTGTTTCCACTTAGTGCTTAAGGTGGCCCTACACAGACAGTTCTTTTCGGATAAGTTAGGGACTGACGTCTACCAGGGATGACACTAATCCATGATACCAGTGTAATTGACTTCAAATGAAGTGATGAAGGGTTTCTGAAAAATCAGTATTTTTTAAGTTTTTGATGTACATTACAGTGAGTGGAATATTGGATTTGTGGACTGCCTTGGTTGGTGACTTCTCTCAGCTGACCCAAAAAAACAGAGATTTAGGCCAAAAGAACTCACCACATATGGTCACGTTTAATCCAGTTCTTACATGGAGTATGCTTGAACCAAGATAGGTACCTACATACAGGATTTGACAATTACTGGCTCAGCCAGTAGTATAAAGTACAGTAATTAATCTGGTGAATTATACCTGCATAATGTATCTAATGAAACGAAATCCAATCACCAGTACATACCCTGGTTTACATGACCCTATATATTAGTTATATTTGCTGTAACACAGTTTTTAAATGTTGGTGGATTGAAAGCACAAAGCAGCCAAAACAGTGTACTTATGTAATTAGTAAATTAGATTTATTAAGTCAGTTTTAATTATAAAATGATAATTTCATAACAGTGCCTAAAAGTGTTATCAGCAGGATTTTTGGGTTTAACTGCTTTTTTCAATTAATTTAATAGCATTAGTAATCTTAAGTTTGTGGCACAATCTGCAGAGTGTTCTGTAGTATATGTTTGGTTACAATAATAATGGTTTGAGTCGAATACATAATGTGTAACACTCTGAAGCACAAAGTTCATGTTTGTAAACATACAAAGGAATTTTAAAACTTTAATATTTGGGAAACCAAATGTATTGCAAAATAAATTCCTGCAATACCTACATTATATACTAACTTGATATACCCACTCCGCATTAATGTAACCTTATCTCAATATGTATTTTCATTGATAAAACAAACATTGAGTGCTGTTATCTTAATGTATTTCAACAAAAAAGTAGCTATAATAAAAATGTGTAGGACTGTTACCTCTTTATTATAAATAGTATAAGTACTAAGCAGGAGTCGGTATAAGAATTGGTGTTTAATAGAAAACCGAGGGAATTAAGGTTCCGAAGGTCCAATCCAGAAGAGAAGTGAGTTTATAGAAAGGCTGGCAGCGCAAGTGTGACTCTGCTGACGAGTTTCCATGGTAATCTCTTACCATCAGGTTATCCATCTGCTGCACATCTGCCATCAAAATAGAAAAAAAAATCTCTTTTATGGTGCCCAGACCTATTGACTAACTAACATTCAAATCTAAGGTCCAAATTCAAGATATGCTAAAGGGCTAGGAGCAGAGTATGCGATGTATTAACAACACCAAGAAAATTAGAAATACACTTGAGTCTCTCTATTCCAGATGTGGAAAACGAGACCCCACCCGAATTATCGAAAAGTCTGTTGGATTATAGTATGCAATATTTGATTATTAATAAACTTATTTACCTCATTATTAAAATTATACCAAAGAACGCGCGATTTTATTATGTGTACCTAATGCCAGATGATAATTAAAAGATTGTCCAATTATTAAATACTAGTGGCCCGCCCTCGCTTCGCTTCGGTAATTTAATTTAAAACAAAACATTTCGAAATTGTGTTTTTCTATACAAACTTGATTAGTAGTTAAGCAATTCTGAGATTATTGGTGAGAAGGTAGGTACTAAATGGAGACTTAAAATACTAAAAATATTGAAATACCTGTGATGCATTTTGCATATACTTTCATAACTGATGAGCACTAAATATAGTCTTCCATACCACATTTTAACCCCATTTCACTCCTTTAGGTTTGAATAAAAAAAATGCTAAATAATTTATATGAAAAAACCAAATATAATTTTTCATGACTTTAGTTTTTAAAATCAACCCCTCTATACGGCGTTGTAACCCCCATTCACCCTTTTAGGAGTTGAATAAAAAAGTTATATAAATTTTCTGTATGAATATAAAAATCATCATCATCAGCAACCCACACTCGTCCACTGCTGGACATAGGTCTCCCCTAATGCACGCCACTGCTCCCGATTTTCGGCCACTCTCATCCAGCCCATACCAGCCAGCCCACACCAGCCAGCCTTCGAATGTCATCATCCCATCTTGTCGCAGGGCGTCCTACACTACGCTTACCGCGTCGCGGTCTCCACTCAAGGACTTTACAGCGCCAACGGCTGTCAGTTCTGCGGCTAATATAACCAGCCCACTGCCACTTCAGTTTGCTAATTCGGTGGGCTATGTCGGTGACTGTGGTTCTCTGTCAGATATAAAAATACCAATATATTTTTTTATGATTCTAGTTTTAAAAATAACGACACTTCTATACGGCGTTTTAACCCCCGTTCACCCTTTTAGGGGTTGAATAAAAAAATGCTGATAATTTTCTATATGATTGTCCAAATTCTACTTTTCATCAACTCGAGCATCGAATTTCCCATACAACGTTTTAACCCCATTTCACTCTTTAAGAAAATGCTAAATATTTTAATTCATACAAAAAGCCCAAATATCCATTTTCAGTGACTCTAGCTTTAAAAAATAATCAAACTTCCATACGGCGTTTGAACCCCCGTTCACTCTTTTTAGGGGGTTGATTATAAAATATACTGAAAGAACTGATATTAATTTTGTATTAACTGTGCAAATACAAATTTTCACGACTAGCTTGAAAAATGACGAATCTCCCATACAAATCTTCAACTCCCCATTTTCCCTCTTTGGGAGTTTAATAAAAAAATGCCCAAATTTCTTTTACTAAATTTGTATGATGAGCCCAAATACCAATTTTCATGACTAACTTTAAAAATAACGAATCTTCTATACAATGTTTCTACCCCATTTTAACTCTTTAGGGGTTGCATTAAAAAAAACTGAAACAGGTAAATTTTATTTATTTATCAATAACCATTATCCGAATTTTCAAAACTAACATCAAAAATGACAAACTTTCATACTAACGTTAACGCCCCATTTCACCCCTTTAGGGCTTAGAATTTTCAAAAATCCCTTCTTAGTACGCGCTTTTTTATATACCCTTATTCCAATTTTCATGATTTTAGGTTCAGTAGTTTCGGCTGTGCGTTGATAGATCAGCCAGTCAGTCAGTCACCCGCCGAGGCGTTACCTCTGTATTAATAGTATAGATTATTGAATAATTGACCACAAGATGCGACCCTCTCGCCTGTCCGGATTATAGGGTCCACTTAAGTATTGTGTATCCAGCGTTTATTTTGCGTTCAGCGAATAACACAGATAGTCAAGCCAATAGCTAACGAAATATGGGAATGTAATTAGAATGTGCGGAGTACAGCTCTAGGCTTTATACAATTAGTATTTTCGTCGCACACGGCGGCGCCTCTCCATTGCATTGAGTATAACTTACTCATCGAATTACGTGTGCGAAGAATATTAAAATACGTTGAGTTCTTACACGAACTCTTCGGGGAATCTTCGCAAACGTATTTCGTCCTAAAAACAAGCTGTTATTCATATTGGAAAACTTGTTTCGTTTGTCATGATCAGGTATTGAGTGCGCATGAATTGCTCGTTTAAACTTTCATGCATCACTGAACTATAAAGCCGCTGCATCTTGGACCACTGGCCCAAATCCATGTTCCTGTGGCTCCTCCAGCGGTGTCCTCCAGCTTTGCCTTAGTCCAAGGTTACAAGGCGGATTTGTTTGCGATCTTTCGAAACTGTATTTAAAAGAAACATGATATATATATATATTGTTTTAAACTTCCATGGTCACTAACATTAGAATAGTTATTTACGGGATTTCTACCATGTACCTTATTTTTGAGTTTCCGCTATTTCGGCACTGTTGCAAGCGCCATGGTCACGGAGCAACTGAAGTTTTTGCGGTCAAGCTGTTACTGGCAGACAAATCGGTCTACCCTCCTTTGCAGTCTTTTACTACGCGCACCTCAAAAATAAGGTACATGGTACAAATCCCGTTAATAACTGTTCTAAAAAATGATATATGCGAGAACAGTGAGTGTCCATCTGCAAAAACTTAACATATTTCATACCCGTAATGCCCAACTAAGAAAAATGGTGTTTACTCCATTTGGGATTAGGTTCATTTCTATTAAATTCAGCTTAGGAATTAAACTACCGGTTGAAGTATTCTCTG
The DNA here is from genome assembly GCA_019059595.1 of Marasmia exigua. Classification (NCBI taxonomy): domain Eukaryota; kingdom Metazoa; phylum Arthropoda; class Insecta; order Lepidoptera; family Crambidae; genus Marasmia; species Marasmia exigua. The sequence continues at coordinate 28,507,894 of CM032463.1, read as the reverse complement.
AAATATTGTCGATGTTTAAAGTTGAAGAAGAGTGAATAAACAGTTACTAGTACCTTCACATACGATCAGGTATGACGGAGGTCTGTTCAATCTACGCTAATTTAAGTCCTGATGGTCTATTCTTGACCACTCGACATTGAAGTGGAGTTAGAGATTTCATACATTCGTCCACACATATATCTAACTCGAGTTTAATGTCGAGTGCTTGAGAATAGGCCCTCTGAACTACTTCCCTGCAATTGAGATTACAATGAAAAGCCAATTTGTATGGCAATTATTAATTAGAATAAGTTACGAAGGTAATAAATTAATGAAATTGTCCAAGTTTGTTGTTGTAAACTTACTTACTTACTTACTCCGATGGCTCAACGATCCAAAATGAGTCTTGGCCTCCGATACGAGATGCCGCCATTTTTCTCGGTCTTGTGCAGCTTGTCGCCAATCTCCTGCTTGCAATTCCTGCAGGTCCGCGTTCACTACATCCCGCCAGCGGTAGCGTGGGCGCCCCACTGGCCGGCGACCAGTAGGTTGCCCAAGATATGCCCTTTTGGCGCCCCGATCTGATACCATTCTTTCAACGTGGCCGAGCCATCGGAGTCTATGTGCCTTCGTCTCTCCCATTATGTTAGGGCTCGCCATCAGCTCTTCAACCTCGGCATTTTTTAGGATCCTCCAACTGCCATCTGCTTCCTGTTTAGGACCGAACATTTTTCGGAGGATTTTCCGTTCTGTGACCAGAAGTTTATTTTCTTCTTTTAGTGTCAGTGTCCAAGCTTCACAGCCGTACATCAAAATAGGTCTTATGACGGTCTTGTAAATAGTAATTTGTAAATAGTTGTTGTAAACTAAACTCGTCAAATTTCTTATGAATGAATAAGAAAGTTTTGATCGCTTAATGATGATTCATCACGTCTCTGCTGAGAATCTAATGAGTTGTTGAGTGGGTTACGTTATTACTTGTATATTCAATAAGTACCGAGGAATCAGGTGAATCAGGCGCCATCAAAGCCGGCCATTTACTTATGTTCCGAGCCGTGAGTCACTGGTCATTCGAGACCTCATCGCAGAGAGATTAGTCATGGTTGCTGTAGGCGTTTACGGGTCCCTATGGCGATCTTGGCAAAAAATTTATGCAACTTCGTAGCGTAATGGTAACTACGGCGGAGATATGAAAAAAAAAAAGTATGCAATGTCGCAAATTAACTACGAAAGCTCGAACACATTTTACTAATTTTAGCGCTTAATTTGTAGTAGAAGGCAGAAATACAGTGAGAAGTTAAGCTGTTTTGGCTGAAAATTACATTAATGGATGACGTTTTGTAGTACTGTAAATCTTGCACAGAGAATTGTCAAAATTTGGGACTTCCTAAGAAGACAGCATTTTATTTAACAATTCCAATGTTTTCCATCTTCCAAATCAGTCTAATCACACTATTACTTGACAAATCTTTCTCCTAACGACATCCAATATCGAAAAGACAAGTAAAACTCACCCTCCTTTAGCTGCAACCCTACGTTCAAGAGCAGTCAGCATCAGAGAGCGTACAACGAAATTTAATTCATGACCGAGTCTTTATCCCCGTCCCTTTCATACGCGTTTTGCGTAAATGATACCTATCCATTGTTTGGGTTTGACATGTATTTCTCGTTTGTTACGGAACGGTTTCGTGGTATGCCCTCAGAACGTGTCTAAATAGGTAGATAGTCCGGCACCTAGGCACCTAGATCTCTGTAGCTGTCGTTTGTTGGCAAATAAGCGGAAACAAATTGTAAACGCTCTGCAGAAGACAAGAGGCGACATAAATACACACGACTTTAAGGTCTTAAGTTCGTGAGTATAGCGATGTCATTCGTTTGCTTATCACTCGACACAAGAGCCCGTGGGAATCGTTTGGTTACGGACAGGACGCACGCGTCTGTACCTATGGTTCATAAAGTTGTGTAATCCGATTTGACATAATTGTTATGGCCATGTTTGTGTTTATGAAAACGATGGCCTTTAACAGTGGTTGATTTTCGTTAGTACAGTTATTCGCTCTATCTCACTAACTCAAACATCATCATCTTAGCGTTTAATCCCAGGTTATCACACCTTTCTGGTTTTACCTCTTCTGCCAGGAGCCAGCGGTGGTGTAACATCTCCTGCAGTTTGCTTTGTCACGGACATCATGAATGAAATACATCACTATTATTAACCAGAAAAAAAAACTGGATTTGAATCTATCGTCTCTTCCTTATTTTATTATGCCCCCACTTTGGTTGTTTTTCTTTGGTTTAGGACAGAGAGGAAATATTTTATCTTCAACACCAATAAATTTGCACGCACAGGTAAGCCATCAGACATAAGATTCAAAATAAAGATTCATTCGCAGTATAAAAGAAAGCGGAAAACGATGCGCATTAGGTAAGAAAAGTGCCCCAAATGCTTAACAACTGGTGCCCCGGTGGCCTTTCAGTGCTCGCTCCTTTAAGGGCTGGCCACGTCGCGTCACTCCATTGTGAGAGATCTTTGATCTAAGTTTACGACGTAGCTGCAGATCCGAGCAACACGCGAGACGCCTCGCAGAAAGACGCTTGTTTTTCAACTTTTTGTTTGCTTTCCGCATCTGGCGCCAGCTAGGTTCACTATTGTTTGCTATCCAAATGTCCGAGCCTGTTTTTTTATCACGGTGTTTAAACCAAATGTGACGCGAATTGAAAGTCACGAACCATGTTAAAACGCGTGTAGTACAAACCGTTACTAATGTTAAGGGTCACAAATCGAAGATTAAACTGATCACGAACACCAGATGGCCCAATCATATTCGACCGCTCCTCTTTGATTTCCAATTTATTTGATCTCTCTTCCGTGAGACAGATATGGTTTTATGGACTGCAATTAAGGTTAGGAATATCGATTCCTAAAATAAAACTTAGCGCGGACGCTGACTTCGCCCTACCAATCGTAGCGTATCGTGGGTCCCAGCTCAGTCATTTTCTGTCGGAAGGAGGGGAGCTTCAACTGCGCATCATCAAATATGCATAAGCGACGTTTTCCGTTCCGACGACGTGTCTGATCGTATCTAAAACATATCGTCTATTGTCTGTCGGTATTACCTCTAAATTACATTTGATCGAACATGTCACATTATACAGGCATTGTACCGTAGTCGTGTTTCGCGTGGTCGGAGCGATGCAAACAGTAAACGCGAAGTGCTATGAAGAATGTGCTCCCAACCGAAAACAGATAAGCGTTTAACGTTAGCAGTTGCACGAGGCGAGCGATGACGTCAAGCCGAGCTTACGCATTAAAGAACTCTATAGAATTTGGTATTATCGACAGCATTGTTTATTTTATGAGATGAGCGCCAACGATAATAAGCGTTCTAGGAATATTTGATCGATAGATTGCCGATAGACATCGCCGTGGTCCGGATATAAAATTGAAATGAAGTCTCCGGCTGACATGCTATCGGCATGTCGGGATCCGCCCGCGTCATTGACCCCGATGGAGCATTTGTGGGTTCCACAAAATAGTGGAGTAGTCTATTATGACTGCAGCTATGGTTCGCTAGAACCTGGTATTTATTATTCATCTGGTCGTGTTGCGCTGCTGATGTGACACTAAGGCCGCTCGGCTGCGCGAACAACGCAAATGTTCCTTTTGTCAATTTGGACAAATATAGGTCGACAAGGGTGTTCATCTTTTAGGTCTGGTATACAATATTCGATATCTTAGTTGCAATAAATTCCCAAGTTCATTACAAGAATACAAATTGCCAGGCTATCATGATTAAACTTTATTTGAATTTAGCAGCAAAATAAATTAGGATTTTTCTCTCAGGTTCGGATTCTGCTTGTAATTTGCATTGATATATATACATTATTGTTTTATTGTTAGGTACTTGTTAGGTCAATTTTATAAATAATAAATATATATTTCACAACATCACATACATTGATCTGACTCCGAGATAGGTAATTTGGATCAGATTTACGTTGGAAGTTGTGTTATAGTAAACGCACATTTCTAATCGGACTTTTCAGACATTGTGTATAAATAATAAGAACTCATCATTTCAGCCAATAGACGTCCACTGCTGGACATAGGCCTCCCCCAATGTTCTCCACACAGTACGGTCCTGTGCCGCCCGCATCCAATGGATTCCCGCGATCTTAACCAGATCGTCGGTCCACCTTGTGGGGGGCCTGCCACGGCTGCGACTTCCTGTACGTGGCCTTCCACTCGAGGACCTTTCCGCCCCAACGGCCGTCTGTTCTCCTCGCTATGTGCCCTGCCCATTGCCACTTGAGGCATGCAATCCTTTGGGCTATGTCTGTAACCTTAGTTGTCCCGCGGATCTCATCAACTTAACTAATTAGAATAATTAGAATTAAAACCTAGCAAATTGGAACTACAGTAGAACAAATTAACTTGGGGAAAAGTTCCCACGTTTAAATTATGTTCCCTGTTATACTCCTGGTATTCCAAAAAGCAATAAATAGTAGGCGCTTCAAAATGTACTTCCATTTTCCATTCGTTGCCTTGCCTACCATGGTTACAGAATGCGCTACCGAAAGAATTCAGGAAATAACATGTTTTCCTCGTATTGTAGGTAAATGGCGCTAATATTAATTAAATTCAATAATAATGTCCGATTTATTTTGGTAAACGACCCACGTCATTCATTATTCAAAAGTTAATTAATAAGGTTTACATTTCAGTTATTAAATCAATTAAGGGAGTGGCCACACAGCTGCACTGGCAGATTGTAAGCGTTTTCAAAGCGAAGCGCCGCGTTCACGCCGCGGATGCACAACGGGTTCGCCGCGGATGCGCAACGGATTCGCAGCGTTTTTCTGCGTAGCTGCCATAAAAAAACAATGGCGTTCAGACTTATCTCCGCGGTTAACCCACGGGGAATCCGTTGCGCATTCGCGACGTGAACTTTGCGCAGTCGCGACGTGTTCGCTGCGTCGTCGCTTCGCTGTATGTAAAAAGTATTTTACATACTACTGATTGGGGGCGTGATTTATCGTAATTACCAATTTATCTTTATTCCCTAAATCAAGAATCATGATCCAAGTGAACCCGGGGGAGCGGTAGCTTCGGACGCAACTAGGAATTACACCCTAAGATGAGGAGGTCTGATTGGCGGCGTGCTATAGGTATTTATTACGACTGTTCCCTGTCTGAACAGGTACCTTTAGCACGCCTGCTGGCATTAAAAGTCCGCCTCCGCCCGAAATTTATCCGCGCGCAGAAGTTTTCCGGGAAGTAGGTACGCAGCTTCGCGGACTACACGTGTTCGTTATGGTTAACCACACCACAGCATCCCGCTCCAAGACTGAAAAATCTCGTCATTTCTCCTTTACTTTTCTAAAAATAATTTATTTAATTCCATTTTAATTAAATCATCGTCACTAAATCAAACTTGTGTGTGCCCTCCTCTTGTCCTCTCCAATTAATCTTAATATATTTATATCCTACTATCCCGTCTAAATTAATAGGAGCATGTATGTTTTTGTTTGTACATTGTAACTTATTGTGATAGTTAATTGGTCCGAGTATGCGACGACAGCCTTGCCCGGCGGGCCTTGACACGCCGCGTGCGCACCTGCTGCGTGGCGCCATCTGCCGTGTTTCTGCGACCTGTGCAAACGCTCGCCTTTTTTGATGTAGGTAGTTATTTATAATAGGCCAGTTATTTTTAAAACTAGTACAACAGTTCAACAAATATCAAACTTCTGACATCTGGACTACACACCCACTTCAAAAAGATCATCAAACCTAGGTAATGGATCTGGGTAATTCGGAAAATATTTGGAACTAGGAACTAGAACACAACCCTTCTTAATTTGGTTATCAGTTCAGCTAATTGTTTGACAGGCCCCGTACTCATGTGTCACAAAATACACTTGGAACTCATACAGAACTTGCGGTGCCGACCCAAAACTTTTAATGGTCAGCTAACTATACTTGCGAACCGATTCCAGCTACTGCGGTTGGAGTAATTTCCTGAGTAAACTTCAAACCTTTGAACCGTCGACACAATAATAAAACTGAACTGTACGTTCTGGATCTGGAACTGAACTGGATCGTTGAATCGAAAAATATTTTAGAAACTTTTTTCTTTGATACAATTTTCATTTTTTTTTTGTCGTTAAAACAATTATATTTTTCTTTGATGTCATGATGGGGATTATTATAGGTAGATTTATTTTGGCATTCACGTTAATAATGGTTGTCTGTCGAATTTCTTGATTAAATTCAATATTTCGGTTGCGGCTTCGGTTCCAAAATACTATTTTGGCTAAAATCCTAAGTGTTTAGTTGACGAAAACATGAAGGTAATTTAAGTTTCACTATCTGGACATACAGGCGCAAAAATCTTAGAGTGTCCAAGTGACGAAATAATAGGTTGTACTAATTTAGCGTTCAATCTTCGGACCAGTGTCATCGTTTGAACATGGATTGAATCTGGCTTTTCCTTGCGGCAGCCCTACGCCGGTATCGAATTAATACAGACCTTCGGTTATCATAGGAGCAATCGCCGTCACACGTTGACACGATAATTATCATTGTTCCACAGATGTGTGCAGCACGATATGTCCATCCGTGACGCAGGCTCTACTATATTTATTATCGATACATTATTCATGCGATTCGGATGGCACGAGTTGGTCACGTCATAGCATTGTCTGAACTTGTATAATGAAGTGCGTGATACGCTATATCTTGGCTAGTGTGTGATATGCCAGATACAGACAAGCCTCTGACAGACTTTGTCACCCACACCCACTCTACTTGAAGGGACTTGACACATTGTCATGTCTTCTTTGGAATTCGTGAGTACTTATTCTGTCGGATACGTTGAGTGACAATAAAGTAGAAAATAATTTTCGTCTTTGAGCTTGTTGAAATGACACGTATTATTGGCGAGTCTTACACAGGAATCTGGATTCTGGACAAGCTCCGAAATATTCCATAATTGTGTGCAAAGCGTATTTCCTCTTCCTTCGAGATGCGCGCTGCCAAAGAATGAAACGTTCTTCAGCGTCTGTATTCTCCTATATATTTTTTTTAAAACTAGAGTAAAATACTGCTATGACTCAAGGCCTCAGGTAACGATTTGCTAAGCCTGAAAATATTATGAATCCGTTTTAGTTGTTGTGGGTTTTTGTACGATCTCTTCTTAGTTGTGTTTTTCATTATTGTAGGTCATGCTTGTTCTGAAATATTTTGGTGGAGGAGCAGACGAGCTATTTCCACTGCCTTCCTATCGTCTGCTCCTGAGCCCCAGGTAGTATAGGTAATAGAAGAAGATCACCAATGCAAGGCATTGGTGATCTTCTTCTATAATTGGCAAGATTAACTCGTGTCAATTACTCATCTCCTCATTATAGCGTGTATTTCCCAGTTTCATGCAAAGCTGTCGCTTTGGAGCCCAGGCTCCGCATAGACCATGATTTGGGGAGTCTGGTAATAATTCATGTCGATAAACAATTATAATTTTAAAATAAAATTCACCATTTAGTGACTGTGTTTTTACATAGGTATATACCCATTTCGTATGATAATATTGATTTATACATTAAGTTCCGCGTTAACTTTTTTATTGAGAAAGGGTGGCAAACGAGCAAGCGAGTCGCCCGATGGTAAGCGATCACCGCCGCCCATGCACATCAGCCACACCAGAGGAAGTGGAGATGCGTTGCCGGCCCTTTAGGAAGGTATAGGCTCGTTTCTTGAAGATCTCAATGTCGTACTGGTTCGGAAATACCTCTGCAGGAAGTTGATTCCACAGTGAGGAGTTGCGTGACAAAAAAAGACCTGTAAAGGGCAAAGTGGTGGACCTCCACCCATCCAGATGGTACGGGTGGAATCCCTAGTTTACGGCGTGTAGTACGGTGGAGAAATTCAGCAGCGGGTATTAACTCCAACTCCTCGGAACACTCACCATGGTGAAGGCGGTAAAGACACTTAGAGATGCGACTTCTCTCCGCAGGGCCAGAGAGTCTAAGCGAACTTAAGGCGACGGGAAGGGCACACTAGCGACGCCAATCGATTTTAATTTTTAGCTACTAAACCGGATCTATTTTAAACGATATCGGGGTTTCAATCTCTCGGCAAACACTTATACTATTTATTAAATAACCAGGCACAAATGTTGGGTCCGTTTTTGTACGCCAAAAGAGGCCACTTTTGGCGGTAATCCAAAATTCAATTGTAAAAGCAAACCAAACAGTTAACTATAAGTATTAAATAAATAGTATAGGTGTTTAGCCGAGAGGCCGAAATTGTTTAAAATAGATCCGGTTTGATAGCTTAAAATTAAAATCGATTGGCGTCGCTAGTGTTCCCTACCCGTCACCTTAACTGGCACCAATGCGCATGAGTGAGGGTAATAAATGTTTTATGACGATGGTGACTCCTGTCTTGATTGGAAAATATGTTCACTCGCATTTGTACGTAGGCTAGTTAGCCACTCAGCTCGCCGCCCGACACCCTTTACATTATTCATGGGCTGGTCAGCCTTATCTACTTAAACAAATATAGTGTGCCGACTGCGAGGAGACGTTTGTGAATAAAAATGTAGGTGACCCTCGCGATAATATTTGTTTGGGACGTCTTAATTACATGATGCCACAAATGTGCTTCGCCTTACTCCGTTCATTAAAATTATACTACGTATTTGGTCCACATCGCCACTAGTCCGGTTGTCAAAGCTGCAAAGCTAGTCCAGGCGTTTTTAAAATAACAATCGTTTTCTTTTAGTTGAGGATTAATACTTGTTATCGAATTCGTGGCGGATTTGTTTATAGTTCTATGACGCGTTAAAGTGCGTTTATTAACTCAAATGAATTTGGATATTTTTGTACTCTTTATGTTCCGGCTTCTTCTCCTATTATTTATTATTTGGGATTGTTTGTATGGCTACTACAAAAATAGGATATATCAAAATACCTCCTCCAGATAACGAAGGGCCGACAATATGCACTTCTTTACTTATGTTACCGTGGTAACCGCAACTGCTTGTCTCGTTTTAAAAAATATTTCACTGACTTTAAAAAAAGAGGAGGTTGCTATGTTCGACTGTATGTATTAGGGAATGCAATCCCAAATCCCGCGAGATCTCGTTTAATTTTTCGGGATCAATCCCGATGCATCATATGACGAGATTCCCGTTCGAGATTGACCGGTATTGCGCTTTCAAAGAGGTAATTTTCAAAATCACTCGTAGGTAACTACTTCCTAATTCCCTTGCTTAGTGTTTTGATTATCTAATTTACCTATGTTAATTTCCTTAAAACCTGATCATTATTTAGTTGGTAAGGTTAAATAATAAAGGTCTATATTTTCTTTCGAGTAATATCTTATTTTAATTAACCTCACTATATCAAACAAGCAGTTTTTAGCTATTTCAGTCATCCGATTTTTTTTTATAACTAGACGGGATCCCAAAAATATCAATCCCGCAGGATCTCGAATTTGCAATCTCGAGTCGGGATTGCAATCCCTATTATGTATGTTTTATTTTTTTTATGTACCTATGTTCACCGAATTTTCCGCCAATTATTATTGCCCGATCTGCAGATTTTTTCCCTAGTTTTTTTTATTTTGATGTACCTACACTTTGCATGACGTATAACTTCGATGAAACCTTAAACACAAACTCTGTGTTTCATGTAGAAAATTCTAAATGATGTTATTACATCAGGTCCGCTCGTCTGCCACCTGTATATGTATACATTACTGTAACTCTAAGCTTTTAAGCTTACCCTCTGGGCTCTAAGGTAAAACGTATTTATAGCTTAACTATTCCTGGTGGTCCTATAATTTGTAGTTCAGTTTTAATAAATAATAGTCCACATCAATGTTCTTCAAATCATGTTCATCAATAGATTCTTACCTTAATATCAATTTAAACATGTTCTATTCAGTATCTATTGACAGGTTGTAAGTAGTATGATGTGTGGCAGTCTGTACCTATTTTCTGATATGTATTCATATGATTGACACCTTGTAGGGTTTTCCCAATTTTTGTTTTCGTGCCAAACAATTTCCAAATATTCATATATTTAGTCATTCGCAAAGAATGTTTATGAACCATGTTTGAAATTGACATTCGCTACATACTAGTAGGTAACTTAGTTAGGAAGTACGTCACCTAGCTTGTATGCGTATGTTTGTATAGTCCGTGTGTCAGGGACACGGGTACGGCCAGCTTGATTATTGGCTATACGTGGCCCCTGTTTGAATGTTGAAGATCTAATAATCCGGGGCGGAACAGCGACCGCGAGCTCGAACAATTTCTATTGATCGACTCTGCTGTTCACTGTTTAGGCATGTTTACCTGTTACCTTTTTCATGGGTCGAAGTTTTCATTTTATTCTTTGTAGTATAGTAGCACGCCCTCACTTCATTTCGAGACATTAGTTCAACTGTATACCAATAGATGGCTCTAGGTGTCGATTATAACGCGCAAGCGTTATGTGTTTTCGGATTACATTTATTAATAGTAATGATGTTACAAATAAAAATGTTAAAATTAGTAAAATGCTGGTTTGTAGTTCCTGAATAGCAGTTATATGTAACGTTATCAAACGTTATGTAACATTTTACTGTAACTGGTCAATTTGGCTAAAAACATTATTCCACATTCTCTAACATTTTTAACGGCTGTGTGGGTATTTTTTAAGCTTTGCACCACAACCTTATTTTTAGGATTACGTCCCTGACTTTGCTGTCCGTCTGTCAATCAAGACAATTTTTACCCGACTGACTACGGCTCAGCCAATTCCCATCACTTTTTCTTTCCCCCTACTCTGAAAATGATTTCTAAAATAAGGTCATCCTTATAAAAAAAGTTGTCTTTGTTATGACAAGTACTCGAAAATACTCGGACTGGATTCCCTTGATGAACGAATTATTTATCAAGTTGGTAGCCGAGTTCGTGGTACATATCAATTGTGTCAATTTCTTTACGGAAGAAACTTTTCTTTGACAAATATATTGGCTTTGAGATGTGTCTTTAGTGTATTGATTATTATCAATAATCTACTGATGATTAAAAATGGATAACAGTCAAACCCTCCCCCTAACCCTGCGCCCCAACCCTCGGCGACAGAAAAACCCCACTCTCATCAGTCATCATCACCAGCAAGTGCACCAGGATAGGGTCCTGCAGTTGTTATTAGCACCATCGAGCTCCAGGAATAGATGACGAAGATCGAAATGATTCTGAATGAGGTATTCATCATCGATTTTGCTACCTAGGAATTATGAAGATTATTAGTATTGTGTTTCAAAAGGAATAAATATATCTACTGTAAATGAATTAGGTTGTTTCTTATTTTTCTACACCCTGGCTCATATTTCGTAAATAGGATAGATATACTTTCTTGCACAAAATACACTAACTACTCCAGTACCAGGCATTACAGAAACTGTACTAGTCGCTACAGTATAGGCCAACTTTTAACTATTATACTGCTATATATAATATTTTATTCTACTATCAGTATTGTATGTAGGTAATTTAATATACTCGTAGGTTAGCTTCTCTTTTTATGTTTGAAGATTATAGTATAGTAGAGTTAGATCCATTCTTTGGGTAATGGAAGTAGCTTTTAATAAAATCTTTAACCATATAAATAGCGGCTTCCGAACAGTCTAACACACAATACTTATTATGATGTAGGTACCTATAGGCTATAGGTAACACATTCACACACACACACACATACACACACAAAGGGATAATTAGTAACGGAATCAATCACAGGGTGGCACTGGTGACAAATCAAATGACATTAGCGGTTGGCAAAAAACATACCAGACAGGACTCTCTATATCCAGACTATTATTAACTCTATGCTTTAACCTAAACCGCGTAACAGATTTAAATGCGGTTTGCGCAACAGTCTAACGTTCTTCAGCGAAGGTTTACGTACACAAATTATTCGAATAAAGTTTTGGTGACGTAATTCGGCGGGTAAAGTAGGACTGGAGCCCAATTCTCGGGCTCGTGACATTTATTTTCATACGACATATATCACTAAAACATAGTTTTTTTGTATGGTTTCGGATGATATCCGCCATGTTTCTTTCATATCGAAATCCCCAGAATTGGGCTCTTGGTTTGATAAATACGTATATAAATCACTCCCTAAGAAAGAAAAAAAAGTGGGATTTATTTATAATAAGTATTATTGGTGATTTTAAATCTGTCCTCGTTATCTGACTTCGCCTTTGCTCTCGCAGTTGATAACTTTTAAATTATAGTTTTAGATACTTCGTCTTTTGATGTGGATCCCCTTTAAACGGCTTTTCGAAGTGGCACTTTTTCTTGATGGGAAAATATCCGCTGAGTACTCAGTTTTTTAGGAGAGTAGGTTATGTATGTTAAGGATCGAGTCCGCTGAAACTGGATTCCTTTGGGATCTCTTAAGATAAGTAAATGGCTAAAATATTAAAGTGACTAGATATAGTTCGTTAGTTTTTTATGTTAACATTATATTGTTACTAAGGGCGTAATTGAGTATTGTTCCAACCTACCGCGGTTATAAAAATATACATAAATTGAGGAAAATAAACTGTTCACGTAACCTGTCGATTGTGTACGTTATACGCTATAAATGTTTCTCTATAGAGATCATTATTGCATCTGTTTAGTCGTTAACATTGGACTTCTCAGGGTCAATTAAAATAGTAGACTTGTGATTGAGGAGTCACAAGTTTTTAGCGAGCAGATTATATGTTCCTAAATTATAAGTTTGTAAAACTCGTAGCCCACGATAGTACAATACAAATCTTTGTGGTTTTATGTATTGTCTTCTAATTGTACATGTATTATACATGTACAATTAGAAGACAAGAGACAATGTAATATTATTTGTTGGTAAATAAGAAAAATAGGTTCGCCTCTCATAAAAATCTTTGATCACAAAATTGTATTTAATTGTTATGATGGAGCCAGCACTTTTAAAGTAGAGCGTCTTGTGGAATCAATATTCAAGCCCGCCATGATTGAATTCATAAAAATACGGGAGCGTCATCCTCTCCGAATACAATATGCGAATTTTGGGAGCAAGATACACAGGAGAAGAATACGAGAGTTCTGCTCGCCCTAGTAACAACCATGGCCTAGCATCATCGTCAGCCCATATAAGTCCCCACTGCTGGGGCACGGGCCTCCCTCGATTACATGAGGGGCAATTGCCATACTCACCACGCTTGGCAGACGGGTTGGCGAGGGTTTTGATATAAATGCAGAGTTTTTCTTCTCTGGGTGCTGATGATCATGCCAGCAACTTGCCTAGCATGCACCTCTGTATTTTTCAAATCTATCGGACACTCCTCTTGCTAACTATATACTATAGGTAAACCTGAGGAGAGCCAATATGCATAATATGATATAGTGTCACTACAAAAACAATTACCGAGTTACTCGATATTGGTGCCATGTTACTCAGCCGAGTACCGAGTATAAATAAACTGCCGAGTACACCGAGTACCGAGTAGTAACCGAGTACTCTGCCCATCTCTAATCATAAGCCTCGCCTATTTTATAAACTTCAATTTTGACCGCTCAGAATATCAGTTTGACTAACTTATTCCGACCTCTGATGACTTTGAAACGCAATTCCTTTTATACCTAGAACTTAAGATAATTATAAAGAAAATTAAGACTGAGCTTTGTATTATATCTTGTTTACAGGTGGATGTGTTCATCACAACTGGATATTGCGCGGCTAACTCGCGTCGCCTAGCCGCCTTTTAATACGTAAGTTTCTTCTTTCACTCCTATGTTACCCTAATCTAGAAGAAGAAAAATTCTTGATACTAATGCGAATTTGGCACCTCAACAAACATACGACATTTTCTTTACCCTCACTCTTACCGAGATGTTGTAAAAGGCGACCAAGGTAAAGCTGCTGGCATGATCATCAGCACCCAGAGAAGGAAAACTCTGCATTTATATCAAAACCCTCGCCAACCCGTCTGCCAAGCGTGGTGAGTATGGCAATTACCCCTCATGTGATTGAGGGAGGCCCGTACCCCAGCAGTGGGGACTTAAATGGGCTGATGATGATGATAAGTTACATCAATGTACCTGCGCAGAAGTCTTATTTTCAAAAATTGCGGGAAAATCTTAACCAATCACAACGCTCCATTTACGCGCGCCAAAAATGACAATTTTTTTATTGGTTGATGCGTCAGCGTCACGTTCGACGCGAGTGCGGTTAAGAGAGAGATAGCGTTCCCCTCTGGATGTATTGTTTTATTATTACGTAGCGCAATAAAGTCTGTGTTTCAACTGCTTTCGCAGTCGTAATCAATCGGATTTAACTTGCTCTGCTGCGTAGACGAATTTTGCCGATGTAACTTATAAACGTGGTACAGCTGTACGTGTCTTTGTAGTGGTCAACTTTGTAGTTCACGGGGATTTTGTGATAAAAACACATTGGTGTTGATTGATTGGTCAATACCTAGCCCGTCTTATACCCCGTGGAGGGGGAAGTAAGGTTCTTCAACCCGTACTTATGTCTCCTCCCTACTCTGGTAATGATTATAAATAAATATAAATATTTCACAACATCACATACATTGATCTAACTCCGAGATAGGTAGCTCAAGCACCTGCGTTACGGATATCAGAATCAACAGTGGCATTACAAATATATACATATAATACTTTTCTTTTGTAAATACATACTTATAATACATAAAAACACCCAGACCAATACAAACAGGCATGTTCATGCCGACAAATGTTTGTACTGTGCGGGGATCGAACCCGCAACCCTTGGACCAAAAGCAGCGTTCACTATCACTATCACTATCACCAAACGGGTCGTCAATATATATAGAATACGGTAATGAATATGAGCCTGGCATAAGCCATCTGCCCGCGACAGGAGGGTAGTACTAAACACATAATAATAATAATAAAAGATTTTTATTTCCTTATTTTTAACAGTAAAACTTAGATTTAAAAAAACATCAATATAACTGTATTTGTTCATATTTTTTCACTTAATCTATGTTAGTATTTTTGTAAGGACCGCCTGTAGCGGTATAAGCCTCCTCTAATTCCTTCCATTTCGGTCTATCTTTTGCTGCTCAGGCCCATAATTTCCCAGCAATTTTTACTATGTCATCCTCCCATCTGGTTTGTGGTCTACCTCTCTTTAGTTTATTAGTATTTCAATTAGTTGTGTTTCTGTCCATCCCCTATCTTTTATTCTTTGTATATGTCCTGCCCACTTCCATTTCAGACCGATTACGACGTACGTGTTTAACGTACGTCATTTCAAACAACTTATTCTGCTCGTTAAAAGTTTAATAAGTAGAATAAGTATTTAGAAGAATTTACAGTCAAATTTCCTCAATTGATATTGAACCAAACGCGTTTGTATTAAATGAGAATCGACTGAAGAATTCGACAGATTTCCGTACCTAAGTATAATGATCTATAATACCCTGTATAACAAGTTGACAGTGTACAATCAAGGTATGTGAACATTTTATTCTGAATCCGTAGGTACACTGACTCTTCAAGCTAATAGTAGTGTTTAAAATAATAATAATGATAAGGTTCAACATAACTACGTCACGACAAATAACATGTGCCCAGAAAGTTAAGACTGTTATCAATATGTAAATATTAGACCAGTCAATTCGCAAATATGTGATGTGATTCGCTGCGTGAGTGAGAGTACCGGAGGCCCGATCCGAGGGAAAGGGGGGTTTAAAGGTTGGCTGCGCACTTGTGACTCCACAGGTGTCGCAGGGTGCCTATGGGCGGCGGCAATCAGGCGATCCGTCAGCTCGTCTGCTACCTATCACATGAAAAAAAAAACATATTGCAATTACTCGTGCGTAAAACATTAATTTTTCGTCTACCTATTAGAATAAAAAAAGCTAAGGAGGATAAAATCTCATTTAAAAATTATAATTGGATTCATTTACAATTAGGTTTTTTCTTTTGTCAGTATCCTACGTGTATTTTTAATTTCCCCAAAGTACCAAAGTACAAAATATTTCTTTATATTCGCCAAATTTCACAGATTCTCTATAGGTACGTTGCCGACACTGGTTCGAAACTCTTCTTGGAAAATTAATAGCTAGTTCAAAAGGTTGATGTCATTCCAAATCCTCAAATAGACAGGGGAATGCGATTGTTAGGTTTTTATCTCTAAATGCTCCGTACGGTTCAACCGTTGCGTTAATAAAAAAACATAGAATTGTCTGTTTACGTTCTAGAGATAGTTGTGCTGTGAGATCATTCGAAGGTATTATTCGTATTATGTATGACCAGAGTGCTGAGTACGAGTTACACAAATGTATTCGAGTAACTTTACTATCGCGTTAATCGAGCTAACGTCAAACGCATCGAGTATCGAAAATATCCGAGTACGAGTTACAATAATTCAAGCTTACTACTCGAACAACGTTTGCTCACCGTGAGTGGTGAGCGGTATTTTTTGTTATGTTGGTATCACGTCAGCTTGTGTAAATAAGCCAACCATATTTGGAAGTACATTTTGTCTTTTCTAGCATAAGGAAAGTAGCTGTCTATTAAAATTTGCAGAGTAATAATCATGCAAATGTCAAACTTAATTAAAACAAACAAACTTTCTTGTAGACTGTTTTGGTGTTTTCTTTATTAAGTAGTTTGTGGTTAAAAGTTTTAGCAAAAAGTGCATTACGATGAAGACAAGTGCGGCTCAATTTGAACTAATGATTACTTTTATGGAGCAGTAAGTGATTTTTAATATTGCAGCTACTTAAATAAGTACTTAATAAAAAGTTTTTTTGCTGTGGAATTTCTTTACTTAACTTAAAAGTGTAATCTTTCAGCAATAAGTCATTAAAATGTATATCTAATACTACTTCTAAAATAAGGTAATGCTTGTTTTATTGTTATACCTGTTAAAAAGTTTAATTGCATTTACCTACTTTTAAAGGCATGGGGACCTCAGCAAGCCATCCTCCGATGCTAATGGCAAATTGAGGACTTTGAGAAGATGGGAACAACTAACCCATACACTAAATAGTGATGGAAGTGGTGATACCAAGACCACAGATAAATGGAAAAAGGTTTGTGAACTTTCTGATCTTACCTTCATTTGGTATGTTTTGCATGGTTGAAAAGGCAGGGCTAATGGTTAAAAAATCTTTATATTGTGCTAATGGTTTAAGGTGTGGAGTGATTACAAAAATAACACAAAAAAAAGGCTGCTCGAATCCACAGAGCAGCTAGAGCTACCAATGGTGGTCCAACTGATCTTTGCAAACTATCAGATTTAGAACAAAGATACTTCTAAAATCTTGTAATTGGTATGAGAATTACTTAACATTTTATTATTATTTTTCATTCATAATAAAAATACTTACAAGCACTTTTTTAAGTTATGCATATATTATGCAACATTATCTACATTAGAATAAATAAATTAAAATGTAAGGTGAAAGTAACAAATTTCTTCTTTTGCAGATACTGAAATGATGATAGTACCATCAAGAGATGGGTCACCGAGAGAGGTAGCAGACACAACCCGTGCTCAGCCAGCTCTATCTTGGTTCACAGAACCGTTGCTCTCTTCACGGTTTCATGTGGTCAATCCTACTCAGTCTGGGCAAAAAACACCTCGCCGTGTTAGGCCAACCCGGTCCCGTGGATCCCCTCGAAGACGGATTAACAGGCCTTCACACACTGAGCAGGCAACGCAACATTTTAATTGGGTAGTATTTAATTTATAGTGTTAATAAAAAATGATTTTTATGCAAAGCTTTTTTATTTTTAAATTAAAAACCTTAAATTTATACATATAATAAATAACAAACCTTAATTTAAGTGTTACATGTACATAGGTACATATGACACTCAAAACATGGATAACTTAACTAATTATGATAGGTACATACTTATTTTAAATTTGAAATAAATTATATTTCTTACATAAATCAAATCAAGTAGGTAATTTATGATGACAATACACCTAAATTGGGTAGGTATATAAAGTATAATGAAAATATTTTACATAACACTAATCAAGTAGGTAACTTATATAATATGATTAAAAATAACAGCTGGCTAAAGGTAGGTATTTAAACAATTATAAAATACTTATTATGCATGTTATTACTTATGGTTTATAGTTACAATTGTCTTAAATTAGGCACTTACTGAAACAATTTTTAAAATATTTAAAGGTAGGTGGGTATATAAAGAATAATGAAAATATTTTACATAACACTAATCAAGTAGGTAACTTACTTATTATGATTAAAAATAACAGTTGGCTAAAGGTAGGTATTTAAACTATTATAAAATACTTATTATGTACGTTATTAATTATGGTTTATAGTTACAATTGTTTTAAATTAGGCACTTACTGAAACAATTTTTAAAATATTTTATACTAGTGACTGTAATCTTCTAACTAATTGACTTCTCAAATGTCTTCCTCTAATCAAATCTGTGGTTGCATTTCCTCTCTCTGTATGATGCCTCTCGCTGGTTTCACTATCAAGTTCTAAAAATTGAGAGATTTTATTAGTACATAATAAATATAACAAAGTTAAATAAAGTATTGCATTGGATTTTTTTAAATGTATTACATACCACATTCTATCGCAGCAGTGGGAATGCCATAGTTAATACATAAATTATGTAGGACAGAACATGCCAATATAATCCTGGCACATTTTTGTGGTTTGTAGTGCAGAACTCTGTCCTTGTGCAAACAACGCCACCGATTCTTTAATCTTGAAAATGTATTTTCAATAATCACACGGGCCTTCTTATGTTTCTTGTTGTAAAATTCTTCTGGTGAATCAGCCTCAGCGTCCAAGATTGGAGTCATGAGCCATGGTCTTTGAGGATACCCGGAGTCACCTTAAGCACATTTTATACATTAAATTACTGGACAAAAGTAGAATAATATTTGGGCTTCTTTAGTTTGACTGTGAATGCTTAACATACCTAAGAGCCAGACCATTTCACCTCTTTCGTTCTTTCGACATCGTGATTGCAATGATTTACAACAAAATTTGTCGAAATTATTAAGTTTTCACCACAAAAACTCTAGTGAGAACTTTTCACTCGCGTTAACGTTTGACTCGATCAAGTTTGTGACAAAAGCTGTCAAAAAGACGACTCGTACTCGGATAATGCTTCAAACGCGCTCACTTGTGAATGTGACTCGATTGTCACTACTCGATATCGAACGCGTAAGTAACTCGTACTCAGAAATTTGGTTTCCCCTAGTGACCGCTAGGTGGCGCTTTTTGTGTCCCATAGAAAACACAAACGCGGTCGCAATCGAACGTGAGGAGAGGAAACTCGTACTAAGCACTCTGGCCTGGTATTTGCCATAGTTCAGTTCAGTTCTACTTAATGTCTTGTAATGTGTATGACTGGCTGGATATTTTTGGCATAGGTATTTATGATTTTATTCGGCAAAGCACTTTTGACTCCTCTGATGTTGTAGGTGTCCATGGGCGCCGGTAATCAGTTACCATCAGGTGATCTGTCTGCTCGTCCCTTCGTGCCCTTTATCTCATAAAAAAAGCATCATCGCAGAGTGTCATCCCCACATATTTGGTTGGGTGTTCTGCAGAAAAATAGGAGTAGTGGATTTCAAAATGGAATGGTGGTTTATTTACTTAACTTTTTATTTTGTGATATAGGAGTCTTCAAACAAATATGAAGTGTACTGTATCTTTGATCTGTCTCTGAGTCTGTCAAACTCAATCTTACATATTGCAATTAGAAGACATATTTTTTATGTATAGACTGATGGAACGTGACAGAGCAACCCTTATTGCTGTGGCAACTGACAAAAAACCTATTGTAATTTAACGTCGCCATACTTGCCCGCAAGGTATCTCTTCATGGTTTGTTTGAACAATCCTATCTATCTATAGTAATGTGAGAAGACAAGAACACGTGCCGGCAACGGCTTCCACTTAATGGCACTGAAAAGATATTAGTCCGAGTTTGGAAACAGCTAACGTCGTTATACTAATTGTTCACGTGCCTCGAGGACGCAAGGTGCATTACATACCGACACGTCGTAGTCAGCTACACTCGGCGCCAAAAAAATCGCACCTTCACTAGCTTAAGTTTCTTACACTTATATTGCGTCTTGGATTCATATCTCTTAGCTTGTAAGATCCTGAATCATAAATACGTAAATAAATACACACACAAATAAATAAGTTTTAACCGGACTGAAGGAGCGCTGTGTTTCGCTAAGTGAGTGTGGGCACTGTAGGCCCAATCGGAGGGAACGGGAGTGTGCAGCGCACTTGTGACATTGTATGTATACCAAAATAATATATTTAGCCACTTCAAGCATTTCTTTTTTTATTTTTATAAAAGATTGTTTATAATCTCCTTTTGAGGTTTTAAACGTCAGACGGCAGCTAGTCGCTCTATTGTACTTAATTATTAGGCATTTTTTTTAATGCTAGAGGCGACAAATGAGCCAGTGGGTCACCTGATGGTAGTCTACGCCGGCAAAGAACATTTTGCGAAATCAGAGAGGTCTCTAATCCGTTTAAAAGGAGTAACGCTCTTCTCTTGAAGGCCTGCCCAATCCAGGTGCCTCATTTTGAAGCCGTTCTGTAACGAACGAGAATATACCTGTCGCGTCCAAATATAGGAGACACACAGCGCGTGTGAAAGAGAGGGAAACTCCGATTCGATCGTAACGTCTGCTTTAAATTTCATGATTCTACGGATTTCATGGTCGAAGCATATGACACGCTGAAATGATAATTCATATTATCACAATAAAAAAGGTAATTTTTGATAGTTATCATTAACTTGACGATTTTTATTTGTAAGAGCACGTTAGTTCATTTAAAATTTAGGCGGAAATATTTTTTAATGCCGAGTGTATAAAAAATGTACATATCCTATCATCATATTACATATTGATATTTCCTTTCGTAGGTTCTTTACTCATTGTTTTCTTTATCACGTCATTAGTCAATTTACCTAAGATACTCGTGTGATAATAAACCCGTTGACTAACAAGTAGTGCTTGCTTATCAAATAAACACTATATTATTTATTGATCTTGAATCACAATGATGGCGCCGCGAGTATGAGAAGCTCGGTGCATCGTAGCGCCTCATACAGTGAGGAAGTCTGTGGTTATGACCTAAATGGCATAAATTTGGCCTAATGCGGTTATTTTAAGATTGTAACAGTTTTAGAAAAGTTGCATTTGTTAATGGCCCTTGTCAGTGTAATTTTTGGGCCAAAACAGCACTGTACATGTGCGTGCTAGGGTTGTTAACCTTGCAGGAATTTACTTTGATTTTTGAGCATGACTTAATATGTTAACTCAAGTTATTTTAAGATTTTTTCGTTCTCTTGATGACGTACGTAGTTGATTCGAATTTCTGAAAGATCTTCTTTATTTAGTTACAGGTTATATTCAATTATGTTTCTTTGGTCATCAGTCATAATATATTTTCTTCAGATATTCAACGAGCGTTTCAAGATATATTGGTTTTTTCACACACGTTTATTCACTGTTTATGATTATGGGATACTAAATGATGTTGAGGTCGGACCCAGGGGTTAATTCGCATTTTTCGAATTTGTTAACATAATAAACGCTTAGAAATAATTCACCCTTGATGGCCACGAGGACAAATTGTAAACGTACCCTTGTAGTTAGTTGTGTAATATTTTTAATGAATTCAAGAGCCCATATCAGTGCCATAGGCTATTTGGTATAATAACAATATATAACAATAACAACAAACAATAATCTAAACATGCTAAACTTTGATTACCTTTGAAAAGTCGTAATTAATGTTTTGCTGAGTTAGGCTAGGTATACTCGTTAGCGGCTGTGAATTGTAGAATTAATCGAAACTTCCAAGGGCACTATTTTTGCGGAATGCTTGCTGTGAGTTTGTGTTTGTTAATTAACCAGTGGCTTCACAAATGTACTCCCAAGGGCCAATTTTGAGGAATAGAACGGAATATTTTAAACACTGTTTTGGAAATCCTAAATTTTCGTATACTATACTCTATAATGGTGGTAGTGTGGTTTGTTTCCGTGAATAACATTAGAAGTGTTCATCTTATGTTTATTCAACTTACATATCCAAACGTAACTGTATTGAGCAAGAAGGAGTTAAACAATGTTATTTCAAACTGGTTCAGAATAAAACATTGATGTAGTCAGAACTTCACCATTCATATGGATTTGTTTAAGCTTTCGATTGCTTTCTTTTCTAACGTCTAGAGCTAAGTATCAAGTAAGCAACATTTGACGTACAGCATTACTAAGCAATTGCGTTGCCGCAGCAAGATATTGTTGCTACGGCCATGCAATTGCTTACAAATGTCTGTCCTAAGTCCTTCATTTCATTGATTGATCATTCATTCATTCGTACTTCATGTCATGTTAGAAATGCCGTGCGTTATGTCATATTAGCTACCTCTCGCGACATGTTTGATGGCATTGCCGCGGCAAAATATTGTTGTTGCGGCCATGCAATTGCTTAGTAATGTCTGTCCTAAGTCCTTCATTTCATTGATTGATCATTCATTCATTCGTACTTCACTTCATGTTAGCAATGCCGTGTGTTATGTAATGTTAGCTACCTCTCGCGTCATGTTTGACGCGCGCGTTATTTTGCATCGTTGCCGAATTTGATACACGTCAAATGGTGCTTATTGAATACTTTGCTTTTTGCGCATTCTATCACATGTTTATCAACAAATTAAAAAATAAAACCTTTCTGTCTGTGTTTTTTCTTCGTGGGCTTCCCTAAGAGAGATCCTTATAAAGTGTAAGTTATCTCGTTAAATTCACTTACCTACATACCATTCTAGGAAATCATGACCGTTTTTAGGGTTCCGGAGCCAAATGGCCAAAAACAGAACCCTTATAGATTCATCAAGTCTGTCCGTCCGTCCGTATGTCACAGCCACTTTTCTCCGAAACTATTAGAACTATACTATTGAAACTTGGTAAATAAATGTATTTTGTTAACCGCATTACGATTTTTACACAAAAATTGGAAAAAATAAAAAAATTGGGGGGTCTCCATACTTCAAACTGAAACTCAAAAATTTTTCTTCCATATATCTTACTTGCTGCCTCGGAACCCTTCATGGGTGAGTCCGGTTCGCACTTGGCCGGTTTTTTTTCATGAGTTTTTTGCCACAATACTTTGCGCTAGAGACGCTCCCAAAGTGGTAAATTGTGTGCCCCCCACCCCTCTAACTAATAAATGAATTACAAAACTAAAACAAATATGTGACGTATACTGTATCAATTGAATCTCAAAGGTTCATAGTTAAATTAATTAAGTTCACGTCATTGTTTCTAATAATTCTTTCTAGAATATTCAATTTAGATTATCATGATTTCATCTTATGAAAGTCAAATACTTATTTTTTACTGTTAATTGCTCTAATTACATTGCACATCTTTATTTTTACACTCGACTCCTTATCAATTTGGGAGATAACAGTGGAACATGTGCATGGTGACATGCTAAGCAGTACTATTTATTTAAATGTTTTAATTATCTTTCTCATGACATCATCACAATTTACTTTAGAATTAACCTTGAATTAAAACACTACAACAGCAAAGCCCAAAAAGGAAGAGCTTATGATTTTAGCTGTATATTGATAAATATTATTTGTAACACCGATGGAGTGATCTTACGACTATATCGTGTGGCATATCATGGTGACATTCAAACAGTCGTACAAAGGACTCCTTTCTCGGTATTTTTACTACGGTACGTGCGCTTGGGCGGGCGAGCTGGAAGGGCTAAACAAACATCATTATTTTAAAGTGGCGCGCGCTCGGCGATTGAATTAAACCGACTTTTAAGTCGCACTTAGTTAACGAGAAAAATTGCCATGGAAACCGCCACTTAATTGCGCAGTACCAGGGTCGATAAAGCTTAGCGCACATTATTTCGCCAGAGGAGCGATACGCGTAATAAAAACACACCTTAAATTTAACAGCCATGTCTTGCGCCCTAAAGTTAAGGTGATGAGATCGTATGAAGGTAATATAACCGTCTTATTCTTATCATGAGGACTGCAAAGCCCTCTGGTGTCAGAGTTTCAAATCCAAGGACTTCCTATGTGGTCGGTTGGATGGTGGTGGTTAAATGTTTTATACCATCGAAAAAAAATATGACTTTTCCTTAGTGTCAAAATAGGCCGAAATTGCAGACTTGACTTCGTCATCGTCGTCAAACATTTTTCCACGTAGCTCTTTCTTCATTTTCGGAAATAAATAAAATTCACTAGGGGCCAAGTTTGGACTGTAGGGCGGATGGTTCAGCTGTTCGAAGCCGCACCGACGATGTATGGCAGCCGTCGCAACATGGCACGTGTGAACGGGTGTGTTGTCGTGCAAAAGGAGCACATCTTTTGACACTTCCTCTTCTTTTTCCTTAATGGCTTCCTTCAATCTCTCTAGTAAAGAAGCGTAGTAGGTATTGTCCCGTTATAGAAACTCCATGTTACAATGGACAACATTTCAAAATTGCTAAGCTCTGAAACAAAAAATACCATTTCTTTATTTACTTTTCCGCTGCGCGAATATATATTTATTAATTTTTTATATTGCTTATTTACTGAGAAAAAAATTAAAAACTAAAAAACGTAAGATGACGTCATCGGACGGCAGAATGTAAAATATTTCTTTGCTTAGCACATTATAGTTTTAAATTTACGTAATGCCAAACTCATGACATGTAACTGTCAAAAAAAAAAGACAACTTGTCAACGTTGAATGTATGAATGACGTTGACAATGTTGACACTAGTATTATTTACCTTTGACAGTAGTACCTTTTTTTTATTAAAACAATGATAAGCAAAGGAATATCGCTGTATTCAGCCGTCCGATGACGTCATTTGGCGCTTACGTCTATTTAGAATAAAAAGAATTTCAATAATTATTTTATGCATGAAAATGGACAAATTTTGAAAAAAGAAAAAATATGGGTCTGTTCATTTTATGTCTACTTTCATATAAAAAAACAATATGGACATGTTAAAAATTTGAAATGTTGTCCATTCGGGCCGTAACTTCTTCCTTGTTCTCTGCACAGAGATCGAAATACTGGCGGGAACACCCGAAACTCGGAACCCATCTTGCACTGACCTTAGTCATCCCAATATGATGATGTAGGATGTTCAAAATACTTGATTCGGATACTCTGACTATATATATGTATATCTTCAGTCGGGCATCATCCAAAAGAAGTTTTTCTACTTTTTCGATGATTTCCGGCGTGGTTGCCCTCAATTGGTCGTCCCGAACGAGGATCATCTTCAATGGACTCTCTTCCTTGTTAGAAAAGACCATGCCATTTGTAAACCATGGTCTTACTAGGGGCAGAGTCCGCGTAAACAGCTAACAGCTCTTGAAAAATTGTCAGAGCGGATTTTCCTTGCTTGGTAAGGAATTTAATGGACGGCGCGATATTCAAATTTCTCCATATTGGGCGACTTCTTCCCGATTTAATTGTTTACAGGTCGATAACTTAAAAGTTAATGACCCGATTAGGAACTTAGTATATACATACAATAGTGTTAATGAGTTGCTTAACTAGTACCTACCTGGACGAGAAAAGCTACCCCCTCCAACCCCTCCATTCCGCAAACTTTTTGACCTCCCCTCGTATATTTATACAAGTAAAAATAATTAGAAGGCAGCTGGTAAAGGTCGGAAGGAAGTGTTCTCCTCGTAGCATCGTAGCGTGAAGGATAAGCCAAGTAAAAGAACGTACCGTCTACTCTATTCGTTCGTGACCTTGTTCAAATAAACACCTACTACCTTCACAATTCAATTGAATTTCGTTGGCCGTCATATATGTATTTACTTCACTTTCATCGCCACGTCTGGAAAATTATAAATGAAAGTCGCACCCGAAACCGAAACCAAATCACGCCAACAATATAATATGATTTCCAGCTGAGAAAATTGAGTTTCACCTGCTTTCTAATTAGAGCCCTCGAAAACAAGTTACACGTAATGTAACGTTAAACATAAGCAGGAGTAATTAGACGGTAAATGAATCCCAAGTGAGTCAAAGAGTGCGCGCCCGAGCGTGGCAGACATATTACAAATCTGATTACAATATAAGTAACTTACGTTATAAATAATTTACGTCATTTACGCTTACGAGTGCGTGCGAGCTTCGTCGAACTCGAAAACGATTTTTGGAAAACGTCGAAACTTTTAACCAAAAATCATTTGGTTGTGACAGGATAACACTAAGTATTAAAGTGGGTCTACGATAGAAGAGCCGAGCACGAGCTGCAAACAAATGCAAACTGTGGACGTATAACGAGCTCCAAGAGTCAATCCATTTGTTTACGATAAAAAAACGATATTACGCGGAGCACAGTCGACCAGCACACCAACTACAATTGCCAAAACCCTCGTTCGAGACTTGTACACTACACAAATTCTTGCTCGGCTCGTGCTCGGTTCCTCTAGCGTCATCATCATCCTCCTGCCCTTTTCCCAGGTTATCTGGGGTCCGGTCGGCGCAGTATGTTTTCCTTTTCCATACGTCCCTGTCATTCGTCATAGAATCATCCACCTCTTTTTCCATCATGTCATTCTTCACACAATCCATCCATCTCTTTTTCGGCCGTCCTCGGTTCCTCCACCCACATTACTTTTAAACTCATCACTTTTTTTGGCAACATGCTCTTCCCCTCTTCTCCTTACATGGCCATACCAGGAAAGACGATTTGCCTTCAATTTATCAATGATGGGGGCCACTTTCATACTTCCTCTAATATATTCATTCCTTATCTTGTCCATTCTCGTCACTCCACACATCCATCTTAACATTCTCATCTCTGTCGCATGCAATCGTCTTTCATCCGTCTTCTTAACGGCCCAGCATTCTGATCCATACATAGATTTGTAAATTTTGCCCTTCAATTTTAGAGGCATCCGTGGATCGCATGTTGTTGCCGTGACCTGTCGGTTCTCTAGCCCGCTTGCTTCCGCTTGCTCTTTTGTCCCCAGCATAAAAAGACAGTCTATTTAGTTCTGCAAAAATCAGACATGTTAGGACTGCATCCTAAGTGCCCCATGGCTGTTTCTTGCAGAACTGGAGTGCGACAAGGACGGTTTTGCGAATGGTGATAATTGAAATAAATTTAGTCTTTTTAGTAAGTTTCAAATGAGTGATATTGTTTGACATTTCTCCCTGTAGAATGAGGTCTGTTTCAGCGTAGAGCCATGTGGTGATATTTCTGTTTAGACAACTGATAACCACTTGAATGAAATTGAATTGAATTTTAGATTCAGATTCAGATTTTTATTTGCATAACATGTACAGTATATAAGATGGTGGCAGTATATTTGAGTCCAGTACATGACTCTGTAAGAGCATCGCTAATTTAAAAAAATATTAAAACAAAATTGAAGTTAATTTACATTTGTCAATTACTGCTACTCACGCATGCCGCTTTGAAATGCCCGCAATCGCCAGGGCGACACCTCTCTAACCACACAGTCGACTGAACTTTTATCAGTTAGGCCTATCACAATATCATTTTCCACTTGATGTCATTCAGGGTGTGTGTACACGGGCGCAATATTGCGAGCTCCTGATTGAAATTTCTCAAGTATCGCAACAGCTGCCCCCCTCTTCCGGCCGTGTATACAAATGCTTAAATGTCGGAAATTGCCTTGTACAAGCCACAAATCGAATTTCCTTAGTTGTCAATCTGTGTTGTCGTATAACAAAATTAAGCGAGCTTTTCAGTGGGGAAATCTTGAAGTCGTTTTATCATCACTTTGCTTTTCCTTTCGTTCATATACCGATGTATCCATAATTAATAACTAGTTCATTAGCTAATTTTCGCCCGTGCAGCATTCATTAATGTTCATCCCACAAGAACCTCGTCAAAAAATATAAAATAAAAAGTATTTTATCCCGAAAATGAAATGTAAACAGGTGGAGAATTTAGAACCAGGGGAAAACGACATAGGATACTTCCTATGTCCTTCCCCTAGTTCTGAGTTCTCCAACAGTTTACAGCCAATTCGGTTCAACAACTAATACAACCTTCTCTTATAAATATAATTAAATTATATTAGATATAAATTGGTTGTATTTGTTTATAATACACACGACGAACATAGTTACAGTATCCATTGAGTATTCTTATCTGAAGAAATAGCGTGTATGATTTCGTTATTGTTGTCTAGGAGATTTTACGAAAAATAATGAAAAATAGGTCATCGTGCTCCGCATTCTTGGCTCGGGTGTCCCTGTCTTTGTAAAGTGGTAGAGCGAGCAGGAGCGTTCAGTAAATATATTTATTTGTTTGCGCTGAGTGTTTGTATAAAGGGACAGATTGTGTACAACAGCAGTACACAATCAGAAGGAAGGGGAATAGATGATTCCGCATGGCGGGATGAGAACCGCGCGCGACCAATATCACGACTAGATTTATGGACATGGACATAAACAATTATTTCTTCTGTATTTATAAACACACAGATACAATTTTAGATCCTGGCTATGTTAATAGAAATTGATAGCCGAATCAATCAAACAATGTAGTTTGTATCAAACAATGGAGAAAATGTAGCACCATAATTATGGCGCATTATAAAAAAAAATCTAACACCTCAACGCTGCTGCTAATGCTGCCCGGTCCTAGGGAGCCCCCATCTGTCTACTGTCTAACCACTATCTGTGTTTTTGCTACACTATTAAATAAATACACCTACTTCGATCTCCATTCTCGGAAAGGCGTATCTTGCCCGGGGGCACAGCCGTACGATGTTAAGCGGATCAAACGCACCCGACACGAATGTAATAATAACAACAAAAATTTATCTCAATGTTACGTTTCATATTAAGAATTCCAACATTGTTTTCGCTCGTAAATATTACAGGTAAACTAAATATATTCGTGGATACGAATGGAAATATCTCTGTGCATATAGGTAACAATGTTATATGTTTGAATTCAAGGTATGTATCTCATTATGTAATCCAGCTTCGTTGTTCGTTCGTTCGTTCGTTGTGTTGTTTGGGAATGGGATTGAGCTATCAGGACACCTATGAATGCAAGACGCTCCAGTCGGATGCGGTTACCTGTTGCCACACCAGACTATCATGCGTACGTGACGCGTCGACCGCGACTGAACGACCAATCCAAATATTCGACCATAATCGTGCTGAGATGGACACCCCAGGGTTCTGGTTAGGGATAGAGTCCCACATATCAATTTGTTCCCCACGAACGATAAGGTGGCGGACATAATAGTTTCCCCTGAGACACCGAAAAGGCAAAATAATCTGGCGGCAGGCACCAAATCGACTAGCGAAAAGTAAACTACACTACGACGCCTGCTCCCCTGTCAAGCCGAATGCCAAAGCATCCTAGTTGAATAATTCAATGTCAAAATGTCACTTATCATTACCGTTGCGTCTAAATTGAATAGGGCACGATGAAAACCGTCTTTCTACTAAGCTGCTTTTGTTAATAAATTACCATTCATGCAAAATTAGGGATGGAGACATCAAAAGACACCGACACGTTTCGTAACTGGGAGGTAATTCTCACGCAATCGACATGAAATCTGATTCGTAAATAATATTAAACCGCAAATACTCATTGAAATGTAAAGTTCCATTTCTTGAATAGCTATAGTTTGGAGACTTTTTATTTAACATCTAGATACTTATATTATCTCATCAGAAACTGAATTCAGGTTCTTTTTATATAAAAATTATTAGAAGTCTGTATCAACCTGATAACGTGCCGTTCTTTTAAGATTATTTATGACGGTAACCTTGGATATTCATTCCATGGCTAGACGTCTGGAATCTTGTGCTCCAGATAATATACTTTTTAATAATATCGGTATTTTGTGTAAAGATAGGTACTATGCTATTGTATAGTTGTTATACATATTACTTATACATGCTAGCACAATGGATACGAACGCGCCTTCCACGCAGGTGGTCGAGGTTAGAATTTGAGCATGCACCAATGGTTTTTTTTTTTCAAATCTATTTTTATTTCTACCATTACTATGTGCTCGGAGGTGAGGGAAAACGTCGTGAGGAAACCTGCACGTTTCGGAAAAAGTTTCTGAAACGTGTAACCATAATTCAGTTGGTCTGATTCCCTTGTTAAAGGGTTGCGAAGGTCAGACGGCAGTCGCTTCATTGTAATTACCAGACCCCCCAATCCAAAAGCGACAGCTTTGGACGCAACCGGGAATTACACGCTAAGATGAAGAGAAGAGATTACTTATACATATATTATTCAAATATTTAACGCAGTAAATGTAGATAAGCGCTGTCTTCGATGAGAACGTAGATGAGATTCCACAGTAAATTACTTTTATATCAATGAAATATAAAATTTTAATTACCACACCGTTTGAGACTAATGGAGCGACTGATAGCTCAGTGGATAAGAACATCCCCCTTCCGAATGGGAGGTCGTGGGTTCCAATCCGAGCATTCATCTCTAGAGTTTTCAAATGTATTATTTGCATATTTCCATCACATCCCTGTCTGGGAAAACATCGTGAGGAAACCCGCAGGTTCTGGGTAATTTCCCAAATCCTGGATCATGATCCGAGGGACGGCTTTGGGTTCAAGCAGGAATGATGATTCGTCGATCGACCTAATCATAAAGCACTACTTGTGTTATGGATTTTAGAATCAACGACCCGAATATTTTTGCAGGCATTCATTTATTAAAAACTTTATTGCACAAAGTGTTTATACAAGTAGGTGAACTTAATGCCAAGAGCCATTCTTTACCACAGTCAGAAGTCAGGAATCGAACTCGCAACTATTTTAGCAGTAAGGCAGGGTGACTACCTAACGTTCCAACGCGGTATCATACAAAACTAATCTAATTGGTCAGAGCATTTAGAAACATGGAAGTGGAATTTTGCCAAATGAGTGCAGTGCACGAATTATAAATGATTTGTCAATGTCAGATTATTTCGGGTCGGCCAGGGTTATCTTGAACGCAAATTACTGCTTTCTCTTTCATATTAATTTCGTGAACTGAATACCCAATTCCGTAACTGGGATGGCCCCCCTTGTCCTTGTTACTATTTAGGTCAGGAATGAAAAATCTTGTTACTCGCTGACAGAAACCATATTATGATTACTTCAACTATACATTTTCTTTCGTTGCGAAGTAAGATTAGAAAAATAATATTAATTAGGTTATGTGTCTAACGAAGGTACTCGGTTTACTTACCTATCCAAATTTAATAGCGCCATCAACTTTAGTCCTGCCTTTAGCGGACATAAACCTCTTTATTACAGACAACTTTTATAATGCCTTAATGTTAAGAGTTGGCTATGAACAGGGCCAATAACAGTGTAGGTATAATTAATAGTGAATGCCTCGGTGGCGTATTGGTGTGGGTGGCACTATAAGGCGACGGCTGCGCAAGCGGTCCCGAGTTCGATGCCCGGGTCGGGCCAAAAATGTTTACCTAAGTTTTCGGTAAGAAATTCTTAGTGTCAGCTCGGAGTCTGGAAGTCAGACAGACTGCCAGTCTGTGCCCCCGTGCCTCGGAAAGCACGTTAAGCCGTTGGTGCTGCGCCCAATCCCGCTCCGGTCGTGTCACTCTGGTGTCCCATCGGAATATGAGGGTAAGTGAATAGAGTGTGAGCGCACTTGTGTTTGCGCACACACTTGAGCACTAAAATATATCCTGCGTAAGTGGCTGATCGTTGTGATTGGCCGCCGTAGCCTTAATCGGTTGGAGGATATTATTAAGGAGGATATTATTAAGAAGTTTTTACCTTACCGTCATATTCCGATGGTACACCAGCGTGACACGACCGAAGAGGGATTGGGCGCAGGACCAACGGCTTAACGTGCTTTCAGAGGCACGGGAGTATATGTAAGACCGCCGACTTCCAGACTCCGGGCTAACAATAACTTAAGTTTTCGGTAAGAAACATACATATTCGGCTAATATCTAACTTGCTGTGTTCACTTGTCATTACCACGAAAATATATGGACATGTATCGATTCTCAATGAACCTATATCCAGCGTTCGATTAATACGGCGGGTGTGTATATTTTTATACGCGCCTAAATGTACTGTATCTTATAAAATAATAAAGGATACGTTGCGCGTAGCACACACCGTGGGAACGCGATTTGTTTAGCTAGCCGAGCCGTAGTGTAAACTGACCTCGCGGTGTTTTTATTTGCTTATTTAAACCACTTTGCTTATTTTACAGCTCTATTTTGATCAGCTAGTGTTAAGTTTGACTTCAGTAAGTAACAAAGACAAAGAATGTACATTTAATTTTATGAATAACTAATTATAAGAAGAAGAAGCCGGTCATTATCATCATCATCATTTCAGCCAATAGACGTCCACTGCTGGACATAGGCCTCCCCCAATGTTCTCCACACAGATCGGCCCTGTGCCGCCCGCATCCAATGGATTCCCGCGATCTTCACCAGATCGTCGGTCCATCTTGTGGGGGGCCTGTCCGACTTCCTGTCCGTGGCCTACACTCGAGGACCTTTCCGCCCCAACGGCCGTCTGTTCTCCTCGCTATGTGCCCTGCCCATTGCCACTTGAGGCATGCAATCCTTTCCGCTATGTCTGTGACCTTCGTTCTCCTGCGGATCTCATCATTTCTGATACGATCACGCAGGGAGACTCCGAAGAAACCGGTGCCAGTAAATATTTCCACAATTACTGCGTCAGCTTCAACTTCTAAATTATTATAAAGTTTTGCGGACCCTTGAGAAAATCTTGACAATAGTTTTCCCCAAAATTGTAAAAGTTGTTGCCACCCCAAAGAAACTTCTACCCGTTTGCAGAAGGTCTTTGAAATAAGAGGCCTCATTCCTCAACTTTTATTTCCTAGTGGTAGTGGTCTACAAGTTCTACGACGTTGACGGAGTTCTTGGGTCACTGTCAAATTATGAGATATACATCAGCTTCCTGACCCCTTAATGTTTAAGGATTATGTAAACTTGCCTCATAGCAATCTAAGCGTGTCCGAATCTGCCGGTAGGGGTCAATCTTTTGTCAGCCTCTATCACACGTCGCACAAAACTGATATTATCTTCAGTAGCAGCCGTCCTTCACGCAAATCATCGGTGAGATTAGTGCGACCACGTTTAAATTCATTAAACCAGTTGTAAATAGTGGCACGAGATGGGGCTTTACCGTGAATGGCCAATCGAAGTCTTCATAACTTTCTTGTTGACTTTAATGACATCGAAAGTCATAGAAAATCATTCCACGAAATTCATGCCGACGTTTCAGTGTCGCCCTCTTACTACTACATGTAGTACGAAATACTTCCCGAATGACCTCGTATGCTGAAGTAATATTTTCCGTTGGCATTCTAAGATAAGAACGCCTAATGTGTACATAGTTTCTTTAATACCTTGTTGTTTACATAATGAATATTGTGCGCAATAAAGTCTGTCTTATGGGTCCAATTTCGTTATATTTTCATTTAGAGGATAGCTGGCGAACCTTTTCGTGGCACTTTCGATCTTAAGTATCTCTTATAGCTCAGTATATGTATAGCAATTAGTCTTTCAACATAGCCCGGGAGCGGACGTGCGAATTAGTCACGACTCACGGTATCCCCGGCGGCCTCAGAAGCGGTGTAATGCCGCGACGTCTCGTCTGTGTGTATCCGTCCTTTTGATCGGCGCGGATGCTACTGAGCACAAATACCACACTGGACCTTTTCAATTTGTCGAAGTTATTGGAGAGTAATTGAACGCGCTTTCATGTCTTAAGATCGTTTTTTTGTAACGGAAATATTTGGCAGCAAACTTAGTCATTGTGAGTTGTACTAGTCTTAAATTCGTGGTCCACTCAAATCATCACTATAGGAAGTATGTTAACTGTTTCTAAGTTAATTTCTTGATCAAGGTACTCTATATTATTCAGTCATTAGGTACGTCTATTTCGAAAAGAATTTGTATGTCGGTGGAGTCAATTTTTTGAACGCATAGGAGATGACGATGATGACATATCTACCTCTTTTAATACACCATCGTGTATTTTTGACACCTAAAGCAAAATCGAGGAAGCTATTTCAGCCTGCGCGATATTCGCGTCGAGATCACACGGTATTGAATCCGCTCCGGTAACACGGTTTGACGCTCGGCGTCTGGCAACTTGTGCGTGTGATTTATGTAAATAGATTACGTTCAGCCAGATGCTGAATCGGGATTTGATGCCGCTGTAAATATTGTTTATCTATCTATCTCTTGCCGGTGACAGCTACGCGCCGTACCTACGCTTGGTGTTATCGATCATATTTATATTCACACTGGGGTTAAGGGCCGGCGATTTTCTTTTTATCATCATCAGTCGAAGCTCGTAATTCATTCACGAATCCGAGCACGCATCTCAGATTTTGTATTTCATCATTAGTTCGACGATGTGAAGGGAAACTTTTCTCAAATAATAATTCTGAACGTGTAACCGGGCTTTTATTGGACTGGTTTCCCCATCTAAGGGTTGTGAACATTAGAGGGCAGTCGCTTCATTGTAATTATTAGTCTTATCATAACCTGGTGGCTTACAATGAACCCGTTCCGTAACGAACAAGGACATACCTGGAGCATCCAAACAAAGGAGACAAACAGCTCTTGTGAAAGGGAGGAAAACTCCGATTCAGTCCTAACTTTAGGTTCGTTGTAGACCTCTTGGATCATTGTTCAAGCGTACATCGCTGAACTCGCATTAGAAAGCGATGGTTTTGGACACAACTGGAAATGATAATTGCGATACCAAAATATTGCAATAAATAATTATGACTAAGACACGCCTCAGCGTGTTACCCACGACAATAATGATGATGTAGATTTACAGAGCGGCAGATGTTCTATGCTGTGTTTATTCTCGAATAGTCATCAGTCTAAAAACTTCTTCCCCAAACGTCCCGTTCAATCCTTCCTCGCATATTACAACCCCACATTAATAAATACTCATTACAGATGAAATTAATACGATACCTATTCATGAACATAGACTCACGCCTATCTCATCAATCCTGGCTCATCTACGGATGATCTCATTTCGAGTGGTTCAATCTACGTAAACGACTTACGAATATATTTTTTAGCTATCTTTCTCGTAGGCAGCTACCGTACTGTGAATGTTATCGATCGCTTCCGCAGTTTGAGTGTTTTTATTTCTCGTCAATTTTCTCGTTAACTGGCTTATAATTGCTGCCAGTATCAACGCTGGATAGAACCTAATTAATGGTCTTCGGTGAAAGAGACTACCAATGTTTGCCTGTGTTCGATACTTCGGGAGAGAAGCCTGTTGTGGAAGTAAAGCTAATCATAAATATGGCTAAGTTTCAATTGTAAAAACCGAAGTGCAACATTACTTAGGTACGTAAATATTATTATTAACTTGTTTACGTATTCCAATACTAGAATACCTCAATTGATATATGTATATTGTAAGTGATCCCTAGAACTTTTTTGTTTGTTTATTTAAGACAAAGTTTTTTAGTTTTGATCTGCCAAGAGAGTTTTAAACTTTGCGTTTTAATAAATTAAGTAGGTAATTGAACTGTCTGATACTTCACACTCTATTTCATTTGAATAAGTACATACCATTACCCACTTAAACTTCTATCAATGTTCAAGGTAACTATGGGAGAGCCTGGAAAATAACTCATCTCATAACTTTAAATTAAATTCAAAGTTCTTGGGCCTGTGTTGGCCTTGGAGTCGGCTTTTCCGTACCCATTAAAAATAACAAACATGGACTCCAAAGTACGAATCAACTTAATAGTAATTTAGTTGTTTCCGATGTTTCATCCTTATAATAAATAATTATTCTATATGAATCATGAAAAATGTGACACAACGTTTAGCACTATTTAGGCCCTTGGAGGGAGAAGGCCACTTTTGTAACTGTAGTAAAATGATTGTACGTATTTATTTACTTTGAACTGTCCCTTTCAATAACAGAGGAAACGTCACTTTTCTATTGTCTGCAAATATCTCTAGTAGTAATAAGAGCATCTAATGCTATTATCATGACCGCAGTTTTATCAGTAGCTATAGAACCTTTTTTGTGGAAAGTTTCTACCATAGGCTAGGTTACAAGTACTCTTGAGCCGGCGGCATTACCCCTGCGAAAACAAAAAAAAAGTTACAAGTACTACTTATAGTACTGGATGCAATACTTGCGCGTTGCTGACCTTATGATACTTACATAAATATACCTCTCAGAAAGTATAATTACAAAACAACACCTCGTTATGCAGAATCTAAAAATCTTCAAAACTGTTAATACTCAACATCTCTATTCAGACCTAACATCTCTATTCAGACCTAACACAAAAGTTTCAACACAAAGGTTTCTGCTACAAACTAAAGACAATGAGATTTTTATTTTTCTTAGTACAATAAGAATAAGAAATGAGAATTACGAGTTGGATTAAAATACTGCGAATTTGATTTTATCAAATCCTTAATACCTTTTTCGTCTCAAAAGCTGAATCCTTTTTGTAACTTAGATACATTTTAGACTAACTTAACTTGAATTTTGACTGTTGTGACTGTTGATCATTAATTATGTTTTTGAAAGATAATTTAATTAAAAGACCTTTGTGACAATTTTGACAATACATTTTATAGAGCAGCGACAGGCATTTCATTTATTTAGAGCGATTGCTTCGCTGCGGCTCATTGGTTCTGAATAAGCCGTTAATACTTAGCGGTCATAAAACACAGATTGCTCGCCCTAGGAGACTCCGGCCACAATGGAATAAATTACAGCAAAGACCTCCCTAGGGGAACTGTTGAACTCCTACCTATCTCTCTTAACACAGTGACGAACTGAAATGAAAGCAAAATGTAAATTACCTAAAAATGATTTACAATATTAACCTAAAAACACGTCGCATTCTAAATTCGATACAAAATCATTGAACAAAAAAAACATGTGACAGGAAAATAAATTCTAGAGTTTAGCCGTATATTCCAGCAATAACGCAACCCTAACCCCACGCAGTTCTAGAAACTATGTCAGTATTTAAATTATTTACTCAATATTGTTTCGCATCTGCAAGTATTATTTATTTTGTTTTCTTAGGCGAGATTCGTCCAATCGTTATCCAACGATAAATCTATGATATAGCGCAGTTATATGCAGTGTAAAATAAAAATCCCTTCTACTAACTACTCATTCAACAGTCAACGCCTATTCCAATGGTAAATCGTTAGACCGCCAATTTTGACAAAATAACTAATATCCTAGGGAATTCAAAATGGCACGTTGTCATTGTCACAGCTGTTTAAGATTTTGGACATTACCTGTATAACTCTACTTAACAAAAATATCCCGGTGTCATTATCATGAATCACAAAACAATACATATTAATTTTTGCCGGTTTATAATGTCATTCGTTCATTCGCTCGTGAAACAAGGTACAGCTATACCGACTTTGGAAAAACAAAATTGAGTTTATTACAAAAATCAAGTAACGGAGTTCATTACCACGCGGATAGTTATTCTCTTATAACTGTTATGTTGGTCGAATCAGCTCTTTTACTGTGCTAAGTAACTAGTTAAGTATTAAGTCCTGTTAAGGTGACGGGTAGGGCACACTAGCGACGCCAATCGATTTTAATTACTAAACCGGATCTATTATAAACAATTTCGGGGTTACAGACTCGGTAATCTATACTAGTCTATAACTATTCTAGTACTATATAGTCATCTATACTATTTATTTAATACTTATAGTTAAGTTAGTTAAGCCTAATCCCATCATAGTAGCGCTAACTTGATTTCTATGATGGAGGCCTTTGCCCTGCAGTGGGACAGTAAATAGGCTGATACTTTACTTTATAATTAACTGTTTGGTCTGCTTTTGCACTCAAATTTGGGATTACCGCCAAAAGCGGCCGCTTTTGGCTTGAATCAATTTTTCGCGTACAAAAACGGACCCAACATTTGTGCATGGTTAATAAATAGTATAAGTGTTTGCCGAGTGATTGTGACCTCGATTTTTTTTAAATAGGCTTAGTAACTAAAAATTAAAATCGCTTGGCGTCGCTAGTGTGCCCTACCCGTCGCGTCACCTTAAACAAATATGTTACTTCCTTTTAGCAATTTTCTTTTTAAATTAAATTGTCTCACTGATTAATTTAATATTATACAATAACAGTTTGTTAATCTTGTGTTTATTATATTTGGTTTCAGAATGTGCTAACAGTACATAATACATCGGTAATAGCCGTAGATTACTGCTACCTACACTATACTGTGCATCGGTGCAATGCAATATTGTCTTTTATAACTTCCTGCTATAACTAGCTATACATTTTCCAATGACAGTAAAAGTGGCTATGTCGTCAAAGATAAATTACTTTTAGTTTATGTATTCTATTGATTGAATTTTAAGTACTATTCTTTGGGAGTTTAACTTCTATTCCACGCAGCAACTTTACTTTTCTTTTCTTCATGCTCGACATAATCTCAAAATAAAGTAGGTTTGTCGATTACTCCAAAACTAATAAGCCAATTTTAATGAACGATTTCTTGTAAATCGAGTTGTAACTTTGCTCTGGGGTGTCATCTTTAAAAAAACATACGGCGTGATATTTACTTAAGTATAAATTGCAAATAAATGGCTATAAAAATATCAACTAAATGTAATTTCAGTTAACTTTTTTTAGCTATAATATCATTATCGTAAACGTAAGAACAGTCATATCAATTTATACCTACATAGAATGATGAATTATCGTACCATTATACATTGGTACATTTCCATCAACAAACGGGAAATAAGCAGGGATAATTAGGTGTAAGTACATTTCGTTGTAGCATGTCAGAAGTTTAATTTCCTAGTGTCAGGTACGAGTATAAGTTGCGAAGAGGGCGCGGGCGGCGCGCCTCTCGACGTGAGCCCTGCGGCGGTGCCGAAACAGAGTATTAACTCTGTTTCGTCACAGAAGCAGCATAACAGCATTAGCTGCAGACGGACTTGACCTACTGCCTCGAGTAGTTATGCTCTTCTACTTTTAATTTCATAGTGTCACCTAAGGGAGTAGTAGATCTCCACGTGTCGGGATCCTCGCTTGGAGTTTTCCAGCAGTGATTCTGAAACGAAACAGAGTTTATGCTGTAGACAGACTGGACCTACTCCTGTGAGAAGTTTCATTTCTAAGTTAATTGTATAGTGTCACTTATCTAGATGTGGCGAAGAGATAGTTCTAGTTACTTTAACAGATTTCTGATGATTAACTAACAATCTGATGTCTTGATGATTTTTGCACTTGTGTTATATATTATAACAATACAATTTCGCTTTTCTTTACTCTGTTATATAAAAATATGCTAAGTAATTCCCTCCTCTTATAATCGGGTAGCATGAAAGAAGTCAGAACCCAGATTACTTGCTTCCCATCCTCCCCCTCTGCATCTCATCCAATCTGATTAAAAGTGCAAAGTCTAAACATCGCGTTAGAATTTCACGCGCGAAAATGAGTTATCCTTTATCTTATGCTATTTGCCGCTCTCTGAAAGACTTTAAAATTGCTCTTTAAAGCAAATGCATGCATAATGCATCGTGCGCTACGTAGCTAGTGTAGCTGCGGGTGTGTCGCAGCTCGTTACCGCCCCGCTCGAGATTGCTCTCCAGGCACACTCGTGTCACTCTCGGATCTCGACCTCCGCCGAGCAAGCACTCTCCAGGCTGTTGGTCAACCTGTCGATTAATATCTTACTCAACAGATAATGTTGCGGGAAATAAGCTCGTCGCTTGTTCTATAGCATCAGCTGATTGCTTTTATATCATACGCTTACTTAATTTACAGTTTCTTGTTACACGAAACGGGTAACCTATTCACAGCACGCAAATGTGAAACACAATTTCCTTGCAACAAAGCAAGTGATGGTGACTTTTGTATAAATTGTATTTATGTCGTAGCTAACGACCGCCATTTATTGGAAGTGGATTGGTTTTTCTAGCGTTTGTGAAGGTTTTTTAGACTCATCAATCTTTTAACCTCCGTCGCGTTGTGTTTAGTTGCATGCATATTATGCATTGAATATATCGCTCCGTACAAAAACGTAAACAGAAGTGTACAATTCGAATGACGCTCATCACATACGCACTTGAAAATCAACATAAGTTACGTTTAATATGGTTTAAAATCCCATAACAACCGTTTTTTACTTAATACTACGTTGATTGTCATGTGCGAATGCTCCACCCACACAGTGCCACTTACATCATGACCTTTACGAATAGTGTACATCTCACTCGTTATGTAAGCAATGAGCGCAACATTTGTTGTCCGATGAATACCCGGCTTAACTAGCTCAGACACGTGGAGCAAACACTCAGGCCGATATGAATCCGATTACGAGCAAAGTTTAACCCTCGCACATACAATTCCGACTACACGGTGTATAACGGTAACTCGCTTATACTCGTAGTTCAGCAAACTACGTCCATCCTAATATGCACGTTCGTTTTTGGCTTTCATAAATTTTCAATAAATATTGTATGAAAACCCACCGTATATTTTTACTGATGTATTATTATCAGTATGGTTGATGTGAATAAAAATCTGTTTGGATTCAAAGCCAGAAATGTTTTTTATTCTGAATAAGCGTTTTTAGAGCACTCTCTGAAACTTTTTGACATTTCTGTCCCATTGCTATAATCCCTTCTTTCTATATACCTCCATCATCCCTTGTGCTCGTGTCAACTAGGGGTTACTCTTCTCTTGACACAATTCCGATCCATTAAGCGACTGTCTATTCTGTATAGGTATTGTTGTGCTCTACTAGCGTATTGTACTCACACAATAGAAACATTACTAAAATAAAATGATATTTTTACGTTACTGTAGATAGAAGGCAATTTATAAATTTAAGGAGACCGGAGAATTCTTAAATATAAAAAATCGTAGGTCATTTATTTTCTTTAGAATGGTTTGTGAATTGTAAGTAACGGAATATATTGCTGCTATGCCTTTTCTACTTAACAATAAGTCTTATGTATGGATACTTGATCTCATGAAGATTGAGAATTTGTTTTCTTAATATTGGCAGCAGTAGCAAGATTACCATTGTATCCACTTACGTTTTGAGGGTTCAAAGGATAATGCTCAAGTATGGTTCGACCCTCGTCGAAACGTTCTATAGATTCGTCATTTTACGGGGAAACTATACTATGGTATTTTTATGAGATTTTCCATGAAAGCGATCTTTACTCGTGGACTGGAAGTTGTCGTAATGACAAAGTGGCGGGCCATTGATCTATTGTGCCCGCGAACAATGCCTACCTGCCTGTTGCGACCAGGCGTGACCTTTGCTGTTCAAGGCCCAGCTTCCCGCGGGAAACATTATTAATTAATTTACGAAGTGTTATACAACTCACGAAAATGTTCGCTTCCACTTATTTACATATTTATTTAATAAAATTTTGCCATATTTTTTCAGTAACGTGATTTTAATTTACCTACTCTAGCTAAGAGTAGAAAGTCCTTTTCAGGGTAAATAACTTTGTAACAGCCTTCATTAATTACTTCTTACTCAGCTAGCTCAGCGACCCGAACAGAGTTTTTTTGGCATCAGTAATAAAAGATCGGCACTTCATTATTTAAAGTATTTTAAACATTTTGTGATATAATAGATCATCCAACCTTTATGATCGTTCAGCCGTATCGAATAACTCCTAAGATCATTTTTTTTTCAGTGATGATCCTGCTCATACTTTTGAGTACCTTTGGTACTTACATTGAGATGATGTTAATAAGTACATAATTTCAGTGCAAAAGATTCGCTTGTACCCGTGTTTATTTTTCTAGTGAGACCAATAAAAGCTGTGTAATATATATTTGTCCATAATTGAGACGGTTTTCTTGTGAAATGCAATTACGAGTAAAAGTTTCTGCCCGTATTTATCTTTTTCTTTATCGCGTTAGCTTTCTTGCTTTCCTTTTGTCCTCAACAAGCCAATTGCCTTGAAAATAGTTTTAGCTGAATTGATAAAGTAAATCAAAGTTGGATAAGTTGTCTTTCGGAGATCGATCCGCTTACCGGAAAAATAACACGCACTTTGAGGATGTGTGACAATGGAGTTATTATATGTGAGGGAGGCATTTAAGAAAGCTATAATCTTTGGTTCATGGCACATATCGGATGATTTTTTTTTTGTTTGAAACGTGACCTGATCAGAGCTCTGCTGTTAATGTGAAAATAATTGGCTAGTTTCAAGAGATTGAATGGATATCAATTCTATTGGTCTCATCTATTATAATAAAGATGTAATTTTAACTTGATGTATTGAGAACACGTTAAGATGAAAACCCAAAATATTGAATTTAAAAAGTTCTTAAGGTGACCTTTCCTTAAAGTATTAATTGCCTACTTTAAAAAAAATGTTTCTTATTGGACAGAAATAATATTAAAATCACTTGCGCTACTATCATCGCGGTTCCATCTTAAGAAAGCCAAAGGTTTTCAATTCATGTCTACTTATCATAGTTCCTGTCCTAGCAAGAGAGCGAATAAACTCTTTGTGGCCCTGTATCTAAAACCGGCCACTGTATGGTGAACGGATAAATGAAGCGCATCATTGTAAATTAATACGTAGTTGCAATACAGGTATAGATTATGCAAAATCGATCAAAGAACTGCCAATTCAGAAAATTGCTTCGAGAATCTTCCTTTGTATATAGTAAGATCTGAAGTCCACAAGTCGAAGACCGTAATTGTGTAGAATATTGACATAATTACGCGGCTATGCGGCTTTGTTTGCGAACGCAAAAGCTAGGAAGTGTTGTTTATTGAAAACTCCCTGCCCGCCTCCATGCTCCCCCTCGTCCCAAGATGATGGATGGCACTTGGATGGTAATATTATTTTCTTAGCTTTCATTAAAAATCAGGTCGAAGCCATAACACGGATGATTTTATTGCCCATTCATTCCTTTTACGCCCGTGTTAATTTGAAACGATGCAGAGTTAACTGTTTGCTTGCCTTAATGTTTAATTGCTTGCGTCGGAGTGACCATACAGCGGTTCCTCGCCAGGCCCTTCCGGGATTAGATGTTGTGTGCGGGTGCCGCGAGATGGCTGAGCTCCTCCAATAGCACGTGTGGCTCTGGCGAGTAGTTTAGTCTTGAAATGCACGCAGTTTGCAGCGTATTTCTTGCCGATTAATTACATTTTGGGGGCATCGCGACCAGTATGCGGCTAATATGTTCCTCTTTATCTTCTCATCTTAGCGTGTAATTCTCAGTTGCGTCAAAAGCTGTCGCTTTGACGCGGCTAATATGTTATATGTACACATCTAACGCCCTGTTGGTCTAGTGGTTTAAGTACCGGGCCGTAATCTCGGGGTCCTGGGTTCGAACATAGCTCGGATGTTCGAATTAATATGGACATAGATTTTTCTACCATATTTCTGCCAATAGCTCAGCGGTGAGGGAAAACATCATGAGAAAACTTGCACGTCTCGGATAGTTTCTGAACGTAAAACCGTAAATCCAGTAGGTCTGGTTCCCTGGTATGAGGGTTGCGAAGGTGAGACGGCAGTCGCTTCGCATGGTCCTAGCGTACCCCGGGCTCCGAGGCGACATCATTGGAAATAACTGAGAATTACTCGCTAAGATGACGGGGGTACTTATCTAAAGCAGCAATGGATTCGCGACTGTGTACTACGGGCACACGGCTTGCTATTGAATAATTCAATAACAGGCCTGATTTTATTTTGTTTTCAGATTATCGGGCGTTTAGTTTCGGTCGCGCAGTAAACCGCGCATTATGCGCGCAAATAGTCGTTATGGGCGGCAAACATCATAAACATTGCGCTGTTTACTGCGCGCGTCACAATCAGATAAATTACAGTGAGGAATCGCCGGTTCGACCTTGAGGTACCGCCGCGCGTGCCAGCTCAGTCGACGTAGTAGCAGGCACTTGTTGCGGGATCATCCCACTACGACTACTTTGGTTAGACTGCGTTTGCTAGTTTTAGTTGATATAGTTTGTGCCTGTTGGATAACATCAAAAATAACTTAAACTCGTCCCATGCTAATCTGTACTTAATTGCATAGTAATAAAGTCCCTCTTTTGGTCTTGTTAATAAGGTTCATTATACGAATATTTCGATGGTGAATCCTGAGGGATGACTCTGTCAGTTCAGCCGTATAACTCTATGAGTCCAGTCGTATCCATACTCATATGTTGTCGTTTGAAGACTGCTCATTATATAAACATTCGTACTCTCCTATAAACGATTAATAAACATATCGTTTAGTAACAGTAAATAAGTGTATTATTGACTCCCATAAACCCTAATAGTGCCATTCTCAAAAAAGCATGTTTTCTTTGGTCGAATATGAACGGTGCGCGACTTCATGAATCTTACAACTATACCTTATGTAAAGGCAATGCATGCGTCATGGTTTGTGTTTTTACTGGCTCTTAAGTTCTCTTTTACTAATAGTAAGAAACCGCAACCTGGAACCTCAAACGATTATTTGAGCTAACTAAAACTATGAAACGGTTCTACAAAAAGTCCTTGAAATTCCAGATACTTGTTATGTTTGTAATCCGTAGTTTTATTGGTTTTATCTACCTCCCGCGTCATTATTACGTATCCATCTATGAAGTATCTTTTAAAACAAATGTGTTTTGTATTGTAACATATTGACCTTAACTTTTCTGGATTATTTTCTATGCGATTTGATCTTTGTTCAAGCTAAAGAGATTTTCCTCTTATAAGCTTACT
This sequence comes from Marasmia exigua, assembly GCA_019059595.1. Classification (NCBI taxonomy): domain Eukaryota; kingdom Metazoa; phylum Arthropoda; class Insecta; order Lepidoptera; family Crambidae; genus Marasmia; species Marasmia exigua. The sequence continues at coordinate 28,463,096 of CM032463.1, read as the reverse complement.
GTCATCCTCGCCAGACTCTGGCTTGAATGAATGTTGTTATGGGATAAATAAAAGCTATAGAAAGAAACTACTTACTACAATCGCTCGTTTCTTCCTGGACGTGTGGCTTAAGGTGAAGGGTAGGGCACACTAGCGACGCCATTTGATTTTAATTGTTAGCATCTAAATCGAATATCTTTTTAACAATTTTGAACTTCGATTATCTCGAAAAGAACTTATATTATTTATTCAATACTTATAATGACGACCCATTTGGATCAGTGGTAATGAACGCTGCGTCTGGTGCAAGGGTTGCGGGTTCGATCCCCGCACAGTACAAACATTTGTGTGCATGAACATGTTTGTTTGTATTGGTCTGGGTGTTTCTATGTATTATAAGTATGTATTCACACAAGAAAAGTATTATATGTATTTGTAATACCGCTGTTGATTTTGATATCCGTAACACAGGTGCTTGAGCTACCTATCTCGGAGTCAGATCAATGTATGTGATGTTGTGAAATATTTATTATTAACTTTCTGGTCTGCTTCCTACTCGAAATATGAATTACCCCCAAAAACGGCCACTTATGGCGTTAATTCAAATATCGAGTGCAAAAACAGATCAAAAAGTTAATTATAAGTATTAAATAAATAGTATATATTCTTTCCGAGAGGCTTGAACTTGTTAAAAAGCTATTTGGTTTAGTTGCTATCACCCGTCGCATTAAGTTGAAGTGTCCATGTTCGATGTGTGGTATGCAAGTAACTTGAATTGCTAATACCCTCGTGTCTAAAACAGTATTCAAAATACCGTTCTTGTATATCTCCCGCACCGTACTACAAATCCATTCATCATACTGTATACCCTCCGTAGGAACTAAACTTGCTAAAACTTCTGCAACTGCGAAGTATCAATGGTGGGTAACTACCTAATTATTCTTAAAACATATGAAAGTTTTGAGCGAAGATAGTGAACGAGCGAACTTAAAAGGGCGCATATTCTAAAAAAAAATACTGGTACATAATGCATCTTTATCCAATGTATTTGTATTGTATGTATTCGTATTTTATACAATGTAGTAGGAGTGAGAAGAGAGAGAGTGTAGACAGAGTAGGAGTTCTTAACTTAAATTCTATAACTCAGAAATAATTTTTAAATAGCTCCTCAGCACTTGATCTTGCATATACATAATTAAATGCATTCCAGTTAAACTTATTTTTCTTTGAGACATATTATCGTAATCCTGTCCAATATACCCTCTTTTACGAAGGAATACCCTTTTTTGCCTACGTAGGATATCATTTCAAAAATCTGATTAGGACGTGTTTGAAGGTGTATGTGTAGGCCGTATGAATTCGTAGTTAGTGATCTGGCACACGGTAAATGTTAAGGAGCAAATTCCCTTTATTCGGGACAATGGATAAAAGGTATGTGAAACGTATGAGTTTTATTCTAATTTCAAATCTTGAATTAAATTTTTCAAATTCCATTTGAAACATGGTTCAAAATTATAAAAAATCTGGTTATGTATCTACAAATCATCTATAATTATTTAGAAACTAAGCACCATTGTAGTCAACTCCAAAAATATGTATACACTTTAGGACGTTGTCACAATATATAATATAAGAAAGTAGACCTCTACTTTCTTATAGGTAAGTATTGTGACAAGGTCCTAAAGTGTATACATATTTTTGGAGTTGACTGTACAATTATAGATCTCTCTGATTGAAAAACATGGTCAAAAATTGGAATCACATTAGTGATTTAACTTGTCTTATTTTCATCTAAAATATCTTAGATATTTTCACACGATACTGCAATAAGATTTTAAAACTATTATAGTGATGCGACTCAAAATGTTGCATTCTAATAATCGAAGTAACTAATAATATTGAGTCAACTTCTTAAATTGGTATTTTTTTATATGGGTGCAGCGAGTTTTCAGACATTAACTGTTGAATGAGTAGTTGGTAGAACGGATTTTTATTTTCCACTGCATATAACTGAGCTATAACATATATTTATCGTTGGATAAAGGTTGGTCGAATCTACCCTTGGGGCTGATTCGACCAAAACTTTATTCCTATACTAAGTCTATGGTATAACGCTGTCATTCCATACAAATATGACGGTAAACTAGGTAGGTATATAGTATATAAAAAAATCTATGGATTTATCCACGGATAAAGATTGGTCGAATCGGAGCTTCAGAAATTGAAGCTGCTTCAATTTCTTAATGGGACGAGAAACTAGTTAGCTATTCTTCCCATGTAATTGTAGAGGCTGCACTCGTTCTTACGGATTTAGTTAAACTGACAAAATGTTGGATGTCATGATAATATATTGGTTTCATAGGGTAATACGGGTTTTACATATATTATTTGGTGTGTGAAAATGTATAATATTCATTGCTTATACCAATGTTTACTTACCCACTGGTGTTTTTCTCGGAAATATCGAAACGCGTTATATCTTAATATTTTTAATATCAAATTTACAAGCAATATAATTAATTGATGATGATAATAACCTTTTTCAGGGTTGTTTTATAAATCACAGCTGATTATGAATTATGGGGTGCTATTAACAGCATAGTTCACCTCATCATCTTAGTGTTGGGGACCGGTTGCGTCCCAAGCTGTCGCTTTGGAGCCCGGGGTCCGTCGAAATTGTGCTAATGTATGCTTCGCAATCCACGTCGTTCCATCGGATCAAGTCTGACAAATGAAATGACGAACGCATGCCAGACCATGCGTGGCGCATTGGAAATGTGCCTCGTTACTTTTCAGATTGCATTATGACATGCATACCCGAGGAAATTGCACTCTGATCGATGTTGATACTGATAAACGATATGTGGCGTGTTTGCTCCGACTCCAAGCACGGTATCACACCCACTCGATATTATCAGCCAGATGTGAGATTGTGATATGGATCTGTGTTGCTTTTTTCGATGCAATTAGAACGGAACGAGGCGGAGAACGCAGATTTTGTTGTAAGATTTTTGTAATGCTGAGGGGAGGAAGTTCGTCAAAGTTCTTTAAAGAGACAACTTGTCTGCTATTAAAGAAATTTTAGATATGTTATGTACATCTACTATTGCGCCGATATTTTTTATATATAATAAACTTTTACATTTATTCTACTTTAACAGAGATCCAAATATCATCTACGTAACATTTTTATCGTAAATTCAATCAGAGTAAAAAGGGAGGCGTATGTCAGTCAAAGAGGAATATAGAACATGTCAGAGTTCAGAATAACTAAAGATACTTTGGCGAGATCGAGCAAAATACGTGGCACGAGGGAGGGTTTTTTGTTTTCAAATATCTAGGGGCCGTGGTGGAACCATTATGCAATGCATATACCTTCTGGTATGTCGGGTTCCACCTTGGACACAGCTCAAAAACAAGATACTAAAATAAAGCGAACTTAGTTACAAATCTGGTGCACTGATATTCAGGCGGAAAACAGGTACACCTACTTGAGAGGAAGTCCTTAAGGTGACGGGTAGGGCACACTAGCGACGCCAATCGATTTTAATTTTTAGCTACTAAACCGGATCTATTTTAAACAATTTCGGGGTTACAACCTCTTGGCAAACACTTATACTATTTACTAAATAACCATGCACAAATGTTGGGTCCGTATTTATATGCGAAAAATTTGATTCACGCCAAAATTTTTCGCGTTTGTGCACGGAACCAATATTTGTGTATGGTTATTTAAAAAATAGTATAAGTGTAGCCGAGAGGTTGTAACCCCGAAATTGTTTAAAATAGATAGATAGATGTGCCCTACCCGTCACCTGAAATTACTCGGGCACATTATTGCACAAATGCCATAATAAGCGCCCGCCCATTTTTATTAGCCAGAAGGAACATTAAAATAAGTTGAGTATCGATTACAATTATAATTCTATTCAGAACCCAGTAGTGTTAATTTTGTTAAACGTGGTGTAAAAGTCTATTAAAATATACGAGTCGTGGAAAAGCCAATTAAATTAGATTAATCCCGTCACTCTAGCCAATTTGTTAGAGGTCTCGTAATCACTCGCCACTGACAGAATTAACTGTGTACCTTTTCTTTCACAGACACGTAAGAAGTCCTAAAAGATTCAATCAATTTCGCAATTCGTCAATGGATTAAAAGTTGACACTAATTGTCCGTTAAACATTTTATCATTGTGTACATTCGTGATTGAACTTTTCATCTTTATCAAAGGCGTGCGCTCATGAATAAATCCACACAGTTGTCTTCTTTCATTACTTCATTTCAAAGTGTGGGCCTTTGGTGTTTAAATTCTTATTCGTCAAGTTTCCTTACAAATAACTCCAAGCTCCATTGACAAAATGATGGCTACTAGACTACAACTTTGTAATCACAAAATCGTTTCTCGTTATTATTTTCCAGGTCGGTTACTTGATTTTCAATAGCCCATTCCTTCAATTTTACGATGTATAAAATGTAACTTTGACTTTCTTTTTGTCAAATTGAACATGAAAATCCATAGAATTAGAATGTAATTTAATCGAGATTGAGGTTCGAATTCGAGTGCGCACCTAGGTTTCCTCTGTCAGTCAGTTGTTAAATTACTCTTGTCGTTAATCAACATGTGTGCTTTTCCAAAACCATCTATCTTTTTCTCAATCCATTACTCGATAACATTTCGAATAATCTTTACAATTCACTTTACGCAGATCACTAAACTCCAGTGAACTGCACGAAAGAAGTCCCGTGGCCAAACACGGAACTAACATTTTAGATTCCTTGTGTCTATAGACATAAATCTCAAATTTTAATGTTGATGGCGACTGAAGCGCGCTTTCACAGGACTATTATGGTGGCGCGGATTCTAAGTTATATGTCGTCATATTCAAATTGATATACCCCCAACCCCCACACACACATGTGTGTGTATACAGGGACCGGATTCTGCAAAGGGATTTACGAATCCGCAGATTTGTTTACGTCTGAAAAACCGAAATTATTTTAAAAGGTTTGTTGTAAAGACATAAATTCTTTTCATATCACCATAATGAAAATATGATGTTATTTAAATTCAGCATTTCAAAAGAAATAAGTAATATTAATATTTCCGCTTTATTATCGCCTATGTGAGGCGAGGCAAACTCGCACATTATAAGATATGAATTATACCCTTTCTGATTTATTTTCCATTCACGTGAATGTTTTCGTCTGCATTCACTCAGTCGTTCGTTCTGAAAGCTCCATTCGTTTAATTAAATCAACGTGATGTTTTTATGAAATGGGTTCACTCTCATAAAAAAGTGCTTCGAATGTATACATTATTTTTATTATAATAGGAGAGTAAAAAAGTCGTGTCTGTACAATGAGTATATTTACCTCAAACAGTAACAGAACACGAATCAATGATATATATTTTTTTGTTTGTTCGCACTAATCTCAGAAACAATTGAACGGATTCGAATAAAACTTTTGTTGTATAGCTGTGTGGTCAAGACAACTTGTAGGGAATAATTTTTATTTTAAAGACTAGGGCCTGATGTAGAAACACAACATCCCAGCTAAACTATAAGAACTAGATAAATGGCAGCCTTACTAAAGTTGTTCAGATTGATGAGCATTTGCTGATGACATGAAAAATCAAAGACCTGAACCATCTGATGTGGAATTTTAAGAAACCAGCTACACTATAACATATATGGAATGGAATGAAAAGTTGTCAAATTGATGAGATTTTTTAGATAAGACTATAACATATAAAGAATATCGCACATAGTAATTACTAGCGGTAGCCCGCAGCTTCACTCGCGTGAAATTCGGTTTGCTCCGAAAATATTTTCATACGTCATAATCTTATGGCTTCCTTTTATATAACAAAGGGTGTGAAAAAAATGGTATATTTTTGTGGCAAACCGAATTCCACGCGAGCGAAGTTGCCGGCGACCGCTAGTCTAAAATAAAATGATTCCGTGTCAGAATTCATGGCAGGATATTTTATTAGCGTGTACAGTCATAGCGAAAATTGGCATGGCATTACTTAAAACATCTGAGTTGTATTTCAGACTCTTATTTGTTCCTTGAGGTTTCTTATCTAATCTAGTAATTTAAATTACAAATATACCATGGAAACCACTTACTATTGATAGAGGTAAAAGTAAAAGTTTTAATTCCTACTTAAATGCTGAGGGTTAGGACTTGACTGTTTTTGAGTTGTCTGTCAGATTACCAATAGTATAAAATATTTTTATGAAAAATCTTTTAAGGTATTATCAGAAATATAAACCTGCTTTTCTAACTTTTTGATATTAAATTACAAATAGATTTCAAGCTAAATTCGAAAAAGGTATTTATGTACCTATGATCTTTACGTAACTTGTATATTGTATATATGGTGCAATAAATAAATAAAAAATTCCTTAAATATTGCTAAGTTTTCTATATCAGGCTCTCCAGCTCAAGCTCAATACAAAAACTTATTTTTGACAGACTTGGAAAAAAAAGAAGGTTCTCAATTCGTCGGGATCTTTTATATGTCAGTGTACCTGCGGATTCAATAAAAAAGTTATTATGTTTCGCGAAGTGTTAGGAATTCCTCACCCCCGCCTTCCCCTCCCCATCTCACGGGCAATCTTGACAATCTTGATCAATCTTCGCATTTTCCACGACCGTACACTCGACAGCGGTTGGAGACGTATTAGATATTTATTGGAGAAATTATAAACCCCCGTAGGTATGTACCTCTACGACCACATCTGTTCCTAATGTAATTTTCACGTTCGAATTTGGTATGCAAAATACGAATGTCTTAGTTAGCTTCGAATTTATTTTGATATGAAAAGTATGCGGTATAAGACAATAAGATATAATAATACTCGTAATAAGAGAAAAAGATAATAGTACAGTATGTATACTTATTTTATTTTGCCTTGAAACTCTGATATCGTACCAAATCAGAAAATGTTATTAAATGAGGTCATCGTCGCTAAAATATTCGCGTCTTATTTTAGGACCTAAGGTCGGTCATATGTTGTGTTAAGTGTTAGTTTAATTTATATAAATTTTACTTTCTCGTCATCTACTCAGATGCCATATTAGTGTTTTTGTATGTCTAATTTCTTCACAGTTGTTATTAACACAGAAATAAACTATGCCCCAATTAGAGAAAAGATAATTGTTTGATAAATAATATGAGAAAGAAATAAATTTTACATCTTTGGCATACTTGGATATCAATTTGATATTAGAATAGGTTAATTGCGGCGGAATAACAACTAAGCTATAAAGGAGCATTGCTCAGTCATAATAACAGAAACAGGTCAATTACCGAATACAGCTCGATTAAAACGATATTTTACATCCAAATCGCCTAGATGGTAAACAAAATTTCTGTATTCAACTTAAGACTCTATTCTATCTTGGTTGGAGTTACAAAATATACCAGTTTCATGTTTATTGAACTAATAATTTTGGTCATACTTCAATATCAGACAGACCTAAACCTATTGGGGTAGATGATTTCGTTGTGTATTTACTTGTTATTATTGCGGTCTCATTTTAAGTTTAACGAGGCTTTTAAACGTTTCAGCTTTATTCAACCTTTATTATTGTTATAATATAAGTACTGATAAATTAGGGAAAATCATAACTTACTTAATTGCCATTTAAAGTAGTTTTTACGGACTTCAAAAAAAGGAGGAGGTAGAACCTCCGAGGTTCTATGTTCGACCGTATGTTTTTTTTTTATGTATGCTCACCGATTTCTCCGCCAATTGTTGACCGATTTGCAAAATTATTTTTTTATCAGAAAGAACACACTTCCAAGTTGGTTCCATTTTCATCATGTCAGGATCTGATGAAGGGATCCCAGAAAAATCGAGGGCAACCCTCAAATTTTATAGGCACATGAAATGTTTTGTATTTTTTACCAAAGCTGCACCAGTATTAAATTGTCAACTTTAAAACATGTGATAGTGCAATCAATGGCTCAGCTGATGATGGAAGGTCAACTCCTCAACGGTTAGGAGTTAAAAGATGACTCTTTCAATACCGTATTCACATTTAGGCTGATGGTTATTGGCGGGGGAGGAGGGAAGGGCTATAAAAATGAGACATTAAAAAGCATGAAAAAAATAATCTACGAAAAGCAAACCTCCTATAAAAACCTCGAACTAAAAAGTATAAAATAATATTTTTAACACTTCATACGAGTTATAACATTTTATAAGAGTTTTCACTTGAGAAAAGGTGCCGAAGTCGGCGCCCAAGACTATCTTGTAATAAATACTTCATTCAATTAACTTCTGTAACACCTTTTCTCGAGTGTACTGTTATAAAATGTTATTTGAAGTGTAATGAAGTTTTAAAAATATTATTTTATACTTTTTATGTGTAAAATATTTCCCCTAGTCTGCCTGATTAGCCTACAAAGGCGACAACAACCCACCACCCCTACCCACCGAAAATGTTATCTAATCTAATGTAGAGATTACCGTATTAATATAAAAATATATATTAAAACGGTCTCGGTCTGTCATTATCTTCCTCTTTACTATTTATAAAGAGTTAAATCATAGACAGCGGCAACGTTTATAGGTAATCCGAAAACCCGAAACGCTTGCGCAATGTAATCGTCACCTGGCGCCTTCTTTTGATATAAAGTGTACTATATAAATAAATCAATAAATATTTCACAACATCACATACATTGACCTGACTCAGAGATAGGTAGCTCAAGCAACTGTGTTACGGATATCATAATCAACAGTGGGATTACATATGTATACATATAATTTTCTTTTGTAAATACATACTTACAATAAATAGAAAACACCCGGACCAATACAAACAAACATGTTCATTTCATGCACACAAATAAATCATTTCTTCCTTATACACATACTCATGGAACGGTGACGGCAAAATAATAAAATCTTATAATTACTTGGATTGCATATTATTCCGGCTACCGTTAAAACATCTAGTCTATCAGGTTCACAATAGGAAATATAACCGCCGCCCGAGGACTTAGGCGAGGTGTACAAGGCCGAGGCTTAATCAAGCCTGGTTGACGCTCAATCTGAGGAAATGGGATATAAATGGGAAAGTAAACAAGCTCACGAGGCGGCCACTCTTTCCGCTGAGAGGCGACCATGCTAAGGTATATGTTTGATGAAATCAAACGTATCAATGTATTCAGAACGTGATTTCGCAATAAAAGTACAAAAAAAAATAGTTACCTACCTTATTCTATTCCACGGGGTATACTACCCCGTGGAATAGATCATATGTACCTGAAACGTCAATTAATATTTTTTCCAAGCTACGAACTTCAAGATCAACATTATTATCTCAAAAGCTCTAGAACCAATCTTTAGAGCATTCATGAACGTGAGAAGTCACAGACACAAAGCATTGTGAAACGGAAGGCAATTTGATACCAGCCGGACTTTGTCGCACGCAGGCACCCGCCGACTTCCAGTGCGGATATAGTGCTTTCCTTTTGTGTGCACTACCCTTCGTACCCGACGGCGACATCTTTCAAAAGATATTAGTTTATTCTACCCAGTACCCGAGTGATGCCAATTTTTATAAATCCAAATCGAGTCATTATTTTGACTAGCTCCTTGGACACTTAAGCGTGAGCAAATTAAACAAGTTCTTTTTAACCCTTTCAGCGCATTACCAGTAGCGGCCGAGAGCTGCGCGACGGTTCAATTAACTAGAAAATGGTTTCGTTAGGAATGTCCCGTGGGGCCCGTCAGCTGATGGTGTTTGCAGAGGCCGTGTAGACGGACGAAAATTCGATTATCCGCTCTCCCCGGTCGGTGCGCGACGCGGAACTTTGCAATTATTATGTGTCGGCTCACATCAGCGCGTACGTCAGCCGCTGCCCGGTCAAGTTCCTGTGCCTGTGACACAGATACTTCGTCACTCAGAGGCATGGTCTAACTTGCGTCAAGTGATTCGTCACATCGGTTCCCCTTCAAATTCTGTGAACATGGAAACGACTCAGGATGTCAAGCTTCTTCAGACTTATTGAAAACAAGCCTTAGTGTATTTAGGCAGTTCCAACTTATCTGTAAGCTAATATGGTTTCTTCTTGGTTTCCACACTGACTGTCTATATGGTAAGCTGCCGTGTAAAACGTAACGTTTGATATCTATTCAAGATTTCACTTTTAGTCCAGCTGATAACTACAATATCTATTCAATACTTTTGAAGTGGCCACTTACTATAGATGGCCATATAGATGAGAAAGGGTCCGAATAACCAACCATACAACCTAAATGTGCCTACAGTCAGATAATCCGCTTAGCCAAGACGCTGGCAACGCGCCGGAGCTTTCGGCAAACAGTCCCTTATCGAGGCACAGTTATAACTTAATAGGACATGGGCCCTTAATTAGCTTTTCATTTTCCTTAATTGGTTTTCAGATACGTATTTCCTTTCTTTTCGCTTATAGTTAAGCTTATAAAGATTTTGCATACGTATCACTTGGCACCATTTCACGATTATGCTAACTAATTCGACCAGCTATGCCATCTCTCTCAGATGATCGATAACAACGTATTTATTATATCTAGGTATTCTTTCATTGTGTGCTTCAAGCTCACTTAATATTTTAACTGACCTATATAATGTGAATTACACTTATTTTATGTTCACACACTGCCTCGTTATCTTTAGTCCAAGAGGGGCGTATGTACGAGCTACTTCGTACATTCAACAGCATCCTCAGCGACCTACACTCGGCGTGACTGACAGATGGACCGTCTTCAGTCGGCCAAAAGACACCTTTATCTGTCTCGTAAGCTTGCACCCTTGGCAGAGCGGTTACGCTCGGATACATTTTGGGCTTTAATTCCTTCAAATTACCATACCTTTGATATACTCGTATCTACCTATAGGTTGCATGCAAGTAATTCCGGCTAGAGTGTTAGCTATTTTGGATTTTGCTCTGTAATTCTGTATTCAAGAATTCGATCTTCTGTATTTCTCTAGCAATTTGAGTAAACTAGTCCCAGCTATATTTATAAAAGTAGAGTTGAGTAACCAAGTAGCAGATGGTAAAGATACTTCAATTCTAGCAAGTCTGAATTACCGGAGTGCGGCGTCTCACTGCGCTCACAGTGACGCCAGTAATCCGATTACCAGGCCCGAGCGCGATGGCGGCGATGGTGCCCACAGAGCCTCGAATAGTGCTGATTGTGGCCACACATTTAACGTACTAGGACCACATGATGCCCCAATTCCGTGTCATAGTGGGTTCGGGATTTTCTTTCATCTTCAACACAACTCGGTTTGGAAAACTCGTTTCGTATACATATTGTACGGCTTTTTGTTTATTCTGTGAGATTATGGATCGTCCTAAACTGATTGGCCTTGCTTCGAAAATTATGGGTTTGGGTGTCGACTTACATATTATGTCACCTAGAATATTTTATTGACGGCAAATTAATTTGATTTACCTGAGAATTTTATAACTTACTTGATGAAGTTACTTACAATATTCATTTTAATGATAAACAGAAAAAATCTTATTTTTAATCAAAATGCCATGTTTAGTAAAGTCCAGTGGTCCCCAGTGGGCGTTTCTCATGAAACCGAAGTACTCAGGTAATCCGATTACCCGAGATACAGCCATGGTCACACGGAGCGCTTCCTGACTGGCGATACTGGCGAATTATGAGGCAGTATTAATGTTAATGTATAGATATCATACGAGTATAGAAAAGATGCAGCATAGATTGTTCATCTTCAGATTTTAAATCCTGAATCTATAATAGCAGTTTAACTTGAATTATAATTAATCAAGACGGGAATTAACACGATATTTGTTATGTGATACAACATTGTGTACTCACATATTTTACTCGACGTTTCGGCTACGTTACAGCAGCCGTGGTCACGAGCGGACTCAAAATAATAAATATCGTGTTGATTCCCGTCTTGATTAATTATAGTTATAATGCAACGCGAAAATTTAAAAAACTATTAACTTGAATTAGCCTACTATTTACTCAAATATAGTAAGTAGTTCAAAGAATTATTCATTTCCTTGCTGGCGCAGTAGGGCTTTTCCTGTACATATAAAAATATCCATATATTAGTATATTCATATTGATATATGTACATACATACTCGAGCCTATCTCGGACTCAGTGAAATTACCACTATATTCGTTTCTATTTTCCTCAAACATATCAATGTCATTTAGAGAAAATAATATGACTGTGTATCAAATACAGGTGGTATTTATTTGAGAACGCTGTGTAAGATTCAACCAGGCTGTGATCGACTTCGTTAGTAATAATTGGTCGTAGTATGTACTTGTTGTAACTTTTAGTAACAATTAAGAAAAGTTTTCACGTTAACTTTCAAATCCATACGGATATGTATAGAATCGTAAGAAGAAGTATTTTATTTCTTTCTTTTGCAATAACTTCTAATATATGTAGAAAGTCTTTTCGGCAGCAAATGTAATACGTTTGTGTAATAAACGATGACAAAATGTGTCTGCTACTTATTGCTACAGGAGGAGAGATTGTCGTGAGAAACAGGTGGTAGAATCAAAATATCTTGTAAGTTCTGTAGAAACTGTTTGTACATACAATGGTCGAACGGCGTATCCAGGAGCCCAATCCTCGTGCTTTTATTGTATGGTTTTCATTCGATTTCCGCCATGTTTATTTTTTATATTAGAAATCTCGAGAATGGAGGCTCCAGACGACCCGCTCATTAGATTTCAATAGATTGATCAAAATGAGATATCCTGCGCGAGACCGGAACAGGTCCAATCGTGCTTTTCGGGTTAGATTAGATTAGGTATTAGAGGGGGCGACATATTTCCCACACTACTTGTATGAAATGTTTTGAAAAACTTGAGGGATTTATTAAGGTATGTCTCGCTACCGACTCGCGAAGTCTCGCTATTCTATTTACTAAGTGGTTTAAATCCCGCTTTCTCCAGCGTTCTTAATCTCCGAAATTGTTTATGTTGACTCGTAAAGATTTTACATAAATGCCTTTTCTATTGTTACAGGGCGGTGCGGCTGCGCAGCGATAGACTGTGCCGGTAGCGCGCACCCTGGAGCCCCACAAGGGCCCGCGTAAGTACCTCTATCTTTGCTATTTATAAAGAGGTAAATTTACTAGACAAGGAGGTGGTAGAAATACGCACATAGATTTGATACAGAGGTGTATGCTCGAATTCGAATCGACGAACTTACGTATGGAAAGCGCGTTCTTATTCGCTGAGATACCATTGGTCATCATAATCAGCGCATGCATACTAGCAGTGAATTTGAACGATGGTAGCTCTGTAGATAAGAATGCGCCTTTAATTTTTTTTGTGATAGGTGGCAGACGAGCAGACGGATCACCTGATGGTAAGCGATTGCCGCCGCTCATGGACACCCGCGACACCAGTGGAGTCACTAGTGCGCTGCCAACCTTTTGAACCCCCCTTTCCCCCTGAATTGGGCCTCCAGTACCCTCACTCACGCAGCGAAACAGCACAATACTGCTCCACGCCGGTTTTTTGTGAGGCCGTGGTATCACTCCGGTCGAGCCGGCCCATTCATGCCGAAGCGTGGCTCTCCCACAGTAATATATGTATATCATACGGGGGGTCGTGGTTCAAATCCGAGCATGCCCTGCCCTCTGGAATTTATGTGCATGTTTCTACTACCATTATCCCGTTAGTGAGTGAAAAAATCGAGAGGAAAACTGCACGTCTCGGATAATTTCTAAAAATATGTATTATGTGCAATATTTGAGATAATGATTCTCTGGTTAAAGAAATTTATTCTCATATAAGACAAGTTACAGTCACATGAGAACATAATGACATATATCAGTAAATAGTTAAAAGCAAATAAATCGTTCAAACGCTTTACCGTTTGGTTAATACTCACCTAGTGCCTTCTTAAAAACATTAATATTACTATGTACATTCCAAAATGTGTTTTGCGAGTTGTATTTTGAATGCACTAAGTGAGTTTACATTTTTTATTTCTGAGGGTATTTTGTTATACAATTGCGCTCCCTCAAAAGTAATCATTTTTTTGCCGTAATTGGTTCTGACTTTGGGTAGTGCTGAACGTGTGACCGTGATCCAGTTGGTCTGGTTCCCTGGCTAAGGGTTGCGAAGGTCAGACGGTAGTCGTTATTGTAATTACCAGACTTCTCGAATCCTGGGTCATGGTCCAAGCATGCTCCGGGCTTCTAAGCAACAGCTACGTCCAAAGTCGGCCCAAAACTGGAAATCACACGCTAAGATGAAGAGGACTAGCAGTGAATAAACGCAGGCTGATGCAATTGATTGAGTAAATGTAGATATGTATGGCTTGCAGTGGTGCGGAGGCCGCGGCGGCAGGATGGACGACGCCGGCAGCAACAGGCAGCGGCAGGCGACGAGAGTCTTCAAGAAGAGCTCGCCCAATGGAAAGGTATGTTACCAGCCAGTTTAGTAAGTTTGGGAAGCTCATTACCTAAGGCGCGTCGCCCACACGACAGTCGAGGCTGGGCGGAGTCGAAGCAGATGCGCATAACCGGCGCACCGTACCTAAAGGTTAAATTTAATCATAAATAAATAACGTGCGCTCACATACTGGAGTCGCGGCAGGGGCGAGGTGAAGGCGTGGCGGTGGTGGGGCTTTCGAGTGAGCCCTCGCCGAGACTCCAATTTTTCATTTCGTTTCGTGCGTATGAATTGATTAAAATGAGAAGGATGCATAGCCGCCCGCGTCTCTCTACTCTACGTGAGACCAATCCTAAATTGCGCCTCGATGTCGCGTCGCCGCAACGTCGACTGTCGTGTAGATGACGCGCCTAAGGTTCTACGGTCCAACATATTTCCTAGACATATTTAATTACTGTTCTCTTTAACTAAGCGTAAGTTGAAGTGTTCCCAGGACGCTATGATTTGAAAGTTTCTAAGAGTAAATAGTCTGTTACTAGACAGACAGACTTCTGTTTATTCGTAAATATCTTTATAATACGATTTTAATGGCTCAATAACAACAATAATATTATGTTATTTTCAGATAACAGTATATTTAGGGAAGAGAGACTTTGTAGACCACATTACACATGTAGACCCGATTGGTGAGTATCCTGTATAAAAACTATCCTTTAGCAGTAATTAAAATATCATAGTATTATTCATAAATTTAATACAAGTCCTATAAATGTTGAGGGTAATTACACTTAACAGGTGGTATTAAACGTCCCCCGGGGGCCTTTCGTGATGGCGTGGCTTATGTGAGGAATAATAGATTTCCCGTGGAACTATGCAAGGTTGCGTCATGGTCACCTTTTAATTAAATTTGCTTTGCGTGCTTCCTGGTGTGTTTCGTTACTTCACACGCTTAGAAACGATTTCTCTTCAAAGCCACGTTTCGGAATGAATGGGTCTCGGCTCGACAGGGGCGATACCACGGCCTCACAGAAAACCGACGTAAAGCAACCTCCGTGTTTTGTCGAGTGATTGAGGTTACCGTATGCCTAATCCAGGAAAAAGTGGGGTTTAAATGTTTGGAGCGCACTGGTGATCCTATCGGTGTTTATGGACTGCGACAATCTCCAACACAAAAAATTGCCGGCTTAGAATGTATCTAAAATCCATTAAAAAAGTAGTCCACCAGTCGTTGAATAAACAAGGCGGGATTATGCCGAGGCACGATCCGTCCTCTGAGCCGTCTTCATCGCGGGCACATGTAAATGTCGCTTTGTACCGCTCCTCACTATTCACTGATCCGATGATCTCTTACTTCTCTATGAATTTCATAAACGTGAATTTATACCTTACTGTATTCGTAGATAGTTAAGGGGTATATAGTAAAGGGCGGAATATTATGGATATCTCATACAATAGATAAGTTTCTTGAAGAATTTAATTAGTGGAATAAAATAGGCAATCTTTATCTTTCAAAACTTTCAAAAAACATTGATTGCAGTTTTTGTTGGGAACCCTTAGCTGGACAATGATTGTATCTTCATTGCAATCTATTGTATAATTGTATTCTATTGAAAAAATACCTATACCTTACACCTTTTAAAAGCACATTTTATGATTCCAGACGGGGTAGTACTAATCGACCCGGAGTATGTGAAGGAGAGGAAGGTGTTCGGCCATGTGCTGGCCGCGTTCAGGTACGGCCGCGAAGACCTCGACGTGCTCGGCCTGACCTTCCGCAAGGACCTCTACCTGGCCGCCGAACAGGTAACCAAGAAAACGGTAAACATCACTATACGCCACCGCCTGAGTTTCCCAATTACATAGTTTCCTGATATAATGGTAATGGGTAGGGGTGTTTGTGGTGCCTTCGTTTTTCCTTTCTCAAATATGTTACTTTATGTCAATGGTCAGGGAATAGGTATGCATGTTTTTTTACGAATAAAACTTTATTAAAATTGAGATAAGCATGTTAAACGATGTTGCAATCTCAAATAAACGTAGGTAGAGGTTTTCGTTTTGAATAAAGTTGATTCATGTGATGTTATTTATAGAAAACATAATTGGAAGGTCCGTGTGGTCTTCCCCATAAATGTACAAAATGACACTCGGCACTCGAATTTCTTGTTCGTTAAATCGTGTTTGTAAGTAAAAGAGCAACGCCGCTTTCAATTTATAAACCAGCCTAATTATTTCTTTTGCACTCCACGTAGAAAGACGCAATCAACAGTTGTCCAGGCCACGACATAAACAAGGCCTGAATCAACAGGTCCATAGGTCTTCAGGGCTCGCGGTGACGTACCCGCTTTGTCTAGCTAACGACTACATAGCTGGCCGCAGATGTATATCGCGGACAAGGAGGCGTATATACAATACCCTAATATTATACGCCCATATGGATTGAAGCCTGGGTACAATGGACATTTATAAGCTCCTCTCTTGCTTGCTATTATGTATGTGTGTTACTGTAAACGCTCGGCAAAACTCTACTCTCAAAAGAAAAAGAAACCTAGATCCAATAATTAAACTCTCCAAAAATGGCCGACTTAACGAAATCTTTATGATTTTTAATCTTCATAAACTATAAATTCTGGTTTGCATTTTAATGTCAACACTTTAATAAATTAACCCGCTTAATTCTCTTTAATTCATACATGCAGTACGCAGATAAATAATGCATGCAGCGTAATAAATATTAATTCATTTGTCCTAATTGTGTGAAATATAATAATGAATAAATTATAATTGCTACATAATTTATAACATGATAGCCCCACGCGTGTGTGTGAGTCACGTCCCAGTAATTTAGAGATTGTATAACATTGATACATTTGTTTATCTGTTATACCACATTACGACGAAAAAACACTGCATAATAATTAATAATGCATGATAGTTCATTTTTATTTATAAGTTTTATACGTAAATATAAATTCATACACGATCTTTTCTTCTTTAACTTAGCGTGTTATTCCGGTTACGTACAAATCTATTGCTTCGGGCGCCCGGGGTCTTCACTTACAATATTTCGTTTGAATAAATGGTGCTGGTAATAAAAATAATTAAAGTTATATTTTTTTTCAACAAATGCATAAGTTTATTCATTAATTGAGATGTTAATCTATACTTGTACTAATATTATAAATACGAAAGACTGCTGTAAAGATTTTGAAGCTTATTTCCTCATTAGAAAACAATCTACATTTTAGGTTAGGCGCTAGAAGAAGAAAAATAAAACGTCTCATTCCTACGGGAAAACATCAATTAGTATGTACAAACAGGAACGATAAAAGTGGGAAGCTACTTTAAAAAAATATAATGATGATCACAGACCAAGACACATTGTAACTTTTTTTTCATTTTTTTAATCAGCCTATAAACTGTCCCACTGCAGGGCAAAGGCCTCCATCATAGAAATCCAGTTACCGCTACTATGATAGGATTATTAGGCTTAATCACCACGCTGCGGATTGGTGATCACAAACCCGAGCGATTTTTTTTCTTAATCATGACTTATTCTCTACGCTCGCTCTGTAATTCAGATATACCCA
Organism: Marasmia exigua; assembly: GCA_019059595.1. NCBI lineage: Eukaryota > Metazoa > Arthropoda > Insecta > Lepidoptera > Crambidae > Marasmia > Marasmia exigua. Next base: position 28,445,113 of record CM032463.1, on the reverse strand, counting down.
CCAACGAACACTGTGAAGAGGCCGCTGACCAGGTTGCAAGAGCGGCTGGTCCGCAAGCTGGGTCCGGCCGCACACCCGTTCTACTTCGAGCTGCCGCCGCACTGCCCCGCCTCCGTCACGCTGCAGCCCGCGCCCGGCGACACCGGCAAGCCCTGCGGCGTGGACTACGAGCTCAAGGCCTTCGTCGCCGACTCGCAGGACGACAAGCCACACAAGAGGTACCCGCCACGCGACCCACCATCAGTTCGGTGAACCGAGGTCTACTCCGACGCTGCAGTCCAAGTAGATACAGTAGCTACAACCCGCGCCTGATTGGAACTTACAGGCTTTCGACCCCAAGCACCAGGTCTTTCTAGCCGAGCTATTATAAAATTCTAAAAACTGACCAAGTTGCGAGTCGGACTCGCCCATGAAGGGTTCCGTAGCAGCAAGTAAAATAATGGAAGGTAAATTGCGGTTTATGGTTTATGACGTATAAAAAAACGACTTACCTACTTGATCTAGTTCAAACCAATTTTCGTTGTTAGTTTTCATGGTAATGTAAGTGATATATTTTTTTTAGTTTTATAATTCTTTTATAGTAGAAGTTAGAGGGGGGAACACACATTTTATCACTTTGGGAGCGTCTCTTGCGCAAAGTATTTTTAAAAACCTATCCATAGATACCTTACACGTATGGGTTTGATGAAAAACAAATTTTAGAGTTTCAGTTCTAAGTATGGGGACATCCTCAAAAAATTATTTTTTTCTATTTTTGTGTTAAAATCGTCAATAGTGTAGTTCTAATAATTTTGGAAAAAAGTGGCTGTGACTTACGGACGGACGGACAGACAGACAGACAGACAACGAATCTATAAGAGTTCCGTTTTTTGCCATTTGGCTACGGAACCTTAAAAAAGGTATACCACTGCAATTCAAATAAACTCACAAGATAAATTGACAAGCCGCAGCACACACCCAGTTTCAAAAAGTGTTTCTAAACTCAATTTAAATTTGTTACTATCGTGTATTTCAGAAATTCAGTCCGACTGGCGATCAGGAAGATAATGTACGCGCCGAGCAAGCAGGGTGAGCAGCCCTCGGTCGAGGTGTCCAAAGAGTTCATGATGAGCCCAAACAAACTGTACCTGGAAGCTTCTTTAGATAAGGTTAGCTGTCATTATAATAGAACCGATGAATCGATTTACAATTGAAAATTCATGCTATTCATAAGCTTGTGGTGTGTGTAAAGGTACGCGCACATTATGACGGGCCGCAACGTGCTGGGTCGGAGCGCTTCGCAGCGCAAAATGCTTACATAATACGCTATGACGGGCCGGGCTGGGCCCGGGCAGCAGCGTATTAACGTATTTTGAATACAGGGAAATTTTACCAGAATTACGTGATAAATCCGCATACCTTAGCACACTTTGCCGGAGGGCATCGAGTTTACCGGTGCGGATCGCATTGCATTTCTAAAATCCGTCCAGGAAAAACTGATAGTCTGCGCCCCGGAATAGTGAGCGATAGTTCATTTAAAATACAGACAAGCCATCTAAGCGGATTTTTGCGCTCCGGCCCGGCACGCTGCGGCCATCCTAATGTGCGCGTACCTTTTATGTCTGGTTCTGCAGATTTAGGTACTAGATCAATATTAGTGAGATAGATACTAGAATAAAAATCTAGAATGTGAGTTCTTGTTTCAGGTACCTTATCTTTTTTTATGGAACGTTCATTTATTTTCCCAGGAGCTGTACCATCACGGCGAGAACATCGCCGTGAACGTCCACATAGCAAACAACTCGAATCGGTCCGTGAAGCGCATCAAGGTGTCAGTGAGGCAGTTCGCCGATATCTGCCTGTTCTCCACCGCGCAGTACAAGTGCACCGTCGCCGAGGCCGAGAGCGAGTCAGTACAACCCCCTTCATATGTCACTTAACATACGCGCCAGTCATTGATACAGCCAACAACTCGAATAGGTCTAGACATTCTGCTTGTTCTCCACTGCACAGAACAAGTGCACCGTCGCCGAGTCCGAGAGCGAGTCAGTACAGCCCCCTTCATATGTCACTTAACATACCCGCCAGTCATTGATACAGCCAACAACTCGAATAGGTCTAGACATTCTGCTTGTTCTCCACTGCACAGAACAAGTGCACCGTCGCCGAGTCCGAGAGCGAGTCAGTACATCTCGCTTCATATGTCACTTAACATATGCGCAAGTCATTGATACAGCCAACAACTCGAATAGGTCTAGACATTCTGCTTGTTCTCCACTGCACAGAACAAGTGCACCGTCGCCGAGTCCGAGAGCGAGTCAGTACAACCCCCTTCATATGTCACTTAACATACCCGCCAGTCATTGATACAGCCAACAACTCGAATAGGTCTAGACATTCTGCTTGTTCTCCACTGCACAGAACAAGTGTACCGTCGCCGAGTCCGAGAGCGAGTCAGTACATCTCGCATCATATGTCACTTATCATATGCGCAAGTCATTGATACAGCCAACAACTCAAATAGGTCTAGACATCTGCCTGTTCTCCACTGCACAGTACAAGTGCACCGTAGCTGAGGCCGAGAGCGAGTCAGTACAACTCGCTTCATATGTCATTTAACATACGCGCAAATCTTTGATACAGCCAACAACTCAAATAGGTCTAGACATCCGCTTGTTCTCCACTGCACAGTACAAGTGCACCGTAGCTGAGGCCGAGAGCGAGTCAGTACAACTCGCTTCATATGTCACTTAACATACGCGCAAGTCATTGATACAGCCAACAACTCGAATATGTCTAGACATCTGTTCTCCACTGCTCAGTACAAGTGCACCGTAGCTGAGGCCGAGAGCGAGTCAATACAACTCACTTCATATGTCACTTAACATACGCGCAAGTCATTGATACAGCCAACAACTCGAATATGTCTAGACATCTGTTCTCCACTGCTCAGTACATGTGCCCACATGTGTCATAGCAGGCGACTGTACATCATGTAGGTCAATTCAACTTGCGTCATGCATGCCTTACCTCATGCTTAGGCCTACCGCTAGGCGTCACGTTTTCTGTACGTCTGTAGACCGCAGGTCACAGCATCAAAATTGTCCGTATAGTGCGGCAGTGTGGATGACAAATACACACATCTTTAATTACAATGCTGATAGTGTGTATGGCTTTATGTATGCGGCAGTAGAAATACTTAAATGTAATTAAATAATACAATGGAATGTATTCTATAACTGTATTGATTTATATTTACACTTTTATTCGTCGAGTTTCCTTCATTCATTTCAATATGAAGTACCTATTCTTCCTTATTTATATATAACCTGCGTTTTATATTAATTATACTACACATGTGTCGTGTGATGCACGCCGTCGTTATTGCGTAATGTTTTTGATTCAGGAAGCCCATATCGAAGGTGACGAGAGTATTTAGATTCCCCCTCATAAAGATGTTCAGTAAGAATTTAAAAATGCAGAGTCTGTAAGTAAATGTTTGCGTGTGCGTGCATGGACTGTTGCATTGCATACCTACAGTCGCCGACCGGGGTTTACCTCATCCGCTAGTATTTTTTTACCATTTATAAATACCAATATCCAGTTTTTATTTTTACTTAGTATATTTATGTAATAATAAATCATGTTTTTGAAATGTTATAATGTGTTATTTTGAAAATAGATTTACCGCAATTTGAACGTTTGAAATGCTTGCTATGAAAATGTTTCTAACAATGTCTTTAATTTACTTTTAATTACTTTACTTTTTAAATATTAAACCCCATGAACAATTTTTTTTTCTTAATGAGGCCAACTTCTTCTACTAGGATTGTTGCGAGAGTGTTGGAGCTGTAACACAAGAAGTGCCTAAAACATGCCACATAGAGTTCGACAAAGAATATTATCTATTACCACGAAAACCGAAACTCGCAGAAAAGCGGCGTGAAGTTGCACTGTGCTGTGTTTCGCTGCGTCGGTGAGGGTACCGGAGGCCCAATCCGGGGGAAAGGGGTTCAAAGGTTGGCAGCGCACTTGTGACTCCACTGGTGTCGTGGGCGGCCATGGGCGGCGGCAATCGCCTATCATCAGGTGATCCGTCTGCTCGTCTGCCACCTATCATATAAAAAAAACGGTATCGTTTTTGTCGCTCATCAAATTGATATTTTCACACATCACATTTAAAACTGAAAAACTAATTATTCACCTCGTAGATGGACCTCAGTCCTATGCTACGCCACCTAGCGGATTTCTCACACACTTTGAAGTGTGTAAGAGTTATTTAACCAGTAGTGGAATTTGAAGAAATCAATAGCCATTTGGGGCTGATTCCACATAGCTTTTATGTTTTTTTACTAGTTTTTTTTTTTATGTGATAGGTAGACATATCATCTGATGGTAAGCAATCACTGCTGCCCATGGACACCAGCGTCACCAGTGGAGTCTCAAGTGCGCTGCTAACCTTCACTCACGAAGCGAAACACAGCACAGTGCTGCTTCACGTTGGTTTTCTGTGAGGCCGTGGTATCACTCCGGTCGAGCCGCTCCCACCCTCACGGTCAAAGTAGTAGAATTAATGTCCAATTTGTCGTTTTTTGTCGGACAGAGAGGGCTGCCCGGTGGGTCCGGGGTTCACGCTGAGCAAGGTGTTCACGCTGACGCCGCTGCTCGCCAACAACAAGGACAAGTGGGGGCTCGCGCTCGACGGACAGCTCAAGCACGAGGACACCAACCTGGCCTCCAGCACTTTGTGAGTCGCGCGCAGTGCAGCACCTCGCACAGACACAACACAATAGTAGGAGACATGAGAAAGACGTAGTGTACGGTTCATTTGGGTAGGGGGAAACTCACCCTATTAAAACTCTTCCCAGAATTTTAAGATTTTTTTACTGGCCACTGTTCTAACCTAACCCAACCAATTTTTTTGTGGCGGTAATATATACTGAACTCTACAAAACCAAAAATATTGGTTAGGTTAGGTTAGAACAGTGGCCACCAAAATAATCCTAAAATTCTGGGACGAGTTTTAATAGGGCGAGTTTCCCTCTAACCCGGTTCACTAACCGTACAGATTCATGACGTAGGCGGAGTAAAATACCTTAAACAGTATGCATTCTTATAACCGCAACTGAAAGGGTAGATTAGCATCCAAGTTTATGTTACTTACTTTGTAACTTTTACTCAACTCTATACGTTTATTTACTCTTTTAACTTTAGTTTCGGTGACTAGTTACACCAAATTACTACTTCAGGTACACTACTACTCACCACTGCACAGTCTGTCACGTTAGACTAACAACAAGCTGTAACAGGGACTTAAATACCTTTACCGCTAAAAAGTCGACCTTCCCATGGCCCGGGGGACGCGCGGCGCGCGGAGTACGCTTGACCAACCGAAAAAGTTTATTTTTTTTTTGGGCCAATCGGCGGGATAGGATTTCTCAATCATACTCCCTCGGCCCATGGGAAGGTGAACTTTGTAGCGGTATTAATAGCGAAAAAACGGCAGTCTTTTTGAAATCAAACGAAGAAAACTATTTTTGAATTTTAACATGTTGCAAATATCTGTATTTTGTACAAATAAGTTCTAGCTATTAGTAAAATAAAAGAGGATGGGCTATTTCAGTATTTTGCACCTTTTGCGTGTTGTTTCTGTCATAAAGTTGACTAAGGCCCGAATCGGCCAACCTTATACCGATAGTAAATCTATGGTGTAACGCTGTTATTCTATACAAATCTGACGTTATATCATAGATTTATCCACGGATAAAGATTGGTCGAATCGGGCCTTAGAAAGCGATGTCTAAGTAGCTCTCAAAGGCTGAACCTTGAAGTGGTTCATGTGGTATTCATATATTAGAAACCATACTTTGAACCTTAATTGCTTAAAATACGGTCCAAAACCATTGAATTGTACTTATACATACGTAAGAAAATCGCAATCTAGCGGGATTTAATTCTGATGATACGGAAACCCACAAATTTGATTGAAATAAGTTAAAATAAGTACTCTTATAGTTTTATAAAATCATTTTCGTTTATTTTGGTAATTAAAAACAGTGAAAAATTCAGAAAATAAGCATATTACTCTTTTGTTGTGGGCAAGGAAAGCAATGACAAAACTTCTGACTCTAATTTACTTCAATTTTTCGTGGTATGCTCCTTAATCCTGCTAAATAGGGATCAGATGAGATTAATAGTCTATTTAGGAGATCTGTAACTATAGAATAAATGATAGATAGATTTTCGTCAAACTGATTTTCAGATGTGAATTTCTGTTTATATCTCTGTTGCTGGGCTCCATCACAGCCCCACTTAATCAGGCAGGTTAGTTCCTTTACTCCAGTTTTTAGAATTTCCATAGAATTTAACACATCTTTTTGGGTTAAGCATATACGTTTGATAGTGTGATCCACTAAAGATTGAAGATTGCATTCTGCAAATGTTTCTGTGACAGTTTTCTCTAATGGATAACACTGTTTTTTCATTTCCAGTATTTGGTCATAAGAAGGTAATAAGTTTTTAGCCAGTTTATTCACCTTATCACGAATTATATTGTATTGGTGAGTAGATAATTTAGCATCTATCATCATACCAAGAGCTACATCTGCAGATAGAAATACAGGATCTGTTGAAGCCTTTTCACTTAAAACTCCGTGGTGTAAGCTCAAGACACGCGGCAAGAAATATTTTTAATTTTATTTTTTATTCTTAGGCATTATGCAGTTGAATGTCATGGCCTCTTTTACTTTTTTATTTACTTCATTATACCGCCAATTTGGAAAAGCTGCTTTTAATTATATTTCGCACCAAAACCTGAATTTTCCCCGCACATGGCCCTATTCTACGCCGGATTATTGAAAATATTATTATTTGGACCAGAATTTAATTAGGGGAATTAATAATTTCAACCCAATACTCTCAGGTAAAGGTAGTACATAAATGTTCATACGGAGGTCAGTACATTATATTTTGAGTTATTTTTTGTAATTGTTCAAGTGAATGTCGTTAATAATTGCGTAAAACTTAATTAAATTGATTTGTTGCATCCCAGAACTAGTTAGTTTACACTTATTTTGTGATAATTTGTCGTTTGTTTACCAGCGATTTTGCACTAACTAGGTATCTTGGTAGGACGCCGCGCTTTGTTGCGCATGTGTCATTAGCACAAATTTAATTTTACTGCATTTATTGTTTGTTTTAGAATTGTATGTTTTATTTGGTAAACATTTACAGTTATTTAATGACAATTAGATATTAGGTCACCTTATTCAAAAATATTTTGTGATCCCAAATAATACAAATGTGTTGAGTAAAACTTTTGTACTGAATGTTCGTTAGTTAAAACTACCGATAAGTATAGGGTATCAAACATTGTCTGTTAACATTGTTTTTATTTATATTCAGGTTATTGTAAGCTTATTATTCCTACGTTCTCAAAGATGATTGAAGAGAAGGAACTGATTAGGAAGAGAGGCAGCTATAAAGGCCAGTTAATTTTATTTTCTAATTATTTAACTTCACTTGGCGATTCATTATTAACTCCGCTTTGTGCAAATGAATTGCAAAAACGGCTCAGCAAGCTTGAGTTGATGTATGATAAATTTGACGAGGTACAAATCAGCTTAGAGTGTTTAGCTGATGACGTGAATGTGAGACTGACAGAACGATCTGAGTTCGAGTGTAATTATTATAAGGCGATCGCTAGGGCTCAAGAATTGTTAAATACTTATGCCAAGTCGCAGCATGATCCCACCCGTGATTCTAGTCACGATTCTGGAAAATCAGTAAGTAACCGTCTCGTTAAATTACCCACTATACAGTTACCGAAATTTAGTGGATGTTACGAAAGCTGGCTTGAATTCCATGATACATTTTCCAGCTTAATTCATTCAAATTGTGACATAGATGATGTGAATAAATTCCACTACCTAAGGGCTTCCTTGGAAGGGTCTGCTGCTCTGGTGATTCAGTCCATCGAGTTCTCGGCTCAAAATTATAATGTTGCGTGGAGGCTTCTTTGTGATCGGTTTGACAATAAACACTTATTGATTCAAAATCACGTGTCATCATTATTTAATATCGAGCCTATTACAAAGGAATCCTCCACAACCTTAAAGTGCCTGATTGACCAATTAAATAAGAACCTGCGTGCATTACAGTCGTTAGGTGAACCTGTCCAACACTGGGACACACTTCTGATTCATATCAGCACGCAGAAGTTAGATACTAAAACGTTTCGCGAGTGGGAGGAGTATAAAGGTCGCTTAGACAAAAATCAGCGCATTACATTTACATCATTCATATCATTTCTCCGACAGCGCGCCGATTTGTATGAGACGCTCGAGCTATCATCTACACGCAGCGACTCTACTCATCATCATTCCCCTTGCAATAAAGGTCAATCCAAGCTTAAAACTTTAGTTTCCGTCAACAGTAATAGTCTCACCCGTTCTCACACTCAATTTCAAGCTTGCCCTAAGTGCAACTCAGATCATGATCTTAGTATTTGCCCTCAGTTTTTAGCATTGCCTAATAAAGAACGATTGCAACTTTTACAATCATTCAAAATTTGTTATAATTGTTTCAGTAATAGTCATTTTGCTAATCGTTGCAAAAAGGTTGGTTGCAAATTTTGTCACCGCAAGCATAACACGCTTGTACATATTCAATTTCATAATAAGCCTGATACTTCATTTTCCACCTCAGAGGTCAATCTCAACCACAACCCGTCGTCTCCCGTGGCTGACGCCGACGTAGCTTTGTCCGCCAGCGTGACACCAGCGCGCAGTGCTTCTGGTGAAGTGTTGTTGTCTACGGCGTTGGTCAAACTGTTTGATAGGCACAACAACGAACACATTGCTCGCGCGGTCCTCGATACTGGAAGTACGTCGTGTCTCATGACCGAATCACTGTATGAAAGGCTTGACCTACCTACTTGTAATGTGAATAGATCCCTTCAGGGTATTAATGATGCAGTGACAAAAATCAATAAAATGTGTCACGTGTCCGTGAAGTCACTTAATGACGATTATTTTACTAAATTACAATGTTTTGCGTTGCCAACCATTAGTGAAAAATTACCGAATCGCAAGGTTAATATTTCTGACTTAAACATACCATCTGATATCAATTTAGCTGATCCCACTTTTTACACGCCTGCTTCGGTTGACATCATTTTAGGGGCTGATGTATTCTGGGACTTATTAGGAAGCCAGAGAATTAAATTAGGTGACGGAATGCCAGTACTAACGGAAACCAAACTTGGCTGGGTCATTTCTGGTCCCATTAACAGGAGCATGATTTGCTCATCATTTAAAAATATGAGATGTGACTTTAAGAAGTTAAATTCTCGTGATGACTCTCATAATCAGAGGCAACGTAATCAAACTTGGCAATCCAATATCAAAAGCCGTAGGTCATCATCACATTTTCCTCCTAAAGGAAATTGTTATGTACAGTACAGTAACCCTTTTGTTTCACGTTAGGTAAATTTCCAACCTATTTACGGTAAACCGTTAATAATTATGGTAAGAATAAATTACTATCTTACTCTACTCTTTATTTACAAGTGTCATTATTATTTATTAGTTACTGACACGTTATGCTAATTATTACTTTAATACCTAAGTTTCTTTAATTAAACTTGAAGTGGTAAATCTATTACATTGCTGAAATGCAACGTTCTTATTACTTAAATTAACTACATATTTATTTTAAACAATTTCTAATAAATTCTAGTTTATCTATTAAATTTTTGTGTGTTTTTCAATTAGTATGCGAGTTAGTCGCATTAGGTAATTAGGTTTATATTACCTACCCTTATTAGAAATAACGCCTTATGTAAGTAAATACAGTCCTCTTATCGATTTAATTATTTCCTGTAAGCTTAGATAGTAAAATGCACTCAAGTTATTTTTTTATTCTAATTTAGGGTTGACTATTAGCCAGTAAGTCAGTCGTGACTTTGCTATCACCACTTAAAAAAATACCTACTTTCTATCGAACTCATTCTTGTTAGGTAAGATCAAAGTTGACTAATCAGAGCAGCGACTTTTCCATGTTCCCCTTTTCTTGAAAATGCGTTTGTTTTATATGATTAAATGTGCATTATCTGATTTCATTTAATATTGGGTGTTTAACAAATTCTTGCTTGCTTATTTCAGTTATTGCGAGTTTATTGATTTATTTTGATTTAAAACTCACGATCGTCATTTGTTAATATTTGTATCTTATATAGAAGGTATATGGAAGGTATAGGTACCTTCGTTCAGAGCTCAATTCATTATATTTTTTATTAATTATTTGATATCAACTTGGAGTTAGTTGTGCAGCACTTTAGCTAGGTAGATCATTTTCTTAAGGCCTACAGTCCTGATCAGTCCAGTCCAGTCTATTCAGTGACCTTTGAGATTATAATCAGTATTTAGTTTGTGAAGAGAGTATTGGGAAATTGTAACTTGTTAGTTCATTCATGATGATCAATAAACTGGTCCAAATGAAGACGATTCTAAATTCCCGGCGTCTCCACATAAAAGTAGAAGATCCAGATGTATCACGCTTCTAACACCAGGACACTTCGTACAGCCGTCCACTTACGTTGCTGCCAACTCTGAGTTACGAGTGATGCCTCTACAAGACGCCTTATCCTTATCCACATCCAAGTCTTCAGGACCTTTTAACAAGATGGAATCATGCTCTGCTCAGCTATCATATGCTCACGAAGATTATTATTGCTCCGACTACACCTGAAGAAAGGAAACTTCTTTCCTTATATTGAAGATGGACACGTATCGTAGCCTCACTTCTGGTGTCCAAAGGGGCATATTATGATCGGCTGACATTATGACCTCAGTTAACATGTCTTAAAGATACTCAGCAAGATCAGAAGGCTTCCTTAATAAGAAGAAATGTATGTTGAAAGCTGGAGCTTTCAACGCGCGGGGGCATGTTGAAGCCTTTTCACTTAAAACTCCGTGGTGTAAGCTCAAGACACGCGGCAAGAAATATTTTTAATTTTATTTTTTATTCTTAGGCATTATGCAGTTGAATGTCATGGCCTCTTTTACTTTTTTATTTACTTCATTATACCGCCAATTTGGAAAAGCTGCTTTTAATTATATTTCGCACCAAAACCTGAATTTTCCCCGCACAGGATCACTGATTAGACGGTTACGGCTCTGTTTGATCGATGTCCCAATATGTCCGGTCTCCGATGATAATTCTTTTACTATGGCTGCAGAATCTCGTTTACCAGCATTGCGTAAGTTGCATTCATTAGCCACTGCAATTTCTTCAGGACTGGTTGTCTTTAAAAGCGTTTGGATTCTCCGTTTTTTAGTTTTATCACAGCAGTCTTGAAAACGTTTTGCTGGTCTTCCTGGAGTAACTGAGCTAGATGATGGAATTTCTTGTATAACACTTTCAGGCAAAGTAATACTAGTTCTTAACCAATTCGTATTATTTTCTAAAAAACGATCACGATGACGATGACATTTTGTCCATTTTATTTCAATTTGTTGGCATAGTGCTCTCAACAAACCCTTGATTTTATTTTTAGAGCATTCAGTAAAAGTCACACGAGGGTAGTTATTCATAAAAAATGAAAAAACTTCATCAAAACGGTCACTTGCTCTATTGCAAGACCAAATTTCGAAAATTTGCAGTTTTGTTATTTCGATAGCCATCCTGAAAATAAAAAAATAATGTATGGGTGCCGCAAAAATGCGCAATATTTGTGGGTTGCATCTATTAGTTAAGATTATCAGCTTTATTGTGATGGTAAACTCTTTACTATATAATGGTATATAACTTGTTTTCGGGTCCAATGAATTTAAAATCTAAAGAAATCTATATTGATTTCGTGTCACAATAGAAATGGTTGATTTTAACAGATATTACCAATTATAAATCGGACAAAATGTATATGTACTTACGTATTAAACACTGACATTATAGTAAATAACGTAAATAACACTATTGACCTTATAACCACTTAGTTACCGCAATACGGTATTTGACTATTTTATTTTCATTTGTGTAATCAAAAGACCTCTCAATGATAGAAACATCGTTGAAAGAATTACTTGATTCTCATTTAAACTACCTGAGATATCACAACTTTAAAATCACATTATTTTGGGCAAACCCAAAACGCTCTATACAAATGGCTACAGAGATGTGACGTCACACGACAGTATATTGCTTGCATTTCATTTGAATTTTGTATGGTAGCTATATCAAATGTTTCGTTTATGTCAATGGTTCCATTATAATAGTTGGCGTAAATTATATGAGTTATTCAATGGTATAATTATTTTTTAAAATATTCATACTTTTAAAATGGACTTGCCCATGAATCTTTGAATGACCATAAAACCGGCTAGACGTTATATTTTTAACTGAGAATTTTTGCTATTCACACATATTTACCTATATTTTGATAAAATATTTATATTTTGTAAAATGTCGAGCTTAGTCAAATACCCTATTGTAATTCGCACAAATTTACGCTGCAAAATGCGTAGTGAGTGTGACTCAGTTTTGCTGCCGATTTAAAAAGCTCTAAGATTTTTGACAATCTACCCACAACAAAAAGGATATGATAATAGTTTTTAGTAGTAACTATAGAATAAATAGACATCAATAATTGCTGGATAAAACAATGTTAGAATTCCGAATTTGATCCCGCTAGATTGCGATTTTCTTACAGTGTGCGACGGGTAGCAATCGATTTAAATTGTTAGCTACTAAACCGGATCTATTTGAAACAATTTCGGGGTTACAACCTCTCGGCAAACACTTATACTATTTATTAAATAACCATGCACAAATGTTGGGTTCAACGCGTACGCAAAAAATTGATTACCGCCAAAAGCGGCTACTTTTAGCGTGAAACAATTTTTCGCGTACTATAACGGGCCCAACATTTGTGCATGGTTATTTAATAAAAAGTATAAGTTTTTGCCGAGAGGTTGTAACCCCGAAATTGTTTCAAATAGATCCGGATAAGTAGCTAACAATTAAAACCGATTGGCGTCGCTAGTGTGCCCTACCCGTCACCTTAAGAGTTTAAATAGTGGGTTACTACGTGGCAGAAAAACTTCTTAGCGCAATCATGCGGCTCAGTGGACAATAGCTCGTAAAGCTTATTTAAATTTAAAAGTTTCCGTTCCAGGATCGCAGACCCGTCGCAGCGTGAAAACCTAGGTATCATAGTCCAATACAAGGTCAAGGTGAAACTCTGTCTAGGACCGTTAGGAGGGTGAGTTGATCTGTAATTAATACAATGTCTTTGCTTGGATACCCGGGGTACGCTTGGACCATGATTCAGGATTTGGTAAGTCTGGCAATTACAATGAACCGACTGTCGTCTGACCTTGGCATCCTTTGAACAAGGATCGGGCCAACTGGATAACGGGTCCACTCTCAGAATCGTTTACTATAATAATACATAACGACCCGTTTGGAACAGTGGTAGTGAATGCTGGCTTTGGTCCAAGGGTTGCGGGTTCGATTCTCGCACAGTACAAACATTTGTGTGCATGAACATGTCTGTTTGTATTGGTCCGGGTGTTTTTATGTATTATACGTATGTATTTACAAAAGAAAAGTATTATATGTATATATTTGTAATTCCGCTGTTGGTTCTGATAACCGTAACACAAGTGTTTGAGCTACCTATCTCGGAGTCAGATCAATGTATGTGATGTTGTGAAATATTTATTTATTTTATTATTTATATATAATATAGAATTATGGGTACACAGTTTGAGAGGCGATTTACTTTTGTATGGCAGCAAGACTTGGCCTGTACTTGAGCGACACAAGCAGGAGTTGCATGTCACGGAGATGAACATGCTGCGGTGAATGTGTGGAGTTACGCCAAAAGACCGCGTGAGAAACTCACGCATACGTGGGAGACTTCATATCCGTAACATAGCAGATAAACTGCTGGAGATGAGCCTACGTTGGTACGGTCATGTCCTGCGAAAACCGGACAGCCACGTGGGAAACAAACGTATGGTCATGACACCACCGCCGGGTCCCGGCAGAAGGAGTAGACCTAAAAAGGTGTGGCTTGACATCGTAAGGGATGACATGCGTTCTAATAAACTGACGACTACAGATGCACAAGACCGCGCGATGCGGAGAAGTGGAAGTAGGAAAGCGGACCCCGGGCTCGAATTGACAGCTTGGGACGCAACCTGGACAAAACGCTAAGATGATGATGTACAGTTTGAAAGGCGTACGGTTTTTTTGCCAAACTATAATTCCAAGTGTTATTAATTTACCGAGTGAAATTAATAATTACACTACCACTCTGTATGGGAGGAAACCTGATGCTTCTCAAACATGGACAAGAGCTTTGACTAGAAAATTCATGATGAAATTTGGGTGGCGATGAAAAGTTGCCCTGTTAAATTTTCTCGACATTGTAAGATCTATTATGTTTTGTTTGAGCTAAAATAATTTTTGGCTAATGAAAGCCTTTAATCTTTATTTATGATCTCGCCGATGGACAACGTTCTTGGTAAAGTAAGGTTATAGATGTTTGTTTGTTTTGTTGCAGTGACCTGAGCGCGGAGCTGCCGTTCATCCTGATGCACCCCAAGCCCGAGGAGGAACCCCCGCGCGCGCCCGCCACCCCCGCGCCCGCCGACCACGACCTCATCCAGCTCGACCCGCGCCCGTCTGTACCCACCCATACACACCCATACACACCCATACACACACACACACCCCGCGCCCGCCGACCACGACCTCATCCAGCTCGACCCGCGCCCGTCTGTACCCACCCATACACACCCATACACACCCATACACACACACACACCCCGCGCCCGCCGACCACGACCTCATCCAGCTCGACCCGCGCCCGTCTGTACCCACCCATACACACCCATACACACCCATACACACACACACACACCCCGCGCCCGCCGACCACGACCTCATCCAGCTCGACCCGCGCCCGTCTGTACCCACCCATACACACCCATACACACCCATACACACACACACACCCCGCGCCCGCCGACCACGACCTCATCCAGCTCGACCCGCGCCCGTCTGTACCCACCCATACACACCCATACACACCCATACACACACACACACCCCGCGCCCGCCGACCACGACCTCATCCAGCTCGACCCGCGCCCGTCTGTACCCACCCATACACACCCATACACACCCATACACACACACACACCCCGCGCCCGCCGACCACGACCTCATCCAGCTCGACCCGCGCCCGTCTGTACCCACCCATACACACCCATACACACCCATACACACACACACACCCCGCGCCCGCCGACCACGACCTCATCCAGCTCGACCCGCGCCCGTCTGTACCCACCCATACACACCCATACACACCCATACACACACACACCCCGCGCCCGCCGACCACGACCTCATCCAGCTCGACCCGCGCCCGTCTGTACCCACCCATACACACCCATACACACACATACACACCATACACACACACCCCGCGCCCGCCGACCACGACCTCATCCAGCTCGACCCGCGCCCGTCTGTACCCACCCATACACACCCATACACACACATACACACCATACACACACACACCCCGCGCCCGCCGACCACGACCTCATCCAGCTCGACCCGCGCCCGTCTGTACCCACCCATACACACCCATACACACACATACACACCATACACACACACACCCGCGCCCGCCGACCACGACCTCATCCAGCTCGACCCGCGCCCGTCTGTACCCACCCATACACACCCATACACACACATACACACACATACACACACACACCCCGCGCCCGCCGACCACGACCTCATCCAGCTCGACCCGCGCCCGTCTGTACCCACCCATACACACCCATACACACACATACACACACACACACCCCGCGCCCGCCGACCACGACCTCATCCAGCTCGACCCGCGCCCGTCTGTACCCACCCATACACACCCATACACACACATACACACCCATACACACACACACCCCGCGCCCGCCGACCACGACCTCATCCAGCTCGACCCGCGCCCGTCTGTACCCACCCATACACACCCATACACACACATACACACACACACACCCCGCGCCCGCCGACCACGACCTCATCCAGCTCGACCCGCGCCCGTCTGTACCCACCCATACACACCCATACACACACATACACACCCACACACACCCCGCGCCCGCCGACCACGACCTCATCCAGCTCGACCCGCGCCCGTCTGTACCCACCCATACACACCCATACACACACATACACACACACACACCCCGCGCCCGCCGACCACGACCTCATCCAGCTCGACCCGCGCCCGTCTGTACCCACCCATACACACCCATACACACCCATACACACACACACACCCCGCGCCCGCCGACCACGACCTCATCCAGCTCGACCCGCGCCCGTCTGTACCCACCCATACACACCCATACACACACATACACACACACACACCCCGCGCCCGCCGACCACGACCTCATCCAGCTCGACCCGCGCCCGTCTGTACCCACCCATACACACCCATACACACCCATACACACACACACACCCCGCGCCCGCCGACCACGACCTCATCCAGCTCGACCCGCGCCCGTCTGTACCCACCCATACACACCCATACACACACATACACACACACACACCCCGCGCCCGCCGACCACGACCTCATCCAGCTCGACCCGCGCCCGTCTGTACCCACCCATACACACCCATACACACCCATACACACACACACACCCCGCGCCCGCCGACCACGACCTCATCCAGCTCGACCCGCGCCCGTCTGTACCCACCCATACATACACTAACCCCGCTCCCGTCTGTACCCACCCACAAACTCACTTAAACTTAGTCTTATCCTTAATTAGTCTAGTCAGCGAGAAGATAGAGTCCAATCACGGTTATTTGGCACGTGGCAAAACTCGGCACTATGCTGTTTTGACATTTTCGCATAGAAAAAACTATTTTCAACGCTCTCCTGTCAATATCCCTGAAGTGCCTTCTGATCGTGTTCGGTTTGTGAAGGGAACAACCGGGGATACCTTGGAATTTGGAACACAAATTTTGACTTCACGGAATATCACGTAACTTCGACTATCAAGTAATAATATCCATATACAAACATAAAAGTCCCTGTCCCTACCCCTTCCATGGATTTCCCTCTACACCTTATTGGGCCATTCATTGACTGGGCTAAATACCTATTCTATTGTTGATCTCGCAAGTGACATCTCCTTCTCTCTCTCCCCGCAGTGACGAGAACGGGCAAGAGCAGGACGACGACATAATCTTCGAGGACTTCGCGCGGCTTCGACTCAAGGGCGCGGAGTCCGACGCCTGAGCGCCTCGCCCGCACCCGCGCCTTGCGACCGCCAGTACCCGCACGCCAGTGTACCTTCACTGTTAACTTGCTCCACGAATGTCACCTTGGCATTGAGACTCGAACTGCTCCGTAAACTATAGCTTAATTAGAATGACAGATGTCATTTCGCACCCCCTGATCTAAAGCGAATCAATTCAAAAATTAAGATTTTTTAGTTAAACTCACCATCAAATTGTCTCCACTACCTATCGACCAACAAAACAGATTTAAAAATATCTCTAGTAGTGTTGTTGCGATAGCGATAGACTATCGATAGTATCGTGATACTATCGTGACCTCGAAAATCAATCAATCCTCGAAAGCCCTATCGAAAATATCGGCCTTTGACGATATTTTCGATGCTATCGATAGTATCGATTGATAAAAATATGTAATATTATTCATATAGATCGATACTATCGATACCAAGTTTTGTTCCGTAGAATTTAATTTTTTAGACATTAACCATTTTATATATCGCAATCTAACGTTATTACCGTGCTAAAGATCATGTCATCCCTTTCCAACACGCAGTGTTAAAAGGTGCTGGCACGAATTTTGTTCCGGGTCTATCCTTGGCTCGCGATTTTTAATAAGGAGGCAATATTTGTAATTTTAATCAAGCTATATTTTTCGGATAGCATCTGACGCTGTTGACGCACGTATGCACGGTAATTGTATCTCTAGCATTAATTTAACTTGACCCTACTTTTGAAATCAACATCAAAGCCTCACGGATTGTCCGCCTACAGTATTTGTAAAGTAATATCTTTTACTTGATTACAAATACAATAGGAAGATTCAAGCAATTCTAGTGGTTGTCCGAGAGTATACCGAGATGCGAGGCGCGCGCGTTCCGCCCGCTTATACGAAGTTAAAATACTGCTACTTATAATGATCGTGAATTGTGTCACGTCATCCGGTGCGTACAGTACGCTCAATACCAAAATGAGGGTGTTTTCGAAATGAATAATTTTAAAGCTGGCGTTATGTAGGCGTCTAACTTTCACGGCATCGATTTTCTGTCATATTGACATGACACGTCACTATTTAACAAGCACAACCAAAAATACTGACTCCTAAATAACGCCATCTGCCGAATTTTTGATTAGTAAAAACCCTTATTGAATGGCTTGAAGTTAGCACTTGTCACTGCACAGTAATGATTTTAGAAACTTATTAGCGAGGTTTGTGGCTCAAAAACGATTAAATTCGCGTTTTTATAACGATTCTAAGCGTTTTCATTACAACGGATTTCTTCGGATAGAAAATAAAACCGTTTACCGTAGTAATAACTTTGGTTTTCGTTTCCGAGTCCTGGTGGAAAGGTTCAATTAAAACAAGCGCCAGCAGTAGAAGTGGGTACTTCAGGCCATTGGCTGCGCGGATTTGTATTTCCGTGATATGATTCAGTCCGAGGTTCTACTTGATGGCCATTAGTACATTATTGCAATAATTAAGTATCTGGAAAATAAATATTCTAGGAATGACGGAACGTAGATGCCGAGATCGGAAACTTTGATTCGATTTTTGACCGAAAACAAAATAATGTAGCAATAACCGATCTGACGTCTATGTTCCCCATCAAATCTTATATTGGTTTTAGTACGGACTAGTAGTCGGTATCTCCCGTTTTCGAAGGTTTTTGCTCAATCAGCAGTTCGTAAGGAAGCAGAAGCAGGTTTCTGGCCCCCCAGAGCGAGGCGCCGTCCGAGGCGTAGTGCATACTATAAGTGCAAAGTGTACAGTGTATATGTGTTGAGAGGTTTGGATTGACTCCGCCGGTGTACGCGCGGGCCGGCCTCGCTACAGCCGCCCCGCCGTACGTTAGCGTACATGAAATTTTATATTATATTCAATGTATATTGTATGTGAAAAATTATTTTAATAGTTGTCTATTGATCAAATTACGCGAGTACAAGATTAGTTCTCTTAATTAGCATATACATGTTACTACTGGATCATGGGCAATCGTTAATTTGTCACTAAATAGTACAATATATTCGGCAACATGCATTTAATAGATTAAAGTTGTTTAAGCACGGCCGCGGGCGGTGGGTGTATGTCCGCGGCCGTCCTGCAGCGTGAGACTCGGGAGGTGTGGCTGCTGTACTCGTACTCATTGTTGTTGATGTTGCCGTACTGCGCCGGAGCCGAGTGCCATATTCGAACCTTTCAAAAAGGTTTTCGTTCGCGTGTACTCTAAAATGTATAGAAAATATTGAAGAATGTGTATCACGATTCTGTAGTCCTCTTGTTTTATAAATAGACGCATTACGTGCCTGACGTAACAAATTACTAATAAATAAGCGTTACTAAACTAATTTAATAACTGTCGAGTTTTTACTTGAAGGCATTTTGCAACAAGCACTCGAGGCGAGCGATTCGATGCTATTGGGGAGTTACCTGGCTGACGCGGTGCAGCGACTAAGCAACACCATACTAGATAAAATACTTATTTATACTTAGAAGTGCTAAAATACTACGACAGAAATGTCTTGAAGATTCTAAAGGTGACTCTCCAACACGCCTAGTGGTTTGAAACTGGTATCAATCGAGTGCAGAAGGGTTACTTTCCGCCTGTGGCCTTCAGAATTTAGGTAATTCTCTAAGCAGACTATTGTACTAAAATTGTAAATGTTTTTTGACGTTTGACATTGTCGCACACATTTTCGATTGTGCAATATTTTATGTGGGTACTTTCACATCGTCACAGCAATGTCACGGTATTTTCTTGATGACGTTCAATACCTGTTGTAGATTATATCAAGTGTAATTGTCAAATAAAGATTTTAACTGTGTACTCAGGTTTACTCCAATAACTTGGGTAAAAAATGTAATTTTACTCGAATAGTGTGGGACAAATTATTTGCCTTTAGTACAACTTTTAAATGTATGTTCTGTCAAAATATGAACAGTTTTATTAAATGCAAATGGTGCAAAACGGTTTCTCTTAAAGTACAAGACAAGGTTCTAAATGAATGCGGCCAAAAGCGTGTCAACTGGCCAAGTTGACAGTTCCTGGTAGAATGTGGCGCCCCCTCTTTCCGTAAGTTCGCTGGTTGGATATAATTTGAATCGAGTCCGTCTAGGCTGCGGCCGCGCTCGGCCAGCACGATAACGCGTCTTATGATATTCTGCGGCCAGCAACAAACTTGAAGACCGATTGAATAAGATACGATACATGTCTTGTCCTTTGTTTTCATTGCGCTTAGCCGTAATCATTTATAAGAATAGTGGTAAATAATTTAAATTTTTTATTGCTTTACAATGATAGTAATCAAATTATGCACAAACTACTCAACTAAAGTGAATGTCATTTTTATAGGATAATAGTTTATTTTCTTTATAAATATGTATAACTTTATCCATTTATACATTCAGCGTTCTGTTTTTAATTGTAAAAGTGGGAATTTATACAATGAAAATTAAGTACATGAGTGCACTGTTTGGTCTTAAAGTTTGTCGCGAATTTTATCTGTGACTGTATGTACAGTTAGTAATCGTGTACATTTTGTGGCATGTTTTCTTGTAAAGTAAGCTTCGTAATGCACAAACTTTTTCATTGATTTGTGACATCTACTTATAAAATAATAAAAATTAAATTGTTTATACTGAATATTATATTACCTCGGTGTTAGAGTTGAGCCTTTAAATTATAGTAATATTAAATTGTTTAAAGAGTTTTAGACAAATATTTGTCAAGGTGAACGTGTATTTGTTTAAGAATTCAGTTACATATCAGTTAAGTAATTTAGTAAAATGAAATTAGCAATCCACAAACTGAATAATGTTGTAATTGTACACAGATCTGAGACCTGTCTCTCCAGCAAAAATACTTATACATGCCGAGGTCCTATAATATGAGCGTTTATTGTTTCTTTTTACAAAAAATGCATATTGTATGTAGTTAAAGTTTCTGTTGACGTCAAATTGTATTATTATTATTTATATACTTTTATAGTAAGTATAAAATGGTAATAAAGAACATTTAAGATATCTAAAATAAAAAAACGAAAGGAATGACGCATAATTTACAGCCAAAGGCTATATGTCTGACGTACCTTATATCAATTCCAAACCTCATGTATTATGTGACATGGTCGTTTGACAAATTCGACTTGAGCTTACTGAAAACGTGCAGTGGATCCTTTCACGTTTAGCCTAAAAGTTATTCCCAGAGGCTATTAAGTTATCATTTTTGTTTCTACTACTGTAATCACTGGACAGACGATACCGTTTGGCTGTAAAATGGGTCACAAGTTACTAAACAGGAAACAATCGTAGGAGAGCAAACACAACCGTGCAAGTATACATTTACAGTTAGGGTACTAAGAAGTTTTGCAGTGTGTTTAATTCTACACCAAAAATTTAAACCAGAATACCTAGTTAATTTTCTTTACATTCCAAAAACGGAAGATTTGTCATTCTTATAAACTGGGAAAAAGTAATTGTGCGGAAATGTTTGCTTATCGACGTTTTGTAGCATCCTGCGTGGTGTAATAAGTTCTAGATTTCTACAAACTACCTACTTAAATAATTTTCTGGGTTGCCAATATAATTTTTTTTTGCTCGTAATGAGACTTAATAATCGAATGCTGTTACGTTATAACTCTGGTTAGAGGCGCTTTCTAAACAAATGCGGACTTAGGGTTGAAAGTTAATATTAAAGTAACCATTGTATATTTCCGTCTTCCATATTTGTCCAGAAAGCATCTTTAAAAGTTCGCTGGTTGCTAGTTCGCAGTTATGCTGCATTGTTGGTGGAAATTTCAAGGGTTATATATTTGATATTATCATAAAAAACGTAATTATTCGACGTTTTTGTTGAGGTTGCTGTTAATTTTGCCTGAACAGTAAAATTATACCACTAGTTCTTTTTTTTTAGAAGCTTGTACAGATAATGGTGTGGGTGGGGTAATGGTATAGTAAGAAATAATACAGTGGTACTGTAACAGGATTTCTGAATAGCTAACTGCTGGAAATAAATTACTCTTTATTCATAAAATAAATAAAAAAAAAAAAAATAAAAAAAAAAAAAAATAAAAAAAAAAAAAAAAAAAAAAAAAAAAAAAAAAAAAACATAATAAAAATAAAAAAAAAAAAAAAAAAAAAAATAAAAAAAAAAAAAAAAAATGAAATAAATAATATATATAAAAAAAATAAAAATTAAAATAAATTAATATCCGTTTATTCTTATAAATAGTATAACTTTATCCATTTATACATTCAGCGTTCTGTTTTTAATTGTAAAAGTGGGAATTTATACAATGAAAATTAAGTACATGAGTGCAATATTCATAGATCGCATCGCACTGTTTGGTCTTAAAGTTTGTCGCGAATTTTATCTGTGACTGTATGTACAGTTAGTAATCGTGTACATTTTGTGGCATGTTTTCTTGTAAAGTAAGCTTCGTAATGCACAAACTTTTTCATTGATTTGTGACATCTACTTATAAAATAATAAAAATTAAATTGTTTATACTGAATATTATATTACCTCGGTGTTAGAGTTGAGCCTTTAAATTATAGTAATATTAAATTGTTTAAAGAGTTTTAGACAAATATTTGTCAAGGTGAACGTGTATTTGTTTAAGAATTCAGTTACATATCAGTTAAGTAATTTAGTAAAATGAAATTAGCAATCCACAAACTGAATAATGTTGTAATTGTACACAGATCTGAGACCTGTCTCTCCAGCAAAAATACTTATACATGCCGAGGTCCTATAATATGAGCGTTTATTGTTTCTTTTTACAAAAAATGCATATTGTATGTAGTTAAAGTTTCTGTTGACGTCAAATTGTATTATTATTATTTATATACTTTTATAGTAAGTATAAAATGGTAATAAAGAACATTTAAGATATCTAAAATAAAAAAACGAAAGGAATGACGCATAATTTACAGCCAAAGGCTATATGTCTGACGTACCTTATATCAATTCCAAACCTCATGTATTATGTGACATGGTCGTTTGACAAATTCGACTTGAGCTTACTGAAAACGTGCAGTGGATCCTTTCACGTTTAGCCTAAAAGTTATTCCCAGAGGCTATTAAGTTATCATTTTTGTTTCTACTACTGTAATCACTGGACAGACGATACCGTTTGGCTGTAAAATGGGTCACAAGTTACTAAACAGGAAACAATCGTAGGAGAGCAAACACAACCGTGCAAGTATACATTTACAGTTAGGGTACTAAGAAGTTTTGCAGTGTGTTTAATTCTACACCAAAAATTTAAACCAGAATACCTAGTTAATTTTCTTTACATTCCAAAAACGGAAGATTTGTCATTCTTATAAACTGGGAAAAAGTAATTGTGCGGAAATGTTTGCTTATCGACGTTTTGTAGCATCCTGCGTGGTGTAATAAGTTCTAGATTTCTACAAACTACCTACTCAAATAATTTTCTGGGTTGCCAATATAATTTTTTTTGCTCGTAATGAGACTTAATAATCGAATGCTGTTACGTTATAACTCTGGTTAGAGGCGCTTTCTAAACAAATGCGGACTTAGGGTTGAAAGTTAATATTAAAGTAACCATTGTATATTTCCGTCTTCCATATTTGTCCAGAAAGCATCTTTAAAAGTTCGCTGGTTGCTAGTTCGCAGTTATGCTGCATTGTTGGTGGAAATTTCAAGGGTTATATATTTTGATATTATCATAAAAAACGTAATTATTCGACGTTTTGTTGAGGTTGCTGTTAATTTTGCCTGAACAGTAAAATTATACCCACTAGTTCTTTTTTTTAGAAGCTTGTTACAGATAATGGTGTGGGTGGGGTAATGGTATAGTAAGAAATAATACAGTGGTACTGTAACAGGATTTCTGAATAGCTAACTGCTGGAAATAAATTACTCTTTATTCATAAAATAAATAAAAACATCGATCAATGAATTTAATTTGTCTTAACTATTTCCAAAGTTGTTATTTTATGATTAAAGAGAGTTCAGGCACCTTTTTGAAACTGTATACAAATGTTTTAATTCCTTGAATTTCCAATTAATTGTATATTGAAAACTGTATTGAGCGACTAAAGCTATGTGAGACTTGACTGGTAACACAGTAAATTGATTTCAGTTTATTTGTGGTAATGTATAAACAAGATGTTCTGCTGATGACCTTGTGTCATTATCACAATTTGAAAAGTATTTACTAGACCTGAACGCGCAGAGCTTATTTACCATCGTATCTGGATAAGATTCCGGTTCAGGCGCATGTTTTATCATCTGGTCTAGGTCTCATTTAGTTCTAGTCAGGCTGCGCTAAATACAATGATTAAGTCCGAAGTTTCAAGGCTGTGCGCAGCCGGCCAGCAAATTCTGTACATCCCCTAAAATAACTCAAAAGAGCCACGCAAAATAGCACTACACACTTTTTTTTAATTTTACATCGAAATCTTTTTGATGTATACTTTTTCAATAAATATATTAATCAAATATTACGTGTTTTAATTTATTTAATTTGATGTTTTTTACTTTTAACAAAACAACTTTTATAGAGGTGACCGCCTACATACAGGTACAATAAACACTCATCCTAACAGAGGTGAGGTGAAAGGTGACTGCCTCGATGACGCAGCAGTGGGTAGGTGGGTCGCACTTTACAGCGGCGACTGCTCTTGGAGTCCCGAGTTCGATCCCCGGGTTGGGCCAAGTACCGGAGTTTTTCTGTTGAGTGATTGTCAGTGTTAGCCCGGTCAGATGTGCAGAAGGCGTCAAGTGCAAAAATAACACTTGGTGTTTCGGACATAAGGACAGTCCAAAGTTCATCAAGGGTAATTCTCGACGTAATGCCATATCGTTTCAATTTGGTGTCCCATCGAAATTTTATGAGGATAATGGAATTAGTGAATTGGCTTTTCGTACACACTTCAGCAAGGGGACGTGCAGTAACTATAGGTGGCACCAATTTGTATTGACCGAAAAGGCAAGTCTTACTCAATTTCAAATGGATGGCACCGTCTGACAGCACTTTATATTGACTATCAGTTCAATTTAATAAAACCAGTTGGCTGCTTAGTTGGGTTTAACCTAAGGCTGGCTGGCACCAAAGTCAACGCGTAGGTACATTCAAATGGATGGCACCTCATGGTGCCATTGACTATGTTAAATGAATGGGTCCAGTTGGTGTCAATAACAATGCTGGCTGCTCGTTAGATCGGCCGCCATAGCCGAATCGGTTTGAGGATATTTATTGTCAAATTATATTTATAAGCGGCATTGGCGCCATCGCCATCATTTATTTTCATGACTCGTATTTTTGCTCTTATTTACGATACCTACTATTATAACGGCGCGGCGCGGCCCGACGTCGTATCGTATTGTCATTATTGTCTTCTCATGCCTGTCTTGGCATGGTGCTCGTTCCTCCTGGATGGCCTCCCGACATGGCGCAATTGGGGCGTTCTTCGTCATTTGGTAAGGCCTGTCTGCGGCTCTTTAGCCCACTTCTGTCTGGGAGGGGAGCGGCCCGACGTATCATACGACTACCACTACTGTCATCATCGCACTTGGTGCGGTTCGGGTTTCTGGGTAGACCCATTACCCGGGCTACATCTCGCGCCATCGCGGCGCGGTGTTTTTGCTCCTCTGGTCTGGGAGAGAAGGCCTCCCGACACTGCACAGTTGGGGCGGTCTTCGACCCCGGTCGGAGCATGCCAGCGACCCTGTCCAGTGTGCTCTTTTGCTGTCTTTTTGGTGCCATATTTTTTTATAACAATCATTGTTTATATTGCTGGCCGTTTTCCGTTTCCTGATGGGCGTGCAGGATTCAGAATCGGGGTCGGGAGCAGGGACGGGGTGGGGGGGGCTGAGGTGGGGTAGGGGGCCTGTTGTGTGCTGTTGCTCTAGTTCTATTCCCAGAATAGTGTTATGTGATTGTGACCGGTACGGCGTATGTGAGCCGGGTACGTATGTACGTTTTGTACAATATGTCAGTATGACAGACCCTGCGCCTTCCTTCTCCTCTGGCTCAATGGTTGGGATGTCGTCCTTGTACGCCGCGTACAACAATGGACTCATGCAGCTCCCTTGGGGTAGATACTCCTGTGAGATTGGGGTGGAGGGGGGAATCCGAATTCTCGATGTTCACGTAAATGGATCGGTTTTGGAGGAAGGAGGCGATATAAGGTGGATTAGGGAGGAGGGGATACCTAATGGGATCAGCATGTAAATCAAACCCGGGTGCCATACTCTGTCTCTCTCTGCCTTCTCGATATCGAGAAAGACTCTGGCTGAGCTGAAAACCCGGTTTGATTCACAGGCCAGGTGGTGGAGTACCCTGGTAAGTTGCGTCACTGTGGAGTGACCGGCGCGGAAACCATGCTGTTCGTCCCTAGGACTTATGCATGGCCGCAGCAAGAGCAGTAAGAGCCGCTCAAAGAGCTTACCAAGGTGGGGGAGTAGGGAGATGGGGCGGTTGGAGGCTGGGGAACGTCGGTCTTTCCCGGCTTTGGTATGGCGATGACCTTTCCCTGCTTGTATCATACGAACGTGCGTATAGACGTTGGTGCCAGCTGGATGCTGGTGCCATCCATTTGAAACCACAGATAACTATATGTAGCAAGCTATTTGAAACTGAGTATGAGTATGAGTATAGTAAATTATAGACTAATACAAAGTGAGTCAATACAAAGTGGTGCCACCACAGGGTGCCACCCAGTTTATATGTATTATCTATGGTGCCACCTATAGTTACTGCACGTCCCCTAATGTCAAAAAGTAAATTGTCATTTTATGAGTGTCACGAACGAAATGTCAAGTCCGCGTACTGATGCTGATAGGTTATTTGTGTAAACTTCTCATAAATATTTGCGTTAAAATAAGCTAAAAAGGCATTTATTTGTTATATTAAACGCATTATATAAAGTGTGTTTTAAACTAGAAGAAAAAATCTATTGCCCAAAATATTACATCGAAAATGTTAGAAAGATCAGTGGCTTGTGTTGTTGAATAGATTTTACTGCTAATTAAAAGGTTTCTACGGCAAATATGAGTTCCAGAGGTTTATCTAAGAAGGAGCTTGAAGACCTCCGAAAGAAGGAGGAGGAAGAAGCAGCGGCTCATGTAAGAAATTCATCGTACCTCCACCTCTCAAGACTTATTATCGTGGTGTCATTTTATGGTGTTTTGTCCTTGTTGATTGAAGAATGTTGCATAAAATATCCTACGTTTTTATATCTATAGAAAGTCAATTTTATTCTGCCTAAAATTTAAATGTAATTTACCATACCAACTATTTTTATATTTTAAATAATGTAATTAATCATATATTGATCAAGAAATAAGTTATCAGTAAGTATTTATTAAATAAATTAATATTGCAAGATAAATTATTATTATTTAGTACAAACTGATGATCAAAATGTTAAATATTAGTAGGTACTTATATTTAACATTTTGCCTGAACTAAGATGACCTGTGTTTCAGGCTAAAAATAGGTCCATAAACAATAAATTACAACTTGCCCTAATTTTTCTCATTTACAATATTATTCACTAACAATTTAAAACCAAATTCCCAATGAGGTTTTTTGATTTTCCTGGCAGGTATTCAAAGAGTTTGTGGAGACGTTCCAAGAAGTGCCCAGCACTGCCTCAAAGGTTTGGGTGAAGGCTGGCACCTATGATGCTGGAGCAAGAAGTGAGTATTTCTCTATTATGCTCCAAATAAATATTTTTCTTTTCTTTTCTTTATTATTTGACAATCTAGATTTTAAACAATTCATTATTATAGATAGCATCAGTTACTGTTACCAACTCAACTCGAGCTAGATTGATTTTTGCCTAATGGTATTTTGTAGTTCAAAAAGTAAAACTTCTTAAGGCTGATTCAAATAATCTTAATCCAATACTTAACTATGGTATAGCGCTGTTATTCTATTAATATCTCGTTCCACAGATAAAGCTTTGTTGAATCAGGCTTTAAATTCTTTAAGATTTACTGAAGTTACAAAGACATATTTTTTTTGTTAATTGATAAGGAATAAAACCCCACAAGGTGGACCGACGATCTGGTGAAGATCGCGGGAATCCATTGGATGCGGGCGGAATAGGACTAATCTGTGTGGAGAACATTGGGGGAGGCCTATGTCCAGCAGTGGACGTCTATTGGCTGAAATGATGATGACGATGAAGGAATAAAACTGGGACTGAACATTATTAATATAAACAAGCACATAATTAAAAGTTACTCCTTGATAATTTGGCTACGAATCTGGTACAGATTCTGATACTCTTACTCCTTTGTAATCCATGGATGATGAATGTGATCATGCTAATATTTACACAGAGGAAGACACATCAGAGCGGGGCAAGCTGTACAAGCCGGTGTCGCGGCTGGACGACAAGCGCAGCAATGAGGTGGACATCGTGCGCAGCCTCGCGCAGCGGCAGGAGCCGCCGGGGCGCCTGCGCAATAAGCAGAAGGGCCAGGACAAGAAGAAGAGCAACCTCGAGCTGTTCAAGGAGGAGCTGAGGCAGTGAGTGTGTCACTTATAAATTAAAGGCCTACAACAAGATGGATGCGACAGGTATATTCTTCCGTCGTTTGGTTTCTTCCACCTTCTTTGTTGGCCTCCTGATTGTGTAACTTTTAGTTAAAACTATACTCTCAGTTAATGATTAATCTATCCTATTCTATTCCCGCAACGAACTGGAGAACATGTCATATAATCATGTATATCTTGGCGTATTTAATTTCTTGTTTAAAGAGTGATTCATTCTTGGGTAGGTAATTCAAGGTTTCTAAATAGGGAGATATTATCTATTTCTGAAAAGTTCATTGAATGAGTGAATATTTTTTCACATACGCATATTAGTGTGAGTGAGAGTACCGGACGCCCAAATTGGGGGGAAGTAGAGTTTAATAGTTGGCAGCGTACTTGTGACACCAGTTTCGTAGTACTCTACTAATAAGCAGCTTGCTTAATTCGCTTACTATCACGTGATCCATTAGCTCGTCTGCCAACTATCACATTAAAACTCTTGTTATTTTCAGAATACAAGAAGAACGTTCAGAGCGACACAAGTATAAGAACGTGCTGCGCGAGCGCTGCTCGCTGGGCGTGGAGCCTGCGCTCGACACGATACCCGACATCGGCTCCTACGACACCGGCGACCCCAACACCACCAACCTGTACCTGGGCAACTTGAACCCGAAGGTTTGTGATACGAACGTCAGAGCTGTATAAGTATGTATAAAGCCTGAGACCATAATGATTCTCTAAACAACATTTAAGGTGATAAAATTGCTACAGCTATAGCGTTATTATTTGCTAAATAGAGTCGCGAGCAAAGAAATCGACTGAGAACCTAATTTTCGTACAAATATACTAATTTCAAAGGCCTAAAGGAAGCCGTTAGTAGGTACTAGGGTGACGATTTTCTCTACCGCACCCATATAGAATCTGCGTCAAGGCCAGGTGGATCTCTTTCACACTTTGTGACGTTTTTTCTAAATATTGCACATTCCGCGTTTTCTAGTTCCATGTTACAAACGAGAAAAAGCTCTATAGCATTATTATTTGTAAAAACTAACGCCATCTTTAAGTAATTCACACACTACAAAAGGATTTTCATGGAATGCTAAAGATATAGTCCATGCCAAATAAACTTGCAAAAAATGTCATACACACCCGGGACCAGGTACTGTGTGGCAGGACATATACAGAATGTTCATCCCAAATATTGAGTATTTATCGGTTTACGTAATGGACAACATTTCAATTTTTTAACAAGTCCATATTGTTTTTTTATATGAAAGTAGACATAAAATGAATACCCATATTTTTTCTTTTTTCAAAATTTGTCCATTTTCATGCATAAAATAATTATTGAAATTCTTTTTATTCTAAATAGACGTAAGCGCCAAATGACGTCATCGGACGGCTGAATACAGCGATATTCCTTTGCTTATCATTGTTTTAATAAAAAAAAGGTACTACTGTCAAAGGTAAATAATACTAGTGTCAACATTGTCAACGTCATTCATACATTCAACGTTGACAAGTTGTCTTTTTTTTTGATAGTTACATGTCATGAGTTTGGCATTACGTAAATTTAAAACTATAATGTGCTAAGCAAAGAAATATTTTACATTCTGCCGTCCGATGACGTCATCTTACGTTTTTTAGTTTTTAATTTTTTTCTCAGTAAATAAGCAATATAAAAAATGAATAAATATATATTCGAGCAGCGGAAAAGTAAACAAAGAATTGGTATTTTTTGTTTCAGAGCTTAGCAATTTTGAAATGTTGTCCATTTAAGCGTTAGTTTTGTTTGAAAATCGAGTCGAAAGATGATGTGATTGACCTTTGTTTAGGTAATTAACACGGACTTATGGATTTATTCTAACACGTTCTCAGATCACAGAACAGCAGCTAATGGAAATATTCGGGCGGTACGGGCCGCTGGCCAGCATCAAGATCATGTGGCCGCGCTCGGACGAGGAGAAGGCGCGCGGGCGCAACTGCGGCTTCGTCGCCTTCATGTCGCGCAAGGACGGCGAGCGCGCGCTGCGATGCATCAACGGTATAACAATAAATAATGCCTGTTTGGCGCAGTGGGTAGTGCGTCGCACTTTAAAGCGACGGCTACGCTTGCGGATCCCCGGGTCGGGCCAAATTACCTGAGTTTTTCTGTTAAAAAATTCAGTCAGCCCGGAATCTGGAAGTTGGCAGTCTATTGTAGTCTGTTTATGGATCATAATTTTATATGTAAAATTTCATAATAAACATTCACGAAAAGTGACGTACTTTTCTCATAAGTCTTTGGCCGTAATAATGCTTTGGCCATATGCGTTGACTGTCATTATTTACATACTTAACTATTATTATTATTTGTCTAATTTAATTATTTTTTTTGTATTTCTTTTATAATTTACGTTTGACATTTAATTTTCTGTGGAAACTTGGCTGATTTATGTATTATTTGATTATATATTTTATGTAAAATAATTAAATTGTTTGTTTCCCAAATAAATAAATAAATGTTCGTTCAGGCAAGGAGATAATGAGCTACGAGATGAAGC
Source organism: Marasmia exigua (assembly GCA_019059595.1). Lineage (NCBI taxonomy): Eukaryota > Metazoa > Arthropoda > Insecta > Lepidoptera > Crambidae > Marasmia > Marasmia exigua. Next base: position 28,413,725 of record CM032463.1, on the reverse strand, counting down.
TGGGCTGGGGCAAGGCGGTGGTGATCCCGCCCGTGCCCATCTACATCCCGCCCGTGCTGCAGCAGCCCACCAAGCCGCCGCCGCCCTCCGGCCTGCCCTTCAACGCGCAGCCGCCCAAGCACCTGCGGGACAAGGTCAGCCGACTATAACGACAGACAGAGTTTAATTTTATTTTATTTTATTTGGAACACCAGCAGCTTAATTTACATAAGAAAAATAAATATTAACTTACAAATTTACGTTCTTGAAGCACATTTGGAGTGGAAGCCGAAAAACTCTGAAGCCAGTAATTAGGATATTATTTTAGGAGTAGTCTGGAATAATTCTAGTTCACTGTATGACTCTACTGTACTCTTCTTTTCTATCTCTTTAACAAGGGAACAAGACAAACTGAAGCATGGTCACACGTTTCAGAAACTATCCAAAACCTGTGGTTTTTCTCACGATGTTTTCAGATTTAGTTAAAAGGTTGGCAAAGCAAAGCAGTACTCGCTTACCATCAAAGTGATCCGTCTGCTCGTCTGCCACTTTTCATATAAAACAAATCATCATCAATCGCTTCCATTGATGATGTCTAGATTTTTTTAGAATTTCGTATCTTCCAAACCAACCCCTGTGAATGAAGTTTTCTAAAAAGTTTTTTTTTTAGATTCCTCGAGTCCGCCCTGGTGATTACTACCCGAGCGACCCGGAAGATCGCAAAGAATTCGAGCAGGTAATATCCAGTTCCTGACATATTTTGTTGTAGTTAATGCGTCGACAACTTTTTAATGGAATATAATATGTATTTTGCAGATTTTGTCACAGTCTATCGTTAAAGTTGTGGTGCCCACTGAAAGGTAACAAGAAATCTAATATTTCTATATTATACAAATCTCACTCGTGATTTATTGTTTGAAGGGAGCAATGGTCAGAAACTCCTGTACTTTATGACTGTCACTATAGACATTGAAGGAAACCTATATGGGATTTTGTAGGTGTGGCTCTAGCTCTGGACAGCTTCTCTCGATAGAAGCACCCTCCCAGGAGAAGGGGCGTTCCATTATACCTGACCTATTGTATTCCGGGTCGCTGGAAGTCTTCCCGTCCCCCCCATTTTATTAGTGTGGTTTTAAGACATTGATTTGTTTGGAAAAACTATTTTAGTTTGAAAGCCATTGCGGCCTGGTAAGAATGATGTCCATGTGACTTCCGCATAGCTTAGGCTTGTGTCTCATTTTTTTTTCAATACTCAATATTTTATTTGCATTTCACAGTGCACATTATAAGATTTTCACTTTCATATTTGGACAATATGAAAGTGTCGGCGAAATTAAATGAGGTACAGGAGATCCTTAGATATTCACTAAGGATCTTCTTTACCTCATTTAATTAAAAAGAAATTGACATGGCTTCGAGTAAATCCAAGAAGTGCACTTACCAGCAGAATAATTTCCAGAAACATCCTGATGCTGATCCACCGGATGGTCGAGTTCGTGATCCGCGAGGGGCCGATGTTCGAGGCCATCATCATGAACAAGGAGATGAGCAACCCGTTCTTCCGCTTCCTGTTCGAGAACCAGTCGCCGGCGCACGTGTACTACCGTTGGAAGCTGTTCTCCATGCTGCAGGGCGACGCGCCCAAGCAGTGGATGCTTAACGACTTCCGCATGTTCAAGGGTATCCTCTAACGTTCTCCAGTTGAATGCTGTAAAAAAATATTTATATAGGTCGAAATTGCAGAAATGATTTCATCATCGTTTTTTTTTATGATTCGACAGACTGACATTTGACATCAATCACACCAATCAATCATTTAATGTTTCAGTTACATGTATTAAATTCCGTAAATGTTAGCAACAGTGGAGGCTATTGCGTACGAAAAATCCGCAAGATGGTGTACCATAGGCCTATTATTATTAAGTTAATTAATAAATAGTATAAGTGTTTGCCGAGAGGTTGTAACCCCGAAATTATTTAAAATAGATCCGGTTTAGTAGCTAAAATTTAAAATCGATTACCGTCGCTAGTGTGCCCTACCCGTCACCTTAAACGACACGCTTGAAAAACTAAAATTTTAGTTCCGTGTTTTGCCGCAGGACTTTTTTGGTGGTGCGGACTCTACTAGTAATAATATTAGTGTTTGTGCGCAGGCGGGTCGGTGTGGCGGCCGCCGGCGATGAACCTGTACACGGCCGGCATGCCCGACGAGCTGGTGGAGGAGGACGCGGCCAAGGAGAACATACGCGGCACGCTCTCCAACAAGTACCTGCTTTATTTGTCTTGATTTTCAACGATAATAAAATACTCCAACCGATTACGGCTACGGCGGTCGATCGGAACGATCAGCCGCGTACGCAGGATATATTATAATAATAATTCTCACAACATCTCATACGTTGACCTGATTCCGCACTTGTGTTACAGATATCAGACAACAGAGGAACACAAATATATACTTAAATACATATATTACACCCAGACACCGAACAAACACAAGTGTTCATCGCACGAATGTTTGTCCAGGGTGAGGATCGAACCCACGACCTTTGGCGTAAGAGGCAGGGTCACTACCAATTGCGCCATCCGGTCAGTCATCATTGTCCACAGGTCATTATAGTGCTCAAGTATGTGCGCAAACTCAAGTTCACTCTTTATTCCCTTACCCTCATGACACGACCGAAGAGGGATCGGGTGTAGGATCGACGGCTTAACGTGCTTTCTGAGGCACGGAGGTACAAGACTGCCAACTTTCAGACACCAGGCTAACACTAAGAATTTCTTACCGAAAACTTAGGTACAATTTTTTGGCCAGACCCGGCGATCGAACCCGGGATATCTCGCGCAGCCGTCGCTTTTAAGTGCGACCCAATAACCACCGTGCCACCGAAGCAGTTTTTTTTTAACGATACCGAGTATACAAATACCGATAGATACCGTAGTGGTAATTTTTATAGCCCATAAAATATAGCTTGAATGTAATGACTGTTGTTATTAATTGACATTTATTTCAATGAAAATAAAGTTAATCATTTTACCAAATTTTATTGTATAGAATTTTATTACTACATGTAAACATAAAGATCGTTTTTTGTGACATCAATAGCTGTAATTTTAATTAAGCTAGGTATATTTAACGGACTATAGGTGTACTGAGAATTCGAGTGGAGTTTTTGAGTGGAGTGATCGCTATGTGAGAAAACGTAGAATAAGACGCTCTGCAGCTTGGTGGACTAATGATTTGAGAAAGATGGCTGGTGTAAGTTCAACGTATGCTGTGCAGGTTCGGAATGCTAGGCGTTTTTTGGGGGAGGCCTACGTGTAGCATTGGACAGCGATGGGCTATTGATTTCAAATACCAAGGGATGAAAGATAGCACAGGATAAAATTTCGATTTACTAGGCAATACAAATAAAATTCAGAAATACTTTGAATGCAGTTTTATTTTTGTTACATTTAAATAAACGAATGTTTTCATTTCTTTAAGTAAAACCAGTTATTTAAGAATTAATGGTAGTTAATGGGCAAACCGTGGGCCGTGTGGTGCCCGGCAGAGTAGAATAGGCCACCCTCACTCTTACCGAGGTGTCGTAAAAGGCGACTAAGGTAAAGCTGCTGGCATGATTATCAGCGCCCAGAGAAGGAAAACTCTGCATTTATATCAAAACCCTCGCCAACCCGTCTGCCAAGCGTGGTGAGTATGGCAATTACCCCTCATGTGATTGAGGGAGGCCCGTGCCCCAGCAGTGGGGACTTAAATGGGCTGACGATGATGAATGGGCAAACGCGCGTCGCTTTCCATCAGGTACGATTGTGGTCAAGCGTTAGTCTATTGAGAAAAAAAAAGTAATCCTCCAGGGCTCAATGTTTTTCTTACCCTGTATAATTGCCCTCCTCATTCGAGTCGTGGTCCCCAGCCAGCGCGACCGGCTGGAGGAGCTGATCCGCGGGCTGAGCCCGGCGCGGCAGGCCGTGGGCGCGGCCATGGCGTGGTGCCTGGAGCACGCCGAGGCCGCCGCCGAGGTGGCCGCCTGCCTCGCCGAGGCGCTGGCCGGCGCGACCACGCAGCCGCACAAGCGCGTCGCGCGCCTGTACCTGCTCTCCGACATACTGCACAATGCTGGCGCGAAGCTCACCAATGCCAGTGCCTTCCGGAGCGCGTGAGTGTACTTTGAGGTTACGCAATAAAGTTTAGATTGCAGCCAACACCAAGTTTCTCGCTGGGTAGTCCACGCAGCCGCGCAAGAGGGTCGCGCGGCTATACCTGCTCTCCGACATACTGCACAATGCTGGCGCGAAGCTGACTAATGCTAGTGCCTTCCGGAGCGCGTGAGTGTACTTTGAGGTTAAGCAATAAAGTTTAGATTGCAGCCAACACCAAGTTTCTCGCTGGGTAGTCCACGTAGCCGCGCAAGAGTGTCGCGCGGCTGTACCTGCTCTCCGACATACTGCACAATGCTGGCGCGAAGCTGACTAATGCTAGTGCCTTCCGGAGCGCGTGAGTGTACTTTGAGGTTAAGCAATAAAGTTTAGATTGCAGCCAACACCAAGTTTCTCGCTGGGTAGTCCACGTAGCCGCGCAAGAGGGTCGCGCGGCTGTACCTGCTCTCCGACATAATGCACAATGCTGGCGCGAAGCTGACTAATGCTAGTGCCTTCCGGAGCGCGTGAGTGTACTTTGAGGTTAAGCAATAAAGTTTAGATTGCAGCCAACACCAAGTTTCTCGCTGGGTAGTCCACGTAGCCGCGCAAGAGGGTCGCGCGGCTGTACCTGCTCTCCGACATACTGCACAATGCTGGCGCGAAGCTGACTAATGCTAGTGCCTTCCGGAGCGCGTGAGTGTACTTTGAGGTTAAGCAATAAAGTTTAGATTGCAGCCAACACCAAGTTTCTCGCTGGGTAGTCCACGTAGCCGCGCAAGAGGGTCGCGCGGCTGTACCTGCTCTCCGACATACTGCACAATGCTGGCGCGAAGCTCACCAATGCTAGTGCCTTCCGGAGCGCGTGAGTGTACTTTGAGGTTAAGCAATAAAGTTTAGATTGCAGCCAACACCAAGTTTCTCGCTGGGTAGTCCACGTAGCCGCGCAAGAGGATCTCCCGGCTGTACCTGCTCTCCGACATACTGCACAATGCTGGCGCGAAGCTCACCAATGCCAGTGCCTTCCGGAGCGCGTGAGTGTACTTTGAGGTTAAGCAATAAAGTTTAGATTGCAGCCGATTGCAGCCAACACCAAGTTTCTCGCTGGGTAGTCCACGTAGCCGCGCAAGAGGATCTCCCGGCTCTGCTCTCCGACATAATGCACAATGCTGGCGCGAAGCTCACCAATGCCAGTGCCTTCCGGAGCGCGTGAGTGTACTTTGAGGTTAAGCAATAAAGTTTAGATTGCAGCCAACACCAAGTTTCTCGCTGGGGACTACCACGCAGCCGCGCAAGAGGATCTCCCGGCTGTACCTGCTCTCCGACATAATGCACAATGCTGGCGCGAAGCTGACTAATGCTAGTGCCTTCCGGAGCGCGTGAGTGTACTTTGAGCTTAAGCAATAAAGTTTAGATTGCAGCCAACACCAAGTTTCTCGCTGGGTAGTCCACGTAGCCGCGCAAGAGGGTCGCGCGGCTGTACCTGCTCTCCGACATACTGCACAATGCTGGCGCGAAGCTGACTAATGCTAGTGCCTTCCGGAGCGCGTGAGTGTACTTTGAGCTTAAGCAATAAAGTTTAGATTGCAGCCAACACCAAGTTTCTCGCTGAGGACCACCGCACAGCCGCACATGCAATGCTGTATTGATCAATGCTAGTGCCTTCTGAAGCGCATGTGTATACTTTGAAGTTTAATGATAAAGTCGAGATTTCAGCCTGCATTGACGATTCGCTCGCTGAGACCTACACACAGCCGCATATTAAGTGGATAGCTAGATTATACCTACTGCTGTCCGATATCCTGCTTATTGTGCTGTCCATTCTTTGAAGATAATAGTAGTATCTATAAAGAACTAAATTTTACAGATAACGACGAGGTTTATAGGTAAGAACCGAAAAAGCCAAACATTCTCGGTGTAATCAACACCCAACGCCATCTATTGGTACAATTTAGAATTAATGCATTTACCAAAAAAATATTAAACGAATTCAAACAAAGTGAGGGCGGGCCACTATAGCTCTAGTGCTTAAAAGTCGACCTTGCCATGCTTCGCTGGACGCAGGGCGCGCTGTGCGCTCGACCAATCCATTAAGTGTATATTCTGTTCGAGCCCATCAATCAGTCGGATGTCGCCCGTCGCCGTCACAGACCAATAAAAATGACGTCCGTGGAGCTCCAAAGAGAACTTTTGATTGAACAAGCACACTGTCCTCCGTTGATTAGCCCAAAGAAAAAATAATCTTTTACGATTGATCAAGTGCACTCTGCCCCTCCGCGTCCCGCGGAGCATGGGAAAGTCGACTTTGTAGCGGTAAAGGTACTATAGGTTTACTGCTACAAAGGTACCCTACTTATTAATATACTGGGGCGAAGCTGACTAATCCACAATGTCTGTTCCGCAGTTTCCAAGCCCGTCTGGTGGAGATAATGCGTCACTGCCACGAGGCGTGGAGCAGCATGCCGTCGCGGCTGCAGCGCGAGGGCTTCCGCGCGCGCGTCACGCGCATCCTGCAGGCCTGGGCCGACTGGGCCGTCTACCCCACGGACTTCCTGCTGCACATCAACGACGTGTTCCTGGGCCAGGACAAGGTCAGTAATCGTAAGAGACTGTAAATAGAATCCATACTCATTAGTAGCGTGTCCGGGGTGAGGTGGGCCGCTCGCCCCATTGTTCTCCTCAATAAGAGCTTCGAGAATATTTCAAAGTTCAGAAATTGAAAAGAAAAACTTTCTTCAATCTCATCCCCTTTTCAGACTGCAGGACATAGGTCACCTCGAATGTTTATCACTTAAACCTGTCTTTGGTTTGACTCCACCAGTTTGAACCAGTGGCCTTTCGCAGATTAGATATTCACTCAGTTAATTGGAGGGCGTCCTGTACTACTTTTCTGAATCGCAGTCGCACTCAAAACTCTTCTATCCCAACTCACGGTTATTAGTTCTTCGGTATATTTAAATAAATAAGTCCGCTAAGCCATCGGAATAAGTAAATCTTATTCCGATGTCTTAGCGGTCCAAAATGTGTCTTGGTCTGTTTAATATGTCTAAGTCTGTGTAAAAGAGAATGTATTTACAAAATATAAATATAAAAAAATACAGATTTTTTACATACATAGGCCGAAAAGTCAGAATTACCAGAAACGTTAAAGAAATAAAAATACTTTTCTTTTCTATAAAGGGCGCCTAAGCGGCAAGGAGACGTAGACGTGTAAGACGCCTGTCATTATAAGACGCTTTCACTAGGCCCGATCCCAGTCGCTATCGCTGACTCGCAGCTCGCGAAGATCTCGGCTATGTGATATCTACTTCTAATTTGAAAAGCGATTCCTCTGGCAGGAGGGGAGCTACGTAGCCAGCGGCGACGCCAGCGCCGCGCTGGGCGCCGCGGACGCGGAGGCGGGCTCGGCCGGGGGCTCCCCCGCGCGCTCCGACGACGAGTCCGACGAGTGGGAGGCCGGCTCCGGCGCGGGCCCGCTCGACGGCGCGGCGCTGAGGAGACTGGCAGCGGGGAGACAGATGCCGGATGCCACGCCCGCGATTGGCTCCGTCGACACCGACATCGATGGTATACCTGGTGAGTACAATAATCGCAGTATATCCAGCAGTTTAGCGCGTCCTATGATGAGTGGGAGGCCGCTAGACGGCGCGGCTTTAGGGAGACTGGCAGCGGAGAGACAGATGCCGGACACCGACATCATGGTATACCTGGTGAGTACGTCAATTAAATCTCAGCAGTTTAGCCGGGTTCCTCGCGTCTTCCGACTAATGAGAGGCCGGCTCCGGCGCAGCTTTAAGAAAACTGGCAGCAAGGAGATAGATGCCGGATGCCTCGCAATTGGCTTCGTCGATACCGACATTTTATTTATTTATTTATTTATTAAGGTACACCAACGATTGTTACAACTATACTTATGTAATACTTCTAGCTAAATATTTATAAACTAATTGCTCAATCAATTATAGGTATAGATTGCATGCCACTATATTTGACATTCTACTTATATTAATACTAATGTTATTATTATCATTGATGGTATACCTGGTGAGTACATGTTCCTCAGTTAAATCCCAGTAGTTTAGCCGGGTTCCCCGTGTTATCCAACTAATAGTAGGTCGGTGCCGGACGCGGGGCCGCTGGACGGCGCGGCTTTAAGAAGACTAGCAACGGGGAAACAGATGTCGGTCGGATGCTACCCCAGCTATCGGCTGCGTCGACACCGACATTGATGGTATACATGGTGAGTACATGTTCTTCAGTTGAATCTCAGTATATATAGTATTGTAGCGCGTCCTCTGATGAGTGGGAGGGCCGCTGGACGGTGTGGCGCTGAGGAGGCTGGAGGCGAGAAGACAGATGCCGGTCGCTACTCCGACGATTGGATCCGTCAAGCCGTAGACACCGATACTGATGGTATACCTGGTTGTGTTTGGTATGTTTCTTAGTATATCCAGAAGTTTAGCGAGTTCTCTGACGAGTAGGACGCTGGCTCCGGCGTAACTTTAAGGAGATTGGCAGCGGGAAGCTCGCGATAGACTCCGTTGACGTTGACATGACAGTAGTTATACCTATACCCAAAACTGGAATTAAAGTCCAAAAAATCTACTACAATGTTGCCACTGCAATAAAATCATCGTAAATAGTATATAACTATTTCTTGAAAACATACGCCAACATAATTTGTTTATTGGTTATTTTAATTCTATAATATAAAGAAGTAATTTTATTGACTTATATTTACATAAATACAAGACAATTTGATAAAAACTTAATCATCCGTAATGTTTGGTAGAAAAGCTGGTATTGAGCTTGTGTCACTTCAGGTGTTAATAACATTTGGTACAACATTTGAACTTACATGTTGTTTCGTGCAGTGAGATGCCGCAAAGGGATATTAATATAGGAATCTTTGAATTTTAATCGTTTTAAACAATTACAAGCTATTGTGTGTTGAGTGAGTTGTTACCTGAACCACTTGCTAGGACCTAAGAGAGTCTTAAAACCTGCGATTTCGTTAAGAGTAGTCTCGGCAGAATCCATAGGTCGAGTGACCGACTCAGATTCCATAGTCAGAGATTCTGACATTAGTGATGGTGAAGATGAAGATGTAATTAAGTTTCTATTTTTTGAGAAAATCCCTATCATGAATTGTGCCAGCCTATACTAAGAAAATAAGCATATAACAAAAAGGTTGAAAAAACCTGGAAACTTAATTTGACAATGACATAAGTGACATTGATCGTTTTGACACTGACGTATCTGTCGTAGTTTTTTTTGGTCTTGAATTCCAGTTTCGAGTATAGTAACTGCGCTAAATAAAAAAATATAGAATGCTAGCTGTCTATCTTGCGTGCGTACACATACATGCAGGTGTACAGTGATTTCAGTATTTTGAGACAGGGGAGAGATATATAAATCGGCGTTTACAGATAGTTCAACTCACGAAGACGCGCCCCACCACTTTTGGGCAAGGGCATTCGCGGTGCATGAGGGGTGGATGGGAGGCGCGGAGAGTTTAAGACAAACCTCAGTCACGAGTCAATTACCCCGTGACGTTCTGTCAATCTATCATAGTGTGCGTGAGCACTCATTGCTAATTTGTAAGCGATAATGAGAAAGGGTGGGGCGCGTTTTCGTGGATTGAACTATCTGTACCGCGTTTACGGGTTTGATTATTGCTCCTGTATAGAATAATGTTTAAAAATGAAACGTAAAATATCGGTATAATTTATTTTAAAGCTCCTTATTCCATTCTCGTTCCTCCTTCTCACCAAAACGTCTAGTTCAAAGCTATCGCTCTGGAGACTAGGGTACGCTTAGACCATGATTCAGGATTTGGAGAGTCTGGTAATGACTATGAAGCGACTGTCGTTTGACTTTCGCAACCCTTTAACAGCGGAACCAGACCAATTGAACCATGGTTACACGTTTCAGAAACTATTTGAAACGTGGAGGTTTCCTCACGACGTTTATTTTAATTATTTGATATTTAACTTACAAATTTAGTTTTCAAATTACACTCGTCCTGCAAAACTGTTTACACGGTTGGTCTGCAAGATCGGTTGAGTCTTAACACAATAAATAAAATATAAATCAATTTATTGCTCAAAATAACAATTAATAGTTTTTACAATATTTGTTTTTCCTATGAATAATTAATATAATTAATTAAATAGTGAAGCAATAATAAGTTATATGCCTAATTATAAACCAAATCAAGAAAGTACTTTTTCAGTTTGTTTTTAAATATATTTTTTATTGTTTCCCGTCGAGTAACCTCTGGTAAGCTATTTAGAAGATATTATAGTCTTTTTTTAACGTTCTATCTCCAGATTAGTTATGTACAGTAAGTACCGATTTTATAAGTTACGCCAATGTACCTGCGCAGAAGTCTTATTCAATTCAAAATCTTAACCAATCACAACGCTCCATTTACGCGCGACAAAAATTACAATTTATTATTGGTCGATGCGTCAGCGCCATTTTCGGTGCGAGTGCGTTAAGAGAGAGATAGCATTCATCTCTGAATTTATTGTATTTATTCTTAATATAACGCAATAAAGTCAGTATTTCAAGTGCTTTCGCAATCGTAATCAATCGGATTTAACTCGCTCCTCTGCGTAGAAGAATTTTGTCGATGTCACTTACAAACGTGGTAGATAGATAGATATACTTTATTGCACAAAAAAAAACACAACTTTAAAAGGCATTACAGAAACTTCATTGTACAATTTCGGCGGTCTTATCGCTGGAAGCGATTTCTACCAGACAACCTTCAGGCAAAGGACATTTGATAGTAGAGGTGGGGTAGGTGGTGCAATATTGAAAAAGGGAAATAAGAGTGAACTGTATATATATATTAAAATATGTGGTACACTGGTGGGTACTGTACTTTGGGTACACGAAATGGGTTTACCCTCTCGCTCCTGCTCGAGGGAGAGATGCAGCGGGCACGGCTGACCGGTGGTTCGCTTGCAGTGGACGAGGACATCGACGGCGTGCCGCTGGAGGGCGGCGGGTCGCCGGCGGGCGCGTTCGTGCCGTCGCGCTGGGAGACCGTGCAGCCCGGCGCGCGCGACGCCTGGCCCGCCGCGCCCGCGCCGCCGCCCGCGCCCGCGCCGCCGCCGCCCGCGCCCGCGCCGCAGCCCGCCCATGCGCCCGCTGACAGGTACCGGTACCACACATTATGCTACGTTTCAATGGACAACATTTCAAAATTGCTAAGCTCTGAAACAAAAAATACCAATTCTTTATTTACTTTTCCGCTGCTCGAATATATATTTATTCATTTTTTATATTGCTTATTTACTGAGAAAAAAAATTAAAAACTAAAATACGTAAGATGACGTCATCGGACGGCAGAATGTAAAATATTTCTTTGCTTAGCTTATTATAGTTTTAAATTTACGAAATGCCAAACCCATGACATGCAACTGTCAAAAAAAAAGACAACTTGTCAACGTTGAATGAATGAATGACGTTGACAATGTTGACACTAGTATTATTTACCTTTGACAGTAGTACTTTTTTTTATTAAAACAATGATAAGCAAAGGAATATCGCTGTATTCAACCGTCCGATGACGTCATTTGGCGCTTACGTCTATTTAGAATATAAAGAATTTCAATAATTATTTTATGCATGAAAATGGACAAATTTTGAAAAAAGAAAAAACATGAGTCTGTTAAATTTTATGTCTATTTTCATATAAAAAAACAATATGGACATGTTAAAAATATGAAATGTTGTCCATTCAGCCGCTTCCCCTGCCACTAGCTATGCCGAAAATATTGCCGCGGGCAACGTCGACGGGAGTCGACGCGAGAGAGTGTCGTTCACACTCAGCCCTCATAATAGGGTATTTAACTCATCATCATCATCATCAGCCCATTTAAGTCCCCACTGCTGGGGCACGGGCCTCCCTCAATCACATAAGGGGTAATTGCCATACTCACCACGCTTGGCAGACGGGTTGGCGAGGGTTTTGATATAAATGCAGAGTTTTCCTTCTCTGGGTGCTGATGATCATGCCAACAGCTTTACCTTAGTCGCCTTTTACGACACCTCGGTAAGAGTGAGGGTTTCCTATTCTACTCTGCCGGGGACCACACGGCCCAGGGTATTTGATTAAGCTCAAGATTTTGGCAGTCGGGTTTTAGTTTTTAAACTTAATTTTTATATCTTAATCAAAACGTGAAGGAAAAATAGCTACTTGCGCCTCAAGTGTCCAATCCTAAACTGTGCTGTAAATAAAATAAATAAAAAAAAATGTTTATTTCAACAAAAGTGTACAAACATATATCTATAGGGCAGGAGCCACCGCTCTTCCTTTCTTTACATACATTTTACGGATAGGTACACATTATTATTGCTGTGACGCTGCATCAGGAACCGTTTAAGAGGGGGCTCTTAGCTCTGCTTACTTTTGATAAACTAGAGAAGAAAAAACTTATTTTTGCTGACCATAGGGGTGGCGGTTAAGTTTACAAAAAATAATCTGCTTACGTAATACTTTAATAGCCCATCACCGCTGCCACAACATCGCCTCAACTTATTAGTGGGCGACTTCCTTTAAGGTGTGAGACGTAAAAATTACACAACTGACAAATAGCATTTGCGAAGGTTTTGATACTTAGTTATGTGCAGTATTATACACTACTTTATCTACACTTGTGTTCTTCTTATAATCTTCAAAGTAAGAAATTATAGGGAAACACTTTTGACATGCATACTTGGATAGCGTAATTCGCATAGCATAGCATTAATCGTAATCTCTTTACTGATTGTCACAAACTGTAACTAAGAATTAGTCCTAATCCTTACTAAACTGTAAACCTATCCTATTCAAATCCACGTAGTCGTGGTGGTATATAATAATGTACTTACAATATAAAAAATGATATCCTTATTTAAGGTTTAAAAGAGAAAGTCAAATTTTGGACGCGTTTGTTCCCGAATAATGTGTTTTTTGTCAAACAAAGTATTAAGTATAATAAATTGATTACATATTTAAAGCATGTACAGTCACGAGCTTTAATTTAGGACCCATTCCCGTTAAATGTCGTTAGAAAATTCATAATGCAATAAGGTCAAAACTTTAGTGCAATAATGTCAAGTTAAGACATAAAATGTCTTATTTAATCGACCCTTGAAACGATAACCCCTTTGCAAAAAGCTATCATTACGGTTTTTGAATTACGAACATATGTTGTGTCACTCGTGTCAGTGTCAATCAAGAAAATAGTTTATTGTCACATTTTCACAATTAGTAATTTAGCAATTAATAAAATGCTTGCGACTAATCGTGACCAAATAAGAGTTCAAATTATTGATTTGCACGAACAAGGAGAAGGCATTCACGAAAAATCATGACAAATAAATGTGATAAGAAACACAGTTCGCCGTTTAACAATTACTCGAAAAACATCGGTAATGATCGTATGTCCTCGCTCAAGTTGGACGTTTTGGCCCCCTAGACAAGTAAAGTTGTCGATGGTAAATATTATGACTTTGACACGTTAAAATATTAGAAGTAATCTTAATAGCGAAAGTTTGCTACACGATATTCAACGTTGGGTAGGGCCCAAATTAAAGCTCGTGACTGTACCTACTTATAAATAAAATCCTCTCTGTGCTGAGTCCTCCTAGACTAAGTTATGTGGGAGACTAACAAATGTGGGAGAGCCCCGCTTAGGCATGAATGGGCCGGCTCGACCGGAGTGATACCACTGCCTCATAGAAGACCGGCGTGAAGCAGCGCCTGCGCTGTGTTTCGTCGTGTGAGTGAAGTTACCGGAGGCCCAATGGGGGGAAGGGTAAAAGGTTGGCAGCGCACTTGTGACTCCACTGGTGGTGCGGGTGTCCATGGGCGGCGGAATTGCTTACCATCAGGTGATCCGTCTGCTCGTCTGCCACCTCTCATATATAAAAAAAAAAGTGAAGGGCTATGACCCCCATGACTACTCCCTTAAATCCGCCCTTAGATGGAACGGTGAAGTGTAAATAGTTTGTAGCTATAATGTGGTTTGTATGTCAGCGAGGAGCAGTCGCTGACGCGCGAGACGCTGCGCGACATCGAGGTGCGCGTGCTGAAGTACGCCGACGAGCTCGAGGCCGGCGCGCGACCGCGCCGCGGCACGCTCTCCGCCGCGCAGCAGATCCACCACTACCGCCGCAAGCTCATCAAGAAGGTACGTACCGCGCGGCAGATCCACCACTACCGCCGCAAGCTCATCAAGAAGGTACGTACCGCGCGGCAGATCCACCACTACCGCCGCAAGCTCATCAAGAAGGTACGTACCGCGCGGCAGATCCACCACTACCGCCGCAAGCTCATCAAGAAGGTACGTACCGCGCGGCAGATCCACCACTACCGCCGCAAGCTCATCAAGAAGGTACGTACCGCGCGGCAGATCCACCCCACTACCGCCGCAAGCTCATCAAGAAGGTACGTACCGCGCGGCAGATCCACCACTACCGCCGCAAGCTCATCAAGAAGGTACGTACCGCGCGGCAGATCCACCACTACCGCCGCAAGCTCATCAAGAAGGTACGTACCGCGCGGCAGATCCACCACTACCGCCGCAAGCTCATCAAGAAGGTACGTACCGCGCGGCAGATCCACCACTACCGCCGCAAGCTCATCAAGAAGGTACGTACCGCGCGGCAGATCCACCACTACCGCCGCAAGCTCATCAAGAAGGTACGTACCGCGCGGCAGATCCACCACTACCGCCGCAAGCTCATCAAGAAGGTACGTACCGCGCGGCAGATCCACCACTACCGCCGCAAGCTCATCAAGAAGGTACGTACCGCGCGGCAGATCCACCACTACCGCCGCAAGCTCATCAAGAAGGTACGTACCGCGCGGCAGATCCACCACTACCGCCGCAAGCTCATCAAGAAGGTACGTACCGCGCGGCAGATCCACCACTACCGCCGCAAGCTCATCAAGAAGGTACGTACCGCGCGGCAGATCCACCACTACCGCCGCAAGCTCATCAAGAAGGTACGTACCGCGCGGCAGATCCACCACTACCGCCGCAAGCTCATCAAGAAGGTACGTACCGCGCGGCAGATCCACCACTACCGCCGCAAGCTCATCAAGAAGGTACGTTCCCTGCCGACAGTGACGTAGCGTGGGTGTTGGCAGCTCGGGCCGGTAGACTAACCAAAACTGCCGCCCCCTTACCTTCCTCGACATCCCTCCCGCCACCCATCCACCGGGAAATGAGCCCAGAGCAAGCAACTTGATTTGGTCTCACAGTATTTATTTATTTGTCACACTAAACAGAGATACAGTAGGTACAATACAACAAGGCATGTTATTCTATATTATTTAGTCTGTAACTCCACTAATAAGTGTGAACAGCATGTTTGTTACCATCAGTATCTACAGTTATTAGCACATCTAAGATGGGCATAGCAATAGGGATGGGATCAAGTGACGTGACACTAGTTTGGGATCAAGTGACTGTAATTCTAGTGATGGGATCAAGTGACTGTAACTAAAGTGATGGGATTAAGTGATTGTGGCACTAGTGATAGGATCACGTGCCTGTGACACTAGTGATGGGTACTTTTCTAAGCCCCCCCCCCCTCTCTTTTGATATACTTACCTAAGTAAGTTAAAAACTACCTGCCCTGGCCTACTAATTCTAAAGAGACCATGGGAAGATCCATATTAATATCATCATTTCGATGCAAGTACCAAAATAACTCTACCTATACTACGTAAGATATAGCTTGATTAGAATGACAGAATAGGGTATATGACTAAGCTCAAGATTTTACAAAATATAAATATTTTATCAAAATATAGGTCAATATGTGCCAATGGCAAAAATTCTCAATTAAAAATATAACGTCTAGCCGGTTTTATGGTCATTCAAAGATTCATGGGCAAGTCCATTTTAAAAGTATGAAATTATTAAAAAAATATTATACCATTGAATAACCCATACAATTTGCACCAACTATTATAATAGAACCATTGACATAAACGAAACATTTGATATAGCTACCATACAAAATTCAAATGAAATGCATACAAAATACTGTCGTGTGACGTCACATCTTAGTAGCCATTTGTATGGAGCGTTTTGGGTTTGCCCAAAATAATGTGATTTTAAAGTTGTGATATCTCAGGTAGTTAAAATGAGAATCAAGTGATTCTTCCAACGATGTTTCTATCATTGAGAGGTCTTTTGATTGCAAAAATAAAAAAAAAATTGTCATATACCGTATTGTCACTTGACCTTTATTTCAATGAGCATAAGGTCTATCATTTTAACAGAGTTTCTTTACATATATTTTATTACTACAGACCTAATGATCATTTTTCTAACCAAGGTAAATTTTTAGGACTATAATTCCAACCTCTGGTTACCGTGTACAGGCGAGCCGCGAGGCGAAGGAGGCCAAGGAAGCGAAGGAGGCGCTGGAGGCCGAGGCGCGCGAGTCGCCGGACGCGCGGCGCCGCAGCCCGCCCGACGACGACGCCTACTCCACGTATGTACAGTGCACACCACGCGATATGCATACACCTCATGGTCTTGCCGCTGCATCTCAGCTCGTTGACGTAAGACCTCGAGTTAACGTGACGCATCGATGGAACTAGCGCGCGCCAATAGATTTGGATTGATTGTGGCGATTATGAGACATTATTTTAAAAGTACAACGGTGAATCCATAAAGAGTTTTTGAGACAAAATTATGTCATAATTTCTTCCTAGTATTTCCTTCCTAAGTAACCATTATTTTTGTAATTGCTAAAAGTGGCCACTATAGGCAATAATAAGAATTATGGTAACTTATACGAAGATCTTACTCGATATTCGCGTTGCATTATAACTATAACTTAAAATATGTGAGTACACAATGTTGTATCACTTAATAAATATCGTGTTAATTCCCGTCTTGATAAATTATAATTTTATACTTGTACATCTCAAAAAAATCTTAATTATTTCTAGTGTTGGGCCGAACGTAGTTTGAACCAAATGCGAACTTCGGCCGAACATTCGGTAAAAATGAAAAATTCTGCCGAGGATCGGCTGAACTTCGGTTCAATTTTGCCGCGCTTTTTCATGTCGTGACTTGTATAAACAGCGCGCCCGCACTCCGCGCTACGAAAGTTATTAAGATATCTAAGGCTGATTAGAAACTAATTTTGTGATTGTTTGAGTTTTCAAAACATTTGATTACTACTTTTCCTTTTTTAGGGTTCCGTAGCCAAATGGCAAAAAACGGAACCCTTATAGATTCGTCATGTCTGTCTGTCCCTCCGTCCGTATGTCACAGCCACTTTTTTCCGAAACTAAAAGAACTCTACTATTGAAATAAAACAAATTGTAAGGTAAATACATAGAATAATAACAAGACTAGAAGGATAATTTCCTTACTGCTGTCACCTCGAATTTGAAGCACAAATTTGGTTTTTCAAGTTGGTACTATGTACGTAGTATCAACATAAAACTCCTAATTTATGTTACCAGTCACAACATATTTCCCTAAAATATGGGAGGTGGTTATTGTAGTAACTGTACTGTTTTAATTGTACCTGGACAACGCTTACAAGTATCTGCCTAACTGTGATTATAATATTAGTTAGCAAGCTATGTTTTGATATTTGTGATATCTTGACCATACAATAATGAATAAGAAAGAAATAAATAAAGAGATGCCTACTTATTTTAAGGGTTATCAGGGTGAGTTTCAATTCGTGTAAAATGTGGATCCTTGTATTGCACTGTCAGAAACACATTAACCTACATAAATCTTGAAAGTATTATTAAATTTATACATTCTTGCATATTTATTTTTTAACATATAAAAGTTCCGGTACCCACACTCACACAGCGAAACACAGTAGAGACACTGCTTCACGCTGTAAAAATCAGTAGCAACTGATTAAATTAATCAGTCTGAGCAATCAAATCTTACAATAAAGTTGAAATGGGGAAAATATTTTATTATATTATCTGGTAACACTGAGCATTTTAATAAAACGTTTGTATTTTGAGCTTATAAAACACAACATACTATGAAATATTGAAGGCTTTCATGTGAAAAGTGATACATGTTATTACACACTTCTTGCTTGCTTGTCCTAATAATTGTGACAAAATTTTACCACACAAATCGTCATAATAAATTAATTTTCGCGAGATGCGTTTGACAGGCATTGACATAGACGACTGCGCAGCGGCCCGGGCGTTTGGAAGCAGTACGGCTCCAATTGAGTTGCTTCAAGACTAGGTTTCTAGTCTTGTTATTATTCTATGGGTAAATACATATATTTTGTTAACCGCATTACGATTTTTACACAAAAATAGAAAAAAAAGAAAACTTTTGGGGGGTCCCCATATTTAGAACTGGAACTCTTATTTTTTTTTCATCAATACGTGTGGGGTATCTATGGATAGGTCTTAAAAATGATGTTGACGTTTTTAATATATTTTTTTCGAACCTTAAAACTTTCCCAAGAGACGCTCCCTAAGTGGTAAAATTTATTCAATACTGTTTGGCCTGCTTTTGCACTCGAATTTTGGATTATCGCCAAAAGTGGCCGCTTTTGGCGTGAATAAATTTTTCGCGTCCACAAACGGACCCAACATTTGTGGTTATTTAATAAATAGTAAAAGTATTTGCCGAGAGATTGTAATCGAAACTGTATAAAACAGATCCGGTTTAGTAGCTAAACATTAAAATCAATTGGCGTCACTAGTGTGCCCTACCCGTCACCGTAAGCTGCCGAACTTGAAACGAATTTCGGCTCATCTCTAATTATTTCCTTTATAGATTCACTGGTAATAACTGTCTCATTATCGCCACAATTAAACCAAATCTACTGGCGGCGCTAGTTATGTCGATGCGTCACCTTGAAGGGAAATACCACTTTACACGAAAATTAGATCTAAAATAAGCTGTAAAAGAAACTGTCGGTAAAGGCTCATCCTGGAGGAAAAGTAATATGTAAAGTTGGTAATACTGTATATTTGTATGGGATTACAATGTTATTTATGCAGTGGGCAATGTTGACATATTTAGAAAACAAGACCAAAATGGCAAAACATTTTAGTTTTTCTTGTTTAAATATTTTCCTTTAACTCGATGACGTAAGTTGACATGCAGCTTCCGCCCAGACTATTGCCGCTTGTCAGATGTATAATATTGCCCGAAATTAGACTAAGAGAAGTGCCACATTGGCGATATCTGTGCATTGCGTGGACAATGCATCTTCATTGTGGCACCAGCTGCGTAACTAGTCTAGCTTAATTAAAATGAATTATCAAAACCCTTAAATGAGAGCTGCTCATACATCATGCTATCTCTTCCTAAGTCAATTTAATGACAGAGACAAGAATATGTTTGAGCAGTCCTCAAAGTTAAGAAGCATAAGAGTATTCGGTCATAGGTAGAATAGATAGGCACTTGAAGTCTCACAAAATCTTGTAAGTTTTAAATTTTCAAATTTGGTTTTAGGACGTCATCAAAAAAATCGAAGAAATCTCGAGAGCCTTCGTTGTCTCCGCCGATACAGAAACGATCGCGTTATAGGTAAGTGCTGTCTTTTTAGTAATTATATTGTGATAAACAAATCTACCTACATTAACAAAACTTATTTTGGCCGAAAAATTTCATTCAAAGTAAGGTAGGCTCAGGTCACCTTAAGTAATAGATTCTGTTGGATTGTGAGTTCCTTCGTTGTTTCTCCTTTCTTCTTTCTGTAGAGCAAGACAACATCACATACATTGTCCTGGTCCCAAATTAAGGTTTTCCCTTGTACAACACCCAGACCCAACACAAATATCTGTTTTATCAAGAAATATTTGTGCTGGTGCGGGAATCTAAACCGCATCTCAACTGGCGCTCTAAACCACTGCGCTAAACGGGTCGTCACATGTTAATTTTAAACGGGAAGTTTATTTAATGTTATCATTTATTTCAGCGATAGAAAATCCCGATCTCGTTCCCGCTCGAGGGAAAGAGAACGCGAGAGGGAGAGGGAGCGGTCGCGAGAGCGCGAGCGAGACCGCGAGCGCGAGAGGGAGCGGGACAGGGAGCGCTCGCGCGAGCGAGAGCGTCGTCGTCGTTCGCCCGCCACGCCGCCGCACCACCACCGCAAGCACGCCAAGCACGCCAAGTACAAATACTGACGCTGAGCGACGACGATACTAACTAATACTGTAAATAAATTATCTCGACGCAATTAGTGTTTTCATTTTTTGCACTGAAATCCGAATGTTACGTCGATTACGTCTTTATGGATTCAACGTGGTACTTTTAAAAAAAAAAAACTATTGACGGCGCTAGTTTCGATGTATCACCTTTCGCAATGGCAATATTTATCGATACGTAAGAGAAATTTAAAATTTGTGACAACCCTTTCTTACTTGCTTAACTTTAATGGCATAGAGTAAGGAAAGGCGCAATAATGACTCGCACTTGACCGAAATCTTTATAGGGATAAAATTACGCGACAGAATTGAAAATCTAGTTTTTATTTATTGGTGATATCCAAATAATTATTTTTGCCATAGTTAGATAATGTTCCACAAGTATCTACGACGTGTCATCTGACCCCACCGGCCTACTGTAAGGAAAGCTCTTGCTATACTGTGGTTTTGTCGTAAATCGGACCGGTCTGGTACCCCGACCTTGTGTCGTCGGGGGTGAACTTCGTCAGGATGCGTGAGTTCGCGCCCGGCTGGCACCGTAGGAGACGCAACCTGGACTGCCCGGCGCCAGAGGGCGTCACACGTGATGTGACGTCTGCGGCCCCAGAAGGAGGAGAATCGCAAAATCATTAGAGACAAGGAATGAGATAAAAACTTGTAGGGAGTCAAGCACTATGGCGCGGTGCAGTGCAATGTGCCTAGCCACACGCAATATCCGCGCACATCTCCCCAGAATCGGCCTGTATAAACGTAGTGTTGGTATGGCCATGGGAAGGTGGAGGGTTGGTTTTGTCGTGCGTGCGGGGCAAAAAGTTTCGCCAGCGATCTATATTATTGGGGCGGAACTGCTATCTAGCAGAACGATGGCGGAATGAACCGGGAGGAATCAATCTGAAGAATTCCTCGGAACACTCCCCATGGAATCAGTAGGTACTTCCAGTTCGAAGACATCGCTTACGATGTCAAGGCACGCATTGCTGCCGCGTGGACCAAATGGCAGCCTAGGCATTATCTGTGACCAAAATTCTGGTCAAGTTGCTGGGACAGGTTTATAAATGGCCTGTAGAAGAGAAAATTCTTTGTTCAATTTAGGTCCATATAACCCATGATATAACTTTGGTGTCGCCTATAGCACTCCCAACTGCGTACATGTTATATAAATATTTCACATCACATACATTGATCTGACTCCGAGATAGGTAGCTCAAGCATCTGTGTTACAGATATCAGAATCAACAGCTGAATTACAAAATATACATTGAATATGTACTTTTGTTTTGTAAATAGATACTTATAATAGTTATAATACATAGAAAACACTCAGACCAATTCAAACAGACATGTTCATGCACACAAATGTTTGTACTGTGGGATCGAACCCGCAACCCTTACACGAGAGGCAGCTTTCACTAACTACCACTGATCCAACGTCTATGTTTTGGATAATCACAGGGTGTATTACAGGGGCTGTATCTGTGAACATTTACATCACTTTAACCATGTGTTCTACCAACTATTCTGAACATTTGTTCTATGACTTTTGGAAATTCGCATAAAAACTTTTCACCTTTTCAACTTTTCATACGGTTACGTGACTTGGTTCTTTTTATTGGGACTCGAAAAATGTTCACAGACACACACCCTGTATATATACCTTAGGAACTCCTTTCAACGTGCCAAATTCACCCTAATACTATATTTTACAGAATTTTAGCTGTATGGTAAAAGAAAACACCAAATATTATTAAATTTTTTATTTAAAATGTATTTAATTGAAGTTAAAATCATCAGTGTAAAAAAGATCATTATTACAAGATAAAAAAATCGATACATTGTAAATAATAGACAACACACAAAATAATTAATCTCATACATTTCACACAATTCATTGTTATGTTTATTTAATTCATTATTATTCAATGTTTCACAGAGTAACTATAAGTCAAAAGTAAAATTTTTAAAATATTAATACCTACTTTTGTTCGCCCAAATATTAGAGAGCAAGTGATTCGATAAAAAAAGCACAAGGTACATTTTGTTATCTTCTGTACGTGCTTTAAATAAAGAAAACAGGTTCAGCCACACAAACATACTATATTTTAATATTTCAACTAAAATAAAATGATACCAAACCAACACATTTATGACTAGCTGCTAGGTATATGACCTTTACATTAATTTTATTTATAATATTAAGATTTTCCTCATAAAGAAGTAAATAGGCTTAATAATATTTTGAGACAAAATAACATTGATATAATCTTTGTTTAATAAAGCTACCAGCGTCGTTCATAGCCTCGCAAGTGCCCGGGTTAGTCTACACTTTATGTTTAACAATATACTACGACGATGTCTACACAACTATAATATACTTCACGTTTATCGCCGACATCAAACCATCTTGGACATACGACATATATCACTAAAACATGGTTTTTTTGTATGGTTTTCAGGTGATATCCGCCATGTTGTTAAAATGTCACGAGCACGAGAATTGGGCTCTTGGTCCGCGGCACTTTTGTTTTAGGCATCCTCATTCATTACTCATGTTTACCCACTCGAAGGTAATAATAATACTGAAGTGAATTATACTATGAAATTATGAATAACAGAAAGAACAAAACATGTTAAAACGAAAAATATAAATCTGCTCTTTTCTAAAATGTATAGCTTATTATGAATAATGATTAAACTTACAACTAAAACGTGTTATTTGGACATTTGTATTATTTATTTTAAAAATTTCAACTCTATAAAACCCGACCGACGTTACCAGTACAAACCACTAGCTAAGTCATGCGTCGTGCTCTGCGTCTACACCTACCCGTAGCACAGGAATGTATAAAAATATATAATACATAATTCAATTAATCACAGTTTGGTCTAATTGATTTTCTGTTCGAATCTAGTCTTTTAAAAAAATCCACTCAGTGCTCATAATATTTCCAAATCCCAATTACTGCGATGTGTGATTGATATAATTTATTATATGTTTATTCTTTATAGTGATTTATGTTTACTAAAATGTAAGTACAATAATCTACATTTTGCTCTCCGCGGTTCGATATCATTGCAATAATCGTACTGTGCTGCTCCCGAAAGCATTGATTTGGGTAATGCGCTTCGTAAAATTAATACAGGAGATCAGTGAAAATATCTATTTGACGGAACTGATCAATATTATTAGCACCAAAATGGATAATTGAAAGTTATTATCATTATAATTCAGGCCAGTAACTTAAAACAATGTCTTTTCGTTCGAATTTCTAATTATAATTATATTGCTGCACTGTGGTTGCCACGCACAAGAAAAACCATCCAACAACTTGGGATGCAGCTGACACACAGTGTGTGCGTAAGATATTAAAATTTGGCAATAAGGCATTGGCTTCTATCATCTACTAGGTACTCTCAAAATAATCACAGGAACTAAAGCCGCTAAGCTATAATACTCAGACTTACCATCCTCTACACAATTATATATTTGTATACATAGAATATATGTACCTAACTATGATAGCTCGGTCGAATATAACATATCTTATTATCTGTACGAAGGCCTTGGTTGCGAAACTAGCAGTATACGTGAAAACGGTTACAATAAAAATGAGTGAGATTGGACCTAACATATTATACTCTTAAATACAGGACGCCATCCTTGCTCTCCTATAACTCACTAAGTTACCGTTCCGGCCCTAACATTACCTATCTAATGAGATACGTCACCTACGGCAGGTATCGATTGCATAGAATTCATGAGGTAAAATTCAATACTAATATTATCATCGTCTTTATAATTGCAACAATTTGATAATCTAATTTAGGCTCCGGGTAACGAAAGGTTTTCACTACTTTTGATTCTGAAACAAAATCTTACGCTGCAGAGTAAATTACTTACCACAATATCAACTTGTACTAGCCAAGACTACTGTCCCGAGAGATCCGCTTGAGCAATTTTGTGAGATCGCCGGAGTCGATAATTTTAAATATGCCTTTTTAGTAGCATTTAAATAAAACTAAATTCAATTGGTATATCGCCCTCAATGGTACATCCGGTGTGGATCGAAGACAAAAGCTAGAAGCCTCTTACAAGACCTCGCTCCTGCGCCGAAGTCAAACGCGTCCCTAACTCAGATAACATAAATGGACAACATTTCAAAATTGCTAAGCTCTGAAACAAAAAATACCAATTCTTTGTTTACTTTTCCGCTGCTCGAATATATATTTATTCATTTTTTATATTGCTTATTTACTGAGAAAAAAATTAAAAACTAAAAAACGTAAGATGACGTCATCGGACGGCAGAATGTAAAATATTTCTTTGCTTAGCACATTATAGTTTTAAATTTACGTAATGCCAAACTCATGACATGTAACTGTCAAAAAAAAAGACAACTCGTCAAGGTTGAATGTATGAATGACGTTGACAATGTTGACACTAGTATTATTTACCTTTGACAGTAGTACCTTTTTTTTATTAAAACAATGATAAGCAAAGGAATATCGCTGTATTCAGCCGTCCGATGACGTCATTTGGCGCTTACGTCTATTTAGAATAAAAATAATTTCAATAATTATTTTATGCATGAAAATGGCCAAATTTTGAAAAAAGAAAAAATATGGGTCTGTTCATTTTATGTCTACTTTCATATAAAAATACAATATGGACATGTTAAAAATTTGAAATGTTGTCCATTCGTGTGTGTAACTCGAGTCAAATCTTAAATCACGAGGACTACGATGGGTCGAAGTCGTGTGTCTTGAAGGCTGGGGAGATGGTTCGGTGCGGTGGAGCGGTGACGTCACCGCCAGGCGCGGCGCGGCGGCGCGGGCGGCGGGCGCGGCGCGCGTCACCGGCCCAGGCGCAGGCGCCAGCAGCGCACGCGCCCGTCACTGTCAACATGCCACGACAACGGGTTAGCTCGGTGACGCGAGGTCCAAGTTGCTGTGCAGTGACATGAAGGTGACTAGCACGCGGGTGCCACTGACGGGTGCATCGTGTGTGATTTTGTGACGTCACAATTCCTGTCTTAAGGTGACGGGTAGGGCACACTAGCGACGCCAATCGATTTTAATTTTTAGCTACTAAACCGGATCTATTTTAAACAATTTCGGGGCTACAACCTCTCGGCAAACACTTGTACTATTTAATAAATAACCATGTACAAATGTTGGGTCCAACAGTACGTGAAAAATTGATTACCGCCAAAAGCGGCCACTTAGCGTGAATAAATTTTTCGCGTACAATAACGGACCCAAAATTTGTGCATGGTTATTTAATAAAATTAGCACAAGTGTTTGCCGAGAGGTTGTAACCCCGAAATTGTTTAAAATAAATCCGGTTTAGTAGCTAAAAATTAAAATCGATTGGCGTCGCTAGTTTGCCCTTCCCGTCACTTTAAAAGGAAGTTGTTTGATGACAAACGATATAACTGTATGATGGAGTTAGAAATACGAAAATAACTGTTTGAAAACTTAAAAAATACTAATGTTAGTAACAAACACTTGTCGTTATTCACTAAAATCAAAACTACAGACAACAACGAAAGCTTAGAGATAGAGGTACATATATGGAACTACATCGAAAGCTAGTTAGTCGGTTCCTATGGAAGGTTAGTCCGGTCGAATGGGTGATCGTATCTACGCACGATGGGCACATGGGTGAAGCACGCACACAGGAGAAACGACTTTGTTGTGAAGACGAGGATACAATTTAAAAGCTATGTTTGCCTGTAGTGGTCGAGTGAAGCGGCGGCGACGCGTGCGGCAAGCTGTACCACGCAGGTTATCTCTAGCTGACTATGTGGGCGATGAGGGAGTGAGTCCGTCGACATCCGGACATTTTAGTAAGAGGAATACCAATGCACGGATAATGCACGTGTAATTTGAAGTCAAGTTTTAATTTACAGAAGCTGTAAAATTGAGGCGAAAATATACAAATGTCGGCTTGCGTGACAGTAGAAACTAGTGGACGTAGAGGGCGCTAGTAGCAAAAATTTAACGCTTTAGATGAGCCTCAACGATTATGACTACAAATGCAGCAGTCAAACTTCTCATAAAAACCCTATTGATTTTTCACATTTAGAAGTTCATAAAACCAATATTTTAATTATATATCGGTGAATTATGAGAAGAAGCATTAATATCAATTTCCAATTATATTTCAATATGTAACACGAGTACAATTTCTACTATTGTTATCAAGTCAAATATTAGAATATTTTGTCAAATTATCTTTGACAAGAAGTGTAACAGTTAGAATGCAGGCGAGGCTCATCCAAGGCGTGTGAGTGTGGGTAGTGACCTGGTGCTCAGGGCCCAGGCGCGGCGCCAGCCGCCACGCGCGCACCTCGCCGCCGCTGCAACACACGCAACTTTACCCAACCAACGATATCATACACTTTCGATGGAGAAAGGAGTGATAAATAGTGTTTTCAATGTATAAGTATGTTTTCTTAAAAATTGAAATTTGGAAGAACTAAATGAAAATAATTTAAAATGAGTCTAAAATGGGTAAGTATATTTATTTATTCAGATATCCACTTTAAAAAACGTTTTGTATTTAGTTCGTAATTAATGTAAGTTCTATGTATTTGTAAAGAACGTTTAAAGATACATATTATGTTGAATGTTTTTCATATATTTCTTCTTTTATTTTACGAATTAATGGGAGAAATTCAACATATGTATCTTTAAACGTACTTTTTAAACAAGATAAAATAGATGGTTCGAAGTAAGACCACTTATGTCTATTTTCCACTAGGGGTGCGATTTGATTTATTTATAGAGATCGCATCAGAAATGATGAGATCCGCAGGAGACCTAATCATAGACATAGCCCAAAGGATTGCATGCCTCAAGTGGCAATGGGCAGGGACAAAGCGAGGATAACAGACGGCCGTCGGGGCGGAAAGGTCCTTGAGTGGAGGCCACGTACAGGAAGTCGCAGGCGTAGCAGGCCCCCCACCAGGTGGATCGACGATCTGGCGAAGGTCGCGGGAATCAATTGGATGCGTGCGGCGTAGGATCGATCTGTGTGGAGATCATTGGGGGAGGCTTATGTCCAGCAGTGGACGTCTATTGGCTGAAATGATGATCATGATGACTTTTTTAATAACTGTCTCATTATCGCCACAATTAATCCAAATCTACTGGCGGCGCTAGTTATTTCGATGCGTCATCTTGAAGGAAAATATCACTTTACACGAAAAATAGACCTTAAAATAAGCTGTAAAAAAATTTCGGTCAAGGTTCATCCTGGAGGAAAAGTAATAAGTAAAGTTGATAATTCTGTATATTTGTACGGGATTCCGGACGACCTGGCGAAGGTTGCGGGAATCAATTGAATGCGGGCGGCGCAGGACCGATCTGTGTGGAGATCATTGGGGGTGGCTTATGTCCAGCAGTGGACGTCTATTGGCTAAAATGATGATGATATAGTAGTAATGTGCAGTGTAGTGTTTGTGTGTGTAGTCGGGTAAATAATTCGGAGTACATTTCCAACATAACATTATCTTAA